>OY728138.1:1867509565-1868877899 GCA_963277665.1 Viscum album
TGGAGGTTCTTGGGAGAATCGTATTCCTCTGGTGGAGTTCACCTAGAACAACAGTTTTCAGCCGACTATTCAGATGGAACCTTACAAGGCTCTGTACGGTAGGCCATGTCGATCGCCCTTTTGCTGGCTAGAAGTAGGAGAGGCAGGTTTTCTGGGACCTCATTATTTTCATGAGACCTCAGTGTAGATAGATTTGATTCAAAATAGGATGGCTACAGCACAGTCTTGACAGAAGTCTTATGCTGATCAGCGGAGACGACCTCTAGAGTTCGAGGTCGGGGATCAGGTTTTCCGGCGGGTCACACCGAGATTGGGACACAAGTGGATTCAGAGACAGGGTAATCTTTCACCATGGTACGTCGGTCCGTTTCAGGTGTTGTAGGGAGTTGGGCTGCTTGCCTATAGGGTGTAGTTACCTCAGAGGTACCAGGCCATGCATGACGTCTTCCACGTTTATCACCTCCGACGTTACTTTTCGGACCTGTCAAATGTCTTTCAGCACGAGGAAGTTGAGCTAGAAGCGGATGCATTATTTTAGGAGCATCCTTTCCAGATTGTTGACCGTAGTGTGAAGGTTCTTCGAGGACAGTATGTTCCTCTAGAATGGGTGTAATGGCATCACATGTGAGTACATGATGAGACATAGGAGAGGGAGGCCCAGTTTCGATTGCAGTGGTCGGCTTTGTTCGGGGTTTCTTCTTTTATGCCTCTCTATGGAAATTCAGGGATGAATTTCTTTATGGGGGGATGTTTTTAAGAACCTGGATCTTCATTTTAGGTATATCCTTCCTTTTTATGGAGTTTTTGAGGAAAATAAATCTTTTGGAAATTTTTGAAGTACTTGTCGTGTCCTCTTTTTCCGCTAGAAGCCGTGTATTGGTCGTGTCCAGGCTATACACACGGTGTGTAGGGGTGATGTGAATGCCTATTTTGGTGGAGTACAAAAAGACCTAGTACACTCCATGTACTCTAAATGTACACGTCATGTACTTTATTTTATTTTCATTAAATGGACCGGGGTCGCGTCTAATCAATGAAAACATCTTCTTCTCCAGCTTCTTCATCCGAGAGAGACCCGTACGGCCGCAGATCTTCACCGAGCCACTGTTCCTCCATCTGTTCTCTGTTTAAATTGTAGTTGATTGCGTTGGAACCGCAACGGTGAGTCCTTCCTTTCTCCTAGATCCTTGTTTACCAATTTCTCTTCTTCTTCAAGTTATCTTCAATTGAGCGTTCTTTTAATTTTGGTATATCTTCAATGTTCTAAGGATAATCAATCTGTGTGGTTAATGTATATCGATCTCCTAGCATCTAGGTAGGTGGTTTGTGCCTTTCCGGAGAAATTTGATGAAAATTTGAGTAAATTCTACCAATTCCCTTGGGTGAGGAATTGTGGGTTTCCTGTTTTTCCCCTGTTGTTTTTCTTCATTTCTTGATTGTTTGAGTAGATATAATTTCATGTAAAATTGGATAATTTATGCTATATTCTTATGCTTCTCCTTGCATGTTTTTCTTATTAAGTGTTTTCCAGTTTCCATGCCTTGTTGTAGGATAGTTGGGAAGTAATACTGTTATGTTGTTGTGCCTTAGAATGATAGCGAAGTAGTTCCTTAGGTTTACTTGGGATGATACGTGCATACTGAGCATGTTTATTTCACACAAGACTGTGAGAACCCAGTGTAGTAGACCATAGGGATAATGGACGTAAGGGCTTCCCCAAAGTGTCTTTTAAATACGATGTGATACCATGGGGGGGAATTTACTATGAGTGCTTTCTCAGAGAATCTGTAGTTCCTCGACGCGGGCCACCGGGGGAATGAGACGGTGAGTGATTCCCCCGAGAGCCTTTATTACGATACGAGACTATAGAGGGAATTGACTGTGAGAGCTTCCTCATAAAGTCTTCTCTTATCTAAACCAGTGGGGTGAGACTGAGTGTTCCTCCTGGAGGGTTTCTAGTACTTGTATGTTAAACAATAGGGGTTAGGCTGTGAGAGATACCCTGAGGGTTACCTATTTTCTACTTTTTGTTGGTTGTTCACTTGTGTACTTTACATGCTAGAAATTTTGATTGTAGCTGTTGTGTGCTTTTCTGTTTACTGCTTCCTACACTTTTACTTGCCTTGTATTCAATGAATATTAGGCACAGATCGTTGGGTGATTGCCTATTCAGATTGTATCTCACACCCTTTTTTTCCATTCTTTTGGGCCCAAGCAGATTATATTGTTGCAGGTATAGATAAGGGAAAGCACCTTTCTACTTCAGGTTCTTGATTACTGTGGATCTGGGGATCATGGGACTAAGACGAGGCTTGCGATGCCGATGAGTCACTCATCTGTCTTTCTTTTGTTCTTTGTCTTAGTATAGTATTCAGCATTGTGACTTGTTTGGATGTTTTCCAAGAAATATATATATCATGCATCATTTACATATATTCCTACTCAAGTTGTTTATTTGTTAGTCTTCGGTTGTTTATTGTTTACTCGTGTATGTATCTCTACTGCTTCTGCTATTGTTGTTATTTGTTTTCTTTTCCTTTGTGTACTCTTCCAAGGAGGGAATAGTTTCCCAACTATCATACCCAAGGCCCTCACTGCTAGTCGACAACCGCTAGAGTTTGGGGAAATGCGCTTGAGGCCATGTAACCAACCGATTATGGGACGCCTCTGGGTGGCTTTTGGAACCAGGACGTTACACAACTACCCAGCTTCTACCATGTGTATAGGAAATCTCTAAATCAAATGAATGGTGATAATAAATGCACCTTCTCTACTAGAGTTTCAAGTCATGTTGTGTAAATCTATACATGAATATTTTTTGTTGTGATTATACAAAAAAACACTCTCCCATAAAATACATCTTCCAATATCCTAATACATGAACCAATGATGTCATCTTGAGATCATGTGTCAGCTATTTACGCTTATATGGTATCCACCGGTGATACATTTATACCATGACTCTATCCCCCTACATCATGAGATCTCCCAGCCTAATGATTGATGATTCATTGTAATCCTTATCACTTTTTCATGGCTCTGATAGAACCGTGAGTGTCATTGATGTCAACCATCAACTTAGCTCATCGAAATATTTTCCTTATGCTTCTGAACATAAAAATTTCACACCTTCTTGGATAATCATGTAATAGGTTCATATTGTCATGATTTATTTTGGGTCAAGCTCCAATAATAAAAGGACAATCCTATGAAACTCCCAAACTCAATTTTCTTCTTGGGGTGCTCTTAGGAAACTACCATATACATATTCTTTATGTCCATACATACTTTAGTCTTTAATATTATGAAACCTATGTTGTGAACTGTATCTATCTAGAAATTATATTTTTCGGTATTGGAATACAACCTATCCTCTCTAAGATTATTCAAAATAATTTCATGTTTTTTTGTAATGATTGTGTCGAGTTTTATAATACACTATTACATCATCCATGGAAACTACCATGAAATTATACCAATATAGGTGGAAATCGTTGTTCATTTAATCTATTATAAATAATGGTGTGCTTGTGTAACACCCCGACCCCATCTACCCAGAGTCGGTGCATTACTTCGTAACATTGGCATGATCACAAAAGATCAAGTCTCGAAAGACCGATTAGTTTAGTAGCCTTGGAAACACTAGATACATTCATAAATGTTACAATACATCATCAGGTGAAAAACTACAATAACAAAGTATCCATATTACACACTCATATCCTCTTCTGACTATCCCTGCAGGTCATTCCTAAAATACTTCTTCACATCCTGGAAAATATTAAAACATTGAAAGGGGTGAGCTCAGATGCTCAGTAAGGATAACAATATTGCGGAAGATTTCATAAATAAACATAAAAATTTAAGGCAATGTATAACTAAAACAAAAGCCTTTTAAACTTGAACATCAACATAATATGGAAAAATTAAAATGAGATAATTCCATTCACTTCTTCACATGGATATTATACTGGTCGAATAATCACATGCAATATCAATAACCACTTTCATAATGATGGAATGCATAATGCCAGACTTTCTGAAACATTTTGTCAAGGCCTCGGCCAAGACGTCTAAAATGATTAAGGCCTCAGCCAAAATCACAAATCAAATTGGGAAAGGGCCTTGGCCAATTCCACGTCTTTTTGTCTCATGAGACCTACCGATGCATCGAGGAGCTATAGCGGGCTCCACCCGTCACTTGTTAAGTCCAATGCAGTCCTCATATGAATAGGTTTAAACATATCATAAACCATAACATAATCGTATCACATAAAACATGCATAAAAGAAACATAAAATTTCCACATTTCAATCACAAGATATCAATACAACACATTGATATAATAAAAACGCTTTCAAAACCATTTTCAATACCAAAATAAAAGAAAGTTAAAACTTTGTATTTATTTTTCATTAAAAAAAATGATGGCTTGTAGAGGAATCCAAAACTAAAATAATGGTCACGGCGGCGGAGAAGTCGTTGTTGCCGCATAAGTATGGAAAGAAAAACATTCCCCTTTTGTCGTTTAGTAAAAGTCTTTGTATAAAAAAGATTCCTTTTGAATAAACGTAAAAGTCAAAGGGGTTTATACACCATATAAAATAAATTTGTGTATAAAACAAAATATGCCTCAATGAAAGGGGATTGAGACGAAGTCCTTAAAAAGATCATTTTTAAAATAAAATAGATCTATTATGTTTATTCACTATAGGCACCCATAAAGAAAGTAAAAATACAAAATAGGACATAATAATATCATGACATAATTTGAAAGTAGGAGATTAACCCAAAGAATGGAAATTGGGTTAAGAAATTCCCTTACCTCGTGTCTGACTTGAATCAACCATTCTTTAACCTCCTGAATAATAAACTAGAGTTAATATATACCTTATTAAGAACCATTTTCAATTTCATTATCCTTTTTATATCACTTATTACAATGATATGAACATTATGTAATTATTTAAGTTAATAACGGTCGTTTTGTCGATCTTTGGTACTTGAGTCAACAATAATCTTATTATAATTACAAGTTGTTTATGTGGTAGAATATCCATTATCTCCAGAATTATATTCATTATTTAGATGTCATATATATCATATATATCCAGTATATACATTCATTTATAATATTACGTAACATTTAGAGGTAAGAAATGAAATGCACCGTTCATTGAAACGGTAAGCCGTACGTACGCATGAACGCTACTTTCATTTCTATTTCGTATTTAATGGAATTAAATCATAATGATATAAATGTATAATATAATTCCAGTATAATATAGTGTATAATACCATTTACTCCATCCTTTATAAATCCCACATATGGCATTAACGATTCAAATCACTTTGAGGGGGCGGTAGTCTGCACTTCCTAAAATGAAATTATCGCGTTTACCCATAATGGAAATCATAAATTATGCCATAAATGAGAAATACAGAAGCATAAGTAAAAACTAAACATATTATATATCATATATAAATATAGTGACATCATAATGGCCACCTTTTAAGGTGTTATATGAGTGTTGAACAATCATCGTTTCGTGAGGCAGAAATTCGCCATCCACAGAAACTGTTTGTTCTTTAACTATTAGATGTAGGTGTGTGTAAGTGTAGCTTTAATAATTCTTATAACAAAATCCTAGTATACTGAGGATACTTGTGTTGTTACAAAAGAAATCAATAAAAAGAGTTTAGGGGGTTGGAGAAGAAAAATAATACAAAACAACATTGGAGAAGACATTACCTCAAAATCGGGTAACTCTTTTTGATTTGAGCCAAAGGCTTCCTTGGGAAGAGTTATTCCCAAATTGAGGCTTCTAGGAGTAATTGGGGGAAGTTGGGAGAGTATTTGGGCAGAGTTTGGCCGAGCCAAATGGGTTTAATGTGTGAATGTGGTGGTAGAGGTGGGGGCCTTTTATAAGAGGAGAGGAGGGGCACTCTTGGAAAGTAAGGAAATTTTACATTATTATACAATGCTTTTCGGATTCTAAAGGTCCCAAACTTATATAATTCGTGTATAAGGTGATAAGGGTTATAAATATACCCATCCAATAGTCTTTGGACAAGTTTATGCCTTGGATTGTACATTATCTTTTCATTTCATTAAAATCATTAAATAATGAGGTCATCGCTGCATCATAATGATGTCATAGATAATTTACTTTATTTAATGCCTAAAAATTATAAAAAAAATAATATGATGTAGGAAATCTTTTTATCTTTCCAATGACTATTTATAGTCAAAAATATGACTTGTATAACTCCATGTAAAAATTGTTTTAGTAAAACATTTCATGTTTGTGTCATTTTTTACTTTAACATTAAATAAAACGTATTTATGTCATTTTCCAACTAAAGTGGCTCCATGGGGTCCCCAAGTTGACCCATGGATTGTCTTGGCCGGACAAGGCACATTCAATGAGGGTAGGACATGTTTCAAGCTCATCTCATATTATTAAAACATTATTTTTACCTTAAACTACACTAATTACCTCTAATCACGATTAAGAACTTAAAAGTTACTATTCACCGAAAATTATTTTAATCTCATTTAACCACATTTTACTTATTAATTATAACCAAGTATGTAGGATTTTTGAAAATCAAATCACAGAAGTGGTAATATTTCATTTAAACGAAAAATCAGTTATTTAACTACCACTTAGTGGTTTCCCTATTCATAAAAAATTGAAGTTTTTCAGAACAATGCCAAAATTTCACCCTAAGCTATAATTGATATTCTGAATTCAAAATGATGTCTAATTTACAAAATCCCAAACATATAAGTTACATTAATTAATTTTATAATTAATTCCCGCTGTCACAACAAATAGCGTGTTTTTAAAAAAACAATTTATATCAAAACATTGGCAATTGTTTATGTCCATTTTCAATGTTAAATTAATTCTAATGACCACCATTGGATAAAATGGTAAAAATATATTCTAATTATTCTTTAAAGTCACTAAATATTATAAATTATCAATATAAATTATTTTGATTAAAAAAGTTGTTTTTAAGTATTTTTCACTATTCATAAAAAATTAGTTCTCAGAAAAATACCAAAAATTCCACATAGGCTAATTTCGAAATTCTGAATCCAAAAATGAAGTCCATTTTGAAATATAAAATTTCTATAATTATAAAAAGTGGTTATTACTATTCATAACGGCTACTTTGATTAGTCGCAGTGTGTTAGAACTCGAAGTTGCGTACAATGCAAGCTATTGCATTATTGAATGAGAAGCGTATCATGGAAACTCGGGGTGTTACATTCTCCCCTCCTTCAATAAATTGCGTCCTCGCAATTTGAAAACTTCCTTTGAAAATAAAAGGTTGAAAATTGAAAATACCTTTGTGGAAAACCCACATCGGAAATAAGGTTAATAAATATATAACATTAAAAGAAAGCAAGATAAGTACAAAGGTCACCCGAGATAGCCCATTCTAGGATTCTATGAAAATATGGATATGGAGGAGAAACAAACTATCAGGGTCTGATGGAGAGTAATAGAAAACAGGATTAGGAGAATGTTTAACTACAAGAAAATCACAAACATGTGATTGGTTAAACGATCATTGATTCCCCAGTTGGAAAAGTTAACCAACAACATTTTTGTTTTGAGTTAACTTTTATAAAGTTGAGGAATTTATTTAGGAGATTTACTAAGAACGTAAGGGAATATACATACTTGTCATGTAGACTTGCATTCTTTAATAAATTTTTACCACAAACCCATCTTTCACTCTAAAAGGTAATACAACTCAAAAATATTCTATTTATCCTAATTGTATAAGGTTCCAAATATTAAAACATACCATTTAGATTAGTAAAATTATTTTGTAATAACCAGGGACTTCCTGTAGGCTAGTGGTAGGAAATAAAGGCATGTCGCACTATGGTTGTGGGTTCGATTATGGCACCTTTGTCCGACGCGATGGGTTATGCCCCACCCTGCAGGTTGTCCTTTTCCTAAAACTATAGTATTATATTATTCCAAAAATAATCATCAGAAATGTTTTAACTTTAAACAATACTATCCAAAGATCAACTTAATCCATTCCAACCTTTATATTTATCCAAAACACCTCTGTCAAGACTTTCTCTAAAAGGTCTCTAAATTCCAAAATCAATTGTAACCTCAGATTCCCCAAACAAAGTAAAGTTTTTCTTATTGTCACATAATAAAAATATGATTACCTTCATCATATTAAATCCTTAATGAAAACAACATGTACTGCAGTACAATCCTTATATATATATCACATTATTCTAATAACCAGAATATAGTCCATCAGTCCAAAAGCATCAATACATTAATTATTCCGCTTCAACTATAGTCACAGCATAAGATTGTCCTTGATCCCTTGGCCTTTTCTGAGGTAAGTTTCCCTGACGCTTAGGACATTTATTTTCATAATGCCCCATTTCCTACAATTGTAGCATTCAACATTGATAGCCTCTTTCTTTCCCTTGCAATCATGAGCCTGGTGACCTTTTCCCCCACATTTATAACAAACTCCCATTCCTTTTAGGAAAGTACCAGGGTGATTCTTCCCACAATTATCACATAATGGAAAATCCTTCTTTCCCTTTTTCCATTTATCTGTTTCTTGTTCCACCATTCTCTTATTCTCTTTCTTTTCTTTGTTGTCATAAGACATAGAGAATTCCTTTTCTGTCTTGATAGAACACGAGACAATATCTTCGTATGACGAGAAGGTTTGTGAGACTAATGCTCGACAGAGAAATGGTTTTAACCCATCAAAGAAACGATAAATCTTACTTCTTGGGTTATGTATATAATCTGCAGCATGCCTCGCTAACCTTGTAATGATGGCCTCATACTTTGTGACATTCTCATCCTCCTTTTGTCTCAGACTCAAAAATTTCCTTTCTATATATGCTCGATGGTCACGAGGATAGTATTTTTCTAGGAAAATCTCTTTGAACTCCCTCCATTCCATATTCGATACGTCATCATCTTCCTTTGTGTTTTGAATCAACGACCACCACTGATCGGAATCTCCAGTGAGGCGGTAAACTGCCATGACAACCTTCTCCCTTTCGCTACTCCCCAAGGCATGGAATATTTTCTCGAAGGAGTTTATCCACTGCTCAGCTACTAATGGATTTCTACCCCATTAAATGATGGCGGTTGTTTCCTCATGAAGCGGTCTAACATTGATTCTCCATGTTGTGGATCAGGGTGATCCATACAAGTAAGGTTATTATTCATAACCTGAGTGAGTTTTCCTAGTATGGTAATAAGTTGATCAGCACCAGTTGTATCTCCAGATCCACAATAATTATCTTGAGCAGGAGGGCAATCCCTACACGGAGTGCATGCATTGATACGGTTTCCATTCCTTCCACTAGGCGCCATTTCTAAACAATGGAATAAACAATATTAGTTTATGAATCAAAATACATAATTCCATACTTGTAAGATACATTACATAAATTGAACTAATTATGGATATAATCCATAATCATAAAAATGTTTTCTTTGATGAATTATATACTCGTAACCCTTCATAGTGGTTTGTAAAGAAAATGGGAATTATCCTAATCATATCCACCGGGAGTGTCGTAACCAAGAGTGAAGCAAGGCCCGTTGTCGTGCACCAGTTCCTGTTCGAGTCTAGCTCAAAGCGGTGTTTTCGGGTTTTACCCATAGGTACATCTGTGTCAGAGCCACGTCTACCTGCTCGTATCCAGACAGTGATGTATTGCTCGGAAAACTCACAAAATCTCTACAATACCAAAATTTTAGGTAGTTCTTCTATACTAATCCTCAATGTCTATCTTCGGGATATGTGCTCTAATCAGAGTTTATATAAATCTAGCTTCCAAGGTTAGTACTAAACTGCCTCTGATACCAACTATAACGCCCCGACCCCAGCTACCCAGAGTCGGTGCATTACTTCGTAACATTGGCATGATCACAAAAGATCAAGTCTCGAAAGGCCGATTAGTTTAGTAGCCTTGGAAACACTAGATACATTCATAAATGTTATATTACATCATAAGGTGAAAAAATACAATAACAAAGTCTCCATAGTCCACACTCATATCATCTTCTGACTATCCCTGCAGGTCATTCCTAAAATACTTCTTCACATCCTGGAAAATATTAAAACATTGAAAGGGGTGAACTCAGATGCTCAGTAAGGATAACAATATTGTGGAAGCTTTCATAAATTAACATAAAAATTTAAGGCAATGTATAACTAAAACAAAAGCCTTTTAAACTTGAACATCAACATAATATGGAAAACGTAAAATGTGATAATGTCATTCACTTCTTCACATGGATATTCAACTGGTCGAATAATCACATGCAATATCAATAACCACTTTCATAATGATGGAATGCATAATGCCAGACATTCTGAAACATTTTGTCAAGGTCTCGGCCAAGACGTCTAAAATGATTAAGGCCTCGGCCAAAATCACAAATCAAATTGGGAAAGGGCCTCGGCCAATTCCACGTCTATGTGGTAGAATATCCATTATCTCCAGAATTATATTCATTATTTAGATGTCATATATATCATATATATCCAGTATATACATTCATTTATAATATTACGTAACATTCAGAGGTATGAAATGAAATGCACCGTTCATGGAGACGGTAAGCCGTACGTACGCATGAACACTACTTTCATTTCTATTTCGTATTTAATGGAATGAAATCATAATGATAAAAATTTATAATAAAATTCCAGTATAATATAGTGTGTAATACCATTTACTCCATCCTTTATACATCCCACATATGGCATTAACGATTCAAATCACTTTGAGGGGGCGGTAGTCCGCACTTCCTAAAATGAAATTATCGCGTTTACCCATAATGGAAATCATAAAGTATGCCATAAATGAGAAATACAGAAGCATATGTAAAACATAAACATATTATATATCATATATAAATATAGTGACATCTTAATGGCCACCTTTGAAGGTGTTATATGAGTGTTGAACAATCATCGTTTCGTGAGGCAGAAATTTGCCATCCACAGAAACCGTATGTTCCTTAACCATTAGATGTAGGTGTGTGTAAGTGTAGATCTAATACTTCTTATGAAAACATCCTATTATATTGAGGATACTATTATTGTTACAAAATAAATGAATAAAAAGAGTTTAGGGGGTTGGAGAAGAAAAATAAAAAAAACAACATTAGAGAAGACATTACCTCAAAATCGGGTAACTCTTTTTGATTTGAGCCAAAGGCTTCCTTGGGAAGTGTTCTGCCCAAAGTGAGGCTTCTAGGAGTAAGAGGGGGAAGTTGGGAGAGTATTTGGGCAGAGGTTGGCCGAGCCAAATGGCTTGAATGTGTGAATGTGGTGGTAGAGGTGGGGGCCTTTTATAAGAGGAGAGGAGGGGCAGTCTTGGAAAGTAAGGAAATTTTACATTATTATACAATGATTTTCGGATTCTAAAGGTCCAAAACTTATATAATTCGTGTATAAGGTGATAAGGGTTCTCAATATACCCATCCAATAGTCTTTGGACAAGTGTAAGCCTTGGATTGTACATTATCTTTTCATTTCATTAAAATCGTTAAATAATGAGGTCATCGTTGCATCATAATGATGTCATAGATAATTTAATTTATTTAATGTCTAAAAATTATAAAAAAGATACTATGATGTATGGAATATTTTTAGCTTTCCAATTACTACTTATAGTAAAAAATATGACTTGTATAACCCCATGTAAAAATTGTTTTAGTAAAACATTTCATGTTTGTGTCATTTTTTACTTTAACATTAAATAAAAGGTATTTATGTCATTTTCCAACTAAAGTGGATCCATGGGGTCCCCAAGTTGACCCATGGATTGTCTTGGTCGACAATGGAACATCCAATGAGGGTAGGACATGTGTCAAGCTCATCTCATATTATTAAAACATTATTTTTACCTTAAACTACACTAATTACCTCTAATCGCGATTAAGAACTTAAAAGTTACTATTCACCAAAAATTATTTTAATCTCATTGAACCACATTCTACTAATTAATGACAACCATGTATGTCTTATTTTTGAAAATCAAATCACAGAAGTGGTAATATTTCATTTAAACGAAAAATCAGTTATTTAACTACCACTTAGTGGTTTCACTATTCATCAAAAATTGAAGTTTTTCAGAACAATGCCAAAATTTTATCCTAAGCTATAATTGATATTCCGAATTCAAAAATGATGTATAATTTACAAAATTCCAAAAATATAAGTTTCATTAATTAATTTTATAATTAATTCCCGTTGTCACAACAAATAGCGTGTTTTTAAGAAACAATTTATATCAAAACATTGACAATTGTTTATGTCCAATTTCACTGTTAAATTAATTCTAATGACCTCCATTGGATAAAATCATAAAAATATATTCTAATTATACTTTTATATCATTAAATGGTATAAATTATCACTATAAATTATTTTGATTTAAAAATTTGTTTTTAAGTATTTTTCACTATTCATAAAAAATTAGAAGTTCTCAGAAAAATACCAAAAATTCAACATAGGCTAATTTCGATATTCCTAATCCAAAAATGAAGTCCATTTTGGAATATAAAATTTCTATAATTTTAAAAAGTGGTTATTACTATTCATAACGGCTACTTTGATTAGTCGCGGTGTGTTAGAACTCGAAGTTGCGTACAATGCAAGCTATTGCATTATTGAATGAGAAGCGTATCATGGAAGCTCGGGGTGTTACAGCTTGTGAGATAAAAAATTACTCATAAAAAATACATACTATTAAATTTTTTAGGGGTTATATTAGTTATCATGACCAATAGTATGTTATAACCTAGCCTCAAATCCATCCACCTGAATACCTAAGCTCATATGAGGTGGTGAAATTGATCATCTATTTCATTCAATGGATTACAACTCTTAACCATAAAATGGTTCAATATTCTATAATGCACACATAGCCTAAATAGTTTTTCACATTTTTATAATAAATGGACCAAATTATCCCCCTATTAATACTATTTCATATATAACATTTTTCATATATGTCCTTTAAATTTCTTTTGATCTCATAAATCATTGTAGTGGAAATAATATAAGGATGAATGGATTCTAGTGCAACTCTTACAAATAGATCAGTAGATAACTCCACATATCACTTAAAAGGTCAACCAAAAAATCATATGGGAATACATCCCTACAATGGTATACAATGGAAGGTAATCTAGTATTAATATTAGCTAATAATTCATAATAAGGCTAGAAATCTTGTCTATCATGCCACCCAGAACATGATGATCTCATAAACTCTACATTCCTGGATATCCAAGTCACCCAAATGAAAATAAGTACTACATTCTGGTGATGTGAAGGATACACATAGGTGGAATAATTCTACATGGTCAAGGTATGAAACCAACAAATACATCATGATAAAGGCACAAAAAACCCACCATGTCAATAATTAAGATATTATATATGAAGTGATACCTTCCTGTATAAAGGGGAATTATGTAAATTGAAATATATTATTTGATCAGAATTCAAATTGAGTATCAATTTTCATAACGTTCATGGGAAAACTGAACATCAAGGCCAAGGCTCTCTAAAATAGGAATACATAAGAAATAATATGAATAACCTATATCACAAAGGTAAGATTCTAGATTATAAGAACAAATGATATTACCTATTACTATGGAAGGATCGATGATATTAACCTTAGGTATAGGTGGTACTGAATATATCTAGCCTAAATGATGACCAAAGGAAATAGCATGACTACCCGGAGAAGGCCCACTCAACTATAAGGGAGGAACTTGTGTCTAATCCCCCTATCATAGCCACCAACACGACATGATCAAATTGAATTACACCATCTCTCAAGCTGGTATAGAGTTATTAATTCCACCAATAAACCTATACATGATTTCAAATACATCTCATTTGATTTCATATTGAAGGTACTAAAAAAATTATATATCCCATCTTTTCGCAAGCTCAACACTCGATAAGAAATTTATTACTCTTAACCCTCATGTTTCCTCATATTGAACACTGATTATAGAATATAGTACTACAAAAACTCATTCTATAACTAGTATTCCCATTAAGATAAACCTCAAAAAGAATCTACCTGTTAGATTTCCTATAGCCACTTGGTTTATTAGTCTAACTACCCTACTCTGGGCCCTCATCATTCATCAGGTAACATTTAGTTATATGCTCTTCATTTTCTATATTTGTTATTTCAGTCAATAAAAACACATTCACGTATGACCGACCAACATTCTTGAGACCTTCATTGATTCATCTATATATATAAGGATTTTAATCATGAAAAACATGTTCAAAAAAATTGCTACTCCATAACGTGAGTAGAATACTACATAGTGATTATATCTCAAAGCCTATAAGCCTAGCTCCAAACATCCCACCTTCTCTTAGAGGATCCCAAAATATAATACTTTGTGATATTGATATCTTCTATTGAGTATTCTACACGTTCACTAAAATCTATATGATAATTTGAAGATATTGATCAGTATTATGTAGACCGCCTTACCAAAAAAGTGGGATGAGTTTTCCACTAGAACACACAGTTTAACTCTTCCCGATTTTTGGATGGATATGGGGCTCCATGAATGGTCTGCATAAAGAAGAGGAAAACCTCTTAGAATATGTTATCAACACACATATCAAGAAAAAAGGATAACCCCACAAGTAGAAAAAATGATGATTATGATGGAATCTCTCGATCACCCACCTCTGGAACATTGTCATCACCACCATATGGGCGCAAAACTAAAAGATTCGGTGGTGGTATATCACTAATGATTTCTATAAACACGACTTGAAAATGATTTTTATCAACTAGATCATAGGGAAAAACATAGGATGTGTACATTCATTACTATATCCAAACCACACCCCTATACTAGATTATAAATCAAGGAAAAAGTAATAGTAACAGCCATAAATAAAATCAGAGGCACTAACTACTACCCACTACTAATGTCAGGGCTTGGTCTATATCATGGTTTCATAGAATTGGTCTTAATTTATATGTTTTAAATTTTAATTGTAAAATATATTTAGTGGATAAATTTCCAATCCAGAACACAAAATCATTTAAATTAAAAAAAATTTATAATTAATGTTTGATGGTTGAATTATGTAGATTAGCATTACATATTCCTAATGTCACATTGTCCAAATTAATTGAATTGTATAATCTATTTAATTTCAAACAACAACATTTTCATTCCCAAGAAACCATAGGTCCATGAATCAACCTTCAATAATTTAGTGCCCAATCTATCTTCTATAAGAAATGGTGGGAAGAATTTTTAAGGTATTAGTAGATATATTTTGTATAATTTACTCTTCCAAATCTGATATAAGAATCGTTAGTCAGTAAAAATTATAAAACTAACTGAACAATAAATAAATGTCATGCATTAAAGCAAGGAATTCAATACAAATAGTTTATACATGGAATTTGAACCATACAACTTTCAAATAATAATTCATGATACAATATTCCAAGACATGTAAGGCTATGGAAAAATGAAATTAATTTATCATTGTAATAATAACATCACATATGATGTGAGTCACCCAACTGTTGAATCAATTCAACTGCAATAGGTGATATATAGAACAATATTTCCTCATTTTAACAAATAAGATAATTTCCATGAACTTGGTTTAGCTACTCCATAGCCCATCTTATATCTATGATCCCATTAAATTTTTTTATTTATTTTCAACTGTCTCAAAATATTTTGGTAATAAAATAATGCATTTATTGTAAAATGTAAAATTCCAAACCTGGTTCCACTAAATGGTGACCTGATGTACGGAGTCACATGGCCCCTAGCATGCCTCCGGAGGGTATTGACTATCAGCTATGGTTTCTGTTGGTATTGTGTGGATATTATAACCCCATGATGAGAGTGTTTCTAATCATCAATATATAAATAAAAATGATGAAGCATAATATATATTAGTTACAATAAAAAATAGATATCTAGACCATAAGAGTAATAAAAAATTCCAATGTCAATATATTAAATGATATGAGTATGTCATGAATCATAAAAAATGGTATGTAATATGTGGGAAAAATACATCAAATGAAATACATTTATCAAAATAACAAAATACAAAAAATGATATATCTCTAGATAGCATCATGTGGAATGTTTGGTCTTATTCTCCCCTTATCCTAATAATAATAAATCAATTATCGAAATAAGGGTGTTAAACATATTCCATACCTATATCTACAAATTCAATCTAGGTACCCAGTGATGGCTTGAATAGGGTCTGTGAAAAAAAAATAGTAGCTCACCACATAATGTGTTTATAACTAGTGTATTCTTTGTATATAAGTTGTAGTATTGTAAAATATATATTAGGAATAAAATGATATATGTAAATAAGATAAATTTAATCATACCAAGGCTTACTATAAAAATGTTATAATACCAATGGATATTGTTAAAGAATTTCAAAACAACCACCACTACCCATACTAAGTAATCCAATGATAGGCCTACCAAGGATGGACCTAATGTAACGCCTCAGTTCTAGAAGCCACCCAGAGGCGCCCCGTACCCGGTTGGTCACATGGCCTCAATCACATTTCCCCAAATTCCAGAGGCTGCCGACTAGCAGTGGGGGCCTTCAGTGTGATAATGGGGAAACTATTCCCTCATTGTCAGAGTAACACAACAATAGATAAACAATCATACAATAGCGGAAGTAGTAAATATCAAACAATAGTAAAGTGCAGAATACTGATAAATAAACAACTAGAGAGAAATATATAAATGATTCATGTTGCATATGTGTCCAGGAAAGGTTCCAAAGAAGTCACAATGATGAATACAACACTAAACCAAAGTACAAATGGAAAATAGACAAAAAACTCCTCTGTATCACAAGCCTCAAGTTGGTCCCATGCTCTCTAAATCTAATACAATCAAGAATATGAAGTAGATGGGAGCTTTCCCTTATCAATACCTGCAATAATATAATCTATTTGGTCCCATAAGCATGACCCAAACAGGGTGTGAGACAAAATCCCAATACAAAACCTCCCTAAGATATGTGCCTAACAGTCAGTGAATATATGGTAGGTAAAAGTACAGAAAATAGTAAACATGAAGTACTCAATAGAAAACAATCCACAGTTTCTAGCATATAATTTACGAATAAGAAAGCAGCCACTCAAGCAAGTAGAAAAAATAGGTTACCCTCTGGGTAGCTCTCAAAGCCTAACCCCTATGTTTCAACCAATATGTACTAGAAACCCTCTAAGAGGCACACATAGTCTCACAACTATTTTTCATATAAAGAATAGACTCTCTGGGGAAGAACTCACCGTCAATTCCCCCCTATAGTCTTGTATCTTACTAAAGGAGCTCTGGGGATGCACTAAAAATCTCATTCCCCCTATGGCTCACATTGAGAAAATTCAAACACTCTGAGGAAGCACTCAATGTCAATAACCCTTTTGGCCTCGCATAGTATTAAAAAGACACTCTGGAAAAGCCCTTACATCCATTCTCTCTATGGTCTACTACACTAGGTTCTCACAGCCCTGTGTAATGTCAGCAAGTATCACATCGTGTAATGGCCAAAGTGAACCTTATAAACTACTTGGATAACAATATACAATATAACGACATGTCACAAAAGAACACACCATCCTACAATACTGAGCATGGAACTCACAATAGCCTAACAGTCAAAACTGGGCCAAAAGATCATAAAAAGGAAAAACATGCATGGTTAAAACATCTAAAGCATAGTGAAATTACCCTATTGACAAAAATAACCTCTACTCAGGCATATAATAAAAGCAGGAAAACAACAAGGGAAAAACATGAAACAGGCAATACCCCGATCAAGGGTATTGGTGGAATTTTCTCAAAATACTCAAAGATTTCTACAGAAAGGCACAAACCACCTACCTTGATGTTAGTATATTGATATAATTGAACCACGGGGATTGAATATCCTTATAATGTCGAAGATCTACAAATCTTATAAAACTTTCAACCCACGATAACATGGAAAATATAGAAATTGGGAAACGAAGCTCTATGAGGAGAGAGAACTCACCACTACAATTATAACACAGTCACTGGTGTTCGAATCGGTGGACGGACAGAGGTTTGGGGGCTTGTCGATGATCCATGGCTAGTCAGCGCTCTCGGACAAAGAAAACCTAGAAGAAGACGGTTATGTCTGTCAGACGCGACCCCGATGCATTTAATGAATATAACAAAATACACGGTATGTATTTTTATAGTACACAGCATGTACTTATTGTGTACATACTCAACTTTAGGTGGAATCCACGTCACCCTACACGATTGTGTGTGTGGCCTTTACATGGCCAGCACACGACCTCACGCGACAAAAAAGTAAACCGTGTTTACTCATAATGTACAGGGCGTGTACTTCAAAATTTCCAGAAATGCCTATTTTCTCAAAAACTCCATAAATAAGAAACACATACTTGAAAAGAAGGTCCGGGTTCTTACAAACTTGCCCCCTTAAATAAATTCATCCCCAAATTTACCTAGAGAGGTGTAGAAGAAGACACCTAGAATAGCTCTGGCCACTGCGAACGGACATCGGCCTCCATCTCCCAAGTCTCATCCTGTACTTGCCTGTGATGTCATACCACCAGTACTAATGTAATAGATCATCCACAGAGAACCTTCGTACTTCGTTCGACAATACAGATATGATTTTCCTCAAACAATTCATCTTCTTCAAGGTGAACCTCCTCAGGTTGAATGACATGAGACGAGTCTAAAAAGTAACATCGGAGTTGAGAAACATGGAAGACGTTGTGCATATCCTGGTACCTCCGAGATAACTACAATCGATTTGAAACTGGCCCAACTCTCTACAACACCTCAAACGGCACAACGTACCTCGGTGAAATCATACCATGTCTCCAAATCCTCTTGTCTACCAACCTCAGTGAAACATGCAGGAAAACCTGATCCCTACCCTCGAACTCTAGAGGTCGTCTCCGCTGATCAACATAAGACTTCTGTTGAGACTATGCCATAGCCATCCTCTTCTAAATTGTCCATATCTTCTCCAAGATATTCTGGACACCACGAGGTCCCAGCAAAGCAGCCTCTCCTACCTCTAGATAGCATAAAGATGATCATCATGGCCTACCATACAAAGCCTCATAAGGTGAAATCTGATTAGTTGCTTGAAAACTATTATTTAAGAACACTCCACAAGAGGTATATGCTTCTCAAATAAACCTCCAAAGTCCATAATGAATGCTATGAGCATATCCTCAAGCACCTAAATCGTACGCTCAGACTTCCCATCTGTCTGAGGATGGTAGGCAGTACATAGTAGCACCATCATACCCAATTGTTTATGTTGCCCCTGCCAGACCTGAGAAGTAAAACATGCATGCCTGTTGGATACGATGGAGTATGGAAATCCGTGAAAACACACAATCCCACGAATGTAAAACCATCCCATCTCATCAACACTGAGGGTATCCTTGATTGGAAAGAAATGAGAAATCATAATAATCCTATTGATGAATTCCAAGAGAACATCATTCCCTCGAGGTGACCAAGGCAAACCGGTCACGAAGTCCATCGTGATGTCATTCCACATCCACTCGGGAATGGGTATCTGCTATAAAATACCTGCTGGTTGCTGATGCTCTTCTTTCACATGCTGAAAATTAGAAAATCTCAAGATGAAACTAGAAACACCTCTCTTCATTACTGGCCACCAATACTGGTGGTGAAGATCACGATACATCTTGATGACACCATGATGAACTGCCCAAATAGAGGAATTGTTGTCCTGCATTATCTCCTCACATATGGATGATGACACCCATATACATCCCTAGAAATTCAATATCTCATCCTCACATATGGTCCACCCAGGAATGGGGTCCTCTCCTGACACACTTTCCTGTAGGACTAGGCCTTCAGAATCTGATAGCTGCCTCATTCGTACTCGATCATGAAGTGTAGATCTAACAGCTACAGAAGATATAAAAGTCTTCCCCTATATTTCGTGCACCTACAAATGCATCTTGGAGAATAGAGCCATAAGCTTCCATTCACTGCTAGCCTACTGAACTGCCTGTAACTGAGTCCTCTTGCTCAGTGCATCTGCCACAACATTGTCTTTCCTAGGTGTGTAGGTAAGCTCAAAGTTAAAGGACTGTAGGTACTCTTCCCACCTCCACTGTCTCATATTCGGATCACGCTGAGTAAATATGTACTTGAGACTTTGGGGGTTAGTGAAATCCACAAAATTCTCTGCCATAAGATAATGTCTCCAACAGCGTAAGGAATGAACAATATATTCCAACTCCAGGTCGTGCGTTGGGTAGTTCCTCTCATGTGGCCTCAACTACCGAGACCCGTACATGATGACTCAATCTCCCTGTATTAGCACAGCTCCCAGCATGATACCTGAAGCATCATAGTAAACAGTGTAGCTCTTTCCTAGCTCTGGTAAGACTATTATCAGTGCTACTGTGAACCACTCTTTCAGCTCCAAAAGGCTGTCTCACATGAATCTGACAATAATAACATTGAACCCTTCTTAGTCAGACCTGTTAGTGGTGTTTCAATGTGTGAAATGTCCATTATAAAGCATTTGTAGTATCCATCCATCCCTAGAATGCTCCGCACCTCAAAGATGTTCTTCGGCTGCTCCGAGGAAACTAATGCTCTCACTTTCTCTGGTCCTAATGGTACACCTCTCGCTAAGATAACATCACCTAAAAAGTGTATATAGTCTATTCAATAGTGGCACTTAGAGAGCATAGCATATAACTGCGGCACCCTCAGTGTACTCAAAACAATCTCCAGTTGGGTATCATAGTCGTGTCGAGTGTGGGAGTACACCAAGATATCATTCATGAAGACCATCACGAATGAGTCCAAGAATGGATAGAACGCGCGGTTCATCAGTTCCATGAAAACTGCATAAACGTTTATGAGGCCGAAAGGCATAACCATATATATTTATAGATCATACCTATTTTGGAATGCTGTAAGAGGTATATCAGATGGTATAATTCATAACTGGTGATAACCAGAACTCAAATCAATCTTCGAGAACACCTGGGCTCCTAGAAGATGATCAAAGATGTCGTCAATCCTAGTTAAGGGATATCGGTTCTTTCCATCAACTGGTTAAACTTCTGATGATCCACATAAAACCTGAGGTTGTCGTATACATTCTTCACAAACAGAAAAAGAGAACCCCAAAGAGAAGTACTGGGTCAGATGAAACCCTTTTCATGCAACTACTTCAACTACTTCTTGAGCTCCTGAAACTTAGGTGTACCCATCCTATAAAGAGGAATGGACACGGGTGTCACTCTTGGAACGAGCTAAATAGAAAAGTCTACCTCACTATCTTGAGGAAAAAATGAAAAGTATTTTAGAAATACATCCCTCAAATGATCCACTACTGGAGGAAAGTCTAACTATGATGTCCCCTAGTCATCCAGATATAGACTAGAAATCTGAGTTGTAACTCCACCTAGAACATGATGTCCGGGTCCTGCTCTCCTCTCCTGGACATCCCACTCACCTCGATGAAGAAAATATCCACACTGTGGTGATATTAATCTCACCCTGCGGTAATAATAATTGATGAATACCTTTAAGGGAACTAGCCAGTCCATTCCGAGGATGACATCATAGCCTATCATCTCTAGGACATAGAGGTCCCATAGAAAGTGATACCCAGCCCCCTCTAGGGGAACTCCTTGCACTGACATACACTATCTATCCTAGTCCCCAATAGTGTGTCTAGAGTCAAAGTACCAGCAGAAGAAAATAGACAAATCCCAGGACTCTCCATAACAACAACAAAGATAAAGCTATGGGAATCCCCTGTATCAAAAAGAGAAGAAGATAAAACTGAGGATACTAATATCGTACTTCGAACTATAGAGGGTCTGGGATCCTACTCTTGTTGGGTCTACTATACTACAACAGACTGACCTGTACCACTGCCTTGTGACCCTACCTGACTTCTCTGAGCTGTTCCACCCTGCTGTCCTTAAATGACCTGTGACTGACCACCACGACCTCCACCTCCACCTCAGCCCAAATGGCTAGAAGAACTCTAGTTCACAGACTACTGAGAAACTAGTGGCGGTGATCCTGAACATGGAGTCATTGATAAACCCCTGTCACCAACTTCTAGTGAGAAAACCTGACAGAAGCGCTAAAGGTGACCCATCATGCCGCAAGTTCAGCACTCCATTGGGTCTCTCTCGCACTGTGACCTCATATGGCCAGCACTTTCACACGAGTTGCATACCACCTTGCTACCTGAAGATGTGTCTCGCTGCCTCAGATCACCATGCGTAGACTCACTACGGTGCTTTTGGCTGTCACCTGGTGAAGCACTAACACTGGAAGTGGAACATCCCTGGATCTCATCTCTATAATCTCTTAGATTGTGTTCCGCAATCATTGCCGAGTAGATAATGGAAGCGATGGAAATCAGCCTGAAGATATTCACCTGTGAGTGGATTTCCTGTCTGATACTATCCTCAAACTTCCTTGCCAAGAACAATCCATCTCCGCCCAGGAGGGGTGTGAAACACTGAAGCTCAGTGAAGCGAGAGGAATACTCCATGATAGAAAGAGTATCCTGCTCTAGGTTCATGAACTACCAGTCTCAGTCATCCCTCATGGTCTCCTGATAGAAGTAGTCATAAAAGACACGCTGAAACTCCTCCCATGCCATAACATGCTGATGACCCGCCTGTGAGATCATGTCCCCCCACCTCTTAGAGGACCCTAATAGCATACTGGTATTGAGCTTGACCCGCCTTTCTAGAGGTGTCTCCAGATGCTCAAAGATCGTCATCATGGATTCTATACATGACTCTAGAACATGAGGACCTCCTTCCCCTGAGAAGGTGGGAAGATTATATTGCTGAAAAACCCACGTCTAGTCTATTATAGTCGAGTCAGGAGGTGAATCTCCCTTGATGGTCTACATCATCCTCAAAAGCCCTCCCTAAACTGCACATCGACGCATGTAACTGGTATCACTACTGGTGCCAAGGTTTGTAAAACAGGAGGATCTGTGGGATATCCCCGATCAGCCATATCTAGAATTTGATCACCACTTGATAAATAGTGTGCAATCGGAGGACATCTCGGTTCCATGACTCTGCAAGGTTAAACCCATACATTAGATTGAATTTTTAGGGACTGAAAACTAGGAGCTTAAGAAGGGAATAGGGGAAAGAAAGCATTGAAAATTTACATAACTTGACTACATGGCATGTATAATGACTACATGGTGCGTTCCCTTAAGTCATTTACATGGGCATGTACTTAGTCCAAACTAGTCATGTATCACCCCAAACACACGGCGTGTTATCCTAACACACGGTGTGTATCTGAATCATCTTCCCCTGCCCGAGTCCTTCTACATAGTTAATACACATGGCTCTCTAAATACAAGACTACACGACGTGTTTGAGGTAGACACAATGTGTAGTAAACAAGATTCACTGGCCCATGTTGATAGTGACACAGCCTGTGAACCAAGGTTACTCTACACGGCATGTTCCAGATAGACACAACGTGTACACGGATATCCCTACCGACCCGTGTAGTTAGTTACACTACCAAATACACGGTTCACTCTACAAAGAGATCTCCATGTGAACACGGCCTGTACTTGAAGGATTTCCATGACTCGTGTTGTTCGTGACATTGATGGGTACCAAGGATACATGGCACAGTGTGTGTAATCGGGACACGATGTGTATAGTCGATGTTTCATCCATCAGTATCACTAGTCACATAGGTAGACACACGATCACTATAACACGGCGTGTATGTACCGTACGCAGCGTGTTCCTGAAATATTTTTCAAAACCCTGTGTCCCTGCCCACAAAGTCAGTGACACGGTTAAAAACTACACGGTGTGTATTCATAAATAAAATGTCGTCTATTCTGGATTTTTCTGTGCAGTAGCTGTAGAATCTGCTATGGAGCCCAGAAACACACGTTAAGGTACGAAATTCTAATCTGTGAGGGCCCATACTCCCAGCGAATCAATTTTTTACATATTGAACCAGTTATAATAATGAAAATAAGCAATGATCTACCAAATTCTTGTCCATGAGGGCCCATAAAACCTGAAGAACCAATGTTTGGAATCCATCTAAGAAAATCACTTATACATGTAAATTCCTTATCCAACACCAAGGATTATGTCAAACCATTTATCACAACAACATGAAAAAACTACAAAACATCTATCACAACAACATGCAATCGCTAATACATCCTAGATGACATGGAAAGAATGCATGGAATTTGATTTTCTAACAAGTTCATATATAATGCATTAGAGGAATACCTTCATCTTATCGGATTGCGATAGAAATTGAACCACAATAACAACTACAGTAACACCACAAACCATGTAAATCAATCAAGGTGAAATCAAATCAACTATAATAATTGCAAAACCAGAAAAAATTGAAATAAAATGAGGTATATTGGATTTTCCCTATACATGGGTTATCTAATCCCAAGGACAGCTTATTACCAAGTACCTATCCCATTATATCCCTGAATATAGGCTCCAAACAGTAAGTCAAGTGAAAATAAACTCTCCTTTGATACCACTTTATAACGTCCTGATTCCAGAAGCCACCTAGAGGCTCCCCTTACCCTATTGGTCTCATGGACTCAAGCGCATTTCCCCGAATGCCAGAGGCTGCTGTCTAGGAGTGAGGGCCTTGGGTGTGATAATGGGGAAACTATGCCCCCATTGGAAGAGTAACACAATGGATGATAAATAATCATACAATAGTGGAAGTAGTAAATATCTAACAATAGTAAACAGCGGAAGATTGATAAATAAACCACTAGAGAAAAATATAAAAATGGTGCATGATGGATATGTGTCCAGGAAAGGAGCCAAACAAGTCACAATGTTGAAGACAACACTAAACCCAAGTACAAAAGGAAAATAGATAAACAACTCCTCAGCATCGCAAGCCTCAACTTGGTCCCATGCTCTCCATCTCCAATGTAATCAAGAACTTGATGTAGAGGGGTGTCTTCCCTTATCTATATCCGCAACAAAATAATATGTTTGGGCCCAATAGCATGACCCAAACAGGGTGTGAGACAAAATCCCAGTAGGAAAACACCTAAAGATCGGTGCCTAATAGTCAGTGAATATATGGCAGTTAAAAGTACAGAAAACAGTAAATATGGAGTAATTAGCAGCAAACTATCCACAGTTTCTAACATATAATTTACAAATAAGAAAGCTTCCACTCAAGAAATTTGAAAAAACCGGTAACCCTATGTGTAGTTCTCATATCCTAACCCCTATGGTTCTACCAACTAGTACTAGAAAAACTCTTGGAGACACACACAGTCTCACCCCTCTAGTTCAGCTAAAGAATAGTCTCTCTGGGGAAGCATTCACCGTCAATTACCCCTATAGTCTTGTATTATACTAAAGGTGCTATGGGGAAGAACTAAATGTCTCATTCTCCCTGTGGCCTGCGTCGAGGAACTACAGACACATTGAGAAGAACTCAACATCAATTCCCCTTGTGGTCTCCCATTGTATAAATATGAAACTTTGGAGAAGCCCTTGCGTCCATTCTCTCTATGGTCTACTACTCTGGGTTCTCACAACCCTATGTAAATTCATCAAGTATCACATCATGTAACGGCCAATGTGAACCTTATGAACTACTTGGATAGCAGTCTATAATATAATAGCATTTCCGAAAAGAAAACTCCATCCTACAATACTATGCATGGAACTGGAAATAGCCTAACAGGAAAAACTAGACCAAACGGTCATAAATAGACAAAACGTGCTTTGGAAAACATCCACATGATTGTAAAATTACCCTATTCACAACAATAACAACTACTCAGGAATATAAAAAATGAAGGAAAACAACAAGGGAAGAACAGGAAACACGCAATACCCCATTCAAGGGTATAAGTTGAATTTTCACAGAATACTCAAATACATTCTACAGAAAGGATCAAACCACCTACCTTGATGTTAGGAGATCGATATACATGAACCATGGGGCTTGAAACTCAATATAACTTTGAATATCTTCCAAAACGACTAAAACGTTCAATCGACTATAATGTGTAAAAGAGAATGAATTGGAAAACCATGCTCTAGGATGAGAGATAACTGAAAGATGTGATTCCAACGCACTCACCGGTGTTTGAATCGGAGGACGGACAGAGGTTCAGAGGCTCATCGAAGATTCATGGCTTCTCGACGTTCTCGGACGAAGAACACCTATAAGAAGACGGTTTTGTTCATCAGACATGACACCAATGCATTTAATTAAAAAAATACATGGCGTTTAATTTTAGAGTACACGGCATATTACTGCTGTTTATGTACTCCGCTTTAGGCAGCCTCCACATCACCCCACACGATCGTGTGTGTGGGCCTTACACAGCCAACACACTACCTCACACATCAATGAAGTACCCGGCGTGTACTCATAATGTACACAACCTGTACATCAAAAATATCTAGAAAATCATCTTTTCTCAAAAACTCCAGAAAAAGAAAAAACCTACATGGAAAGAAGGTTCAGGTTCTTACACCCAAGTTCATAAATGATCATGGAATACTTCTTGGGACCATGGATAGTATCCATAGAAAACACTATAATGACATGGATAGATTCAAAGGAGTATTTCCACGATGTATATCCAAGAGGTACACGAAATCTTGATCCACGAAGTAGATACATATTTGTTATCAAATGAAATCTATTTTATAGAGTAGAAATTCGCATGGAATCCAATGTAATCTAGATCCATGGTGTATAAATGTCTATGGAATCAAAATCATCCACCTACTCCATGCAAATATATCTATCTTCTATAAATTCTTATAATGAAACTAAGGATCATTCATTAGACATTACCTTTATAATTTAACCTAATTATAAATCCAATTAATATTTATACACATGTGATTAGTTCTTCCTACTCAATCTACATTTTCCATTTAATATATTTATCCATTTTAAGAAGATGTAATCTACATGGAAATATGTCTAAATCCTCCTTAAATATCATTTTTGTTCATTAAGAATGCCACTGAGTTGGAAATCTCTCACTCACTAAAAGAGGTTGTATATCATGAGAAAATACCTAAACACACATCATGGGTAGTACCTGTTTAGGTTGACAAACTCTAACCTTCCCAGGGTGCTATGTAAGAAACATAACAAGGAAACAATAATTTAATGGGGGAATTTAATTTAGGTATGATAAATTTCATAAGATTGGGAATTTATAACAATGAAAATAGGGTTTAAAAACCCCAAAAATAAGGGAAATGGTATTGACCCCCCTGCCTTATGCTTGTGGTAGAACACTCATTGATCATCAACTCCTAAATCAACATGGAGTTAATGAAAAAGTAATAATAGATAATATCTCTGAAAATAAATTATATCAGCATAAAATAGGGTAGATATATTGATATAAATGAAAATAGAGGAAGGTGTAACAGAACTATAGAACTCATTTTCACACATCCAATCAGACCGAGGGTGGAATTACCAATGCATAGATCTAAGAGTTAAGGAAAAGCCAAGTGTTGTCTTCTAATTATCTCAAATGGATTATACTATAGTGTCTAAGGATAAAGAAAAATTAACAAATTATGATTATTAATTATATAAATATTAATAATGAAATTTTTATTTCCTCTATAAATATTGGGTGACATGTTTGGGACATGTGGTTGGTCAACCATGCACTAATTGTTTAAAACTCTCTACCTTCAGAGATTCCATTCACTGTTCATGAAAACATTTTGAGAAACCATGATAAAATTATATTTACATATCTCAAAAACTAAGGCAACCTTTTAAGGGTGTTTGGTCATTGTCCATTATTTCCTAAAATCATTCATCCCTAGAAAGTGGATCAAACCATGTAACATGATTTAGTCAAACAATGTTGCATGGGCCACATAGTTTCAACTAACCATGTGGCTCATCTCCATTTTCCAAAAACTGAGGTATGGGAAATGAAAAAACACCTATAACCCACAGAAATTCCACGACCACATTGATCAGTATCAGTAGGCCAAAACCAACGAATTAAACGGAAATTAAAAAGGTATATACCACAAAAGAACATGGGATCTTAAATGTGAATGGAACTTCTGTATGTGGTTATATGAAATAAAAAATAGACAAGAAAGTGTTATAAAATTAATGTTTAATTGGGTACACATGAGGCTTATTAAATAATTTAACAACTAATTGATCTCATTCCAAATATATCATGTAAATATTCAATTAAACATAAAACCAACACATCCATTGGTTTATCAATATCATTATCATTTATTCATGAAACAATTATGCATTTAGCAAAATGGATATAATTTATTATTATCATTTTTATATATATAATTTTCTTAAATAAATATATAAATAATATTATTCATTAATTCATTTATCATAATTTTCTATCCAAACAGTCTTGCAGATAACCATATTCAATAATATTAAATTATTAAATAATAACATTTTATTTAATATCAATATAGATTAATTGAGTATTGGATAGAAGAAATGTGTAATCATTTTAACTAATCAATATCTTTTATAATATTTATTTGGTACTATGTACTTACATGAAATGTAATACATATAGACATTTTTTATTATATCACTTTTTGTTTTGGGAGTGCAGTTTTGTAGTCTATTCCACTTTTAAAACACACAACAATCCATTATTATATGAAACATGAAGCACAAGATATTTTCTATTGTAAACAAATTTCATGATTACTATACATAGTGTGTAGTTAAAAATTCATGTGATGATTAATTAATATAGGAATTTTTTATTTTAGATAACTTGTCTCATGGAATTTAGAATAGATACATGCTATGTTGTTTAGTTTAACAATATTATTATTTCATATTTCAAATAATTAATTCACATTATGTATATCCTAGTCATCATGTACACCATGTGAATAGGTAAAACTTGTGTAGTGTGTACATCCATCCACATGCCATTTATTCCATTCTCAAGGCATCCAAAAAAACAAACCAAGGGACATGAACTAAAACACCATGACATACTATGATTTATAGAATTTTTATTCCATATTCAAGTCATAAACTCTAATTTATCCATTTATTCTCAATATCCTTTCGACACATAGTGTGTAATTCAAATATAATGTGAATGCTAACAACATGGTTTATGTGTTTCCCTCAGGGTAAACCCATGTAAATTACATGGTGTATACCAAATACACACACTATAGAACCAGTCATTTCAGGTGAATTTGGACTGTTTGATACATGGAATGTAATGAAACCAGGTTTTTTTCTCAATAACTATAAAAAAATGTACATAAATTTTCCTAGCTTAGTGGCTGTAGTAATTTTCCTATATATTTCAGTTATATTTATGTTATACATATTACCAAACCATATTCTCAAACACCAATGGATGGTATGTCTAGTTGTTTCATATCATGCCTTTCTATATTAAATGTCTTATTATAGTAAATGAACATGTCATATAAGATGTTTATATTCAATAAAAACTTATATTATATATTAAAAACATATAAAATTATTAAAATTGATAAATTATAAGTAAATAAGTATTCTGTAATTTTGACATGTCTAATTCAACATTTAGTTTCCCAAGATCAATGTATGTAATTAGACATGTTTCCAACATAATTATTTTCTTTGATTTACATGGATTTTCCTTAAGAAATAGATAAATTGAAACATTATTATAGTCATGATTTCATCTTCCGCATATAATTTATAACTAATTTATATTATTAATAATTACATTTTCATTAAATTCATTATATATTTCAAATAAGTTAATTACATATTTATGGGTATTGCATCAAATTATTTTAGTGTATAATCCCTCAAAAATATATTCATATATAATAGGGGAATCCAAATGAAAATAATAAATATTTGAGTAAAATAAACCAAATATAATTTCATGGTATTTTTCATATTAATTGAAACAAAAATAATTTATTGAAAAAAATAATCTTCTACTTATCATATGTCATGAGATGGAGTAAGAAGATTTAATCTCACCATTCTTATGTGTGTTATAGATATATATTTATCTATCTCTAAGTGAATCCTTTAATGTTATATTTTATTCACAACCACATAGTACACTATAAACTATATAATCTTGTGTGTAACTGTTGGTTTGATAATTGGTTATTGAACAATTTCCTCATGTGATATCTTAATCCTCAAAAAACCCATATAAAATAATTATTATTTTTTCTTTCCCTATGAATTTTTCATAACCAATATATATTTAAATATCATTTATTTAAATTAATGATTGTAAATATATCATTCCCATAAATCCTTCTTATCTACATGATGATCCTCTTTAGTTATTATGAACTCCGAATAATAAAAATATATATAAGTAAATAAATATAAATTAATTAATCATTCATTCAATATATATATATATATTATATTTAATGAAATGGGGAATAAATATTTATTATATATCCAGATAAAATATATATTAAATCAAATACATTGTGAATTAATATAAAATATTAGCATATTCTGAATGAATATTACTCTTCAGTACATGATACTAATTATTTTTTAATATAAAATTAAAATTCTATTTGAATGATGTTCTAGGTACATTTACAATGTTACACTCTAGGTCATTTTCCATTTTTTTGTTAGGATTAATGGTATAAAGTTATTTTTCATCATCAATAAACACATTGAGGTCCCCAAATTGTAATACATTAGCATCGCCACAGCTACACCCAATAATGAACTCACATATTTTAATATAATCTATTTTCATCAATATCTCATCAAGATGGTTGAATCAAATGTTTCATAATTTTTTTTCATGAATGTATTACATTTAAATTGATGAAATGTATATAATGATAAAAAACCATGTTAAATTGAGTTAATAAAATACTTCCACTATAATCAAATTCATCAACATAGAAATGTTAGTTACATTGTATATTTATTCATTACTCTTATATCCCTTATGATGGACCAAACATATCATACCTTACCACAACTTCATTCCATCATGGTATTAGAAATTAAATATATGTAAATGATGAATTATATTAATTAATAACCATTTCATGTATAAGGTGTAAAACACAATCCAATATATAATAGCATCTAATGATTGATAAAACAAGTGGAATTCCTGTGTGTGTGTGTCTGTGATCGTTCTCTTGTTCTTGTATCATGGAAATATCCTTGTCTAAATATCATGAGAATACTTTTAAACAACTTATATTCCTCAAAAAATAGGTATATTCTATGATCTATGTCTATTAAATTTATTTCATCTTATTATTAAAAATGTATTTAAGAATATCATTGTAGAACTTCATGTATCTCATCATAATGGTGAACAAATATAAACCATTTATGAAAACAACAATCTAAGTAAATTATCACGTTAATGTAAGAAAAAATAAAAAAATCATTTGGTAATATATTTCTTAATATTCTAGATTTCATTTATACATGTCATCAAAATTTTAAATTAGTTTCTATAGGGAACCAACTCCAAAAAATAGTTGGTTACTATATTATCATGTTAACTTGGTGGCCTGATTCAACCTATTCAAGCCATGTATTATTCCCTCATTTAGAGTGGTACACATTGAGTGTGAATGGACCTCGATTGAAAATAGTAAACATTCAGAATGATTCTTATACGAAATTTGGTACTAGCCTACTATAGATTCCCTATTAAACCCTTAGGTTGAGAAATATTCTCTTCTACTAAGATGGATTCAGAATTATTATTATTTTTGTGTGATATAGGTGTTCCCGCCATAATTCATTTTTCTATAATGACATCATATCATGTTGTTAAAAATATAATAATCAATGGGTATCCCAGATAAGATGCTTCATTATAATATCATATTCATATTCCTTCCATGTATAACATTGAGTCAGTGGAATTCTATATGTATGGATCATCATTGTCATAAGTATCATGTTATATAGTACCAATTGGATAAATAGTGAAGCGGTTAAATGATATTATATCTATGGATGGAAATTATCTTTTTATTATTGAAATTATTTCCTTGATCTAGGTATATTTTTTCGTAATGGATGGTACTGGATATGACCACGAGTGTAAAAATTTCTATAGTCTTATGGATTGGGGTGTCCCTATGGATGTTAAATATTTAGCAATAGTTATCATTTATTGCTTGACAATTATTCTATTATGTATTTGATTTCAAATTATAATACTATTAGTTCCTCTATATTGCTAATTTTCATTCCCCATTGGTGAGTGGGTTGATAATGTTCTAACTATAGATAAATTTTATATTTTTTAGTATTCATGCTAGGGGTTTTTTGGTATCTCTAATAAATTGAAATTGGGACGCATCGATGTCCCTTAATAGTGTTTAATGTAGCTAGAAAATATAATAAATTTTTAATTTCAGTTTATTTCTTCATAATTAATTATATTTTTCTTAGTTACCTAGTTTGTATTATCATGGTAGACACATCATACATTGTAACATATTTTAAAATTAGAATATAAAATCACTAATGTTGACTATATATATTACTATTCCTTCATGTTATCTCATAGGGGTTTCATATATATGATTGTAAGCCTCGTACACATTCCTATGTTAAAAATATATATTTTAATACTATCAAATGAAATTATACTAAAGTGATTAGATGTGGACACTATAGACACTCAATAACCCATAACCTATCATTGTTATGGTGTTACATGAGGTATAATCTCCATAAGCCTCTAACAAAATACCAAAACATTTTGATGGATCCATTGAGATATTATTTATGAACATAAATTTCAATCATTAGAATTATAGGAAGTTGGATGGAAATAGAATCCTCTAGGATTTCATAGCAACAAACATAATTTTATTTGAGTCATATATCCTTACAAATTTTTTTAAATTTTTTGATATAATATTTGGTTCCAGCATTTTTATTGAAGGGAAATATTATAGGTTTTTTAAAATCAGTTATGGTATCGAAAAAAGAAAACATGAAACCAATTAGTGTTGCATCTCCTTATAGGGATTATACAATCATTTGACTTCGTGGATACTAGATTCATGATTTATTTTCAAAAATACATTTCTTATACACCACCATTATGGAACATTTTGAGTTTTTTCAGACTAAATTTCTCGATTTGATGGTTACTTATCATTTAATGAAGACCCTTCGATTTCTTATTAGTGTAGAGGATGATACATCATGATCATCTGACTTTTTTGGAGTTTTTATTTCCTATAATGGAACTATAATCTAAAAACAATTCCATGTAGTTTTATTAGAACATATTTAGGTCATTTGGAAATACATGTCTATGATGTTTAATATCATATTGTATGGAGATTATGCAATGAACATTAATTTCATTAATTTGTGAGTACTAGGTCAAAAGAGATTGTCACTGGATAATGTGAGACTTATATAAGAGCGTCCCTTTCTAATTCATCATGATAGTTAGTATCTATGAAATATAAGGTATGGTTAGTAATTATGCCTATTTGTGGGCCCATATATTGATTTAAATCTTTAATAACTTTATATATACACAAAAAATTGACAATAGTGGATTTTGGGTGTAACACATAAATGGAGAGATAAATTTGGTATCTTAATATAATTGAAGAGTCATAGTGATGTGATCATTAATGTGGAACCAGTTAGTGTTTACACATATGGAGTGTTCATATATATATTCCTGGGTCATTGAATGAAAAATAGAGGCAAAAATGAATCTTAGGTATCCAATAGAATAATTATGTTCCAAGGTAGGTTCTATTTATATCCCTGTGATAGAGTCCCTCAATGGTAATGTAAAAGTTTATTATAAAAACCTTGATGAACCTATATTTTTGGTTTATAACATATAGTATATTCTATTATAATAGGATGTTACCTTCTTATAAAAGTAATACATGATTGAATTAGTTAACTATGGAAGGTAAAACCCAATCATGTACTTTTGGAGACTCTGGAGGGCCCAGGTGGGATTCCCCGTTGGTAGGTGACTAGAACAAAAGGGGTAAACATATATAAGGACATACAAAAATTAAATCTGGGTTATGAAGGATAATAATAATTTTCAGTCTTATATGTGACTTGGGGGAGGCTTATATCATCCATGGGACTAGGTGGGATATGGGAATTTATAAAATTAGTGAACTGGTATAGAGGATCATGTGAAGTGTGAACCTAATACGAGACAAGGTTAATAGGTACCTAGGTGTGGAGCCTAGGTAATGGTTATCACTAATATGAGACTTTTTAATGATGGATCACATATATAGAGTATTATTTGTAGGGCCTCCCTGTTGTGGGACCTGATTGAATTGGTATCTTACTGTGATAATTAGGAGAAGTGGAACCCTAGTATAGACCCTGGAAGATTTGGAATCTATGTATTGATCCATTGGGAAATGGGGAACCAAATTTTGGTCCTTCTTAATTAGATCCCATGTGTAGTGACTTGTGATTTTTAATTCACACATACATGACATAGATGAATTAGAACTCTTACATGTGTATAAATTGACCTGCATCCCCATTATATTCTATATGAAAAATATAACCAGTGATCTCCAGAACATATCTGATCTAACGAACAGTTTGGTGGAACACCAGTTGGTTGTTCCCACAGTGATCACTATATAGGTTTTAAGGTGTTTTAGTGGTCTAAAATTAAGCGTGTGTAACTAAAATGGATGGTCTGGGACAAGAATATGATATACAAATATACGTTTGTGATAATTTTATTATAACATATATGATGGTTTTTATCCATTGATGTTATTCAATTCATAAGTTTTCTTCACATGTTGAATTGGTTTAATACAGGTTGGTGTTGATAATGGAAGGAAAGGGAGTCCTTATATTAGTGACTACCAACATAAGAAACTAGGAAGAATTTCAATCCCCTTGGTCGCCCTAATTATGTATCTAGCCATGTGAGACTACATTTTGGTGCATGCTAACATGGGTTCATAATGGTGTACGAGGGTATGGGGAAATATTACGTCATGTATGGCTAGGATCGATAAGACGATGTCCAATGTAAGGTGTCTGAGGAAGAGAACCTTAGTTGGACATGTGAGGAAAACAACCGCAATGTCCATCACAATGATATTTTTTTTTATATGCTAAAATCCCAACTCCAATAAGTTATAAATTTTTTTCAACATGTCTATTTTAGATCCAAAACCAATCAAATTGGACCCTATGATATAAAATATTCACTTAGTTTCAATTTCGGAAAGAGAGATGTAATCCCAGGTGAATAACATTCCAATATACCCATAATAATGGGATTTATATATTCGGAAATTATATTCACCATTAATGGGTGGAATAAATGGTGACTCTGTATTGGTGGTTCTCATCACGACTTCTTCTAAGAGGGCGTCAATTTTTAGGGTATACACCCACCGAATAGTGGGTAGTCATATCACACATAGAGATCCCAATTATTTTTTCCTTGGTTATAGATATTTTTTCTACCCAAACACGTGTTATGTTTTTAAAATAATGCCTATATACTAAATTCTATGACAAGGTTCATTTTATAAATTTTTTTTTTAAAATAATGGAATTAAATCATTATGACTCATATTTTAACCCATATATGAATAAAAGTTAAATTTATAATTGATTTCATTATGAAATCCAGATTAACCCTTCATCAAATTAGATATAAAATACTTTTCTATTGAGATTAAATTAATTTTAAATAATAGTTTTATAAAATTCTTATATGACATTAATATTTATACAAAATATATTATTCTGTATAAATTATAAATACACTAATTTGATTATGAATTGTTTTTCGTGTGAGAATGGGTAAATAGATGGTGATATTCTGGAGATAATTTCCAAGATTCGACGATGTTAAAGATCAATTTCATTCCACCAACTTCTATAGAATTGTCAAAATATTTTTTTATGAATGATAGTCATTTTATATTTTAGGAATAGAACCTCTAAGAAGATATAATAATTGAAATTTTCTATTTCATTCTTTATATTATGGAAGTAAAATTTATAATAGAATAACAAATCTTTCACCCTTACTATAACATCATGAAAAGAACCCACCATGGAATGAAATAATGTATTTGCTGAGTTGATCGAACAATAAAACTGGATTTAGTTCTACCACATTTCGGTAAGAACAAATTGTGTGTTGTGTAACATAACGTGGTGACCTGAAACCATAGAAATACTTAGTAATTGTCAAATACAGTATGATGAAAGGTATTTGTTTTCAACCTATATCATGAAATGTATTAGGTAATTATTATGTTTTTATATAAGAAACATTATTTTGTCTTGTTACCCATTCATATATATAAATCCATCTATTATTATTATAAAACTGTAAAGACAATTTCACATGGAATGATATTAAGTTTACTACTTCATACATATGAATATTCACCTCCATAATGTTTGAACCACTCAAACACCTCAATCTCTGAGGCTTATTCATTAACATTTTTTTTTGGAATAATTCTTGTAGAGAATGTTGAAAATAGATGAGCTTCGACCTGCATTTTTATTTTCCATTACCATCATACATGGATAATTTATTTCTAGGCTACTACATTTATGACTCCATAAGAACCTGTTCTTTTTTAATGTGATGAATTCCATATCGAGAATCCAATTCTGACTCTCACTACATTGTATATTACATCCTCTTATAGAATTAATATAACTAAATTTTCTATTTTGTTTTTAAATTGTTATGTAATAGAGTATACATAAGTTTTGTTTAAACTGATTTTGGAATAAAGAAATAATTTGTTCATGTTTATTTTCGTATTTCGTTAGTGGAACCATCATATTTCCATGTAGTTATTTGATTACCTTGGTAATCCACTGACATTATCTCCAACTATTTCATTGATATATCCTGATTATATTCTATGTGGTGGTATATTATTTATGTTTTTTTATTTCATTTGTACATAGAAAAATAATTTTGGACTGTATGATTGATGGAATGTGGGTATATATAATGTTTTGTTATTAATGCAGTGTATTTTGCATGATTCAGTTATCATAATTTTCAGTCTAATAGAAATGTGAAATATATAGGCTAATGTTTTTATGTTGTAGATGTTTTAATCTAGATTTAAAGAATTCACATTGCAATCATTTGTTTAAAGAAAATACAAAAGTGAAGATTTAGTATGTTTTTTTAACAAAATATAAACCTAAATTAGTTTATATAAAATATAAGGTTATATTGAATGCAAGAAAAAAATGGATATAATTGAGAAAAATTATAATATAGAATTAATAGATATAGTATTGAAAAATAATTATACATGGGAATAACCACCCATGATATAAAAAAGTTTAACCTATTAAAATTACTCAATTAGAGGTCTATAACTCATGGACTATAAAATCTCTTTTAGAATATAATTTTTGAATTTTGTATTAGTGTGTTTTATCTTATGAATGTGATTTAATTACATAAATAACACTATCAAATTAAACCAAATAAAAATAAATGTAAACCTTATAAAGGACTATATATGGATTTTTTTGTTGTAAAAATAATAATTTACATCATATATTGAAATAAAATTCCAAAAATATTAGATGATAATTCATTAGAGAAGAAGAAAACCATATAAATTTATAAACATAATGTCTAGAACAATTTTAGTATAATACAAAAAATAAATCCAAGATCTTGAAGGGGTTTCATAACATTATAGATATGATGTTTATCAATTGAAATAATATTCATGATTCACATAAATCCCCAATAGTGTATATGTATACATAATGTCATAACATTCTCATCACCTTAAATACTTGTGGTGAATATATATTCCCATCTTCATAGGGAACCTTCAAAATGTATGATCTTACTAAAAATAGTAATATCCTCTATGAAACGTGACACATTCCATTTTGTAATGAGGATTCTTCTTACTTTTTCTTGATTTTCCCCATTAGTACATGAATTCAATTTTGAGAGTGAAAATCATTTACCTCTTAATTCATTATATTTGGAATAAAATGAATTGTGGTGTGGATGACCTTCCAAAACACAATTATTTTTAGACCTCCAATTAAAAAATTTAAAAAACATAACATTGGATCTTTATGAAAAATTCCATGTAAGAAAATATTATGAAACTACCTCTATGTAAAAATACTCATATGTATCAAAATAAAAATAAAGAAAAAAAGGTTTAGATGATATATATGAAATATATAAGAAACATATGAAAGATATTTCAATAGTTATAAATATTTCATGTTCAACAAATGTTTGACGTTTAAAAATATACCAAATTGATATTTCTAGTTGATATATTTAAAATATTTCTCAATGAATAAGACATATATAACACAATACACAACATAGATTACATATTTCTATTATGTATGTAATAATTAATCCAATATATGTTTTTTTAATATTTATTGTTTTCATTTAAACTCATATGTAACATTTGTTACGTAATTATATATTAATTTTATATTATATAAAAGAATCATTTTCATAATACCGAAAAAAATCACTGTGTAATTCATCTCCCCAATTACAAATTTCATTCACATGGGATGAGAATATTTTATGTATCTCATCCCATTTCCAAATTATATTTTCTTCAGATCAAAATAATACATTCCTAAATAATAAATACTACCAATACACAAAGTTTATAATATTCTTATTATTAAAAAAAATGTATGAATTAAATTTTATCTCATCAATTGATACATTTTATTAATTACATTGGAAATATACATAAAACATTAAAATGATTTTGTTATCCGGAATATGATATAGTTAATGTGGATGAATTAATTTATATTGAATGTAAATGTATTGAAAATTTAGTCTATGACAATTCCTCTACACTTAAGAATTATAATATGATACTAATAAGAGTAAAAATATTACAATCATAATATTTAAAATACTATCCAATTTAATTCACTACATTAACAGCAAAGGTGCAAGAACCTATCATGACCCATCCATGTTAATAATTATATTTCCTCTTTTCTATGTACTCAACCAATTACCACTTTTTTCCTCTTCCCATACACATAAATACCAATATTTAAATAACTATTCCTATCACCACAAAGTTATGAATTCAAAAAATATTTTTCTAATTCAAATGAAATGAAATAATGATAATAAGAAAGATTAATTCTTAAATCTCCACCTAATGACTAATGAACATGTGTCAAATATAAGTAGTTTTCAGGTTTTCTAATGTATCATGGGTTGTTAAGTCTCAATGTAATATATTTTAAGGTTAAATGATGAGGTTATTCGTTTTTAAGGGAAAATATAATGATTCTAGTTTTATAGTAAACAATTGTATCATTATCTCTCTCTTTTGAAAATTATTTACCCTCCCAACCATGATTCTTGTGTAATATACAGAACATATAAATTTTCGATATGGTATTTCATTCTTCAACTCTATATATATAAAAACTTTTACAATATATTTTTATTATTGAATTACAATTAGAATTTTATTTTTATTATTGAGATCAAATCTTTGAACGTAAAATATTGTTGTAAATGTTTTAGCCCATCTTATGAATGATATATTCTCATTATTCTTAATGTAAATGATTTTTCACCATATGATAATGAAATCATCTCATAATACCCCCATTAACATGATTTTACCTTTTTGAATATACTCATAAAATATCTACTTAATTTAGATTCAAAATAATTCATTTTCAGGATTTTTTACATCCCAAGGTCAACTAAATTTATTCAAAACCCACAAAAAACACCACAACCCACATAGTGTTTAACTAGGATATTGTAACTAAATTAGGATATAACTATACAGGGATTCAGGTTTGTATTGAAGATAACCAAAATTATTGTTCATATATAATACTGGATAACATATGTTGTATATGTAATGTACTCTGAGAAATAATAATAATGAAAAAAGGTGAATTTAATTAAAAAATATATTTTAAAATCATTTTAAATACAAGTATATTTAATCAAAATGGATTTCCCAGAAAACATAATAAATTATTATTAAATGACCATAGTTCAGTTTACTCAATAAGTGATGTCATTTTATACTGATTTCAAAATGTGTAATAATTATCATAGGTAATTTATTTTAGAATTTGATAGTATTTCATTGAATGAAATTAATATTTCAGTGGATTTTTCTAAAATTTCACAAATATTTGAATGTGAAACAACATTTTTTCTCATATATAATTTAGCCACTATCATTGGAAAATAATTAGTAAATTCGTATTTATATGTTATAAAAATTTTAAATTCAGTCATTTTGTGCTCAAAATGTTTTATTACACACAAAAAATAAAAAATAAATATTAAAAAATTAGTGAAAACTAAAAACAACAAAATAAAATGACAATGATACAAATCCATCGATGAATAACCCCACCACACTAATAGTTTTTTTTGGGAAACATATTCATTGTGCAATAATATAATTACTAAATTGAATGAAATAATTATAATAAAAAAATTAATATAAATTTGACGAATATATAAAACATATTTTCAAATGTAGTTGATATATTTAAGAACAATCAACTGAAGTATATGATCAATAAATTTCACTCTATGTGGAATTAATATATGAACATTGAATAATAATATTTTTCACCATATTTATTGATCATTTCTGAACTTAATAGATAAAAATGAGTATAAATAAAATTTATATGATATTTTGAGTAACTTTTACAATAAATATTTTTAATCACAAATAATACATTATTACATTATATTCTTACTTTAACTAATTATTAGGACAAAAATATTCATTAGACCATTTGGATTCGTCTTTCTAATTTCTGCAGTTTTCATAAGAATTTAATCTAATTTCCTCAAAGTCATACAAGATGAATATTACTTTTTTTTATAACATAATTTCTTTTTATTTATTTATTGATGAGAAATATTCATGCTTTATCACCATAACTATGTGATATGTTATTCCATATGATATTGGAAATAGTTATAATCTAATTGGAGCATTAAATTTACTTTTATATAACCAAACAGTATCCTCCAATATCATTCTCCAATCCTTCATATTTAATAGGAAATATTTTCTATTGAATTTATTTATATATCAATTTCATCCTTTATAAAATTATTTTTTTGGGAATATTAAGGCATAAACACACTTTATAAATCCAATATTTCTTCAATATATATTCCACTATCATATTAAAAAATTATATTCCTTGATCAATAATGATAAAACATCAAGAATAAAATATATAAAAAATTATGATCTCACATATTTTGAAAATACTTTATAAACATTTTCTCTAGTGGGTATAGATTATACCCACATAAACACATATTAAATTATATGTAAAATGAAAATAAATTTAAATGAATTTGGAAATAGTGTCTTGATATCCATTACCCAAACATAAAAAACATTATGAAACAAAATTGGTTCTTATGAGATCTAATGTACATTAGAAATATTTATTTAAATTGGAATTTAATTACATACACTCTAGTTGTATGGATGTATAATAGGGACATGTTCTAAAATTATCTTATAAGAATATGCATTTCCTTATGTTTTTAGTCCACGTTGAAAAATAATTCAAAAAATATATGAAAAGGATATTAAAAGAAAAATATTTTTTGTTTAATTTTTCATACTATGAATGAAAATACTATTTTACAAATCACAATTTTATGTATTTGGGATTGTTAACTTTATGTTGATCATGTTTTCTATAATTCTCTACCCGAACATAATGTTTTTTCTCCTATACACAAATTATTTACATGTAATCCTTGTGTGAATTATCTTAGGTGACCTTTATACTTCACTTTATTTCTTCTAAAGTGTGGTTTTATTTTCACTTTTTCTAGTGTGGGATTTCAATGAACTAATTTTGAAATGTGAATCCATAGTGTTACCAAGGAAAAATTTAAAATTATGAGGACCCAATTAATAAATTGGGGATGGATTTCACATCCATATTTTATTAATGAAAACACTATGTTTGATATCTTAAATGATATTTCACATTGAAATTAATCAGACTACTAAATATTATTATTTAATATTATTCTAATCACATAACTAAGAGAATGAATGGAGTGAACATTATAATATGAACTATTATAATAGGCTTTACAAAAGTTTATATAATGATTCATTTCTATCACAACATGCCTTCACCAAAATGAGGGAAGGGACATCAAACTACTAGACCCTTCCTTCATCATGTTCGTGGAGAGATAATGACCCTGAAGTCATGCCTTCAATAGTCTCCAGATTGAAGACTAGCCCAAAGGGTATAATATATCACTTATTATGGAAGGAATTATACTTTTTATAAGAAAAAATGGGAAATAAGATAGTAAATGCAAACTACTCATAATGCTGAATGAAAATGTATATCCAAAAAATTATATTCCCATATGAAAGTTCAATATAAACTAATACAAAGAACAAGAATATTTGAAATGAAGAACCACACGAAATGAAAAGCAGTAACATTGAATTTTTTAATGTTTGAGCTAGTGAGGTCTGGCACGGTCCTCAAAGTCCTCCTGGAAACTTGAATGTAGTTTTATATACGTTGGGTGACTATATAGGTATATTTTTTAGGGAAAACGAAAATATCTCATCCACAAGTGGGGAGGCATTCTAAATCACTTTGAGAAAAGAGGTAACCAAAATTCATAGCAAGGAATAAATCCACCCAACGTCACAAAACACACATCCCAAACAATGGAAGTAAGTTAAGGAAATAGTAATAACTCATCGACATTTGGTTACCCCACACCAATTTCCCACTAGTTATCTAGGTCATCCTCTGCTTCATACATCCCAAACAGGTTCCACTGTAGTCTCATTGCCTCCCAAAAAATGACATTATAGGACACCAAAAGCTCGCATCCTACCTGGAGACATATGGGACACGAAAACCACACATCTTTCCTTTAAACACCTAGGCCACAACAACCACACAAAACCATTCTTGATAACATCTATGCCACAAAACCACTGCTCTTCCTGAACACATATGGGCCTCATCCCAAAGATAATTGGGAAAAAAACCTACCCGTACACACCTGGGCTAACCACCACAACACACCTTGCCCAATGAGTCTTGGTCCATAATGATCCTTAGGTAGTCATATCATGCATGGAGAAATTTGGGCTACCGAGGAGGGGGATTAGAAAATATCTAATAAGTATCCACTTATACGAATGATTGAAACAACATCCACACCCATGTAATGGGAGTCCTTGATGCAAAGTGCTGAACAATGGTGTGGTGCATATAAGAAAAACAAGAAGGAAATTTGATACATATAGGTAATCAAGACCTAATCCAAAACTAAGGGACATGTTCTCCAACCACATTATTAAAAATGGGACAAAGAAAATTTATAGGTAAATTTTATATTCCACTAACAAATTTGTAACATCTTGGGTTTTTAAGTAAAACATTATGTTTGATAGCCGACCTTATTCACCGCATTGAGTTTAATTAATCAAAATAAACTTATTATTTAATATTATATTTATAAAAAAAGATTTTAGAATGGAGGTAATAAAAATTTCTAAATAAATTATAATACTAGGATTTACACATGTTTATATAACGGTTCATTTCATATAAAATTATTTATAAATGAAAATAAAAATATATTGAATACAAATGATGGGTTTTCATGAATATCAATTTCTATGTGGAGAATTGTGATTCTAAAATAATCGAATTACTCTATATATATTATATTAATGATATATTAATTCAATATGATGTATAAAGTTCATCTTATATGATTTTTATACATGATATAAGAAGACAGTCAATTTTATACATAAAAGGAGAATGTTTCAAAAAAGGCATTTTTATTGCACTTTGATGGTGAACCCATTTTATATCTAGTTGTTTTCTCATTGATAAATTCTATTTTAATAAATAGACTTATTACATTGAATTGAGGTATAAAAATTTAATTTGGATTAATTTTTTGTATTTCTCTAATATAATTCATATTTTAATGAATACTGAAAAACACAACACTTTAATTTATAACTTCATTTCAAATAATTTATTAATGTAGTTATGTTATCCTTTTAATTCGTTATGGAAGAGTGCCAAATGGATATTCTATTTGTAATAGTTTTTTTTATGGGATCTGACCTTATAGCTATTACATTTATAAGTGATTTATTTGTAGATGTCAGTCGTATGGTTATTCCATTTATGTGTGATTATGTCCCAAATTACCATTATATTTTATATGTGATATCTATGTGATATGTGGTATTATTTTGATTAAAAGTGGTTAGAAATTCTCTTATATTCAGTTAATTGTATTTACTAATTCTTAATGGTTTAAAGTATTACTTTATGATAATCTATTCATGGTATACATTTTTTCCCGAGGAAAACATTTTTCCTTCTTCATGTATCCCCACCTGATATTTTTATTCTCATCCTAGATATTAAAATGGTTTTAATAGTATTCAAGGTAGAATAGGTAAAATTACGGGATCAATGGAATATTTTTGAAGATTTTACATAAAAATAACCCATGGTTATTTTTAATAGGTATTTGTTTTGGTGAAAAATGGATTGTGAGAATAAGTGTATACATTATAGTATTTTTGTTGTAATGTTTGATTTCTGGCCCAATTATATAATGTTTTTAACATTAAAAGATACTAAATTTAAAATAAATAAAAATTATTCACTTAACTCGTGATTATTTATTTTTAATGGTTGGGGCATTATAGTTGGTATCAAAGTCATGGATTAGATAACTTTAGAGGTTAGGATGTTATATAGGTGTATGTTAAAGATTCCACATAACCAAGAGGGTTATTATCATTTGAAAATTTTATGAGGATTATAGTAAATTATGTGGACTAGATAAAAACCTAAAAAAAATGATATATAATGATGTTGATTTATTATATTAATATAATTTTTTATGTTGTCTTTACCGAGTAGTGGTTTATTCTTTTAATAAATAATTCCTTGTTTAAGTGATGTTATGCTGTTAATATTAAGTATACATATTCAAGATGGAATGAAATAGATATTTCAAAAACTTCTTATCCCTTTCTAATTATTTGATAATCACTATTATCTCAAAATAATGTGTGAATGACTTTCATTACTTCTTGATTATTAAAATCATCCGCAAGAAATTGTTTCTATTATGAAACACCCACTACATTCTAAAACAATTCCATTTTTCTTGGTATATATTCATTTTCATTCAATATATCCACACTTCCAACTATTTCTAAAGGTGAAATACCGTAAGTTGTGTTAATATTTTTTTAAAGTAGGACGACACACCGAACGGGAAAAGAAACATCATAAAGATCCAAAAATTCAGGTTCAAGTAATGAATTATCATTTTATAAATAATGTATGGAAAAAATATGATTGATATTTATGATTCATCGATATATAATCCATATCATTGAAATTTAGTAATGAGTTATTAAGATATAAGGTGTAATTTCATAGTTAATGGATTATATTAATAAGACTACATATAATGAATTTTATAGTTATGGTATACTTAAACACAATAAAATGGTTAAAATTCTTAACTCTATTTTAATGATAGGGTTACTTTGGAAGATTTTTTTCTAGTTTTTCTAAACCTAAAGATTATTATAAGAAATTTGAATTTGAGGAAGAATTATCTTCTCACGTGTTGAAAATATAAAAAATTAATGGATAACCTTTAGGGTTCATATGATCTTATCTTTTAGCTAATTTAGGATTATTACATTTTGTGAGGGAAAATGATAGGTGTTCGATAATAATTGAGGATAAAACATGTTATAGTTATTTTTTTGGAAATTATAATATTTTTATAATTACATATTAATGAAATAGTTTTAGAAAAAGGACTACTTATAGGATGGGTGGAAACCCGTCACCTTTAGAAAGGCTATAGGAATCCTACTCCCAAATGATGGGTGACATGGGTTCATCACTTACCACTAGCCTTCTACATGTCCCTGGTTAGTATAGGTTTTTTATTTTTAGTTAAATGAATGGGTTGATGGGATATGAATAAGTAGATATTTTTATAATTTATGTTTTATAAAATTTCTATACTTGGTATTGGAAACTTATTTTTGGATTAAGTGGTTAATGTTATTTTAATGGATTTTCACTATATAAGGAACATTATAACATCATAGAAAAGGTAAAATGAAAACAATGGGATGTTAGTCGGGAAGAATTGGTGAAATCATATATTGGAACAATATATTATATTTATTTTGGGATTATTATGAATTAATAAATTAATGAAATGATTATCCTATCATGGAAATAAGTGATTAGGTTAATTAATTTTTGGTATGAGAGATTATGAGTGGTTGATGTTATATAGATATAAATTTAAAATTTATCTCGGAATAATATTTGATCAAATCCTTATATATTTTGTTTTTATAACATAATTTTGATTATTTTGAATAATTTTGAGGATTTTTATTTATTGAATGGTCTATGAAGAATTTTGGGTATCAAAATTGAATATTGTAGATTACTGTAGTTTTTACCATATAATGGTTTTTTTATTTTGGATAATTATCCAATATAATAATTACCATTTTGGTTTAGGTTTATGTTTTACAATAAGATAACAAGATAGTTAATATTTTTTGGATTGGGTGATTCTATAGAAGTTGATTCAAGTTTGAAATCATTATCTTCAATAATCATCATTTAGAGACGAAAATGAGTTTATAGTATAATTTTATTAAGGGACTAAAATTATCTTATAAGAATATGCATTTCCTTATGTTTTTAGTCCACGTTGAAAAATAATACAAAAAATATATGAAAATGATATTAAAAGAAAAATATTATTTGTTTAATTTTTCATACTATGAATGAAAATACTATTTAACAAATCACAATTTTATGTATTTGGGATTGTTAACTTTATGTTGATCATGTTATCTATAATTCTCTACCCGAACATAATGTTTTTTCTTCTATACACAAATTATTTACTTGTAATCCTTGTGTGAATTATCTTAGGTGACCTTTATACTTCACTTTATTTCTTTTAAAGTGTGGTTTTATTTTCACTTTTTCTAGTGTGGGATTTCAATGAACTAATTTGGAAATGTGAATCCATAGTGTTACCAAGGACAAATTTAAAATTATGAGGACCCAATTAATAAATTGGGGATGGATTTCACATCCATATTTTATTAATGAAAACACTATGTTTGATATCTTAAATGATATTTCACATTGAAATTAATCAGACTACTAAATATTATTATTTAATAATATTCTAATCACATAACTAAGAGAATGAATGGAGTGAACATTATAATATGAACTATTATAATAGGCTTTACAAAAGTTTATATAATGATTCATTTCTATCACAACATGGCTTCACCAAAATGAGGGAAGGGACATCAAACTACTAGACCCTTCCTTCATCATGTTCGTGGAGAGATAATGACCCTGAAGTCATGCCTTCAATAGTCTCCAGATTGAAGACTAGCCCAAAGGGTATAATATATCACTTATTATGGAAGGAATTATACTTTTTATAAGAAAAAATGGGAAATAAGATAGTAAATGCAAACTACTCATAATGCTGAATGAAAATGTATAGCCAAAAAATTATATTCCCATATGAAAGTTCAATATAAACTAATACAAAGAACAAGAATATTTGAAATGAAGAACCACACGAAATGAAAAGCAGTAACATTGAATTTTTTAATGTTTGAGCTAGTGAGGTCTGGCATGGTCCTCAAAGTCCCCCTGGAAACTTGAATGTAGTTTTATATACGTTGGGTGACTATATAGGTATATTTTTTAGGGAAAACGAAAATATATCATCCACAAGTGGGGAGGCATTCTAAATCACTTTGAGAAAAGAGGTAACCAAAATTCATAGCAAGGAATAAATCCACCCAACGTCACAAAACACACATCCCAAACAATGGAAGTCAGTTAAGGAAATAGTAATAACTCATCGACATTTGGTTACCCCACACCAATTTTCCACTAGTTATCTAGGTCATCCTCTGCTTCATACATCCCAAACAGGTTCCACTGTAGTCTCATTGCCTCCCAAAAAATGACATTATAGGACACCAAAAGCTCGCATCCTACCTGGAGACATATGGGACACCAAAACCACACATATTTCCTTTAAACACCTAGGCCACAACAACCACACAAAACCATTATTGATAACATCTATGCCACAAAACCACTGCTCTTCCTGAACACATATGGGCCTCATAATAAAGATAATTGGGAAAAAAACCTACCCGTACACACCTGGGCTAACCACCACAACACACCTTGCCCAATGAGTCTTGGTCCATAATGATCCTTAGGTAGTCATATCATGCATGGAGAAATTTGGGCTACCGAGGAGGGGGATTAGAAAATATCTAATAAGTATCCACTTATACGAATGATTGAAACAACATCCACACCCATGTAATGGGAGTCCTTGATGCAAAGTGCTGAACAATGGTGTGGTGCATATAAGAAAAACAAGAAGGAAATTTGATACATATAGGTAATCAAGACCTAATCCAAAACTAAGGGACATGTTCTCCAACCACATTATTAAAAATGGGACAAAGAAAATTTATAGGTAAATTTTATATTCCACTAACAAATTTGTAACATCTTGGGTTTTTAAGTAAAACATTATGTTTGATAGCCGACCTTATTCACCGCATTGAGCTTAATTAATCAAAATAAACTTATTATTTAATATTATATTTATAAAAAAAGATTTTAGAATGGAGGTAATAAAAATTTCTAAATAAATTATAATACTAGGATTTACACATGTTTATATAACGTTTCATTTCATATAAAATTATTTATAAATGAAAATAAAAATATATTGAATACAAATGATGGGTTTTCATGAATATCAATTTGTATGTGGAGAATTGTGATTCTAAAATAATCGAATTACTCTATATATATTATATTAATGATATATTAATTCAATATGATGTATAAAGTTCATCTTATATGATTTTTATACATGATATAAGAAGACAGTCAATTTTATACATAAAAGGAGAATGTTTCAAAAAAGGCATTTTTATTGCACTTTGATGGTGAACCCATTTTATATCTAGTTGTTTTCTCATTGATAAATTCTATTTGAATAAATAGAATTATTACATTGAATTGGGGTATAAAAATTTACTTTGGATTAATTTTTTGTATTTCTCTAATATAATTCATATTTTAATGAATACTGAAAAACACAACACTTTAATTTATAACTGCATTTCAAATAATTTATTAATGTAGTTATGTTATCCTTTTAATTCGTTATGGAAGAGTGCCAAATGGATATTCTATTTGTAATAGTTTTTTTATGGGATCTGACCTTATAGCTATTACATTTATAAGTGATTTATTTGTAGATGTCAGTCGTATGGTTATTCCATTTATGTGTGATTATGTCCCAAATTACCATTATATTTTATATGTGATATCTATGTGATATGTGGTATTATTTTGATTAAAAGTGGTTAGAAATTCTCTTATATTCAGTTAATTGTATTTACTAATTCTTAATGGTTTAAAGTATTACTTTATGATAATCTATTCATGGTATACATTTTTTCCTGAGGAAAACATTTTTCCTTCTTCATGTATCCCCACCTGATATTTTTATTCTCATCCTAGATATTAAAATGGTTTTAATAGTATTCAAGGTAGAATAGGTAAAATTACGGGATCAATGGAATATTTTTGATGATTTTACATAAAAATAACCCATGGTTATTTTTAATAGGTATTTGTTTTGGTGAAAAATGGATTGTGAGAATAAGTGTATACATTATAATATTTTTGTTGGAATGTTTGATTTCTGGCCCAATTATATAATGTTTTTAACATTAAAAGATACTAAATTTAAAATAAATAAAAATTATTCACTTAACTCGTGATTATTTATTTTTAATGGTTGGGGCATTATAGTTGGTATCAAAGTCATGGATTAGATAACTTTAGAGGTTAGGATGTTATATGGGTGTATGTTAAAGATTCCACATAACCAAGAGGGTTATTATCATTTGAAAATTTTATTATGATTATAGTAAATTATGTGGACTAGATAAAAACCTAAAAAAAATGATATATAATGATGTTGATTTATTATATTAATATAATTTTTTATGTTGTCTTTACCGAGTAGTGGTTTATTCTTTTAATAAATAATTCCTTGTTTAAGTGATGTTATGCTGTTAATATTAAGGATACATATTCAAGATGGAATGAAATAGATATTTCAAAAACTTCTTATCCCTTTCTAATTATTTGATAATCACTATTATCTCAAAATAATGCGTGAATGACTTTCATTACTTCTTGATTATTAAAATCATCCGCAAGAAATTGTTTCTATTATGAAACACCCACTACATTCTAAAACAATTCCATTTTTCATGGTATATATTCATTTTCATTCAATATATCCACACTTCCAACTATTTCTAAAGGTGAAATATCGTAAGTTGTGTTAATATTTTTTTAAAGTAGGACGACACACCGAACGGGAAAAGAAACATCATAAAGATCCAAAAATTCAGGTTCAAGTAATGAATTATCATTTTATCAATAATGTATGGAAAAAATATGATTGATATTTATGATTCATCGGTATATAATCCATATCATTGAAATTTAGTAATGAGTTATTAAGATATAAGGTTTAATTTCATAGTTAATGGATTATATTAATAAGACTACATATAATGAATTTTATAGTTATGGTATACTTAAACACAATAAAATGGTTAAAATTCTTAACTCTATTTTAATGATAGGGTTACTTTGGAAGATTTTTTTCTAGTTTTTCTAAACCTAAAGATTATTATAAGAAATTTGAATTTGAGGAAGAATTATCTTCTCACGTGTTGAAAATATAAAAAATTAATGGATATCCTTTAGGGTTCATATGATCTTATCTTTTAGCTAATTTAGGATTATTACATTTTGTGAGGGAAAATGATAGGTGTTCGATAATAATTGAGGATAAAACATGTTATAGTTATTTTTTTGGAAATTATAATATTTTTATAATTACTTATTAATGAAATAGTTTTAGAAAATGGACTACTTATAGGATGGGTGGAAACTCGTCACCTTTAGAAAGGCTATAGGAATCCAACTCCCAAATGATGGGTGACATGGGTTCATCACTTACCACTAGCCTTCTACATGTCTCTGGTTAGTACAGGTTTTTTATTTTCAGTTAAATGAATGGGTTGATGGGATATGAATAAGTAGATATTTTTAGAATTTATGTTTTATAAAATTTCTATACTTGGTATTGGAAACTTATTTTTGGATTAAGTGGTTAATGTTATTTTAATGGATTTTCACTATATAAGGAACATTATAACATCATGGAAAAGGTAAAATGAAAACAATGGGATGTTAGTCGGGAAGAATTGGTGAAATCATATATTGGAACAATATATTATATTTATTTTGGGATTATTATGAATTAAGAAATTAATGAAATGATTATCCTATCATGGAAATAAGTGATTAGGTTAATTAATTTTTGGTATGAGAGATTAAGAGTGGTTGATGTTATATAGATATAAATTTAAAAATTATCTCGGAATAATATTTGATCAAATCCTTATATATTTTGTTTTTATAACATAATTTCGATTATTTTGAATAATTTTGAGGATTTTTATTTATTGAATGGTCTATGAAGAATTTTGGGTATCAAAATTGAATATTGTAGATTACTGTAGTTTTTACCATATAATGGTTTTTTTATTTTGGATAATTATCCAATATAATAATTACCATTTTGGTTTAGGTTTATGTTTTACAATAAGATAACAAGATAGTTAATATTTTTTGGATTGGGTGATTCTATAGAAGTTGATTCAAGTTTGAAATCATTATCTTCAATAATCATCATTTAGAGACAAAAATGAGTTTATAGTATAATTTTATTAAGGGACAAAAATTATCTTATAAGAATATGCATTTCCTTATGTTTTTAGTCCACGTTGAAAAATAATACAAAAAATATATATGAAAATGATATTAAAAGAAAAATATTATTTGTTTAATTTTTCATACTATGAATGAAAATACTATTTAACAAATCACAATTTTATGTATTTGGGATTGTTAACTTTATGTTGATCATGTTTTCTATAATTCTCTACCCGAACATAATGTTTTTTCTTCTATACACAAATTATTTACATGTAATCCTTGTGTGAATTATCTTAGGTGACCTTTATACTTCACTTTATTTCTTTTAAAGTGTGGTTTTATTTTCACTTTTTCTAGTGTGGGATTTCAATGAACTCATTTGGAAATGTGAATCCATAGTGTTACCAAGGACAAATTTAAAATTATTAGGACCCAATTAATAAATTGGGGATGGATTTCACATCCATATTTTATTAATGAAAACAATATGTTTGATATCTTAAATGATATTTCACATTGAAATTAATCAGACTACTAAATATTATTATTTAATATTATTCTAATCACATAACTAAGAGAATGAATGGAGTGAACATTATAATATGAACTATTATAATAGGCTTTACAAAAGTTTATATAATGATTCATTTCTATCACAACATGCCTTCACCAAAATGAGGGAAGGGACATCAAACTACTAGACCCTTCCTTCATCATGTTCGTGGAGAGATAATGACCCTGAAGTCATGCCTTCAATAGTCTCCAGATTGAAGACTAGCCCAAAGGGTATAATATATCACTTATTATGGAAGGAATTATACTTTTTATAAGAAAAAATGGGAAATAAGATAGTAAATGCAAACTACTCATAATGCTGAATGAAAATGTATAGCCAAAAAATTATATTCCCATATGAAAGTTCAATATAAACTAATACAAAGAACAAGAATATTTGAAATGAAGAACCACACGAAATGAAAAGCAGTAACATTGAATTTTTTAATGTTTGAGCTAGTGAGGTCTGGCATGGTCCTCAAAGTCCTCCTGGAAACTTGAATGTAGTTTTATATACGTTGGGTGACTATATAGGTATATTTTTTAGGGAAAACGAAAATATCTCATCCACAAGTGGGGAGGCATTATAAATCACTTTGAGAAAAGAGGTAACCAAAATTCATAGCAAGGAATAAATCCACCCAACGTCACAAAACACACATCCCAAACAATGGAAGTCAGTTAAGGAAATAGTAATAACTCATCGACATTTGGTTACCCCACACCAATTTTCCACTAGTTATCTAGGTCATCCTCTGCTTCATACATCCCAAACAGGTTCCACTGTAGTCTCATTGCCTCCCAAAAAATGACATTATAGGACACCAAAAGCTCGCATCCTACCTGGAGACATATGGGACACCAAAACCACACATATTTCCTTTAAACACCTAGGCCACAACAACCACACAAAACCATTCTTGATAACATCTATGCCACAAAACCACTGCTCTTCCTGAACACATATGGGCCTCATACCAAAGATAATTGGGAAAACAACCTACCCGTACACACCTGGGCTAACCACCACAACACACCTTGCCCAATGAGTCTTGGTCCATAATTATCCTTAGGTAGTCATATCATGCATGCAGAAATTTGGGCTACCGAGGAGGGGGATTAGAAAATATCTAATAAGTATCCACTTATACGAATGATTGAAACAACATCCAGACCCATGTAATGGGAGTCCTTGATGCAAAGTGCTGAACAATGGTGTGGTGCATATAAGAAAAACAAGAAGGAAATTTGATACATATAGGTAATCAAGACCTAATCCAAAACTAAGGGACATGTTCTCCAACCACATTATTAAAAATGGGACAAAGAAAATTTATAGGTAAATTTTATATTCCACTAACAAATTTGTAACATCTTGGGTTTTTAAGTAAAACATTATGTTTGATAGCCGACCTTATTCACCGCATTGAGCTTAATTAATCAAAATAAACTTATTATTTAATATTATATTTATAAAAAAAGATTTTAGAATGGAGGTAATAAAAATTTCTAAATAAATTATAATACTAGGATTTACACATGTTTATATAACGTTTCATTTCATATAAAATTATTTATAAATGAAAATAAAAATATATTGAATACAAATGATGGGTTTTCATGAATATCAATTTGTATGTGGAGAATTGTGATTCTAAAATAATCTAATTACTCTATATATATTATATTAATGATATATTAATTCAATATGATGTATAAAGTTCATCTTATATGATTTTTATACATGATATAAGAAGACAGTCAATTTTATACATAAAAGGAGAATGTTTCAAAAAAGGCATTTTTATTGCACTTTGATGGTGAACCCATTTTATATCTAGTTGTTTTCTCATTGATAAATTCTATTTGAATAAATAGAATTATTACATTGAATTGGGGTATAAAAATTTACTTTGGATTACTTTTTTGTATTTCTCTAATATAATTCATATTTTAATGAATACTGAAAAACACAACACTTTAATTTATAACTGCATTTCAAATAATTTATTAATGTAGTTATGTTATCCTTTTAATTCGTTATGGAAGAGTTCCAAAAGGATATTCTATTTGTAATAGTTTTTTTATGGGATCTGACCTTATAGCTATTACATTTATAAGTGATTTATTTGTAGATGTCAGTCGTATGGTTATTCCATTTATGTGTGATTATGTCCCAAATTACCATTATATTTTATATGTGATATCTATGTGATATGTGGTATTATTTTGATTAAAAGTGGTTAGAAATGCTCTTATATTCAGTTAATTGTATTTACTAATTCTTAATGGTTTAAAGTATTACTTTATGATAATCTATTCATGGTATACATTTTTTCCCGAGGAAAACATTTTTCCTTCTTCATGTATCCCCACCTGATATTTTTATTCTCATCCTAGATATTAAAATGGTTTTAATAGTATTCAAGGTAGAATAGGTAAAATTACGGGATCAATGGAATATTTTTGATGATTTTACATAAAAATAACCCATGGTTATTTTTAATAGGTATTTGTTTTGGTGAAAAATGGATTGTGAGAATAAGTGTATACATTATAATATTTTTGTTGTAATGTTTGATTTCTAGCCCAATTATATAATGTTTTTAACATTAAAAGATACTAAATTTAAAATAAATAAAAATTATTCACTTAACTCGTGATTATTTATTTTTAATGGTTGGGGCATTATAGTTGGTATCAAAGTCATGGATTAGATAACTTTAGAGGTTAGGATGTTATATGGGTGTATGTTAAAGATTCCACATAACCAAGAGGGTTATTATCATTTGAAAATTTTATGAGGATTATAGTAAATTATGTGGACTAGATAAAAACCTAAAAAAAATGATATATAATGATGTTGATTTATTATATTAATATAATTTTTTATGTTGTCTTTACCGAGTAGTGGTTTATTCTTTTAATAAATAATTCCTTGTTTAAGTGATGTTATGCTGTTAATATTAAGGATACATATTCAAGATGGAATGAAATAGATATTTCAAAAACTTCTTATCCCTTTCTAATTATTTGATAATCACTATTATCTCAAAATAATGCGTGAATGACTTTCATTACTTCTTGATTATTAAAATCATCCGCAAGAAATTGTTTCTATTATGAAACACCCACTACATTCTAAAACAATTCCATTTTTCATGGTATATATTCATTTTCATTCAATATATCCACACTTCCAACTATTTCTAAAGGTGAAATACCGTAAGTTGTGTTAATATTTTTTTAAAGTAGGACAACACACCGAACAGGAAAAGAAACATCATAAAGATCCAAAAATTCAGGTTCAAGTAATGAATTATCATTTTATCAATAATGTATGGAAAAAATATGATTGATATTTATGATTCATCGGTATATAATCCATATCATTGAAATTTAGTAATGAGTTATTAAGATATAAGGTGTAATTTCATAGTTAATGGATTATATTAATAAGACTACATATAATGAATTTTATAGTTATGGTATACTTAAACACAATAAAATGGTTAAAATTCTTAACTCTATTTTAATGATAGGGTTACTTTGGAAGATTTTTTTCTAGTTTTTCTAAACCTAAAGATTATTATAAGAAATTTGAATTTGAGGAAGAATTATCTTCTCACGTGTTGAAAATATAAAAAATTAATGGATAACCTTTAGGGTTCATATGATCTTATCTTTTAGCTAATTTAGGATTATTACATTTTGTGAGGGAAAATGATAGGTGTTCGATAATAATTGAGGATAAAACATGTTATAGTTATTTTTTTGGAAATTATAATATTTTTATAATTACATATTAATGAAATAGTTTTAGAAAATGGACTACTTATAGGATGGGTGGAAACCCGTCACCTTTAGAAAGGCTATAGGAATCCAACTCCCAAATGATGGGTGACATGGGTTCATCACTTACCACTAGCCTTCTACATGTCTCTGGTTAGTACAGGTTTTTTATTTTCAGTTAAATGAATGGGTTGATGGGATATGAATAAGTAGATATTTTTAGAATTTATGTTTTATAAAATTTCTATACTTGGTATTGGAAACTTATTTTTGGATTAAGTGGTTAATGTTATTTTAATGGATTTTCACTATATAAGGAACATTATAACATCATGGAAAAGGTAAAATGAAAACAATGGGATGTTAGTCGGGAAGAATTGGTGAAATCATATATTAGAACAATATATTATATTTATTTTGGGATTATTATGAATTAAGAAATTAATGAAATGATTATCCTATCATGGAAATAAGTGATTATGTTAATTAATTTTTGGTATGAGAGATTAAGAGTGGTTGATGTTATATAGATATAACTTTAAAATTTATCTCGGAATAATATTTGATCAAATCCTTATATATTTTGTTTTTATAACATAATTTCGATTATTTTGAATAATTTTGAGGATTTTTATTTATTGAATGGTCTATGAAGAATTTTGGGTATCAAAATTGAATATTGTAGATTACTGTAGTTTTTATCATATAATGGTTTTTTTATTTTGGATAATTATCCAATATAATAATTACCATTTTGGTTTAGGTTTATGTTTTACAATAAGATAACAAGATAGTTAATATTTTTTGGATTGGGTGATTCTATAGAAGTTGATTCAAGTTTGAAATCATTATCTTCAATAATCATCATTTAGAGACAAAAATGAGTTTATAGTATAATTTTATTAAGGGACTAAAATTATCTTATAAGAATATGCATTTCCTTATGTTTTTAGTCCACGTTGAAAAATAATACAAAAAATATATGAAAATGATATTAAAAGAAAAATATTATTTGTTTAATTTTTCATACTATGAATGAAAATACTATTTAACAAATCACAATTTTATGTATTTGGGATTGTTAACATTATGTTGATCATGTTTTCTATAATTCTCTACCCGAACATAATGTTTTTTCTTCTATACACAAATTATTTACATGTAATCCTTGTGTGAATTATCTTAGGTGACCTTTATACTTCACTTTATTTCTTTTAAAGTGTGGTTTTATTTTCACTTTTTCTAGTGTGGGATTTCAATGAACTAATTTGGAAATGTGAATCCATAGTGTTACCAAGGACAAATTTAAAATTATTAGGACCCAATTAATAAATTGGGGATGGATTTCACATCCATATTTTATTAATGAAAACACTATGTTTGATATCTTAAATGATATTTCACATTGAAATTAATCAGACTACTAAATATTATTATTTAATATTATTCTAATCACATAAATAAGATAATGAATGGAGTGAACATTATAATATGAACTATTATAATAGGCTTTACAAAAGTTTATATAATGATTCATTTCTATCACAACATGCCTTCACCAAAATGAGGGAAGGGACATCAAACTACTAGACCCTTCCTTCATCATGTTCGTGGAGAGATAATGACCCTGAAGTCATGCCTTCAATAGTCTCCAGATTGAAGACTAGCCCAAAGGGTATAATATATCACTTATTATGGAAGGAATTATACTTTTTATAAGAAAAAATGGGAAATAAGATAGTAAATGCAAACTACTCATAATGCTGAATGAAAATGTATAGCCAAAAAATTATATTCCCATATGAAAGTTCAATATAAACTAATACAAAGAACAAGAATATTTGAAATGAAGAACCACACGAAATGAAAAGCAGTAACATTGAATTTTTTAATGTTTGATCTAGTGAGGTCTGGCACGGTCCTCAAAGTCCTCCTGGAAACTTGAATGTAGTTTTATATACGTTGGGTGACTATATAGGTATATTTTTTAGGGAAAACGAAAATATCTCATCCACAAGTGGGGAGGCATTCTAAATCACTTTGAGAAAAGAGGTAACCAAAATTCATAGCAAGGAATAAATCCACCCAACGTCACAAAACACACTTCCCAAACAATGGAAGTCAGTTAAGGAAATAGTAATAACTCATCGACATTTGGTTACCCCACACCAATTTCCCACTAGTTATCTAGGTCATCCTCTGCTTCATACATCCCAAACAGGTTCCACTGTAGTCTCATTGCCTCCCAAAAAATGACATTATAGGACACCAAAAGCTCGCATCCTACCTGGAGACATATGGGACACCAAAACCACACATCTTTCCTTTAAACACCTAGGCCACAACAACCACACAGAACCATTCATGATAACATCTATGCCACAAAACCACTGCTCTTCCTGAACACATATGGGCCTCATCCCAAAGATAATTGGGAAAAAAACCTACCCGTACACACCTGGGCTAACCACCACAACACACCTTGCCCAATGAGTCTTGGTCCATAATTATCCTTAGGTAGTTATATCATGCATGGAGAAATTTGGGCTACCGAGGAGGGGGATTAGAAAATATCTAATAAGTATCCACTTATACGAATGATTGAAACAACATCCACACCCATGTAATGGGAGTCCTTGATGCAAAGTGCTGAACAATGGTGTGGTGCATATAAGAAAAACAAGAAGGAAATTTGATACATATAGGTAATCAAGACCTAATCCAAAACTAAGGGTCCTAAAACAAACAATTGTCTCATACAAAACCACTCGTTTATCTATCCTTACATGCCCTAGTATACAATATCCACAAGAAAAGCACCACCCATTTTTGGAAAACAATTCCCCCATTATATCCATTATCATTATCATGTTCACGTATTTATTTTTAAAACACTCCTCCACTAATTGGAAACTAACTGTCAAAACCACATACCCAAACAACAACTCATGGAAAATGGCCAAACAAGAATTTAGGAATTAACACCTTGTTCCCTATTAATGTAACAACATCAAAAGGGATCGATGAGATCCCTTGATGTTTGGGAACCAAACCAAGCCCCGATATACCAGATTCACATTACCTCAAATTCAAAAAACAACAACACCTCATCTAGAGGTTCCATCCCCTTCAATGTCTCCCCACATGGAAAAATACAATGAAATCATATATATTAGTTGAATGAAGAATATAAGTTTTTAGATTTAGCTAACACCATTCAACGAGTTACTTCTTACAGATTTGTTAACCAGGGTGATAACATAATTGTTCTTATTCATCGAGCAACCATTTAATCATATACGTTGATGTGATTAACCATTTCCTTGTTATAGACATGTAATCACTAGATTATCCAGAAAAAACATATCTTTATTAGTGAGTAAGAAAGGACCACCAATGAACATGGTTTCTGGAGGGCATATCCTATACAATTTAAAAAATAAAAATAATGTTATAATAAAGAAACATTATCAACTTTCATATAACTCCTCTAATAAAATTTATTTTATTTTCATTATTAATGTTGGTTTCATCTACATCATAATGGATCATCATTATACCCACCCGTATGATGCACTAAAAGAAGAGACCACGAAGAAAACACAGACATGGATAATCAAGGATCAGTGTTTTCTCTTTACGAACTGAACTGGGGATGTCCGGCATGAAAAGGAAGTATTACCAGGACTCCAAGGCTGGTCGGGAAGGGCTCCAACAGAGGTTTATGATTCGTCTCAGAAGTAATTCTTGAGGTTCACTAAGAGAAATAGAAAGGAATAAGGAATAGAGGATATAGGTTTAATAAGAGTCTAGATCCTAAAATCAGTGAAATGCTTTCAATGATCATAAAGGTTAGATCATGGATCAATCATGCATCTTGGTGGATTCACATGTTGGTATTAATTTAGGTTTAATAATTCACCTTGGAGATGTTGGAGATAACAACTGATAGTTATTAAATTTCCTTTAAATAGAAAAAAATTGCACAAAAAAAAGGAAAAACTGGAAACACGAGAAAGTGTGTGACATTGAGGAAAAGGACACACGTTTTGGTAACTCAAAGGTCACCTGACTCTTGGGGGTTTAAAACATTTTTAATGGGATTTAAAAATAACAATAAACAACATTAAAAGGTTATGAATACTCAAAAAAAGAATTATAGAAAGAATTTGGGAAAGATCTGTGACACCCCATGCTGGCACTGTTAGGGTGTCGTACCGATCGGTGAGACCGATCAGTGGGACCGATTAGTGGCACTGATTGGTGACACTATGGTGACACCCTCCCACTAACTGTGACTCCCTCTTGGCTCACCGATGGTGTCCAGAAGACCCCAAACACTAGAATTTGGAAAATTAATGGACTCTGAGGTTCAAGGACATTACATCATATACATCTAAAAAGAATATTTAACTTTATAATCGAAGAGTAATTCTGAGTAAAATAGTGGGGTCCAAACATACACCTCGTAAGATACCCCACAGGGACAAACCACACTAGATTTGATCCAAATATTAAATAAACATCGACTTTGAGGAGAATTTATCTCACATATATTCCCATAAAAACTATAGAAACACTACCACTCTTCACCCCCAAGAACCCACACAAACATATAAAAGTCACACCGTCCAAACATATCGATTAGGGAGTCCCTTCTTCCATGTCAAGATATTATCCACTATGTGAAGCACTGACTTCCCCACACTGGGTTAATCGCATCTAATTTAATTCATATTGATTAGGGATCATGTCCTTTAATTCCCATAGTAAAGACATTACACACATTTAGAAAATAAGGGAACAACACATCTTATAGAAAACAAGGTCATGAATTACATCACAACAAAGTCAAATGAAAATTGATGATCAAAATTCAAAATAGCTCTGCATACATTGCATGCATCTATTCCTCGCATTCTCATGTACTCTCCTCAAGGATACCATTCCTCTATAACACACGAACAAATGGGATGGTACATCGATGAAGAACCTTCCCCCTACAATCCTCGATTCTCCCTGGCCGCTCCACAAACATTGCATCGTCCTCGATATCCAACTCTCCATAGTCAAGGAAGTGGGAGTATAATGTTAATATCGATTGAGAAAAGATACATGGAAGAAGTTTTGGATCATATCCAGTGGTAGTGGTAATGCTATATGATATTCCACCTTGGTGACTCATATCAACACCTAGAAGGGTCCTATGAACATTGGAGAATGCTTTTAACCACTGTTGAACCTCCGTTGTCCACACCCAGGGGAAACCATCCAGAACATGTGGTCCCCAGCCTCTAAATATTATAGTCTCCTCCTATGATTGACATACAACATATTCCAATCCTGAGTTTCCTTCATCATCTGACACACATGCTGAACATTCTCCGCCATGCTATACACCACCAATGGGCCAAGAAAACATGGATCCCCAACCTCTGTATAGCACCTGGTTGATCAGGAGGGTCCTCCATACAAGGCTTCAAATGGTTCCACGAAAATTGTAGAGTGATATATATTGTTTTAGGGAAATTATATCAGAGGAAATGGTCGTACTCACTATCCACCAAATTCCAGAACACATGATCACAACATATCCTCCAACGTATGGATGGTTCTCTTTGTCTACCCATTTGTCTTAGGGTGGAAAGTAGTGCTAAGGAATACATGGTTGCCAAAATAACATTGTAATACCTTCCTGTCTCATGATGAAAATCATCTATCTTAATCTAAGATGATGGTTCTAGACACTCTGTGCAGTTTCAAAACTTCACCCACGTACATCTATGCTAGGGAATCCACTATGCTCAACTCCTTAATCTATAATATTTGAGTAGATTTGATCAAAAGTTCCACCAATATCCAAAAGAAATCAAAATCATCCTCATCTATGGGTATTCCTATAACCAAATCCATTAATATTACATCCCACATCCCGTTTGTATCATCTATGGTCTCAAACAGACCACTGGGAACATGGTGTTCAGCCTTCACTTATTTACACAAGGGGAACTTTTCCACATGCTCCACCACTGCCTACTTCACTCTAGGACCACTAAACTGACCCCTCAACTAGTGATATTCTACCTGAAGATCGATCTTAGAGTACCAATATTTCACCTTCAATAGATCAAAAAGGTAATCGATCCTCTAGAGGGGGTAACAGATCTTGATCGTCACCTCATTCAGTATTCAGTAGTCTATGCATAGATTGAGACCACGATATTCCTTCTTTGTGAACAAGAATGGATCCCCCCACAACGACATTCTTGGTCAGATAAAACCCTTTTCATCTGGTCATCAACCTAAATATGAAAATCCTGTAACTTAGAAGGTTCCATATGATAGGGTGAAAATGAAATTAGATGGGCATCAGGTAGTATGTCTATCCTGAACATAACATCACATCTAGTGGGTAAAGTAACATCCTCCTCAGATAAGATTACCAAGAACTCACTGATAATCCCTAGGACATCCACATTCTTTGAGTCTAATAACTCTGCTGACTGCTTCAATAACAAGGAAACAAGGGTCTCTACTCACCGGATGCCCTCCTTGAAACCTCACTCACCGAAAATTGGTGCAAGATGGCTGCCCATATCTGACAACACAATCCTTCTTCAGAAGGATTTGATAAAACTAGGCATAGAAAAAACCCAGATGATGCCTAGGATGACATCATATGGCCTCATTTTCATTATAAATATTTCCCCACTAGAATGATGTGGCCCCAATGCCAGCCTAAATAATGAACAAACATCAAACAATCATGTTTGACCTCCAACTAGCATGCTTAACACCAGGGGAATGTAATGTATCTCTACATCTAAACCCATGGAATGTTCTAGTTTGGGTGCAAAAAATGAGTTCCATGCTCTTATATAAAATAAGGAACAAGAATGTGTACTAAACAAAATGATCGTATCTCGAATTACCTATGGCCTGTAGAAACTGTTTCCATTACAGAATGTAATGTCCCATTCCAAAATGCACTCCCCCTCGGCTTTCAACAAGCTCCCTGACCATTCACTAGTTGAGGTCTCTGAGGAGCTCCCTGAGTACTGCCTTTTCTAGTACCATCATTCCTTGGTGGTGTGTGATCTCATTGTCCTTGCGGCTAATACTAAAAAGTATTGACCGAAAACTGGTGCGGCTATGGTGGGAACTGAACCATACAACCCTTATTTTACCTCCCTCGGTTTGGGAACTAATTCCAATGGTTCCCACGGAAAACATAGATAAAATAATCTATGTCCTAGGATAATGGATAAAAGGAGAGGACTAGTAGATCGAAACTAGTACTGCTGAGGCCAACACCCCGTCTTCCGAAACCTAGAAGTCCCTAATGTTGGATTCCTACTGTGATGAACTTCCTCTTTGACAATCGCAACTAAATCCCCTATCGAGAATACCTCCTAGAATTTTTATCCTCTCTACCACTTTATCACCCTTCTAAATTTCTATGTACGTCGGCAGATTTAAGGTAGTAATAGCACACTACAATGAAGGTCAAAGTTATTTCTAAAAGCACCTTGCCTGAAAATCCTAATCCTAGAAGTGGTCTAGAGTTAAACGAAGGAGGTACATGAACATGATCCTCAACACCCTCACTTTCATACTCCCTTGATGAAGGGAGATAAATTGTTTCTTCTTTTCGACATTCATCATTTTTGAATGGACTTACACCCAGAACTACTTCTCAAAGTTAGTCCATGAAACTTAAATATCCTTCTTCTCTATAATATAGTTCATCCCCCACTAATGCTCTACTCCTAGAATCTGGGAACCATCTAGAGGAATGATGTCCTCTATCAATGCCCTATTAATGCTAAAAGCTATCACACACTCCTTGAGTGAGCTCTATGTCCCCATGTCAGAGATGTTTCCCTCATACTTCATGTGGGTCTGTCAGTGAAAGGCATGAAGCATCTTCAAACACTAGTATTCTTCCTCCTCTCGATCAATCCTCCTCTAAGAATTCAAATAATAAGGTTTTTCCTTCATTACCAACACTACTCTGGGACATTGTTTGGGTGTTAGAGTGGAATGGTAAACAATGAATGCTTTAGCCCAAGAAGTATGGAAAATTCCCTTAAATGTTTTCTAAATTTTTTACTCATTTTAAATTCCCTAAAATCCAAAACACAAATAGAAACAATTAATAATGAGGAATGAATCATTTCCTATGGTCTATACCCTACAATCAGTGTATCCTCACATGGTTGATTAGTAAGTCTATAGTGCTAGTATCAGATCATGGGGGGCCCTAAAATCTAGTTTCTTAGCCAGCCACTCCTAGCCTATTTAATAAACCATGATTTCCTAACAATGATTCCCTACAATAAAATGAAATCCTCACTGTTCCTAATCCTGAACAACATTTTATATCACATTCATATCCATTGATATCTTTCTATCAGGACCCACCTTCTCCATGATGAGAGAAGGGAAAACAAACTTACAGACCCTTTCTTCTTCATGATGAAGGAGAGATAATGACCCCCGAGCCCTACCATCAATAGGCCCTGGAGTGTAGAATATGACCAATGGTATAAAATATAACATAATATGGAAGGGAACTCCCATTATATAATAGAAGATCAAGAGATAAGTTGGTAAAACCAAACGACTCCAATGGGTCAATGTAAATGTAATTCCAAAAAAAATCCATTCCCATATGTTTCTTCGATATAAACTGAAACAAAGTACATGAAACTATGAAAGGAAGTACTAAAAAAATAAAAGTAGCAAAAATGACATTCCCAATGTTCGGGCTAATAAGTTCAGGCATGGTCTTCAGTGTCCTCCATGAAATCTGAAAGATGATTTACATACCTCGGGAAAGTATACAGGTATACTAAGAATGGAACAACCAAATCTCTCATATACATTTGCGGAGGAATTATAGTGCCCCATGAGAAAAGTGTTAACAAAGTAACATAAAAATGAATCTATCCACCAATCCTCACCATGGTACACTGCCAAAATAATGCATGTTAGGTAAAGTAATATTAATAAAACATTGATATTTGGGTAGCCTGAATTGATTTCACACGGGTTATGTAGAACATCCTACAAATTAGACCCCCCCCCATAGGTTCCTCTATAGTCCCACTGCCACCCCAAAAAAACCTTATAGGTCACCAAAACTACAAATAACTGTGTCCAAAGACAACTGGGCCACAACAATGTCTTCCATGCCGATTGAAATCTTGGACTCTTCCCGAAGACACTTGGGAAACAAACATTCAGACACACACATGGGGAACCAACACAACACATCCTACATAATGTGTCATCGCCCATAATGACACATAGGCCATCACTGCCTGCCGAAAGAATCTTGGTCTACCTGTTTGTGGGAGAATAAATGAGCTAATTACCACCTGATCATCTTAATTATGGGAAAAACACCCTCCCCATGAAATTTTGGAATTCATCACAATGTTCTCACCGTGGGTGGGGTACATATAAGAATAAAAAGAACTATATTTTATACATATAGGTACTCAAGAAATCAACCCAATGTATGGATCCAGAAACCAAAAACCAGCTCATACACAACAACTCTAACAGCTATATTTGTATGCACATGTATACAACATCCACAATTAGAGAACAACCCATTTTTGGAAAACAATTCCCCCATTGAACTCGTTATAATTATCACGTTCGTGTTATTCTCTTTATAACATTCCTCCACTACTGGGAAACTAATAGACATAACCATACGAAAAAACCACAACTGAAGGAAAAAACATTGCAAGAATTTCAGCAATCACACTCGGTTCTCATCTAAAGCAACAAAATCAAAAGGAGTCCATGTGATCAATTAATGTAATGGAACTAAACCAATCCATAACATATTGGATCCACACATCCTCATATTTAAAAAATACATACCCCATAACTATATGTTTCATCCCCCTCTACATGACCCCACACGGGATCAAACATAGAAACCGTAGATTTCAGCAGAACATAGCATAGATGTCCAAGATTTAGCCAACTCCATTAATTGAGTTCCTTCTATTTGTTTAGATAATCGGGGTGATCACAGCGGGGTTCTAATTTATCTTGAATCCATTTAATCATCCACGATTACATGATTAACCAGTTTTCATATTACATCCAATCAATCACCAGATTATCCAAAACGAACAGAGATTCATTAGTTCGCAAGAAGGGTCTACCAACAACCATGTTTTTTATTTATCATACACCATCCAATTCCTAATAAAATGTATAACATATCATCACCATCAATTTTATCGTCCCTCATCCATTAAAATTTCAATTTTTTCCTATGTTAATGTTGGTTTCATCTACATCTCAAAGGATCATAATCACAACCACCCCGCATGATGCACAATATAGAGAGACGATGGAAAACCCCTACCAGGATAATCATGGATTGCCGTTTTCTCCTCACACCATGAATTGGGGATATACGTCATGCAGAAGAAGAACTCAAAGGACTTCTAGGATGTGAGGGAATTGCTCGACAATGGGTGCATGATTTTTCTCGGGAGGAAGTCTTGACGATCACTAAGAGAAATTAAAATGAATAAGGATGAGAGGATATAAAGTTAAGAAGACGATAAATCCTAAAACTAGGGAGATTATTTCGAGGAACTTAAAAGTAAAATCGTGGCTCGACCAGATGGATATATTGTTTCACACATTGGGATTTATTCATATTTAATAATTCTATTTAGAGATGATGGAAATTAATGCAATGAGTATATATAATTCTTTTAACCGGATAAAAAGAACACGTAATAGGGGTAAAACTGGAAACATGGGAAATGGTGTGACACCGAGGATAATGACACTTGTTTTTGTAAATAAATGGTCTCCCAACTCTTGGAGGTTTAAAAAATATTTTATTGTCCTTAAAAATATCCTTAAACCAATTTAAAAGGGTAAGAAGACATAAAAGTGGTGTAATGGGAATAATTGGGGAAGGAACCTTGATACCCCAAATTGGCACCATTTGGGGTCACAACGATCGATGGAATCATAGTTACACCCCTCCACCAACACCCTATCGACTCAATGGTGGTTCCCATGACACCTCAAAGACTAGTGTTACGAAAAGTAATGGACTAGGAGGGTCTGGGCCCTTATAATGTTTTTTACAATTTAAAAGAAAATGAATGTAAAAAATTTAATAAATATAAAGAATGTGTTTTTATGAAAAAAAATCAAGTGAAAATAATTATGATGATACAAAAATAAAATCACTCTTTTTTTTATTATATTTTTGATATATAAATTCAATTTGATGACTCAAATTCAATTTAAATTTTTAGTATACATGATATATTACGAAATTCAATTTTATGCATAAAAGGAGTATTTTTTTTAAAAAAAATTACAAACATTTTTATGGAGAACCCATTCTAAACCTAGTTTCATCACATTTGAAAAATATTTTTAACAAAATAAACCTCTTCATTGGAAGTGGGATATAAAAATTTACATTGGGGGAGTTTTTTCCAATTCTCTATCTTACTACATATTTTAATGATTAGTGGTGAAATACTATATTTTAAATCAAAATTTATTTTTAGTCTAATTTTATAGAGTTTTGTTAACATTTTAAATGGGTATAGGATTTAGTTTTATAGATATTAATTTTTAATTGTGTTTTCAATCAAATTTAATCATTTTGTTTTTCCCATTTATAATAGTGTTATGTATCGTAGTTGTCATTTGGTTATTCCTTTTTTGTTTGATTATGAACCAAATTACCTATATATTTTATATGTGAATTCAATGGTTTTATGGTAATATTATGATTACAAAAAGGGTACTAAATGATATTATATTCAGTGATGATGATTTGTTGTTCATAAAGGAGAAAAGTGGTTCTCTATAGTAAATTATTCATTGTTTAGATGTTTTTACAAGGCTTAAAATTTTCAATCCATGTGTATTCCTTACTGATCTTTTTTTGTTCATCTATAGTTTTAAAATGTATTTAATTTCTTTTAAGGATGAATAGATACATGTTTATGATCATAGAAAAAATTGTGATGATTGAACAAAAAAATAAACCATGTTTTATTTTAATAATTCTTTGTATTTTGAAAAAAAATAACTATTGCGTAGAAGTTTCTACATTATAATATTTGCGTGTTAATATAAGGTTTTTACCTAATTATATAATTCTCTAAACATTAAAAGATCCTCATTGTGATAGAAAGTCAAATTGTATACTAAATATTAGAATATATATTGATTATAGTTAGGTCCTTATGTAATGGGATAACAAAAATTAGAAATATAATTTCAAATTCATCAAATTAGTATCTTTTTTCGTAACATCATCCAAAAGTGCATTATTTAGAATCCATTGAATGTATCTATTAGGTTTCTCATGTTTCTCTAAAAATATTTCATGATTTCATATTTAATGACTTATCATGTATAGTTAATATAGGATCCATCCTACAATGTACTATTTTTCATTAAATACACATATAATTATAATATTTTGATATTTTTATTTTTCATTTTTCATTAATGCCAGAGGTTTTTCTTTAATATCATGAATGTAAAATTTGTGATCTTTAAGATAATTTTAATGGTTTATCTCTACTGAAATACTTTCACATGGAATGAATGATTGTACAAACCCAATATAGTTTAACTCATATTCTAAAGTGATACAAAAACAATTATAATTTTAATATAAAATTAATGTTGAAATTTTTTTATCATGTCATTCAAAATTATCAAATTACTTAAATTAATTATACTTTTATGAAAATATTCATGATAATAATCTAAATAGTTTCTTTAATTAATTATTTAAAATTGAACACTTGAAAGAAATTTTAATTTATCAAATTTTTCATGAAATCATGTTTCTGATTCATCACATAAATGTGTTTCAATAGTTTCAATTAAATCAGATGGGAAAAAAGAAAATTTATTAGGCATATATACAGTAGTTTCTATATATATATATATCCTCTTCACAAATATCATTTTATCTCTCATTATAATACGATTTTTTATAAAAATAATAATTTGATGAAGCATTAATCACTATCTAATTACATGTGAAATCCTGAAATTAAATAGTGGAGAACTAATAAATTATGTTTACTTGGTTGAATAAGTGACCCATAATTGGATATTTCTGGGATTCAATATTTTTAATGTGGACGATTTTTTTCTAATTCAATTAAGATAGAAATTATTTTATAAATTATGATTCACTTCTCATTTGGGATAAAATTTATTCCTATGTTTAATGGTGTAATTGTATAAATATATCATATTTTCACATGTAAAACATAAAAATAAATAAGGAAAAACATATTACATAATTTTAAAAAAACATCCCCAGTGAATACATAAGGTTACAAATTTATTTAGATTAACAAACAATAAAAATTATAGGATATTTTAGGTCACATCATTTAATGGAGAGTACACAAAAAGACACATCACATTTATTGAATCCCCAAAATCAAACATATCATCATGAAATTCAAACTTCTATATAGTTAATAGAATATTGAAAGATCCTATATAATTTCATATAGTAGTGAGATATTTTTGAATCATGGAGGAAATAATCATTATAAGATTCACATTCTCTATACTTTTTAACCTACTATTGGGATACAACATGTTCATAAAAAAATCATATATTTTGGAATGTATTTTACTGCGTCTATTAAAGATATATTGTTCTAATTTTTCCAAAATTTTCAAAATTATCTTTATATGATTCGCACTCATAATTAATATTATCTATTTCTATACCTCTATGATATGTTACTGATTTCTTGGTATATATTTTTTTCATTTTCAATACTGTTTTTAGAACTATAATCTCACTTCATTGTTATCCAATCTATTTGAATATTTTTAATTAAAATATCTTATTTTGGAATTGGTTAAAATATTATATAAAGTTATAAATTTTTATTATAATAATCACGTGATGGGTTTTTTTACTGTGTCTAATTTTTTTTGATATGGTTGGGGATATTCATTAGTAAGTTGAATTTTATATTCAATATTATATTTATATTTCACATCTTTAGAGGTATTTAATTGAGCTCCACATTTTAGTGGAATGAAATTAACAATTTCCTTAACACGTAAATTATCATCCATTTCTGTTTTTAATTGAATGCCTCCACTAATTATTTTCCATCTTTTAAAAATATTAGATTCCATTTTTCAAATTTGTTTCATTTGAGTATTCAGCATAATTTTTTTATTTTTAATGGTTTCAAAAAGGAGATTTAATATTTTTTTACTTATTTTAGTATTCTATCCATTCCTTCCATATTGAGAAGAATATTTATGTTTTAAATATATAGGATTTATGTTAGATATCTAACATAGAAGAATTATTATTTGTCCTTGAGATTCATAAAATATCTTCTTTGTTTAGTTATTTCATCCTTAGAGTTTAATAAAATTGGTTTCTGGATGCATGTATTGAATATTTTATTTTTATGTAATCTTGAGAATCTCACTATTAAAAGACATAGGGGATTATTTACTTTACTAGAATTAATAAATTTTATAATAATTAAAAAAATCCATGAGAAACATGAGGATGATAACGTTTTGATGTTTGGTTTATATTTTTTTTGAAATGATATAAAACATCATCAAACTCAAAGTTGTGGTAAGATCAATACATTATATCCAAAATTAGTTATTTCCATAACTATTAGTTCAAATTTATTTGGCATATTTCACAAAACATCCATCCCATATATCTATATTTCATGTAAATTTTGGAAATGACTGAATTATATAATCTAAATGTACATAGTTTGTTATCAAAAAAATTTCATATAGAAAAATTTATAAATCTCTTATTATAAAAAAAAATGTCTCTCACATAAATATTCAATTTATAATTTGATAATAAATTGATATTGTTGTTAACTAAAAAACAACACATTATATAATCTTATTTATCATTAGAAGTTTCAAAATTTATTTTATAATTTACATAACATAATTTTATAATTTAATATACCCTTGAATAAGAAATTTTTTTTCAATTTTTTTATAATGGTCCTTAAACTCCTTAATTATTGGGAACTGTTACTAGAAATAAAAAATTACTACAGTGTTTTATAAAGTGAAATGGTATGATATTCATTTAATTTTATATTTATTTACTATAGTCGGTTTCATATTAAGATAATGAAAGATTAATTATTATATGTCTTCATGTAGATCAATCCCTATAATTATAAATTTTTTACGTAGATGAATTGAAAAATATTTTATCAATTAATTTAAGGGTTTTGTGGTATTCAACATTTTCTCACTTATATATAATGGATAAAGGAAATATTTTATTACTTTTTTGACATTCATATTAATTCCAGTTTAAAAGTGTATTCTATTTTTGATTTAGTTGATTCATATTTTGAAGAAGTGGTTTAATGTTGATCAAAGAATTCAAAAAAATGGAGGTGTTCTTCCTCATCTAACACTTTTATTTCATTAAAATGATATATAATTACAATTTAACTTTATAAGTTCTCCAAATATTTGATTAATATCATTTTCTTTTAGGAATCATATAAATACTTATGTGACCTCTCAGAAAATTACTTTAGTTTAATTGAATGAATCAATACTCAATCAATTATTAAAAAGTATCCATAATGAATACATTATAATATCCCCAAAGGTTCTCTCATTAGGTGGTTATAATCTATGTTAAAAACCATTACCCTTTTTTAGAAAATATAAATTTAGGTTAATATTTGTTACGATCATTTAAGAATGAATACAAATTATCTAAGTTATTTATATGAAAATAGAGTGCGTAAATTATAGAAAATATGAAATTTTAAATATAAAATATTTGAGAAAATATATTAAAAATTAAATTAGTGAAAAGGTATTGAAATTTTGTAGCACGTTATTTATTATAAAAAATGTCACTTTTTAAAAAATTTAATTCACACTCTATGTTCTTAAGGTGTACACCTAATTCTTTATAAAAATCATACCAAGACCTCAATATGAGTTCTTCATCCCAATTTTTGTTATTTAATTACTCGAATACCTCCAATAAATAAAAATAACAAATATTTGTGTACTCATAAACAATACAATTATAAATGATGTTAAATGTAAAATAACTATTATTTTTTATATAAGATTTAACAATAATTAAAAACTAATTAGAAGGGAATTACATTCTAGAATAAATAAAACATGGTTTATTTAAGATCAAATTATCTATAAAAATTAGTAATGATAAAAATATTAAATATATGACCCATAATCAGTTTCATATCTCTCTATAATTCCAAAGTGGCCTCATCATTATCTCGACATGGATAAAAACATAGAGAACTCCATTTTCAGTAATTTTCCAATCCCATACTGTGTAATACATATTAATCTTATGATTCAGATAATTTTATTAATGTAATTCCCCAAATATTAAAATAATTGAATATTACATTACAATAACTCCTTACATAATATGAGATGATTAACATATGGAGTATATGTAGAAATATATTTCATGTTCATATGCTTCCACCGCATGTGGTGGAAACTCTTTGTGTTCCCCCAAATTTTACAACTATTCACCATCTATTTAAAATTAGTCCACATTGAGTTTTTCCATGATGGGATTTGAAGGAGGAATGGTTCTTAGAGAGATACATATCCTTATTATATGGAGTCCTTAAATGCGAAAATATATTCTTATAGAATGGAATTCATTACCTTTTCTCTAATTACGATGTGATCATCAACTTAATATTTTGGGATCCTTCTAAATAAAAGTACCTTTTAAAACTCCCCAAATACTATTTTTGGAATTACTCATTCCGATACACCATTTTTCTTATTTCCATTATGCATTGAGTATAAGTGAGAAATTTTAAAACAAATATAAATTTATTTAAATTAATTTTTCATTAATCCAATGATGTTCATGTAATCATCCCAGAAAAAAAAATGAATCTTCTTATAGGATTCTAAAAAGTATAATATATTATATGGGGTCCTTGGATGAAATTTAAAACTATAGAATCCTAATATAATCCCTCTATATAAAAACAATAGTATATACGAAACTACATTTTAATAAATGTTATGTTTAGATGAAATATAAAAAAAATTCTCATACCTAAGATATATATTTAATATAAATGAAATATTTAATTTTCAACCAATAAATACAATTTTTAAAATTTAAAAAGTTTACATATTAAACATTTATTAATATCTATGGAATATATAATATCATATGTACTCTATAAGATATATTTATATTATTTTTGAAAAAATACAACAAATATATTATTTTTTTATTTTTGAAAAACTTCACATCAATTCATGAATAACGTTTTATATATAAGTTTATTATGAATTTAGGATTTACAAAAATTTCTACTGGAAAATGATTAAAAATGTGAAAACTAAATCTCAACCCCCTTTACCCAATATCTTACACATGGGATGATAATATATTTTTCTTATCGTATATTTCACAAATTCATCCCAAATTATATTAAAATAACAAAAAAATCAAAATTGAAAAAAAAATCAATGAAGGTCTTGTATTAACTGTACATTAAGGAATACGAAATTGAAATTTGTTTCATAATACATTTTACAATTATATCTAAAATATTTCTAAAATAAAATAATGTTGTAATTATAAATCAATTGTAAAAATTTCATGGGTACAGATTCATTTCAATAAAAAACACACAAACTATTTAAAATATAAGTTATATCATATTTCTTACTCAATAATTATATATTGAATAATCATTGAAAATATATATTTTTCTGGTTATCATAACTATCTTTTGTGGAAAATATAATAACTTTCAATTACAATCACTTATGGGGAATAATCAAAGTAAATATTTATTGATATTCACACTTATCCTTCCAATGGTGGTGGGGATGGTGATTCACTTACATATTTTTGTGATAATTTTTTCAAAATAGATGTAAGATCATTAATTAAAGATTTCAGTAAAGGTGTGTTGGAAATTAATAACCCCTGAACAACTCTTGTAGTATTCTATATAATAAATGATATGATTTTTTTAAAAACATCTATTTAGTATAGATAGTCTTGGATAGAGATTTATCTATAAGTTATCTTCCTATTTTATTATATATATGGATTTAAAACAATGTAAAATGACATAGATAAAGAAAACCATTAAATTGTGAACATCGATGGGTTTATTAGAAAACTAGAATGTACTTTTTTTTAACATATCCCAATAATTGTTATATTTATCTACACTATAGTACTTTATTCCATATATTTCAATCCTTGGTTATGTAATCCTTGAATAGTGGAATAAATTTTTATTAAATAATTTCTATATATCATAATATCTTATAACATAGTTAGGTGGTAAATTGAATACCCATTTTTTAGATGTGTAATCTATATCTAAGAGAAATTCATTCCACATGATTTGAAATTCTCGAACTCCTATGTGCATTGATGGTGATTTTCACACTATTAATGTTTTTAATTGAATATTTGAATAATCATATTATAAACCATGTAAAATTATAAATAGTTTATTTACTTAATTTTTTATCTCATAATATACATCATTTTTGGTTAACACCAACTGATTGTTTTTATAATTTAATATAAATATGAAAAATATATTTTTTTCCTATTATGATATGTTTAGATATCATCCATGTCATTATTTCTCAAGAAATATATATTGGATGTTCTTAAGGGTTGTGTTGACTTTCACAGTTAGATATCAAAAAATTCATAACCAAAGTGTTCAGTGCAGCTTGTTTCTTTATCATTATTGATGTATTATATCAATATTTGGATCAAAATGAAATAAATGACATGAATTTTATATTTTCAGGTGGTATAAATATCTCAAAAGTAAAAGACAAGATGAAATTAATAAAATTTTTATTCCTCTCTAGTAATTGTTCCAATTTCAAAAAAAACTATCATGGGTCTCATAAGAAATATATTTTTTGAATCAGAAGAAAATTTATTAAATAATTGTGAATGAATCTACCACATGAAGTTGAATTTATCCTTAATTTGTATTTTTTGTCTCTGTGGGTTCAGTTGTAAGTTAATAGTAGCCAACACAATATGTGAATTCTTATGTGAAAGTGGAAATGAATTATAAAATAAATTGTAGAACATTGTCCATAACATCTATATTACCTAAAACATAACATTTATATCATTATTCACCATAATATACCCTATTGTCCTCTCACAAGAATTTTTGATGATTTTAACCTTCCTCTAACACATGTGTTTTTATCCTCTATGAAGTGTAAAACTATCACTGCATTCTCTATCCTTAAATTTTTATGTTTAAATGGACCCATGTTCCCTCTTTAATCTATATCAGCACTCTTCTAAGTATGTATGATGTATAACCCTATGAACAAATGAGTGTTCAATTTTTATTAAAAGCTTGATTTTTAAATTTGTAGAGGGATCAATTTATTAATTCATGTTCATATTAAATGTCATGAACCGCCTTCACCATGATGAGGGAAGGGACAGAAGTTTGAAAAACCCTTCCTTCTTCAAGTTAAAGGAGAGAAAATGACCCCCCAAGACCCTACATCAATAGTCCCTGGAGTGGCGACTAGCACTGAGGGTATAGAATCACACACAAGATGGAAGGAATTGCCTTTTTTCATTATTAATATCGAGAGATAAGATCATAAATCCCAAAACACCAAAACTGGTGATAAAATTACAGCCAAAGAAAACCATTCCCATATGCATGTTACTAAATTAAAAGCCACAATGTACAAGGAGACTACAAAGGTAAAGTACCAAAGAAAAGAAAAACAGCAACTGCAACTATCCCAACATCCGAGCTAGTACAGCCCTGCACGATCCATGAAGTCATCCTAGAAACCTGAAAGTAGTTTTATATACGTAGGGTGAGCATACAAGTATACTTAGTAGGGAAAACCAATGACTCTCATGCACAAGTGGGGAGGCATTCTAATACACTGTGAGAAAAGAGAAATCCAAAGCACCTAGCAAGGAAAACTATCCACCCAAGCATCACCAAGGCATACTCCCCAAATAATTCAAGTCATGTAATATATAATAATAGCACATTGATGTTTGGATAACGCTTCACACATTCCCACTGGTTATTGAAGACATCATACGCATCGAACCAATCCCACCATTCTCACCACAGTCCCACTACGACTCCCCGCCCGCACACACCTGGGCCACAACCAAACATCCCACCCGAAAACACCTATGCCACAACCACCATCCCACCTAAAAACTCCTGGTCCACAATGACCACACATAACCATTCCTGCAAACACCTGGACCAGAACAACTACTACCACGCCCGAAGACACATGGGCCTCATCCCGAAGACTCTGGGGAAACAACCTGCCCGCACACTCCCGGGACAACCACCACAACTACCATGCCCCGAAGAATCTTAGTCTCTAATGGAACTTATGCCATCACAGCCTGCCTGAAGATTAATGTGCTATTCGTTAAAGGGATCAAAAAAGGAGCTAATAACCAGCCACTCAAAGGAGTGTTGGTTAAAAACACCATCCCCCATGAAATGAGGGAGTTTGGCACTAAGTGATCAACTTTGGTTGGGCTTGAATAAGAAAAATAATACTAAAAATATATGTATAGGTAACATTCACTCATCCCAACCTAGGGTTTCCAAATCCAACTTAAGCACAAACACCCTTGTTACTATTCATTCATAAAAGAAAAGCACAACACTCACGGCCAAGTCACAACTCATCCCCAAAACTAATTCCCCATTTAAACCATTCTTGTTTTCATGTTCATGTGATCCAATTCAAGTGTAATCTACACTACTGGAAAACTAACCATAATGCCTACAAGCTAGAGAAAGAGAAACAACCCAACCGTAACTTAAGCATTCATACTCGGTTTTCGTGTAAAGTCACAAAAACAAAGGGATCAGTGAGATCCCTCAAAGTACTGGAACCAAAACAAGAATCGAGATACAGCCCCACAAAACATCAGATTAATTATCAACAACTGTTCCACAATAGAGGATCCCATCCCCATCTACTTCACCCCATAATCATCAAGTAGAACAATACAAATACTAACAATAGAGTAGGGAAACTTCCAGATTCAATCACATTATGCATTAGGTTATTCATTCTGCTGGTTAACTGGGGTGACCACACATGGATTTTTGTTCACTGGGGATGAATTTAACCAACAATGTATATGTGATTAATCAATTTCCATGTTACAATCATTTAATCGTCATTGAATAAAGGGGTTCATTAGTGTGCAAAGAAAGACCACCAAGGGCCATGATTTTCAGTGAGCATAAGCCCATACAGTTCACAACATATAGAAATTATAAAATAGAATAAAAGAACTGTAATCCACACCCCATCATTCATTAACAGTCTATTTATTATCTTTGTTATGGTTTGGTTTCATCCACCCACACAGAAACAGTAGCTTACCCACCCCGCATGATACACAGTAAGGAGAGACGAAGGAAAATCCAAACTGGGTAGATCAAGGATCAAGTTCTTCTCCAAGCGCCAAGAAATGGAGATGAGTGACTTACAGGGGAGGAACATCGGGGACTCCAAGGGTGAGCATAAAGGATCTGGAAAGGGTTCACTACATTCTTCGGAAAGGAGGGACACCAAGCGCACCCGGATGAATAGGAGACCATCCAAGAGAATGATGAAGAATGGTTCCCCGTGAGATATAAGGGCGAGATCTCGATGATACGGGATAAGGAAATTTGGAAGGCTTTAAAGTCGGATCATGGTTTCACCAGATAGTTGGGTAGTTACAGAATAATAAATTAGTTGTTAATTAATATCTCTCATCAGTAAAAGTTGGTAACAACTGTGACATTAAACTATTTTATATAAATAGAGGGGAACACTACACGGACACACATCTGTGTCTGTTGAGGGTCACCCCACTCTTAGGAATTTAAAACATTTTTTATGTGGCTAAAAACATCCTTGAACCACTTCTAAAAGGATAAAAAGGATTAAAAGTGGCGTTACGGGAAAAACTGTAGAAGAAAAACTCGACATGGTTGTGTGACACTGATCCGTCGCACTGATGGGTGACACACCTATCATGTCGCACTGATAGTGTCAAACTGATCATGTCAAACTGATCGTGTCACACTGATCGGTGACACACCGACGGGTCACACAAATCAGAGACACACCGATTGGTTGCACCGATCAGGGACACACCGATCGGTCGCACCGATCGGGGACACACCGATAGGTCGCACCGATCAGCTATACACTAATCAATCGCATCGATCGGAGACACAACGATCGGTCGCAACTATACGTGACACATTGATCAATCTTACCGATCATCAACACACTGATCGGTCACACCATTCGGTCTCACCGATCGGTCGCACCGATCAGTCACAGCGATCGTGTCTCGTCGGTCGGTCACACACCGAAATGATGTCCTTCCACCGAGACTCCACCCTTAGGATCTAGTTTCTCCACAAAAATCACGTCGTCCTTGATATCCATATTTCCCCAGTCGAGGGCGTGTTAATAGTCGTGTAGATATCTCCCCATTTGTGAAACATGGAAGACATCATGTATTCTCAGTAGCGGTGGTGGAAGCGCTAGCTGATAAGCCACTTAGCCGACCCACCGTAGTACTTCGAATGGTCCGATGAACATTGGAGAAAGCTTACTCCCCCTGTTGAACCTCCATTTCCCATACCGATGGGAGACCTTCAAGAATACGTAGTCCCTGACACCAAACTCCAAGGGACATCTCCTATTATCAGTATATGATTTTTTCATGTCATGAGCCTCCTTCGTCCACTCCTGTATAAGCTGAACCTTCTCTGTCGTGCTCTGCTCCACTTATGGTCCATGAACAATTATTTCCCCAACCTTGGTCCGGCACACGGGTGAGCGACATGACCTCCCATACAAGGAATTGAACAGAGACATGTCAGTGGTAGTGTGATAACTATTATTGTCGGTAAACTCTAACAAAGGGATGTGTCGCACCCCCGATCCCCCAAAGTCCCGGATACATGCCCGTAGCATATCCTCTATTGTTTGGATGGTGCACTATGTCTGTCCATTTGTCTTGGGGTGGAAAGAAGTGAGAAGACTTAGCTGGGTGCCAAAAGCATGCTTCAATTCTCTCCAGACTCATGAGGTAAACTGTTCATCCCTATCCAGAACTATGGACCTTCGAACTCAATGAAACAACCCCACCTCATCCACGTACCTCCACGCTAAGGCATACACTGCACCCGACTCCTTGATTGCTAGAAAGTGAGGGTATTTTGTCAACCGGTCCCCCATTACCTAGATAGCATCATAGCCTCCTTGATACGTGGGTTGTCCTGTGACTAAATCCATCGAGATTTCATCCCACTTCCTTTCGGAGATATCTAAATATTTTAACAGAACTCCCGAAACACGGGGTTTAGCCTTCACCGGTTGACACACAAGGCACTTCGCTATGAATTGTGACACCGAACACTTTACCCCGGGCCACCAAAACTGACTCCTCAGAACCTAGTACACCTTGTAAACTCCCAAGTGCATCACTACGGGTGAGTTTTGGAACTCACCAAGAACCCTCTCACTCATCACCTTTGGGAAAAAAATCTTCCCTCAGAAAAACATCTGATTCTGACCATCCTCAATCCAGCCTTCCGGGGCATTACCTTGGTTAGCCCGATCACGCAACACTTCACTCTCTATGTCTCCCCACTGAGACTCCTCCACCTACCGTAGGAGAGTGGATTGCACTATCATCTAAAAAAACCTCTACAACCATCCTCCCTTAACTTCATGTGTAGGGAAGCCAACTCATCCATCTCCATACATGCATCTGCTGACTCTCGAACCTCATCCTTCTGTGAATTCCTGCTCAAGGAATTAGCCACCACATTCCCTTTTCCTGAGGTTTAGGAAATCTCAAAGTCATAATCCTAAAGGAACTCCATCCACCATCTCTGCCGTAAGTTCAGGTACCACTGGAATAATATATACTTCAAGCATTTGTGATCCGTGAAGACCACGAAGCGCTCCCCGATGAGGTAATTCCACCACAACTTTAGTGCGAAAACAACCACTGCAAGGTCCAAATCATGGGGGAATAATTTTGCTCATGGGGAAGTAAATGTCTAGACCCATAATAGATCACCCCTTTTCATTACATTAGCACACAATTGAGGCCTTGTCCTGAAGAATCACAGAAGACCTCATACATTATCCCTTCTTCTGTCAACCTCAGCACTGGTGTGCATACCAACTTCTGTTTTAGATAGCTAAAGGATGCCTTGCACCACCCATTCCACATGAAATCCTATTCCTTCATGGTACAATCTATCAGAGGTGTTGAAACTCAGGATAAGTTGGGCATGAACCTCTGATAGTATCCTACCAGTCCAAGGAAACCACAATCCTCTACCATGTTCTTGGGTGTTCCTATGAAACAACCAGCTCGACCTTCGATGGACCCACCTCTACTCCCTTCTCGGACACCACATTCCCAAGGATGTGCACTTCTCATGTCCATAACATGCACTTGGACAACTTCCTATAGAGTTGGTGCCATCAGAGGGCCTCTAAAACAATTCTCAGGTGCTCAGCGTGATCCTCCTATAATCTTGAGTAGATCAGGATGTCGTCAACAAACACAACTATGAACCAATCCATGTATTCCCCGAATACAGAGTTCATGAGCCCCATGAACACAGCTGGAGCATTCGTGATTCCTTAGGGAATCACCACAAACTCAAAGTGCCTATATCTGCACCGGAATGCAGTATTTGAGATGTAACCCTCCTTCACACTCATTTGGTGATATCCTGACTACAGATCGATCATAGAGAACCAACCTGCTCCCCTCCACTGGTCAAAGAGATTGTCTATCCTCAGAAGAGGGTAGAGATTCTTGACCATCACCTGATTCAGTCTTCTATAGTCTATTCACAGCCTAAGACCACCATCTTCCTTATTTGAGAACAAGACTAGATCACCACATTGTGATGCTCTTGGTTGAACAAAACCCTTCTTCATCAAATCGTCAATATGAATCCACATCTCCCGTAATTCAGAAGGTGCCATTCGGTAGGGAGCCATCGAAATCAGATGGGAACCAGGTTGCAAGTCTATCCCGAACTCAACATCACATCAAGGGAGTAGAGTTGGCACCTCAACTAGGAAGATGTCCATAAACTCACTAAAGACCCCTGGAAATTCCACCATTTCTATATCCACCAACTCCACTAATAGTGTAGCTAACAAGGAAAAGAGGGGCTCCTCTTGCCTGCTTCTTTTCTGGCAACCCTGCTCGCCGATGAAAGTTACACATTGGACACCCAAATCTGAAAACATTACCCTTCCTCGGATGCAGTCAATGACGAAACATATAGAGAACATCCAATCAATGCCTAGGATGACAGCATACGGTTGTATGTTAAACATTAGAAGATCCCTGACAGATTGATGTGGCCCTATCATCAGTTTATACCCTTGGAAAACATAAAACCAGTTGGTCTGACCTCCGACTGGTGTGCTCAGCACCTGCGGCACTGGAAGTCTCTCAGTTTCTAAACCCAAAGCATCGGCTAGACTGGGTGAAACAAATGTGTGTGAAGCTCTTGTATCGAACAAGTCATAGGAACGAGTACCAAACAAACTGATCATACCTCGAACAACCTATGGCCCTATTGGAACTGCTGCCTCTACGGCACGAACTGCCAATGCCCATATCCTCTACCACTCGTCTGTCAGCCACTTCCCCAACCACACACTGGTCAAGGTCTTTGAGGATCTCCCTGAGGTCAGCCTCGTTTGGAAGTGCCTCCCCTCAGAGGAGTGGGAGCTGGTTGCCCCTATTGCTGCTGCTAAAAGGGTCTAGCTAGAAAAAGCTGCTGCTGATGTGGGCATTGAACCTACCCACCACCTGCGTACTGCACTCTGTCCACGCACTGGTTCTGAAGATTCCCATGGCTTCCACAGATGAAGCATCTCGCCCCTGGGCCCAAATGGAAAGGGCAAGGTCTGGGAGATCGGAACTGGAACTACTGAGTCCTGATTCCTACTTGTCAAAACCTAGATGACCCTGGCGATGGAGGCCTACTGATGATGGATTTCCCCTTTGACGAACCCAACTTGATTCCCTCTCGTGATACAACTCCAATCATGTGCTTCATTTCCAAAACCTCATCCTTCTTCTGGACCTCCATGTACATCGGTAGTGTGAATGGTGTAACAGCATACTTCAGTGAAGGGAAAAGTGCCTCCTCCAAATTTCTTGCCCGGTGCTCCTCATCCAGATAGTGTTTGAGAGTAAAGCTAAGGGGATACATGAACTTGATCCCCAACACTCTCATTAACATACTCCCCTAATGGTGGGAGAGTAGTTCCTTCCCCTTCTCAGCCATCATCGTTGAAGAGAGGAATTTCACCCAGATCTCCTCAAAGTCAGCCCACATAACCTCAGCCTCCCCTTTCTCCCCAAGATAAAGTGTCCACCACTAAGACGCTACTCCATGCATCTGGATCACAGCCAGATGAACCCAGTACTCCATTGTAGCCTGGATCAAGATGAAATCTATCACCAGCTCCTCTAGCATGCTCTCTATCTCCATGTCTGAGATGCTGCCCTCTTAATTTCTGAGGGTCTGGTGATGAAAGGCTCGAAGAATTTTCGTCAACTGATCATTCTCCTACTCTCGGTCAGCCCTATGTCGATCATCCAAGTCATCGTCCTGGTCCTTGATCTCCCACTCTTCTCGTAGTCATCTCCTAGGTTCCATAGATGCAAGGTATACAAGGAATGACTAAGCCCGAGTAGTGTAGAATATTGTTCTTAAATTTTCTTAGACTTCTAATTCATTTTAAATCCCCAAATACCAAACAAACACAAAAACACAAGTCATTATGATACAGGTACCTTCCCTAGGGTCACTTCCCTGCAATCAATGTAGCCTTAATTGATCGTTTGTTAGGCCCAAAGTCCTTGCATCAGATCATGGGGGGGCCTAAAATCACGTGTCCTAGCCGGTCTTCCCTTGCCTATTTCACACACCATGATAAAAAACATGGTTTCTCTACCATCCCATGAAATCCTCACTGTGCCTAACACCAGAATCCATCATATCTCTCGACCTTCCCTCTAATACCATTCTATCATGACCCGCCTTCACCAAGATTATGGAAGGGACAACAGATTTCCAGACCCTTCCTTATTCAAGTTGAAGGAGAGATTAAGACCCCAAAGACCTGCCTTCAATAGGCCCCAGAGTGGTGAATAGAACCAAGGGTATATAATCACACACAATTTGGAAGGCATTAACCTTTTTCTTTATTAGGATAAAAAGATATGATAGTAAATCCCAACAACACCAAAACTGGAGATAAAAGTAAAGCCAATGAAAACCATGCCCATATGCATGTTACAAATGTAAAAGCCACAAAATACAGTGATACTACAAATGTAATGTACCAAAGAAAAGAAAACAAAAACTGCAACTGTCCCACTGTCCGAGCTAGTACGGCCCTGCATGATCCCTGAAGTCATATTGGGATTCTTAAAGCAGTTTTATATACGTTTGGTGAGCATTCAAGTATACTTAGTAGGGAAATCCATAGACTCATGAGCACAAGTGGAGAGGCATTATATTGACCTACGAGAAAAGAGATATCCAAAGAACCTTGTAAGGAAAACAATCCACCCAAGCCTCACCAAGGCACACTCCCCATGTAACACAAATCAAGTAATTTATAGTAATAGCACAATGATGTTTGGGTACCCCATGCCACATTCCCACTGGTTGTTGATGACATCCTACGCATCGAACCAATCCTGCCATTCTCACCGCAGTCCCACTGCCACACCCCTCCCGCACACACCTGGGCCACAAACACGCATCCCGCCCAAAAACACCTAGGCCACAACCGCCATCCCGCCAACAAACACCTGGGCCACAACCACCATGTGTAACCATTCCTACAAACACAAGGGCCAGAACAACTACTTCCACGCCCAAAGACACCTGTGCCTCATCCCAAAGACTCTTGGGAAACAAACTTCCCACACACACCTGGGACAACCACCACAACTACCCTACCTGAAGAATCTTGTGCTATAATATACCTCATCCCATCACAACCTGCCCGAAGTGTCTTGGGATATTCTTGAAAGGGAGCAGAAAACGAGCTAATAACTAGACACTCATAGGAGTGTTGGAAAAAAACACCCTCCCACATGAAATGAGGGTGTTTGGTACTAACTGCTCAACTTGGGTGGGGCGCAAATAAGAAAAATAAAACTAAAAATATATGTATAGGTAAAAAGCACTCATCCCAACCTAGGGTATCCAAATCCAACCTAAGAAGAAACACCCTAGTTACTATTCACTCATAAAAGAAAATCACTGCACTCATGGCCAAGTCACAACTCATCCCCATTGCCAATTACCCATTTAAACCATTCTTGTTTTCATGTTCAAGTGATCCAATTCAAGTAGAATCTACACTACTGGGAAACAAACCATCATACCAACAAGACATAGAATGTGAAATAGAAAAATAGCAATGTAAGCATTCACACCCAGTTATCTTGTAAAGTCACAAAAACAAAGGGATCTGTGAGATCCCTCAAAGTACTAGAACCAAACTATGCCTCGAGATATAGCCCCACAAAGCTTCATATTTACGACCTATAACCATTCCAAAATATAGGATCCCATACCCATCCATTTCACCCCATAAGCATCAAGAAGAACAACACACCTACTTCCAAAAGAGTAAGGAAACTTCCAGATTCAAGCACATTATACATTAGGTTCTTCTTTCTATTGGTTAACCAGGGTGACCACAGAATGGTTTATGTTCACTGGGCATACATTTAACCAACTGAGTTTAGGTTATTAACCAATTTCCATGTTACAGTAATTTAATTGGCATAGATGAAAATGATCATTAGTGCGCAAGGAAAAACCAACAACCACCATGATTTTCAATGAGCATAAGCCCATACAGTTCACAACATATAGAAATTATGAAAGAGTATAGCATAACTATCAACCACACCCCATAATTATTTAACAGTCTATTTATTATCTTTGTTATGTTTTGGATTCATCCAACCCCCTGGAAACAGTAGAGTACCGACCCCACATGATACACAGTAAGGAGAGACGAAGGAAAATCCCTACCGGGTTGATCAAGGATTGAAGTTCTTCTCCCCGTGCCAAGAACTAGAGATGCACGACTTATAGGGGGAACATCGGGGGACTCCAAGGGTGAGTAGAAAGGCTCCGGCATAGGCTCACCACTTGCCTCAGAAAGGAGGGACTCCAAGTGCACCAGGAACAAAGGGAGACTAGCCAAGAGGAAAAATAAGAAGGGATCCCCGTGTGATATAAGGATGAGATCTCGTTGTTACGGGATATGGAAAATTTATTAGCATTAAAGTCAGATCGTGGCTTAACCACGCGGTTGGGTGGTTACACATGACTGAATTAATTGTTATTAAATAACTCTCATCGTGAAAAGGTGGTAACAACTGTGAGTTTTAAGGATTTTATATAAACAGAGGGGAACATTACACGGAAACATTGCTGGGTTAGTTTAGGGTCTCCCCACTCTTAAGAATTATAACCATTCATTATGGAGAAAAAACGGCCTTGAACCACTTCCCAAAGGTTAAAAAGGCTTAAAAGTGGCATTACAGGAAAAACTGTAGAATAAAAACTCGACAAGGATCTGTGACACCGATCGGTCACACCGATGGGTGACACACCGATCATGTCACAATGATCATGTCACACTGATCGTGTCCCACTGATCGTGTCACATCGATCGGTGACACACTGACAGGTTTCACTGATCGGCGACACACCGATCGGTTGCACTGATATTGTCCCGTCGGTCAGTCACACACCGAAATGATGTCCTACCACCGAGACGCCACCCTTAGGATCCATAATTTGGCAAAGGGATGGACCATGGGGGCCTGGGCCATAACATTAAATTGCAAGGGGATATAACCCCTCAATGAATATAGAATGGACATTGAATAATGTTATCTAGTTGACTTATAAATATTTGGAGTGACTTTGGGGATATGGCCTCAGAGTTAGGGTATTTAGTGTTTTTTCATAGAAATCAAGATTAATGCGGGTTTAGTTTTAACTATATTCCCCAACCATGTGGCTTTTATTTCACAATCCAATAGTTTTATAACTATTAATAGTGTATCTAGAATCCATTAATTTCAACATAAAATTATAGAGTCATTCCACAAGGTTTGTGTACAATTTGTAAAATAATTTAACCTAACCATATGGTAGAGTTATCACATGATAGTGGTGGTAGAACACTTGGAACATGATACATCCAACAGTGTTAAAATATTTTTTTCCTCTTTTAAATGTAATTCATTTAAATTTTATTCATTACAATAAATTCCTTTATAGTTAGTTTGTTTTAGATTTCTCGGTAATTATATCCCCTAGCAAGAATCCCACCTTTTTCCCTTTGATCGCAGGGTTTCTCCTCTATTTATTTGTTTATTATTCATCCATTTGATGTAGTCACAGGACTGAGTTGTGTCTTACAATCATCTTTATCCCATTCATTGAATAATTTATTATAATTTTATCTATCATTTTTTCAGTATAATATACTACATATTATGATTTTTTTGTTTCATCATTTCTTCCCAGTATAGGCCGAACTGGAGGATGATATTTGATGACCAGGTCTCATTGAAGATAAGGATGGTGGTCTAAATTTTTTTTCTTATTGACTTATAAATATAATTTCATTCATATTATGTATTAATTTTATCTTAATAGATTATTCTCTTAATAATTTAATTGATTTTTTCTCTTTGATTCTTTAATATCCCCCCCCCCCTTGGACTATGAGAAACATGATTCTGTAGGTTGGAACACTTTAATAACTGTTAATGATTCTTGATTTTTTTGTTCTGAGTGTAAAGATGAATTTTTTTGGCATTATTTGACATACATTGGAAAATTATTCTTTTATTATAAATTGTGAGTTTCCTAGGATGAAACTAACAAAATGATAGTTTTTGTAGCCATGGAATAATAAATAGAGAATTCTATTATGTTTTCAATTACATTCATGGAAGAGGATATTAATAAATGGAATTTTTGATTAAATTTTTTGTTGATCCATGAATTCAAATATAGAATTTTTTTTATAAATAAATATAAATAATGACTTATTGATATCATTGGAATTATTCTGAGATTATAATTCCATGAAGGAATTCATTGGATTCCATTACAATTATCACACTATGGAATGTGATAAACACACATTCAATTCCACTACATGACTCATGTGAATATCCAAAGTGTAAAATACAATACATTAAATGAAGTACAAAAAAATGGAATTCCTCATGGGATGAATGGGTTTTGTATAGAATAATTTCCATGAATCCCATCAATCATCTCTCTTTTGGACTCAAGTAATGAATACATTTATCAAATGCTAAATAGTAATGTCATGGGGTGGTCTCTTGAGGAACTAATGGATATATGATTTACTTGGGTATTGATGGGAGGAAAATCCCACTTCATAAATATGGATTCATCTCGAGTCACTAGACTGTTGTTTCTTGGGTATTGTTCCTTGAAACATATTTGTGATGTGAAATTTACTCATTTCACAGGGAAACCAATGATGGTCCAATATTGTATATTTAACTTGATTTTCCCCCATCCTATCAAATTCTTATCCAAGTTATATTTAATTCTTCATTATAGTTTTATCACTGTGTCATTTATTTAATGCACACATTTATTCATTCTGCCCATGGACTGGATTTTATTTTGTAATTGGTGGTGAACTATAGAATTTTACTCATATTCTTCTTATTCCTCTATGGAACTTTGTCACCTGAGAGGGTATTACATGGTCATAGGATACATGTTTGGATCATGTGTTGAGTTTAATACTATATTATTTGGTATTGATGTGGTAGAATTGTGAGTTGGGATCTATTCTCATTTTAAGAAAATCCACTAGATGGAATGTGTTATTCTCCTTTATTTTTTCTTACACTTGGGATATTTTACATTACCAAGTTATTATGTTTTTCTTCCTGTATGTATGGACAATCATTAAGAGAAATCATTATTTGTGATTTTTAATTTTAGAAGCATCCATTTATTAATCTTGAGTAAGATGTGATATAATGCATCCCTTATACTTTTTTATGTTTTATACTCTGATAAATACGATGTATTATCCCCACTATAAAACATATAAAACCACACTACTGATCTGTATCATCTAGAGTATGGGGAGTTGTTCTAAAGGACATATGGTGAACTTCCTCATTGAAATTATATAGTGTCCTAAAAAATGTAGAATTTAATATATAATTGTTGATTTTCATTTAGTTTCTCTATATTTTATGGACGATTGTATACTATGAAGTTACAATCATAGTAATAAGCTCATGCATTGATTTTATAGACCATATATAGTTGAAATATGAGTTTCTAGGGGTTTGAAATTTTAATTTTTAATTTTCCCTTCAATAGATGGTGCAATTTCTCTATGATTTGTGCATTTAGATATGATGTTATTGACTTTTAGAATTTAATCTTAGTTGGTATAATAATAGGATGCATGGGTTCATGCATAATTCATCACACGATGCATTTATATTTCAGTTTTATGTTTCCTATGAAATATAATTTCTTAGTGCAAATATATTCTGGTGTGTTATTTATTATTTTTCATATGGTTGATTGTGGTATTTATCTTCCTAGAGAATTGAATTATTTAGATATGTTGTTCAATTATTGTTTCTACAACAATTTTCACGTTGATTATCATGTATTAGTGTACAATAGATATATACTAGGAAAACTACTATGCTAATACCTTATAAACATGGGAAGATAAATATTGGTTGTTAGATGTATGGTTAAAGTTAAATAACATGATAGTAAGTATCTTATAATGTTTTTTCTCCATAAAATGTGAATGGAATATTATATAACAAAACCAGGTGTTTCTATTTGATTAAATAATAAATAGTCAAGTCATGTAATTATGATGAAAATGGATTCCTTACAATGTGTATCCTCGGAAATGATGGAATGTGTACTCTTACTATTGATATTATATTGGTTCTAATAAAATGGTGTTATATTCAAAACAAAATTATAATTTCCACAATAATATCTGATTGACCCTCTGACTAATTAAACTATGGGGATGGACTTGATGTTTTAGATGAACCTGAATAGTGTTTAATGGAATATGTGTATTCATTATGTGTTATATTGATAATGTTGGGTTATGTGAATTATAATTTAAGTTAAAAAATAATAATATTTTGTTATCATTATATTATGAATATAATAATAGTTATCCAATCATAGAATTAAAGAAATATAAACCTATGATATTTTTGGAAAATTTGATTCATTCAGATTATCAGTTTGCAATTTGACAGGTAGTCTTGCCTTAAGGGAGAGCCCTTGTTGTGACTTTTTCATTTGGTGGTGAACTGGGTTACTGTAAGGTTTGTCTGATGAGTAATAATTGGCAGATGTACCATTATAGTGTTCATGTTTCAATGATTGAGATCCACAACTCTTGTGGATGGTTTGGTCAGTTATGTGTCAGGTGACATTGACGCATGATTGAGGTTGTTTCCTATGATATTTTGAATATTATTTTCTATTATATAGACTATGTGGATGGAATTATTGACCCATATATGTGATCATAGTCTTTAGTGATTAAACACTTATGGATATATGAGAGTGAACTAAAAGGGGGTTAACCCATTTTTGTGATTTGTTGGATGCATGAAGAAATAAATATATCTTTTTCCAATGAATCAATTCACAATAGGTGTTATCGAGTATATGATTACGAATAATTAGTTACATTTATTTTATGAGAAGCAGTGGATAATATTTTTTTCTAATATTCCTTCAAATAAATTTTTCAATACCAGATCATTTGGATTCCTTTCTAGTTATCTTCTGGTACAGTTATGAGGATGAGGATAGTTATGTTTCAAGACTTGATAGGCTAGGTTTATAAACATATTGTAAAATTATCTAGATTATAATTAAATCGCAATGGGTACATTAATGTTTCTTGTTTAGAAACAAAATTTAACCTTCGAATTGTTGAAAGGGATTGATAAAAAGTTCTCATTTACCATGCCATTAGGTTTGGGTGTGCCCGAGGGATATTATATGTTGTGTCAAATATATCTTTTTGAGGTAAGGATCAGTTTGATGCCTTGAACAGAGGATTGTTGATGTTTTTTTAGATGTGTGTGTTAATGTTATTTTATGTAAATTAATATAGTGAAATGTTTTTAGGTGTGATTTTTATCATTGTTATGCTCTTGGACCGGCCCATAATCAAGTTAAAAATTATTTAAATTGGTAAATTGATTGCCATATGGTTGTTAATAGTCATCGATTAAGTGTAATTCATGTTGGTTATAGTGGGGTATAGATAGTAAATCCCTATTTTACGAAAATTATGTCACAGATGTTTTCTAACCCGCTATCTAGGTATTGAGTGAACATCTTTTTCCTTCTAATCGAGGTTGTTCATGTTGGAAATGCATGTGGTATGATTTTTTGGGAGGGGTAAAACGAGATGTGTATGGGTCCATACAAAATAATTTAGTGATTTAATGAGTTTGTGTGATTTTATGGTAGTACTTTTTTGTCGATTTTGGTATTAAGACTTATTGATGTAGAATCATGGAAGATTAGTGGTTTTAATTGGAATAATCATTATATTTAGAGGTGACTTGGGAATTATAGATACTTTAGTCTTGGATTCATGAATATTAATGTGAGTGAGGATTTAAAGAGCTATAATATGTGTGTTCATTCCTATTGGGGTTATTTTCTAAGTTGATGTTGGTATTTTCATGTTTTTTATATGACCCATGTCTTGGATAAGGTATCCATGGATTTTTTGGATAATATACATATCATTTGGAGTGGAGAATTGGATGATGTTTCATGTTTAGTGATTGGTTTTGGGTAGCGTATAAACATTTATTCATCATGTTCGATTATGAATAGGATTTGATCTATAAAGGACATTATTTTTATTCCATGAGTGGTTATTAGCACACGCCTTGGTATAAATCTTGAAATCCTGTGTAAGAGGATCAAAAAAATTCATTGTGTATTTAGTGTAGTGATATTATTAATTGGGCTAGTGGATCTAATTTATATAGATTCTATGAGAGATTCAAAAAATTAATTCATAAATGATATAGACTGAATTTTGAGTGTGTATATTATATCGACACAATCTAGAGATGATATGAGGGTGATTATTATGGATAAGGAATTGATTCTCAAGATTGATAATGATGAGGAGGTCATCTGGTTGGGGACTCAATGTAGAAGATTCTTCAAATGTCATTTTGGAATTCAGTATATGTAATAGGATGATCAAATATTTACAATGGTAGATATGGATTCATAATTGGGTTCAAAGGTGATTTATCAAAGGGTATAATTGTGAATTTTTAATGTCCAACTAATGAACATTGAAGTATTTTATTTCATTATATATGTAAATGGAGGTTCAGAAACAACCAATTATAAGTCATATTTAATATGATTCTCATATTTTATTTCTAAACAGTGCATATAAGGGAAGATGAAAACCTTTGGTATCTATGAATGGGGGATGGTGTAACTCATCATTTTAATTAGTGACTAGGAATGATGGGTGGATTCATGATTGAATGGTTTTTTATAGATTATTGTTTCATGATTGGAACTTTTATAGTCCAATCTAGAAAAAGTGTTCGCGGTGGTAGTAACATGAAAATCCTTAATTAAAATATAGTTAGTATCATGGTTGGTGAAATTGATTATTTTCATTATATACTTTTAATAAGTATAACTTATGGTGGAGGGAAAACCACAAATTAGAAGATAATGTGGTGATTCTTTCTTATATATTTTTGTGAATGTTAAAAATTATGTTTTGAAAAACATGGTAGGTGGTGGTTTTTTCTAGAAGATCATCCAGTTGAGGGTGTTAGTGTTATTAAGATGCATGTGATAAGATGGTTTAAGGTTTCTATTTTGGAGAATGGTATGATGGTATGATATTTGGATGAAATGGTAGTATCATATATCAATATGAAAATTTTATTTCTCGATATATGTTTATGAATCAGATTCCTCCCATTCATTCTTCATTCGCAAATAATGTATCTCTAATTATTTAAGGCAAATATACCCCATTTTCAAGGTTTTTGTCTGATTATTTATTTTCATTTGATTTTGATAGAAAAAGTTGGTGACATTTTTTGTTAGGGTCTCTCCAATGAAAATGTATGTTGTTTAAATTATTTACTAAAAATATATTTTTCATTATATGTTTTAGTATTTCTAATCATGAAAGATTATTAAATGTATGGAATAATAATTTAATTGATTTATTTGTTTCAATTTTATTTTTTAGAAAACCCCATATACATAGATAAAAACATTGGATTATACATGATCGTTCTTAAAAATATTATTATCAATTAAAAAAGTCCTATGGGTATGGGTGAATTATGTATCATGTTTATGCATAACATTGGAAATGTATAGATTTATTTTTATGATTGAGTTTTTGAGGATGAAACAACAGAATTGTTTCCTATTATGGGCATAGAAATCATAAAAATACTGTTGTAAAATGTTTTTAATTGAATTATTATCCTCTTTTATAATTAATTTTTATTATAGAATAAAAAATGTGGCGAACCATGTTATAAAAAGTGGATTTTTTTAATATTTTATGGGAATTATGGACTTTTCATAAATATTTGAGTTTTTTGTGATATTAGAATTATATGGGGGTCTATTGGATTCAATGTGAAATGTATTGTAGTATAATGTCAAGGATCAGTATTTGATTATACTAATGGATAAATGTTATTTAAAAGTGTGAAAAATCACATGGATTCCATAAGGTCCAATTATATGGAATGACTCAAGTGAACTTTTGGATTCAACTTAGTTTCATTTTTGTAAATATCATGGGTTATATCCCCTTTGCATTCTGGTAATGTCTTAATTTGTAAAATTTCATGGATTATTAAAATCAATTCTAGAGGAAGACCCCTTTATAATTTCATTGTATGAACTATTGAGTTTCATTAGGATAATTATTAGTATGTGATGTATGGTTTATAATCCCATAATTCTTCTCTTGATGTGATCTTGTTTGTCTATGAAATTTTATTATGACCATATTTGATACATGGTATAAATTTGTATAATTATTATGCAATTCACCCATCAATTATGTAGATTCCCCTAGGGACACATGACTACAGTTTCATTATATTTTCACATTTGAACCTTGTTCGGATATTTAATTTCTACATATTTTAGAGGAACCAGTGATGGCCAATGTAGGTAGATTCGGCACATGTTATCCCATTGAGGAAAAATTATTGATCAGCTTATAATTATTTTTGAATCATATTTTAATCATTATTACATTTATTTATGGAACAACATTATGATTTAAGATCATGAAAAAGATTTACATTAGACACCATTGGTGGTGGAAATCTTATTTTTACTCAAAACCTAATTTATCCTCTTTGGAAATTAGGTACTTGAGAAGACACTCCTTTATTACAGGCTACAGGTCTAGGGCATGGCCCACGATTGATGCATAATAATTTGTTATGTCTTGGTTAGAGTTAAGATCTTGGATTATGGGAGGATATCAATAGATTTAGAGTATGTAATGACATTTGTTTATTTATAATTTATTTATACTTCATCTATTTTACATGTCTTGTTTATTATTGTTATCTCACTATATGCTTGAATCATCATCATGATATTGATTTTTTTTATTTTTTTTCTATAACCGACTTTTTTTATATGTGTATATTGATGTTAGAATATATTTCAATTATTGTCTTCTATGTTTCACAATTTTTTAAAGTCGGAGTAGATTCCCCACTATTCCACATATAAACCATCATCACTAGTCGGTAGGCTCCGGTGTTTGGGGAGGCAAGCTTAATGCCATGTGGAACACCAACCCATGGCACAAATGTATTGTATTTGGTAATTTTGGTTGTAAAGGGGATGAAATATCATGGGTGTTGTGAATAATAATGTTTGTATAGGAAATACTGACACTTTTTTTTAGAAAATTAAATCATATTGTTTGTACATCACTCAAATAATAATCAGGCGAAATTTATAATGGTATAAAAGTAAAAAACACATTATTATTGAAAAGAAGGTTGATGGAAATATATTTATATCATCCAATATAGTCCAAATATTCTATAATAGGAGATAATATGGAATAATACTATGAGAATCAATATCCACTATAATAGTGTCTTTCAGAAACTATTATTGGAATGAAGGATTCTTTAAGGATCCTCCTAAGGCATGGATAAATTATATTCAAGACAGTTAGATATATATTTCTTATATGGATAATAAAAATTTTCTATGATTACTTGGGTTATTAAAATTTCATTAAAATAAAATGAATCATTATTATATAAGGATCACGCTCATTCGATGAGTTAATTAATTCTTTTTCTTGATTTAGCTAATATTTTTGAATGAAATCTTCATATGGTCCCCTTGAATAAGCTCATCCCCACTAATAAACCATCATATAAATAACTTAATGACCCTTGAAATCTGTTTATCATGTATTGTTTGATTTTGTGTGTGATGATTTGATGGGTTTCAATTAATTATAGGTTTTTTGGTGTCTAAATTGAATAAATTCATGTGAAAATAGAGCATTAATATCTCCTAATAAAAATATATTATATTATAAGGTGATCTCTATGATGATAGTGACACCCACCCTTGTGTGACTTATTTTGAAAATTATTCTTCTCGTCAACAGATGAGAGGAGGTTAATCATTCACATTTCTGTATTTAATATTACAAGCTAATGGGGAATTTTGTTGGAATCTATCCTAAAGGAACTATGTGTTGGGTTATTTATACTCTTTAAATAACACAATTTGATTATAACATGACATTATTATACATTATTTATATTTAATATACATAATATATAACAATAAATACCACCCTCGAACCAATATGTTTAGTTTCATTGGATATCAGATATATAATCAATATATTTTTCTGGAATTAAAAAAAATTAGGACAAATAATATTACCATAAGTTAATCTTCTATAAAAATCAAACATAATACATTTATTAATTACATTGGGAATGAAAATAAATGTTTTTCAATCTTATTCCCTCAATTAGTGGTCAACATAAAGGTTATCACCTAAGGAAAAATGTGATTAAATGATGAACTTGTTTAATTGAGATCATAATCAAGATGTGTGACTATTAAATAAAAAATCCCAAAAATTAATTAATGATCATTAGTCCAGGGACTTGAAATAAGTATTGTATCATATCGTTTGACATGGATAATAGGATTCTTGAATCATTTGTCAGTAAGATTGAAAAAGAGATCATAACATAGGCTTGTGGAAGAGACATAAGTATAGATGAACTATGATTTTTTAAAACATAACTCACTATAATAATTTCTATGCACCATGTTAAAACACGTCTTATTATAGTTAGTTCCATACACAATACTATGCACAAAAAACAATAAAAATCAAGGGCATACAAATGATTGTAATCATATATAATATTAATCATGTCCTTCCACAACATTGTGTATATAACTAAATATAATCATGTCAATGCTCCTCATTGTGAATGTAGATAATTGTATTCATGTAAACTCACTACATTCAAATTATAAATAATTATAATCATATTCATATACAAAATTCTCAACATAGCTAAATTAACTTATTTCCAATGAAAAGCATTATGATCATAGAGAAATGCAATAATGTATGTGCATGATATCATTATATCATGATAAACTATGATATTCTAAACTAATTAGGCGGATATAATGGACTCACTAATAACATGACAATAAAAATGTCATGATTGGTTCATATGAACATAACCATATTCACAATAGAATTATAGCATAATTAAATTTTCAGAAAAAATTGTTCCATGAATATTTTTACAAGACATGGTCGTATGTCATACACAAAAATAAGGTGGATGATATCATTAAATTATTTATCTAATGATGTATAAGATTCATTTATGAATTTTTAAATTGATGAGAATAACTTTATATGATAATTAGAGAATTTATTTTAATGAAAACAATAAATTTTCATTGTATTTTGATACATATTATTTTAAAAGTGAATACTTTATTGAAAATTACTATCACTAAAATGATGAAAATTGGAATTCAGTAGAATTTAGAAACCACTGAATATTTGTAATTGAATATTTGTGAAGAACCGAGCAAAAAGGTTATAAAAGGTAATCTAATAGAAAACATTAATAATGATACTGGTAAAAAAATAAATTTGAAAATTACAATGAGACATCATATATGTATTGGTAATGATATCTACAAAGGAAGATAATGAATTTTTTCATAGGATATAAATATTTGCGATCAAAAAGAAAGTGATAAGGTCAGCTCGAATTATATGAATACTTGTTGTTGAATTGAGAACCAAAGGAAGGTTAAATTTTAAGGATACATGTAAACACAATAAATAAATAGAGGATACAAATATATATGAGATTTTACAAACAATGGAAAAACAATTTCTTTCAATGAGAATAAATTCATTGACAATCTTATTATCATTTTGAGACTAGACAAAAATACAAATAACATTATAATGTATGGAAACTAAATCCATTGAAATATTAAACATGAAGTGGAACATTATATAAGGTAATAACATTGTTTTTTATGATACAATTTGTTATTTACATAGTATATGCACTATATAAATTAAAATATGTTCCTAATATAATTCATTTCATGTTGATGGGAAATTGTGATGAAAAACCCTTACCATTGATACATGCATTTCCAAAAACGCTAAAACATCGTGAATAATTAATTTATGTTTTTTGTTATATTATGAAAATAAAATATTTATATTTATTTTACATGATACTATTAATTTATTATTTTCATTTTATTAATCATTTTTCCATAAAATTAATATATTGGAGTTAATTGTCTGAATTTTTAACTATTATATTTACTATGATAGTTCTACTCAATTATCTATTATAATCAGTATTTTGGCATTTGGGAAAACACATCTAGTAATGGAATAAAGGATGAAAAATCTTATACAATAACATAGGTCATTTCATAGCATTCTATTTGACTGGTGTTAGATCTTGGATGAAGTTTCATATCATATGGTATGGTTGTTTGAGGTCAGACTTCCAAAAATGACAAGTAGAAGTGATTCTGAGGACAAGTATGAAGCTGTGCACCTCTTTCATAATATTTCACACAACTCTATATCGGCCACATAAATAAGATACATGAAAAAGGAGAAGATAATTTCCATAGATTACTCTTAGTACAAATGACCTACCAAGTCACATTCAACCCATTAATGATGGGATATATGTTAGAATGGAATCTTTTGTGAAAAAATGGAACCATCTATGATAACCCATCATGAAACCATCTTTTTTTAGAAAATTTGTTTTGAAATAGAGAAATTTCAAGAATGTGTTATATGGAAAATTAATTTTCATGAAATGATTGGTTCCATCATAGATACACCATTAGACATGGATTTGACCCCTAATTCGAGAGAGAGAGGACCTCTAGGCATAGTTGTCATGTTCACAACTCCAAGTTGTGCACTGTATGCAAACTCCCATATTCCAAAAGGTTTACCAAATCTAACATTGTGGATTCTTTCATGTATGTGATTTTATAATATGTATGTGATCATCTATTCCCATTGGGAATAATATTGCATTCAAATTCAACCATTTATTATGATCTTATTTTAGTGCATTTTACAATCCTTCATGGTGCTTATTTTCATTGAAATCATATTTGTGTGAAAATAAAAATAAATAATATGAACAATTTATGGATCAATATCAATATATTTCATCACCATATTTGTGTGATAACAATTATATTTAGTGCAAAAACGTTTAGACATACACCCATTCTTCCAAACCATAGAGGATGCACCCTCAATTGGGATCAGTGTTGGGATGTGGTCCTAGGGAACTAGTATAGACCATTAACTATTTCAAATCCTCCCCATTATTAATGGATAGTGACATCATATACCTTTTAGGCTGCATTGATGACATTTTTTGTTACACCCTTATAATTTCACAATGTCCACCCCTAGAATTCCCTGATTCGAGATACTTATCTACACTCACTGAAATGACTTGAATCAAACTACTCAACTCGGTATACTTCATTTATCATGGGTCGATATTATCATCATAAATTTCTACAGTACCATAACTTACACCATTTCTTAAAATACTCCTAAAACCCCATCACCTAACTCCTATGCCAGGTTGAACATTTAGGGATCTCTCTTTTGCATATGTACAGCACCATCCATTGGTGAACATCTTCCACCTACTATTCCTCAAAACATTATGTCAAATAATAGAATACTCTATCATTAATGAGTATGATTCCTTATGAATCTAAAATAATATACATCCATACTCAATTATTAGAAGACATTACAAAATTCCTAATACATGAATTTGAACTGTAGCATAAAATGTCATTCTAGAATAAAACACCTCTTATGTAAATCATGAAATTACTTATGTTTCAATAATTTGATCCTTACTATACCTCACTACATGAATTCATAATATAGTTTATCCTATCATTCATGAATAAGATACCTCTTATGAAAAACATGATATTCAATATGAGTCAAGAATAAGATTCTCAGTAATCATTACTATTTGACTTTAAACTATATAATACCATAGAATTCAAGAATATAATACCTCAAATGAAAATAAGATATGCCTTATGCATCAATCATGAGTTGAATGATTCCATGATCATGGACTGAATACCATAAAAGCCCCATGGTCCTCCTCATAATGTGTAAGTGTTGACCATATCCCTCAACCTATAAAATATTTTATATTCCCTCAGGTCATGACTTCTTGTAGAAAGAGTGGGAATCTCAATGTATAATCCCCACAAACCACTTCCTCATTGATCCCTAGAATCAACCTTGATCCTCCTCTAAATGTGTAATCCTTAATAGTACACTTCAACCCTCCAATGATTCTAGATGGACTCATGACATTACATGAGGAAGTTGAATGAGAACAGATACACTGGATGAACCAAATGTATCCATACTACTCCAAATAGGCCCCCATGGGCCACCTCCTAATATGTAATCTCCATTCTGATCCCTTAACCCATCATCCTGATGAGATTACTTAAAAATCTTTTGTGAGGTTGATGAATGGGAAGATAACTTCATAAGACCCACACCCCACATCCAATCATTTGATGTTAAACTAATGTCTTATTACATGAGATGAACATGGGATAACATCATGACCATAAATAAGGAAGAAATGGTGGGATTTCCTTTTAATAATCACTGCACATTACATTCCTTCCACATAATATTAAAATAAATGGACTTTTCAATCTCAAGACTTTATAAAATGGCATAGAAATATGTGGGTTTTGATCCCAATTTCTACAAAGTGTATGTAGGATGCCCCTTGGGGTTCAATTTCAACCAATGGTAGAACATTGTGCACTTGAAGAAGGAAATACCATCTATAGCCTCCTCCATGGTGTGTTCTAATGAATAAAACCCATCTCTATAAGATATTAAACTCATTCCCTAGATCAACCTGCAGGGAATATTCAGATACCTTGGTATACAATCTTGGTTTTCCCCCTTAGAACACAACTCCCATATTTGCCTCCATGGGGTGTTTAAATCCATTTATAAACTATCTAGGTGATCCGTCTGAGAGATTCGCCTCCTAGATCTACCTCCACATGGTAATAAAATACATAATAAATTATCCAGGTGCCCCCTCCATGGGATACATCTCCTATATCCACTTCCTCGGGGCATTCAAATCCATTGGTATTCTTTCCAGGGGCACCCGCCTAAGTAAAAAACACCCTAATCCAACTTCATAGGTCGTTTTGTTCAACCTAACTTACATTTCCAATAATTGTTTCCCATTCACATGATATACCACCCCAAGGAATTAATATCCATCAATAATCTATCCATGTTCTCCCCCATAGGGATCCACCTCCTTGTTCTTCTTCTATGGGGTGTCTATTTCTTATGGTAAAAAAGTTGGTTGTCTCCTCTTAGAGATTATACTCTCTGAACCACTCCACGGGGTATTCATATCCATCAATAAACTATCTTGGCCATCCATCCTTGTTCTGCAAGTCCTAGTGTATTCTCCCCTAGGATTTTATATTCATCAATAAACTATTCATGTACGTTGACAACCAGGTTGTTCCCTCCATGGGATACATCTCTTAGATCAACCTTCTTGGGGAATTCAGATCCAATGATATACATTCCAGGTGCACCCTCCTACGGACGAAACACCCTAATCCACCATCATAGGTCGTTCTGTTCAACCTAACCTACCTCTAAAACACTTTTTCCTCATTCCCATGATATACCGCCACAAGGCATTGTTATCCATCCATAAACTATCCATGTTCTCCATCATAAGGATTCAAATCCTAGATCTACTTTCACGGGGTGTCAATTTCTAGTGATAAAAATGTAAGGTGTCCCCTCCTATAGATTCCGCTATCTAACCCACTCCACGGAGTGTTCAGATCCACCATTAAACTTTCATGGAAATCCCTCCTTGAAATGCATGTCCTAGAGTATCCTCACATAGAATTTTATACTCCTCAATAAGCTATGCATGTATTGTGACAACCAGGTCCTGGTGACACCACAACCACCCCACCATAATATAGTCATCGGGTCCAGGTCCACCAGGTATACTCTTCAGGTTCACCCTCCTATGGACCAAACACCATAAACCACCTTCATAGGTTGTTCTGTTCATCCTAACCTACCTCTTCAAGATTTTTTTCTCATTACCATGACATAATGATACAAGGAATTGATATCCATGAATAAAATATCCATGTTCTCTCTCATAGGGATGCACCTCCTCGATCTGCTATTATGAGGTGTCTATTTCTAGTGGTAAAATATTTGGGTGTCCCCTACAAGATATTCATCTCTCTAACACACTCCACGGGGGGTTCAGATCCATCATTAAACAATCTCGGCCATACCTCCTTGCAATGCATGTCCTAGATTATCCTTCCCTGGGATTTTATTTTCATCAATAAACTATGCAAGTACTGTGACAAGCAGGTCCCGATGACAGCACAACCACCCCACCATAACATGGTCGTCGGGTACATACCCACCTATGAGGGAGAAAATGGATTTTATATTGATGGATATCAATGTCTTGTGGTGGTATATTAAGGTAATGAGAAAAAATTCCTGTAAAGTTATGTTAGGTTTAACAGAATGACCTATGAAGGTGGATTAGGGTGTTTTGTCCTTCGGAGGGAGCACATGAAGAGTATACCTGGTGGGCCAGGACACAATGACCATGTTATGGCAGGGTGGTTGTGCTATCACCGTGACCTGGTTGTCATAGTACATGGATAGTTTATTGATGAATATAAAATCCCAGGGGAGGAATCTCTTGGACATGCATTACAAGGAGGGATGGAAAAGATAATATACTAAAGGACCTGAACACCACGTGGAGTGGGTTAGAGATCATAATCTCTAGGAGGGGACTCCCGACATTTTCACCACTAGAAAAAGATACCCCCATGAAAGAAGATCCTGGAGGTGCATCACTATGTGGGAGAACATGGATTTTTTATTGATGGATATAAATAACATGTGGTGGTATATCATGGTAATGTGAAAAAAGTGTTGTAGAGGTAGGTTAGGTTAAACAGAATGACCTATGAAGGTGGATTAAGGAAAAAACACCCTAGGGAATGCTTGTGGGTGGACCCTAGGTGGGGACCACGTGTCTGTGGGGCAACTGGTGGTACATGGTGGGATAAGACCCGGTGACCATGTTATGGCGGGGTGGTTGTGCTGTCACCGGAGCCTGGTTGTCACAATACTTGCATAGTTTATTGATGAATATAAAATCCTAGGGGCAGATACTCTAGGACAAGAATTGCAAGGATGGATGGACATTATAGATTACTAATGGATCTTAACACCCCATGGAGTGGGTTAGAGAGTGGAATTTCTAGAAGGGGACACCCAACGTTTTTACCACTGGAAATAGACACCCCATGAAAGTAGATCCAGCAGGTGAATCTCTATGAGGGAGAACAGGGATAGTTTATTGATGGATATCAATTCATAGTTGCGGAATATCATTGGAATGATCAAAACGTCTTGTAAAAGTATGTTAGGATGAACATAACGACCTAGGAAGGTGGATTAGTGTGTTTTTACCATAATCCAACTTCATAGGACGTTCGGTTCAACCTAACTTACATCTACAAGACATTTTTCTCATTCCCATCATATACTACCACAATGAATTTATATCCATCAATAAACAATCCATGTTCTCCCTCAAAGAGATGCACCTCCTAGATCTGCTTTCATAGGGTGTCTATTTATATTGGTAAAAAAGCCAGGTGTCCAATCCTAGAGATTACATCCTCTAACCCACTCCATGGGGTGTTCAGAACCTTCAATAAACTATCATGGACATCACTCCTTGCAATACACATCCTAGAATATCCACCCTTGGGATTTTATATTCATCAATAAACTATTCATGTACTGTGACAACCAGGTCCCAGTGACAGCATAGCCACCCCGCCATAACATGGTCGTCTAAATTATCATGTCCACCCCTCCTTACAATGCATGCCCTAGAGTATCCGCCCCTGGGATTTTATATTCATCAATAAAATATGCTAGTATTGTGAAAACCAGGTCCTGGTGACAACACAACCACCCCAACATAACATGGTCATCGGGTCTTGGGCCACCACGTACCACAAGTTGCCCCATAGACACATAGTCCCCATCCAGGATATGCTTTCAGGGGGTGTCAATTTCTAGTGGTAATAAAATATTGTGTCACATCTAAGATATTCCACTCTCTAAACCACTCCATGGGTTTTTCAGATCCATTATTAAACTATTTTTTCCATCCCTCATTGCAATTCATGTCCTAGAGTATCTACCCCTGGGATTTTATATTCATCAATAAACTATGCAAGTACTGTGACAACCAGGTCCCGGTGATAGCACGACCACCCCTCCATAACATGGTCGTCTAAACAATCTTGGACATCCCTCCTTGAAATGCATGTCCTAGAGTATCCTCCCATGGGATTTTATATTCATCACTAAACTATTCCCCACATACATATGGTCCCCACCCAGGATCTGTTTTCATGGGGTGTCTATTTCTAGTGGTAAAAAAGTTGTGTGTCCCATCCATGATATTCCACTCTTTAACCACTCCATGGGTTGTTCATATCCATTAGTAAAAAATATTGGCCATCCCTCCTTGAAATGCATGTCCCAGCGCATCTGCCCCTGGGATTTTTTTTCATCAATACACGATGCAAGTACTGTGGCAACCAGGTCATGGTGACAACACAGCCACCCCGCCGTAACATGGTCTTCTAAAATATCATGGGCATCCCTCCATGCAATGCATGTCCTAGAGTATCCTCCCCTAGGATTTTATATTCATCAATAAACTATGCTAGTACTGTGACAGCCAGGTCCCAGTGATAGCACAACCACCCCACTATAACATCGTCGCCATGTCCTGGTCCACTAGGTACTACCAGTTGCCCCAAAAACCAGTGGTCCCCACCTAGGTGTCCACCCACATGCCTGAACGTGTCATCTGACTAATAAAAATTCCCACAGACCAATAAAAGCCCATTCTAGTGTGCTTTTTCCTCATTCACACAACCTAAGAAACATCACAGAAGGTCGCCAATCTTGATCACTACTCTAGGACAAGCATGATTAACTGTGGAGTTCTAATTAGAAAGAATCCCAAAAAGGAAGGTGAAACATGCTGACATGAGTCATATCATTGACTCATTTAACCCTTTATCATTTGGGGATGTTATAATCACCCCCCCCCCCTTAGAGCACAACTTCCTTGGTGTGTGCCCTACATCTCAACCCAGGCAGTGCACCACACTTAAGGATGGGTTCCTCCTCTAATACTAAATGTGACAACCAAGATCCGGTAACAGCACAGATGCCCCACCCTAACAATTTCGTTCGGTCCTGGCCCGCCCAGAACCACCAGTTGCCCCGCAGACACGTGGTCCCCACCCTGGGGTCCATCCACATGCCCGAATGGGTCATCTGACTAATAACAGTCCAACCATGTTCTTGAACATGTCATCTGACTAATAACAGTCCCCACAGGCCAATACATGTCCTTTCCAGTGTGCTTTGTCCTCACTCACACACACCTTGGGAAACTTTCCAGAATGTCCACACCCTGGGGTCCACCCACATGCCTGAATGGGTCATCTGACTAATAACAGTCAACCCCAATGCATGAATAGTTCATCTGACTAATCACAGTCCCCACATGCCAACACATGTCCTTTCCAGTGTACTTTGTCTTCACTCACGCACACCCTGGGAAAAATTCCAATAGGTCACCCATCTTGATCACTACTCGAGGACAAGCATGATTAAATATGGATTTCTAATCAGAAAGGCTCATGAAATGGAGGAGCACTTGTTGATGTGAGTCATATCATTTAGTCATTTAACCCTTTATCATTCGGGGGTGTTATAAGTACTCCCTACTAGGTATGTAAATCCAAAATCATCATCCACACAGTGTTTAGAGCCATTAGAAAATTATCCATGTGATTTATCCTAGGGATACATCTCCCCGATCATCCTCTATAAAGAATTATAACCAACAAAAATCTTATCTAAAATATTATCATCTTGTTCTATAGATCTGCATATATGGTACATTTAGATTCATTGATAAAATATCGTCGTTATCCTTCATTTGGACACACCTCCATTTGTTGTTAAGTTATATTGGTAAACTATCCAATTTCTCCATCATGGGGACAAATCATCTTGATTCACATCCATGGGATGCTCTAATCAACAAAAACCATCTTCTCATTATGTTGAACTCGTTCCATGGATCCACCTCCACATGGAATTCAGATCCATCAGTAAGCAATCTACGAACTCCCTCTACAGGACACACCACCTAGATCTACCACCCCATGGAATTTAGATCAAATGGTATACTATATATGGTCTCCCTCTTAGGTAATAATCTCTATGACCTTCCTAAACATGGAATTCATGTCAATTCATAAACTAACTATGTTATCCCTTATTGGGATGCACATCCCAAATCCACCTCCATTTAGTGTTCATATCAATAGGTAAACTGTCCCGGTAGTCCATCTTATGAATATAATAACAATATTTTCCTCCTTGGGGCATTCAAATCCATTGTAAAACTATACAAGATCCCCCTCATGAGGATTCACACCCCATGTCTATCTCTACAAGGCTTTCTCATCAACTAATCCCATCTCCAAATTATGTAGGACTTATTCCATGACATATCTCACCAATAAATTCACATCCATCTCCACCAGATTTAAACCATTTTACCTTTTCCAAAATATACCCTATTCATTTGTGTGGGACGCATATGATACACATTCATGGAAGACCTATGACTAAGTAGTTATTGCCATGTGATTGAAAAAGTACACCATGGGATCCTTTCCTTAATAAACATCATATGAGATTCCCTTTAAACTGGAAGTACTTACATGTTCCCAAAAACACATGTTCATAAAGATTCCATGAAATTCTTGATGAAATCATCTGCTTGAATTTTTTTTTACCCTATTGAGATAGATCTAGCATAATTACGTAGTATTTACCTTTAGATGGCATCAAAAACATGTTTTAGTAACATGAATCAAATCTACCAGGGAAACCTGGACTAGGAATCAAGCTCAATGGAAGAAGTTGGGGAAGGATGGGTTGAGATCCCATCAATAAATTTTGATTAAGGATCCAACATCACCAAAAATGGTGTAAAGGCCTGCACTCCATTGGAAAATGTGAATGCGGGGCTAAAAACATGTGTTGTTGCGATGATGTGAGCCCCAACTATGAATTCATTATAATAAAAGGTTCGTCACTTATAGAATATTCATTAAGATATTGAATTTCATTTTTTTATATATTTTTAGTCACATGGTCATTTCATGGAAATTATGTGGATGGTTCACATGTAGCAATTAAAAATATCATTCTTTATGAGTATTGAATTAAAACACAATTTAATTTTTTTAATATTATTTGTAATATGTAATACCCTATAATTATAGTATATAATTTCCTTCAAATTAAAACATTTTTAAATCTATTTCTTCGAAGGAAAAACTGAAGAAAAATAAATCGCTACAAATTTTATTGAGATAAAATAAACAAATTCTATATTCAAAATAGCAAGATAATATATATATCATATATTCAATTATAAAAAATATTTATATTATTTTATACGTGTGGTATTACTGACATGTACGAAAAAAAATTAAATAACGATTTTAATATCAGTGGGATGGTAAAGGAAAATATATAAAACATAATTAATTATAATTATGGTATTCAATAAAAACCAAAAAAACTCATAATATTATTTTTTTAATGATTTTTTATTTGAAAATATTCTTTATTAACAAAAATATTTTTTAAAAAATAATTGATTATATGTCGAATAAATGTAAAAAAATTATTACTTGGTAGGTAATATTAATAAACCCATTTTATTATGAAAATGTGTTCTAAAAAAATGTATTACTATTCGATTTGATTTTTTATATTATGAATATTAATATATTATTACTTACTGATGATAAAAAAAATTATATGAAAAAATAATGAACAAAAATTTAAAAAGTAAGTTATAATAAACATGTAGAAGAATAGTAAATATCAAAAAATTCATCATCCTATAGAATAATTTGAATTGTTTAATACATTTAATATGTCATCATATTCTTATAATTAAAATAATATTTTCTAAATTTATAATTTATACATTTTAAAATCATTTCTATATTATTAATCATGATGTTAAAATTATTTAATAAGACCCATTATTTGATTAGACATTATATTTATTTACGTATATAAATATTATTTAACATGATAAAAGTAAAATTGGTAAAACATTAAATTTAGTCTTAATAGAATTAAATATTTCTAAAAACTCACACCAAATGGTTGGTTGTGGTATTTCATGACTTTACGTAATCCCTCTATTTTATTTTCTACTTTTGGAGCGTCTTTCCTTCAATAAGGCACCTATTAGTAATAAAATAGAACCACTCTCACTTATAAAAGGAACTCTTCACATCTACACTTATCTACAAAACTCAAGCCACATAGATTGTCTAAACACTACCAAAATCCCTCCCTATAACATCTATACAAAATGTGTAATATTATGTATTTTTTCGATATGCCCCTCTATTTTTTTATTTAGCATTGGTGGTCGAGTCTTATTCAAAAATGAAGACTTTTTGGGGAAAAGACTTAAATATAGTGGTTTAGGATTTTTTTTTATTCAACAGAGTTTGGCTAAAAGTGTATTAATTTTCATTATGAGATTTTCCATGGTTTTTGTGGATAAAAAGGTGGTTCGATTACTTTCTATATGAATTGAGATAAATGTTACCAATAGATAAATTGTAAGCCATGTATTGTAGTTAGATGAAGTTGTACAATTTCCAGGCATAATAGGGGTTCCTGGATTATAATGTGAGATTAATACAATACTTGCAGACATTACACATCATGTATTGTTTGGATAGTGTAAAATATTTCCCAAGGTGATGAGTTTATCAAAATATCCCTCTAATAATAATTACTCAAAACATAAATGAGTAAAATACAATGTAATTTATTGATAATATTTTTAATAGTATTGTGCATGAAATTGTTCTCATAACCACTTGTGAAGCTTCCACATCTAAACCATACGTCAAATTATAGAGAATTTTTTGAAATCCCTACAAGATTATAGGGAAAACAATTATGAATATTATCTTGGGATTGTGGTTTTGTATAAGTTTCACATTCTCTCTCATTGTTCTCCATCAGTTCTAGTGTAATCTAATGACTATGATAAAAGTTGGTTTTCGTCATGATAGGTTTTGATAAAGGACCCTTCTTGTGATCATCTGCACCTTTGTTCATATTAGTGTATCAAAATAGAATCATTAGTTGATGGTCAATTTGAGGTAGGGGTTATAACTCTTGACCATATGGTCTATATTATTTTAAAGGATTTTCAATATTGGAATTGAGCCAACATAATGTGTGCCACAATAAATCAAATGGTTAATTATAATATTACATGGAATCTATTTTTATCTAATTGGTTATTGACTTGGCTTGTGTCTACCATTTGGGTGTATTAAACCTATACTAATAATAAACATATTATTGGATTAATGTAGGCTTATCATGAAATGGATTTTGGGTGATTACATTATATGTAATCACCATGGATTGGTCTATTTATTTAGATGACTTCCATGTTATTGGTTTATGAACAGATAATAAATGAAAAGATTAATTAAAAGATAAATGGTATATTTTATAGTTAACCACTGAGACTTATCATGTGATATTATTATATCTTTATTTCTAGGAAATGTGTTTATTCTATACATTATAATAATTATATATTATGTTATCCAAATATAATTGTTTAAATGTTTGTATAAGTCTTCATCCCTATTTATTTGTGGACGTGATTATATAGTGTGTCACGACTAGTGAAAAAAGATAAAATGATTATATATCGAACATGGCCCATATACAGACAAAAACTATTATACATCATTCTTTTCCGAGAAATATTCTGAACTGATTATACACTAATCTCAACTCTGACATATTCTGAAATTGTTATAAATTGGGCCCAATAATGAGACTTTCTCTAATTCATATACACCTGGCTCATCCTTAGTTTACATAATTAAATACATATTTATTGTCTCAGATCATGATTTTTTACTGATATAATGGTTATATTATTTTAATTGGAATGTTTGTGAGACATTCTCAGAGTTATTTCATCCCAACTCCATGGTAGGTTATGTTTTTACCATGTTAATATTATTTTTTGGCATAATAGTGATACATTCATAGAGAAATTATATCATGGTTTTGAAATAGGTTGATTTTGTATTAATGTAATTTATTTATTAAATAATAATACTATTTATTACATTTTTTCATGAACATATTATTCAACTAGTAATGTTTACAAAGTATGGTGCATACCAACTATGTTATAATCACACCCTATTTAAGATTTTGGATGGGAATCAAGAAGATTACATGGATGTTGGATTGTACAAGGTGAATGGACCTTTTATATAGTTGTTCTCACTAAGAAGGGATGGAGTTTTGAGAAAGAACATTGTAACGGCGGCAGGGGGGTTCTGTAGTTGTGGCAGGTACTATGAGGTGTTGTAGCAGGTGGTACTGTAGTGGTACTATTCACATAATGGGCTTTGGGCCAAATATTTGGGCCTACGGGCCATGTAATGGGCTAAATGCCCAAAAGTCCTTCGGGCTATGTAATGGGTCTCCCTCTACCTAGTTAAAAAAGGTCTTTGATTTACTTTAATAATAAATGAGGATTCAGACCAAAGCATTAACAAAAGTTAGATTATTTGGGTGGATTTTATTGTTTGGTTTTACCATGTATTATGTCGTTTCCATTATATTAAGCACTATGATATTTAATTATTATTATTATTGTATATGATAATTATGAGATGTTATAAATATGTAAACATAGGGTATAGTATTCCAACTATCAATATCAAAACCCCGCTGCTAGTTGGTATCCTCTAGTATATGGGGAGGTGCACTAGATGTCTCAAAACCAAACACTTTCATCCATGTGACAGAGTACGAGATCACCGGATGATATAATGTAGTATTAGAGGACACCAAGATTCATTTATGTTTCATTGCTATTTTGGTATGTTATAATGTTGACTATAATGTGTTGAGACTTAGGAATGAGATTGTACAAGGGTGTATCTAACCCATGTATGAGGAAAATATGAGTTCCCATTTTTGAATTACTTCTTATACTATTTTCACATTATAGTTGATGTTATTTCATCTTGAGTGACTCAGAACTAATTTCAGGTTTTTATTTGATGATTTTATGGGTTCATGATTATTATGTTCTTGTCCCATTATGAAATGAGATGAGTATTAATGAAACATGGTAGGCATATAGGGGTATACAATGATAGGAATTGTTTTACGATAGATACAAATCTATTGAATATGATATACACTTTCCTATCTTTTTTGTGGTATAAGTTACCTGTTAAATATGAAAAATGAAATAAATAAATTGTTACCTCTTGCTAAAACACTTCTAAGACAAGGATAATGAGACCAGGAAGAGTGGTTTTCACTTGTTTTCACATATGTGGTTGAATATATTATAGAAATTATAATAATCAGTGTATTTTTCTTGTTGATTAAATGCATCGTCCTCATCTTTGAGAGAGATTATATAGAGTGAAAATTAGTACTCTCCTAACATTGATAAACCAGATCTTCCTATAGCTCTTCAGGATCATAACAATGATCCCCATCAGGATAGATTCTTGAGGCTCGTGAAATATAAGTAATTATATACTCCTCACAACATTAATTCAATGTTCGATCAAAATAGGGAGTGCTAGATATAGAATCCTCTTACTTTAAATTTGTAGGGAGGCCTCATGAATCCATTTCTAGGATTGAGTCAGTCCAGATGATGGTGAGGCACCGATAGATAGGAGGGTGATCCATGCTACATATTTGCTTCATATTCCAACCAAGCATTGGTGGGACATTCTGGAGAAGGTAGGAAAGAAGGATGAGTTATCTTATAAATACATTGAGATGATGTTCCTATTCTATTTCTATCATTATAAATTGTGGGTGAAATAGATCATGATCATATGAACATAACTTTTGAGGGAATGATTGTGATGGACTATGAAAAACAAAAAACTAACCTAATGTACATTGTGCATTATTTTTTCATTGATGATCTATCAAATGGGATATGTAATTTGGATGGCCTTCAATATGAGATCATTTTATTGGTGAACCTGTTTTATTTGATCATTATTTTAGATGTGATAAATCAGGAACTCATTGTGAAATGGAATATGAGAGTGTCTAAGTGAATCCTCTAGTTTATTTTTGTAGGGATAAATGTGAAATCATATTCTGGTGGAAAGAATCATGGCTATTACATTTTTCACCAACGTAGTATCTAATAGAGAAACCAGAGAAGTCGAAACGCATATTAGGAATTTTTTCTATTGTAAGCCTATTAATGTTTTAATATTTTATCATAGTAACTTATTTTCAATACCCTTCATAGTAGTGCCACAATTCTAGAAGACCGGGACACCTATATAGGTTTTTAGGGGAATTTCGTAGTAGATTAGTGGAAGATAATCTAAACATGTATCATCGTCTAGGATTAAAGTAGATGATCCTTCGTATGAAGGTGGCTAGAGGTGAGATGGATGTTATAGTCATGATATGGATTTGGTGCCCTAGAATAGGGGTGGTAGTACTAAGAAGATGTTACAACATAGAGAAGTCATGCTATAACACAGGGAAGATGGGCATGTTAGTTACATATAATGTGGACTACACTATCTAGAGTGGATAAAGGACCATCTTCTATGAAATGTTTTATTCCCATGTTCTCAATCATTTCTTGTGTTTTGATTGATAAATGTGTATCACATTCATTTTTGTGTTCATTTTTAAAATGTGTCTTTCTTGGATATGGATATCATGTATGTTATTTTGACCATTAATAAACAATTGGGAGTGTATTCAGAGATTATCAAATGTTGCAATGTTTGTTCTTTATAGATGGGTGGTTACCAATTATTTTGGGAATCATCCATTCATGATTTAGATGGATTCAATTATATTATTTTAATGGATTAGTTAGTTACATACTAGGATAATATAGATGGTTACCATCTAGGTGTTAAATTTTTATTCCAAATAAGGAGGCCATTATTGTCACCAATGTGAGTAAGATATACAATCTATTTTTGTATTCCAAATTTAGTAAAATTGGATTATCTAATATCTTTGTTAGATACTGTTTCTCCTGATTAAAGTGGAATGAAGCATGATTACTTTCCTATAGTGTTATATCATATTCATATGATATTTACAGATGACTTATATGACTTACCTATCAAACGAGATATTGAGTTTACGATTGAGTTATTGGAAGGAGGAAGTCAAGTTTCAATCCCAGCATGGGAAATGGAACGAGAAGAGCCACAACACAAGTGTTGAATGTTCAGTTAGAATCTATAGAAATTAAAGGTTTCATATGAACTAGTTCTTCTCTTTATGGATCTCCAATTCTCTCCACCATGAATTATGATGTAACTTTCTACTTTTTTATATATTTTTGAATATCTAAAAATATGATGGTTCAGAACTAGTATCTTATTACACATATTGATTATCTATCATTATTTCTAGGAGATGGTAATATTTTCTTCCATGATCGAGTTGAGATCTAGAAATGAGAAATAGGGGTTATACAATGGGGCAAACCTTATAGTTCTTTTTGGAGTGGGTTTGGATTGTATATGTTCACAGTGGTATAGTTGTTTTACTCTTGCAATGGTGGTATTCATGGAATTTATTAATAGGATCTTCCACTAATTTATGAATTAGTTTCTAGACACTATTGTTGAAAATAATCATATTTTACTCTAAGTTGATATATTTACTTGTTTAATATATTTACATCCTTCAATTTACATTGAGATATCATAAACATTACTCCAAGCTAACTGAATTTAATTTTGTGGTTGATAAGGTTCACTTTGTGGCCTTTGTCGTCTCATAGGTGGGAAAATATGTGTCCCTAGATAATGTTACGGTTATGATATCATAGGATCAACCCAATACTATCATTGAGATTTGGAGATTTTTGGGTATATCATGTTATTATCAATTCTCTATCCAAGTGAATTTATATTCTGATGTAATGATGTATGGGATGACCAAGACTGGGTTGATGTTTTTTTGTTCTCATTCTTATGAGAGGAAATTTCAGGTGTTGACTGGAAGGCCAACCTCATCATCTATCATTTATTTACAGTTGTTTGGTAAATAATATATCATGTACTCTAATGAATCTGAAGTTGTATTTTTAGTAGTTCTGATGTAGGAGGATAGAGTTGTTTATTATAACATTAAATATCGGAGACTACATTAGAGGAATTATTCTACTAATCAGTTTCTATAAGAAGCAGTGGAACAAGACTTGATATTTTTAATACAATGTCTCAAATGTGAGTGGATTGTGCTATACTTATACCACAAGAGACTTAGTTACATCTTTTCTAAATGGGACATGAACTTTTAGCATAAAAGGTGGGTAGACTATCTAGAGTATTTTGATTTCAATTTTTCATATACATTGAGATAGGGAAATAGTTTTTTTCGATTTATGGATTTTGAATAAAGATTCAAAGGTAGTAAAATTTCCATGTGATGAGAGGTGAGTGGTGGACCTCTTTGTTGACTTCCACATAGATGTTTAAGACTCTATTTGATGAGTAGTCTTGACTTAAACATCTATTATACCTAATTTTAAGACCATATCAACACAATTTAGTTATCTAATCTAAAGGCTTAGTTATGGGTGATAGATTATATAGTTAGGAGATGTCGTCAAAGGTTCTCTTGAATTGGGAAATTCTATTATTTTTCATGGCCATGTATATGTTGCTATAATAGTTGTGAGGAGATGCAGGGTAAGATTTATAATTCTATAATGAGGGAAAATAATAGTTTGATAAATATGTAATTCATTATCAATAGAGAATACTGGTGGTCAAGAATAAATAAGGATGTTGTAGGATTCTTTAAGAGATGTTTTAATTTTTAGTAGGTGAAAGTATACAATCATATTCGACAATAAAGTTTAAAGCATATTCAAATTACTATGTGTAAAATTAATGATATCACTGTAGACTATTTGATAGGATTTCCCATAAAGACATGTAATAATGATTCTATATGTTAGATAGTTGATCGAGTAATGTAGTTGTATCACTTTTTTCTATTAGGGTGAAATTCATAATTGATGATTTTCAAAATATAAACTTGTGTGAGGTAGATCTGTTTCATAGTGTTCTAAGAAATATCATTTCATAAATATATCCTTTTTTACACCATGGTTCTAGAATATTTCTATAATGGATCTCAGATCATAGGTTCTATTGTGTAAAACCTATCATCCACAGATTGATGGTCAATATGTGCAGACTATTCATGTTTTGGAGCATATGATTCCATAATGTGTTTGAATTTCTCTTATTCTTGGTATAATCATTGATAGTCCTAGAGTTCTCTTTTAATAATAGATTACATGAATTCATCCATATGGATTATTAAATGTCCTTGTACTGAAACACACTCCGTTATCCAATTTATTGGTTAATGGTTGGTGAGTCATCACTTTTTATCCTAGTATTGTGTAGGATATGTATGAACATTTTAAGATGATTAGACAACAATTCATGACAACATAGAGCAGGCGGGTATCATGCACTAACCATCTACGATAACCTCAAGAGTTTGTGGATAGAAATCACGTTTTCCTTCGGGAGTTTCCTAGGATAGGAAACACTGTATTATGAAATAGGGGAAGAATAGTCATAGTTTTGTTTATACATTTGATGTATTGGATAGGTTTGATCATGTGGAATACCTATAATACCTTCCATTACACTATTGATCCGTGAAAAACGAGTTCCACATGTCACAACATTGGAAATATTATTCATACAATTCTGATGTGATAAATGTAATAAAAACTGATCTTAGTGTTGATTAATCCTTGAGGTATATCTATTAGGGATTCTAGATTATTGTTAGAACTATATTTAGGGTAGGGATTTCTTTGGATAATGTGTAGTGGAAACATGGGTTGGATATGAATGATACCTTTAAGAGGGAGTCTGATATGAAAGAACAGTGGAAATTAGTGTTCATTGAGACACGATAGTTATTATATGAGAATTTTTAAGATGAACAGATACATGGTTGGAGGTTTTATGATCCCATATTTCCATAGGTATTCCCCTCATTGAGTTTTTAATTTGATCCTTTGTCACTGAGTCATGATTAATGACCAAGATGCTTTGGTATATAAATTTATTTAATGTTTGGGGATGATTTTTTCATTATCAAGGGGGTCTAGGTAAAATCCTATTAGGAGGGATTATGATTTTCCCCATGATTTGGGTGGAATTGAATGAGTTCTAAGTTCTTTTCATTGATATTAGGCTGAAGGCTATCTATAGGGAAATCACATGTCATGTAATGTAGTTACCCAATGTGTAACTATAACATGGAACTATATCTTAACATAGTTAATGAAGTGAGATCAATACTCCATTTTTATACATTACACATCATGTGATGTTTGGGAAGTGTTAAAACTCACTGAAGGAATCTATATATTCATAGTATCCCTCTAAAAAAATAAATGATCGGTAAGTGTGTTACATGTCATGTAATTTCCCAAGTAGATTTCTAGAGGGTTCCATCTATGAGATTTTTCTTATTCTCTCATGTTTAGCTTTCTCAGCAAAAACCTAAGGAATCTTCGAGGTGATTTTTGTGTGCCTCTATTAATTTAGAAATATTTTTCATTCATTTAATACCTAGTATGTATTTCAAGTTTAGTTTTCCCCTATCTCAATTTTTCTTGGACTATTGTTGTGGAATCTCTTGAATGTTATCATTTTTGGATTCGATCTTGATTGGTTTTGACTTATTATCCTTCATGGAACTAGATGTTCTTTCTTTATTGTAATCAAATCCTCCAAAACACATTGGTCAATCATTATATAACCTTATGATAAAACATCAGGTTTTCCTAAATAAATTAAATGATGAGTTTTATTTTTACATGTAATCCCTTTGGATGCAGTTTTTTTTAACATGGCGTGTCGATATTATATGGGTGAGAAAACCCTTTATTGTGAATAAATTGATTAAATGAATAAGGTGGGATAGCCACGTAATGTATTTACTTTAATAACATGGTGCAGATTCAACATATATTCACATGTTAATTGATATTGTTTTCATATTTTTTTTGAAAATTTGATAAATGAAATGTGTAATTGAACTATAAAAGTAATTGTTCAAAATCAACATGTGTGCCTTATGATGTGATATTGTGATATCCTTATTGCTCTTATATGTGTTATATTTTATATGTGGTGATTCATATATGGGGTATTGTCCTATATTGATTGTTTAAAATTTTATATGGGGTGTTGGCCTAGTTTAAATGTTGATATTCCTATAGAGTAGGTTATTCCCAGCAAGACATTAATAAATGATTATATACTAGGATTAATCCTAACTCATCTTGAAATGACTATACAAAGGGATTAGCCCTAAGTCTGGATAAGATTATTATACAATAGGCTTGGGTCTAATACATGCAGAAATTATTATACATTCAGATCATCCATTATAGAGTTTAAAATACATATATATCGGTCTTAGACCTAATTTACATGATTAATTGCTAGTATATCGAATTTTACCAAAATATGGATGATTCATACATTGGTTTTATGATTTTAATTTTCATGGTTATAAGACATGATTAAAGAAATTATTAAATTTCACTAAGGTAGGTTATATTCATACCATAGTTATATGGGATTCATTGGCATGGTTGTGAGAAATGCTAAGAGACATTAGTTCTGGGTGTTTTAGTAGGATGATGAGGTATTTATTTAATTTTACTAATTAATTGATAAACATCTTTATTAAATTATTTCATGAACTTATTATCTTAATGGATATTATTAGAAATGGTGGTGTCTAATTATTGAATTATAGTCACATAATATTCAGGCCATAGTTTAGTAGGTAATAAAATTTCATGGAATAAAAATTAGACAAGGGAATGTGACATTGTTATTGACCGTTGCTTGCTAGATATTATGGAATTTTGAGATAGGACCGACATAGGGATTATGACAGGGGTCTTTAGGGTCTATTTTTATTTTAATTATATTACATATAGTTTTATGTTTATTTAAATTTCATCATGTTATTAATTTATTACATTATTTTTTATTGGATTATTCATTTGACTTTTATTGCATGGTTTTTCACTATATTGCATCATTTATATTATTATTTGTTATCTAATATTTAAATATTATTTTTTATATGATAATTATACTATGTTTTAACTTTGTAACCATGGGTTATAATCTCCCCACAATCCATATAACACCCCCATTGGTAGTGTCTAACCCTGGGAATATAAGGTGGTGTCATTGTGGTCTCATGACCAACCAGTTTCAGCAGTGAGACATCGTACCTTTTCAAGTGATGTTACACATAATATAGACTTTAACCTAAAAATACCACCCCTAATTAGTAAATCTAATTTTAAATGGATCAATTATAGTGATAATAGGGTTCATTCACTTTAACATAAGTCAATAGTCAAGGATAGGTTTTCTATCTCAATTTCCCTTTACTAAATCATATGTTCTTATTATTCACCAATTATTATTATATATTTTTTACCTATTCCCCAATTGATTCTGTTATAAAATATAATGATTATTTCAAGTATTTTACAATTTCATCCATAACCATTGAAAAATACTTTTATGTTCCCTTTAATACCATGTTGGTAATGGTTTTACACATTTTTTTTAAAATTATTATGACATATGAATTATAATTATTAGGATTGTTAGAGTAGATATTTTTTATATGTGGGGTTGAATCATAGTTTTTAGTATAGATCCTAAAATTTTCATAAGATCTATAATAAATTTGTTTATATAAAATATTTTTATGAATTTTATGATAGCAGTAAGACAATTTTTTACTAATATACTTATTATTATCCGAGATAGTATAATTTTATCTAAAATAGAGTGAAACATTAATTATAATGGTCATAATAAAATATATGTAAAAAATTAGCTAATAACAACAACCATGTAACACATGTTTTATAAAGAGTGTATAAAAACATATAAGCATCATTCATAATAGAATTAAAACACATTTACAATCATTGTATAGGGATTTCTTATCAATATATATATATGGTTTTTTTAAACCTATGAAGGTTTAACATACAAATTATAGGAAGTACTCAATCAACAATTTTTTCCAATATATTGTTTCCATAGCATTTATAACAATTCATCATTCCATTTATGAAATACATTTATCACTCGAAACCATGAGATCTACTAATAAGTACTTATTCGACCCGTAGTTTATGCAATCATAGATCTTCTTATCAGATATACATTAAATCCTCATTTAGAATCTATTAGAAAAAAATTATATAAATAAAAAATCAATTTTATATTAGGGTAATTGTATCTTATAAACACTTCATAGAAAAATTTGATACTTTATGATGAAAAAAGTATCCTACTCCAAATATTTTTCCTCTTCTTATTAGAATTTATTAAATGGTTTTATTGTATATTCATAGAAGTCAGTTGTAATGAATTCAAAAAATAATAAATTTTCACTTAAAAGTATCAACAAAACATTATCCAATAGTTTCGTTATTATAACCAAATTATTACCTATTCTATATAGAATAATTATTTTTCTTCATCTGACGGAATTTAATTATTTATCAGGTATATTTGATAAAAAAATTTATAATTTTTTTTATTGTTTTTTCAAATTAATGTTTATTAAGTGTACTAAATTAAATATCCACTCTTGAGGCATGATTTTCCATTATAATATAGAGATTATATATTTTCAACTGATTTAATTAGAACCATATAATCTATAAATGTTTGTTTTAAGATAATGATTTTTTGTCTCATTCTATGATCTTTTTACATCTTATAAGAATATTTTATTCAAAAAAATATATAAAAATCATAGTAATTATTTAATTTATTTAAATAATAACATATATGATGTGAATTTTGATTTTATAAGATAATGTAATAAAGTTTTCAATTTACTAACTCAATATAATAATCGAGCCTTTTTTTGAAATGCATATAACCCAGAATTTAATGGTAAAAATAAATATTAAAAACTGTATAATTTAATCCCATTATCTTTTATAACAATAAAATTGTTCATTTAATGAATTTTTAATACATTATTCATATCTTCATATGTTTTATAATGACTATGTTTCATTTATCTCTCCCCCTTTTCATTGATTAACTTTTTTGAGGAGGTAAACATGTTAAGTAAAAAAAATAAAGGAAATATATGAAATAATTTTAAATTGAATAAATATTCATTCAAAAATATATGAAATATATTCATATAAGGATTTGACAAGGAGAATCAATATTAATATTTAGGATATAACATTAATGTGGTAATATAAATTCAAAAATATGGATATATGTTTTAAAAAAAATATTTATTGAGTTTTGAAAAGTAATAAATCCACCATTGAAAACATTTTAATCATGATCATCGTGTTCTTCATATCTTCTTGAAAGTTTTGGAACTCAACAAAAATTAAAATTTGTTTACCCACAACTTCTTTATAAACTGATTTCTTCGGGATTTTTTCTTCTACATCGATATTTATTAATCTAATGCTTGAATCATATATGTTTGATCCAAAATATAATCATATTGATTAATTAATGAATATTTGAGAATTTTTTTGTTGTGATATCATTAACATATTGTTCAATATTTCAAACATTATTTGAGGATGAATTTGTATCTATTTTGAGTTCACCTCTATTGTCATCATAGAATTTTATATCTCATGCTATATGTTGGGTCATTCAAATAATTAACTTCCATGATTGAATTTTACCCTTAAAATCTTTGTATGTCTACATCATTTTGATTCACATATCATTATGATATATCAATGATAACCAAAAACTTAAATTTTACTTCTATATATATACATGTCACTTGAATGTGTTGAAAGGAGTTTATGGTTTCATTGGGCCGCTTTAAAATTTTAATAGAGATAATTTATTCTCATTTCTATTATTTGGGAACTTGTAATTGGGGCTGAATATGTTGTATAATATTAATTTTTTTTAATGGATGAGGTTGGAGGTCTATAAGTAAAAACAATATGGTTTTCATTAATTACAACGATCTTTACATTTCTTCATAACATCAACTTATTTATCAAATATAGTTATTTCTAATTAAATTTTCATATATTGAGTATTTTCATCTTCTAATGATTCACCGCTCTCCAATGCATCCAAACAATGTCCTTGTAATATTTTTTGATAATGAAACGAATTTATTTAGATATTTCTATTAAAAATTAATGTTCTTTTTAAATTATTAATCAATTTCAAAAACATCCTTTTTAATAAAAAATTTATATATCATCTCGAATATATTTAAAATGGATTTTCTTACAAGACTAATTTTTTATTTATTTTCCCTTTCAAACATTAATATATTTTGTTAAAGTATCAGTTGATTATATATATAATTGAAAGAACTATGGACTTTCTAATTGAACAATTTGTAATAGATGAATAGAAAAATTATCAACTCCCATATTTAAAACTATTGATATGGAATATACTTAAAAAAAATTTATTGATCATTTATCCATATTCACATATCATTCATGAAACTATTTCCTATTAATCTTTTAATAATCAATGTTATTTCTCTATTGTTAATATATTAATGATAAATCATCACCCATGTCTTATCCAAAACATGGTTCATCTTGTTTCCATTCTTCTTTTTTTTATGAATAAAAAATCATCTTTGTAACATGTCATGGATTTCAAAATAAGAAGTAGGGGTGAATTGTACCTTAAATTATATTTCACCATAAGATTATGTTTTATTTTTTATGATTCTAATACAAAGAAAAATTTATATGGTTTCTTTGGAAAAAAATTCATAGGATAATCAAAATCATGTTGTGTCATATTGGAAGTTTCCTCAATAATTTAAGAAATAGATTAAAACATATTTTTTTATATGTAATAAATTTCCATAAATGTAAGAGGAATCATGTTAATAAATATAAAGTATTAAAAAATCATCATTAAAGTTACATGACTAATATACTCAATACATCTGAATTTTTACTTCACCTTGTTAATTTTATTCATTTTTAAATTAAATAATAATTATAAATTCTCATGGTATTTAAGTTTATCCCTATCAATTTTCCATGGAATAAAGAATATATAAATCCATAAATCCTTATTTCATTGATCTATAGTTATGTGGTGGAATCTCATTACCATTTCAGAAGATGTGAATATGGACGATTTAACATTATAATTTTAAAAATAATTTAATTTCCAAAAAAACATGTGTGTAAAAATATTTGAATCTCTATGGAATGGAATTCCAACCATCTTAGAAACTAGTTAGATATTCATCTTTTATAAACATCAAAAAAATTGTAAAAGTTAAACATTAGATAATATTTTTCACTAAAATCGGATGAAAAATTGATTTCTCTGCATATTTCAAGATTATGTAAATCAATGTTATCCATTGAAACACAAGGTCTGCCCAAAATTCTAATATAATAAAATATTTGAGTAATGTTATTATTTATCATACCAATATATTTTTATCAACAATTCAATAATAGAAATAGTTTTTGTGAAATCACTTGTCGAATCCATCATTACATTATTGGATGATCTAGGGAAATATAAAATCTATAAAGATCATGGTATAGAAAATCAAATTAGATGAGAAAAATATCATAAAATAAATAGTGGTATATGATTTTGGACACGGAACAGTTATATATAGAAAATGAGAGAGGTGATTTATCTTCTCTATATCTAATATCTCAGATTGATACCCAATTTAAAATCAATGGTTGTAATCATTTTTTGAAATATTCAAAACAAGTACTCTTGATATTTTTTTTAAAAATAGTTATATATATTTTTGATGAATCAATATACTAATGAAACATAAAATTTTATAAAACAAGTATTAATAGATTATATAAATAATGTAACAGAATTTATAAATATGAATAGGGTAAATCATCAGATTACACATTTAACTTTTAGATACATGATTAAAATGTTTCATTATAGATTTTTTGTATTTCCATATGAATTTATTAATTTTTAAAAAATAAAGATTCTTGATATTATTTTACTTCCAAAGAACGATTTTCCAAAAGGAAATATTGAAATAAAAACAAATTTGTTCTTCAAAATAAATTATTTTTCATGATAGAGATTTATTTGTACAAAAAGACAATCCATAAATATTATTTAAAAATTTAATAGAAACAATATCCAAAACATTATAAAAAATTGTATGAAAACATTTACATTTTTTATTGAAATTTTATGAAATATAATTTTTTTATATGTGATAATAAATATTCACTTTCTTTTTCAAGGAGTATATTACTATAAGTATATAGTTCATACATGAATTATTTAAATGGGAATTTTATGATTACTGTTATTTTATTTTGTTTAATATATTTAAATCTATAAGAATTGTGGGGTCTTATAAAACAATCATGAATTATTTCATCTATTACGATGAATCTTAAAAATATATCTCTTTTTTCTTTGTGACCTATAAGGAAATGGTGTCTTTTATCATGTTTCATAGCTCAAAAGTGTTGATCAATGTTATTTTCTAAGGATTATTTCACTTTGGTCATCATATAATAAAATAATTATTTATAATATTCATAAAAAAGTCTATGACTATTTTTTGAATCCATGACACCTTATCACAGAGCATATGAGATATTGCATATTGACATTCAGTAGTAGAATTTCCAACTGTGTGTTTTTTAAACTACTAAGAATCTGTATTCAGTATTATGAAATGAAATTTTTTAGATGTACTATTTATACTACTTTGACATCCACTAAATTCATCATTTGAAAAGAAAATTAACTCAAAATCATTCCTGAATGAATAAAAAGTTCTTTGATTTATTGTTCCCTTAAGGAAATGAAAAACTCAAAGTACTTATTTTAAAGTAAAATATTTTAAATATTCATGAAATATCTAACAGAATTATATATAAGACATTAAATAAGGATGACTATCATTAAGGAATAGTGAATCCCCAATCACTCCTCTAGAAATCTTTTCAAGAACTACAAGAAAAGATTCATCAAGATCTAATGTTTCTGAGGTTTTTATAGGATTAGTAAAACTTGATTTATTTTTATATAAAATAATTTAATTTTTATATTTTATATCTTTTTATAAATATAGTAAATATCTTTTAGTTTTTTGGGAAATTTCATAACTGTGTATATCTGGTAGTTCACCTATCATGATCATTTTAATCTCACATTTCATAAGATCTATAAAGGAATCTAAAATTCATTTTTGAGGTATTCAAAATAAAATTTCATTAAAGTATATATGAAAAATGACGGTTTCCTTAAGAAAATAATTTTTTGGATCTTTATATCCCATAAAAATGTGTTTTAACAATATATATTATGTTTATCTTACCATAATCGTTTGAATATTTTATGTCCAAATATTATCTTATTAAGTATAAAAACAGTTTCTAGAGTTTTGGTGTTTCTAAAACTATGATGTTATTTCACCTCTAATTATTCTTAATGATATCCATTTAGAATTTCAGACATCACATATATTTAATAAAGGGTCAAAATTAATAATTTATAATAGAATATAATAAGATAAATAGATTCATGTATAGATACTGGATCATAGTTTTGATTATAGAATAATCCTTAGTGTTGATTATAACAATTAGTATAAAATATAGATTTATATATAACTATTATTCTATATTCATCATTTTTGTTATTAAAATTCACATTTGACTCTAATGACTAGTAATTCATTATATTTTTAATCTGAATTTCATACATGAATCATCTCAACCACATTGAGTTCATCTAATATTGCCTTTATCTAAACTTCATGACCAAAGTCCTTATTAGGATTCTGTGGTTCAAATTTTAGTAAAAATAATAAATATTAAGAGTTTATAATTATGGAACTTCTAAGTTTGAGCAGTATACCTACATTAATAACAATATTATCACTATGATTATAGATAAAAAATTCATATTTCTTAGATTAATAAAATTATGTTATTTATTTACATATTGAATATCTTCAATAGGTGTTACATTTGATATTGTTTAATAAATTATTTGATCATGTATACTCTTTCCAACAAGGGTTGATTTTTTTTTTGATTAAAATCATTCAAAATTTTCATTTCTAGTTTTTGGAAAACAAAATTAACTTTTTCTTCAAATTCCACTTTTAATGCCCTAAGGTTATAAAAGAATAAAATATTTTTTAATAGAATATATGGTATGTAAAGTCAATGATAATAGATAATGTAAAACCCTATGATTTTTTTATATGTTTTCTTTTTTATAAATCCATTCTCTTCAGTAGCGTGTGATACATGCAACACTCAGTTCAAAAAAAACACAATACTCTGTTATGATATTGTTATCTAAACATAGAAACTATAACCAAAACATTAATTTGATAGTTATGAATAGGAATAACTAAATTTGAAAATTATTTAATTTACACATATATAAAATAAATTCAATGGTTATCTGCTGATTATAAATAATATATGCAGTATTTAAAAAGAAAAGGATGTTTTTACGATGAATGATATGTTTCAAAAAGATGGTTTAGTCTCAATTTAGACACAAAATTATCAAAAATTTTCAATCATGGAACATTTAATTGATAAAATAAACAACATTTTTAAAATATACATTTGAAAATTTTTCTTTAGGGTTTTTATTAATATTTTATCATATGATTAACTAGGATAAACTATAATAATTACTCATTTTTAAATGAAAAATCCCTTTTGTATAAATTATTTAGGACGATTATTCTAAATTTAAATTTTATTTAAATATTAATTAGTGAAATTGTATTTCAATTTATCTAATTTAGTTAATTATAATATCTTTCATTTATAGTCATGATATTAAATTGTTTACATCTTTTTAAAACTTTTCATTTAAAAAAATCATTTTCTCCACATATCTACATCTTTAACTATAAGTTGAATTTAAAACATTCTATAAATTGATTTTTTTAAATTTCATTCATATTTGCAATCATCATAATTTATGTTATATATTAATTTTATCTTAATTTTTTATCAACATGATTAGTGAAAGAAGAAAAAATCAATCATTGTAGTTAGGTAAAAATGATTTAACATGTTGTTAAACTAAAAAGATAAGTGTTAAAATCCACATAAAACATTTCATTAAAAAATTTAATAGCTATATTGTGACTATGTCAACTAAATAACTCTATAATTAAATTTTTCTATACTGTTATCATTACTAAAATGCGGATATCCCAATATGTTTTTAGAATATTTATGTGTGTCATCTCCCCCAATTAAAAATGGACACCCCACTCCTCCCCTCTACAAAAATCCAAAACTCATTTTATCACCAATTTAAATATGGTATATATTACTCAAATATATCCGCACATCAAATATTAGATTACTTAATTAAGAAACCTTCCAAATAAGTCTTTATCTAAAAACTAAAAGAGGCTCTCAAAAGAAGAGGTAAAATTATTAAATGTTTGAAAGTATTTTTTTATTCATACCATACTTCCAATAAAATTAAACTATGTTAATATAATAAAACCATTATCTACTATATATTGAGAGGTTATTAGGATAATGTAATAACCCATATCCATATTCTCTTAAATAAAATTTTAAACTAAACCTTTGATCTTGTGAACAATAGACTACCACTGTGGAAATAGATGTAATTTGATTTCAATTACCATCATTAAAGGATGGATTTAATGTTTTATTTCACACACACATATATATAATTTTTATGACATTATTATCCATTTTTAAATAGTCTTTCACATATAAATTCTTACATTCCATTATGTGGATAATATGATAATGTTTCTTGAATTTGTAGCAGACTACCGACTAGTGAAGTATTGTGATTCCTTTTTCTATTACACATTACATAGATAGTACTAGGGAAACATTAAATGAATATATGTGATATTTATAATATAAATAAATTATTTGAAGAATAATATAACTACTAACATCATTCTTAATAATCCCTTGGATTATAATAACATCACTCATGTGTACATGTGGACTACCTCCTCCACGTAGTGATGTGATTTGGTTTTCATTTTATTTTTTTAGATATTAATATGGATGTATTTTGTTAATATAAATTGTATATATGAAATAATAATTTTTCTTATTTTTAATGAACATTTATTATTGTATTAATCATTCAGTTGAAAAAAATGGAAGCAAAATTTATGTGTAAGTAAAGATTATCATCTTCTGTAACACTGTAATCTATTTTCTATATCCAAATTTAATAGGTTTCGGTAATTCCATATACATTGAATATATAAGATATTAAAACCACATAACACTTGTTTGATATTATGGTTTAGTTATGAATGTAAAATGACTGATATTGATGAACCAAAATATACATGAAATTTAACAAAATTATTACCTATAATTGGTATTTTAAAAATGAAATTTTAATAAATGGATGATAAATAACTATAAGAAAATATCATACTATAATAAATTAATGGTTAAAATTCTATAATAGAAGTATTATAATTCATTATTTATTATAAAATATTATCAAATATGTTTGATGGAAATCATTCCTAACATAAGGGTATCTCATATAACTTTTACTTTCTTGAGACATATGCAACAATCAACATTTAGTTATTTTATGTGGTGTTTATACAAAAAAATTGATATTTTTTTCTTTTAAATTCCATTATATTAATTTTATTTAATGTTTAATTTTTTTTATTTTAGGGGGATTATAAATATTTATATGCAAATGTGTTAATGGTTTCTTTTATAATCACATCATTTATTGGATTTGTTAAAGATTGAATTTTTTTATGATGAAATTTTATTCTCTATTCTAGAAAAACAATTTAATTTTATTATAATATATTTTTTCATTGAATTATATTTTATTATTACCTTGTTCATCTCTTTGTACATAAAATTATTGTGACCATTTTTAATGAAAATTTTACATTATTTTTTTCTTCGATAGAAATTTATTTTCCTTCAAAACACATGTTATAAAACAAATATTATAAAAGTTTTTTTTATATTATTAAAATAAATAATTAAATATATTTTTACCCAATATATATTATTTAAAAATAATTGGATTGTATCATCAATTTATTATCCAAACAATTACAATTTTAATTTCATCAATAATTTAAAAAGAAATTTTTTTTAACATTTATGTGATGTATGGAATTTCTAATCATCCTCATCACTCGGTGTTTTAAATCATCATATGTGTCTTCCAATGGTTATTTTCCTTGAAAAAAATAGTTTTTTTAAAATGTTATTTTTAAAAGGTAATTTTACAAATGAAAATGATATTTTCGCTATTAATTTTTTTAATGTATTTTAAATTGTATATATACTCACTAAGAATATAAACCCTTTACTATATTTATAATCTAATTTGGATATGTTACATTATTAGTATTCTTATTTATTCCTTATATTTTTTATGATTACTTTGACTGGGTTGTAAATTTGGATTATTATTCACCGTATCATATTATATATTATATGATTATATATACTGATTAGGGTAAGTATTAATATTTAAAATGTTATCTTTTTAGTAATAATTTTTCTCTTGACTATTTTTAACCCTCTCATATGATGAATTCAATGGAACTATTATGGGATGGGTGGGTACTATAATTATGTAGCCCCTCGATTCATTGGTATGTTCCATTAGATATGAATAGTTGGTGGAATTAAACTAGTTTTTACCCTTAGATTTAATTTCATTATGAATGGTATTATAGTATATATTCGATATTAGGTATCATGAATTATCTATTTATGAGATTACTTATTAATTTCCATGTGATTAGTTTATTAGTTATAATATGCATGGAAATGTTTCTAGCTCATGTTATTATGTATATGGAATTATTTGATCATTATTTATTCCTTACTGATTTTGAAGCTGTTATTTATTAAATAGATAGTGTTTTATGTTTGATCATTCTATATTGATAATTCGTTATTTACTCATCACATACACTATATGAATAACCACACTGGGAATTTTATATTACACATTAATTATGTTTGTTTCTCCAGGATTCCAAAATGTGTATTATTATTATTATGTAGTGTAATTAAAGTGGAAATAATGTGGAAATATAAAGAAATAATATGTTTGATTTTATGTTTTCATTAATAAAGATAGATTCATGTAGGTATATAGATTGCAATGAATAATAAACAATATGGTAATTAGGGTGTCGAATATGGTATATTATGACAATTTAATAATGTAACAATTAACTATGTGCTACTGGAATTTTTTAATTTTTAGTTCAAATCAAAAAATTTTTATTAGAAACTATTGGAATTTGATTTATGAAAACATATATTAAGGAACAAAACACTATGATATATATTAAGTGTATGTATATGTGAACATCTTATATTTTTATTTAGGTATAGTTTATGTAGTTATTTATTGGAATACATCCATGTGTGGATACATCATGTAGATGTGGTTCAAAAAAAATATGTACACCACAATTCTTACTCCTAATTAGGTGAATCTCGCTTGGCCAGAGTTTTTCATATTACACACAACATGAATTATTAAAAAAATGTTTGAAAATCCCATGGTATATACATAAGATAATTCAAAAATTCTATTAAAAAAAATTATTGAGGATTTTAAAATATTTCTATGATTTTAAAATATTCATAATGAAACCATGATTATGATTATGAGGTAATCCATTCCTAAATCATTTAATCTATGTTAACTGATTCACTAGTTTTCAAATTATACATTAGTTTTCCAAATATAATGGTCTAATATAGAGTATTACACTATTTAAAAATTTAACCTAGTTGAATGAATGCTAGTTGTAACAATGTTTAAATATAAAGTGAAAAACGATTATTTTCTATCATTATCTTAATCCAATATTTTGAAGGAAACTAATCTCCCAAGAAAATCTCATCATACAAGGAACATATTATCGTGTTCTATCATCATCGATAAATAATTATCTATCTATTATGTATTTGAAGGGTAGAATTTGAATAAGAGGATAGTATGGAAAAAAAATAGTTAAGGGGAAGAAGGGAATGATGGATTTTTCCACATGTAAGAATTGTGGAAATAATAACCTAGGTACCTTGTTGATGTTAATAAAGGTTTTATTATATTTTCTAGGGAAAATACTCCACGATCATGATTGTGAGGTAAATAAATACTCATCTAATTTTCATTGCATAGTCTATATGTAGATGGGGAACTCCATAGAATAATTCCCCTAGTATCAAGAAAATATACATTATAGAAGATAAGGGACAAATGTGAATCATATACAATAACTATGGTTGAATTTTAATGACTATGATTATTTTTTTGGATTTAAGAAGTATTTTATAATATTTTTTCTATGCTATTAAAGATAGAAGAATTAATTAATATACAATCATTTTTTGGTGGTAGTTTTATTTAATGTTTTTAGAGAATCATTTTAATGGTACTAATGGACATGAAAAGTGATTCAATAGAATGTTCAAATATTTTAGAAGACACTTGATTTAGGGAAAATAACCCTTAATTTGTTCATGTTGTTTCTATAATAAATACAATGAGATATTTTTGGAGACAATTATGTGAAATTGAAATTCCTAGGGATTTTGAGGTTTTTTATATCTTTTCTATATATTTCAATATAGTTTTATTTCTAGAACATATTGGACAATATGATATTTTATTTTTTATACCATGATATGTTTCTTTATATTTTAATAGAGATCATGGTATTAACATATTTATTAGTTTCTATTAAGATCAAATTTTTCTCTTATTTGGAATATGGTGATGATTAAATGCTTTTACTTTTAAATTTTAGGACATTGAATTTGGTACAATATATGTTCAAAAAACCATAAGGTTATCAATTTCTGAAATTGATGAAAATTAATTTTTAGAGATAAAATTGTGTTAATAAATATTAATTTTTGTTGTTTGATAACATTTTCAAACCATTTGTTTTTTAGTAAACATTGTAAGAATGGATTTGTACTCTTTTATGTATATTTTGTTCCAAAAAATGTTATTTTAGTTATTCATGCATACAAAATTCATCAGGGTTATTCATTTCATGGAGTATGAAATGAATTAAAACAAAAAGATGAAATTATTATTAAAAATATATTATATCTAAATTATGTTTGTGTTATCTATCATGATAGTAACAAGTCATGACTTTAGGAAAAATAATTTAAAAGAAACTTTTATCAAAATATATTTATTTATAATTAATTGATTGTATTTTGACCCATTATAGATATTTTTCTGAATATGATGATTATTTGTTCTATACAGTTTATTGTGATTAATGTTCTCTAACACTATCTGTAATTATTAAAACTTTTCTTCCATTTCCATATTTTCATTTCCCAAAATTTTAATCATAACTGGAAACCTCGTTATGTGTTTTTACATATGGACATTGTATTTCCCATTCTCTATTACCAAGTGGATGTTTTAGTAACCATATTTATGTTTTTGGGTTCCAATAATGGTTTTTTGAAATGATAGAACCTTTATTTATGAGATCAAATTATGAGGACGACATTTTCTCAGGGAGGAATGTAATGCCCCATGATTTCAAAAGAGGAACATCATCTTTGATTCATATACATATTCAGACATCAAGAATAAAATATAATATAACTCCCTAATAATTTCTAATATAATTGATTTTAAATTAATTCAATATCATCATATCTTGGGATGCATACAACACCAGGTTTAAAAAAATACACTATTAAAATATTATGATTCAAATGTAACCATTATTGCATAATAAATATATTCAGGATATGAATATGAATAGCCAAATAATGAAAATTATATTTTTACATAGGTATAATGTAAATTAAATGGTAATATATTAATTAGAAATAAAATAAGAAACATTTCAATGAAAAAATATATTTTCCTAAAAATATTTATTTTTAAAAAAGATGTCTTAGTCGAGCATTCCAAACATAATTTAAAACAATTTTCTAAAAACTTTTTAAAATATACCCAAAATTGTATTCTTCATATTTAAATCGACTTTTAAATTTTAGCCTTCAGTGAATTTTTGATAACTTTTTAATAATATTAATTTCTAGATGAATAATGAAAATTATAGATTTTTAATAAAAAGTAACATTATATTTTAATTATTTAAGAATTTAAAATTAATTAAGAATATTTTTCGAGTAAAATTAGCTCAATTATATAAATATTTACCTAATTTATTTCATTTTCATCAATTAAACAATTATTTATAATTTAACACCATTTTGAACTATTAAATGTTTTTATAAGGAAACCCAATTTTTTCGACAAATATACGAGTTTTATATTACATTGAATTATGTCACATACATGAATTTAATTGGGTTGAATGGATTCCATATTTGAAATATTAATGGTTTATATCTTTAGTTAACATCATCATTATTTTTTTCCTTATTAATTGTATATAAATTAAAAAATATTAACCATAGTTAAGTTAAATATTGGTTTACTAGGGGGGATAAACTAAGAATTAAATGGTTAGAAATGCAATAATATATAGAAAACAACCATTTTATTCACATATTTAGGCATTAACACTTCTATGGTCCACTAATAAACTATTTTTTATGATTTCTTAATTATAAAAATATATGTATCGCTTTCAATTTTTAAATTTTCAACGTTTTCCCTCTCCCCTGATATAAAAGGTAACCCCCTCTTATCCCCTCCTCAAACTTCCAAATCCATTATAATTTCCCAATCCCTATAGTGAACCTAATTTTAATTACATAAATATTACATAATTCCAAAGATTATAAAAATAATGGAGTTTCAAAAATAATATCCTATGTTTATGATTTATTGGTAAATTAGACCCATATATTGCATTTACAAGTAAAAATAAAAATATTTATTTAATTCCTTAATGTCTAGCCTCTTTTAGGACATTTTGTTCTCCTTAGTAAAAGTATTCACCTGATGAAATACATAAAAAATATGGGGCTAGCTAAAATCCCAGTAAGAGGATGAATACTAGACATGAACCATGGTTGAGAATAATAATCATTCTAATCATGAGAGTTAGAATTAATTAAAGGAATGGAATGTAGAAATACATAAAACTTAAAAATTATGTATTAGAAGTTAACCATCACATATAGTTTATAATAAAGTTATCACTATATTCACCTATGTTTCACATTGTGTCGTGAGATAAATTACATTACCCAATGATTTGTAGTTATATATAATTTTGGGCATACCATTGACATTATAACATTTACATGTGCAATATAATTATGGGCCACCCATGACATCATAACATTTACATATTCCTGAATGCAATATAGAAAGTATATCAATCACTGATATATTATGACCCACTGAAATAAAAGAGTTTAATTTGAAAAATAATACATTTATGAATAAACATTTGGGTTCTCTGATGAATGATGGAATAACATACTAGGTATAAGAATCTTCAATCTTGAGTGAAGAAGAAACAATCTCACGATGAGTAAAAGTTATATTTTTTGGAATAAAAATTCTATTGGAATGTCTGTCACGTTTTTGATAAACCATTATTAAAGACATGTATATCCTATAAAAGAAAATGGAGGGAATATGAAATGATATTTAAGGAATAATAAAGGAATATTCATAATGAAAATGATATGAAATAAGAAAAACCAATGTAAATGGAATGGGATTCATAATCCCCATACCATATGTATGAAATTTTTATTAACATTAATATCTATGATAATAAAATTAAATTCATTATTTATCAAATATATGGCCTTTAATATATGCATTTTATTCATTTTTGTTCTTAAGGTCCTTATATTAATTATAATATATATTTTTATCATTCAAGAGTGTTCATTTTCGTGGTTTTCATAATTTTATTTCTTGTATATGAGTATGAACATAAATTTACAAATTAAATAGTTATACATAAATTAAATTATATTTTACTAATGAACATTTATAATATTAAATGATCATATGTTTTTGGTTATATGGTGTGATGATCATTTTTTAAATTTATCGTTAATGAAAATTATTTAATTAGCTTAGGAAATTTTCTGACTATTTGATCTTATATAATTTTATTCATTAAAAATTTTATATATTGGTTAAATAATATCATATAACATATAAAATGTATAATAAAACCGTATTTATCCATAATTATGATTTTATGACAATCATTGAAAGCGATGTTAAAAAATGAAAAAACATTGTTCATGGTGGTGGTTAATCGCCACACCACAGATGATATTTTAATGATCAGAAAAAAGAAAATGGGAAGAGATTAGAAGATTTATTATTATATTGACATAATTACATTAAATTATTTAAAATATATTATATTTATAATATCTATGAGATAGTTTATGGTGATGAGAGTATAATAAATGAAGGAAATTTAATAGAAGACAAAATTAAAAATAATGATGATTTTACCTCATGAATTTATACTCCATGAGAACATATATAGCGAAAACATTTTATCATTTTAATTAAACAAAAGGATCCTAGACTTAGGGGAGGGGCTTGGGAAGAGAAATGGGAAGAATTTGAGGGGGTGGGGGTTTTATTCTTTTATTTATTACATTTCTACTTTGGTTCTAGAAAATGAATAGTTTGAACCTTATAACTAAATATATTAACAAAATGATGTCGAGTTCAAGATTTTGGGGATATATCATCCATACGTCATCTATGACTCAATAATCCATGTATCTAGTTTTTAACATAAAATATTGTATTTTACAATTCAACAAATGTCCTTAAACAAATACAAAAAATTCACCCTAAACATCTTTTAATGAGTAAAAACAAAAAATGAGCTCAATTTTACGAAAATAATTTTACATATATGATAGATTTAATTTCAAATTAAAATCATAATTTACCACAAAAACACATCTATTAAAATTAAAACTAATTTTATAACACATTGAAAAATTAATTATGGCCTCACAAAGTTATCATACAGTCATAAGGATAAAAATCATATTTTATGATTATATTTTATGAAAATAATTTTTTTTTAACAGTCATATTAATAATGAAATTATAAATAATCATTTTTTAAAAAATAAACATTACATAATTAGTGATATTTATAATATTTATTTACATATACCATAAAATAATTATATAATATTAAAATTTATTAGGTGAGTAAATTTTATATGTTCACTCACAGATGAGTTTATTATTGTATTGGTAAAATTATTATTCCTATTCGTCATGTAACTATTCAAATGGATAGGTTACTGTTCAATTTGTACAGGTTCGTTAATCTCTATAAATAGCTCTAATTTTATTCATTCATCCCTTATAATGTTTTCGTTGTGCTGTCAATGTGATTTTATCTCGTTTATACTGTATGACATAATTATAATAAGTGAATTTCCATTAATAGAATTTGGCATAATTACAATACCAGAACAAATATATTCCATAATTCTATCCCCACATCCTATAATTTTTTTATTATTAACATCTCTTAATAATGTTTTAGGAATAAACATAAAGGGGGTCAATGAAGAAGTTGTAAAATTCATATAACATTGTATTTGATTTATTTATTATTCCATACATCTTCATAAACTATGATAACACAAAACACCAGAGTATAATATATAGTTATTATTTTTATTTTAACAGTATAACCTATATCCATCTCCACTTTAGTCAAATGGGAAACAAAACCCTCGATCGTCTGTATGGTGGAAAAATACTTGTGGAACCAATATAACCTTTTTCCATCACCTCAAATCATGGATGGATATAATAATGACTTAGTAAAATATATATGAAATTTATGAAATTTTTATACATTTTTAATTATGATACAACATATACCATATTTATTTTCATTCTAGGTTTTGGAATATGGGACCCATGTATACAACAAACTGCTGCATCATGAAGTGATGTGGTTCAATTATTTCAGGTACATTACATTGAAGGATGTGAGGATAAATTTAAGGAATATTTTTTATATATACATCATAAAAATATTTATTTCAGTACAATATCACATATGAAATATTACATACTAATATATTTATAGATAACAATTTCGTTCATGCATATGTGTGGACTACCACCACCATATAGTGATATAAAGTGTATTTCATGTTATTTTTAAATAGATTGTAATAATGATTTATTGGATTGATAAGAATTATATAAATCACCTAATAATTGATTTATTATGGTGATTTAATGTATTTATTTCTTTCATTTGGTCTTCCATGAAAAATAAAACATTATTCTTTTCTATGTATGGCTTATCCTCTCTATAAAGGGTGTAATCCATTTTTAATTTTTAACCTTTCTAGATTACTATAATGACATGTATAATTAATATATATAATTTTTAAATAATGTTTCAAATTTATAATATTTTGTAAGAATGATAAATTTAAAAATACCAAATTTATTGAATGAAAACATTCATGGAAAAAAAAGAAAATTTCAACCAAAATAATGATATTATTAAAAAATTGATAATTATTGAATTATAAAAAACTACAATGAAATCATATATGGATTAAAAAAATTGTTTTCATATATTATATTTATAGTAAACCTATAATAATTATACATTAGGATTGAACATTTAATAAGGATATAAATCCTAAGGTAACAGTTTCTCATCACACTTTTACTTTTGGGATTTTCATTAAATAATAAACACATAGACCTTTTGATTTGTGTATATACTAAACCTTTTGATATGTTAGATCTTGAATTATTTTATCTTAATGGTATTTAAATTTTAGTTTAATTTATTTTTGATTATGGTGACTATGATTGAAACATTACCAATGTTTTAATGGTTTATTTTACAATGTCATGATTTATCAAGATTCTTTATGACTAAATTTATATTGTTGAAATATTATAATCAATCAGTCAATAAAAACAATAATTTTCATATGATTTAGTTATTAATTAAATTATAAGTATTCATAAAAATTATCTCTCATTATTATTTAAAATTATTCTGAATATATTTTTCATAATATATGATATTATTTCTCACTTTGGTCAAACATACTGTTCCTTCAGAATCGATGTTTTCTGAAAATATTTTGAATTTTTTTTAACATTAAAAAAATGATTTATTGCTTATAATTTTAGCAATTATAATATTTTTTGAAAAAATTAATAAAATCTTCATGTCACATTCCATTCATTTTTTTGTTGGATTTAATAGAAAATGTGAAATGCATCTTTATTTCAATTTCAACTATTGGAACAAGAAAACATACCCACATGATGTTACAAATGCTTCCATAGATTTTCTAAGACTGTATCCCATTTTTCAAATGTCAATTTTAATAGTTATAGAGCTCAAACAGAATTACAGAATTTGAGTTATGGATATTCACAGTTGGGCTGGAAAAATAGTTTTCAGAGCCAATTTGTAGAGCTCCCTCCACGATCAAGAAGTAGAGCAGCCGAACATGAACCTGTTTGAGCACTACAATGACCATAAAGGAAGCCTCCATTACTCGAAGGAACTTTAATGAAGCCTCTACAAGCAATTTAATTTCCATGAATGTAGCCTCCATGATGCCTAGAAGCATGATGGAATTTCCTCCATTTGCAATGTATGATTTCCATCGAAGATTCATTTTTTATTTGTGGCTCACATTTGTTATCTGTGGTGAGATCTGCCTACCTTGTTCTATTATAAATTACTACGTGACCCTCCTTCATATGGATAGTTACTCCTCCCCTTTTTTGGCTAATATCCACTATTAGAGTGCTCACAAACACTATGAAGACCTCGAACATTTACGCTGGAGGGTACCCCATCCAGAATACTTGAGCCTCCAAAATGATTTAATCCATTGTGACACGCTCTCTTAATAATGAGTCTTATGCTATGGTGGGTCCATGATCTTCAAGATCCAATGCTCTATGAAGCCCCATGATATGAGAAACCTTGAGCTCTGTGAGCCCCATTATCAGTGAGATATTATGCTCCACGATGCCTCATCTTCTACGAGAATTTTAGCTCTGTGAATACCTGTTGTCCATGAGATCCTGAGCTCCAAGAAGATATATTTATCGCAAGGCCCTAAGCTCTGCGAACACCATTACTTTTCAATGCCATATCCATCACTACCATCACTAACCACCATAAAAATAGAGATTTTCAACACGAACTTCTTATTCTAGAATGTTGTTATTTCCAATTGTGCCCTTAGGCACACCCACCTTACACATTTTAAATACCATGATTTGAGATACTCCTCCACACTCCCCAAAATACATTGACTCAACATTTTCCTCTTCTTCCCTTTCACATGATGTGTATAGAGATTCTCATCATCAATTACCTCACCACCTTGAGTCGAACGAGTCCTCAAAATACTCCACCAACCCCCCCCCCCCCCCCACCTGGATCCAATGTCATTATTAACCAAAAAGGGATTATCTTGTCAATGTCCCACCAATATCAATTGTTATGTTCCTTATTCATAATAGTCTTATTTACATCACTATAAACATTAGTACACCCTATATGAAAAACATTGGATAAATCTTACTCAAAACAATCTATTCCTAAGATTCTATGAATAAAATGCCAATAGTCCTCACTATATGACATTAATCTATATCGTGACCTATCATTCAATAATTGGAATCCACTTATTCAAAATAAGAGATTCCTTATGTGAAAAAAATAATATGCTCCATTCCTTGATTATATTTTCATTATTTCATGAGTTTTTGAATCCATTCAAATATTTTATTCCTCCAACTAATGCTTTTCGTGTTGTTTCATTGCATTTTCCTCCACATTCATGTTTTAAGGGACCCCTAAAAGCCTGGTCCCATGTCACATTGTCTCACCTACCATTCTATCCCAATGTACTATAAGACTTTGTATGACACTTTTTGTATGGCCCAATGTTTGGAATATGGACAGTGGTTGGCCCTCATTTGTTTGTTTCCATCCCAGGTCAAGACAATGTGGATGTTGTGATTCGAACATGGTCAGTAGTTATCTCCCTTCGTCATACTTCCCCCATGATGTTCTGAATGTTGGGTATGTGATTCAATCATTTATTCTCAATTTTTTCAGATGTATTCCAATGCCTATTGTGTTATCCCGTTGGTGCACGATATCGTATGTGTGGGACCAAATTATATGAAACATCCCACTAGTGAGTTTGAATGACCTTATATCTAGACATGAATAAGAAATAACTGGCATCATCCATGAGTTAGCCCCATTCATCATTGACTTTTCGTTGTGGCACCTGAACAGCATCCATGTATAAGCCCCATCAATGATTTTTTATCCTTAGTAGCACTAATGATTTGTTCATGCGTAATCAATTTCACCATTTCAACTACTTATCAACACACATACTGCTTCCATGTGTAATCCAATCCATCGTTTCCACTCCATAACATCACATGATCATACTCCTGGCTCAAGCACCATCCACTATTTTCACTCCACAGTGGTACATTTGTAACAAACATGCATAAGCCCCATTAATTGTTTCAACTTCTTATTGTCACCTTGGTAGCGTCAATGAGTAATCCCCATACATCATTTTCCAATCCATAGTTGAACTATGGTTGGTTTCATGTGTAAGGCCCTCTCACCATTTCCCCTCCTTAGTAGCAAACGGGTGGCATCCATGTGTAAGCCCCATAAACCATTGATGGTCTATAGCATGACACATGATGCTTCCATGCGTAAGCCCCATCCACCATTGTCGTTCTATATTGGCACATGGTTAGTATCCATGTGTGATCCCCATTCATCATTTCAACTTTTTAGTAGATTTTGAGGGGCATCCATGTATAATCCCCATCTGTGATTAATGCTAAATAGGCGTAGGGAGGATGATTTCATGAGTACAAACCAATCACCATTGTCGCTCCTTAGTAGCACATATGCATCTTCCATGTGTAATATGCATCCATCATTACTGCCCATAATAGAACACCGATAGCTACTATTTGTAAGCCCCATCCACCATTGTTGCTTCATAGCTATACATGGGTAGCTTCCATGCGTAAACCCCATTCATCATTTCCACATCATATTGGCACCAAGGCTTTGTCCATGCATAATACCCATCCGGGAATTCCACTATATAGTGGAACCCATGTATCTTCTATGCATACGACACATTCTGCATTGCCACTCCTTTGAATCACCCAAGAATCATCCATGCATAATCCCCATCCACTATATCGGCTCTATAGAAGCACCCATGATGCACCCATTTGTAATCCTCATCCACCATTTTCGCTCCATGGAGACACCCAATAAACATCCCTCAACCATTTCTCCTCCTTAGTGTCCTATGGGCTTCTTCTATGTGTAAAACATATTCATAAAAATTAATAGATTCACCTTTTCTCCACGATTATTCGGTATGTTGTTTCCTATTGTTTCTCACACTGAGCATAACTCACATGAGTCTAGAGTAATCATAAAACATGGAATCCTCTATGAACCTCATTAGTGTGTAATCCACATGTACGTCATAACAAAACTATGTGGACTTTGATACTTTCCCTTTTAGAGAAAGGTACATAAGAAGTCTCCCTGTGATTAAAGACCATCATCCAATGGTCCCAACCACTTCATGTTAGTTCACCATCAACCCGCATAATGCTTAATTGTATTCTTACAAACTATACGGTTTTGTATCACTATCTCATATGATGGGTACCTAGGAACCCTGCCTGAGGGTCAACCCCAAATATTGGTAAACATCGGTGTTCCCCTTCATAGGACCCATATCCTTGTCCTTTCCCATAGTGGCATCAGACCAGTTCTTAGGCTGTTCAACACGCATAAGCCCTAGAATGTTATTGGGTCACCTTCCTCTGTGTAAAACCTATTTCATGCCCCATTATAAAATATTTGGGTTATGATCTCTACCTCCTAGGGTGGGTACATAAGAAGCATCCATGAGGTTCATCCCCAAACACTGGTAATCATTGGTGTCTCTTTTTTGGGACCCACATCCCCGGTCCATCCCTAAGCGGAGGCAGACTCGTTCTCAGGCTTTTAACCACTGGTAATCCCAACCATTTCATCAGGTCACTATCCTTTTTGAACCCCCCAATTCCATTCCCAATACTGAAATACGTTGACTTGGATTCCGTACCCTAAGGATGCCTAGAAATCCATTCTGAGGTTCAAGCACAACATTATCATCATCTTCATGTCAGTTCCATCCCCACTTACAACATCCTTCACGCAACCATCCTTCATCCATCATAATTCCACCCTTGGCCACCATATCCTAGTAAACTCATGTCATCATCCCTAGAAGAAAACCATGAATAAGCCTTGCACAATCCATAACCATCCAACTTTGAGTTTCTCTATAGTGATGGGACTCTACCCAAGTGTAATCCCCAAAAGGTCATCGGGTCATTATCCTTTGAGTACACCTTGATTTTACGTCTCACCATTCGAACTACGTGGGATTTGATCCCTATCTTCTGCACTGTGTATGTAGAAAACCTACCCGAGATTCAATCCTATCTAATGGTAAATTTTGGTGCCCTCTTTTTAGGGGTTCACATTCCATGATCCTCACTCAATGGTGTCCATATCATCCTTCATGGTGTGATATATTCTGTCTATGGGACACACCATCTCAAATCCTTCCACATTGGGAATTCAAATACATTAATCTCATAAACCAACCCTGAGCTCCCTCATAAGGATTTAAAAATCAAATACATCTTTATGGGATGTTCTAATCACTCACATTCTGTCTCTAAATTATATTAAACTCCCAGTCTACTATATATTGAACATGGGATGTATGAGGAAAACCTCAGAAACTACGACTTAGGTGAAATCGTCTTCGAAAGAAGTTAAACTCATGCAATACAATATGTTAGACTTAGAAAGCTAAGGAAACCCTCAAAGGCATTCCTATGGTATATAATACCAGGAAATTGACATGTTATGCCTCGAGTTCTATGCCCTTAAGATGCACCCTTATGAGGAAGAATAAAGTTGACCTATTTCCATGCATCCAAATATGCCCTACCATGATTCCTATTAATATCTACTCCAGATGAAGCTCATGGACTTTCAATAACCCTTCAAATTTCATGACCAAAGTATCATAATTATCTATTTCTCATAAAGATATGGTGGAAGGAATCAGATTCACAAAAAACGGCTCAAAACAATATGGGTGACTCGTACTATGAGACAAATTCCAATGAGGAATACAAAAGAAAAGAGACTGAAATCCCATCATCCCATTTCGCTCAATGATGAAACGTCCCTAAATAAGATATGGTTGTTTCTTGCCTATGGAAAGTGGGATTTCAGGTCAGAAACTATAGCATCACCTCATGATGGCGTATACCCAAATAAAGTGTTAGAAACATGTATGGCATATGTGAAATTTATAATCCTCATGACCACTCAATTTTTTATATATTATATTATTTTTTTCATTGATTAATTTAATGTATTTATTTCAAAATGTTTTATGAATCATTTTTATAAAATGTGATTTTCCTTATGAAAATGTTACTTTACTCATGAATATTTTAATTGAATTTTTATTTTAATTCTATTGATCAATGTCAAAAAATCATTATTATACTTATTATAAATGATAGATATATATTTTTTATACCATTCATAATATCTCTCTGAATGGTTTGTGATTTTGGATGTTGATTGTGGTATGCATTATAATTTTGTATGTTAGTTTTTCAATAGTAATGTTTTTGAAGATTACAGTTCACCCGTTTCATATAAAGAATTTATTTGACATATTATTTTATTGGTGGGGATAGAAATTATAAATCCCTTTGCTGAATCTGTTGGATTCATGAGACATATTAGTTATCCGTATTTATATATATTTTTACCCATATATTTAAACTGAATTGGAAATATTTTTGAATTAATGTTTTAGATGTCCGACATTATGCATTAGCTCATTAAAATATTAATAATTGATGTCCTTGAGACTATTATATTTGTTTGAATATCCTTGTAAAAGATTTAATATAATATTATTTTTTATAAGGAATTATTTTATCAATATATATTTACGATATATTTTGATCATGTTTTTTAAGCAATGGAATGTGTTTCAGTTATTTACATTGTGATATTTATTATGTAATATTTATTCATAAGATCTTTTATTTTCATAAAATTTATCAGAAATTGATCACAACCAATTTTTATGTTAATATTCCGATGTAGAAAACATCTTCATTATTATTTATATTATATGTTATGAATGACCATTTAATGATTCTCTATATGAAAAAACTATTTATTTATTTTATGTTTTGAATAGTAATGTGAGATTCATGATTATATCAAAATAAGTAACACTGCTAAACTATGATTTTCCATCATATTGTGATTATTATAATCTTTTTCCAATGTAACAGACTAACCCATGACTATATCCTATTAGGAATGGATTCCTTATATCACAGATATAATTTCTTCCATAGTAATTTTATAATTTTTAATAAATACTATAATCATTACTAGTTTTATAACTACTTCAAAACATTACTTCATTATATTTTGGAAAAATGTTTTTAAAATATTATTTAGTACTTAGTATGATTATATTACATCCATTAACAATAATGTATGATAATTTTGGATTTATTCTTTTCCATAACTCATATGTAGTTTTATTTAGAAATGTTTTATGTAATACTAGATTTATATTATAGTAGTCAATACTAACTTCATCAACAAAAAAATGTTTTGAAATTGTGTATTCAGTCAATATGGTTCTACTAATTCCTTGTGAACATTTTTTCATCAATCAAATACACCATTTCATTTTTTGTATTATAGGAGTTGAAAATTAATATATTATACTGTTATTCAACAAAATGTTTTGAAATCATAATTCAGAATAACTCCACCATGGTCGCCATTAACAGTTACAAATGGATGAATTTTATAATTTTTAATATGAGGGGTTGTGTTTTTTAAAATATAAAAATCATCTTATTTTCTCAGTGGAAAATATGCCCATATATATAAAATAAAGTACTCAAATCAAATACATTTACTTTATTTTCCTATAATACATCAAGTTTGTGTTGAAAAAATAAATCAATATATACTAACTGTAAAAACATAGATGGTGAAACAATACTCAAAATTTTAAAATATCACATGTTTCTTTTTGAATTTTACAAGTATAATACAAATTAGAATAATTATACATTTTCTCTATTAAATATATAACTAGTCCTTTCTTATAAAATTTAGCCAATATTCTAATATTATTCTGTATTAATAATCTATTCCAAAATAAATATTGAAATTACTTTTCATAATGGAATTTTATATTATAATTTTAATGTCATATAACTAAGGATAATATAAATTCTCATTCCTATCAATAATAAAAATAGATTTAACTTCTAACTATTGAAAACTTCATTTTTCATTCCTGATTTTCACAAGATAAAATTTAATATAAAATTGACTTAAGTTAATTATTTTTTTATTAAGTTAGGAAAATAATAAAAAATATTCAATTAACATTTCCTCAAGAAGTGAAATATTACCTAAAGCATATATTTCACATTTATAATTATCAATAAAAGATACATTTACACAATTCAACTTGATAATATTCCTAAATAATTTTTTATTTCATGTCATGATCCTAATAAAACTCATTATCCATATACCAAGTATTATTTTCTTTGTACAATATCTATTTTATTAAAAATAAATATTTATGATTTTGATACCCAAACATGCATTGGTCAATATTTTTTAGAAAATATTAATTTAGGGATCCAAATCTATCATAATGTTTTATGTTGTATAACTAATTATTGTACAAAAATATATGATTTATTAAAACCCAAATATTGATGTTTATTAAATGAAAATTTATTTTTCTAGTATCCACTACATTCAAATTATTTACAAATGGGAAGTTTTAGGAACAAATTTTTTTTACAGTCTATAGATTTTTTCAAATTAATGTTTTTTCAAGAAGTACAATATTAACGAAGCATAATATCCCTCCTTGAGCATTATCATGGACTGTGACCATTTCAAATTCCATTTTGAAAATATTTATAAATAATTTTATATTTTATCCTTTTGACTCAAACATTCAAAATCGATAAAAAATATTATATTTTTCCGGGTACTTTTTTTAATTTGATGAAAATAACATGATACGATTTTGATACCAAAACATTACTAGGCCTAATATTTTTATTACATAATAAATTAGGGATCTATATATAATATAATTTAAAATGTTTTATATTTATTAATTCATTATAAATATAATATTTATGAAAAAAATAATGAACATTAATCAAAGATCATTTCTTCTTTTACTTTCCTTTAATTTGTATTTTTTTATAGATTGGGAGTTTTAGGAATAGAATAATTTTATTTAAATTTGGTTTAGATTCTAAAAACCCCATTACAAAATTATTTTAATGAGGTCCCAAATATCTGTAAATGTTGTTAATGATTCCATTTCTGGAATAAATCATGATTATAAATATTTGAGACACATAATTATAGAATTTAATTTTAAAACATAAAAGTTATTGTGAAAAATGATTTATAAGTAAATTTCTTATATAATTCATTAGTATGATATCAAATCCCTGAGGGTGGTTCTGAAATTATTGAATTTTCTTAGAATGTTGTGCATTATAATTTTCATAGTTTTTAAAAACATTATTATTTAATTGTATTAATTATTCAAATGTAGAAACGTACTCATAACATTCTAACATATTTTTTCATCAGTATATGGTAATTTCTACTTTTAATGAGATTTAGAACTATTTTCATCGTTAGAATTATGAAAATTTTATTAAAAGTATGACTGGTTATGGATTAAGAATAAACCATATCCATAAGACATTTAGTAGTCTTCAGATATCTATAATATAATCCCTTATATTATGACTACAAATTCCTTCAGCTAAAATTTTCTATCAATAAATATATTAAAAAATAAAAGTACATGTGTGAATATAATTATGTCTTTTAATTATATTATGCTTATTGCCTTCTAATAATTTCTTTCCTTCCTAACATTTAACTTCATCATTATACCATCTTTACTTATGTTTCTTGGTTTCATACATAAATAAAAAATAATTTCTACGGTGTATATATTTTATCATAAATTATTTGAACAGTTCTTGTACTTATATCTATATACTTCATTATACTACTATTTTTTCTTATTTCTTCCGGATTTTTATGTTCATTCTATAAAACACCATGATATTTCAAAATAATAAAATATTTTTGATATATTTTGAAATAAAAAACACCTATCTTAAGGAAACACATTCAATTTATTTTGTTAAATTTAATCACTTTGAAAGCATGCTGAACATAAAACCCCAAGTCTTAAAGTACCATATTGTCTTATATAATTATAATCTAACCACAAAATTGGAAATTATGAATAGTACTAACAAAATTATTAATATTTTATTGATTAAACATTGAAAAAATATAGGCATTGGTTATTAATTATTTATAAATAAAATTATAATCATCTAAATTAAAAAGGAATGTTTTTGGAAAAAATTGTATTTATTACAAAAATGAATTTTTTTCATTATTTATGGACATATTTTAAAATAAATTGATACTGATATTAGGAATTTTATATGAAAAAATAAACATTATATTATGAAATTGATATTTTAAAATTATACTTTGTTGAATTATTGGGATTATTCTGAAATTATTCATTTTTTGGAAGAATAGTGTAAATACTGAATTGTATTTGAAAACTACCTTCTCTCTTAAATAATATAAAATTTTAAATTATATATTTTTTTATTTTAAAAGTAATTTTTTTATAATATATTAATTAATAAAATTTATTTAACTTTAATCATTTTCATAATGACTGTTCATATTAAAGCTTTTTTATCTTCAGAACATTTTATCTTTGAAACTAAAATTTCATGTAATGCATATGGTGTTAATTTAAAATTAAATCGAACCAAATTTAGGAATATAATTTATAAAAATAGATTTTATATATTTAATCATAATAACTGTTATTTTATTTTAATATAAAATAATTTTTTACGTAAAATAAAAAATATTAACAATAAATTTTTTTACCATTCATCAAGTAAAAATGTCATTATCAAGGGATAAACTAAAATGATTTGGTTTAAAATAACCTTAAAAGTTTTATAGTTATTTTTATTTCTCTATTTTCAGCCTATAATTTATAATTCTCTCTAATACTACTTTTTACTTTTTTTCATGATAAAAATATGGTTACGCATTTTTCTTTTATAAAATTACTAGTGTGCCACTGACCTCACTTAATATAATTCACCTTATCTCTATCCTATTCAAATAATTAATCCATTTTGGATTAGAATTTTCTAGACCAAATAACTTTTAAACCGAACTCATTTAGCATTTTTAGCATCACATTGATTATTAAACCATTCTAGGAAGGATTTTTGTGCAAACCAAATGAAGTTACCCAAAGAAAATGTAAGGTTCTTTTATTAGGGTTTTACTAAATTTCTTCCTCAACCCCATTTAATAATAAATAAACCATTTTGATATAAAAATCACTATATTACATAAATTTAGTTTTATTTATGTTATAATAATTACATAAAATCATTCCAACATCAATGAATTGTCTTACCAAATCATCTTCTATATATAAGAAAGACTATTACCTCTTAAACTGATGTTATTAGTTTTTTCATTACCACCAATCACAGTTGATTATAATGATGTATGTAAACAATATATATTAATTTATAAATTTATTTTACAAATGAAGAAATTATATTATATAAAACATTTTACTTTCATTTCTGTAGTTTATATGATGACGTTCCTCGTGTGTACGGTGGTCAACCTCTTCACGAAGCGATGTGATTAACTTTATCACTATCACGTAACATAGAAGATAATAATGATATTTTTAATGAATATGTGTAATATTAATGGAACAAATGTGATATTAATGACATATTTATCTATATGAAAATTTAATATATCATTTTATTTAAATCATTCTGACACACTAAATAATGATAACGTCATTTTTGTACGTGTCGACTATCGACATAATGAAGCGAAGACACTCTCTTTTATTCTCCACAACAAATGAAATATATTTATAATTATGTTTAAAAAATTATATGATGATATTATCATTATGTAAAGGTAATATATCACTTACCTCTATTCTATAATGATCATCGGAAAATAGAAATATTACTCATACGTATGTGTGGTTAATAATCTCAATGTTTATAATTTATTTTATTTCTCAAAACCATATATCATAATTAGTATTATTAATGGATAAGTATTTATTTATATTAATATAATTTATATATATATTATTAAACTCTATAATATTCTCAATAACTAGATATTTCATGAAAAAACACATATGACAAAACAATCTGATTAATAACCAAAACAATGAAATTAACAAAATATTAATTGTGAACATGTGATATGATGTTATAAGGTGATAATATATGGTATTATAAATATTTATATTTTTATATAATAAAATAATAACATGTTTAACACAACTATAAATTTTGTTGAATCATGTTCAAAAAAAGGGATGTGTGAGCTGTAATTCCCCAATGTTCTAAATGAATGAAATTATATTCGATAGTTTAAACGAAAAAAAAACATTTAATTTATAAGATATGGTAAACCCATGACTATTTAATATAAATTTATTTTCAAATAAATTTTATCTCATAAATATTTTAATGTAAATTAAACAATGTCATTTGTATGTTCGATGGTGCATTCATCATGTGACCCAGAGCATAAATGACCCATGATATAAATAACCAATATATCATAGCCATTAAATTGGAGTGTATGAATAATATTTAAAAAATTATAAAAATATATAGAATAAAAATTATAATTTTTTTATTTTTTTTAATTTAAATAAAATAATAATCCATTAAAAGGGGAATAAATGTTTATGAAAATAATTATTTTTCTAAAAGACAGTTTATTCACTATTTGAACTTATAATTTTAATAATATTTCTACCAATTCAAGAGAATTAACCTGAAATATATAAATATTATTTATTTATTTTAGATACCTAAATTATCATTGGGCGATTTTATGGGATATTTCATTGTAGTTTCATTTGTTTATTAATTGTTATATAACAGAAATTTTATTAAAAAATAAATTCTATTTTAATAAATAACAATGTTAATCTAAATTTCGTGAGGGGTATAAAGTAAAATTAGATCAATTTTATAGAAATTAAGTTAATTTTTGTCATTTTAATCATTTTAATGTGGAATATATTTATAAAAATGTTTACTCTTTTGAAAATTTTCTCATTATGAAACTTATATTCACATCGCATAAATAGGGTTTATTTTAATTTAAATATTTTCACAAAATGTGACTTTAATTTGGCCAAAATGATTAAATAATTTGAATCATAATAAAATATATTATCAACTAAGGAATAATTATTTTTGTATGATATTTATTGATAAAGATGGTCTAAGTTATTTACCGTTATTATGGTTGAAAAAGGGTTATGTACATTACATGATTTAGTATTGAAATTAATATTACACACACCTCTGTTTTTTATTGAATAAATTGTACATAATATTAAATTTTTCAAGGTGTAAATTATATAATAAATCTGATTATATATATATTCTAAAATGAAAAACTATCATGGTATATAACATTTTACATGTTATTTTGGTATATTCTAAAAGTGTTAAAAAAATTTAAATAGAAAAACCAGTGAATAATTTGATAAAAATATGTTATATTTTTTGGTGTATTTGTGTCATGGAAAAATAAACCATTTCATAAATTATTATTCAATTTTTTATTCATATTAGGTAAATGAGACCTCTTAACAGTGAATACTTTTGTGTATTTATAAGAATGAAACTGCTCTTCTATTAAAAATGGAATGCACCCCCTTTAGTTCTTCACACAAATCAAGCATTTTAGATAAACTATACCATTTTAAAATAACAAACCAAAATTCATTGAATCATCATATACATATTACTTTGGTATTAAATGTAACCTATTAATTCATTTGGAGGAAATATATGGTGGATAACTGATGAAGAGATAACATTCTTCAACCTTTATTTTTATTTTATTTCATTCTCTTCCTCCATAAATTCAAATTAAAACATTATTATATAATAAAATCAATGTATTTTGTATTGTGATATGTTATTATGTTAATATAATAATCCTAAATCATCTTATATTCTATAAATTGGATAACTTAATCATCATTCGTGCATATGGGGGGATATTGAATCCTGAACTTATATTATTATTATTTTCCTTACCACACATCATTATTGGTTATGATGATGTATATAAAGTTTATATGTAATATTTATAAAATAATTATAACTCGGGGGACATTTTAACATTTTTTATTTTTTTATTTGATGATCAATATGGGATGCGACAACATCGGTCATGTTTACAGCGGACTACTACCTCACAGAGTGATGTGATTCGTTTTTTACTAACATGTTACATGGACCATAAAAATTATCAATTTAAGGAAAATCTATTATGTATTTTATATTTACAATATCCTGGACATATTTATAATTATTTCAATATAAAAAATAATTTTATTTCTTACCTTTCCACCCATTGTAATAATACATATCAACATTTGAGGATGTGTGCACTTACACCTCCTCGAATTAATGTATTTCCATTATTCATCACCAAATCACAAGGATGATATATATATATATATATATATATATATATCAACAATTATAATTTTATTATAATTACATACTGCTAAATAATTACATACCTTATTTCAAAAAATGACCGTTGAAAAATGGAAATATTACTCATGCGTATGTATGACCTACTATCTCTATGATCGTAGTGTTGGTTTATTTCTCATAAATATATTTCCTGAAGGTTTTTTTAAAATTTAATTGTTTATAAATATTATAATTATTACAAGTTTTTTATTTTTTAGATGTTTAAATAATGAACTCTTTGCCCATAGTCAGCCTTACAATCTCATTATTGACACATTATCCAAATATATTCAAAATAGCTGATGAAAAATAAGTTGATAAGTAATTGTATAAAAATATAAAAAGTGAAATAAAAATAATAATAATAATGATAAATTTTGTCTTGAAATTAAATAATTAACATAATTTTATTATATAACAAGATAAATACACATATGATGTATCAGACTCAAGGTAAAAGACATCATCTCAATTTCCTTTTATTGAGCCATATTTTGATTTTAAACACCATTATTATATTATACGGTGTATATAAAACCACATTTACATTTCATATAATTTTTTTTCTATTATCATTATATTCAATTATTTATCATTTTTCTTTTGTGAATATTGTTATTGCATAGTTTCCCAAGTGATAGTGAACTTTAATGTAAAAAATATATAATTTTCATGTTTTCCTTAAAACACTTAATGTTACATGTTCTTGTATTATTTAAATTATTTTATTAAATTTTTATATGGAAATAAAATATTTATCAATTAATTTTATCAAGTATACATTATTTTAATGGTTTCGAAAAAAAGATCATATTTTTTATATGTAACGTTTTTTACAATGGAAAAATGGAATGTTCAACATGGCGATGATGAATTTTCCACTACTATGACCAAATATTATAATTATATAATTCATATAAAGGTTACATGTATCCTTAATATAAAACCTTATTCCCATTTTTTATTAATTTCAAACTGAAAATGGGTTTTAAAAGAAAAGCGTGTTTCATTGTTCAAAATGGGGTTTCAAAAGAAAATCTTATTATGATCTAAAAGTGTTTTACATATTATTTAAATAGTGTTTACCAAATGGATTTAGGATAAAACTATTTTTTTCATGATATGTTACTCGATCATTATATGAAGGGGTGATTTTGAAATACTATATATGAAGGGTCTATCCCTATTATATCATATGGGTTAGCCTGAAATCACATATACGAAGGGTAGAGACTCTTTATAGATCATCGACTAAAGGTGGGCCTAATATAACTTTTATGAAGGGTGGTCCACATTACATCACTCCGATGAATTTGGAAATGATTATATTATATTTTTATCATTATCATAGTATATTTAAAATGAATTTGAAATGGTTTCTTAATTTCTAATTAAAAAATAGACTGTGTTTAAAACTCATTGTCAAAACAATGTTTTTACAAGATTTCTAAGACCATGAATGGATTTGATCCTCTATGTCAACATCTTTTTTAATTTCTGTATATGCATTTTATAGGATTTTTTTGAGAAAACTGATTTTGTTTCTTTTATTGTGAAAATTATATATATGAATTTATCAAAGATCATTGATATAAAAGTAATAATTTCATTTCTTTTCATCATTTAACTGAAATTGTGGTTTCCTTTCTTTTTACATCACCTACTATGTTTTTTTCACATATTTGGTTTTAATAAAATCTCTATGTTGATGGATGGTTAAGGGAAAAGAACACGTAATGTTGGAATTTATAAATATTTTCCCTAAAAAGAAATCCGGACATGTTATAAATTTTTTATATTTTCGTAAAAATGGATCATAATAGGAAGTGTCCAAATTGTATTTTATGGTTTTTATGTATTATTTATGGACTAATTATCCTAAAATATAAACTAGAATACATAATATATGTGAAATAAATTAGATTCTTGAATAAATAAAAATATCATTTAATGTTTAAGGATGGGTCCCTATAGTTGGTATCAGATGTAATATTAGAAAAAATTATAGGTAAAGATAGATTCAATATTATTCCCATGGAATATTTTACCTTATATATAAGCTGAAATAATATATCATCTTAATATTATAATGTTACTTCTTCTAAACTATTCCTCCTCAGAATGGTTTTCTATAGTGGAAAAAGGATTGACATAGTGTGAAATAATCAAGAGGAAAATATCCATACAAATAAAATCCCATATTGTATAGAAAATCAATATTGGTGTTTGATTTAAGGATGTCTTAGTTGACATAATTTATAAATGATTGTAGTATCCATGCTAAAAAGGTACTCAATTAACCATAATGGAACATACCTATATTGGGTAATTTTATCAGACAACATCTCATATATATCAAAGTATTATATGACCCCATTATACCAATAGAATATATCAATTATATATAAATATTTTTGATTTGAAGGGGTGTTTAGAACATTATAAGGTACCACATTAAATTTATTACTTTTAAAGATGAAGCTGATTGATGGTGGTATTTGTTTATTAATATCAAGGAGAAATATGGTCATAATGCAATGTAATGGGACCTATTTATTAATATGTTTGAGAAATAATTATTTAGGTTGTTTGTATTATTCTCGTGAAACAATTCATGTAATTGATAAAAAAGGATAATGCTCTTGTGTCATCATATGACGATAATTTTACAATGTTTTCAAGGAATGTACTGGAATTTGTGCATGAAAATAATAGTAAAATTATGATATTCTACATAGGTTTACAACCATATTTTAGATAGTTTTGTCTGTAGGAGAATTGAAAGGTTAAGATATTTTTTTATTGATAATATTGATATTGGTTTATCTGACACTCATGTAACATGAAATGAAAATTGTACAAAATATTCAATGTATCATCAAATAGGGAATCCTAAAATTTAGTGTCGTCATGGTAAAATGGAATAATTATACAATTTTGCAAAAATAAAATTCAAATTAAGAGTGATAGCATTTCGAATGAGTTATAAGTGTTGAATATTCTGTCATAAATTCTGTGACTTCAATGATAGGAGTCCTGAATAATCCAACAGTTAGATATCAGCTTACCATTCAAGAGTTTGATGTTTTATCATCAATGGTTTGGCTCAATATTCAAATGTGTGTCTAAATTTACATACTCATGGAGGAAATCATGATTATTAGAAGAACAACTGGTTGAAAAATTTATTTTCTAAATCAAATGTGGATGTGGGACCATCAAGTGTAGAGGTGAAAACTCTATGGTGATTAGAGTTTTTCGATGTTCCTCTAAAATATCAATGCCTTAAGAACCAATATATTGATGTATTATGTAATGGAAATATTATGAGATAAATATATTGAGTTTTTATAGATATATGAACTATATGTTTTGTGGAATATTTATTTGAGGAGTAATTTCTCAAGATTTTATTTTTATAGGTTAAAATATATTGATATCATTAAGGTTTAATATGGCCTTGTTTTTTTAAAACAATTTTTAAAAATATAAATGATAAATTAGTGGGGTGACTTCTGAGTTTTTGATATATTTTTTATATATTATAACTTGTTATAACCATATTGTTTTTGGAAAAAAGATAAAGGAATATGTAAATAACTTTCACTCATTTAGGGATATTATGATCTATTTAATGTTAATTTATGTGCTTTAGGTATAAAATATAATCTTTTGGATATACATTTCTTGGAGTAAGGGATGAGTTTTTGATTCTAGATGCATAACCAATACATAAAATTTTACATATAAAATATAATATTATTATGTAATTATATTTCTTTACACTATTATATATTAAAATAATTCTTCAAAATATAGGAAATGGTTCTTCAAACAAAATATTTATCCTGTTACATTGAGATATGATGAATCATATGGTTTTTTAAATAATTGTATATTTATGTTTTTTATCACCTTGAAATTATATTGCTCATTCACGAGTTTTTGATAAATAACCACAATAACTCTCAATGACTGTTTATTCTTTTCTCCAACATCAAAATATTCAATTCTCACCAATGTAATCCTATTTGAGAACTTAGTTATGTGTTATTGAATATGGCCTTTGTACTTACCTTTATCTTTCATTTAGAGGATTGTTTATGAAAGATTTTTATTATGTAGGTTTCAAAGTAAGGTATTTTAATATTTGATCCCTTGATTACAGAGATGTTGATAAAATTGTGAGGGTAGAATTTATTGTAGGGGGGATGTAACAAATTTAGATTTTAAAATAATAAAATTATATTTTATATTATAAAGGATAGTTAAAAAAGAGAATTGACAATACGGTAATTACATAAGATATTATGATATATTCCTTTTTAAATAAATATAATCTCATCAATATGTTATGGAAAAACAACCCTGAGACATTTGTGTTTGATAGTGTATTCAACACATGACATGGTGCATAAATGACCCACGATATATATATGTCAATTATATAAAAACTATTAAAATGTAATGTATGAATATTATTAACTTAAATATAAAAATTTATATTTTACATATATTAATTTTAAATTTATTTATTACAATCATAATAATAATAACTTAAATGAACAGTCATGTTTTTGGAAAAATAAATTTTATAAATATTTCTTACCCATGATTTTCACACATAATATTAAAATAAATTTTCAAAATTTTATAAAAATAATTTAAGAAATTAAATTTCTATTCTGAAATTAGGAAACCAAAATTAGAATATGTTTAATTTTTTTGGATTTTTCTGAGAAATTTCATTTATTGATGAATTATGCGACATACAAAATTTTAATTGAAAGGGTATTTTCATATAAATAATATATAAAGTTAAATAATATTATAGAATCATTTAAATGAAATAATACATAAATTTTATATAAGGTAATCAAATTTAAGTAATTCTAATCATTTTCATGTTAAATATAGATATAAACCCTTTCTACCCTTTTGAGCAATTTCACTTTAAAAACATGATTTTTCATAACATTTATGAGATTAATTTTAAATTCAATTATGCCACTTTTGTAAGTTAATTTTCTATAATGGATTACATATCTAGAATCATCCTAATTTATATTACCTAATAATTTTGATTTTGTTATTAATGATGGTGATTACTAAAAAAAATTAAAATTATTTATCATGATTAAGGATATAACAGGGTTTTGTGTCTTTGATGTGATTATACTAAAGTTAATATAACACATACTTGGAATTTTTATCTTGAATTTTTTATTTAAAAATTATAATAATTCATTCATAATTTTAAACTGATTATAATTTTATTTTAATTATTAATGAAAAAAATATCTTGTTAAATAAAAATATTCATGTTTCCATTATCAAAACTAAAACTAGTAAAAATGCATCAAATTAATTATTAATGAATAACATGAAATATATATATTGCAATTACTTAGTTGAAGGTGTTTCGGGACCACATGATCCCACCTCTCTCTTATTATTCAATTTTGTAGGCAGATGTTGTAATTTATTTCTCACATTAGTGAATAATATGGGTTATTTGCGAGAATATCACCCTTCTCCACTATTCTAAAAATAAATTCACACCCCCCAAAACATGAACCCTCTAATACATTTTTATTGAAAAATTCATCAAAATACGACTTCCCAACTTCTCTCAATTCATCTTATAATCCATATTTTTGGAAAAAATCCAACCTTGGAAGGCCTTTGGTGGAATCCTTACGAGAATACCAAAATAAGATGTTGTGTTCTTCAAAGAGTGTTTACATTTTATATAATTCTACACCTATTTATATTATTATTAAACCAGGAACATATAATATAATAATTATATTACATGTGAAATAAATTTATTATGTTAAATAAATAACCTTATTCCTTATCATATATCATATTATTTGTTTAATAAATCATCATTCGTGTATACGACAAACTACTACCTCAGGAACCAATGTCTTTCATTTTTTCAACCCGCCTCTAACAGTTTGGTATGATGATGTATATAAAGTTTAATTATGATATTTATTAAATAATTATAGCATTGGATTCATTATATCATTTTTACATTTTTATTTCCATTCTTGATGGGATAATGTAACACGACTCATGTTTATGGGGGACTACATAATTGTGAAGCGAGGGGATTAGTTTATCATTCACATGTTAAATGAAAGATAATATGGGTAATGGTAAATAATAAATCTTATATAAATTAAATTTATATGATATTAATGACATATGTATCATTTGTAAATATAATATACCATTTATCATTCTTACATTTTCACTCATGGAAAAAAGTTATACTATTGTTCATGGATGTTTGAATTATCGCCTCCTCAAAGTGATGTAATCACATTATTCATCACCACATCATAATAAATAAATATATATATATATATAATATTGATAAATAATATTTTATTTATGATATTTTTATCATTTATAATGATAAAATATTAGATACCATGTTTCCAAAATGATCATTGAAAAATGGAAATGTTACTCATGAGTATGTATAGCCTACTAAATCCATTATTATTATGTTAGATCATTTTTCATAACCATATTTTATTGTACGTTTAAGAAGTATAATTTAGGTATAAATATTATAATTATTTAATTATTCTTATTCTGTATATTTTTAAATAATTACATAATTGACTATTGTAAACCTACCAACTGCACTTTTGACACAATAAAAAATATTGTCAATACAACCAACCTAAACTAAATTGATAATATAATTTCATAAATCATTGAATTATGTGAAATAAAATTAATTATAAAATTTTTAATTGTTATCATGAAATTAGATAATTAACATAAATTTATTATTCAATAAGATAAACACACGTGTGACGAATCAGATTCAATGTAAGGGACTCCGTCTCTATTTTGTTTTGTCGAGAGGAATTTTTTTATTTTGAAAAATTGTTACATTATATGGTGAACATATAGACAATTTCAAATTTAAAATCTTCAGTTCATTGATTATCATTATATTACATTTTTTATAATTTCATTCTATCACGGGGTTTATGATTCATGTGGTTCCGAAGTGGTACATAAATTTTTATTAATTTTTTGTAAAGAATTCCTTCAAAATATTCATGTTCCATGACCATTTTTTCCAAAAATTATTTTATTAATGTTTTATGAGGATATAGAAAAAATTATAAGGTGTATTTTATCACTTTTTTGAAATACTTCAATAATTTTCAAAAAGTATTCTTTTTTTTGTTTTTTAAAAAGAACATTTTGACAAAAAAAGGAATTTCTTTTATAGTGATAATGATTTTTCCACTGACATCAACTATGTTTAATTTATAGATTCTATTGAAATATTTGAATTCTTAAAATTTATTCACAAATATAATGTTTTTAAATTTTGATGTTGAAAATGTTTTTCTTAGAAAATGTTTTTTTGGTACTGAATTTGGGTTTTAAAGGAATATAGAATTTTATTTTAAATTGTTTTTATATGTGTTTTAATGATTTTTGTAAATGTATATATGATGAATGTGTTTTATACATAATATGTTAATTGTGAATTATATGAAAATAGTGAGATTTGATATAAATTATATGAATGATTAAGCCCCATTGAATCTCAAGAGTGATCCCTATATAGGTTATATAAAGGGTTGATCTCCATTATAGACTATGAATGATGGGTAATAATGGAATATATTATTTTACTAGTGAGCCCTATTAAAAAAATCCAATGACTATGGTAATTATTACAGATAATTTTGGCTATATGGATACCCCAATCAATTTTTTGGAGGGGATTAATTAATATGTTAATCAAAGAGACAAATTTGTTTTTCTGATTTCTTGTTATATGATTTTAAGGATTCCATTTAGAAGAACTTGTGTGTCTGTTTAATTTTGAAAATGTTTTATTTTATACCCTTATATAAATCCTCTTAAAATGAAAATATTTCATTGTTTCCATTTTTTTAATGAACTAGTTATTTCATTAATTTTTATATCCCTTATTAATAATTTATTATTATCTACTATTTTTTTCAAATCATTGGGTTTATGGTTGCGTATGGTAATGTAAGTGGTCATTATGAATGGTATGAATATTTTCCATTAAAATACATCTTTTTTATTTTAAAATTATTATATTATGGAAAAAATGGTTACCAATCTGAGGTATCAACTATTTATTTTAAAAGTTTTTATGTATAAGTTATGGCTTCATACACTATAAATATATTCCTTAAAATATCATCAAACTAATATTATGTAATTAATTAAAAAAACCAATATCAAGTAATATTTATGGGTGGTACCTAATAGTTTGTATTAGAGGATGTATTAGACAAATTTTGAGGTTATGATACTGTTAATATGATTCAATTGTAATATTTTACCATTTCAATAATATGAAATGATGTAACCTTTTATGATTACAATGTTTCTTCATATAAACTATGTTTTCTAATAATGGTATCCTATATAGGAAATATGACTGATGTTGTGGGAATTGATTGAGAGGAAAATATCCATCAAAATCTGCTTCCTAAGATGGTTGGAATAGGCACAAAACAATTTTTTTAGTTCTATCTTGGAAGCCAAAAGATATATGTGGTGGTCGTATCCATTCTAGAGTGGAACAAAATATTCCACAAAAGAACACCCTAATAGTGTAAAATATAATGAGAAAATATCTCACATATTTCAACGGATCATGATATCCAATCACAAGTGATGGAGTTATCAATACTCTAGAAAAAATATTTTAATTCATTTAATGTTTATAATGTCAAAGGGTAACTATTTAAATGTATTATTTTTGAAAGAGAAGTTGTTTTATAGTGGGTTTTGGTTAAGAATACCAGGTATAAATATGATGTTTATTATTTATAATGTGATACATTTAAGAATATTTAATTTGAAAAATAATTCACCAGGGTTGTTTGGATTAGGGGGAAAACAATTCATAGATTTGAGGATAAATGATAATGATTTGATGTCTGTATATTATAAAAATTACACAGGGTCATCCAAGTACGTATCATATTTTATTAATGATACTGATTGTAAAATTAATGGATTTTAATTAATATTAAAATCAATCATGTAATGAGTTTTTGGAACATGGTAATTTAAATGTTATTATAAATTATTTTATTGTAAGGAGAAAGCCAAGATTGAGTATTCTGACACTTATGTTTCATGAGGAAAAAGATTAGGAAATTGTCAAATTGGAACTAAATATTTATGAAACCAACAAAGAAATCATGGTGGTAAACCCAAAACATCTTCCACATATGTTAAAATAAATTATGGGAAATTTATGTTTCGATCTGGAAACTGTTTCTCATCTAGAAGTTTCATCCACAATTTTTGTACCTCTAATGTTACGAGTCTAGAACAATCTTATAATGATATAATATATAGAAAAGCTAAAATGATATAGTTTAGATGAAATATATATGGACATTATGATAACATGGATATGAAGTTACGTACTCAGTGTGGAAATCATTATGATTAAAATAAGAAAAGGAAGTAAAAAATTAATTTTATACTTATAGAGTTGATGTTCATCCAACAGCTGAGTTGGTCATATCTCTTGGGAGCTCTTAATTATTTGATATACGATTCAAATATAAAAGTTTTAGGAACCAATATTTGGATGTTTTATGTTTTGTAAATTCTTTGGTAGATATTAATTTACAATGGATAGATATCTTAAATATATGTTTTAGTGAAATTTTTAATTTATGAGTAATTACATTAGATTTTATAGACACTTGAATAAATGTATTCATTACATTAGAAAATAATATTATAAGAACACATTTTCACATTGGCATGGTTCCTTTAAATATTGGAATACATTTATTCATTGGGATTCATGTGGATTCCATATGATTCAGGTAAGGTTTTGTGGTTGACTTGAGATTTTTTAAAGATAAGATCTCTTGTCGGTGGATATTTTTGGCATGTCATATAAGGAATCATCCTTAAAAATTACATAATCTATAATTAATTTAATAATTCAAAATTAAGGATATTTTCATGTTAAAATATTCAGATAATTAGGTCATAACATATACATAAAAACTAGAATATTACAAATAACACATCTACTCATTATCCATTTTTTCATAAAAACACTTAAATGAAAAGAAGCATGTTTTGTTCCCCATATTAAATAGCATGGCTATTCCATGATTCCTTCCATGAACCTATTCATCTTTACATCCGGTGAATAAACTTCCCAAAACATGTGGTGATCATAAAAATCTCAGTAAAGGATATACTAAAAAGGAAAACCCTTAGTTTTTTAAAACAACATGTTTACAATTAATACTTTATAATAAGTATTAATTTTCACATTTATGAATTAGTAAAAAATCATCAATGAATAAAATCCCATTGATTTCACTTTTTTAACCAAAATATTACCATAAAAATCATAGAAAGAACAAATTATATATTAATGCTAAACATGGGACATAATCATTCATAAATGGAATGACAATACAGTCGACTTCCATAAATTATTCTTACAAATGGAAAATCCATATGACCAACGTCCATACCCAATTAATTAGAGGTTATAATATAACCCCCCCATCCTTAGATAATCATAGAACCACCCATCATTTGTTTTATCATGTAACCACCTGTCAAACGTCCAAGTAAAATTATATAATTATTACAAATAAAATAATTAAAATATCAATATTAGAATCAGAAAATTTCATTTGAAATCACAAGAAATAATTTCAAGATATTGAAATAGTAAATCCATATTCAAAACCCTTTTCAATATGAAAATATGTAAATGGGAATATGGTATTTATTTTACATTTAAAACCACCACGTCTTGTTAAGGAAGCCAAAAATCAAATAATTCTCACGGTGAAAAGAAGATCTCTATCATCGCATACGTTATAGAGATTTTTTTGTCGTTTAGTAAAACAATTCATAAAAAAATATACCCTTTGAATGAAATTAAATTTCAAAGGGGTTTATTACCCACATTGTAAAAGAAGGGGTGTATATAATAAAATCATGCCCCTATGAATGGAGATTGAGACAAAGTCCCTTACCTCAAGTCTGACTTGACTCATTCGTCATTTAATTTCCTGAATAATAATCTTAAGATAAATTCAACTTTATTATGATCCTTTATCATGTTTATTATTCGTTTTATATCACTTAATACCTTTCTGTAATAATTAGTTAATTATTTGAGTTCATATCAGACATTTTGTTAATGTTTAGAACTTGATTCAAAAATGAACTTGTTCTAATTATAATGTTTCTATGTGGTCAAAATTACATTATTTACATAATTTTATTCATGATTTAGATATCATTTATATAATATATATTCAGTATATATGTATTTTAGAATAGTCCATTTCATATGTATTTATGAAATATAATGCACCATTCATAGAGACGGTAAGTCGTACATATGCATTAACGCTACTTTCATTTATTTTTAATATTTAAAGGAATGATAAATAAATGATACATAGGTATATTATAATTATAGTATAATATATATTACACAGAAGTTACATATATTCTAAAATTTCATCTATTAAACATTCCATTTGTATCAATAATGAGTCACATCACTTTGAGGGGACGGTAGTCCGCACTTTATCAAATAAAATTATCAAATTTATACAACATAGAAATCAAAAAGATGTTTTCAAATTGAGAATTAATGTATCATATATATATATAAATTAAATATAATAAATATATTATATAATTACAGTTCCACCATAATTTATAAGATAAGTGGTTGTATGAGAAGATTGTAAAATCATTGTTTCGTGAGGCAGTAGTTCGTCGTCCACATAAAAAATAAGTTTTATACCCATTATAAAGAGGTTTGAGTAATTTTAGTTCAACTAATTATTATAAAAAATCCTAGTATAATGAAGATACTTTTTTTATAATGCAATTGAATAAAGATATTTTAGGGGCGATGTAGAAGGAAAACAAAAGAAATAATCATGGGAGAAGATAGTACATCTAGTTGGGTAAACCATTTTTTAAGATAGAAGGCCTTCTTTAGTTGCCTTATGCCAATATTAAGGTTTCTAGGAGGAATTAATGGATATTGGGATCTTATTTTTGTAGTGTTTGGATGAGACAAGGGGGCTTGAGATGCATGAGTAAGGGATATAGGTGGTGTCCATTTATAAGAGGGAGGATGGACACTTCAAGAAAGTTTGAAAGTATCATTTTATTATTAACTAATTTTCAAATTATAATAACTCCAATGTGATATATTTTTAATACTAGATGAGGTTGGGATAAAAAGAATATCATCCATTGAGTTTTAGAAGTTTTTAGGTCACAAATTTAACCTTACCATTTTGCTTTAACCCTTTGTAAACTAATTTATCTTTTACAACGTCTTCTTGTATATTCATACTATATGGTTGATATATTTAATAATATATGCCAAAAGACCCAAAAATGGATCATTAATGAAAATTTTAACATCATATATTCCTGATTACCTAATATTAGACATTAGTACTATTATATCATTTTGAAAAATATTCATTTATTTAAAACTCATTTATGTCAATTTTGGTAATATTCATATCATGGATTATTAAAAATGAACATAAACATGATTAATCTGAAAAAAATCATGAATCCAAATATAACAAGATATAAATATTCAAAGAAAATTTGTATGAAATAAAAATCTTCATAATAATTTTAATTTAATATTTATAATCACATTTATTTAAATCATTCATTAATAAGGTAATCACTACATTACAAGTGTGTCATAAGTGATTTTATTTATACAATATCTAAAAATAATAAATAAAATACCCTGATGAAAAAAAATTATACTTATAATGACTATTTACATTTCATTAGATAAATTATATAACTCTATATAAAAAAATATTAAATGTTACATGTTTAGGTTATATTTTCCTTAACATTAAATTAAAAGTAATTAAATGTCATTTTCACACAGAAGTGGCACCATGGGGCCCTAAAACAGATCCAAGGATTTACATGGTTGAATGTATCTCAACAAATAGGGTTAGGACATTTGTTATTGTGACATAATATTATTGTAATATTATTTTTTTTCCTTATTTACCAGACTTACCTTTTATCCATGGTATATAAAATATTTTTTTTAAGTTTTCATAATGTCTAAAAATATAATTTACTTATTTACACAATATTGAATACCTTATTCCTAATATATAATCCATTTTTCAAAATTCAAAACTTTAATGTTGTAGAAATTAATTTAAAATTAATTACCATTGTCAAAACCAAAAGGCTTGTTTTTAAGAAATAATAACTATCAAATGATTGACAAGTGTTTATCTCTAATTAAAAAGTAAAATTATTTTCAAGGAACAAAATTGGATTAAATTTTAAATATATAATCTCATTACACTTCAAAATCAATTAAAAATATAATCTAACGTGATAAATAATTCAGATGAAAAGACAATTTTTAATTCAAATGCGGTATTTTTCACTATTCATTAAAAAAATAAAATTATCAGAAAAAGACCCAAAATTATTCATAGGTAAATATTGATGTACCAATTGTAAATAAGAAGTTTATTATATCAAATGGAATATAAATAACTGACAAAAACTAGATTTAAAAAGTGTTCACAATTAAAAGGATGTAAACAATCCTTTTAAAGAATTATGGAGTATTTCATGCTTAAAATCAGAATATATCTTATTTTTAAACACTAAAATTTATTGGAATGATGTAAATAAATTTAAAAAACATTATTAATACTAATATAGTTTGTTCTCTTCATTGATGATAATAAAACAGTTAGGCATTAACTATAATTTAAAAATAATATTATTATCATGTAAATTTTATATAACATAATGTTGTGTGCAATATAAGATTTCAGAAGATCTGTTGTTGCATGTTGAGTACACTTTCAAAAATAATATCCAATTTTAATTAAAATTAATATTTATTTCATAAATATTAATAAATATAAAAAATATTTATCTTTAACTACTTGGGATGATACATCCTTACCCAATTTTGGAAATTATGTCCTCATAATTTTCCTTACATACCAAGTAAGTGGGGTTATTAATCCCGCATATAAATTTCATATTCTCATGTTGTCACATCAACTCTATCATTTTCTCACAAAACCATAACCTGATAAATCACCTTATTCCAGAACACTAGCTCTATAAGGTCAAGAATCTGGACTTGTTGTTCCTCATAAGAATGATTATCTTCCAAATGAACTACTTTTGGAAAAAAATATGTCATGGATCTGGAATATACATTATAATACATGAAATAAGTAAATCATTGTGTACCTGGGATAAACACAGTGATAATTCCACTTGGTAAGTAACTCATCCAACTTTATCCGTAATTTTATATAGTCCAATGGACGATGGACTCAACTACCCCTTTATACCATTACACATCACACATTTCCATGGAGAGACATTGAGAAAGACATTAAAAACTACCTTAAAGGAATGATCCTTACTTTGGTTATCCACATAACTTCTCAGTCTACTATGAGTTGTCCGAATGAGTTTCGGTATCCACTAAACATTCTCTACCATCTCTTATATCAATTCCAGTCCCATTATATTCCATTCACCTATATTATCCCAAAAATAAGGATTTTGAAACTGCTTCCCATATAATTATTCAAATGGATCCACCTGTATACTGGAATGAAAACTATTATTATAAGAAAATTAATCCAAAGTTAGATGTCCGTCCGAACTTTGCTAGTAATACATTCAAGAATCACATATAATATCTTCCAATTCATGAATTGTTCGCTCTAACTACTGATCTTATTGAAGAGTAAAAGATACACTAAAATTTAATTCAGTTCCCACTGACATCTGATGACCTTTCCAAAATATAACAGTAAACCTGGTTTCACGATCAGATATAATGGGGAGGGTAACTCTAAGGAACCTGAATATCTATTTAATATAAAACTGATAAAGTTGATGTAGAGAAAGAGAATCTCAAGCAGGAAGGAAATTAGAAGATTTAGTCAATCGAGCAATAATAACCCAGATTTCATTATTACCTTGACATGTCTTTAGTAATCCCACAAAAATTTCCATGGATATATTTTCCCATTTCCACTCTATCAGTAGTAAAGGTGGAAGAATATCTCCCAAAAACTACCACTCTACATTAAATTATTGGCAAGTTAAACACTTTATAGTGAATTCATCAATATCTTTTTTTTATTTTATCCTACCAGTAATAATCTAGATGATAGATGTCCATCTTAGTACTGCCAGGATGAATTGAAATTGGAGAACTATGAGATTCACATAACAATTAGTTCTTTAACTGTGAATCACAAGGAACACATAATATCTTTCCACACCACAAAACAAAATCTATATCAATCTTAATTTCAGGTAACTTAACATTATTAACCAATTATTCCATTTCTTGCAACTCACTATCTTATTTATACACTTTCATTTTTATTTATACTAGAGATGATTTCACTAACACCTGAATCAAAACAGAGTGACCTCCTCTATAGACAATTTCTATGCTAAGATTTATCAGATCGTTAATCCAAGGAACTTGTTCCAAACCTATCATGGTTAATGTAGCGTTACTTTTTTGACTCATTTAATCAGTCACTTTATTATATATTATTGGATGGTAATGAGTCATGCAATCATAATATTTGATTAATTCCAACCATCTCTTATGTCTATTGTTCAATTTTTTCTGAGTGATTTTATAGGTCAATATTTTCTGATTAGTATATATTTCACACTTTATTCTACGAAAATTATGCCTACATATTTTTAAAGAAAAAACAATAAAAGTTAATTCAAAATCATGTTTATGGTTATTTAACTAATTTATTTCAACTGACGTAAAGCATAGGTAATTAAATGATCATTCTACATTAGGATACAATTATTTCCTTTCAACAAATCATCATTATATATAACTAATTAACCATTTCGGGACGGAACGACCAAAATAGGTGCATTCACCAATATTCATTTCAATTCATGAAAACAATAATCACATTCTTCTGTACAAATAAATTTAAAACCATTTCGAGTAAATTTATTTATTGGGACATATAACTTTGAAATCTTATCAGCAAGCCTTTAATAATAGTATTATTACTATACCTCTTGTTTATATTTCTCTCTAAGAACACCTTATCATTAGAAAACTCCATTTCTACCTTCTCAGCACATCTGAAACGTCTTTAACAACTTTTGAATTCATGAGAGGCTAATGATCATCGATACAATGGCCAGATTCATTAGTAAAATTGATTTATCTTACTATCAAGATATCAAATGAAATTTTGAGCATACCCTCCTAGTCGAGTGGACTTTTCTTTTTATGTATCCACAATGTAATCCCCCTACCTCAATTCCAAGAATTTGTTTTCCATTAGAAGTCATAATACCTTAGGAAAATATTTCTCAAGAATTATACCTTTGAATTCCACCGAACAAAGAGCATCAATCTCCTAAATTTTTCTGATATTTTTAATTATTGACCAACAGTGATCTAGTTCACCTTCAAAATGATAATCAATAAGACTAGACTTTTGATTTTTTGTACATCACATGGCATTGAAATTTTTTTCCAGTGCATTGATCCCCCCTTCTTCTGGAAAAATGTCAGATGATCCTCTAAATGATGAGAGATGTTGCCTAATGAAATGATCCAATATAGAAATGTACATAGTAATTTGATCTATTTGATCTCGTTCATGTATACCACCACCATTTATAGCTTGAGTCAAATACTCCATTACTGCAGCAAATATTTTAGTTTCTATTCCAACCATATCGGGATGCTTATTTGGATTTTTATTCTTTAATGTATGCCTTCCTAGCACTACTGGAATGTTTTCTCTATGGAAAACCATTATGAATAATCATATCTTAGAACTAAAAACATGGTATTCATAAAATTTTATATCATTAAATTTGGGATTTATATGAAAATTATGGATATTCTGTTAACAAAATTCTAACTCTTAATGTTATATGAAACGATCCCTAATACCAAATATAAGCCCCGAGCCTTAAACATTACATAATATTGAATTATATTAGTAATTCAGCTTGAGGATATTTTCAGTATTATAGCATTGTAGAATTAGGTCCTAACATATATATATCAACTTTAACATTACATGTAGACACTTATACTCAGTATCCATTTTTTAATAAAATAAAAAAGTCTTAAAGAAATGAAATATTTTTTGTTCAATGTTTTAAATAGAATTAATTTTCCTTGATTCCATACATGACCCAATTCTACTTTAGGTCATGTGAAAAAATATTTCAAAAACATGGTATGAGCATAAAATGATTTGTAAGGGATAAAAAAAGATAGAAAAATGTTATATTTTCAAAAAAACATTTAAACAATGAATACTTTATCATAAGTAATTCTTTTCAAATTTATGAAGTAGTAAATACTCTTCACTGAATAGAAGTTCATTTCATACCCTTGTTTTACAAAAATATTTCAATAAAATCCAAAGAATAAACACATAATATATAAAATGTAATCATGGGACATAATTCTAATTAAATGGAATAACAATAAGATCGACTTCCACATATCATTCATAAAAATTGAATATCCATACGGCTGACTTCCATACCCAATGCATTGGATGTTATAATGTAACCACCCTTCCATGGTTTATCATAGAACCACCATTCATTTGGATAATCATGTAAGCACCCGTCAAATGTCCATGTACCATTAGGTAATCATCCCACATAAAAGATTAGAAATATCAACATTTTAATAAGAAGATTTCATTTGAAATCACAAGAAATAATTTCATGATCTTGAAATAGAGATTCCACATTAGAAAACATTTTCAATACCAAAACATATAAAAATGATATATGATATTTATTTTCCATTTAAAAACCTCTCAAATTATTAAGGATGCCAAATATCAAATAATGTTCGTAGTAGTGTAAAGGTTATTGTCACCGCATTTCTTAAAAACACTCATTTTGTATTTTAGTAAAATACTTCTTTGAAAAAATATTCCCTTTGAATGTATGTAAAATTCAATGTGGTTCATTATACACAGTGTAAAAGAAGTGGTGTATATTATGAAAACATTCCCCAATGAAAGAAGATTGAGGCATTCCCCTACCTCGTGTCCGACTTGACACATTCATTATTTAATTTCCAGAATAATAAAAATAAGTTCATTTATACTTTCTTCAAAACCTAGTTCAATTTTTTTATTCCTTTCATATCACAAATTACCATAGTATAACTATTATATAATTATTTGAGTTCATATCATAAATTTTGTCGATAGTCGGAACTTCAGTAAAATATGAAGATCTTATAATTAAAAATTGTCCATGTGGTCAGATGTACATTATCTCCATAATTATATTCATGATTTAGATATCATATGTATCATATTTATCCAGTATGTATATATTTTATAATAGACCATAGAATATGGATATACGAAATGAAAACACATCGTTCATATAGATGGTAAGCCGTACATACGCATCAATGCTACATTTGTTTCTTTTTCATATTCAAATGAACACAACTTCATTAATTCCATCCTTTATACATTCCATGAATATCATGGACGATTCATAGCACATTGACGGGGGGTAGTCTGCACTACCTCAATTGAAATTATCATATTTATACAACACGAAAAGCATAAAGTCATGTTCTAAATGAGAGTTAAAATTTCATATAAATAATATAAATATCAGAAATATCATATATAATTATAGTTCCATAATAATGACAACCATAAAAGTTGGTAAGGAGAATATTGACTAATCATCATTTTGTGAGGTATTAGCTCACCAACCACAGAAACAATATGTTCTAATACCATTACATAGAGGCATGTTTAAGTGTAGTTTGAATTATTCTTATAAAAACAAATATTTAATATTCAAGTGTTTCTATTAAATAATTTAATAAAGAGAGTTTATGGGGTTCGATAAGGAATATAAAAGAAACAATATTAAGAGAATAAGTTACCTCAAATCGAGTAATTCCTTTTGATTTAACCTAAACCGACTTCTTTAATTGTCTTCATCCAAAATTATTGGTTATACGAGGAATATAGGGATGTTATGAGATTATTTTGGAAGATATTTAATGATCCATGAGGGATTCAGATATATGAGTAAGGGTTATGTGTGGTATCATTTTAAAAGAGGTGGGATGGGCTCTTTTGGACTATTTGGAAGTATTATTTTATTTTTAATTCATTTTCAAAATATAATAACAAAAATGTGATATATTTCTCTGATCTGATGAGTATTGGTTAAAATCATATCATTCAATGGGCTTTACATATGTTTAGGACCAAAATTTAACATTATTGTTTTTTCCTTTAACTGTAGTTAAATAATTTTACTTTTACCATGTCTTCTATATATTAATACTATATGGTTAATATATTAACTATAAAATTACAATAGACACAAAAATTGATCATTATGGACATTTTAAACATAATATATATTATTTTCCATAATCATAAATTTTTATAAATATTCTATCATTCATTATACTTTTATTTTATTTAAAAACACATTTGTGTTCATTTTTATACTATTAATATCATGAGTTTTTAAATATATATATAAACATTATGAATTAGAAAAAAAATCATTAATAAAATTATGAAAAGTAATAATTATTCATAAAATTTTTTTATGGCATAAAAAATTGCAAAATAAATTTATTTTAATATTTATAATCTCATTTATTTAAATCATTCATTAGTAAGGTAATTAATATATCACAATTTTTTCATAATTAAATTTCTATATTTATTCTCCAAAAATTCTAAAAAAATAGCATGATGTAATAAATCATTCCAGCATTCTAATTACTATCTATAGTCGAAGAAAACACTTTTATATCACTATATAAAATTTTATTGAAAAAAATATGATTAGTTTATATTTTTCTAAACATTAAATTAACAGCAATTAAATGCCATTTTCAAACACAACTGGCACTATGAGGTCTAAAAATAGACCTAAGGATTCCCATGGTCAGAAATATGTCATACAAGTGTGATAAGTCATGTGTTTGGGTAATTAATTATTTTCTACCCTTATTTACTAGGGTAATCCTTCAACCATAGTAAAGAAAATATTTACTGAAGATACTATTGAATATGTCTAAAAAAAGATAACTATTTAGAAAAATTTAACCTCTTGATTCAGAATATGAAATCAATTTTTTCAAATTCAAAACAAAGATGTTGGAGAAATTAATTTTAATGTAATTCCTTTTGTCAAAACTAAAAACCTTATTTTTACTAAATATTCCCAATCAAAGGATTGGCATGTGTTTATCTATTATTAAAAAGTGAAATTAATTACAATGACCAATATTGGAATAAATGGTAGAAAAATAATCTAATAACTCTTTAAAATTAAAAAGATAATATATCCATATAAATAAATCAGATGAAAATGCAGTTTCTACTTAATGTTTAGTATTTTTTACTAATAATTAAAAATGAACTTTTTGATAAAAATACCAAAAATTTACCAAATGTAATTAATTATGTACCTCTTCTAATGAATAATATTATTTTTTTTCAAATGCAATATATAAAAGTGAAAAAATTGTATTTAAGAAGGGTTCACTCTCAAGAGGTGGTAAAAACACTTTAATGAATTATAGAGTATTTCATGCTTAAAATATTATTTTTTTCTTATTTTATACCTCAAAAACGTATTTGATAAATGTAATGACATTAGAAAATTATGTTTAATTATAATATGGTATTTTATGGCCATTCCCTCCATTAAAATGGCTAGGCATTAACAACAATTTAAAAATAATAATAATATTATATTACATTTTTGTATAACTCAACATTGTGTGAAACGTATGATTTCAGAGAAATCTATAGTTCTGTGTTGAGAACACCATAGAACATAGAATCTGCTTTAATATAAAATTTATATTCAACTAATATATATTAATAAATATGAAAATTCCATATCCATTAATTATGAGTGATATTACATGTCATATGGTTAGAGTAACCTATTTGAGGTAGGCCACCTGGTACATTTTATTAATATATGGATAGTAAGTGAATTACTGTAGAGAACAAAAGTTAGATTAACCATGAGATTGGGCCACAGGGCCATGCGAGAGTGTATGAAGATTTTATAGTTCTTTTTCTCCCGATTTTCACACAGTTAGTTAGCCCATGTGCACAAATCGTGTTTTATTCCCCAACCTACTTTTTCACATGCATTGTTTATAGACCATTTGGCCAGACACTATAGCCAATCATTGCAATGTAAATTTTTGGAAAAAATTAATGATTTAATATTAAATTATTTATAAATAAAACCATCCATTTTTTCTATCTTCAGCTGATAGTATCCTCTTATTTCAACCATATTAAAGAAAAAAAATTACCTTATGTTTGAAATTGATCCTGGGAGTTCATCTGAAGTCCAATTAATGCAACATATGCATCATTGGATCTACACGGGTACTTTCTCAATACCTTTTTAATGTTTCTTCATTACTCTTACTATCAACATTTCTATATAGATGCATGATCATTTTCCCTATATCCAAGGAATTAATCTATTATTTAGATCTAATCTAACCTTGGATAAATTACAAGCAGATTATTGATAGGGAGATTTATATGAGTAAGGGGTAGGTAGTCTAAACCTCATTCACCAAGTATACTTATTTTTTAAAATTTAGGCGTGGCCAGGATTGTCTAATTTAGAATTGCCTATTGAATTTATATTCAAAGATTGTAGTTGTTAAAACGATGTTCTAGGATCCATGACATATATTTTATCTATTTTTGGACGTTACGTCCACAACACTGACCACCCAATATAGGTTTATTCACTAATTATGTTTTTTTTATCATTTTACCCCGTCTATACCACTGTTCGGTTAAGCTATTAGTTAAGATTTTAAAAATCAATTGTCTAATAAAACCTATTAATATATAATGGTTAGTACCTCATATGTATAATGCTTTACCCACATATGTATGTGCGTCAAAATGATTAATCAATGGTAAATGGAATTTTCTAGAATATTTCATATATATAAACACACCTAATTGTATTAAAACTATTGTTTGGTTCAATTTCGTAACACATATTTCCAATTATGACAGAAGGTAGCATAATAAACCATGTGAAATTATTTTGACTTTTATGGATTAAATGGTTTCATTATTGTTTATCCTTGATATAGTAATGAAAATAAATGTATTTAAACTACTGCTATTAAATGGATTGGAGATAATGTTATTTAATAAATTAAATGAATTAAATTTTGTGTGCCTAATTATATATATAGTCCTTAACATTTTCATAAGAGTTGTTAGACTCGATTAAGGATTTGGATTCCCATGGAATTCCCTGATCACTCAAGGACACCATTCCAATTCAAGGATATTTGTTTCCATGGTTGAGAAAAACGTTAGATACTGATCCTCATCTATTAATGGATTCATAGTATGGCAGTATAGGATCCCTTATGTATAATTTATAAGATTTCATGGATTCACTTGTTGAATCTAGTGTGGATACTACAAGCGTGAGGTTCCTTGGTTATATCCTTTGGCTTAGCCATTTCATGTCTCATTTTACAAATGTATGTATTTCGTGGACGTTGATAGATCGCCAATATTAAAGAATTCCTTACCTTATTCTCTTTAGATTATTCTATTATATTTATTCAAGATGTCATTACTAATGAGTTGGAAACCCTAAATATTTAGGATTCCTTTGTTATAAACATAGAAACTTTTAATTATTATTAACATCATGGTTACCATTTTATACATTGGAACCTTCAATATTATTATCTTATTATTTGTTTAGTCCTAGTATTACCTCATGTGAACTATTTATATAAAATAAAGATTAATAAATAAATGAACTGGTTACATGTTCAGACACATTCTGATGGATGATGTCAGTACTTGGTTTTATACATTACTATTATTATTTAGTTTTTTATATTCATATTTTTCTCAGTATTTTAGTTTATATTACAAGGAAGATATCATATAAAGACCTTTGGTGGTTTTATACTATGATTTATATCACACACTATATAGGTCCCCCTTAGTACCTTGGTAAACTATATGAATGATGGTGTTGATAAAGGGATGTGTATCTCTTCAAACACTTAATTACTTTATTTTGTTATGATGGAGATGGTTTCAGATCCCCGAGATGGAGCTCAAGAATCTTGGTAATTATTTCTGGATTCCTTTTTGATAATTTTGTATAACATGTGGGTTATTTTATTATGTATTTATGTATTCCTTCGTTATAGATACATGACATATCATCACCATATTTTGTGTGTTTATAGGATATTCTTCGGTTATTATTATCTTTGTGAGCTTATTCCTTGACAAATGTTATATTTCATCCACTACTTATCTCATGGTATATTATTTTCAACTATGGTAATATACAATTGTAATGAGGGAATATTCATCCCCTGAACACACCATAGTCCCTAACCACTAGTCTAGAGTCTCTAAAATTATGAGATATACGCTTGAACCATGTGGTCACTCAGTTTCAGGGAACCACTATGTGGAATCAAAGACTTGGATATCAAAAGTTTGTATCATAGGTGTTCCATTATTGATTTAAAATTTGGATAAAATTGATAACAGATTATGAATTCTTGTAAATTTTTCATAAGTAGTTCATGATAGTTGTGATCCCATGTTCGAGGGTAATTCCATGTTTCCTAATTTAAAATTATTTATATGTTTTTCCTATTACAGAAGATATAATTTTTCTATTGGGTGACTCACATGAAATGTTTTTTTAATTATTCTTCTAATTTATAATTTCAATTCATCCATGGACATATGATATGAGGGTTATGATCATTATTATATGCATCACCATATGGACATATAATTCTTATATCATGCATATTTCTATTCCATATAGGTTCATTTCGTCCTTTGAATTTCTTGATACATGTTTAATAGTGGATTTAGAATTTTTTTAATTGATATAACAATATTTCTCTTGGTATAAATTTACTGAATGTTGATTTCAATTCATGAGGTGTTATGGGACCTCACGAGTTCATGATTTTAATTTATCGAGTCTTGACATTAGATTAAAATCAAATGGGTTTCACTTAAAGTTATAAGAAGTGTAGTGCCTAATTCACTTGGAATGGAAGTCCATTTTAATTAATTATGGGTATAACAAAAAATAAAATGATAAATGTAAAAGTAAAAAATGGATTCTAACAGGTAATGTTTTGACATCCTTATCCTTCCTGGTCATGTATAAGAAAGGTAAACAAGTTATCCTAGTAATTAAATTTGAAAAGATTTAATGGATTATAACAAATGTGGATACATGATATAGTTGAAAATTCATCTATGGGATCCCTTTTATCTAATACTTGATCCCATATTAATACATTAACTTCAATTTATGTAAATTGGGTATTATACCATGGGTAATGATCTTTTCCATATTTTTAGAATCCATTAATGTTTCTCTCTATCTACTTAAATCTTGTTCAGAGGCGTGTACTTTTAAATTCATGACCAATGTCACCAAAGAAGTCCTTATGGCATCAGCCATGGGGGTGGTGGGGAAAATTCTCTATACATAGTGGGATTTATGATGATAGTCTTACAAATAGGATTTCTACTTTAGGAACAACCTTGTGTACCTGATAAGGCATGGATTATTACGTCCAAGATAGTTTCCTACATAGGATGTAATCTATGTACTGTTCTATGCGTTCTATAATTACAATGGTTGATCTAACTCATGGGTTCCAGCAACAGATGCCTTCTTTCTTCTTAGAGGATAAAATTCCATAGGTTTATGAGTTTTTTCAAGAGTCCATCAAAATATCCTTATGCATATAAGGAATCCTCAAGTGTGTAGGTTAAATATTTTTGTGTACATGTTGCGTGATTCGTCCAAGCATTGGTGGGATGTTGTTACCTAGGCAACTCACCATTACAGAATGTTATGGGATGGTTTCTAGGCTACCTTATATAATTATTTCTTCCATCATATGATGTGATCTAATATATCGAGATATTTGTCACATATCGAGCATGGTTCTATGTTAGTAATGGAATATTTTGTGAGTATCGTAGAGTTACCATGATTTTCATTTCTTTTAGTCGATGGTAAGCTTTCATGCGTAAGAGACATCGAAGATGAGCTTGTTTATGTCATTTATACTTAGTTGAATGTCATTTACCTACCTACCCTTATGAAATATCAAATCATGATCTTATCACTAATCGAAACTTAAGGGAAGATGATTGTACCCTTAATTGAGGATTAGCGTCGTGGTATGCTCGTTGTTCTTCTGGTATAAGGACGTGATCTATCAATGTTTTCCATCATGGAAGAGGTACTTAGAGTACCCATATATGTAGTTTTTTAGTATGTGACTAGTGTGGAAGGTTGGGAATCCCTGATCCTCAGTTTGATCGAGGACCTACATAACACTGAGGTTTCATCCAACTGGGGAATCAATAGGGATTCATTCAGAACATTACATCAACTTTTCATGGAAGAGGTTCTACATCAGCTCCGTTATCATGGGATGGTTATTTTATGACATGTTAGGTGATTATATTTTGTAACACTTTTATGAATATATTTATAGGAGGTCATGGTCATGGTATCCTAACTCCTGATCACGAGTAGCAACAGTAGAGAAGTTTTGATTATGGTAGTCCAACTGTTGCATAGGGTCATGGATCATGTCTATCATATTAATTACATCTGATACCCTCTCAAACTAACTGAATATATACAGTATAATGTACTATTCAATTAGTCACCCCTATAGTATCTACTTTATTTGATATTGGTTCTTCACACTCCTTAATCTCTTTATTAATTGTAGAAATCCTTGTTCTATAAATATACTATTAATGTGGTGTAATGAAATTGGATACATAGTTTAGATTATTGTTAGAGGGAATATTCACAAGTGGGGTTAGTCCTCTTAAGGTAGGTGGTTACCCATTCGTAGGGGGTCTATTTGTTTTTTGATGACATTCTCATATTTCATTCTCAACAATGTTTGGTTTGTTATGTATCATACAGTTATAGACTATTATCTTAGTGTGGGTATCGTATACATCACCATAGGGATGTAGTTACATAAAAAACAGTGAGTGTGATGTTTAGGCTAGTAGATCTAAAATAGTGAATCACAGACAATGTGGAGTGATTGCAGAAATTTCCAATCTCATCTTAGAGGATACGAGTTTAAATTAAACTAAATTCCCTCTAGAAATAGATTTTTTCCAGGAAATTTTTCCTGGTGTTTTTTATGGATTTTATCATAATGTATAGGTAGATTTTGAATTTTATCTTGGTCTTGGAGAAGATCTCATGTCCATTCCTCCAAACCGGATGGGTCCTAGTGAGCTCCAAGAGCTCAACTTGTAGATAGAGGATTTAGAGGCCTAAGGTTTTTTGTGGCCTAGCACATTCGTTTGGGGTTTTCGCATGATTTTCTCCTAGATGGTGGTAAGGACCCTTCAATTATGTGTGGATTATAGAAGTTTGGACCATCATAAAACAAAAAACTATTAACCATTTCCTTGAATAGATGATCTATTTAACTAGATCAGAGGATCTATGTCAGTTTCAAAGATTAACGTAAGACCGGTCTACCATTAAGTGTGATTAATGAAATCAGACATACATCATACTAAATTTATTAGTAGGTATGGTTTTCAATAGTACTTTGTAATGTATTTATGTCTCAGGAATTTGGTGTCCATTTTCATGACTCTGGGGAAAAGGGTGTTACACCCCTATCTGGATACCTTTAACATTGTCTTTTTTAGAGAACATATTTTCTTATTCTATCACTCATATCAACCATGATAAGCTTCTTGAGATCATAATGTGTACACTAATACAACATCATATTTATTACAATTTTTTCAAATGAACGATTTGTATTAGTAATGTCACTTATTGGATCATATAATATCAAAATTTGGAGTCTCTATTGACATAGATAAGGATGGCGTTTTGGTATTATAGGAGCATCCCATGAACATGTTTGATATAGAGAGATTATTGGGGATGCATAGACACTACATGAATTTTATAAATTACCTATCAATATGGGATTGACCTGTTACAATTATTTAAAATTAGGGTGTCATGTACATATGGTAAAAAGAGTGTGAGAAAGCCTATTATGAGATAAAAGGGAGTATGGTCTTAGAATCTAGTCTGATTCTCCTAGTACCTAGTAATGTTTATATAGTGTCAAGTGATGAATCTGAAATTATCCATGGATAAGTGATAATGTAGGATAATAGTTTCATTGAATACAAATCTTGGTGGTTAATTCCTCATGAGATATATTACCTGACACATGACCATGAGATTGAACTACTTCTCCCTGACCTGGGTTTTTTGGATACATTTTCCATTGGGTGAGTGTTATGAGATTTATATGGAACTCGAGACCGTATAATATATATCTACACATAATAATTTGAAAATATTACTGTGAATATTATTTAAATATCATCATTCATTCAATTTAGAGGTTTCTTATAGGCTTGTAAAGGGAAGTGTAGTAGGTGATGTGCTAAGTAAGAAAACTCATACCCATGATGTATGGGAACCAGAGATGAATGTAAATTATTTTACAACTTCTATGAGTTGTATATGGAGTATGATGATAATCATGATTAGTTTTATCTCCTCAACATTATATCTACCTCTTCTCTTATTGATAATGTGAAGAGTATAGAATTTTAGATCCTAAGGGATTGGTTCTCCATGATATTGATTAAATAGATGACCTAGCTATAGATTGGTATATGAATATAGAAAACATACTATGTATACACTGAGAAGTCTGATATCTAAAGGATATGTGAGGGGAACTGATGCATGAGTCCCATGATTCTTATTGGGAAGATCATCCATTCATCTCCAAAATGATTCAAGACATATGATGCATGTATTGGTGGCCTGGTATGAAATGATATATGGATTGATTTATCTCCAGGTGTTGCACATTCTAGTAGGTGTAGGTGGAGTACCAAATAAAAATAGGCAAGTTACATCCACTTCTATCCCAATAATATAAATGGGATTATATTTATATGGACTTTTTATTCGTCTTACATAGTTTTCCTAGAGGTAGTGACGATGTATGGGTTGTGGCTAACCAATTTATGAAAGTGTCCCACTTCCATATTTTCCTAGGGAGTTCTTCATTTGAAAAGGTTATATTATTCTATGCCTAGTACATTATTAATCTACATGGGGTCCCTCTCAATACCATTTTAATATTTACCCTCATTTTACATCAGGATTAAGGTATGGTTTTTAGAAGGATATGAGTACACAGGTGGTTATATCCATTCACCCTTATATCGAAGGAAAATTGGAATGGATGATACATGTTTTAGAGGAAATGCTCTGAGGATGCGTCCTTAATTTCAGTGGTTAATTTGAGAGGAATATATGTATCATTTTTCCCTTTAATAATACATTTCAGGCAACAATTCAAATGGATCCTTTAAGTCCATGAGTGATGTGTCATTTAATTAACCCCTATATTTTCTAGTGGCCGGCGATGAAAACATACTAGGTCCTCATCTTGTATAGATGAGTTCAAATCATGATTAACTAATCAAGATGTGTATGTATATTTCTCAGTCTAGAAAAAAAATCTTAAATTCATATCCTTCGGTTGTATATGGAGTTTGATGTCGGGGATTTTTTTTCATGCAGGTATCCCTAAATATAGGGAATAAATATGTAATGATAAAATGGAAGATATCATCATGTTTTGTTGGAAAATTTGAGATCATGGAGTGAATTGGTCTGGTAGCCTATTTGTTTCTTCTGACATAGAGGTATCATCCCATGCATCAATTATTCAATGTTTCATAGATTCATGGGTACCATTCCGACCTATCTCATATGTTGGATCTCTAGGATATTGAGTAACATTTAGATGATACCATTGAGAAGTATCATATACATATAGTCAATTGGATAATGAAGGCCCTCAAAGGTCAGTATGTCACTCCAGTATAAGTTTTACTCTAGCACAATCATGTACAATATGTAACTTGGGTGTGGGAGTCCAACATACAAGCCTATTTTCTAGATTTTTTTTCATACAGTGTTTCTCTATCCTTGGAAGGTGAATAAGGGGATGAGTTCATTTAGGGTGGGAAGACTATATAGACCTTGTTTTCCACTCAAGTATGGATCCATTTAATTTTTGTCTCATTTACTTTTATATACCTAATGTGGATTCATTATGAGTAAGTGAATGTTTCATGGGTGATCAGATCTTTTCAAAACTCGAAACCCCAATTGGTGTGGTTGTTTGGCTTGTCGCAATGTTAGAGTAAACAGCTTGAGGCATGTGTCATGGTTTTTCTAATAGTCCAAGGATATATATTGAGCTAGTGTGGGGTTCTTGGATTTTCCAAACTATTATATTTTGTCATTATGGCCATGCGATAATTTATACAATTTTAACAGCTATGTTTCACCTAGATTATTCTTAGATACTCAAACCATGTACACTAACCATTAGGTATGCCCATTCCTATATCATCCCATGCATAGTTCTCAAATGTTTTCACCAAACCGTGGGTCCAAAACGATTCATAGTAGAAATTTGGGGGATTTAATAGTTTCCCTTATGTTATATATTAAATCAATCCCCCATTGTTGTTTTTAACAGGTGAATAGAAGCAATTTATTTCCTTCCTTTTGATGGAAAAATTTCTTCTAATCATGGATTTGATCTTGAGCATATATCCAAAGTACTATTGAAGAGGATTATCTCTCATTGAATCTGTACTGGAATGTTCTCAGTTCCATTTTAATCATTTGTTATTCTTCTTCCTATCAATGAAAATATTTAGATGTAGGATCTTATTCCATGTTTTTTGGGAATTGGTCCATTATTCAAATATATTCAAATTCATGATAAATTAGAGACTGGTATTTGACAATGATTTTCTTATTATAACAAGGTCGGTGGTAAATACATCTTCCCTCAAGTTTTGTGGGTTTATAAATTATTATGTCGTATCACTGTTTCTATGAGGCATCATCTATTGAATTTATATTCAATTATTTTAGTCATTATTACCATGTTCAAGGGCCCATTCTGTATATGTTGTCTTTTTTTGTAGTTATGTCCACAACAATGACCACCCCAAGTTGGGTGATTATCCATTTATACTTGAAATAAAATATTTATCTCATCTGTAGCACCATTTGGGGGATCTATTACTTAACCTAGTTAAAGTTATGTGTCCAATTAAACTAATGAATTTAGAAAGAATTATACCTCATATTCTAAATTCATTATCGACCTAAGGTAAGTGATTCAACTATATTAACATATTTGAAATGGAAATGGAATGTTTATTTTATATATATGACTTGGAAAAATTATATAAAAATGAATGTTTGGTGGAATGTCGTAGAACCCCTTTCAACATTAGATAGAAGATATGTGCATGATGAAATTTAAATGAATACAACTTCTATATATTAAATGGTTTCAATCTCAGTAATTTTTGTAACACTAATGAATAGGAATGTCTTGAAACACAAATTATTAAATGGTACAACTATAAAATGAAATAATTAAACACATGTAGAGAATTAATTGTACATATTTATATATATAGACCATTACATTGTTAGACGAGTGGTCAAACATGAGTTAGAATTTGGATTCCAGAGATAATTCCATGAGAACTCCTAGTTTCAAATTTGATTCCATGATTTCAATTCCATTTGTTAAGACATGCCTTGGAAATAGATCCTCATCTTTTAGTGGAATCCTGATATGACACTATAGGATCCCATTTGTATCATTTATTGGATGCATTGGATATACATATTAGATCCATTTTGGATTCTACATACATTAGGTTCCTTGGTTATAACCTAGGACCTCACAATTTTTGGTCTATTTTTACATTGTATATATTTCATGGAACCTTCTAGATCAGCGCTAGTGTGGAATGATTTGAAAGATGATCCTTGGATAAAACTCTTACCCTTATCTGGGCTATAGTTACTACTATGTTTATGACCATTGAGGTCTAGGTTTCCTTGGATGTTGACATGGGACCCTTTGATTGTTATTATCATCACAGTTTCCGTTTTACATCTTGGAACATTAATTATTAGTATCATATTAGTTTTTTAGTGCTGGTAATACCTCACCTGAACTAATTAAATATACTAGAACATAAATGATAAATGAACTACTTACCTATTTAGACACCAACTTAGGGCTGAAGCTAGTACTTGGGTATTTATATTGTTGAACTTTTTTTCATTTATATATGTATGCTTGCACAAAATTTCAGTTTATATTATAAGGATTGGATGATAGAGACACCATTAGTAGTGGCCAACATAGATTTTTTTCACACCCTATCCAGACATAAATTGGTACCTAGGTAAACTATATATATATATATATATGATTGTGGTGATAAAATACTATATATCAATACTTATATTTGATTTCCTGGATTTCATTATGATGGAGTCGGTGGTAGATGGCTGAGATAGTGATCTTGATTCTTTGTAAATTTTATGGATTCCAATTTTCTAATTTTTTTGTATGTCTTTTATGCATCCCAATTTCAGTGTTTCTTATATTTGAATATACAAGACATATCAACATAATCTATTGTAAGTTTATATCAATTTATTTAGTTATTATTACATCAATCTACTTTAGAAGTTCCTTGTGTTGTATTTCTTCTACTACATATCACATGTTATATTATATTAATTAGATGTGATACACTCTAGTAATGAGGTAATACCCCTCAGGGAAACACCATATACCCTCAAAACTAGTTAGAAACCTTTGGCATTTTCTGAGATGTTCTTATGTACATGTGTCCAACAAGGTTCATGGACCCTCTTTGTGGAATCTAGTTACGCGATGTGGAAAATATGGCCTTGTTTTTCTAAAAATTAATTGAAAAACTAATATTATTGATATAATAGTGAGGCTAATTTTTTTATAGAATAACTATATTTTTGTACAAATTATGAGAATCAATTTATTTTTCTAAAATATCTAGTGACATATGGAATTTCATGGATCCCATTTAAGGATTACATGATCTATTAAAATTAAAATTTAGATATTTAAGCATAAAAAATAATTTTAATTCATTTCATACCATAAGGGATGAATTGAATGATAATATAATTAGAACCAAAGTATCAAAATTCCATTATGAAATAGAAGCTTATAAATTGTCTTTCTATATTTTATAAGACAGTAAAATAATTCCACAAAATTTGGAATGGGATATAAAAACAAAAATATTATGCTATTACATTCATATATGATGAATTACATAGTAATTTAGATCATTATTGATTTATGGTTTTGAGGCACATAATATTCCCCTGATCATTAACTTTATTGAGATAAATGACTAAATTCACTCCCTTTTATTATTTACGTTTTTCATCCATATCCAATATCTTCACCTATCCATATGTTATCTTATTTTGATACGTAGTTATGTGTTATTCCATATGGAATTTGTAGTTATATATAACTCTTATTGAAGTGTAGTTTTATCATTTTATGATGTGGTTTATAGAAAAAGTAATTTCAAATTTCCATCCTTTTATTAAAGGGAAAAAAATAAAATTTTGATAATATATTTATTTAAAGTTGGAATATTTAAAGGCAATATATTTAAAAAGAATAAATTATATAAGATAGTGTAATGAAAAATAAACACAATTCTTAGATTATAAGAAAACTCCCTAAGGCATTAAAAATTATTTCTTATTAAATAAATTTAATTTCTCCAATATCATATTGTATATGAAACATAGATATTTTTGTGTCTGATGGTGTATTCAACTCACGAAATCGAGCTTAAACAACCCAAAATATATATAACTATTTTAAACAAACTATTAAATTAAACTGAATGAATATATTTAAATAATTTTTTAAATTTTATGGATCAGACAATTTATATTTTATTTTTTTATTATAATAAAAATAAGAAACATTTGATATGAAAATTCAATGGATTATAAAAAACAATTTTTTTCTAAATGGATATTTTTTCATGATTTCCACACATAATTTAAAATTAACTTTTAGAAAATTTAGGAAAATTATTTTACAAAATAAAAATAATTATTTAAATTTGGATACTGAAATTATATTATGATGAATCTATGTGATTATTTTGAGATGTCTCACTTTTTCATGAATACTGAAATGTACTTAATTTTTATTGAAAAATACATTTTTTAAATGGTTTCTAATTTAATATTAAATTTTTTATTTTTTATATTGTTAAATTATAAAAAAATTAATATATATTAATACAATTTAGTTTCTTTTAATAATTTCAATATTGAATTTTTATATAATTATTTTTAACCATTTGAATAGTTTCACTTCAGAAAAATCACTTTATCATCACGCCTGTGAGATTAAAATTGAATTAAAGTTGGCCACTAAGAATAGTATAAATACAATAAATGCACTATATATTTACAATATGTCTTATTTATAATATCTAATAATGTTAAATTATTTTTTGAAAATAAATATTTCAAAATTAATTAAAATTATTTATTGCGATTGAGGTTAAAATGGGTTTTTTACAGTACACACATTTGTAGTAAAATTATTTTTACACACACGTAGGATATTTATTATGAAATTATATTAATAAATTTATAATCATTATTTATAAATTATCTAATAATTCTAAATTTTTAAGAGATAAATTTACTAGGGAGATAAAAAATACAAGTAACCGTGGTAAAAACTAAAATGAGTAAAATTGAGTAAACATTACAAAAAATGAATAACATGGTTAAAATATGTTTATTTTTTTATAGTGGATGTGTTTATATAAAAAATAAATATTACCCTATATTATTATTCAGTTTTTTGTGTACATGATGTAAGGTATACTTCATAAAAATCAATTCTTTTTGTGTATTTACATGAATGTCAATCCTCCCCGATTATAATTTGAAATTCAATCCCCACAATTATTCAAACCTATAAAGATATTTTTTCAACCAATTAATGATAAAATCCATTCTCATCATCTATAGAATAATCCATGATTCATTTGTTTGTGTCAAAATACAACCATTGAGGGCCTTTGATTGAAACATAATGAGAATACACAATGAAGAGGAAACACTCTTCAATAAGTGTTTTTATTTTCATTTATTATACACAAACTAAAATTGTTATTAAACCATGAATATATAACAATTGAATTATAATAAATATAAATAAAAGAAATTATATTAATTTAGTAACCACAATCCTTCCCATCATTTATATAATGGGTTACAAAATCATCATTCATGTGTTCGTTGAACGACCATTTTACAAATTGATGTCATTCATTTTTCCTTTACCTCATCTCACATTTTGGTCTTATGATGTATATAAAAAATATTTGTTATATTTATAAAATTTATAACATATTTATACCTATAGATTCACTATATAATTTATACTTTTTTATCTTATATGAAATATCTTAATGTCGCTCGTGTGTAAAGTGGACTACAACCTCGGGAAGCAATGGGATTCATTTTTCACTTTCATGTTACATGGTTTATTATAAGGGTAATGATAATGAATAGATGTTATATAAATGTTATATATTTGATTTTAATGAAATATTTTTCATTATTATAATATAATATATCATTTTATTTCATACATCCTCACTCACAAAAAATAGTAATAACATCGTTGGTGGACGTGTGGACAACTACCCCATTGAAGAGATGTGATTCCTTTTTTCTTAACCAAATCACTAGAATGATATATATATATATATGAATTTATAATTAAATATTATTGTATGTATGATATAATTATCATAATATGATGATAAAAAACTCCTTACAATATTTATAAAATTATCATTTACAAATGAAAACATTACTTATGTGTACGTACTTCCAACTGTCTCCATAATAATTACACATGCGCATTTTTCATATCCATATTTAATCATTAGGTTAAAAATTATAACTTAAGTATAATTATGATAATAATTTCGTTATTTTTATTATAGATATGTTTAAATAATGACTCCTTGACAATTTTCAACCTACCAAAGTGGATTTTTACACATTATCCAAATATGGTCAAATCATCTGACCTCAACATAATCGATTATGAAATTGTCTAAAAAATTGTAATAAGTGAAAAAAATTAGTAATAAACCTTAAAAATGTGATAAATAAAGTAAATAATTATTTTACATTTATTATTATAGAATATAAGGGAACACGTGATGAATCAGACTCAATGTATGAGACTTTATCTCAATTTTCATTATTTGAGGCATATTTGTATGTTTCACATAATTATTATTTTATAAAGTTTTTATTAATATATTGAAATTTTATGTTATTAATTGATATGATAATATGATATTTATGTTTATTTAATATTATTCATTCTTGTGGATTGAAATTCATGTGTTTCCAAGTGATAAGGGACTTTCCATCTAAAAAAACATCTTATAAAGTTTTCCTTCATACTCATAATGTTCCATGTCCATGTTTTTTAAAAATTATTTAAATTAATTTTAATATGGAACTAATATATTATAAAATTAAATTTCATTTCATTTTTTCATTATTTCAATTTTTTAAAAGAAGAAATATTTATTTTTTATATTATATAGAACATTTAGGTATTTGAAAAAAGAACGTTATATATAGTGACAATGACTTTTACACTAACATAGCCATTATTTTATTTCTTGAATACATTAAAATATTTTATGTATCATCAATGAAAATTCATCTTACCATTTTTTATTTTTATGTGGAACATATTTTTTCAACAAAATTGTGGTTTTGGTATTGAAAATAAGGTTTAATAAAATGTTCTTTTTATCCAACAATGTTTTTCATATGGGTTTAAAAGAGTTTTCCATAGTGATTTTTGATTATGGTATTGTATTCATGATATGTGTTTAAGAGTTATATAAAATAGGTGAGCTTGATATAGCTTATACGAATGGTTGATCCCCATTAAATGTATTGGGTGAAACTTATATTTTTTATATGTTGGTTTGAGATAATTATATCTTATGAAATATGGGTGGTCCAGATATGTATTATATGATGGATAAGACCATTATATATAATTAATGGATTGATTAATTCATATATTTGAATTTAGGAATTTGGATATTTGACATAAAGTATTTTTGAAATTGTTTTATGAATGTGATGCTCTATAAAATGGAAAAAGGGTTTTAATTTCATGTTTTGTTATTTAAAGTCTTTTATAGAAAAAATATGTTGTTTTGTTCTCTTGTGACGTTTTTTATTTCATTGTCTTAATTAATATTAATTAAATGGTAAAGTTTCAATCTGGTTTCTTGTTTTTACTAAACAATTGATATCCTTTATTTTTATATCAATTATTCATATTCTATTTTCACCCTATATTTAATGAAATACAAGGGGTTTAAAGATGTGTGATGGTAATAAATAATTAATGATCAAATTCATAGATATTTTCCATGAAAATAATTCAGGATTTATTTTAAAATATTTATATTATGGAAAAAATGAATACTAATTAGAAGTTTCAGCTTTTTATGGTTTTGTTTTTGGTGAGTTATGGATTATTATATAAAACTATAAACATAAAAATATTCACGAAGTGGAAGAAATTAATTTCTTGAATAAAACTCAAGATGCGGTAATGATTATGTTCAATTCCTTATATGATGTTTAGAACATTGTCTTAATTTTTGTTCATTGGGAAATATTTTATTGTTATTTATCTAGTTTCATTTATTTGGTGTATATACTTCTACATTTACATGAAATATCATGATATATTAATAAGTCATGGTATTTCACATTTCAATTTGAATTATTTAATACAATGGTATTTTACAAAAAATTAAACATAATGAAAAGAATTTTATAAATCAATTTCTTATCATTGGGATATTTAACTTCTTCAACAAAATTGATATTTTATGATTATGTGTGTAATGAATTTTCATTATCTTATGTTCTACTTTACACTTGTTTTATTTGGATTTAAAATTTATATGGATAATTTTATTATTTATTAACTCTTATTTCAATTTTTTGATCATTTTAAGAGCTCATCTCACAATCCAATTCAAATAGAGATTATTTATTATTAAATATTGTGTTAATGAAATTAGATGATAATTATCTAATAATCCCAATTCTGATTATTCTCATCTATTTAATAATTGTATCATCATATAGTAGAAAAATTTATCTACTGTTTGGTACATAAAATAATTGAAAATCTATTATTAATAATCTTACTTCATTTCTGTCATTGGTCAGAAATCCATTTTATTCCAAAATAATGTTTTATAAAAAATTCAAAAAAATGTAAACTTTACAAATGAATTGTTTTGAAATTTTATCCGATTTCAAAACATTACAAAAAATTTTGAATTTTATATTCATGTTTATTTCAAAACTATTCAAATTTCTCTTATACCAAAAATGTGAAAGGAAACATTGTTTTAACATACTCGATATATACAAATTTTCTTACTGTCATTGCCTATCAATGTTTTAACGAATACATTATATACAATAATGTTTTTTTAATTTAACGTAGTTTTAAAATATAATGTGATCATTATTATTTTAAAATAATTTTTGAAAATAATACATATATTTTCTTCCAGAATGTTTTAAAATATATTTTTATGTTATTTTTCTTCATCAATGAACATAAATCAATATTATTACTCAAATGGGTTCACAATGGATAATAACTATCCTCGTTAATTCTATGGATGGTTTAAGAAATTTTTGACAAAGGAATATATTAAAATTAACTTTCATGGTTCAAATGTTTATTCATTAAATTTCCCTTCAATTATTCACTCTTTTGTGGACATTAAATTTCCCCGGAATATCTATAATTTTTATAATGGATATGTTTGATGTGTAAAAAAGATATCATTTCAATTAATATTTTCTATATTAAAGGATATTTTTTATCTGAGAATATATTTATAAATATCTATTCTTTTCTAAATATGGATATTTTATGATAATGGAAATTTATTATGAATTAAATCAATTATTCGACATATGACGAATTATTTGGAAAATAGGTAATAGTTGGGGATTTGAATTATATTTCCCATTAATGAATCAGTATGTATCGTGAGAAAAATTAATATCATATAATTGAATTTCTTATTACAAATATAATAAAACAATCATGTGAATGGAATTTGTGTAGAGTTTTCATGACTCTTGATACCATGTTGTTCAATAATTAAAAATTTCCGTTATTAATAATTCATTAATTATCCACAATATTTTCACAAGGATATTATAATTGGATGCATTTCATTCATAGTATATTGATAAATTTGACTGTGTTTTTAGTTATTTATCATTCAATGTTTATGTTCCCTTAACTTATTATCAATGGGAATTCATAAAGATATTATCTTTGGATGCATTTCATTCAGATTGAATTGATTAAATGGTAGGTGTTCAATTATTTACCTTACCATAATTATTATTACTTACCTATTCATTATATTCATGTTATTTAAATGGAATGTTAGTTTAGTTATTTACATTTTTATATTGATTATTATTTATCAAATTAGGATATTCATGAAATTGATAAAATGTAGTTTGTCTTAATTTATTTATATTACTAGGTTGATAATTGTTATTGATTCATAATTGCTTCTGATGTATATAACCCTTAAAAATAATTAATCTCATCCCTAATTTTTTCTTTTCCTAAAAATCCATTAAGTCTATTATGATTTGTATGAAATTATTTTTTAGAAATAATATTTTTATTCTAAAAAATTATTTTTTAAAAAAATAAAATATAATATTCTAACCATGTGTGTATCTAGTTGACTGAGACAACTGAACTATTTTGTCCTTCCGAATGAGTTATACTCTATCTTATAGTAACGTAATAATTTAAGACACTGGCTCTAGTTTTTTGGAGTGGGGGTTTTTAAAATATGTATCAAAGGATATTTACTAGAAAACATTGTAAATATATTATAGAAAACATAGATTATCCTCTATAACCTAACGATAAAAATTAAGGATAAGAGTAAAAAATATTTTAATTTTTTTAAGGAATTGGTTGTGTGTTTTTTCAAAGAAATAAATCATCATATTAATAATATAATTAGATTTGGTTCTAGAATAAATGTTCCTAGGATTAATACCTTCAAAAGGTCATCATTATGCTTCACCAAATTTTTTTTGGTGCATTAAAGTGGGCCTTGTTGTGAAACTCATTTGACACTCTTTAGGGATACTCATAACATAATTGACATTTTATTTTCAATCAACTATGAAGGACATGAATAGATGATCATATTTAATTTACAGGGATAATAGTCATGTTTTATATATTGAAAATAATTTTTCCTAATTTATATAGAAAATAAATTATTCTATGATTTTAAAATTATGATTATTTTTTCAGAAAATATTAATTTTTTGTTTTAGTCAACGGGTGGAACCATAAAGATTCATGTTATCATTTAATGTTAATGAAAATGTAGTTACTACTAACATCGAAATAGTGTGATTATAGGATTGGAACATGGTATTATAATTCCAAATAAGTTAAGTTAAAATATTGTTAAATTGTATATCATAACTAACCCTCAGACTCACAAAAGAAGTAATGGATTAATTTTGCTGAGAATTGGAGTGGAGGATATAGTGGATAAAAGATTTCATGATTTCAAAAATGTAATAAATCTGGAAAGAAGCACCTAGTAATGTGTATATATGTAATGAGAAAATATTTGTTTTTTTGTGTAAAATAATGTAATAATAAAAATAATTTTCATGTACAAATTAATAGTACAATGGAAGGAAACAAATTTCCCCTAACGGATCAAGTTAATGTTGATTATCTTAAATATGGTAAATGTAGGAGTTATGCAAGACAATTCCATCTTCAATTGGTTAAACTATATAACAAGGAATTACATATGATGGAATGAACTATATGAATTATTTATGTATTGGGATTTGTGAATTTAATTGTAATTCTAATTTTCCAATGGTATTTTAGTTATAACAATAATGAAAAATATAAGGACTTTGTAAAAACATGTATGTAAATATTTCTTCAATAACATAAGTGTTACAGAAACCATCATAGGTTCATGAGTTCAAGATTGACAGTAATTTCATTGTCATAATTAGTTCTTTTAGGTTTTGTGTGATGGGAGTCAACCAATATCAATGATATATTGGGAGATATTTTGGGCAACACAACCAATTATATTTTTATATGTTCTAGTGAAAAATATATTTTAGTAATAATGCCTTTACATTTTATAGTCATAATTTTAAATTTATTGTTAACCATTTTGGTTAATATGTTAATTAATTATCTTGTAATAATTGATAAATAATATCATTAAACATTGTGGGAAAAATACGTTCTATTGAAAACCATATAAAAATAGTTATTTAATGAATAAATTTTTTTCAAGGATATCCATAAATATATGTGCAATATTAATGGAGTTATAATAATATTGTTTTAGAAAAAGGGTAGTCCACATACCTGTTTTAAACCCTTCACATATGGAATGGTCAAAGATATTGAACCCAGAACCAAATGATGATGATGATTTAATTCCTACCACTAGAAATCATTATGACTTGGTTAATATGTCATTATTTTATGTTAAACGACATGACCTATATATATATATATATGTTCAACCACTACTGTTATTATAGAGGTTTAAATATTAATGTATTGTATAAGATAACTTATTCTTCCCATATTTGTTTTGGAAAAAACCTAGACACATACAGAAATAATTTTAACTCCATTACGATTCATACAATCGATAAAAAGTAAATTTTAGTGATCTATAAATAAAAATCATTGGATATTTGCTTCATCTAGTAAATGATGAATAGTAACACTGTTGAATGAAAACAAAATAATAAAATTTTTGTTATGAAATAAAAATTATATCATGTAATTATATTTCCTTACATCCTTAAACATTTAATTAAATCCCCACATTTAACTAATGGACCTTAAAAAATATGTTATCATACAACCATAATTTATGATAATGTGTTTTTTTAATGAAAATTTGTGAAATAAATGACATAAATATGATATTAAAAACATATTCATCATTATTAATATTTAATAAATAATTTTAGTTTTGAGAACATATATCATTGGATGATGATTAAATCATTTTTGAACATTTGGACTGCCGTCTTCACCAATAAATGTGATTATATTTTCATCAACACACCACATGGATGAAATGTATAATAATATTTAGTAAAATAATATGACATTATTACCACTAATTAAATGTAATATATTATATTAATTTTTTTATAATGATCACTTGAAAAAAGAAAATGTTATTCATGTTTACGCATGGTCTACAATCAACAAGATTATAACGTTATTCATTTCTCCAAACCTCCTTCACGATTCATATTAAAAGTATTTTTGGTGGGTTAAAAAGAAATTTTATCACTTTTATTATTATAGAGATTATTAAACTATATAATATTTATAAGTACAATGACATTCCAGAAAGACTAGGAATGAGAAAATATACATGAGAAACAATGAAATTAACACCCAAAACAATGAAAATAATTAAGGATTAATAATTAACCAGTTCTAAGCTGTTATTGTATGATCATATATTATAATAAAAATTTTAATATGTTTCAATTATTATTTATTACCATTTTTAGGACCAATATATTATAGATTAATTCATGTACAACCCAAGAATGTGTGAGATAGGGGACTTCGCCACAATTTCCCTTCATTGAGGCATATTGTAATGTTTTACAAATAATTTCATTTATATGGTTTATAAAATACTCTTTTAACATGTAATCTAATTATTCCAAAATAATTTATATAATTATATTTTTCTATTTTAATTATTTAATCCCTCATGATTTCACTTGAAATTTATAATTTCGTAAAAAAGAATATAACTCAATATATTTTCATCTGGTTATGTTACTTTGTTAAATTCTATGATATTATATGATAATATGTGAAATGGATTTTCGTTATCTTATGTTTAAATTAATTTTTTAATTTTGTATTAATTATAATACTCATAATTGATTCATTTATTAATTATTTCTTCAATTTTATAACCATTATAAAGGATTATTTAATGATTGTATTTTAATCTATATTGTTTTTTAATGAAATTTGGTTGAATTAATTTTTTTTAATAATTTAATAAAAAAAATTAGTATACTATCCAATGGTAATAAATGATATTTTCATGTAATTTTTACATTTTCTTATTCTTCGTAACATAAAATCATTAGGAATTGTTAATAAGGGAAAATGATTTCATTTCTCTCTCCATTTCAAAATCAATTTACTTCCAAAACTACGTTTTTATAAAATCATCTCAAAAATGTTTTGAACTGTTCAAAAATTATTTATTATTAAATATTCATTACAATTTCAATTTTTACAAAAAAAGAATCCATGGAATAATCATGCCATTTTCAAAACAAGGGACTATCTTCTTTTACAAAAAAATTGAATTGGATCATTCTTTTCACGTACTAAGAAAGTATAGAATTTCTTAACATAATCACCACTCAATGTTTTATATTTATTTATGTTTCATTTTTTAATTTAAAATAAAATTATTTACAAAATGTTTTATGAACTTTTATTTTTAATAACGTATTATTAAAATTGAATTGATATTATCCTTAAGAGTTTTTTTAAGATATATTATGGAATTTATATTCATTAATGAAAAAAACCTTTTTATCAATACAAAAATGGGTATGTGTTGTATTGATAATTTTCTTTTTATTTCAATGTATTTATTATGATCGTATTGATATATATTGTATTTATATTTTTTACCTTTATTATATTATTGTGTAATAAACATTAACTTCAGTTAGTAACTATCATGCAGAAAATATCTTTCCCTCAAATAAACATTTAATATATCATTGAAATATTTATTTATTAATCCATATATAATTTTTATATATATATTTCTATATTAAAAAAGATTATTTTTTTATATTCATAAATATAGATAAATCCATATTTTATCTCAATTTATATATTTCATGAAAATGAACATTCTTCCTGAATTAAATCAACTTTTCGATATATGGGTAATGCATTGGACATGCAGTGATGGTGAGCCCAAAAAAATTTATTTCCTCAATGAATTGGAATGTATCATAATAAAAATAAGTACGCTAGATTTATATGTGTTCTTACCTATTGTTTTAATCCGTCTTGTGAATATTCATGATGGTAGAGGGATTATGATGCCGAAAAACATAATCTATGATAATTATCCATTTCTATCATTAAGAATTTAGTTGTTATTATCCACTATATTTTCAAAATGATATTTTATCTCAATATATTTAATTATAAATTTATTGATAAAATGGAATGTGTTTTCAGTTATTTTCCATGCCATATTGAATATTTTATATCATATTATCCATGATATTTTTACAATGATATTATCTCTAGATGAATTTAATTCGTAATTTATTAATGAAAAGGTGTATGTTCTACTATTAGTCTTTCCATATTAATTAGACATTAATTATTCATGATATGAATTTTATTTAAATGGAATTTGTGTTATTTGTTTTACCTTTATATATTTATTATTCGTTATGAAATCTGGATTGTCAAGTTACTGATTAAATTTAATTTGTGTTCATTTATTTACATTTCAATGTTTATTATTCTAATTGACTTGTGATACCATTCAATGTAGATAATTCAAAATTGTAATTTGATCACACCATTGTTATTTTTTACTTTCCCAAGAATTAATGATGTGTACAATGATTGGTATGTTAGGATATTCTTGAGGTACCAATGTTATTCTGGAAGAAAAAGTTGTTTTTGAAATTCTGTATTCAAATATAATATCTAAATCATATATGTATCCAGTTTACCAATAATAATAAACAACGTTGTCATTCTGCATAATTTTCCATTTATCTTATGCATGTGTTATAAATTCAGACACTAAATCAAGTTTTCTAGAGTTAGTGGTTGCTCTAAAATCAGTTTTCAAAAAATATAGCTTTTCCTCCACTTTGAATTTCATAATTTTATAATATTTATTATCTTCTCCTGATGATTGATCATTATTCAATATTTTACAACTATAATGGAAATGTTTTCCATTATTTTTTATCTTACTTATTATAAAATCTTTCCAACAAACACTCATATTGAATGTGGTTTCCAATAAGATCATATAAATAGAACTTCTTAATTTCACAGAAAATCATCACGAGATTTGAATTTATATTCCTATTCATTAGCAAGATGTCTATTATATTTCATTCCAAAATTCCATCATCAAGATAATTATGTAAAATATATTGTTAACTATTAACTACTTTTAGTAACCTTTAATGTATTTTATAAAATAATTCTCCATGCAATAAATAAAAATCATGATATTTATCATCAAACATAGATATTCATGTTTCGTTGAATTTTGTTTTTTAGAAATGAGTTACTTAAAATTTCATTATAATATTACATTCAGTTAAATAGATATTCATGTGACTATATATATATCTTTTGATAGAAAATAACATGTTTTTATTCCTTTTTATTAATGTCTATATTCCAATATTTCTTCATCAGTAAAATAATTTTTTTCTTGAATTTTATAATCTGACATCAACATAACAATGTTTTCTAATATAGTGTTTCTGTATTCATGTGACCCATCCAATATTCAAAATAAACACCATCAATGATAGTTTCCATTCAGGTATTTAGATAATCATGTGTCCTAAAAGGAAAACGTATCATATCGAAAATCAAAATTCCCTTTACTACAAAACATGTTAGTATATATAGTTTATAATATATATGAACTCATATTCTTACAATTTTAAGATATAAAGTTTATAGTTTTACTATATGTGTGGGTGAATTATAGTTTATATAATAAAACATAATATTTAATAACACTCCATATGAAGTTATTTGGGAAAAATATTATATATGTTTTATCAAATTGTAATCTCACATTCCTTTTTACTGAGATACATTTTGTTATCAGATTTAAGAAAATATAATTCAATTGGAATGAAACATTATTTAAATTATTTAATGAATTTTTTTTCAAAAAATCATATTATTAATATAATCCAAGTAAAAAATATTTAATAAAATATGTATGAAAAGATTAGAGATTATATTCATTGAATGTTACTGCAATTAAACCATTTCTAGAAAGGGATTTTTAATCAAAGTCATTATATCCATAGTTTTACCCAATCCATTATGTTATAAATTCATAACCCAAATAATTATTATATCAATAATATTGAATAATCTACTTTTTCCCTTTCCACGACAACCCTCTATCGAATCAGATTAGAATAACCACTATTTTTAACACCATGAGATCCCTTGATCAATACTGATCAGATGCACTACAAATATAATAAAAAATATTAATTAAATTACAACAATCCCACTCATGGAATCCATAATAAAAAAATTTACTATATATGAAATTTAATCCCTTTTAAAAAATTAATATTTTACAAACTCTTCACTGCAATAGTAGATAGTCGGTGATGAAAAAATCGTCCTCCTTGAATGGTGCTTTATTTCATAGAATTTATTAAACTATCATATTATGTATTATTTGGGGTTACTCTTGAAAAAGTAGGGTGAAATCATTATTATATTGAAAGTTTCTTCAAAACATCATCTGATGATCACCATGGATGAAACATTTCCATTAATTATAACTACACCAAGTGGATTGGTGTTCCTTTATCTTGTGGAATAGAATTATTTATCTAGAATATTTTATAATGGTTTTCTATCAAGTGTGTTTGCTTCATTCTGATAATAATTTTTTCTGAAATCAATTGAACACAATCAAATTGGCCTTTTTTTTCTTCATCAGCTGGAATTTATAAATAATTTTTTGAGGAAATTATATCTATATCATATTAAAAGTATTTCTTTTCATGGTAAAGGAAGTTCTATATGATTGTAAAACCCTTATAAAACTGATAGAATTGAATGACTTAAATTACTAACTTAAGACACATCGTACATATAGAATTAATTAATGTAAAACCATTTAATAATGGATTTATGATTTTTCCAAACTATGTTATAAGGTTTTTTATGAATGATTTCGAATCAACAATATTTACAACCTGTTTTTTTGTATTATATATATTACTTGATGAATGTTTTTTCAAACTATAATTTAATTTATTTAATTTAAAAAAAACATCCCAATGTCTACTTTAGATAGTAAATTTATCAAAGAGATACCAATATTTTAAGGTATTATATTAATTTAATCCTCCGTTAATTGAGAAATAATAAATCACCCTAAACATATTTATTCTACCCCTGGAAAATTAAAATAATATATTTTATTACACGACACAAACACTTTCTATCTAGGGAAAATAAAATATGTATTTCCATTCATCTTTCATGATGAATTTCATACTCATAATATTATAATGTTATAAATATTAATTATCATCCATTCAAAATACTATTTTTCATTTTTATCCAAATTCTTGCTCCCCTAAAAAATTTTGTGGTCAATACATTTAAAACAATATAAATATGATTTAATCTAATATCCTAATTTCCCAATTCCCCATTTAAATATGAATCTTTATTAACTATTTTTTCTATGTTAGATTCAATGAAGGTATTTTCAAATAATGTTACAATGTTATTTTCTTTCCCAATCATATATTTTATCATCCTCACTACATTTCCCAAAAAAAACATTCTGTTTTTTTCAAGGGTACATTTTTTTGACTCCATTACAAATATTTTTTTAACGGATGTTTTTGGTGAAATTTTTAAAATTAAATTTTTATAACAATATGAAACATATTATTTTTATATAATGTTAAAAAAACTTATAAAACATCTTTTTAGGATTTCACATTAATTATCTTGTTTATCTCATAAAAATCATACTTAATTACAGTAATGGCTTACGAATCATCCATTATATAAAATTTTTAATTTATTTTGGTTGTTGAATTATGGGTATCAAATTTTCAAAATCATGATTTCATATTAAGTGATATCATTTGAAATGTTTGAAAACCTGTTTTCTATTCATGGGTTCTTCATGATATTAGATATGATTTAATTTTTATGGAAAAAATGTATTGAATAATGATATGGGTTAGATCCATTAAATCCCATAGAAAATTTGGGACTATTAAATCAATATGACTAGTCGGGTTTATTGGTGCATTATAATTCATTGGATAATTTTTTAATTCAAATGGTATTTTGACAAGAGACAAGTATTCGAATTTATATCCTATTATATTATAATATAATTATATGTGAATTCCAAACCCATTAAGTCATTGGGGACCGGGACGTAACATCCTAAACCTCTATGTTTTTGAAGATAACGATGTGATCATTTTAACCGACAATTTTATGGGATGTAGGGAATTAAATTCATAACATAAAATGTTATGGGAGACAAATAGATGAATTCTGGACACACTATGTTATGAATTTTATTCTTATGTTTGTAAGATATTCATATATTTTGAAATTTTCTCATGTTATAATGACTCATGTATTATGTTATACACAAACATTTATTTCTATATTAACTATTGATTAACCATGATTAGTTAGGAATTATGTTATAATGATCCATCTATGATCCTTAGATATGTTCTCAAACCAAAAATAATATATTAAGCACACTTATCATCACCATTTGATATCTTTTATATTTAACTTTATTATGAATCTGGGGTAAAACATTATTTATTTTTTATTAAAAAAAATTATAGATGGGTATATATTATGGGAAATCAAGAAGGTGGACTATATAGATATAAATGTAGATGAATTTTTTCAGGATTTTTGAAAAACAATATGTCACAAATCTCCAAAGATATTTAAACATTGTGTTCATGGGTTGTGAGACTATTAGATAGAATTTATGATTAACTTATTCAAGGTGAGAAAAATAAAGATAAATATATTTATAATGTGTGTCTATAGAATATTACTACTCTATGATTATGAAAACATATTCTATAAATTTTTATTACATATATTATGATTATTTTTTTTCCTCAATATTCCATGAGATAAACATTATAGAATCATTAATGAGTGTAGTGGAACTAATGAATCATGAACATGTTATTAAAACAAATTTAGAAAAAAAATGTTATTGTATATTAATATTATCCCTTTTAAAGATGAGTAGTGATTGTTTTAAAAAAATTATTAATGTGTAAAATAATATTTTTGAAGTGGTGGATTTAGAATGTAAAGAATAAAGAATAATGGGAGTATAAAAACCTCAATGAGTATATGATAATACTCTTATATAGACTCTTAAAAATGATTTATTTGGGGATATATCTTGTGTATAGAATTTATCAGACCTAATATATTATTTTTTTATTAAATTCAATATTTCTTTTCAAAATATAATTTTTACAGGATAAATATCAATTTAGTTTTTCATGAAAATAATACAAATAATTTTTCAATTTTTCTATTCAAAATACATGGGATTCCATATCATGAACAATATATTGAAGACATAATTCTGATCAACATGCAATTTTGGATGATCTTTTCATGTTATAATCCAATCCTCTCTTTACCTTGAAGTTAAAAATGGCTTGGCTGCCCTATTCGGAATGTAGGGATATTTTCATAATTTTTAGAGTATTGTTGATTGAATAAATGATTCCTTTACATGTTTTCTTAATAAAAAAATTCAAAATAATAATATGTCAAAATTTAGTAAGGATTATTTTCATTATGTTTATAATGAAATTTTATTTCTTTAGGTATCCATTTTCCATGTCCAAGAGCTCAATACCTGAGATGATTTCTCTGATAGATTTTTGGATGAAGATGAGATGACATTAAGCTTAATAAACTCTTCAATCATAACTATTACATTAAAAAGATATAACTTTAATAATAATTGGATAATGGGTAGTGAAAGAAATTAAAAATTAATCAAATCACTTCATTTTCATTAGATGGTATCCAGCAAAATTTCTCTGATTAAAAATTTGGATCAGATAATTGTTAATTGGAATGATCACTCCAAGAATATTGTCTCATATTTCAAGGATATTTTAAATGGATCCTCTCTCATAACATTCCCTATCCATGATATTACTCCATGAAATTTCAACAAAGATCATAATTGTAGGATCACTTTTGGTACCTTTTAATCTTTGATTAAGGTGGTTTTCTTTAGCCTCAAACCTACTCCAGATGGTTTTGGAATCATTTTTTTCAATCATATTGTGATAACATTCATTCTAGTGTATGCTGGAGAGTTCTTAATTTTTTTAAATGTGGTCTTCTTCAACATGGTATGGACTCTCAGTTACATTATCTTATACCAAAAGTGAAGAACTACTATTAGATTCATTTCATTAGCTGAGTTTATCCAGTTAATACTACATATAAGATTATCTAGAAAATTCCCTCTAACAGATTTATTTCCATGTTAATAAATATTGGATCTACAAATTAGTTCACTTTTATCAATTGAATAACCATTTAGGATTTCCTTTTCACACTCTTATATTTCGTCAATATTCATAAAAATCCCACTATAAGAGATAATGTTTCTCTTAAATATGGTTTTATGATATCTTTTGAAACCATGGATTTAATCATTATTTGTATGGTTATTTCTATGTTTGGTTTTTATGGATTTTAATTAACTTAATAATAATCATATCAGTCTATTTACTCATCTATTTCCTTGTTAATAGATCACCTAAAGGATAATTTTCATTATTTGGATGTGTTATGAACATTTATTACGATAGTGTAGTTATTTTTTCCATTGTATTGAACTATATTAGTGTGCTCCTTTCCATCACGGATGGCCATGGTAAAATAAAATTTATTTGAGATTGTATGGGACTTGTTTTTTCAAATCATATTCAGTACATTATGACATCATCCACATAACCCAAGGGGGTAAGATAAATATTACAAATATTAAGAGGGTTCTTTTTGATAATAAAGAAATATCTAGTCATGAAATTAGTAGGGTAAAATCATTCATTTACTTTTGATGATGTATATCCAATGTGAGTAAATTTGGCATTATCATAGAATTTAGTATTCATGAGGGAGTTTTTCTATTAATTTATTTATGTGATAAGATTTTTTAATGAATATTGAAGTCATGTTCCTTATATAGTACTAATAGTAACATTAATATGAAACATTTCACTTAGAAGGATAAATAAATATCTTTAGATTGTTGTCTTTGTTTTGTTGATTATGTTATCATTTCCAAAAAAATACACATTCATTGAGTATAAATTTAATTTTCCAATAATAAATATTATTAATGTTTCTATAAGAAAATATAATTTGGATTGGAAGCATCACAGATAGTATGTTATCTACTATTTATTAAAACAATATTTTCAAGCCCTATGATATAGGGAGTTTGGGTATTATAAATGTGAGATACATTAATGATCCTCTACATGATTTTTTTATGGGGAGACATATATATGGTAACTCATAGAATCTAATAATTAACCATGATATATTGATGAATAACTTCAACGGTGGAAATCATAATCATTTTTTATCCCTATATTGCCCACCATCACGTATATTATTTAGACAATTTCTTCTCAATATAGGTGGATAGTTTCTAGAGAGTCATCAATTAAATTTTTGAAACTCAATTGGACAGGTAATTTATTAATATTCACTATTATAAATGATTATTTAGATCTAGACATGGAAATATCAATTAGAGGTCTACTTGTCATCTGGGATAATTTGTCGGATCACATCATAACCACAGTTTGTAATAGTTTCTTCTCATTGAGGGATGTATTTTAGTAATGGAAACATAGTATAAATTATTTCCCCACATAGTAATTTTTCTATTGATATTCCACCTATTCCAATTTTGGTATAATTTGTTTGAAAAGAATGATAATAAAATTTATTAGGCCCTCTCAATCCATAATTTTTTAGATGATTGCAAATAAGAAATTTATAATAGATTACTGTCTTAAAATCTATGTAATTTATCACTATTATTCTTTATATCAACTTCATCATAGTGGAGAATATATTTTTCACTTTTTTTTGAGAAGTGTCACATTTTAATTGATGTGGAAATACATTTTAAACCTCATATAAATTTAAATTCCTTAGATTGCCTCTATTAGAAACTTCGTGAATGGATAGAAATATTTATCACTCTATCATCAAATTATTAAACTCGTTTAGGTTTCCATAGTGTATATTATTCAAATTATATATAATGATAAAAATAAAACAATCCACGATAATTTTATCTTCAGACCTCATAATATACAGTCCAATATTCTTATTGCTATCAGGGAAAAAACCCCTCTCAAAAGGAATATTGTAATAATTGAATACATGATACATAATTCATCACTCATATTGGCATTAAATGTAATTTTATTCTTCCTTATGTTATAATTGAATTCTTATAAAAGATGATTTTTATGGGTGTATCAAAATTAATACTAATGGATAATCAAGAGGCAACCCAGGTCCATCAGGTTGTAGAGATGTTTTCAAGGATTATCATGGAACATTATTGGAGTGTATTAATGCCACTTTTATTGATTCTTCCTCCCATAATGTAGAAATTCATGGTGTCATAACTATGTTCGATAAAGTCAAAAATCATTAATAGAACATTCTCTATCAAAAATTTGATTCTTTGATTATATTTTTTTCCATCAAGGAATGTTATTCTCATCTACCATGGAAGATTAAATATAGGAGTATCATCAAAGGCATGTATTACCTCTATTCCATGAATTAAAATGTCAGTCATGTCTATATAGAGATCAACTCAATGGCAGATACACTTGTAAAAAGGGATCAAATGTTATTTCTCTTTTATGGTTCGATCGTAATCATGATTCCCTTATTCTTTATTTTTAGAGGGAACAATGTAAATCTATTATTTTTAAATATTTGTGATGCCTCTTATATTTTAAAATAAAATATTCTTTCTTTTCTGAGAATGATACAATCTTTCCACTAAAATTAATTTAATTTAAATCATCCATTAATTGTGATTATATTTTTATACAAAAATATATGATATAAATAAAATATAATTTAAATTATAGTTTTTTGAGATTCATTGACATTAATCACATCCCAATAATTATTTATCTTATTTCCATTAAATTTTATAAATCATTTGGTAATAGAATTTTTTCAGTTTAATAACCATATAAAATCATTATATATAAATAATAATAATAATAATAACAATAATGAATAATAAAAATAAATATTTATTGTAATATGTCATTTTATAAATTTAATAACATTATTTTTAATACTAGAACTATTTATTAGATGTGGATTAAATATTTTTCATATTTTTCTTACAATTACATGAATTTAATTTATCTAGATGATAATGTTTTATCCAAAATCCTTATATCCAACATTATTATATCGAATTTCTATATTTCCATTTGATATTTGTATTACATTCATTTTATAATCCTACTCTTCATTTTCACTAAATTCATAAAAAATATATTTATTATATGTCTTACACTTACAATTCCATCCATATTTATCAAATACAATGTTATCTTCATCGAATAACATGATGATGACAATTTTATAGTCATAGTATTTTTATATCCATGTGGTATTATGGTTTTAGTAATTTTTCTAAATATGTTTCATTTTATTATCTCATAATTCATTCCATTTCCTATATAATATTTTATCAAAATTAATTTTTTTTATTGCTCATTTAATTTTACGGTTTCCTGTATCATAGGCTATTGAACAAAAAATATTTATTTATTTGTAAATAAATACTAATATCATAATTTGTTATAGTCTACAACCCTTTATTAGAATATTTCACATGAAATTCTATTATCATGATGAAAAATAGTATCTTAATTTTCCTTCATTATATCTTTGGGATCCCATATCACTTTTTCAAAATTAGTATTCCATAAAAATCATTAATCAGGTGATTCATTTTTTTTGTACATTATCTATCTGATTTAGAATTTCTACCATTTTATCCTCATAAGAATGTTCTTGTTCCTGATGTAATTACTAGTAGATTAGTATATTTGAAGGGTTGGGTATGTAATTTTTCAAAAGAGATAAGTGGAACACATCATTCACCTATGAGAGGTTTAGCGATAGCTCGATAAGATAATATTCCATCAATACAAGATCTAGAATCATGATGTGTTGTATGTATAATGGGATATGATTTCCTTGGATATTGAATATAATAAATGTATTCAAATGATAAATTCATATTAATATTTTGTCCCTAACCTCAAAATCACAATCTCATGAATGACTATCAACATAATAGTTCTGTTTAATTTTTTTCACTCATTTTCATTAAATGGGTTGGACATTCTCCATTAATTCATTAAAATGATCATTACCTAATATATTACACCAAAAAACATCATCAAAATATGTTATAGTTATATATATATATTCTTATATAGATCCTTATATGTGTCCATTTGTATTCTATATTGGAAACCATTGTTATAAGGAACTCATCCTGTGGAAGATATTAACCCCAATAACATCCAAAATTCATTAAAAATGATACTTGAATGTATTCTCATGTCTAAATACTACTACTATATTGATCATAATTTTGAGCATGTAAATATTTTTTAATTATTATCTATGTATCCAAAACTTTTTGGAGACTTCTCTAGAACATCTTTTGTGAACCTCTTATATTAATCAGATATATTTGACTATGGTCACGCAAGTAGCCTTACCAAATTTAATATCATTATTGTAGAAATTTGATTGTGTGGTAATCCATTCTAATTAAAATGATGTGTGATGGATTTATAATCCGTTCAAAAATATATGAAATGTTACTATATATTTTTGATGTATTCGTAATACACATGATGAAATATATGGTGATGTTATCTCATTTTTATACTGGTATAACTAACGGTTTCATCTCCACCTTGTCATTTTTTATCTATACAATACTAATTTACATACAATGCATAAATATTTATACTCAGAAATCTACGAGATCTTATTGTGCTAAAAAAAGTTTTTCTTTAGATCTATTTACATATTTTTGGGCTATGGTAGAACTCAGAAGGTTTATCATTATGAATAATTCAAAATATCCATTACAATCTTAGTATTGGGAGGACACATATCTAGGTCTAAAATCATATAACTCTATTTATATAAAAATTCAACAATTTAATGTCGTATATATTCTTTTATATATCAATATAATTCTTTTTCACCTCCTTTATCATTATATGGAATGATGGATGAGCAGTAATAATCCTTGACTATGTTCAACAATTTCATTTGGGTTTTTCAACATAATTTTCTTTGTAAATATGAACTTCGTGGTCTTATGATGATTATATATTTCAAAATTTTCACAAAATGGATAATTCATAAATATATATAATGAAAAGACAATTGATTCTATCTCCAAATCTTGCGTGTGATAAAATTTTCCTATAGATGATTTGTGTTTTGATGCATAAGTTACATCGTAACATTTTTCATGAGTAAATATCTAAATCGATTATTTGATGCCTCATTATATTTCAAACACCCCCCCATCAAAGTAAATTAGTGTGATATAATGGGTATTGAAAAAAATATTATTGAGATCCTTTAATGTTTATTCACATTCATCAATACAAATCTATTTTACTCCTTTCTATGTTAGCATGGATATTGTATCTGAAAATCAAGAAATAGGGCTATAAAATTATTAATAGTCTACAAATATTCGAAAAATCATTTGATTAATTATCATTATAGATAGTTTGTTCCATAATTAAATAAACAATGTATTTCAAGGAACTAAATATGTACCCTCTCTTGTTATTTCATATTCCAAAAATGATTCATTTTTATCTACAATTCAATGTCAATAAATTCGCCTTTGATTTTTCCCCTTTCAATGTCTTCTAAAGGACTCATAAATTATTATAATACAGTTTTTTAATCATGAAATATATGAAAATATCATCTATAATTTCTTCCAAAAAATATCAATGGCGTATCTATTATATCAATTCCTTATATCTATGAATATATAAAATAATTTTTATGTTTTAATGGTATTATTCGGAATAAATATTTTCCATATAATGATTTCAAAGTTGTTTGGGGAACATCATCACTTATCACCCATAATTGATTATATCCTATATGAATGTTCAGTAATTGGTGTTTTACCAACTAATGGTTGATAGAATAATTCATGAATATGGGATATATGATACTTTTATTACATTATTATTTTCAAGATCAATATAATTGATCAAAAGTTTCATTAATCAATCACATTTTCTAAAAAAACAGAACAAGTGACCCCTGTTATGAACCACTATAGTAAAAAAAATCATTACCTACAATATATAATAGTTTCTTATTCTATTCCTCAAACTCAATTGAGGTAATTATCTAAAAAATCAAGGATATTGTAATCGAACAAATTATAAGTTCAATTAAAAAATTGACATCTCATTTTAGGGGTATCCAGATTCTTTTTTGACAAATACATCAATACATTCCTATAATATAAGAAATTAATCACTTTTGAGTTACTAATGGATCATTAAAACAAATTAACCCTCATTACATGGTAGAAACACCCATATTGAGTAACTAATTTTCCAAATTTAGTCCATCGTACTTTTTATTCTACACCTAATCACCTGATGATTTCTATAATGAAATAATATTTACCGATCATGAAAATTTATATGATCTCTTAGTAGAGAGTGTAAATACGTTACTAATAACACATTAAATTACAATATGTGAAGAGTAACAAGATATATATGAATTATCTTCCCATCAAACACAATGGGATAAGGGTTGTATACCATAGATGGAATCATTTCACCATTACATTTTATCATCAGTAATTTTATATCCAATATTTGAGGTAAATATTATATATTCTTAGAAAAATTACAATTTATGAATTAATGATAATAGAAGTTATAATATAATATATTCAATGATATATAGTGGATAATAATTATACCATTCTACCCTTAATAATCATGATCTATATTATTGGATGTAGTTGTAAAGGATCTTCCCTTATTCCTTTAACTTGATGGTTTTTTATGACTATTATACTAAATATCATTTATATTAGGGAATTTATTTTTATTACATGAAAACTAATTTCATTTTAATAATTAAATTGTTGCTAGTGGATTAGTTGATAAATTATTATCTTCAACTTTATTGAATAACATATTCATCTCTCAAGGATAATAAGGAGCTTGAGGACCATCTATTCCATATATGAATCCTTTTTTATTCCACTTAGTCAATTTATTAGGATCCCCATTCCAACGTTTTTGTCATGATGGTAGGTGAAATATTTTCCTTCTATATTATTTATTATTCCTATTTCGATGAAACACAATTTTGGATTTCATGTCTCTAGAAACATGAATTTCAAAGGAGTTTCAAATTTTCTTTTCATTATTTCAAGAGCATCGAACCACATCTCATTAACTACCAATGTATCTTATAGATAACACATTTTAGTGGATTGGTTTTAAATCCACTAATGTAATAATCAATAATTTATTTAGGTTAAAATATAAAACAATAAATACAAGTTCCAAGTCTTTTGATATCTTCATAATATTTTAAAATGCATTCAAGGGAATATTTCAACAAATTAAAAAACTATGTCACCTTGTTCTATAAAGAGTTTTAGGTAAATATTAGTTGTGTAATTACATTATAAAATCCATAAAATTACAGAGAGTTAGTTTGTTTTTTCCCTCCAGTTATACTTTAAGATCTACGAAGAATTATTTTCAACTTTTAATTGATAATGATATAAAAATATATTTTCCTTCCCTAGTCAATATATAATGAATTGTTTTATATTTTTTTGTAATATTTTTGTAATTAATGGATAAAAATAACCTATAATGGATGGTGGTCATTGAAACATGTTAGAATCATTACTTTGTATCTATTATTTAGTGAATTGGGAGAAAAACATTGTTTAGGATTTTTTTTATAATATAATATACATATTCTATTCTAGTTTTTAGTATGTATCACATTTAATTGGTTTTCTCAATGACAAAAATTTCCTTATCTTCCATCTTAGTGATTTTTAATGTGGTTAATACCGGTTCTTGCCATTAAGTAATATCCATAGTGATAATTTGAGTAATAAAAATATTATCACAATAAAATAATCTTAAATAACCATATAAGGAGACCACATTATGATAACTTTCTATATCTAACCATTATTTATCCTTAAGATACTCTCAATTAAATCTAGGATAATTTATGTTTGGTTCTATTATAATCCTCAATCATGTGTCCTGACATAAGGATTTTTAAAAAATATAAAACATGACTATTAGGTTTGTGGAAGCATGAGTTAATAATCAAAGGAATTATGGCCTAACAAAGTCATCAAGCACAAACAGAATCATATTTTACCAAGAACTATTTAAAAATAATTAACTAAAATCATTTCTATGCACATATTTATAAATATATTTAAATATAATTTGGTAAATACACAGTACTGTAATCATAGATAATATTAATCAATTTCATATGAAACACTTTCATCATATATAAACACAATAAATTATATACAAAACATTGTATACACAGCTAACAAAATTCATGTATATAAACAATCATTCAAACATATATAAGCATATAATGTATATTAAAAAAAATTCTACATTACATTTTAAAATCTTTTCCATCAAGAATATTGTGAATATCGAAAACCACAACAATGTACACACACAAAATCATTATATTTTTAGAAATTATGATTTATAGGATTATATATCAGAAAAACCTACCGCATAATTATTAACCATAAAATGGGTGTCACATGAACATGACAAGCTTCACAGTTACATCATTATATGATTAAATCTTGAGAAATAATTGAGTTTCACAATGTTTAAAAAAATCAGGATCACAACAAATCAATATAAAAATTATCTATGTAATCTATATTTTATCTACCTAGGGAAGCATAATAATGGACCAACGAAGTTAATATATATGAAAACCATTTAGAATAGCATTAAATATAATATTCAAAATAACAAAAAATATAATTTTTTGAAAACAATAAATTTTAATGGATTGTTTTTAAAATGATAGTTTCAGAGAAATAATAAAAAAGTGAATTAAATGTAGATTATAAAAAAATGAAAACATTGAAAGCAATATTCACTATGAAAACCCGTGGAAAATATTTTTTGGGAGTGATTTTATAGAAAATTTTCATACCAATACTAACAATTTTTTAAAAAAATTCAAATTAAAATCGAAATAAATTTATAAAATCCTATAATTATGATTAATTGATTCCTTATAATAATATTATAAATATATACATTGAAGATAAATATTAAGGACTAAAAATATGTAATATGTTGGAATCAATTAACTAGAATCATTTCACATGAATTTTAACCAACGAGAGCCATAATTTAAAAAAGAAAAGTAAACTCTAGTATCAACTTTAGGGAAAAAATATAAGAATAATGTGGGGAATAATGTATTAATCACCATAATGTAAATTATCTCATAGAAAAAAATATTTCATTGAGATATTAGAAAAAAATCCATATGTATTTTGTAACATTTCAATCAAATTACCATCAATAGAATAACAAATTGAACATTAAAAACCGTGATTAAAATGTCAGTTATATATCAATGATTTAGTATATACACTATAGAAATGAAAATTAGTGCATAATATTCTTATTTGAACTCATTTATATTTAATTTATTATTATCATTATTTTACATAATATCTATATTTATATTTATTTTGTTAGTAGTATTTATTTATAATTTATTATTACCCATGTCATAATAATTATTTGTTAAAATTAATATTATGCTGTTAATTTTATCATTCATCTGTTAGTAGATTTGGTTTGGGTTTCTCAGTCCTTTCTCATTTATCCTTTTTAAATCACATCTAGAATGTTTGAAAAAATTTATTATATGTAAATTATATAGATTTTTAGATTCATTTTCCTTTTATAAAACTTATAATGGTTATTCACAATAAAAGCTTAAAAATATCATTTTATGTGATTTTTTAATCAATAATTTATTTGATTTTATTCACGAATATATGTTTTAATATTAACACTATATAATTATAAAAGTAACTCAAATCTATATTTATAAAATATTTTTATTAGAAAATAATTAATCATAGTAATTCATTTGGTAAATATTATAAAATCATTCATTTATCTGGTAAAACTATACAAAATAATAATACATTATAAAGAATTATTTATCAAAAACTTGTTGATATACAATAATAATATAAATTTTCATCATTGTAATGACTTCAAAACTGTATTACAGCTATTGTAAATTAGTTATATAAATATGTCTATGAATCAAAAAATAATAATGATATTTGAGAGGACAAAACAAATAATGAATAATTGACTTTTATATTATATAGACCCTTAGAAATGACATTTTTGGACACCATTTTATAAATAGTGGTTAAAAAACATGAGAGATGATAGTGAAGTTGATAATTTGGGTATGTATTTGAGAGGGAACTAAAGGATAAGTGTTCATTGATGTCGGTACATGATAAGATCTTTAATAATTCATATTGAATGTAAATTTCATAAATATACTTACTTAATGAATATGGAAGGAAATTTCCTATAGAAATCAGATATATATTGGAAAATGACAAATATAGGATAGGTGTAAGATAATTATTTCAATATAAAATCATCAAGATATAATTTTTTATAATATTTGGGTGTTGGTACCCCTAAGTTAAATAAATTTTCCTTTATTTTACATTTACAATGAGAACATAATTTCTATAAAAGCAACAAATTTTTATACCTAAAATATAAATGAAATTACTACATTAAAAAAATTCAGATGTTACTCTTATAACACTTTATAATTGAATTTACAAAAATATTTTTTAAACCACATAAATGGATTTAATCATATTAATTTACTTGAAATACAATTTGGATTGATGTTAAATTATATTTTTCAATATTTAATAATTAATTTTAATTAAAATCATTTAGTTGGAAAATAATTCTTTAAAAAATAGGTATTTTTAACATTAAATGATTTTAAAGGAATACCATGTAACACCTCAGTAAATAAAAAATATGACATTTTTATATTCATCCATATTTGTGAAAAAAATATTAATATTACTTTAAAGTGAATTCTATGGTCGATGGTGAACCCAATACACAACAACGAGTTCCTTTGAATTCTTACGTTGCACTCTAATAATAAAATAATATTATTTTAAATGGTAGTTAACGCCTAGCCATTGTAATGGAGAGAATGAACATAACTAACTAAAAATTTATTATATATTTTTGTCAAATATTTTTACTTTTTACAATAAATGTTAGAGGCTTAAAAATGCGAATGAATCCAATTTTAAGCGTAAACCTTCTAATATTCTTTAAAAGGTCGATTAACCGCCTTTTGACGGAGAACCTCTTTTAAATCCACTTTTTTACAATTTTATGTGTTATATTTGACAAAATAAAATTCTTCTTTAGATTCGGGACATCAAAATTTACTTTCTGTAAATTTTTGGTATTTTTCCGAGGAAGTTTAATTTTTAATTAATAGTGAAAAATGTTGTATTTTAATTCAAAACCTCTTTTTAATATAATTTATTTATATGATTAGATTATCTTTTTAATTGGTTTTAAAGATAAATTAGAATTTATTTTTACCATTTAATCCAATAGTGTTCGTTGGAATTATTTTCTCTTTGAAATCGGACTTAAACTAGCGTCAATCATTTGATACATTTTGTTTCATAAAAACACGCTATTTGTTTTGACAGCGGGAATTAATTATTAAATTAATTAATGCAAATTATATGTATTGAATTTTTTAAAATAGACAACATTTTTGAATTCAGAATATCAAATATAGCTTAGGGTGAAGTTTTGGTGTTTTTCTGAAAAACATCAATTTTTGATGAATAGTGAAACCACTAAGTGGTACTTATAAAAACTGATTTTCCGTTTAAATGAAATTTTGCCATCATTGTGTGTTGAATTTCAATAATCCTACTTACATGGATGTCATTAAGAAGTAAAATGTTGTTCAATGGGATTAAAATAATTTTTTGGTGAATAGTAACTTATTAAGTTTTTAATCGCGATTAGAGGTAATTAGTTTAGTTTAAGGTAAGAATAATGTTTTAATAAAATGAAATGACCTTAAAACATGTCCTACCCTCATTTTATGTGTCATGGCCGACCAATACAATCCATGGGTCAACTTGGGGACCCCATGGAGCCACTTTGGTTGGAAAATGACATAAATATCTTTTTATTTAATGTTAAAGTAAAAATGAGACACACATGAGATGTTTTACTAAAACAATTTTTACATGGGGTTATAAAAGTCAGATTTGTCACTATAAATAGTCTTTGGAAAGATAAAATTATTTCCTACACCATAGTATTTTTTTATAATTTATAGACATTAAATAAATTAAATTATTTATGACATCATGATGATGCAGCGATGACCTCATTATTTAACGATTTAAATAAAATGGAATGATAATGTAATATCTAAGAAATAAACATGTCCAAAACCTATTGTATGAGTGTATTTCAAACCCTTATCACCTTATCCTAGAAATACATCAATTTGGGTCCTTTAAAATACGAAACTCTTTTGAATATAAAGTATCATTTTGTAACTTTACAAGAGTGCCCCTCCTCTCCTCTTATAAAAATCCCCCACCTCTACCTCCTTACCCAAACTCCCAAAGCCTTTGTCTCGGACAACCCATGCCAATTTTGTCTCTAAACTTACCTCTATTACTCTTTGAATCCTCACTTTTGGCAGAAGTCTTCCCAAGGAATCCTTTGAGCTCAAACCAAAGGGAGTGACCCGATTTTAAGGTAATGTCTTCACTTGAGTCCTTTTGTTTTATTTTGCCTCTCCAACCCCCTGAACTCTTTTTATTCATTTATTTTGTAACAAATCCAGTATCTTAAATATAATATGATGTTGTTATTAGAAGGATTAGAGCTACACTTACACTCACCTACATCTAATGGTTAAAGAACATACTGTTTCCGTGGATGGTGAATTTCTGCCTCACGAAACGATGATTGTTCAACACTCATATAACACCTTAAAAGGTGGCCATTAAGATGTCACTATATTTATATATGATATATAATATTTTTCTGTTTTCCTTAAGCTTCTGTATTATTCATTTTGATCATACCTTTATGGCTTCCATTATGGGTAAACACGATAATTTCATTTTAGGAAGTGCGGACTACCGCCCCCTCAAAGTGATTTGATTCATTAATGCCATATGTGGGACGTAAAAAGGATGGGTTTAAAGTTATTATATATGATGTTATAATAGAATTATAATATACCTATGTATCATTATTATTTCTTTCCATTAAAGTATGAGATAGAAATGAAAGTAGCGTTCATGCGTACGTACGACTTACCGTCTCTATGAACGGTGCATTTCATTTCTTATCCCCAAATGTAATATACTATTATAAGTACATGTATATAATCGATATATATGATGAATGATACATCTAAATGATGAATAAAATTATGTAATTAAAATATAAATAACTCTTATTTAGTTTTAATTCCATTAATATGACAATGAAATTAAAGTAGCGTTCATGCGTACGTACGGCTTACCGTCTTCATGAACGGTGCATTTCATTTCTTACCTCTAAATGATTATGTAATATTATAAATACATGTATATTCTGGATATATATGATATATATGATATCCAAATCATTAATATCATTCTGGATATAATGAACCATTGACCACACGAACAACATGTAATTGTAAGAAGTTCACTTTCGACATAAGAACCAAATATCGACAAAACAAACATTATTAACTTCAATGATTACATAATGTTTATAAAATGTAAATAAGTGATATAAAAGGAATAATGAACTTGAAAAAGGTTCTTAAGAAAATAGAAATTAACTCAATTTTATTATTCCAGACGTTAAAGAACGATCGAGTCAAGTCAGACCCGAGGTAAGGGATCATACTCCTCTCTTTCTTTTTAAGTACACTCTTTTATGTCATTTCTTTTAAGATCATCTTTATTATGATTGGGATGTTCTTTTATATTAATACTACTGTAATTTTTATGTTCATATGATGAGAGACCCTATTCTCTCTCATCAATCCATTTTGGATGTTTTGAGTGGCACCGTTAGGCTGCCGAATTTTCGTAAGAGATCTAACCTCTCTCTTTCTTTTTAAGTACTCTCCTTTATATAACTTCTTTTAAGATCCTCTTTGTTATTATGGGAGATGTTCTTTTATATTCCTCATACTTTACATTTTATGTTCATATTATGAGAGACCCTATTTGATCTCATAAATCCATTTTTGGAAGCTTTAAGTGGCGCCGTTAGGCTGCCAGGTTTTCGTAAGGGATTTTTCTTCTCACTTTAATTCCCGTGAAATTTATGCTACATTTTACACTATTTCCTTTGAGTGGTGTATGTACTGACCATTATTATACACTTTGTGTAGTATAATTTCATTTATGGGTATTTAAATCTTCATTGTATGACGTTCTTCCATGGGGTGTACTATTCTAAAGTTACCCAACTCGGTAAGGGGACCTTTCACCCTCATCTTTTTAAAATACTTCTTTTGTTATGTCTTTTAATTAACATACTATTATGTTGGGATATGTTCTTCTCTATCCTTATTTATGTAAATTATATGTCCAAGTGATGAGACACCCTTTATCTCTCTCATCAACCCTTTTTTGTAAAATTTTATGTGACGCTGTTAGGCTGTCGAATTTTACCAAGGGAACTTCCTAACCCAATTTCGATTTCTTTGGGTTCAACATGTAGTTATTGAATATGTCATCGATTGAATATGTGTGAATGACCTTTTATTGTTTTACACTTAATATCCACTTATATTGGGTGTATTTATATTTTTCACACATAATTATGAGATTGATTTATTCTTAATTTAAGGATACCTTCATTATAATGGATTTCATCTCATTTTACATTTCTTTTGAGACTTCATTGTTGTTATGCACCAATTCACTATTATATGGTGTGTATACTGTCCTTTGACATATTATATCATGAATCCCTTTATTATCATGATATAATAAAGTTCAGATTAAATGTTATTCCGCTATTATTTGTATTCAAGAGTCTCTCATTTTGTTAAAAACACTTTAACAAAAATTTCGTTTTAAATGTTTTAAGGATTTATTATTCTAAATCTTTATCGTTAATTTCCATGTTTTCAAAATGGGTTTAAGTATTTATTTATATGGACATTTATGTTTTAAAATTATAATTCCATTAAAATCTTCAAAGTGGTATGGGGCACATTGATTAAAAAATCTCTTTTAAATGGTTTTTGAAAATGGATTGATTAATTCAATATCTGGGAATTACTTATTGTGATTGAAAATGAAATGTTGTTATTGAAATGTTTATATTTTCAATATTTTTGTGTAATGATGTTACTTGGAAATTTTACAGGTGGTTACGTGATAAACCATAAGACGGGTGGTGCCGTGAATACCAGGATTGGTGGTTACGTTATAACCTCCAATGCATTGGGTATGGAAGTCGGCTGTATGGCTATTCCATTAAGTATGTGTGGAAGTCTGTCGTATGGCTATTCCATTAAGTATGATTGGAAGTCGATCGTATGGTTATTCCATTTAAGTATGTTTATATACCATGTTACCTTTTTACGTTATGTGTTCTTTATATGGATTTTAGGGTAATCTTTTGGTTACAGAAGGGTAATTAATGAACTTTTATTCAGCAAAGAGTTTTTACTACTTCGAAAAGGTGAAAAGTATTACTTTGATAAAGTATACATGGTTTACTTGTTGTTTTGAAAAACTAACAGTTTTCATTCATTGTGTATCCCATACTGAGCTTTTTATGCTCATCCCAAGTTTTTTTGAAATGTTTTTCATAGAACTTAACATGGAATAGGGTCAACGATGGGATCAAGGGAATGTCATGCTACCTAAAACGTGGAACTAGACATGTTTCTTCTTAAAAGTTTCTTTTATTCTGTGGAAACATATTAGAAGTGTCTACTTTGTAATTCTTTTGAGATGTAATAGTTATGTTCTAATTCTCTAAAACTCTAAACCTAAAAAGATGCTCAATGTGAATTATTCATTTAATTCAATTTTAAGTATGGTTTAAGGCCGGGGCCTTATATACCATTTATTATTTACATTCTAAACATGAAATGTTTTCAGTACATTATTATAAGAACATTGTTTTGTTTTAATAAACATATAAAATCCACATCACATAATAATTATTATACTTATATGGGATAAATAAAAATATAAATATTTATAATAGTTAATTTTAATTAGTTACTATTCATTTATTTCATTCTGACTTACTTATTATGTTTTAATTTTATTAATATTATTAATATTCTAACAATTATAAAACATCAATTTCACTATTAGATATAGGTAAATCTGATCATGATATATGCATTGAAAATATATCCAATAATCATAATTTCAATAACAATATATATAACAGTCACAATATATTCCTATTTATATCCGTACATACATCACTAAATCTATCTATCTTATTATTTAATATCGTTCCTTATTTTTATCATATTTATAATATGTTTTATTAAATCTACATTTATCATTTTCAATATGATGTCCATAGAAGATCATTATGATTATCATTTCAACCCTATAGTATATTTATTTACAAGTTTCATCATTCCATTGGTTTTTAAACTAATTATTATCCATTTAATTATATAATAGTGTATTTACTTTTTTATTGTAATATTCTACCATGAATAAATAAAGAATGGTTAATTTTAGTTCAGATTTATTTTTTTCACATGACATGAAACATGTAGAAATTATTTAAATGGATATACAAAATACAATTTTTGGGGGTTTACATGAATCCATCAACTTTTTGAGATTAATCGCATTTAATGATTGGTGTATCTAATAGTTTCAATTTTTAATGCCCAAATAGAAATAGTAGTTCTGAACAAGACTTCCATATTATCTGATGTGTGTCTTTAAGTATTCAAGAGACATCAAATTATAAGTGGGAGTGTATTTCCAAACACAGGGATATAATTCCCTTGATATCATGTCCTTTCATAACTAATAATGTAATAATTAGTAATAAATAAACATTAATTAAAATAGAAATGTGTAAACTATATTGATGGATCACATTTCAACCAAATAAATAAACAGGGATACTAGTGTGTTAATATAAACTTGTTTATAGAAGTCTCATATATAAAAAATGTAATGGAGTACTCCATGGTCTATACCAATATTCAAACAACTCTGTATTCATCTACTCTACCATCAACCATTGGCCCATTAATCTTACTCTAATCCGAATATATGAATTCTTCATGTGCATTATGATGCAAAAGAAAGAGGTGAGTATTAAAATTTATTATAGAATAACTAATGCATCCTTAACATGTATACGGAATAATTATATGTATATTATAGGTAATAATAAATGTGTAAGAATGTATAACATATATATAGCGACATACTGAAAAATTATGCACTACTAAATCCGCAAAAAACTGTATATGAATATACTTCATGTCCATAATATATGAAATAATATATAAAATATTAAGTGGGGAAGAAAAATAAAAGAATCGAAATCCTGTCTCTCAGCAGAATCAAGTCATCAAATCATGTCAATCCCCTAGACCTTCACATCCTATCTCCATCATGAGTCAGAAATCCATACCATCATACCCCATCTACACCTTGGATTAACATTTCATCTCATTAACTCCCTCACAACACTGCCTAGAGATATTCCCCCAATCCATCATTCCCTTACAATGTTTTCTATTTTATGTTCATCATCATCTTGACCCATTTTAACTCCCCCTCTAATATATAAGCATCACATGGTGGTCTGCCTATACCAAATAACAACAAAAAACTCAAAGGGAATGGTAACACAAAAACTAGGTAGACTATAAATTGGATGTATATCATATCATAATGAGAATATATTTGAAACATACTAATAAAATTGATCAGAATTGACGATAAAAAAATATTTATAATCATATATATGGATTCATGCATTGAGAATGGGCCTCCTGAGGTAAACACAAACTGACATGGGATATTATTCAGGTATGGTAAAAAATTATCTCCATATAGTAATTATACTAATAAAATATTTATAAGCAATATTTTTTCATTTTATGTTACTTCTTAACTCTGGTTAGTTGATGAAGAACAGAAAATATTATCATGGAAATTAATAGAAAATATATCTCACATCAACAGAGAATGGTTCACATGTCATGAATGTCTAACTGCATTTTTAGTTTGTCAAGGAAGATGTTTATAATATAAACTCTATATAATTTCAATTTGAAAACATCACTCTAGAATCACATTACATAAGGTGTTTTCGAAAGAATCAATTCGGAAATTTTTTGAGTTTGGAATGCCAAAACCACTAAATCAATCATTAATCAAAGAATGTGTTGGGAATTCATTTTAAATTCTATAAGGGGTAATTTGATATTTCAGATGATCTTTAATCCATCATGAATACATACACATAAATTTCTCTACTATGATAATTATGATGAAAGAATATATAATGATATTATTTCTAAAGAATATTACACATAAATATCACCTATCTCGAATAATTAACCTCAAGTAAACAATATGTAATTGAGCCGTCAATATCACCACCATTAATCTAAGAATTAATTAATTTATTAAGGTTTTATCATCAAAAAAATTTTATGGAATGGTCTTAGAAGATTATAAATCGACAAATAAATATCGAATTCATATATTCAAAGGTATATATAATCTTAATCAAATATCAATGTCAACTAAATTTTTCCGTTACAAATATATGATCAAAGGGGGAATGATTCATTGGATGATCATTAAAAATAGATATCTAACATAGATCAATGATAATATCATAACAGGGACGAATTATTAGGCATGATATATGGTAAAAAATCGTTGCTCATTCTTCCCATATCAATCAAAACATGAAAATATATTAGGAGAATCATTACATTGTATAGGGTTCTTGGGGGTGGTCTCCAAATTAAATTTGTACTAATATGGTTAAAATTTTATATTAATGATATTTTTTTAAATTCAATAAATTACAACATGTGGGTTGAATTCAATTCTACCCTAGATAGGGTGAACCATTGAGTCGGTGGGCCCCACTAGCTAGTCGGTGATTATCCACCACCTTGCTGGTGATCCTAGAATATAATATTATATTCCACCTTGGATATTGTCTTTCTCATGTGTTACACCAATGTGTAGGTGGTAATTTTCTAGCCACATAATGGGAATTCCCTTCTCAACACTTCAATATTTGGTTCTCAAACCCTTAGTTAATAATCAATTCATCTTCATAACCCTTATAATATATTATTAAGAATCAAAATGATATATTTTAAAACTAATATTATCTAACACATTGAAAGAAAATTAGAACATTACAATTCCCCATCAATAATAACATATCGTCCCTAAGAAGTGCCTTAAATGGTTCTCCTCAAACAACTTAGGCCACTAGGAATTCCCATCTACCCATCACTAAAAATTATATTCCCACATTAGTACATGAAGTAATAGAATATGTAATAATGGCATTATCTCTCTATGATTCACTTTACCACATTGATCTATTATATATTCTAGTCCCTCCATATATAGGGTTTCAGGAGCTATCATAACATCCTCACAATTGATGAAATTCATATGATTTGGAATGAACATCTGGTTCTTGTATACCTAAAATATTCGGTGTATATATTAGTTATGAGAAGGAGGATTCATATGGAATTCCACAATCCAAACCCTATTGGTTGTCTCGATAGGTCAAACATATCATGGTTCAAACATCACCAATTCCTCCAATGCCTATGGCCTAACTAAATAGTCACTCTCAGAAATTATCAATCACCTAAAAAACAAAAATGTTTTACTCTTATAGTGATAATAAAAATTCTATAGACTAAGAACTTTTAACAATCTAGGAACTTATAAAATAATTTGTTTTCATTCAGAAACTAAATAGTTAAATTCATTATAAATGTATAATGAAATAAGTTGGATTAATCTAAATTAATTAATATATACTAGTACAACATTAACATAATCAATGAGGTTGTAAATAAAATATATATATATTATAATTCAAAATATGATATATTTATATATCGGATGAGATAAATAAATATTGTTAAAATGATAAATCACGTGATCATATTTTTGTGACCCAGAACATTTTATATACAATTTTATAATTAATATAATGATATAATGAAACATATATTTCATAAAATAAATTATTAAATTATTAAATTTTTTATTATTGTGAGATAAATTTATGATAAAATAAATCATTTTTTAAGTGTTATAAAATCAGTTATAATTTAAAATTAGTATATTTGGAATACATAATGATTTCAATTTAAAATAAAATTTATCATAATAAGAAAACTATTTTCATAAATTTGATTTCATTTTATTATTTTTCATATTAATAAATGTTTTTGATGAATTTTTGGGATTTTTCAAAAATACATAATTTTTTTTTTGAATAGAAAAATACGTTTGTTTATAGTATATATACATTATAAGATAAATACACAATTACATCAGTTGTTGCTGATTTACACAGTATAATATCAAAATTCCCAACATAATTTTAAAAACGTTTGTGATAATTCACTAACTATTAATATTATTGAGCCATAATAATAATCTAATTAATAAAATTATGAGAAAACACCCCTCTCTTCCATTGTAAATACCACCCATCACCACCTCTTCTCCTTACACATAAACGCCTTCCAAATTGGGTAATTTTTCACAATTACCATCAAAATCCTCTTCTACATATACCTGACCTATATTTCATCCCAAAATGACCAAAAAATGTTTCTTTAAGGAGGTTCTCAACGTGAATAATTCAATAGGTGAAATGCTCTTTCATTTTTTATTTTATTTTCTATTTTTTTATTTTTTTTATTCATTATTAACCTCCACTCATCCAAATAACATGATAACTCAATTTTATTACATATATTTTTTTTATTATGTTAATTTGATATTCATTATCAACCACTCATTTTTTAATAGTATTCTAAAAAATGAAAAAAAATCATATATGATGTTTTAAATTACCATCACTAGGGATGATGTATTTTATTTTTGTATCACTGCATTCTCGGATGGTCATAAAACCAATATTATAGTTAATTAAGATTTGGTTATACATGTTATAAGTTATATAATGTCCTAGATCTAATATATTACCTTGATATTAAAAGAAAATATATAACATTGTCATGGTTGTAAAAACCACCAAAATAAATTAAATAATTTTCATTAATGATTTTATCCAATGAATAATTACCATTTCATGAAAATATTGATATATTGTGTCATTTATAATTATGCATACATATTAACACCATTTATTTCTAATTCTAGAGATTTTCATCCATTTAAAAATATAATCAATAATGATCTAACCAAGGATACCATGATTAGAGCACACACAACATGATGGAAATAAAGAACATATTTTCAATAAATTGGATGATGTTTTTTAATAAAATGGTTATATAAGGATTTATAAACATGGGTAGAGTTCTATAATAAATTAATAACTATATTTAAACCATTATATGTGAGTTTTTAAAACATTTTATACAAAAAATAACATGAGGTAAGAAAATTCCTTCTAAAATTCTCATTATGTTTCTTTTAAAAAAATTCAGTTGGAATATTTTTTGATAAAAATATTCACGTTTTATGATTCAATTTTAATTTATGTGAATTGTTTATTATGATGGGTGAGATTTTTATATCCCTCAAATTTGTTGTTTATGTTTATGTTTTAGGTTTAATATAATGGTTATTCCAAGTGTAACTATGAAGCTTACATCGTAATGTGGCTATAAGGGATACATTTTATGGTAGCTAAGAGGGTTAAAAATCACATGGCATCCATTAAGGTTAAACTATTATGTAATTAATCCCCATGTTACCTTTGTGGTTTTATTTATGTTTTCTATGATATTTAGAAATCACTTGTTTTCACAACATAACTTCATTATACTTTATGGGTAAGAAGTATGTATTTTTGAAAATGGTAAAATAGGTTTATAACTATTTCAAGACTAATTATTTATTTCATTTATTTGATGTCCCTTGCTGATATTCTTATGATCATCCCATGTTTTAAAATATTTTTCATAGTGTTTATGTTTGGGTAAGAGAAAATAATGTGTCAAGATATATTTTCTAAAAAAATTTGCTTCTATTAAAAATAATTGAATTATAGAATAATTGGATAATATTTTAATATTATAAAATTTGTATGTTTGTGGGTTTTAATGTTTTTTATATAAAATAATTCACTAAAACTCAAATATAAAAATATGTTCTAAAATGAAATAAATTTATTCTAGATAAATTTACTAGATTTTGTAATTTTTAAGGCCATGAATTTATAGTTGGTATCACAACATGTATTAGATAACATTAAGGTTTAGGATGATATTAATATAATAAGATAAATTATTTGTAGATTATTGTTGTGTTGAAATTATATAGTTCATAATGATTAGAATTTTTCTTCATATAAGATATGTCTATTTAGAATGGTTTTCTATATAAGAAATAATGAAGCTGAAGTATAAAGGTACTAAGATGATGATATTTATCTCAATATATAATCTATAATAGTGGTTATTGGAACATAGTAGTTTGTGATAGTAATGACTCAGTAGAAATACCACATAAATAGCACTAGCATGTATGCAAGATAACACCCACATCTAAAATAATGTTACACAATTATAGTAGAGAATTTAATGAGGATACATCCTATTTCTTTTTGTGTTTATTTTTAACTAGTTTGGGAAAACGGGTGGATTAAATACCTTGAAAATTTATTTGATGTAATTGGGTGTTTATATAATAAAAATATTATTATTTATATTTATCATTTTGATGGTGAAGTCTACTTTTGTTTTTCTATGGTCAAGAATATTACAGAAAACTATGAGATTGAAAATATTTAATATAATGATTTTAATAATATTCTCCTTGAATTATCTTTATATAGGTTCTTTAACATGAGATGGATGTTAAATTGAGACAATTGAACCCAATAGATAATGATTATGTGGACATGTATTAAGAAAGCTTCACCAAATTAGAAATGTATAATCCAAATATTATTTGATCTCTTGATAGTAAATTCAATAAGTATTACTCATGATTAAATCCAAGATATCATAAGGAATTTGATTTATGTGAATTCAATGGTTATATGAAACTTGTTAGATGTGATGAGAGGTTATAAATGATATTGGATAACGAACACATGTACATTGAAAACCTGTATAACAAAAGATCTATATGGAAATTAATGGGTAAGAAGCAAGAAAATAAATATGATGGTACGAGATCCCAATTTATAGTTTGGGGGTAGTGTGGTAACAAGAACCCTGAGAGTGCCTTAAAAAATATGGGAACTTCTTTAGATGTGGTATGTTTAAACATATGGACCGAGGTATCAATGAAAAATATATTTTCGTGATGGTATGTTAAATACTAATAAAAAACTATACAGTTTTTAAATGTCTTGATATTTGGAATGGTGAAAATACATGCCCAATGAATTATTTGAATGATTGAAGGAATCCCGATTATAACAAGAATGGTGCATTAAAATACATTATGAATACATTGGTAGAAAATGGGACATCCAATGAATTGGCATTGGGTACTATTTTCATTTACTCATATATTTATAATGTCTTATTTAATATGGGGTCTACACATTAATTTATTTGTGAAAAGTTATCTCATAAATTGGAAAATTTACCAGATGAAATGAAATAAGAACATATGGTAAAAACACTATGGTAAATATTAAGTAAAAATGAAAATATAATAATATTTATGTTTCTTTTTTAAGAGAGATATTATCTGAAAACCTTATTTTTTTACATTAGTGTAGTTTGATGACATTCTTGGTATGGAATGGGTATTTTTTATCACGTAGATATTTATTATAGATCTAAAAATGTTTTATTAGAAAGTGTTTTATTTTTTACAAATGAATTAACCTAATTACATTGATAACATATCATGAATTTGAATAAATCATAAAAGGTAGAATTGAATGTTCTCTTTCATATATTGTTTAAAATAATGGAACTGTTCAATTTTATGATGTATTAGTGCTAAATTAATGTCTAGGTGTTTTTCACAAGGAGTTTCTTGGTGTTATACATTATTTAGAATTTGAATTTACTACTGTTCTAGTTCTTGATGATAAGACATTATTATTTCACCCTAATTGAATAGTTTAAAAGGAAATTATATTATTAAAAAATCAATTGCATGGGTTTCATGATAAATTATTAATCCATTCTAGCACACAATCGTGACGTGATACTCTTTTATTTATTAAATAGAAACATGGTTCTTTGAGTCCTTTTATTTATTATAGTTTTTTTAATAACATTAATATTATAAATAATTATCCACATTCATCATATCACTGACTTTTCTGATTAGATCTAGGGAACGTAATAATTTTTTCAATATTAAAATTGGACATGGGTACCATCAGTTGAAGGTGAAAAAGGATGATATTTTGAAAATAGTGTTCTGAACTATATGTGGGAATTATGTTTTTGTATTTATTTAATTTAGTTTAACATATCCCACTACTACAATTAAGAATCTTAAAAAATAATCCTTAGTGAATATTTGGATATGTTTCTTATTGTTTTTATTGATTATATTTTGGTGTCTCCAAATATTTATGATGATCATAAGAAAGAGTTATGTATATATCTACTACCTCTAAACGAAAATATATTATACAATAAATTTATAAAATATAATATCTATTTTCAATAGAATTATTTTCTAGTTAACATCATAATTAGTGGTTCCATAATAGTTTATCCTTCCAAAAAAATGGACCATAAATATCCAAGATGAAAAAATGTTTCTGAGATTCATATTTTTCTTTTATTAACAACACATTACAAACCATTTGTTAAAAAAATTGCATGGTTAACTAGATGAATAGAGAAGTTATTATGGAAAATCAATAAATTTATTTTCATAGAAGTCTGTGATGATTGATTTCATGAACTGAAATGATGATTGGTAAAAGCTCCAGATTTGGCCTGGCCATCTAGAAATGGTTATTTTTCATCTACAGTGATTCTTTATATTAGGCTCTTGGTGGTCTCTTTATGTATATTGATTAGGAAATTTATTATGCTTCAATACAACTTAAACCTCATGAGTTAACTTATCCAACACGATATCTATAATTAGAATATATGTTTTCCTTTTTAAATATTTTTATAAATCAATTATATAGAACAAAATGGGAATATATACTAAGCATAAATGGTTGAGGTATATATTCACTCTAATGTAATTAACCATGAGGAAGATAAAATCACTAGAATTGATAAATGATTATGATTTCAAGTTGAATTACCATCTTGGAAATGTAAACTAAGTGGTGGATTCCATGAGTCCAACAAATCAAGATACATTATCAATGTTATATTTGGAACACGAACCCATGGTAAATAATTTGATGGATTTTATCTTGGAAGTTATTGGTGCAGGAAATTGATATGTTTTGTTTCTGATGTTAGTGTAGTTGTCTCTCTAAGAAAAAATTATAATATCCTGAAATGAAGACCATGATTTATTGAAAAATGTATATTTTGTGAAGGAAGTTAATTATCCTGAATTTATGTTGATAAATATTATATCTGGTGATTTGGAAAGAGATTATGTGTTCCACATGATTTCTAGCTAACGAATTAATTGGTAAGTGAATCTTATAGTTTTCCATTTTTAGTTCATCCTAGAAATACTATGTAGTATAGAGAACTTTGAGAATATTACTTTTGATATGGAATGAAAAGAGGTATTGATTATTTTACCAATAAATTGTTGAATTTTTAATAGGTTAATGTAGAATGAAAATAACATAATGCAATGCCCCAGCCTTTTCCAGTGCCATAGTGGAAGAGGAAACATATATCCCTAGATTTCATGGTAGGACTGCCAAATATTTCACTTTTTAACAATTTTATTTGGGTTATTGTTGATCAACATACTAAAAATGTACATTTTCATCCTAATTGATACGCTATGTCTTTAGATAACCTTTTTATATTACACCACAAATATATTTTCCTATTACATGGATTTCTTGTCTCCATTGAATTTTTCTATGATCTTCTATTCACATCGGTTTTTTAGAAAGGCCATTAGAAGTCAGTGGGAACTGAAATAAATCTATGTCAGACATTTCATCCAAAATATTAGCTACTCTCAAAGAAAAGTATTCAGACATTGGATGATGTTATTCATACATGTTCAATGGATTCCATGGGTTGTTGGGATTAACATCATTCTTTAGTTGATATTTTTTAAAATAATTGTTTTCAATCAAGTGTACACAAGGCACTCTTGAGTCCTTATATGGAACATAGTTCTGAACACCTTCATTTTGGGATGAAGTCCAGTAACATAAGTGGTTGGAACTAGAACTAATATAAGATATGGTTGAGATAGTAAAGATGATCGAGCAACACATGAGGAAAGATTAGAAAATGTAGGAAATCTATGCATATAACCGGATGATAGACATTTATTTTGAGGTTTATGATCATGTTTTTCTTCAATCCCTCCTTGGAGAAATCATATAAAATTCATTTAAAATTGAAATCTAATTATATGGTTCAATATACATTTTAAAATCTTATTTATCATTGGATCACTTTACTACCAATTATCATTACCTCTCTGTTTATTTGAGGTACAAAATGATATTCTTGTTTCAATGTAACGAATGAATGTTCCAAATAAATCTCCTATTTTAAACAAAGTTGTAATTCAGTTGAAATAAAACGTTTCAAATGAGAAAATTATAATTCAAATTCTTGATCATCGCTAGCAGGTATTGTGGAACAAAATAATTCATCTATAAAGGTTTTTTTGGAGAAACAACAAGGTTGAAGTCAAAACATGGGAATATACAATTTATATGAGAGAAAGGTATCCTCACTTGTTCTATAAGTAAATAAATATTAAATTGTTTAAATTTATTGAAGTGGAAAAAATAATAACCATATTACTCAAAAATTATTGTTTTCATTTTGGAATTAAATAGTTAAATTCATTATAAATATATACTGAAATAATTAGTATTTATAGAAATTAGGAAATCTGTACTAATATTATATTAATCTCATATATGAGAGTATAAATAAAATTTACATTTCATAAAATTGGAAATATAATTTATTAACATCATGGATTAAGTAAATAACTATTTTGAAAAAGATAAATGATGTGTTGATATTTTTGTGTGACATATATTTTTATTTAAATATTTTTAATTAAATTTGTAATTTAAATAAAATTCATTAATTATATTTTTTTTCCATATAATTGAGACGTAGTTTTATGAGACCTATATTAATTTTTCAGACTATTATGAAATCGGTTATAATTTAATAATTTCTATTTTTGGATTAAATAATGTTAGGAATTCTAAATTAAATATCTCTTATTTTTATAATTTTATTCATAAATGGATTTCATTTATGAATTACAGACATCAAAAAATGGTTAGGGTGAATATTTGGTATTTTTCTAAAATACTTTATTTTTACAGAATAGTAAAAGATGGTGTGTGTGTGTGTGTGTATTATATATTTTATATGTTCAATATACTTTTACTTGATTCATTGATGATATAATCACCATAATATAAAAAATTAATTCTTTATTTTAATATATTATTTTGATAATTCTATAACTATTGATAGTATTTTTACAAAACAATATACTACTAAATAAAATAATGAGAAAATACTCCTCTCTTCCACTATAAATACCCTCCCTCACCACCTCATCTACTCACACTTCAGATCCTTGTACCTTGTTTAATTCCATCATAATTACCTTAAATAAAAATTTCTCCACATAGATGACTTATTATCCTTTGAAATATCCCAATCCAAGTCCCTTATGTGGGTTATCATGGAAAAGAAATCATGAGTAAAAATCCTCTTTCGTTTTATCTTATTCCATTCTCTATTTGTTTCTTTTCATATAATGTACTCACCCCTCTAATAAATTTTACATGATATATAAAATTTCTTACATATAAATTAATATTAATTTGTGAATGTTATGTCAATCATCATAATTTTCCACATCTCCTCATACTTAGAAAAATGAAATCATCATCTATGATGTGTTGATTTACCATCATCATGGATGGTGTGTTTTAATTTTCATTTCTCCTTTCATGGTTGGTCCTAAAAACATTATTATGGTTATATCATATATTTTTTATACATAAGATATTTTATATAATTTTATATAACCAATATAATAACATTATATTGAATGAGAAGATATTAGTTCATTATGATCAGAAAAATCAAAAATATAAATTAAATCATTTTCATTAATATTTTATGTAATGAATCTTCATCATATCATAAAAATATATATATATATATAATCATTTAAAAGTATGATAAAATGTTAATACAATTTATTTTTACTTCTAGTGTTTTTATTCAATTCAAGAAGAAAATCTATAATGAACCAACCATGGAATCGGTGACAAGAACACAACTCAAATTATAGAGAAAACAAAATATTATTAATAAATTAATGAAATGTGGTATTAATATGATTATATGATGTATGAGATACAATATTATAGTTCTTTAATAAACTAATAACACTCTTTAAACCACAATATATGAGTTTTGGACACATTTTAATAATGATGAACAAAGGTAAGAGACAATACATTTAAAATCCTCTTTATTGTGTCATTTTAAAATTTTCAAAAATAATGTTCTTATGATGAAATTAATTTTTTTTATGATTATTTTTTTATTCATGGGAATTTCTCTATGTTGAATAGTCAACCCTATAAATCTCTCCAATCCATCGGGTATTTTTATATTGGATGTCGACCATAAATGTTATTCCATGTGTAATTATGATGGTTACATTATAAGGTAGACACGAGTGTTACATAGTAAGGTTGTCATGAGGTTTAAGAATCATATGGTAGTTTTCAGGGAGAAATATTATGTATGTAATTTCACTAATTTCTTATATTGTTTTATTTATGTATTTGATGTTTTATGAAAATCACTTTTTTAAAAAAAATACCAAATATGATAATTTATGAGTGAGAACTATGCCTTTTAGAAAATGGTTTCATATGAATATAAGTATTCATGGTATAGTGGCTTCTTTCCATTACTTTTTCCATTAGTGGAAATGTTTTTCATATCCTATGTTTTAAATTGTATTTCACATGGTTAAAGGATGGCTAAGTGAAAATAATAATCTAAGATGAATATATTGAATATTTTTCATATTTTATAAAAAAATTGTTTTATGGATTAATTAGATATTATGTTAGTAGTATCCAACTTATATAACTATGAGTTTTCATGTATTTTTTATGACCTCATTATATAAAACTCATAATTTGAATGATCTATGGGAATGTAATAAATATATTATAGTTTAATTTACTAAATTATGTAATGAATAAGGCTGGGTCTTTATATGGCTATTATCACAATCTTATGAACCTGATTTACACTCAATGGGGTCTCCTATACCAATTTGGTCCCCACCACTATTACCACACAATTCTTATTCCAATATATTAGAAAAAAAATATCCTCCCATAGGGGTGTCACAATGTTCCATGAAAATTGATTCTAGAAAAATATTTTGTATAAGAACTCAACCTATGATAGGTCATAATCCCAATATCTACTGATTTCTTGGAAAAAATATGGAATCATATCATCCAACATGAAAAATAATTTTCTTGGGTTATCCATTAATATGGGGATGGTATGTTATGGTCAATTTCAGCTGAGTCCCTAAGGACTTCTACAAGATATTCCAAAATAATTTTGTGAATCATGTGTCTCTATAATATATGATTCTCAATAAAACACCATGTAATATAAATATCTCACAAAAGTATAGAAATCTCTACATGATAACTATGTATCTATTATAGATTGATAATGATGGATAAACATTCATAAATAGACTGAAAATCACACAAAAAGAATCATTAATCCATATGGTTTTCGGTAACCCCATCAAAAATCCCTTCGTGACATCCTACCAATTTCACAGGGGTGCTATATATGGATTGAAAAAACCACTAGGACATTAGTTCTCATCCTTTATCCATTAATTGGTTAGGCATAATGAAATATTACTAACAATACCCTCATTTTCCATATCCCCTAGAACATATCCCAGAAGTCCTAGTGCATCTTTGTCTCTCCTTAACAAACCTCACACCTAGAGGTATGGAAATATATTATCAACCCTTACATATTAGAATAATGGACACAATCTCCTCCATCTACCATGATGACATCATATCCATCCATTGACTAGTAGAGCATATGGTCAGCATTTGAAAACTATTCACACATCACAACACACATTGTGATGGTATCCTTAGATTAAGAAGGCCTATAAAAGAAGATTTGACCACCAACATTCTATAGCTCATCAACCCATTTTCATTAATATATTCCATCCTCTAATCATCTAATAACCACGTTAGGTGAAACTATTCATGTAAAGGACACTAACAAATCTCATGAAATACCTTTTTCTTATAGATAAAAAAATTGATAAGGATGTTTCTCATCCCTGGTTTATAATAAAATTAAATGTCAAATGTTTGCAGGTACTCTTCCCAATTCCTCTTCCTTAGATTCAAGACTCATTGTGTGAATAGAAAATGAATACAAATTTATTATGTGTGTATATAAAATCATATGAAATATAGGTATTGTCACCAACACATCAATTAATAGACCACGACTTCTAACTCAACGTCATGTATAGGATAGTTTAAATAATGGGGTCACAACTAGAATGACCAATAATGTACTACCTACTCTATTGGTATCAATAAAGCTCACATACCAACATATGATGAATCAATATATATTGAATATCAAATCCTATGATCTGGATGTATCAACATGGGATCTAAAATCAACCTCCTCTTCCAATCTGGAAAGGCAATGCCACACTTGTATTAGCACTAGAAATTTAGTCCCTTCTTTTTCATTACGATCCTAGTTTCAGATTATAGAGAGAAAGCCTAGATAAACATTCGTTATAATCCTACCAATCTAGTAATATAATAATCTCAAATACATTACATATATGTTAATGTAAATCACCCTCACTACTTTCACTAGTTCAATGTATATACCCTTATCAATAATTACATGCTACAATAATTGTACCTAGATAATCCAAATTTTTCACTTTTATAGTTTGGAATAAGCTCATGTGCCCAAATTATTATATGTCCTTTCTCAATATGTCTAGCATACTTCAATAGGTTTAGTGAGTATAAAAGGATTCCATCAAATAACACTATGATAAATGGGTCAAAATATTGGTCAAATGTATTTTTCATCAAATTCATTGAAATTTTAAGCATTATCAACAATCCAAAAAACATCAAATTTATTCATATATTTCATACCGACTCTGCAAATATTTCATCAGGATGAACTTCACTCTAACCCATAGACTGTGATAGCTCAAATAATGTCCAATCCTGGAGAACCACCAGGTTCCTTGTAACTGATAAAAATGGTCATCAATCATGGGAAAAGAATATATATTATTCCTCATCATCTAGATTATCTTTAAATATTATAGGAAGAGTCAGAGACTACTATCTACCATTTTTATAAACAAAACATGTGTATCACAAATTTAATTACATAGAAAGATAAATCTTGTTTTATCTATGTCCAAAAAGTTTCACCTTGAGTTCCTTCAAATAAGATGATGTCATATGATAAGGGGTTATCAAAATGTTTTGCAAAGCTAGATTTTCCTCAATCACAAAATAAGCTTCTCAATCATGAGGAAGTCCTATGAAGTCATCTAGAAATATGTCCTAATATATATAAATGATACTCATCAATTATAAAACTTCATATTATAATAGAATATGTTCATCAATTTCCTACTGAGAATCACATAAAATGTCATCATATCAATTATCATGAACTCCCATATATTTAAATAAGAAGAAATAACTATATGAAACTCTCGGAATCACTGAAGACCACCCATATTCTTGAACAACAGTGTATCAAATGATAGTTCTCAAAGAATAATTTTTTTTTAAATTCAAGTCCAACAAAAACATGGGAAAATGTGAATTAATGGGATGCATCGGTATTAAAAGTAGTATTATATAAATTAGAGGTGATAACAACAATATATCAATATATATATGATCACTCATAAAAATAAACTAGAGTCTATTACATTTTTCAAACATGACGTACAATTACTCTATGACCTTGTCCCTAAGACACATGACTTGTTTAATTCAGCATCTATGCCTATTACTAGGGACCCCATCCAGATCCATTGTTTCAGGAACATGAATTCCTTGAACCCTTATGGAAACATGACCCCATGGATATTTGGGAATACTATAATAGATAGTTTTTCATTCCATTTTTTCTGAACATGTACTATTGTTCCATGAAAAACTTGAGGTTGTGTTTAATATTTATATAGTAAATGAACTGTGGATCACATCCAAAGGGGAATCAATGTAACCAAACTCTACTCCACTTACATACCAATTATCTACTTCACTTCCATTTCCATCATCCTCATGCTACTATAAATGGTACTCAGTAGATCAGTAGTAGATCTACCTACCAGAGTACTAAAATGTAATAGAAGGCCAAATACATGATCCTCCTCCAAGACCCTCTTGATGGTCTAGTCCCTCCACAAAACCTATGGATATATCTCACTTCTAAAACTATATACCTTACGCCAAAGATAAGGATGAATTTTGATATCAATGTTCCTCGCCCGATGTTCCTCATTTTCATCCCAGATATGATTGAAACTAAAGATCTTAGTGAAAAAGGATGAGTATATGGATATCATCTGGGACACATTTTATAACTCTATTAATTCATGGTCTCAATCCAACAACATTATATCAAGAATAAAATTCCTATAGAATATGATTTTGATTAATTAATATGGGGTATCCTAAAATTTTATAGAATATCACATTACACTCTACTAGGTAATGGAAGGTCTATATAGAATTAAAATTACTAGGTTCACCATCCTATACTAAGGTGTCTCAGCATGGTTGAAGACACCATTGATGATGTTCACACATTACTCTACATAACATAAGACACCATTAAACTAAATTATTAGTGGGTACTAGAGCTAATATTTATTAGTTTAGGAATATATGGAATATATTACCCCTCTTAATTATGAAGCAGTTGTGGGAAGGACTCACGAATATGGTTGTCCCATTTCATGTATGAATAGGATGGTGAAAAAGTGTGCACTATTTCACCCTCTTGGACAATAGGTAGAGGGAAAGGGGTATCCCCACACGTAGGAGTACCTAACCTGATGTTAGTTGGAGTTCCTATAAGTCTTCAATGAGGCAACAACGTCTCAAACATGATGTAAATAATTTAAATCATTTAATACATATCATAAATTATCTATGTAATCATAGATGGATTCTTTATGAGTTTACCTATAACCCATGTTATAACCCTCCTAGAACTAACCATGGTCTCATCCCTGGTTGTTGGGAAATATAAATCACAAAAACATAAATATATTTGTGTGTGTGTGTGTTTATATATAATAAAACAAATCAACATAATTAAATAAACTAATCAATAAAAGTATAGATATAATACACCAATAAAGAAAATCATATATATTATAAAATCAAGGAATACAAGATGTTCATGAATATATAGCACAAGTTAATTAATTTAATTAGATAACAAATATAGAAAAATCTTCATGTATTTATATAACTTAATATTACTTCCCTAATATTGATTCATGAACCCTCCTAGTATCTTATAAAAACAATAATAGAAATCTAGAAAATGGTAACATGGAAATCTACTACACATGAGCATGAATACAACATAGAAACTCCCCTACCTGAGTACCATATTAAATTCTTCATTATAAAATGTCAAATTTCAGTCAAAATTGGAATATTAGGATATTATGGTCTATTCAATTTTGAATATCCATGTTCAAAATCAACTGGTCTAAACAAGAGTCCTGGACGACCTCATTTGTTCCTCTCAATACATAATAGGAAACATAATAGTATAATGGGTCTATATCCATTTTTGGGGATACAATACCATTCATATCATGTCTATAGAAAACATAATAATATTACGAGAAATAATAAATAAATAATAATATTATTAAACATGTTGAAATAGTATAGGTAAAAAACATGTAATAAAAGTAAATAAATATGTCTACCAATATGGAAAGACAAACATGAGTAAAAAAGTAATATATAAAATAAATAAATGTTATAGATTCCTTTGGACTCCATTAGGGTTTCCACTATCCCCACCATCATTTAATTTCCCGTCTTATATGAGTCCTTTTCTCTTATATAAATCCACATACATAAAGTGTCCATGTTCAACATGATTCTTGTGTGGGGTGTGAATAATAAAAACCATAAGGACACAACTGATGAATCGATAAAAAGCATTTTAAAGAACAATCAGTGTATTACATGATGATAAAATATGTGTAAATAGGAATAACATATATATAATTTTGTACCAAGATGTTGTGTGTTGTAGTGACCTAACATGTGATCCATAATTTAGTTCCCCAACCTGGGTCTCCACTTGAACTCAAAATTGCCTCCCCAAACTCCAATGGCTATTGAATAGTAGTGTGGGACTATGAAGTTATTATTGGGTGAAAATACCCACTAACTAGTGTGAACCCATATTAGAAATTAGAAAAATAGATAAATAAAAAAACATGAAGAATAATTGAAAAAAAACCTGAAAAATAAATCAAGTAACCATGAAACTCATGCTATAACAATATTACAAATAAACTAATTTTCATGAAGTCATGAAAATATATCCAATAATATGAAAACCATAAAATATATCAACCAAATACCCAAGTCCCAACCCAGTCCCTACATCCCCTGCTCCAGCCCATCATCACATGAATAAACCAATAACCATGTCCTTATCCTAAACATGTTCCAGAAAATAGCAGCTTCTGATCAAGTACCCATGTGCCATGATGACCTGATCAGGGTGCCTGTAAAACCTAGTATTCCATCACCAATATTTTCTAAACCAATGGATAGTATATAAAACAGTGTATACAGATAATGAAGGCGCGGAAAACAAAATGGGTAAAAGGGAAAACATTTTTCACATTTAAATATTATTATTTATCAAATTTATGCTTAATGATCCATCGTTTAATCCAAAAAAAATTATCCTCCTATGTTCATGATGAATGAATAATCCAAAGAATATGGTATTTAGTGATTTTTTGGATATGAGGAATTCATTAATCAATTAAATTTTACCATGATCCTTGAAGGATCATCCCAAGAAACCATATCATATCCATTATTTGACAGTATAGTGCTTTAGTCACACCTCTAAAACCATATCATACATTAGTGGGGCCTTGACCACCATTCTATCTCAAACCATGGATGTAGAGAAAATGTGAAGAATCCACTTTAGAAAATAAATTGGTTTTGCCTAGATCATAATTTTGTCCGACCATGTAAGAGAGGAGCATAATTCAAACTGTTCATTCTTTCAATTTGTTCACATAATCATGTCTCTTAAATATTTATCACATTTACTCATATTTAATTTCAGTAAGAAAGTTCTTGATAAACCATTAAAACCAAAACATGGCATAAAATAAAACCCAATAATTTTCCATTGCAATAGACACAGAATCCAAATACTATTTTCAAAATCATTCAATGTAACCCTTTTGAACATGATTATTCTGACATGAAAATAATCCCACACCATGATGCATTCCATTAAAATTGCATCCATTAAATAATCTATAAAATCATTTTCACAAATAGGTTAAAACAAAATCATTTAAAATAATCTATCCGAATATATTAAAAAACCAATTTTCAGTCATTTGGATGTCAACACCTCCTTTTAAAATATTACCCACATTCGGACATCGATTTTCATTTATTTAAATCCATATCTATGAAAAACAATAAAACATATAATTTAAACCATTTCAAGATCATCCATAAAAATTCTCAAACACTATCAAATGAACATTTAAATCATCCCTTTAACAATTCTCATTATATTTGTACTAATCCATACACATTTACTCTCATATTTTCACTAACCCGATATTAACCAAATGATTATGCAATTTCATGGGGTTCACAATACCACATGGGTGGCCCTAGGTTGAGTCCCGCATCATCAATGAACCAAATGTGGCCCATGAAGGTTGTATAAACACATCATATAGCCCAATTTACTCTCCTTATTCGAATATATTAAAATGAAAAAATAAAAGATTTTTACAACCACATATGCCTATAAAAATACATGACTATGTGAATATTATTATGGACCGCAAACCTGAATGTTAAAGTAAACAACTCATTTAAAAATTTCACAAATTTGAGATAGAATTTTTTTTACACCATGAAGAATAAAACTATAGAAAACATGTTTTTAGTGATTTGGAATGACAGGAAACAACCCACAGGGGCTCTCCTAGAAAAAAGAATAAATCAAATTCAATTACTTACCACGGTCATTGATTCACAACAAATGATGATAAAAATGCTTAAAAATTGTTATTGGAACAACCATGAAGTAGGGGTGACTTCCAAGTTCATCAACCTTGATTTAGGAGGTATAATTTTAGAGAAATAATGGTGATAATCCAGAAGTCACAAGAGTGAAAAATGATAAATTGAAATTTTTAAAGGCTGCATAATTTTTGAAAACATGCTCTACCCATGAAGCTCCCCACACCCAATAGGGACTAGGTTTAACAGTTTCATGGGGATCCCAGAAATTTTGAAAACACATTTTAATGTAATGGGGGTGTATCTTTATAAGTCAATGTGGATTCATGTTTTCCACTCGAATGGTTTCTAAGTCGTGAACCTCCTCCCCGACACCCACATGGTTATGGGGAATAGTTACAAATAAGCACGCACCAACCATGAAAGATACACAAGATGGACATTTCTTCCCCGTTCATGCCAAACCCCCCAAGATACCCCTAAGGCATCTAATATTACTTGGAAATTTCTCATTATCCAATATTTAAACATGGATGTCCCCCATCTCACTATCTGGATCTCGCAATCTCTTATCCCTAAAATATATCATTCTACAGAAATATTTTAAAGAATCTACAAACCACAAAAACAAAAATGTCATCCCATGGGGCCCAATGACAAGCATATTTCCTCTATGTTTACTTCTAAACACGACTATTCCATCCCAACACTCATAACAAAAAACATGCATACCCTGAATAATTCTACAGTTATGACTTGAACCCAATGCTCCTCAAGGGACTAATCAATCACAATCCCAACATCGACAAATAGAAACCAAAAGGAAGATGAGAAAAAAGTGCATATATCGAGAAATTGGGAAATTTCATACATAGATTCATACCTTCATAAAATATCCAATCAGAATTCTATTAGATAGATCCTCTCCAGAACTCATGACCCATGTCGCTTGGTGCCAACTCACCCTATTTATAAAACATTTAATAGTGACCCAAGATCGGTGTCACCCAAATGTACAAAAGTTTATTTAAACACATTTGTTGACCTATGTCGGTAAAAAATCAAGTGTGATGACCGCATTCAGCATATGGACACTAAAAACATCAACAATGAAAATACTTCATCTCAATGAACTCAACATGTAAAAAACCAATCCAATATCTACGGAATTAACAAAAACACCACGATAGAACATAACATATCCCATTAAACCCAAATCACCAATCACACAATCACATGAAAACATTAAAAAAATGGTTATTCCATTATTCACATTAGTTCATTGCATCCATCATCCTAGTGGGTAGCGCCAGCACCAAAAAAAAAAAGATAACCATAACCTCTACAAAAATATACATAACATCCCCACACATTTTCATACTCACCATGCCAAAAAATCCATGAGAACACAATCTAACATTGGCATGAAACATTTCCATTAAAACCACCTAGAATGGATTCACAACTAATGTCCTTACAGGCATTAAAGACAAATTGATCTTCCTCTATATTCACTATATTTTTTAAAACACTCCTTCCACTCCAAGCACGAACCGATGGTGGATTTCAAATCACCGCATACATTAATTTTTCCCATATAAGTCGATCCATCCTTAGATGAGTCATCCTTGAAATTAAATGATTCTATTCATGGTGCATCACAAAATCAATGCCCAACATGACTTCACACCTAAGGATATTCCATGATCGTCCAATGAAACCATTATTTCCTTGATAACCACCTTGGACCTAAATAAATCATTTGTATTGATCAACCTCCTCCCCCAATGCCTACCTAATGTTCTTGAGGAACTAGAACATGTACCTCACATGTTCTTCATTGGAATCCCAGTGCTACCAAGTTCAAATCATGATAAGATCCACATCTCTATTTTATAAGTATCACTCTCCAGCTTAAGAGTATCAATATACCCACTTTTCTAACTAATTTCCAACCATGATGTCTCATGCTTCATTAATGACATGAACCTGTAACATTGATGTGTTCATCTTGCATTCACTAGAATAAAGAATCGAAAATGAACTGCCACCCATTTCCGTATCCTTGGAATGATTCCCACTTAATTAATCTGCATCCATTCAATCCCATGTAACTCACCTGTAAATGGTTGATGGCATAATTTTCAGTATACATATCAACCTACATTTCCCCAAGAGAGTAAAATCCATGAGGCCCCTCACAAAACAAAAACACATTTTGGTATCAATTTGTATATTTAGAGCTTTTTTAGCCTACCGAAATATATCCAATGATTTTGTATGTGATATTCACCATCGAAGTGTAAACTGGGTAATAGATAATGAATACTCTGAAAAGTTTTCCTCCCTCAATGTCACCTCAATATTGGAAACACGTCCAACTTGTACATAGGTCTCATGGCCCACTTCATGCAACCACCTCAACAAAACCATATCGGTTCTCCATATACTAATGGATATAAAACCAACCCAACCCCTCTCTATACTCTCCTATAATATCATATTCACAATACAAAGTTTATTCACTGAAACAATCATATATTCCTATATCATATCATTAATTCATAACTTTTACACTCTCTACTGTAACCCAAACAAAAAAATATTTACCAGACATAGAATCCCTACAATGAAAAATCTCGTCTACAAAGCCATATCCACTAGTGATTATTCTATCGTATTCCCATCTCACCCAATATTGAGCACCATTGGTTAATTCCATAACCAAACTTAACTCACTGAACCCAAACCACTTTCATGATCATTCAACTCCTAAGTATCATTATATGATATTCGTAGAGACCATTTAAGTCCACACCATATTAATGATGTCGCATTCAGAGCTAAACAAGATTGGCCCCAAATAGGTCCTTCCCTCTGAAACCACACATGACATCAACACAAAAGCACTAATATTATTTTTTATCACAATAGAACTAGAAACCTCCACATGAGGCATACTAAATAAACTTACACAGATAAGAACTACCCAATTTAAACTCATTATCCTGAAACTAGAATTCCTCAAACATGTCACATCCTCCAAATTAAACTCATAGCCACTTAAAACATCGCAATTACAGGACCACTACCTATTCTAGACACTAGAATGGGCGTTCCTTTCAAAAAACTACCAAAAAACCTAGGTGTTTCCCATAAAAATAAACATGTACATATCCATGAAATTTAACCAAAATGTTAATCTCACCCACTATTCCATGATTATACCTATAAAGAACCCACATATGGTTCTCCCTATATGGAACCTACAACATTCTTATAACCTCTGTTGATGTTATCATTAACTTCTAAAAACAATGATGCATAAAAAAACTCATGTTTAATATCCAAAACCATTCTCATTCAACCAAGCCATCTAGAAGAAATTGTCACTAAGAAGGCCTCTATGTCCACCACTATTAAGCCCAAAACGTCCACCTATTCCATATGAACCTAGGAGCACTAGAAATCATGACTTATCCCCATCATGGGTCACCCAAGATGTTAAACTAACACCAAATCCCTAAAATTGAGTCACATATATCAAATTAAAATATATTCTCATCTGGGATGTACACATCAAACCTCCAAAAGTTTTTTTCTCAAGGGCATCAATCTTAACCATATTCCAATGAACAAAAATGCTAAACCACCAACAAAACAATTACTCTTCATCTCATAAAAATTATATGTACAAACACTCATTGGAACTTAAATTCATACAACCTTCCAAGGGTCCCAAATCGATGTCACATGGTTTGAACCAACAAGGGTAACCATATCCACATTATTGGACAATATCTCATGACCCAAAGTATACTTCCCCACTAATGGCAAAACAAAAATGTCTCTTTAACCACTCATAAAACCCAAAAAATGAATCATGACCCAGAACCAAGGTATCAAAATATGGGTCTATCACTTCCCAAACCACACATACATAGGGTCTGATATCAACCATTGGGATGAAAGTTTCTAGTCTTCCAACAGGTTATATAATTTTACATTACCTTTTTAATTAAAATCTACCATTTAAAACCTCATGATTGACACTTCATATCCTTTTTATTTCGTAAAAATTAAAAATTAATAGTTTTACTAAAATTCATTTAAAAAAAATCAATACTGAAAACTTCATGAGAATCCTAATAGAAATAAATCATAGATAGAAAATAACACTATTAGTATAGAATTCCAAGGTACTATGAATCATAAGAAGGCTATGGATAAACTATCAATCCAATGTGCCTAGAATTATGCATGAAAACACACAATCCATCTCTTTCAATAGTAGGCCAAAATATAAAACCTCCTAAATAAAAATAATCACATCCAAATAAACTACTTCATGTAGAAATATCAACAATGGTAGAACCACATTTCAAAACCACAATTCCCACCCCGAGAAAAATTGATTTTTACCTTGCATGAGGACATAGGAAACCACAAATTGATCATTACCAAGCCACAAAATATTATAGTCTCTTGTTTACAATTCCTTGATGTAAAGTAAAAATACACCAGTTTGATACCCCTTTGTAAGGAAACAACCCAAGAGAATCTATACCCTGACATGATCTGGGTCTCCACAAGACCTCATGAATGAATCCCTATATACCAGTATTTTTTGATTAGTATAAATGGTATATAATGGTTTTATGGGGAGAATAGTCCTTCTTAACGGAGGTAAACCTTAAAAGAAATACTATTAATGGATAAATGATTTCTAGAACCATGAATGGGAAACACATGACAAAAACAAACAAGTAACCAAGTAACTCATGGTATAATATTATGAAAAATACATTATATGATAGAAAGTCAGAAAAGTATAACTAATTATAAAAACCCATAAAAGATCAAAAACATGGAACTGAGCACCAACCTTGTCCAGACATCACATTATCCATGCCATTATCCCATGCACAAACCAAACACCATGTCTTAGTCTTAATGTAGTAATAGAAGAAAGAACAGTCTTATCATGTACCCAAGCATCATGAAGGCCTAATTAGGGTGTGAGTACAACTCAATAGGCGACCACCAACATTTTCTATAACAATATATTGTAAAAAAATAGTTCATTCGTATAATCATGGTTTAGTAAAAAAATAAGGAAATAAGGGGAAAATTTTTCATAATTACAAATTAATAACTGACCATTTTATGATGTATGTTTTATCATGTAAACCAAGAAATATATCTTATTCATGCCATGTCGAGATACTTATACATAGGGTAATGGATTTCATACATTATGTTATATTTGGAATTAATTAAAAAATATAATTTAACCATTCACCTTGGATCATGAATCCAAGGAATCGTATCATATACATTCATTGGGAGCATAGGGCAGTAAGTTGAGATCTGAAAACATTTCGTACATTGGTGGGGCCTTGATCATTAGTTTATCCCAATTCAAGGATGAGGAACATCAGTCCAACACCATAATTTGATAATAAATTGTTTGGGAATACAACATCAATATAGCCCAACATCTAATAGTAGAGCCTCATTCCAATACACCATTCTTAAAATTTGATAACATAAGTATGCTTCTTTAACCAATTACATCTTTTAGCCATATCTAATTTTATTTACAGATGTCATAAAGGGTATTTAAAATAATAAAATAGTGAAAAATAAAACCCACCCATTCTCTTATAGACTAAAACAAAAAAATAAAATACTCATTTAAAAATAACTGAGAAGACCCCTTTTAAACAAATGACTTCCTCTTTGAAAACAAAACCACACATTAAGGCTTACTTTTCCAATTCCAACAACTAAATGTTCTATAAAATTATTTTCAAAAAGGCTAATCAAACCCTCATTCTACATAATAATTAATAATATATTAAAATAGTGTATTTTTATATCACATTGTGTTTCATACCTCTGTTTAAATCATTACCCATATTCAAAACACTAACATTCTTCATTAAAAATTATATCTCTATCCAAATCCAAAAAACATCAATTAAACAATATCAAGAGCCTCCTAGAAAGTTCACAAACACTAAAAAAAAATCAATATCATTATCTTATCCATGAACATTATCTATGTACCAACCCATACATATTTACTCTTATAATTTTTCTAACTCAACATTTACTAATCCATTCCATCACTTTTAAGGGTTCAACATTCACCATCGGTAACCCAGGGTTCATCCCATCATCCTAAATAAAATCAATGGGGTCTGTGAAGGGTCTAAAGCCACTACCTATACCACAAATTACTCTCAATATTTAAATATATTCAAACCAATCAAGACCCTATTTTTTCACTATCCAAAACCCATATAAAAAACATGACTTTGGAAAAATCATATACACCACTAACTTCATGTTCATAGAGAACCACTCACACAAGCATTTAAAGAGATTAATTTTATATGATTCTCAAAAACTATGAAGATAAAAACCATATAAAACAAGTTATCATATATCTGTAAGTACACTAAACAACCCACAATTCATGTTCCATAAAATGGAGGAAAATAGAGTTGAATACTAACATGAAATTTAGTTTTTCCAAAATAAAGGCATTGAAAACCCTAATAGTCAAGAGAGGATAACCCATGGAGTATGGAGGATATCATGTTTCAGAACCCATGTTTTATTATTTTAATGGGGGAATTCAGGATAGAACCCTCAGGTCTTGAGAGGGAAAAATTAAAAATTACATCTTTTTTAAGGTTTCCCATTATGGCCATATGGTTATCGAAATAGTTTTCTAACCATGTTACTCCTTTTTTTCAAGAGATACCAGGTCATACAGTCTCCTAGAGAGCCCACAAGGTTTGCGAAATTTGTTGTAGGTCGTCTCGGATGGAATTTCCAAAGACCAGATGGTTCATGGATCCCCCCTTGCATAATTTCTCGTCCATGAACCATCACCCTCAGGCCTACAAGGTTATAGATAGTGATAAATATTGATTGTCTTCCAACCATGAAACATCCATTGGATGGACATTAATTCCCCCTTTCATTCCATGAACACTTGGGACACCCCCATGGCCTAATATATTCTTGTTAAAAGACTCATAAAACAAAACTCAAACTAAGATGTACCCTATCTCAGGAGTAGAATCTTATATACTCCAATGAATTCTACATAGATCTTATTACATAATTGAACTGGAAATTTTTTATTATGTATAATATTAAGATGAAATAAGTGTTTAAGAATAAGGAATAATTATCATAATCAGGTTTCTATATTATCTCAAATAATATATTTAGGTCATACCCAATGATTTTCATATCCCAGCTCTATCAATTTTCTACCCTCTAGACTATAGAATCACATCTATGCCTCCGGTCAGCCCTCAATGCCATCATGTCCCTCATGTCGCTACTACATGTTAGGCCCCATACCATCATGACCCCACACTATGCTCATTATCAACTCCATATTCTCACCTAACATGCGCTCTCCCCCTCTAAGAGATCAATATTACAATATGATGCACCAGTACCATGTTCCACAAACAACCTATAAGGGAATAATAACAAATAAAACAATGTACATCCTAAAAAGAAAGTATATCATATAATCCGATAATAAGGTATCAATATACCAATACATAGGATAAAAATCAAATATTTCCAACATGATACATAATCATACATAGAGAGGAATGAACTGTAATTTGGCCTCATGGATTACACACTACCAAATGAAATAGTAATCAATAATATTAAAATACTATGACCCCATAGTAATTTTAAAAATAAAAGATGTGTAATAATAATCCTAAAATATTAATAAAATTCGCACCGTAGTATTGTTGTTGAAGATATCAAATTTTCTTCATGAAAAAAAAAGAATGAACTTCGTGCACACGTATTGTGAATGTATCTCGAATCAATGATGTCAGGATATGATTTAGTTGCACCGTTGATTAGTTTTATAAAATAAACACACGATAATTACATTCCAATATTGTAATTATATAATCACAAACATTAATGTTTTCATCAATGCGATAAATTTCTAGTTATGTTAGGGAATGAATTCCCAAAATCACCAAATCCATCATTAATGAAATAAATAATTTCAAATATTTTTTAAATTATATATGATTTATTCATGTCTAGTCGATTTTCATTGATTCATTATGAAACCTTCAATAGAAATAAGTTTCAATATTAGATTCAAGAAGATGAATATCCTATGATGATAGTTTTAAATAATATTACTCAGAAACATCAATGTTATTAAAATGATTAATATATATTTAATTATACATCATTGACACATCAATGACACCACCTTTATACGATTATTTCATAAATCTATTAATATTCTATAACTGATATCCCATCAATAATTGGATTAAGAATATGATTTAGAGACACATACCAGTTGAACTATAAATTTAAAAGGTTTTCTATAGATTAATAAACAAGTTATTTTGACTTACATGGTATCTAAAATATACAGATAAAATTTAATGTATATTTATGAAAAAAAACATATCTAACAAAGATTCACGCACCTCACATAATATTAAGATATATTTTTCTTTGATACAGTGGAATAACTCACCATTATTCCTTCATAGATCTATAAATAGTAAGAGAGATTAGGGGAGAAGTATTAGACTGTATAAGGACTAATGGTTTGGTATCAAAATTGCATTTTTTTCCAATTGGTTGATAAATGGATAATAATTATTTTTCCATGCTCATGTAAATAAATCCAAAGGATTTATTTTTAGACAAAATCAAAATGGGGGAAACAACTCATTAGTGGACACCAGCGATGTGTATATGGGGTATGTTGTTGCCCGAAAACAAACAAAAACCATAACCATTGGATTGTGGGTTGTACAAGATAACTTGTAGATATAATATATCCACCACATGGTCATGTACTTCCATAATAAATCCAACATTATACCCTAATCCCTTACACACAAATAACTCTACATCATAACCCATATAAGTGAAAAAATATAATTGGGAGATTTATAATCTAAAAACACCACATAAATTAAAGTAAAATAATGGTGTAAAAATGTTGTGTAAAAAAATGTTGGGGACATGATTCTAATGTATCCTATGTGGTGTTCATTTTCACCATATGTGATTTCATAAACTATGTTTATTTTGTGATATATTTTATCATGGTCTAATGAATCCTACATGAACCTTGTAATTCTACTATTAATTATACACAATGTAATATAACAAAGTCTTCTTTAAAAAATTTAAAAATTATAACTTATAAGTATTACATTAATAGAGATAACATAATGTATATCCCTAGTTGATAATATTAAAATCTTTTCAAATATAAATAATTTTGAACGGATTGTTGTACTGTAGGTTGATCCTCACACAGTACATAATCATCATTTTACTCTAAATAAAGGTTTAGTAAGTGGTTTTCATTTAATAAGACGTAATATATATTCATTCATGTCAATTATTTTATCACTGAAGACCAATACTTTCATTTTTAATGGTTATTAACATAATATCATGTATGAATTATCATCATTTATTTATAAACATGTAGTTCTTCATGGTTTACATTTTTTAGGACATATCAACATAGCCAATAATGTCATACATATGTATCCCCTTATCCATAGATACAATGAATTATATATTGATGAATTTACTTTTAGTCCCACTCAATGTAGAAAAATCACCCTTTAAAGAATCATTTCTAATAAAAACACATTTAAATACTCCATCGAACATAAAATGTATAATTCATAAATCAAAACATCATATGGCCAAATTTCTCACCAAAAAATAATAATTCAAAATAATTAACATATAATAATATAAAAAATGTTCTCAAACTAATGTTGTCCTTTAACATTCACTATTTGATCATTTCTACAATAAATTTAAAAATTAATCAAAATCCATTAATGAAATCGCATATTTGGAATTGAGGGAAATTAATGGTAAACCCTATAAAAAATTAAAAAAATTATAATTTAGGTCTTCATGAATGTTAATTCATTATTCTGTATTATTAGTTATTGGATACCACTAAAAATTAAACTAATAGTATGATAAATTTTTGGGTTTTATAAGTACTTAAAATGATTATATTTTCATTTATTACTAGTTTATCAAAAGGAACCACTTTCCAAAATGGATTATTGATGTCCAATCATTATTTTGATGTCACATCCTAATATTTTTTTTGAAAATTGCACATTTTATTTACTAAACCGTAGTGTAAAATCACTTTATAAAAACACATCAAAAAAATTTTATAGTAATGGTATCCTCATATCTTTTTTGAAATTTGTAATACACAAGAACGAAATTAAAGAACTAAATAATATTTCAAAAAGTCATTTCCATTCAATTATTAAAATTAAAAAATTCATTATCAATCATATATTACAAATTTAATAACATCATTAAAATTTTAAAAAATAATGATTCTTGTACGATTTCAATATAAAAGAATAAAATTTTATTCTAGAAATAAAAATATTCGACCAAAACCCATTAATTGATAAAATTTTATATAAATTAATCATAATCATTATATATAAACACAAAATACTATTTAAATATATATATATATATATATAATTAAATTTTACACATAATAAAACATGGAGTTATTAAATAGTATACTTTGAGAGATTAAACCAATAGACCCCTCATAGACATGTATAACAGATATGGTTAGTTTCGACTTTCTAAAAAGTAAGTGAATATACTAGTATATTTGGACACATCATTTTCAAAAATGAAATCTGGAAACACATCATTATATTTGTAATAATATATTTTCTCAAAAAAAGCAGTCGTACTAAAATACAGTCTCACTAGCGAAGATTTGACATGCAATGAAATATAAAAAAATCTAAAAAACCCATAATTGGTAGTTTTGCATTTATCATTAATAAAATAGTTCTTTTCTTGATAAGGAAATGTATATATAACTCAATAATATACTCAACATGTAACACTAAAAAAATTAATATATCATACTCAATGGAAAGATATACAGATAATATAGTTAATATCCTCAATTTAAAAGTTTGAGTTTAACAATAAATAAATATTATTAAAATATAAGTATATCACATTCTAAAAAAATATAAGGTCAATATAGATCATTCTAAAGAACTAAAGATTATGAGTCAAATTCAGGATTTGAATGATAAAATATTAAATGTGATATTCTATCTACTAGGTAAATTAAAAAACATTTCTTAATTAATGAAATCTATTGCTGCTTCATATTTTCCTAATCCTAACCATTACATATACAATATAAATAATTATATATATATATATATGTCCTCATTTTTTTTGTTATTACAAACCATGGTTGGTTATTATATTTGTATATAAATCAATAGAAATACAATTGGATGGAGTGACCTTTCTACTATTTCCTACCATCTGATTTCCATCCTGATGAAAACATTGAAATAAAGATTGACTCCCATTTAATCCCTATTTCCACCTCGAATATTCTATTACTAATTTCTCAAGAAAATAAAATTAAAACCATACTCAATCTTATGATAACTAAAAAATACATAGACATCCCCATTAAAAATGAGATCATTCCTTGTAGAGAGTAGCACAACCAGTCCAACACTCCCAGATCTGGTGACAATAACACACAACCTAAAATAGTGGATTTCATAGAAATTGTTGGAGGAAATTTTGATTATTCATTTAAAATGCAAGTAATTTTTAGTTCATAGTTATATTGAATTAAGATAAATCACTAACTGACAAATATCACGTCTTCTCATCAAATAATTACTTTTCCTCAATATATATGAATCTAATAAATCCATAAAATATGTTCACAATCACCTATATATTCATTATAAAACATTCAATTCTAGTCCTAGAATGATTAATACATTCCATTATAACCTATGAAGATGGAATCAATTGAAGGTGTCAGATCAGATGATAAGTAAGGGCTTAATGAAATTAATATATAATATTGACATAAATAATACATGTTAGGAGGCATGACATAATTCATAAATATCATATAATCATTGAATTTTAAATGATAACATAATATCATGGAATTATTACCTGGTAAATAAAAAAATAATAGAATAGAGTAATCATGATCATATTCTCCTAGAATGCAATCATAGTAATGTGGTGGTAACACAAACACTAAATCATAAGAAAAATTTAATTAGATATACACTATTAACATAATATTTTTTATAGGATAACAACCAACAGACTATAGTTTTCTATTCTTACATCCAACGCAACACGATATCCCATGATATATAAAAATTACCCAATTCATTGGGGAATTTTATAATTATAATCACACAGTCTACATAATCAAAATAATAAATATGGGCGGAACTTGGTTTCAGTAAAAATATCATAAAAAATGAAAAAATGTATTTTATATCCTTTTTATGTACTTCCCCAAATAAATATTCATTATTTCAAAATGAAAGAGGAAGTAAAGCTCGATGAAGAATAAAGGGTCATTCAATAACTTTAAGCATCAATATATGAATGTACCAATCCAAATATATGGAAAATGATTTAGTTTTTACAATATATAATAAATTGAGAAAATATGTATTAAAAAATTTCCCTATGCATTCAATGTTTTGGGAATCTAAGAAAACTTCCTTCAATCATGTAATGGATCGTATGGAATTCACATAGGAAATTACATTGATGTAAATAATTTTTAGAAATGTGGATGAATCTGTAAGACTAAATAAATTATCCATTGCACTATATATGAAAAATATAAGAAAATAATACAACAAGATAACTAAGGTGAATAATATCATTTAAATAAAACCCATGATCAAGTTTATATACTTGATGGAAAAAATTATTTGAAGAATTTAAAAACTATCCTTGTGTATAATATTTTCTCTATTACTTTTAAAAAATTAAAATAAATACTTCATGAATCAATTATAAAAATAATTTGTTTTTTTAACATGAAGTATTATAAGAGAATTCTATAAAAAATGAAAAATATGGTGCCAAGATATGTCCACACAGAAACATGTAAAATTGATTTTTTTTTAAAAATGAACCATACTAGAACTATTTATTCATTTAAATGTAAAAAAATTAATTACTTCATGATTGTTATAAATTCCATTTTTTAGAAAATTTAGAAATTACACATTTTGGAACAACGTTAAACAATACCGTGGAAGAAAATATATATGAAAAATAATCATGTTGAAAAAATTTATCGTCTGTTAAATCCAATTAGTGAATACCATATTATTAAAATGGTGAAAGATAAATTCATTGATTACAATTTAATTTTATTTGGACATTAACTTCAAATATTATTCAAATTTTATCTAAAATGTAAAAATTGATATAGAAATAAAATTATAATTTGAATGTTGATGAGTTTTTTATTTCAATATATTGATTTTATTTTATGAATAATTTCTTATAAAGGGGAAATTATTGCATATAATTAATATCACTTTATAAAATTGAGGTCTAATATTTGAAAAAATAATGGAATGAAAGAGTGAGTTATAAGAATAAAGATAAAATTTCACATCTTAGGAGATAAGCTACTTGTTAAAAAAATTATAACTTGACTAAAATTTGATTCTAAATAATTCATTGAAAAATATAGTGAATATTATCCTCAAATAAAAATATTAAAAATATTTTTATATAATAAAACAATTCACCAACGTATACACCATGTAAATATAAATTGGTGAAAAAAAGTAAAATGTGTCTCATTGAAGTGAGATATGGAAACAAATCCACTACCATATTTCTAATCAAATATTATTTAATTTTAACATAATGTAAAGCAACCATAAATATATTAATAATATATTTAATATTGATATTAATCTCTATAACCCTTTTATAAAAAAAATTTACAATTATTTACTATGAATATAATTTTTAATTATAGTTTTTTACATCAACGGTTAACACATCTTGATGACTAACACATTCTTGGTAATTTAATTTTTTATCCCTAAAAATTACATCAGTTTCAAAATTACTATATTACTTATGGTTCTATAATATATATTCCTTGATTATTCACAATATTTCACTATTATTCCATGATATTTTTAATTATGACTCATGAAGCTGAATCTGGAGACAAACTTGCTTTAGAATCCATCATGGAAATGTTTGACATATTTTTAAAATATTTACATATGAATAATCTTAATACAATAAAATCAAAAAATGAATACCTTTTCATTATTTTTTATTCATATTATATGACATTCCTTAATAATTTATAATATAAACACTAAACATTATCTCATGTAGATGGTAAACTAACCAGAACAAATGTGGGTCATGATGATTGAATAAATAGTAATGTCCAATTAAATAATTAAATATTACATTTACATAAGATTATTAATTTAATATATTAAATATATCTTCACCAAATCCATTCGCAAAAACATTAAAGGTGTGTTCAATAAAAAATGATTTTTTTCATTCATTGAGGCAGTAGTCTACATATACGCATGATTAATAAACACATTTTTCAATTAACTAATTGAGTGTTGGAATATGAGAAATTAACAGTTATGAATTAAAATAATTTAATATATTTATATTAGATAATTAATTATACTTTTAGTATCATCTATGTTATGAACAAACATAAATGAAACTCTTCATTAATGTAGGTGGTAGTTCACAGAAACACATAGTTAATGATCTTATTCATTAACAAATAGATGGAATGATGTTAAATGTAACATGTGATCACATAAAATGTTATATGTTACATAAAAAATATTTATTCATAAAACCAAAAATTTATACCATCCATTATAAAAAATGAAAAAAACGAACGACTTCATGTTGTGGAGGTGGTAGTCAATACTTATGCATGATCGATTAATTTTTTCCATGGGGGATGTGATAGAATGAATGAATAATTCTTTTGAAATAGATATATTGAAATTTTATTATATATGTTCTACATAATTAATTATATTAACAATTTTTAATGATTTGAAGCGCAAAATTTAATATAATTACTATGATGAGAGTAATACACTTGTTTGGAATGTTGTATATCATTGTAATTATCATAGGAAATGAATGGATTATGCTAATTCAGAGTGTAATGTAGATATGGTTCATTATAGATTGTTCAAGGATGGGAATATTGTATGATGTTAACAATTTAATTTAATGGAATGTGTGCATAAAAAAGGAGTGCAAGTATCCCAATTTATATGTGATGAAATGATAACATTCCAAAGAAAATAATTTTAATGTAAGGAGAATAAATATAATGGCATGATTTTTGTTACATCCCTGGTAAATAAAGAATAATACATTTTCATATTTATTAATATTTTCAAATTAAATATTAATTTTACTTTAAAGGGGTTGCTATGTTTGATAGTGTACCTGATACGCAACAACGAGTTTATTTGAAATCTAATGTTGCACACTAGTAATATAATAATGTTATTTTAAATGGTTGTTAAAACGTAGCCATTGAATTGGCGGGAATGAATAGAAATAACTAAACTATGATCATATATGTTTGTTAAATGTTTTTACATTTATCCAATAAAATATAAAGGCTTAAAATAAGAAAAGAATTCAATTTTAAGCACAAATACTCTAATATTCAGTAAAAGGTCGATTTATCGCCTTTTGACGGAGAACCCTCTTTAAATATAGTTTTGGTCACTCTTATACATTATATTGGACCAAATAAAATTCTTTTTCAGAATCGGGACATCAAAATTTACTTTGTGTAAATTTTTTGTATTTTTCCGATAAAGTTCATTTTAATGAATAGTGAAAAATGTTGTATTATAATTCAAAAATTCTTTTTAATCTAATTTATTTAAATGATTAGATTATCTTTTGAATTGGTTTTAAGGTGAAATTATAATATACTTTTACCATTTAATCCAATGGTGGTCATTGGAATTAATTTCACTTTGAAATTGGACTTAAACTAGTGTCAAACTTTTGATATATATTGTTTCATAAAAACACGCTATACATTTTGATAACAGGAATTAATTATTAAATTAAATAATTCAACTTATATGTTTTGAATTTTTTAAAATATCCATCATTTTTGAATTCGGAATATCATATATAGCTTAGAGTGAATTTTTGGTATTTTTCTGAAAAACATCAATTTTTGATGATTAGTGAAACCACTAAGTGGTAGTTAAAAAACTGATTTTTCTTTTAAATGAAACATTACCACTTTTTTGAGTTGAATTTCAAAAATCTGACATACATTTTTGTCATTAGTGTGTATAATGTGGTTCAATGGGATGAAAATAATTTTATGGTGATTAGTAACTTTTATGTTTTATTAATCGTGATTAGAGGTAATTAGTTTAATTTAAGGTAGAAATAATGTTATAATAATATAAAATTACCTAGACACATGTCCTACCCTTATTGGATGAGTCATGGAAGACAAATAAAATCCATGGGTCAACATGGGGACCCCATTGATCTACTTGGGTAACAAAATGACATTAATATCTTTTTATATAAAGTTAAAATAAAAATGTCACAAACATGTATTGTTTTACTAAAACAATTTTTACATGAGGTTATACAAGTCATGTTTTTGACTATAAATATTCATTAGAAACTTAAAAATATTTCTTACATCATGATATATTTTTATAATTTTTAGACATTAAATAAATTAAATTATTTATTACATCATGATGATGCAGCGATTACCTCATTATTTAACGATTTAAATAAAATGAAAATATAATGTAAAATCTAGGACCTAAACATGTGAAAAACCTATTGGATGGTTGGATTTAGAACTCTTATCACCTTATCTTTGAAATAAATTAATGTGGGATATTTTAAATCCAAAACACATTTGAAAATAGAGTAACATTTTATACCTTTCCAAGAGTTCCCTCCTCTCCTCTTATAAAAGGCCCCCACCTCTACCACATTACCCACACCTCTCAAGAATTTTTCTAGGCCAAGCTCTGATAATTTTGCCTCTATTCATCCCTCTCCTCATCCTAGAAGCCTTACCTTAGTCCGGAAGCTCTTCAAGAAACCCGTTTGGTTCAAACCAAATGGAGTTACCCGATTTTAAGGGAACGTCTTCACTTGTGCTATTTTGTTTTATTTTGCTTCTCCACCCCCCTAAACTCTTTTTATTAATTTCTTTTGCAACAACAAAATTATATTACAAATACTAGTATGTTTTTATAAGAAGGATTCGAGCTACACTTACACACACCTACATCTAACGGTTAAAGAACATATTGTTTCTGTGGATGGTGAATTTATGCCTCACGAAATGATGATTGTTCAATATTCTTTTTAACACCTTCAAAGGTGGCCATTAGGATGTCACAATATTTATATATGATACCATACAGTAATTATAATACTTTTATGTATCATTATGTTTTAATTCCATTAAATATAAAATATAAATGGAAGTAGTGTTCATGCGTACGTACGGCTTACCGTCTCCATGAACGGTGCATTTCATTTCTTACCTCTAAATGTTATGTAATATTATAAATACATGTATATGATGGATATATATGATATATATGATATACAACTCATGAATATCATTCTGGATATAATTATCCTTTGACCACATGAACAACATGTAATTGTAAGAAGTCAACTTTTGACTTAAGAACCAAATATCGAAAAAAAACCATTATTAACTTAAATGATTACATAATGATTATAACATGGAAATAAGTGATATAAAATGAATACTAATCTTGATAAAGGTTCTTAAACAAGTATAAATTATCTTCAGTTTATTATTCAAGAGATTAAAGAGCAATCGTGTCACGTGGTACACGAGGTAATGGACCTCGTCTCAATCTCCTTTCATTGAGTCATATTTTGTTTTATACACAACATTCCATTATATGGTGTATAAAACCCTTTTACTTTGACTTTTATTCAAAAGGAATCTTTTTGTATGTTGCATTTTACTAAACGTCAAAAGGGAATGTTTTTGTCGTACGTATGCTGCGACAACGACCTTTTCCGCCGCCGTGAGTATTATTTGGTCTTTGGCTTCCTCAACAAGCCATAATGTTTTTAAAATGAAATAAATACCACATACTGTTTTATGTATTTTGGTATTGAAAAGAGTTTTTATAATGAATTTTATTATGTTAATATATTTAAGTGGTATATTGTGATTGAATCATGGAAATGTTTTCTTTTCTTTGTAATTGTTATAATTTTATAATGGTACTTGGACATTTAATGGGTGGTTATGTTATAAACCACATGACGGGTGGTGCCATGAATACCAGGATGGGTGGTTACATTATAACCTCCAATGCATTGGGTATGGAAGTCGGTCGTATGGTTATTCCATTAAGTGATATGTGTGGAAGTTGACTGTATGGTTAATCCATTTAAGTATATTTATGTCCCAAGTTACCTTTATATGTTATGTGTTCTTTATATGGGTTTTATGGTAATATTTTGGTTTCAAAAGGGTAAGTAATGATCTTTTATTCAATGAATAGTTTTTACTACTTCATGAAGGTGAAAATTATTACGTTGATAAAGTATACATGGTTTACTTGTTGTTTCGAAAAACTAAACGTTTCCGTGCTTTATGTATCTCTTACTGAGCTTTTTATGCTCAACCCAAGTTTTATTGAAATATTTTTCACAGGAATTAATGTGGAATAAGGTCAAGGATTGGATCAAGGGAAAGTCATGCTATCTAAAACATGGAACTAGACATGTTTCTTTTTATGATTTTTTTATATTATGAAAACATATTAGAAGTGTCTACTTTGTAATCTTTTGAGATTTAATAGTTATGTCCTAATTCTCTAATACTCTAAACCATGAAAATATCCTCAATGTGAATTATTCATTTAATTCTATATTATGTAAGGTTTAAGGCTGGGGCCATATAGTTGGTATCAAAGGTCGGTTTAGATAACTTTAGGAGTTAGAATTCTATTAAATGATTATCCGAAAATATTTTTTTATGGTCAAATTGAAATGATATAGCATTTGAAGATTACCATGTTGCTTCATCTAAGACATGTTTGTTCATAATGGTTTTCCGCAGAGGAAACAGGGAAGCAGTTCTAGGAAAGAATACAGAAGGAAACAACCTTCCGAATCAGCATCCTGAGATGGTCGGAATTGGAACTGAACTGTTTCTTGCAGTAATGGCGCAGCTGACTCAAGCGATAAATGGTTGTGGTATCCATGCACGAGATCAGCCAGATCAACCACAGATGAACATGTCAGTGGGGGAACATTTCATGAGGCAACATCCCCCATCATTCAGAGGATCATCTGACCCTGTGCTAGTAGAAGGGTGGATTAAAACATTGGAGAAGATTTTTTTTCATGGGGTGTTCAGACAATCAAAATGTTTGTCATGCTATTTACCGTTTGGAGGGTGAAGTATATCAGTGGTGGTCGATGGTTAAAAATTCCAAGGGTGCTGATGAGATTGATGCTCTCGACTGGGATGAATTGAAATGTATGTTTCTTGAGAAGTATTTTCCTAAGGATGTTCGACGTAGGATGGAAAAACAATTCCTGGAATTGAGGCAAGAAGATGACTCAGTGGTTGCTTATGAAGAGAAGTTCACTCGACTGGCATGGTATGCTCCAAATTTTATACAAGATCTTGATAGTAAAATCAACCGTTTTTACTCAGGGTTAAAGACAAGTTATTGAAGGTATTTATCTTCTCATGACTTCAAAAGTTATGAAAAACTTGTTCGATGTGCGGAGAAGGTGGAAATGGGGTTTGCCGATGAGAATGTGTTCTTTGACAAACAATAGAATAAGAGGTCCAATTGGCAGGAAAAAGGGAAGAATTAATCAAAGAATCAAGGAGGTAAGAAAACCAAATATCCATCCCGTGACAAGTGTTGTAAAATGCATCATGGAGAATGTTTATCCAAGTCTGGAAAGTGTTATCAGTGTGATATGTCTGGTCATATTACTCGTAACTGTAAGGAAGATGATCAAGCATCCAATGAAAAGATAGCGGTATGATATTTTATGTGTAATGAAATGGGTCATTATACAAATGAGTGTTAAACGAAGAACTCTACTGGGGGAAAGAATCCATACTACAAGCAGAAAGGGGTGGTGAAATCCGTTGCAACTACTTCAGCAGATGTTGGTCCATCAGATGAAGTAGTATCAGGTACATTGTTTGTTTGTTCAGATTATGGAAATGTGTTGTTCGATTCAGGGTCTACACATTCTTTCATTTCTGATAATTTATCTAGTAAATTGGAAATTCCATCTCAAGATATGAATCATGAACTTATGGTAAAAACACCTGGAGGGAACATTGAGACAAAAAGGAATTATAAGAACCTTCATATCCTTTTTTACGGAAAGAATCTACCAGAAAACCTTAATGTTTTGCCTCTAGTAGAGTTTGATGTTATTTTGGGCATGGATTGGCTTTCAGTTTATCATACTAAGATTGACTGCAAATCTAAAGTGGTTTCTTTTTAGAAAGATTTTTAGTTTTCTTACAATAACAAACCATTTCTTTTGATAACATATCATAAAGTTGAGAAACTAGTAAAAGATGGAAATGAATGTTACATTGCACATGTTGTTGAAAATTAAGGAACTATTCAGATTAATTATGTGCCAGTGGTAAATGAGTATCTTGATGTTTTTCCTGATGAGTTTCCTAGTATTATTCATGATCGAGAAGTTGAATTTACTGTTGAATTACTTCCTTATTATAAGCCAATTTCAAAACCGACTTATCGAATGGCTCAAGTTGAACTTTTAGAGATAAATAATCAATTACAGGAGTTATTAGATAAAGGTTTCATTTGACATAGCACATCACCATGGGGTGCTCTTTTCTTTTTGGTTAAAAATAAATATGGTTCAGTGAGACTTTTCATTGATTATAGAGCCTTGAATAACATCACTGTTAAGAACAAATATCCTTTGCCTCTTATCGATGATTTGTTTGATCAGCTCTAGAGAGCTCGGTTTTTTTCAAAGATTGACCTGAGATCGGGGTACCATCAGTTGAAGGAAGAGGAAGAAGATTTTCTGAAGACAGTGTTTCGTACAAGATATGGCCATTATGAATTTGTATTAATGCCTTTTGGGAAAACTAATGAACCTGCTGTATTCATGGACTTAATTGAATAGAATTTTCCATGAGTTCTTGGATAAGTTTGTGGTTGTTTTCATTGATGATATTTTGGTGTTTTCTAAACGTTAATAGGATCATGAAAGACATTTAAGGGTGATTCTATAAACCTTAAAAGAAAATAAATTATATGGTAAATTTAGAATGTGTGAGTTTTGGTTGCAAAAAATTTCTTTCCTTGGTTATATTGTTTCAAAAGATGGAATAACTGTGGATCCTGCAAAAACAAAAGTTGTTGAAGAATGGACAAGACCCAAAAATGTAACCGAGATCTGTAGTTTTCTTTTTTTGGCAGCTTACTACCGAATGATTTTTGAAAAATTTTCACAGTTATCTAGTCCAATGACCAAGCTAACTCGGAAGGGTTTAAAGTTTATCTGCACAAAATAATGTGATGATTGTTTTCAGGAGCTGAAAAGAAGATTGGTGAATGCTCCAGTTTTGGAACTTCCTTCCAGGAATGGTGAGTTTTTTATATACAGTGATGCTTCATTGAAGGGACTTGGCTGTTTCCTTATGCAGAATGATCAGGGAATTTCATTTGCTTCATGTCAGTTGAAAACTCATGAGGTAAATTACCCTACACATGACTTGGAATTAGCTTCTATTGTTTTCGCTTTAAAAATTTAGAGGCATAATTTGTATGGAGAAAAATGTGAAATATATACCGATCACAAAAGTTTAAAGTATTTATTCACTCAATAAGAATTGAACATGAGACAGAGGAGATGGCTAGAATTAATCAAGTATTATGATTGTACAATTCATTACCATCCGGAAAAATAAAATAAAGTGGCTGATGCTTTGAGTGGAAAAAGTAATGCTTCATTAACAATGCTGTGTTTGGAACGTGATCCTTTGGTTAAGGATTTGATGAACTTTGGAATAGTGTTTGTTGGTGTAGGATGTCCTTATGTATTGTTTCAGGTATCAGTGAAATCTTCTCTATGAGATAGAATCAAGCAAGCACAAAAGCAAGACAGTGAGTTGCAGAAAAAGGTAGAGCTGGTTCAGAAGGGTAAGTTGCCTGAATTCAACATTGATAATTATTGTGTTTTGTTATTAGAGAAGAGATTGTGTGTGTCGTGTGATTCACAGTTGAAGAGCGATTTGTTATGTGAAGTTCATAGTTCTCCGTTTTCGGTTTATCATGGAAGTGCTAAGATGTATATAGATCTTTAGGAGTATTACTGGTGGGATGGAATGAAAAGAGATATTGCTGATATTACTACGAAGTGTTTGACTTATCAGCAGGTTAAAGCAGAGCGGAAGTTACTGAAAGGGATGCTTTAGCCTTTACCAGTGTCAGAGTGGAAATGGTAAAATATTTCCATTTACTTTGTTGTGAGATTACCCAAGACATCTTGAGGTAATAATGTAATCTGGGTTATTGTTGATCTCTTGACTAAATCTGCTCATTTCCATGCTATGTGAGATACTTTTTCCCTAGATCAACTTTCACGATTGTATCATAAAGAGATAGTCAGGTTGCAAGGATTTACCCTATCCATTGTATCCAATCGTGATCCTAGGTTTACTTATAACTTTTGGAATGGCCTTCAGAAGTCGTTGGGTACTAAATTAAATTTTAGTACAACTTTTCATCCTCAATCAGATGGGCAGTCAGAATGAACAATTCAGAATTTGGAAGATTTGCCACGTGCTTGTTCAATGGATTATCAGTGATGTTGGGACCAACATCTTTCTTTGGTTGAGTTTTCTTATAATAACAGTTTTCATTCCAGTATACAGATGCAGCCATTTTAGGAATTATATGGGAAGCGGTGTAGAACTCCAGCTTTTTGGGATGATGTGGGTGAAAGGAATATGATGGGACCAGAATTGGTAGAAGAGATGGAAAAAAAAGTTCAGTTGATTCAAAAACACATGAGAATAGCTCAGATCAGGCAGAAGAGTTATGCAGATAACCGGAGGAAGGATCTACCTTTCGAGGTAGGTGATCATGATTTTCTCAAAGTTTCACCATGTATAAGTGTGATGTGATTTACTAAGATAGGAAAGCTGAGTCCAATGTTCATTGGACCATATGAAATTCTGGAGAGAGTTGGATCAGTTTATTACTGAGTGGATTTACCTCCAAGTTTGTCCTAGGTACATAATGTTTTTCATGTTTCGATGTTGAGAAAGTATATGCCAGATCCATCTCATGTTTTGAGCCCTGTGGTAGTTGAGTTGGAAGAGAATATCTCTTATGAAAAACAACCAGTCCAGATTCTTGACCAAAGAGAGCACATGTTGCAGAATAAGGTAATTCACCAGGTAACAGCTTTGTGGAAAAACCATATGGTTGACGAGGCAACGTGGGAATCTGAAATTGTTATGAGGGATAAATACCCCCACTTATTTTTATAAGTGAATAAAATTGTGAGGACGCAATTCCCAAAAGTGGGGAAGGATGTAACATCCCAGGTAAATAAAGAATAATACATTTTTATATTTAATAATATTTTCAAATTAAATATTAATTTTACTTTAAAGGGGTTGCAATGTTCTATAGCATACCTGATACGCAACAACGAGTTTCTTTGAAATCTAATGTCGCACACTAGTAATATAATATGTTATTTTAAATGGTAGTTAACACATAGCCGGTGTATAGGCGGGAATGAATAGAAATAACTAAAATATTATCATATAGGTTTGTTAAATGTTTTTACACTTATCCAATAAAAGATAATGGCTTAAAATTAGAAAAGAATTCAATTTTAAGCTTAAATACTCTAATATTCACTAAAAAGTCGAATTATCGCCTTTTGATAGAGAACCCTAATTAAATATAGTTTTGGTCACTCTTATACATTATATTGGACCAAATAAAAATCTATTTTAGAATCGGGACATCAAAATTTACTTTTTGTAAATTTTTTGTATTTTTCCGATAAAGTTCATTTTTTTAATGAATAGTGAAAAATGTTGTATTTTAATTCAAAACCACTTTTTAATATAATTAATTTATATGATTATATTATCTTTTGAATTGGTTTTAAGGTGCAATTAGAATATACTTTTACCATTTAATCCAATGGTGTTTATTGGAATTAATTTCACTTTGAAATTGAACTTAAACTAGTGTCAGTCTTTTGATGTCTATTGTTTCATAAAAACACGCTATTCGTTTTGACAATGGTAATTAATTATTAAATTAATTAATGCAACTTATATGTTTTGAATTTTTCAAAATATCCATCATTTTTGAATTCGGAATATCAAATATAGCATAGGGTGAATTTTTGGTATTTTTCTGAAAAACATCAATTTTTGATGAATAGTGAAACCACTAAGTGGTAGTTACAAAACTGATTTTTCGTTTAAATGAAACATTACCACTTTTTTAATTGAATTTCAAAAATCAGACATACATGGTTGTCATTATTGTGTAAAATGTGGTTCAATGGGATGAAAATAATTTTTTGGTGAATAGTAACTTTTATGTTTTATTAATCACGATTAGAGGTAATTAGTGTAATTTAAGGTAGAAATAATGTTATAATAATATAAAATTACCTTGACACATGTTCTACCCTTATTGGATGTGTCATGGACGACCAAGACAATCCATGGGTCAACTTGGGGACCCCATGGATCTATTTTGGTAAGAAAATGACATTAATAGCTTTTTATTTAAAGTTAAAATAAAAATGTCACAAACATGTATTGTTTTTCTAAAACAATTTTTACATGAGGTTATACTAGTCATATTTTTTACTATAAATATTCATTATAAAGGTAAAATTATTTCTTACATCATGATATTTTTTTTATAATTTTTAGACATTAAATAAATTAAATTATTTATGACATCATGAAGATGCAGCGATTACCTCATTATTTAATGATTTAAATAAAATGAAAAGATAATGTAAAATATAAGACCTACACTTGTCAAAAACCTATTGTATGGGTGTATTTCGAACTGTTATCACCTTATCCTCGAAATACATCAATGTGGGACCTTTAAAATCTGAAACACATTTGAAAATATAGTAACCGTTTATACCTTTCCAAGAGTGCCCTCCTCTCCTCTTATAAAAGGCCCCCAACTCTACCACCTTACCCACACCTCTCAAGCCTTTGTCTCGGCCAATCTTGGATCATTTTGTCTCCCCACATCCCTCTCCTCATCCTATAGGCCTTACCTAAGGCAGAAAGCTCTTCAAGAATCCCTTTTGGTTCAAACCAAAGGGAGTTACCTGATTTTAAGGTAACATCTTCACTTGTGCTCTTGTTTTATTTTGCTTCTCCAACCCCCTATCCTCTTTTTATTCATTTCTTTTGTAGCAACACCAGTATCTTCCACATAATAGGATTTTTTTTATAATAATGATTCGAGATACACTTACACAAATGTACATCTAATGGTTAAAGAACATACTGTTTCTGTGGATGGTGAATTTCTGCCTCACAAAACGATGATTGTTCAATATTCTTTTTAACACCTTAAAATTTGGCCATTAGGATGCCACTATATTTATATATGATACCATAATGTAATTTTAATACTATTATGTATCATTATTTTTTAATTCCATTAATTATTAAATAGAAATGGAAGTAGCGTTCATGCATACGTACTGCTTACCGCCTCCATGAACGGTGCATTTCATTTCTTACCTCTAAATGTTATGTAATATTATAAATACATGTATATGATTGATATATATGATATATATGATATAAAATTTGTGAATATCATTCTGGATATAATGAACCTTTGAGCACATGAACAACATGTAATTGTAAGAAGTCCACTATCGACTTAAGAACCAAATATCGACAAAACAAACATTATTAACTTAAATGATTACATAATGTTTATCACATGGAAATAAGTGATATAAAAGGAATAATAAGCTTGAAAATTTTTCTTAAGCAAGTAGAAATTAACTTCAATTTATTATTCAGGAGATTAAAGAGCAATCGAGTCACTTCGGACACGATGTAAGGGACCTCGTCTCAATCTCCTTTCATTGAGGCATATTTTGTTTTATACACAAAATTCCTTTATATGGTGTATAAAACCTTTTTACTTTGACATTTATTCAAAAGGAATATTTTTATACGCTGAATTTTACTAAACGAAAAAAGGGAATGTTTTTTCGTACGTATGCAGCGACAACGACCTTTTCCGCCGCCATGAGTATCATTTGGTCTTTGGCTTCTTCAACAAGCCATAATGTTTTTAAAATGAAATAAATACCATATACTATTTTATGTATTTTGGTGTTGAAAAGGGTGTTTATAATGAATTTTTTTTATGTCAATATATTTAAGTGATATATTTTGATTGAAACGTGGAAATGTTTTCTTTTCTTTATAATTGTTATGATTTTATAATGGTACTTGGACATTTAAAGGGTGGTTACGTGATAAACCATATGCCGGGTGGTGCCGTGAATACCAGGGCGGTTGGTTACATTATAACCTCCAATGCGTTGGGTATGGAAGTCGGTCGTATGGCTATTCCATTAAGTGATATTTGTGGAAGTCAACCGTATGGTTATTCCATTTAAGTATATTTTTTCCCCAAGGTACCTTTATATATTATGTGTTCTTTATATGGATTTTATGGTAATATTTTGGTTACAAAAGTGCAAGTAACGATATTTTATTCAGTGAAGAGTTTTTACTACTTCATAAAGGTGAAAATTATTAATTTGATGAAGTATACATGGTTTACTTGTTGTTTTGAAAAACTAACAGTTTTGATGCTTTATGTATCCCTTACTTAGCTTTTTATGCTCACCCCCAAGTTTTTTTGAAATTTTTTTCACAGGACGTAATGTGGAATAGGGTCGAGGATGGGATGAAGGGAAAGTCATTCTATCTAAAACATGGAACTAGACATGTTTCTTTTTAAGATTTTTTTATTATATTGAAACTGAGTAAAAGTGTCTACTTTGTAATCTTTTGAGATGTAATATTTATGTCCTAATTCTCTAAAACTCTAAACCATGAAAAGAACCTCAATGTGAATTATTCATTTAATTCAATATTAAGTATGGTTTAAGTCCGGGGCCTTATAATTTTAAAGTTTGGTAGTTGAGGGAATATTAACAATATATGTAGTTAATAGGTTAAAACAAAATAATTTATTCCATAAGGTTTGTAGGTCTTGAAAAAATAGACAAATCATTCCAAATTAGATGACACTCTTCAACAAAAATTAGTCCTAAATAAATAATAATCCTGGTAATTAATTTATTACTTAAAATATAATTAGATGTTTATTACAAAATTTTAAAATTTTATTAATAATTATTTCACCATTAAACCCGATTCATTTCATGAAGATAAAAAAATATTATTTTAAATCAATCATACAAAAATTAAATAATAATGTAAAAAGTGTCTGTTTCAAACACACAAAAACAATTTAAAAAAGAATTTTTCTGAACATGAAAGTAATTTATAATAAAAATTACTCATCATTTCTAATTGGTTTATATCAATAAATAAAATAATTACAGTAAAGCATTAATAAAATAAATTAAAATATATAAAAAAAATTTCATTAATGAAGTAACCCTTTACCTTAGTTATAAAAAAGTTATTTAGGATTATCATACATTCACATTAAATTTTAAAATAAATAAATTTTATCAATAATTTTATACTCAATGAGATAAATTTATTTAGGAACTTTTTTGGCCATAATCAAACAAAAATTATAATTTCGGCTAAAAATTGATAATTTCATAAATATATATAAATAATTCATAATAAGTAAATATTGAAAGTATAAAATTAATAATAAAAAGTTTTTGTTCTCTTATTATATTTATAAAAATTTTATATTTTACATTATATATAAAAAAGCGGCAAATATCATATATTTAAAAATAACTTCAGAAATATTATTTATTTGAGATATTATTTATTTGTAATAAAATAATTAAATTAACATTAAATTTTATATCATATATATATTATTTGATATCGTAATGATATTTCGAATATTATTATGTTAATTTAATAATTTATTATGACTTAAATATTAGATTATGTGATGAATGATATTGGATTCAAAATTCTTAAAAAAACATTGGATGCTATATTTTCCTAACCCTCTCCACTTATCCTAAAAAAATATCCTAATAATTATTTAGAGATATGTTAGTCAAGGCTGTTTAAAATATAGACATGACTTAAAATAAAACAAAAAATGAAATTTGCACATATATATATCATAACTAAAAATAGAAGTTAAATATTCATCCTTTATTGTGTTAATTTAAGGATTCATTTTCCCTCTGTATCTATATAAGTTTATCCATAATATTCCTCATATTCGAAAAATATATTTACTTGTATACAGTCCTTGGTGTTCATCATTCAACATTTTTTATATTATGGGAACTCTACAATTTTTCCATCATCATCTATATCACTCAATATTTCCCGAGACCACATCATTCATTTCATTAATGTGATTTTTATATTGACTATGCTCCCATTATTAATCATATTTTAGGATATTTTTTTTAGAATAAAAATGGATTATTATACCCAATTCATTGATAGTTTATTTTAGGTTGGTAAAATCATCACATTGTCTATTGAAATATTTGTTATGTAGATTCTTTCACCTTAAAACCATTACGTTAAAAGAATTATTATGGATTAGAATAATTAAATTTCTAAATATAAACATGGAAAATGGAGATCTTCTAAGAAATTATTCATAATTTATGTTCATACACAAACATGTGACTATTTATCATCTATATATGTTATCCAATTTATTTTTATTTTTTTCTCAACTAGTTATCTTTAATAATTTCATATGTCCAAATCCATAGTAATGTTTTTTAATGTGAATGTAAATTTTCCTGAGAATATCCCCCATGAGTTTATTGTTATGTACCATTCACTATGAACAACAATTATTATAAAAAATTACCTAACGAACTATTTTTGAGGTTTTTAACCCTAGGTACATATGTATAAAAATATTTAAGGTCCATCAAATATTAACAGGAATTATGTTTTCACATTGAATCTTGTAAAATAGTTTCCTTTATATATAAAATTACCATCCAACTTTTTGAATTATTTCTACGTAATAATTTTTTTATAAAATTCAATGTAGTTGAAAATTATCATAACAAAAATATTTGAAAATAATAACATTGTAACATTTTAAAACAATACTATCTAATAAAGCACATTTTAAAGCTTATCATATTGAAAAAATTTATTGTCCATTAATTTTTTTTATAAAACACACGTTGTTAAAATGATGATATAACATTCCATTGATATGGGTAGAAAAATATTCTGATGGGATATTTTAACATTATATAATATACTTTCGATTGTTAAAACATGTATATTGAATATATAAATTCATTAAATTGAATAATGTTTATTCTTATAAACATAATATTTTAATTTGAGGATGAATTTCCTAAAAGTGGGATATTAGTGGGTAATATTAATTTCCCCAGAGAAATGAAAGTATAATATTTAAAAATATAATGGAATGAAAATGGTACATGGATAATATAAATCAAGATTATATTTCACAACTAAGGGGAAAATGGACTTGATTTTAGAAAAAAAAAAAAAAATTTAGTAATAATTTAATCAATAATTATTATAGATAAATTGATTGAAAATGAACCTAAAATACATGAAATATAGTTTTTCATTGATAACATAGCAACTATGAATCATATAAACCATATTAATATATCACTATTTATAATGATTAACATGTCTTAGTAAAGGTAGTTTGAGATAATAAAACCCCCACATTATTTCTTATCATATATGTTCACACTCTTACATCTGGTAAAAATAACTTCTATAGTAATAATATATTTTAAAATATTTTTAATGCAAAAAATCATTTTATATAATTCATTTATAACTATTTTCTATTAATATATTGTTCCATTATCACATATTTCCTTTTATATGGTGTCAACCCATTTAATTGTCTTGTACATGATTTCCATTGATAATGTTGATCTAAGATATTTGATAATAATTTCATAATTCAACAACAACCTATAGATATATAATATATATCCCATTATTATTTTTAATATTCCACTTTCATCCAATGACATTTTTAATTATGACAAATGATATTTTATAGGACTGGATGAATGGGATTATCAAGAACTTATCCCATATAACCTCTCAAACTGGTACCCGACCAAAATGTTAAAATACCTCAAGGGTGTTTAGAATACCCCCGGGCCAAATATTGGAACTCGTGCATAAAAAAACAACTAGAGAGAATGATTATTCCCAACCTCAAGAAAAAAATAGAATAACTATATATATATAATATAGTGTAATAGTGAAATATATAACAATATAAAATAAGTAAAATTAGATAATATAAAAATACAACTCAATAACAATCATAACATCCCTATGTACAAGTCCAATCATAAAAGGAAAAATATAACCGGAAACCATCAACAACATGGGATAGTATAGGAAAACACCAACCATCTCACCACCATATACATAAACATAGCTAACATGAAACCCCATTGACTCAATTGGGTGCCTTTAATATCAATAAATAAAAAACATACAAAGTACTACATACTGTCAAATGGGTACACATGATGTAAGAAACGTAGGCTCAACAGGATCCCACCGATGATTTAATTAAAACCCTATATGAAACACTCAAGGAAGGACCATCATTAATAAAAAAATTCATGATATACAGATTATTTAATTTATATCAAAATCATGGAAAAAATTTATTTTCTTTATGATTCAAATTTCCCAAATATGAAGAGTAAAATTGATTCAAAGTATTTCACATATATCAAATCGGAGTAAAGGATTTATAACATATCATATCGAAATTTATGGAAATACAAGATAAATAAGTAAAATAAAACTCTTTAATAACATCATTCTAAAGATAAATATATGTCAGTCTGGGAGACTACAAGTTTTATAATTTATGACTAGTGCACAATCAAGCCCATAGAACAAAGGACTAAGGTGTTGAGAAACTCCCCATGTGTGAATCTTCCAATAATTTAAATATCAATTCCCTAGATTGACAACACTGAGGAACATAGGTAAACCAAATGAGTTAATACCCCTGATAACTCAACAAATAATTCCATATTATAAACCATCCCCATAAGTACCCAAGGATTCCCTGATTCTCTATTTTCTAACAATTTCATTAAAATAATGATTTGAAAATTATATCATAAATCCATTAAACAATTCATTGAAAAAACAATTTTCTTTTAACCAAAAAATAGAAACCAATATTTTATAAAAACATGTTTTTAGACCCATAAAAATCAGTTAAAAAATTATTTCATTTCATATATAAAAAAATTTATAAGGATATAGAAATTTTTTCATCCAACATAGGCTACAGAAGAAACGACCAACCTCAAACTATGGTCGTATACACCTGTAATGGAATCCACCAACCAAAAAGAACTTAGTGATGACAACACAGTCCCTAGAATCAATCCATGGATCCCATAATCAATTAAATATTGAAAAATTGTTGGTAGGGAAAAAATATCACAATATACTACAACGAATGTGGTCTCTATACCACAACTAACATAAGGGTTAGCCGCTAGAGGAACATCTCCCAAAACAATTGATGGAAACAATAAGAAAAAACAAGATAGATCGACATATATAAAAATTCAATGCAATGAAAATACATTAATCAATAAAAAAGTGTACACATTGGGAATAATCATTTGATCAATTATACCAAAATGATAAATATTATAAATCAACAAACAAGATGATCTCGTTAGAGTAGGGGTATCCAAAGCCCATTGTGGAGGTTACTAGTTCAAGAGGGAAGAGGTTGTAGCTGAATGAATGAGAGAGAACCCATTCAGTTACCCTAAATTCCAACTCCGAAAATTTAAACTGTGTGGAACCTCTTTTCACATTGTGTATTCTATGAAACTAAAATATGACAATAGCCTATCAACTTTTTATTAATAATAGGGTTTTAAAATTATAGAATAACTCTAAATACATTGAGTGTAATTTTCATTACCTGAACTACATTCAAAACACAATCTTGATGACCATCACATTGTATGTATGAAAATTATATGATTTTTAATCATATACACATAAATAGTAGGCTTGTTTCAACTAAAAAACAACAACCAAATATGAATTCTCTGGAAATGGTCAGAAACCTACAAAGTGTATAACACATTTATACCCAAACACCATTAATTCAAAAAAAAAATACATCCATATACGTTTTATAATTTACCCATGAAAATTATCTCTATCAATGGGAGTCCCAACAGCATCAAAATGAATAAGAACCCAAAAAAAGGTTGAAAAATTAAATGTGGAAATAAGATGTGACATAAATAAATGGGGTAGTTGGGAATACCATAAATAACACACTATAAACAACTATATCATCTAAATAATACTTCATGGAAACCCTAATCCCTTCTAGACTCTTCACGGGCCAGTGGGTACCTAATTTTCCAATAATGTGTAACATTTTATTTGAACCCCTTATAGGTAACATGAAATCTAAAACAACCAAAAAACCTCAGACCCTATTAAAAACACATAGTAATTAATCGGCATGCATTCATATCCAATTGTGAATACTCAAAAAAGATTCATTCAATAAAATTGAAATTTAAAATAAATTTACACTCCAACCATCAAAAAACCCACTGAAAACAATAATTATTCATTGATCTCTATACTCAGGTCCCTTTATATTGCCTGTCATACTGCATTATGATTTGTAACTAAGGACCTAATTTATATAACATCATGCCCTTATTGATCCAAAATTTACATATTTAGTACCAATATATATATATATATATTAGTCAGTAACCCAATTTATATGTTGGTATACCTCTCTAAATTATGTTATATTTTGTGGGTTTTCAATGTGGGACTTACGGATCAAAGTGAAAATTTAATCAGAGCCTAAAATCATAATAAATGTTATGACCATGTCTTTCAGTGATAATCATATTCTATAAGATTGTCATGACTACGTGTATGATAGATACTAATAGTGAACATACTAAATAGGAATGGTTATAATACTATTTTTTATCATGATCATGAGCCTATATTAGAACATGATTAATCCTAAAGGCTTTAGATTATTTTTTCCTACCAATAATTATTTTCATGTGTCTTATTTTTAGATTTTAATATATGAGTATAAATCATGAATTAAATTCATAGGCATTATTTATTTGGTAATTTTTTAAAAAATATCTGAATATCTACATGTATGAATAATGAATTTCTATATGTCCAGAAGATCATATATGGGATCTAGATATGTATCGTTTTGACCCTATATCTCTCAAAAATAATAAATTTATCATCATATTCATTATACAATAGAGAATAATAAAACCAATGTATTTTATATTTCAGATATATTTATCCGTATATCTCAAAAGAGGATAATAATGAATTAACTAGTCTCATAGGTTAACTCAATTGAGAATTGGGTGATGTAAAATTAATTATATGTAACATAACAAATAATAAATTGTCATGTAAAATTATAAGGTAGTAAAAGTTGGAATAAAAATACGAAAATTATTATTTTATATTTAACTCTAATATATTATTTAAATGAACATTAAAAACATATCATTAGAGATGCATGAAATATGTTGTGTCCCATTGGTTAAATGTTAGATTAATTTACAATAACGGTAGATAATAATAGAGAAGTTGAATCAATTAAGAAGATAATGTTTTTATATTTTAAAAATATATTGTTAATAGTGGTACATGGATATTAATGCTTGAGAAGAGGACAGTCAAATTTAACTATAAGGTTAGGAATCAGTAATAGAAGAGTACATTATATAAATTGGTGGAAAATTAAATGGAGTGGAAACCAAAAGGATGAATATTTATCAAATTTTAATCATCTACCAATAAAAGTCTAAAAGTTGAATCATATATCATTAGAGTATAGATATAATCATTTAATGAAAATAGATAATAATAGATGAATTATTTAATTCATAATAATTATAATATGGAGGCAATTGTAATAATAATTTAAGGGATCCCAATGTTTATCAATATGTTAATGACCTAATGTATAAAAATTTCTTGAAGTATGATGTATTCTTTTGAAATATAATATTGTATATTCTTGTTTTTTAAAACATTAGAAGGTGTATGATCAAGAATAAAAATATTTTTTGGATGGTGGAAGGATGTTTTAAAAAGGAAGAAAAAAATCACACCATAATAAGTTAGTTAACTCCATAATTGTTATCATAAAAGGTAAAAGAGATCTAAGATTTTTAGTTTTATTATAGTAAAAATCCCATGGAAATACTTGTTCTTGTTTTTTTAATACAAACAATATTTGTCATCATTTTTAGTTTTTATGCTGTAATAGATAGTATTCTGTATTAATGATAATGCCATGATAATATTGTTTTATTAATGGGTACTTATATTGAATGATTCTCACCAAAGATCTATATATCACACCAGAATAATGCATTTCATTGAAGATGATAAATGTATGACTTCATAACAATAGATGATTTTGATATTTTATTGTCTTAGTGGAAGAAGTCATTGTGCTGTGCAGAATAAGTTCATTTCATAATTGTTTTTTTTATAAATATATTTTGATATATCAAGAAAATGATTTTTAGGGATATGAAAATTATTGAAATCATGGATATCTAAGAACAACTAGAAAATTTAAAATTTCATCATGAAAATATTAATTACACCCTAATTTAAATAAATGCATTCTATTTTAGATATTTTTTTTGAATTCTAATTCTAGATGATATGGAGCAGGATATATTATATTTAGTTAGTATTTTTCGACATTTTCATTCAAATTGACTCATGTAGTTCACATGGAATAGTCTCAGGGAATTAGAGGATCATTAATTGATCATAGTCATTGAATAAATGGACTGGAGTGATATTTATTATGAACAATAATTTGAAATATTTATAAAACCTGAAATAACACTTATACAACACGGATTGAGTGGGTAGAAGAATAAATAGAGAGGTCACAAATAAATGTTAGCTGAATGATTCAGTTAATATGAGAGATAATATGTTTTAAGATAAATATATCATTTCATTCATCTTTTTTTATAGTAGATAGAGCATATAAAATATAATTCAACTGTGATGTTACTCTTTATTTGGGAGTGATATTGATGATGTTTTGATTGAATAGAGGAAATTACATAAAATAAATCATAAATAATTGAATCAATTTCGGAACTGTGAATTAATAGTCTATTGATGTTTATTTCAATTGAGTATCTAATTTGGAGATTTGATGTTATTGAATTATTTTTATGCACTGTTCTTTCAAATAAAATATTATATAAAAACTATTAAAGAATTTTCAAATGCAATGTTTATAAGGTGAATACTGTGGGTCACCCATGTGATGTAGTGTTCTATAGATAAAATTTTCATAATGGAACTGAGATTCATTTTGTAATAGCTATAGTTTACAATTTTGTAAATGTATTGGTGTGTCGTAGTACACTTTTTTTATATAGACATGTCTCAATGTGTATAGTCCTTAGTTGTTTCCAATTATAGGTAAAAATATTAAAGTTTATACATTATATATTAATTTAAATATTTTATTTAATGGTGGCATTCTATGTGAGATGTAATAATGATAAGATATATTAAATCCACTACTACTTATAAAGAAGAAAAAATTGTGGACGTAGAGGGTTCTGATTAAATAATAAATAAAAATTTTATTCAGTCAAAAACCTAATTCACCTCCATAAAATGTTTGTTTATGATTATTTTCATAACCATATACTCCCAAAAATTGGTATGAGAACCAACAAGTGTTTATTAGGAGATCAGTATATGAAATTAAATTTTTCATTTATTGTAAACATGTATTAATATATGACCCATCTTGTATTAATTATTATTTAATTTTATTATATGAATAAATTGATTCATTTCATCTTACATGCATGTGGTGATGATGTCATGTAATAAATATCTCTTGATTCTGATTTTGAAATAAAAAACGAGTGATTTCATGATGTAAAGATCGATTATATCATGTTCAGTGCTATAACCAATGGGATACTCGTGTGGATCATTCAATATTCTAACAATTTTTATATATTTATGGATTTAAATGATTTTATATAACAACCTATCGAAGATAAGTATGTTCTGGTAGCATCAATATTTTTTCAATCAAAATATTGATATAGTGCATTCCCATTGAGAAAAGATATATAAAATATCCTTGTAAAGAAAGGATTGAAAATTCGTAATAACAATAAAATAAATAAGAAAATATTTAAACCATTATAAGTAAATGTTTATTTAATTATAGATAAATCATTTATAAATTTTTTTATGGTATAATATTGTTAATATAAATATATAGATTCCACCATGTTTTTGGAATTTATTTATGATTCTGAAGAATATATTGAAATAATATATTGGCATCATTCTATAGAATATTCTTGTATAAATAAAGGTACAAACCAATTATTATTAGAAAAAGTATATAAACATTAGATTAGTCATAGAGTGTCTTACAATTTCATATTATAATCAGTATTATAGCTTATGTTATTAAAAAGATCTGAATAAAACACAATAGAATCAATTAATATGACCAGTGGAATGAAGAAATATAAAAGTGATTTATTGAGAGATGTTTCACATAAAATTATAGGGGAAATTTATAAATACTAGAAAATAAAATATCATTTTAACCCCATGGAACAACATTATGAGTGGATATGACCTTGAAATGGATGGAATTGGTAAAATCACAATTAATGGAAAAATACATTAATATGAGGGAATATGAAATTTTGTTGAAATAATGAAGTAGAATATTTGAGATCTATCCAATGGTAGCCTAATCAAATGAACCATCAAAAGAATCACTTCTAGAATCTATTAATATATAAAATTAAATTACTAAATAATGATTTAATGGCTTCGAAAAAAAGGAATCGTTAATGTATTAAAACTATATAGATGGTTGGGACACCATATACATGTGTTTAGATACCAAATAGTTTAATAATATAATAATCATAATAAAATATATCAACTGAGGAAAATATATATGAACTATAATTTTTAATATGGATTTTATTATTTTTTAACAATGAACATATGTCTAGGTATTATAGAAAGAAAGGATATGGGTAATCTAATAAGGAAACCCCCATTATCATGTCAGTGGTGAGGCCTATTTAGAATAAAAAAATATGATAACTAAAAAAATATTTACATCATTGGTATGTTTATATGGTGGATTTCAATGAAGAATTTATCAAATACCCATTTTTTACTATACATAGTATTTTTAATGTATGTGAATGAATAAAATGGTGGATGGAGATTTATGCCACATATAATTAATAAAATGTGGGTATTCACAAAAATAAATTATTTTGAGTATAAATTACCCTCATGTATTCTTTATGAACATTGAATTGGATAAATATGAAGCACTAATTAGTTATTTCACCATTACAACTATGAGTTAAAAGAGTAATTTAGGAGGAATATTTATCATAATGAGGATAAATTGTAATGAATGTTGATAAAAATGAGTACATGTGGATGATAATACACAAGATGGATAATTATTATAATTGATAAGTATTCTAACACAAATAATATGGATGAATTAAATTCCAATATTTAGTACAATTTTTACCAAAGTTACATTATTTAAATGTCTACCAAAAATATGGGTTTGAAGTACGTGGAAGTTAATGGGTTGGTTTAAAATTCCCAACCATGTTCCATTATATGTAGAAGTTAAGGAATAACCCCTCTCCACATGTTTTAAATGGATATAATTGTTATTATGGTGATGGATGCCTATTGGGGAGAAACAATCGATGAGGTGAACAAACTGAAAAAGGGTTTAATTAATTGAATTTTTATGGATGTAATTATATTTATTCTCAAGAAATGATCAATAAATATAAATGTTGTTAGAAATAAAATATTTATTATCAATAATAAATCTAAAAATAAATATTCTATAATGAATAATATTGATTAAAATATCATTTATAAGTGGTATAATTTCTAACTAAACCGTAAATCAATTAAAATACATAATGACGGAATAGAATCAACAAGTGGGAATTACATGCCCAACTTTTCTGATCTAACATATCATATTATCAAATTTATTGGAGGATATTCAAGTATTCTTAAGGATACCCCCATGATGATTATTTTTATAATTATTAATGTAGACAAATAATTAAAAATGATTTATTGTTGAAGACATGAATGGTTATCTACTAATTTATAAAGGTAAAAATTCTTTATTAAGTTAGGAATGTCAAGGATAAGTAGTGATATTATGAGTGTACAATAGATATTTGGTTCATGTTCATTAAAAAATAGGTTACAATCACACACCATGTGGTTTAAAAAAGTTTCATAATTTTTTAATATTTATGATTTATATTATAAAAATATATTTCATAAAATAAATAAACATTAGTTTCATATATTTATATGTGTTAACAAATTCAGTAGACATCATTGATGTTGTTAATTTAAACTCATGTTTCACACACCATGTTACCTATTACAAGTATTATAGTATCTATTGATGAATCATTGTGAATTACTAAGTTCTCTCACAGAAGATTTTAAGATTTTTTTATAAATAGAATAGGATGTGTGGATAAATGAAAAAATATGAATATTTATAAAAAGTGGTATCACTATTCATGGTAATAAAAATAATAGAGTTAGAGATGGAGAAAACAATATTAAATAATATATTGTCCAATTAAGTTATTTTTTAATGTAATGATTAGAGAATTGTCAAGAGGCACATAGAGTTTAAGGTTTATAAATAATTGACGTAGATTAATTATTTTAGTGATAATTAAATGTGGTTAATAAATATAATTTCAATAAAGGATTAATATGAATATATGGGAACTAAGTCACTATATATCATGTTTTAGATAAGTTAAGATTAAAATTAAAATAATTTATACTTTAATGGATCCCTGAAAGAATTGGTTAAAATATAATTAAAGTAAAATATTGAAAATAAACCCCTGTTATTTTAATAATCAATGGCCATAATATCAATCAATAAAAACATATTATTTTTTGGGAATTATATTTAAATGGAATGTGGTATAGATTCTAATTTACTTGGATATTCATGTATTTATATTGTAAAAAAAATCCCAAGGGGGATAATGTTACAACAAAGAGTATGAATACTCGATTTTTTGACAATCATGGTTGAAAACATTTGACCAATAAAATCTATCATCATGATGAATATTGGAGTTTTTTTAATATAATTCATAATAATTATGTATATATATCATTGTAAAATAGTTGGGGAAGGTTATTTTACATAGAGTTTATGGACAATTGATGCTAACTAAGAGGAAATTAGTAAATTCATATGAAAACCCAAAGTTTTGATAATTGAAAAAGGGTAGTGATTTAGCTATGAATAAATTATCATTACAATACACAGATATTTTTAATGGAGAAGATCATTTATTGAATTTTTATATTAAGAGAATATGTATTAAAGTCACTATAGTGAAAACATGGATGTGATTCGGATGGTAGTCGAATGGATTCCATAATACATCTACAAATTATGGATATTTTATATATATTTTCCTTGATGATTGATGTATTCGTTAGTGATTTTATATTTTTTATTATATATTATTATAGTTTTTAAATGATTATAATAATTCATAGATTTATTTATATAACACTAGAAATGTAATCACAAACCAATCGGCTATATGTTCATTCACATCATAATAGTTGTCTCATAAGATATACATGATACATCAGATGTTGTTGATCCATAATTAGGACCACATTAAAAATGTTAGTTGAATATATTTTTTCTTGAAAATAAATTTTAGGTCTAAATCCCTAAAAATATACATTAATGTATGAAATTGCATATAAATGAGGATTCTATGGCAATATTCATTATGGGTGAGTATTCTTGTATAAGGGTTAACATTGTAATTTTCTAAATCTCACCATAATAGTGAATCATTTTGAAGAAAAATTAAACATGAACATTATTGAAATAGATTCATATGATATTATATTGTATGACTAGATGAGTTTGTTTTAAAATTAAGCATAAGGTCATTTCCGAAAGAGTTCAATCTATCAATATCCTGATATATCCAACTTCAAAATTGTAGAGATTACGTTTGAATAAGGCCATGAAGATTATAGAACCATGTGATAAAATCATCTTAAAATATATTCAGTGTATTGTATTTATAATTTAATTAATTATGACATATTATCTGTAACAGCCCAAGTTTTATAAAAAAAATATTCTTTTTAATTTTATTAAAGTCTTGTGTTGTACGCTACACCAAAAGGATCTTGCACAACACACATCCTTGACTTTCCTTGCATTACACGCAATCACGACCTTCCTCGATAGCGTGTGTAATACGCAATACCGAGTTTCACTAAACAACGATATGCTATTAAAATATTATTAAAACTAGCCGTTATGAATAGTAATAACCACTTTTTAAAACTCTGTAAATCTTATTTTACAAAATGAACTTCATTTTTGGATTCGGAGTATCGAATTTAGCCTAAGGTGAAATTTTGGTATTTTTCGGATAACTTTCATATTCTGATGAATAGTGAAAATTACTAAATTATAATTAAAAACAACTTTTTTAATCGAAATAATTAATAGTGATAAATTATTAATTTGAGTTGTTTTAAAGTATACTTAGAATATATTTTTACAATTTAATACAATGTTGGTCATTGGATGTAATTTCACATTTAATCTAGACATAATCAAGTGTCAATCTTTTGATAGATATTGTTTCTTAAAAACACGCTATTTGTTTTAACAGCGGGATTTAATTATAAAATTCATTAATGCAAATTCTATGATATGAATTTGGTAAAATAGACTTCATTTTTGAATTCGGAATATGAAATATAGCTTAGGATGAAATTTTGGCATTGTTCTGAAAAACATCAATTTTTGATGAATAGTGAAACTACTAAGTGGTAGTTAAAAAAAATTAATTTCTTCATAAATCTTAATTTTACCGCTTCTGTGAATGGAATTTCAAAAATCCGAGAGACACGGTTGATGTCAGTAAGTAAAATTTGGTTCAATGAGATGAAAATAATTTTTGATGAATAGTAACTTTTTACTTTTTTTTACCACGGTTAATAGTAAATAGGGTAACTAAGGGTAAATATGATATTACTATTACCCTAACACATGTCCTAATTCTATTGGATAAGTGTAATTCGACCAAAAAAACCTTATGAATATAATATGACCATTTAGGTCCACTTGCATTAGATTATGAAATTTAATATTATATTATTTAATGAATCGTTAAAATAGTTAAAATCAAAGTTTAATAACTAAAACATTTTTAATATGGGGTTATACATAAGATAAATTCGACTATAAATATTCATTAGAAATCTAAAAAGATTTAATACATAATGATATTTTATTTATAATTTTTATACTTTAAATAAAGTAATTTATTTATGACACAACGATGATGCAGTAATTACCCTTTTAAGGAAATATTAACATAATTGATGTTATAAATGCTCAAATGAATGTAATTTGAGACTTTTTATGAATTCCACTAATTTTCTAGGTTACTATGATATATTAATGTTGATTTAATCAACTTGTTTCGAACATATAATTCTGTTATGACTTTCAAAAAAATCATATATCAAATAGTGTCAAAATTGACACAAAATAGTTTTTAAATCAAATATTATATTATTAATTGTTATTGTATTCCTAAAAATCTAATGTTCGGCCAAATGACTTATATAAGGATATATATATAAATAATAAACAATTTGGGGTTCGTTTGGCATGTTATAATAAGTGTATTAACCATATAGTGAAAGAAAACAAAAAGACACGGTAAAAGTTAAATTAATTAACTTAGAGTTAAATCTAATTGATAAGGTTAAAATAATACCCTAAACTTGTCTAAATCCTATTGGTTGATAGGATTTCGACCCATCCCCACATTAGCTTCGAAATAAGACCCTTTGGAACCATTATAAACCGATTTTGACTTTAATATAAAATAATATTTTGAGATATTCCTAAGGTGCCCCTCTCCTCCCTTATAAAAGGGCACCTCCTCCCCCTCCTCCTCACACCAATTTGAGCACTCAAGCTCGGCCAACCCCTGCCATTTTCTCCTCTCCACTTCCCTAGAATAATCCTAGAGGTCCTGGTCTTCTCCAAAGACCAATATTAGTTCCTTAAGTGGAGGATTCAAAGAGGCGTTCCAAAGAAGAGGTAATATCCATTACCGATCTTTTCAATTTCTTTCTTCTTCAACTTCTTCTTCTTTAGTTGTTTCATGATAAAGTAATAAAATCAGTATTACATACATACTGATATGTTATTATAAATATTAAACAACCCTAATTCACCTTCTATCCATCCTACGGAAAAATGAAATCACCGCGCGTGCGTACGTACGGAATACCGTCTCCACGCCGTGGTGTAATCTATTTTTCCACCATCACCTTACAAGGATGGGTATAATGGTGTAATGAGTAACTATATATGATTATTATGAAGTAATATTGATACTGAAATAATATATATATATACTCCAATACAATTCCACGATCATAGGAACGATATCATCACTCGTGCGTACGTACGGAATACCGTCTCCACGATGTGATGCGACTCGTTCTACATGATCTTCATTTCATAATGATTATATAAATGAATTGAATGAATGAATATGGTATATACTAAACTAATATCATTCTGTAAATGAATTATCTATAACCTAAAGATAAGAATAAGAATTTATTCGACAAAACACGCATAATAACAAAAAGTTATAAAGACCCGAGTAACAAGTAATAATGAAATATTACTAACAAGAAGCTAATAATATGACCATATATGATATCATATAAATATGTATGATTCTGGAATAAGTCAATAACATTATTTAAACCATTATACAGGAGCTTCGGACACGAACAAAGCAAATCGGACCTAAGGTAAGGGAAATATCACAAATCTCATTTTTATCCGAGATTGTTTATTCGTAAGTATTTACTGGGGTGTATTTTATCATCCACATCCATGTTTCATCAATATGTAATATTATTTCCATCCACCTACAATTGTTTAAATCCATTTTTACCCTTCGTTGAGTTTTTAGTAATATGTATGAAAGGAATATTTTGTCGTTTTTTCGTACGAGGTACTTTTTGACTTTTCCGACAAAAGTACGAAGAATGTTTTTTTTAACTTATACGACATGAATGGATTTTTAAAACCTTATTTCCAAGAGAAATCCTTTACAAGTTTTCAAGTTTATTTTTAATCAACTTATTTTATTTTAAAGTCGTATGACATGTTATGAAAGGAAAAATGTTTTTGAAGTAGAAAGGATATTTTCCTCAAGAATGGAGTTCAAGTATTTTATCAAAATTATTTTCCATCTAAGATAATAAAAGGGTTCTGTTTTTATCCATATTATTACATGGATTTGATTATGTTGTGATGGAAATATTTTTATGAATTCTTTTATCTTATATGAATTGTTTTATGATGTCATGTTGTTTAAGAATTCCATTTTTATTACATGGGTTACGCTATGATGTATGGTTTATGATTATGTGGCACACATAAGAAAGGATTAATTATAAGATGGGTGGGACCTATATCTCCCTCCAAAGCATTGGGTAAAGATTTAATATCTCATGAGATAGACATGGCTGGAATGGTAGGTTATACCGGTTCAGTGAAACAGGACTGAAACGAGGGTTACTCGATTCAGAAAGGGACATTGTCCACTAAGATAGTCTTGGAAATGAGTTTTGACTAACAAGAAATGATTCTCTATGATTATGTGTGAATGCCACAAAGTTTCATGTTTTATGTTATGATTATTGTGATTACATTTCACTGCCATGATTTACCCCATGTTATGAAATTATGATCTCTTTTGCAGGTTAAGATTTCCAAAAGTTATGTGCTTATGTATATGATGTGATTGATATTTATTTTGTTTACCCTTACTGAGCATTTGAGCTCACCCTTTTATGTTTTCTTTTCCCCAGGATATAAAGAAAGGTTTTAGGTATAAAAAAAAGAAGATCTTTATGGGAGATGTTGAAGATCTTTCACCACGTTTGGAATATTATATTCCGAGTTTCCAAAGACACTAAACTATTAAGGTCCTTGTGTGTGTGTTTTTGTTATGTACTAAGTATTCCGCAAATGTAATGTAATGTCCATGTACGTCAAGATACGAGTCTCTACAGTTGGTATCAGAGGAAAGGTTTAGTCAACCTTTGGAAACTAAGATGCGAAAACGTTAGTGAGATCCCTAGAGATATTTCTACGGTATGTCTAGGGATGTTCCTAAGGTTAAGTATACGTATAGGTTATAGTACTAGAACTACGCTAACGATCATAGAATTAAACCTAAGATGTTAGATATTGATGTTACTCCCCCTTTATTATGTTGTTTTCCCTAGCATGATTTTTGCCTCTCATACTATTCTTTTGGGGTTTTAGACGATGGCTGGAACCCGAAGGAACCGTGTTAATGCGGAATGTGATGGGCAATGCAATGATTGTCCCCCTGAGCAACCAAACGATATGGGAGCCGGAATGCAAAATCTTGTAGCCATGCTCACACAACTTTCTCAAGCTATGAATCATGCAGGACTTCCAAACGAGCAAAGGAAGGAGCAACATTCTGTTGAATCCTTCATGAGGCAGCGTCCACCTTCTTTCAGTGGGTCTACTGATCCATTAGTTGCTGAACAATGGATTAGTACTACTGAAAAGATATTTTCAGTTCTTCAATGTTCTGAACATGATAAAGTCATCCTAGCAGTGTATCGTTTGGAAGGAGATGCTGATCAATGGTGGAATCTTATTAAGAATACGAGGCAAAGGGATGAAATTGAGTCTATGGAATGGGACGAGTTCAAGAACTTATTTTTCAATAAGTACTTCCCTCGTATTCTCCGAACAAAGATGGAGAAAGAGTTTCTTGAACTGAAGCAAAGGGATGATGAATCTGTTGGTACCTATGAAGCGAATTTTACAAGACTTGCAAGGTACGCTTCTAGTATTATCATCCAACCTGAAAGTAAAGTTGATCGATTTTTCAGTGGCTTAAAACCAAGTCTTCGAAGGGCATTAGCTATAAGAGACTTCAGTAGCTATGAAGAAATTGTGCGTTGTGCTATCAAGGTAGAAATGGAAGTTGGTGTTACATATCCATCTCATGGGTTTGACAAGAAACGAAAGATGGAGTTCAAGGAGAAAACTCAGAATAATGGTGAAAAGAAGATGAATGTTTCCTTATGCACAAAGTGTGGAAAGAAGCATGGTGGAGATTGTCTTAAAGGGACTAGAAAATGTTTTAAGTGTGGAAAAGAAGGTCATCGAGCAGCTGAGTGTCGAAGTAATGGAAAATGTGATTCTAATGAAGTGAATAAAGCAAACACTGTAGAGAACGTACAACCAACACTTCAATGCTTCAAGTGCAAGGAAATGGGGCATTATGCTAATAAATGCCCTAATCCAAGGGTTAGTGATGATCGACATGAGCAACCGCTTAAGGCAAAGGACAAAGGGAAGTCACATGCGATCACTATTGGCAATGTTGAATATGACAACGATGTGGTGGAATGATTAAGTGTTTATGTAATGGGATTCCAAAATAATGTTGTATCTTGGAATATTGGAATATTTATTTATTGGTCTAATGTGGTATTCAAAGTGATTGAGATATTATGCGCATAATGAAGGGAAAACGAGAAAATGAAATGTTTAACAGTATTCATGAGCTCATGATTGATATAAGGACTAAGTGATATCATGGTTTGAGTATATAGAATTTTGAGGATTTTAGTATGTGGAAGGTGTTAACTTTTAACTGCATTCATGTTTTCACTAAGGTATTCAAGAGAATACACGATTAAGGACTTTGAATGTTTGGAATGTGACCAACAAAACATATCTTATGATATATGGGGATCGATGATGGTGTTAAATCTCTGGTAATCATTTTCACTATATTATGAGAGTCGACTGCAGTATTATGGATAAGCCTAAAAGATTGGAATGGATTATGTTGGACATAAGTTAGTATTGTTTGTTTTTTTGATATTATTGATGGGATGTTATATAGTTTTGGAAAAAGGACAACCTGCATGACGGGCGACAGCCCATCGCTTCGGACAAGGCTGTGGGAATCGAACCCACAACCGAAGTGCGACTGGCCTTTATCGCCTACCACTGGCCTACAGGAAGTCCCTGTTTAGTAGAAACTAATTTTATTATATTAAGCAGTATGATATATGAAGTATAAGTCCATTTTAGGAACCATATAAGATTAATCTCACTATAGATCGACTTATGCATATAATTTTTGCTAACCTTTTGTTTGAGACAGATGGAATGACCCGTCATTCTATCACATGATCTGCTAACACTTCATGAATAACAAATTCAGCTTCATTTATTTAAGAGATGAAGTGGAAATTGTTCAAGGCACGAACAACAGTGAGATTGTACCAAAATAAAGTAAGTATTTATTCTAATTCAAATTTTCAACTTTAGGGAAATGATCTTGAAAACCAAAAATGTTGTCCTAGTGATCTTATACCTGATGAATCAGATGGTACCTTATATCATCAAAAATCTATGGATTTGTGATTACTGGATTTTCCATAGCCATGTTCTCTACCACTCTCCATCAGAACATGATGGTTATATTTCTCTTCCATATCCATATTTTCACCTATGTGGAAACCCAATGATTAGTTTATTTGGGTAACCGTTACATTTCATACTTTTGTTTTTAAAGATTGGTTTTGATATTCCTTTTTCCGATGTGGGTTTCTATTAAAGAAACTTTCGAATAGTAAACAATTTATAACCCCGACGAATTTCGAGGGAGAAATTCATTTTAAGGGGGGTAGAATGTAACAGCCCAAGATTTTATAAAAAAAATATTCTTTTTAATTTTATTAAAGTCTTGTGTTGTACGCTACACCAAAAGGAGCTTGCACAATACGTATCCTTGACTTGCCTTGCATTACACGCAATCACGACCTTCCTCGATAGCGTGTGTAATACGCAATACCGAGTTTCACTAAACAACGATATGCTATTAAAATATTATTAAAAATAGCCGTTATGAATAGTAATAACCACTTTTTAAAACTCTGTAAATCTTATTTTACAAAATGAACTTCATTTTTGGATTCGTAGTATCGAATTTAGCCTAAGGTGAAATTTTGGTATTTTTCGGATAACTTTCATATTCTGATGAATAGTGAAAATTACTAAATTATAATTAAAAACAACTTTTTTAATCGAAATAATTAATAGTGATAAATTATTAATTTGAGTGGTTTTAAAGTATACTTAGAATATATTTTTACAATTTAATACAATGTTGGTCATTGGATGTAATTTCACATTTAAACCAGACATAATCAAGTGTCAATCTTTTGATAGATATTGTTTCTTAAAAACACGCTATTTGTTTTAACAGAGGGATTTAATTATAAAATTAATTAATGAAAATTCTATGATATGAATTTGGTAAAATAGACTTCATTTTTGAATTCGGAATATGAAATATAGCTTAGGATGAAATTTTGGCATTGTTCTGAAAAACATCAATTTTTGATGAATAGTGAAACTACTAAGTGGTAGTTAAAAAAATTAATTTCTTCATAAATCTTAATTTTACCGCTTCTGTGAATGGAATTTCAAAAATCCGAGAGACACGGTTGATGTCAGTAAGTAAAATGTGGTTCAATGAGATGAAAATAATTTTTGGTGAATAGTAACTTTTTACTTTTTTTTTACCACGGTTAATAGTAAATAGGGTAACTAAGGGTAAATATGATATTACTATTACCCTAACACATGTCCTAATTCTATTGGATAAGTGTAATTCGACCAAAAACAACCTTATGAATATAATATGACCATTTAGGTCCACTTGGATTAGATTATGAAATTTAATATTATATTATTTAATGAATAGTTAAAATAGTTAAAATCAAAGTTTAATAACTAAAACATTTTTAATATGGGGTTATACATAAGATAAATTCGACTATAAATATTCCTTAGAAAGCTAAAAAGATTTAATACATAATGATATTTTATTTATAATTTTTAGACTTTAAATAAATTAATTTATTTATGACACAATGATGATGCAGTAATTACCCTTTTAAGGAAATATTAACATAATTGATGTTATAAATGCTCAAATGAATGTAATTTGAGACTTTTTATGAATTGCACTAATTTTCTAGGTTACTATGATATATTAATGTTGATTTAATCAACTTGGTTCGAACATATAATTCTGTTATGACTTTCAAACAAATCATATATCAAATAGTGTCAAAATTGACACAAAATAGTTTTTAAAGCAAATATTATATTATTAATTGTTATTGTATTCCTAAAAATCTAAGGTTCGGCCAAATGACTTATATAAGGATATATATATTAATAATAAACAATTTGGGGTTCGTTTGGCATGTTATAGTAAGTGTATTAACCATATAGTGAAAGAAAACAAAAAGACACGGTAAAAGTTAAATTAATTAACTTAGAGTTAAATCTAATTGATAAGGTTAAAATAATACCCTAAACTTGTCTAAATCATATTGGTTGATAGGATTTCGACCCATACCCACTTTAGCTTCGAAATAAGACCCTTTGGAACCATTATAAACCGATTTTTCCTTTAATATAAAATAATATTTTGAGATATTCCTAAGGTGCCCCTCTCCTCCCTTATAAAAGGTCACCTCCTCCCCCTCCTCCTCACACCAATTTGAGCACTCAAGCTCGGCCAACCCCGGCCATTTTCTCCTCTCCACTTCCCTAGAATAATCCTAGAGGTCCTGGTCTTCTCCAAAGACCAATCTTAGTTCCTTAAGTGGAGGATTCAAAGAGGCGTTCCAAAGAAGAGGTAATATCCATTACCGATCTTTTCAATTTCTTTCTTCTTCAACTTCTTCTTCTTTAGTTGTTTCATGATAAAGTAATAACATCAGTATTACTTACATACTGATATGTTATTATAAATATGAAACAATCCTAATTCACCTTCTATCCATCCTACGGAAAAATGAAATCACCGCGCGTGCGTACGTACGGAATACCGTCTCCACGCCATGGTGTAATCTATTTTTCCACCACCACCTTACAAGGATGGGTATAATGGTGTAATGAGTAACTATATATGATTATTATGAAGTAATATTGATACTGAAATAATATATATATATACTCCAATACAATTCCACGATCATAGGAACGATATCATCACTCGTGCGTACGTACGGAATACCGTCCCCACGATGTGATGCGACTCGTTCTACATGATCTTCATTTCATAATGATTATATAAATGAATTGAATGAATGAATATGGTATATAATACACTAATATCATTCTTTAAATGATTTATCTATAACCTAAAGATAAGAATAAGAATTTATTCGACAAAACACGCATAAGAACAAAAAGTTATAAAGACCCGAGTAACAAGTAACAATGAAATATTACTAACAAGAAGCTAATAATATGACCATATATGATATCATATCAATATGTATGATTCTAGAATAAGTCAATAACATTTTTTAAACCATTATATAGGAGCGTCGGACATGAACAAAGCAAATCGGGCCTAAGGTAAGGGAAATATCACAAATCTCATTTTTATCCGAGATTGTTTATTCGTAAGTATTTACTGGGGTGTATTTTATCATCCACATCCATGTTTCATCAATATGTAATATTATTTCCATCCACCTACAATTGTTTAAATCCATTTTTACCCTTCGGTGAGTTTTTAGTAATATGTATGAAAGGAATCTTTTGTCGTTTTTTCGTACGAGGTACTTTTTGACTTTTCCGACAAAAGTACGAAGAATGTTTTTTTTAACTTATACGACATGAATGGATTTTTAAAACCATATTTCCAAGAGAAATCCTTTACAAGTTTTCAAGTTTATTTTTAATCAACTTATTTTATTTTAAAGTCATATTACATGTTATGAAAGGAAAAATGTTTTTGAAGTAGAAATGATATTTTCCTCAAGAATGGAGTTCAAGTATTTTATCAAAATTATTTTCCATCTAAGATAATAAAAGGGTTCTGTTTTTATCCATATTATTACATGGATTTGATTATGTTGTGATGGAAATATTTTTATGAATTCTTTTATCTTATATGAATTGTTTTATGATGTCATGTTGTTTAAGAATTCCATATTTATTACATGGGTTACGCTATGATGTATGGTTTATGATTATGTGGCACACATAAGAAAGGATTAATTATAAGATGGGTGGGACCTATATCTACCTCCAATTCATTGGGTAAAGATTTTATATCTCATGAGATAGACATGGCTGGAATGGTAGGTTATACCGGTTCTGTGAAACAGGACTGAAACGAGGGTTACTCGATTCAGAAAGGGACTTTGTCCACTAAGATAGTCTTGGCAATGAGTCTTGACTAACAAGAAATGATTCTCTTTTATTATGTGTGAATGCCACAAAGTTTCATGTTTTATGTTATGATTATTGTGATTACATTTCACTGCCATGATTTACCCCATGTTATGAAATTATGATCTCTTTTGCAGGTTAAGATTTCCAAAAGTTATGTGCTTATGTATATGATGTGATTGATATTTCTTTTGTTTACCCTTACTGAGCATTTGAGCTCACCCTTTTATGTTTTCTTTTCCCCAGGATATAAAGAAAGGTTTTAGGTATAAAAAAAGAAGATCTTTATGGGAGATGTTGAAGATATTTCACCACGATTAGAAGATTATATTCCGAGTTTCCAAAGACACTAAACTATTACGGTCCTTGTGTGTGTGTTTTTGTTATGTACTAAGTATTCCGCAAATGTAATGTAATGTCCATGTACGTCAAGATACGGGTCTCTACATTATCAAAAAAAAATATTTTCAAATATGGAAGATATGTATATGGTATTTATAGTTTCATGAAGTATTGATGAAATTTAAGAGAATTATGATATTTATGGAACCCATGGGATAATCTCGGAGTATTGTATGAATAGATACTGATCCTAACAATTAAATAATTGGATTTTATATAGAAGTTTACATAAAATATATTCTTAAAGATAAATATATTATTGTACATCACAGATAAATATTGGTTTGAGAGGTGATAAAAATAGATCCAATTAGTAATTTCTTTTAATATTATATTTGGATATTAGAGGTCCGGGGACATCAATGTCAATTTATTCATTTATGATACCAATTTTTATGAGATATATCATACAATATTTTATTATATTGTCGTATTAATATTTTTATATGGGAGTTTTAAATGTGGTTATTATTACATTAAATACATTATTTCTAATCTTCCATTAGGAAGTTGATCAATTCTGGAATTGGAGAAAGGGATTGAAGTGAATATTATTTCAATAGAGTAAAAAATTTATAAATGTGATAAATAATAAACATATTTTATTATGGTGATCAAAGAAAGTTAATTGAGTTTATAATTAGTTAAAAACTTCCCTAAATTAGTTTATAGGAAAATAAGATTAGGGGTTAACCATTTAGTGGTATTAATCAATCCCAAAAGATTTATTTATCTTTGACATGAGGAGTGGATTAAAAAATATAAATTTTTTCCCCAAATATTTCGTTATTGTTTAGTTTTTGTAAAATGATACATCATCATGTGTATTTTTATTATAAATTTCCTTATGTGGGTAAAATAGGTAAAATCTATGTGAACTTGTGTTGCATTATTTTTTCATTTTTTACATCCTTTTATATAGATACCATTAGTAATATTGATTGAATGTATTAATTTAATAAAATAGAACCAAATTTTATTATAGGTAAATGTTAATTATTATAGAGTTAAAAATCATTACGAAATAACCTTTTTCCCTAATCTAATGATACTTGTAAACTCTTTTCATAACCTATCAGCCTTCAAAAAAATACATTAAGTTAAATAAATGTTATTTTCCCATGAAATGTCACATATAATCCAATAATATTGATTTGTAACCCACATGTGTACTACTGATATAAAAAAGTATAAAATCACTACTCTTTGTTGACTGATAACATTATCCCCGCTTATATGAGGTTTTCACTAAGAAACAAGTTATGGTATTTAAAAAATGTGATTGTTATTATTGTAATAAAATGTGTTAAGGAATCATAATACAAAATAATGATAATAGATAAAGCAATATTGGTTAATAATAAAAGTGATACATGATACTCTTATTTTCCGAAATTATTACTTGATGGTTGGATTGATGGAATTAAATTCAAAACGAATATAATTTTTATTAAAGGGATCATACATATTATTTATTCCGAAGTTCAAATTTTGTATTAATGACCACTATACACATTTACACAAATAGAACAAGAATATTTTGGCACTATCTTATATATTTTCTCACATTGGATAACCTATATACTAGTCAATATGTATTTTAAAATAATTAATGGATAATTAATAGATAATTAAATTTATATTACATTTAATGAAATTATAATGGTCAGTCTATGGGCCATAAAATGGATTTCATTCAAATGGTGCCTCAGGACAAAAATCATATACGTAATAATGTGGATGGTTGGGTGGGTTATACAATGGTGGAATATGGATTTTTTGGCATATGTGTGGGCAGTGTCTGGGTTTGACTGTAATTTTCTCCCTGAGATCCTAATATAATATAATGATAATTTTATTATGATTCATTTTAAAAAAAATTACATATATTATGTAAAAAAATTATTAAAAACCAAAATAAAAATTACTAACAATTATAATCTAATTTTATTTTTATTTTGTATTATATAATGAATATGGTATATATGAAAATTTAATATTAATTTTTTTAATTAATTACAATAGTGTAAAAAATCAAACAATTTCTCATAGTAGTATATGTCAGGAAAACTACATAAATGATTATTCATGACATAGGAAGTAAACATTATTGAACATGGATGGTGGAGGAGTAAAAATAATAATTATAGTTGAATTAAGGATAAAAACAAATGAATTTATTATTTATTGTTCATGAATGTTTAATAAAATATATATTTTAGTAGTTTTATACAAAAAAATTTTACTGAAGTAATAATAATTTTCTAATATATTCACAATAAAAATGTAAATAATATGTGACAATTCATTCATTATATTTAATTTTTAATAAAAAAGAAATATTATTTTATTTTTTTAAATTCACAGAGGATATGTTATATTTAAAAAGTTAAGTGCATACCATAAAAAGGAACAAAATATGTATTATATTTAAATATTTTGGGAACCTATTTATAATTTTACGTCCACAATATGATAGGGGAGAATATGCGTGATAGAGTTTTTAATAAATTATATTCTACTTATTAATTTGACATCTACACAAGTTAGAGTTTATGGGTCTCATGAATTATACTCAACAAATTCATAGTACATGAATGAAATAAATTACTGAGTCAATGAAACTTAATATTTTTAAACCATTTTGATCCTAGTTTGGGTTTCTATAACATTTTGTATTTTGGTCAATTTTCTAACATATTTGATTCACTAATAATGTAATGCCAGGAAAAACTATCATCAAAACATTTCCTCTCCCAAATAGTCCTTTATAATGGATCCCAATAGTGTACAATGTTCCTTTTATGAATATAATTAAATTGGAATTTTTCTTCACTATAGGATGTTTAAACATCAAAATGATATTTAATTTTTTGTTAAACAAATGTCTTTGATAACCAAGAGATATTCAGATGTAGCAAAAATAATGTTTGACTCTTCCAATCAATATCAAAATGATCATGTAAATATGGGTAATATATAATCATCTGCTTAATTATTCAGCTTAATTATTTATTGAGACTTCTGGTAGAATTCCATTAAAATCATATCCTCATTCATAAATATTTAGGGATAAAATGTTTATTGATATTAGTACTAAAATTTGGTCCCCACATTATTAAACTTTGTCCTTATCAAAACAATTTCATTCAATAGTTTGGATCTATACTAAATAAATCCCAATATCTCCCATATTTCTATAATTCTCCTATGTATATGATATTAGAGGAATGGATGTGTTTTCATTCCTTCTCGATCACCCATCCCTTTTTCACTTTATTCTCTATGTAAACATGGAAATATAATCAAATATATCATTTTTCGGATTATATAAATCCAAATATCTTCATCATCATGATATACTATTTTAAAACATTTCATACTTATTTAGGAAAATATATAGAGTTTTGAACTACTATTATTTTCAAATTTTCATCTATTAAATCTCATGATTTTTTCATAGTGATCTTCTAATAACACGACATTTTCATTCTCTTCAAATATAAGGGTCTAATAATTTCTAATAAATACTCCATTAATAATTTTATCATTAATTCTATTTAATTATCTATCATATTTATTAATTATTAATTATTTAATTCTTCATTTTATCACAGCATCAATATGCCTTGTCTTCTTCATACCTTATCAAAATCTGTAGTTTCATTATACATGACATATTCATCATGGAATGGATTTATAACATATGAAATAATATCCAATTAAATAGATTAAATACAAGTCACATTGTATTCTGATTAACATATGTAAATCATAATTTTTAGTAAATTAAAAATAGAAATGAAACGTTTGATTTTAATCTATTACACCTAGACCACAGTTACCCAGAGCCGGTGCATTATTTTAATACATTGTCATGATTACAAGGAATCAAGTCCCAATGGACAGATCAGTTTAGCAGTCTAGGAAAATAGATTACATACATTAACTTTACATTACAATTTCAAACATAAAATACATCATGGATAGTTCATTGAGAATTCCATTTTTCCCATTTTTCTTAACCCTACATATCAATCATAATACACTTCTTGGAATCCTAGGAAAATAAAACATAAGAAAATGGAGAGCTCAGATCCTTAGTAAGGGTAAATAATTTAGCGGAAGCTATAAAATATTTTGGAAAGGTGTGTTATAAAAAATCATTTTAAACATAATCATGAACATAATATGGTAAAAATAAATGAATCATTACCATATAAACATGAACATGGATATTATACTAGTCAAATAATCACATGTAATAACCAATTTCACAATGAGGGAATGCCTAATACCAGACATCATTACCACATAGTCAAGGCCTCGTGCCAAGACTACAAATAAAATTTTTTTCAAGGCCATTTTCCAAGACACTAGTTTGTCTCATGAGACCTACTGATGCATCGAGGAGCTATAGCGGGCTCCACCCGTCACATACTATGTCTACTATATTCCTCATATGAAAAAGTTGAAACATAACATAAACATTCATATTAAAACTATCATACGAAATGCCATTACATTAACCATAAACCATAAATGTTATAAAAATAGAACATCCACATTCAAACATATCATAACCCATTCAATACAACATGGAAAATTGTATTATAATAAATCAACATCAATAAAAAATAATATACAATAAAGGATGCTGACATAGTTGAAAATGATGAGTAAAACTTTTTGAGATAATTTTTTTTAATCATTTAAAAGTCAGAAATTTATAAAGGAAGTAATTTAAAATATTTTTTTGAATCAAAGTGTCCCATACCACTTTGAAACTTTTGAAAAGAATTATAATTTCAAAACATTCATTTCCATATAAATAAATCCTTAAAACCATTTAGAAAACATGGACATTAATTAAAAATATTTAGAAAGATACATCTTTAAAACATTTAAATTCTGATACTGATAAAGATTACCTATCAAAAATCTTTCATATATTTATTTTGATTTAATTTTTATGAAAAATTGTAATGGATGATAAAAATATCCCAGTAAATACTTACACATAAACAATCTCGGATAATAATGAGATTGAGTAATTAACCCTTACCTTGCACTTTTTGTTGGTCGAGGGTATGTTTAACCTCTTTTATGAAGATCTTAGTATGATATTAAATTATACCAGAACCATATTAATATTTATCATATCATATATGATTCATTTATGACTTTATATTACCCATTTAATAATAATTTCCATGTTAAATTAACATTTCGAGTAATAATCACTTTCTTTATCATACGTGTTTCTACTTATCACTCTTGATTGTATCACTTCGAAAAAGATTTAAATACTTACAGAATATAAATCCTTATTTATATTATATATATATATATAGAATATAAATATGTATAATATAAATATATATGAAATGAAAAACACCATTTATGGAGACGGTAGTCCGTACGAACGCATAAACGTTGTTTCCGTTGTCATATCGTGTTGAACAGAACTAAGTGAATAAGTTATATGTAAGTACATATATATATATATATATATATCTCCATTATCTTTATTATGTCGTATGTTATATAATTATTAGTAATATATATATATTTATAATTGTTGATGAATGGTGAACATGGAAATGAATCTCATCGCGTCGTGGAGATGGTAATCCATACGTACGCACGAGTGACAATATCATTTCCTTAAAGGTGTCGAATTGGATGGTATATGAATCTTACAGAGACATTATCATGTTATTTTCACTATTTATATACATATTACTTGTCATTATATCTTTCCAAATAACATAGTATTGAATAACAAATTACACCACGGCGTGGAGACGGTAAGTCGTACGTACGCACGCATGGTGACATTATCATTAATAAGATAGATCGAATAATGAATAAAGTTATGCCATATTTACAATAACATCACAATATATAGAATATAATGTATTTACTATTTTAGACTAGAAATAACAAAGAAAGATGAAGTGGAAGAAGAGAAGAACATGAAAGAGGGTGGTGAAATTATTACCTTTTCTTTGGGTTCTTCCTTTTGATTCGATCAAAAGGGCTCCTTACGTTGGCTTTTTGAACAAAATAAGGCCTATAGGTTAAATTGAGGGAATTTGGGAGGATATTTGGGCAGAGGATAGCCAATCTAGATGGCTTTGAATGTATGAATAACTGGTTAGAAGTGGTGTCCTAATATAAGGGGGAGGAAGGGATCTTTAGGAAAAACATAAAGTATTAATTTAAAATTAATTCATATTCGGTTTCTAGTTTCTGCAAAGTGGATTATGAAATATATAATGTGGTTATGGTTATAAATCCTTTCAACCAATAGATTTTTGACTGGTTTGGGTCATTACATTAACCTTGTTGTTTAGTTTTAACTCTTTGTTAATTAGTTTGACATTTACAATGTCACTTTGTATTTTTATATTATAGAGTTAATAAACATACTATATACTTCCAAGAGACCCACATGTGGTCTATTAATGACACACCTATCATTATATAAGTCTTTTGGACGATCCTTATATTTTTAGGAACAGAATATCAATTAATAATATAATATTTGTTTTAAATATTAATTTATGTCATTTTTGACACTATTTGGTATTTTGATTTTGTGAAAGTCATAAAAACATGATACCTTCGAACAAAATACATTAAATAATCTCTATCATGTCATATTAACCTATAAAATTCTTGGATTTCATGAAAAATTTGAAATTATATTTATTTTAATATTTATAATAACATTTATTTGAATCTTTCATGAATAAGGTAATTACCGCATCATCATTGTGTCATAAATAATTTTATTTATATAATGTCTAAAAATTATAAATAAAATACCATGATGTTGGAAATATTTTTATCTTTTTAAAGAATATTTATAGTGGAATTTATCTTATGAATCACACTATATTAAATATGTTTTTGTTATTTAACATTGATTTTAACTCTTTTAACTCTTCTTTGAATTAAATGATAATAAATGTCCTAATCTAATACAAGTGGACATAAATGATAATATTTTATTTCTAATGTTGTTTTTGGTCGAGATAAACTTTTCTAATATAATTAGAATATATGTTAGGCTAATATTAATTTCATTTTTACTCTTAATTACATTATTTACTTTTAACCATGGTAAATAAAAGTAAAAAGACACCATTCACCAAAAATTATTTTTATCTTATTGAACCACATTTTACTACTTGATATTAACCGTGTCTCTCGGATTTTTGAAATTCAACTCACAAAAGTGGTAAAATTATGTTTTATGTGAATTTACAAATTCTCTAAGGAGGTGGGTAAAAGACGGTGTAAAAGTTCAATAAAATTTTTATATATAAAAAATTATGATAAACTGACTCCATTTAATTACATTGAATTTATATAGGTTTTATGTATCTATTTTGACATAAAAAAATTGCTATAAAATAAATAATTATTTAAATAAAAAGTCAGTTTTAAACAATAACTCTGTGTTTTTCATTATTCATCAAAAATTGAATGTTTTCAGAAAAATACCAAAAATTAACCCTAGGCTAATTTTGATATTCAGAATCCAAAAATGATGTCTATTTTACCAAATTCATTAAATATAAGTTGCATTTATTAATTTAAAAGTAATTCCCATCATCAAAACCAAAAGGCGTATTTTTAAGAAATAATAACTATCAAAAGATTGACACTTGTTTATGTCCAATTTCAATGTAAGATTACTTACAATGACCAGAATTGGATTAAATGGTAAAAATATAATCTATTTATACTTCAAAATAATTAAAATTTATATTTTAACACTATAAATTATTTTGAATAAAAAAAAATTCAGTTAAAATACAGTATTTTTCACTATTCACTAAATATGAAAGTTATCAGAAAAAACCAAAAATTCATCCTAAGCTAATTTTGATATTTCGAATCCTAAAAGTAATTCCATTTTGAAAGTTAAAATTTATAAAATTTCAAAAAGTGGGTATTACAATTCATAACAGCTAGTTTGATTGGTTGTGGTCTGTGTTAGAACTCGAAGTTACGTACAACACGTGCTACTGTATTATTCAAAGAGAAACGTATCCTAGAATCTTGGGGTGTTACATTCTATCCTCATTCAATAATTTGAGTCCTCGAAATTTTTACTCGATATTGAAATCCTTGGGTTGACATTTCAAAATACCATAGTTGAAATCCCACATTGAAAAATGGATTAATGGGGGCTCTATTTAAAATAAACAGTGGTAAGTATAAAGGTTACCAAAAATAACACATACTAGGGTTCCATGTAGAAAAACATGGATATAGGAGAGAAATATAACCATCAACATCTGATGGAGATTGGTAGAGTACATGGCTATGAAAAATCCAACAATCACAAAGCCATAAATTTGTGATTGTCTAAAGTACCATATAGGACAAGTTTTTTGTTCTAAGTTAATTTTCTTAATGTTGAGGAATTTATTTATGAGGTCGGCTAAGATCATAAGGAGATATAATTACTTTATAATTAGAGTTTTATCCATTAATAAATTTCTACCAAAAACTCAACTTTCACTCCAAGACATAATATAACTCAAACATACTATATTTATCCTAATCGTATTGGGTTCCAGACATATACCACTGAAATAAGGAAAACTATTTTGTAACCACCAGAGAATTCATATAAGCTAGTGGTATGTAATAATGGAATGTCTCACTATGATTGTGGGTTCGATTCCTACGGATTTTTCTGATGCGACGGGTTATTGCCCAACACGCAAGTTGTCCTTTTTTATGGAAACCCAAAAATAATCTCAAACTAGACTTATCAAAAATAATTCTATCCAAACTCACAATCCTAAATTTATAAGGAAGTTAAACACAATGAAGATCCTTTTTTCCACTTAATAACATGTGAACACTCTCATCATGTATTCTTTTAAGAAAGTTAAACATCCTGAATTACCATATAAACTTATTGATTAAATTCATGCTCCCTTATTCATTATACAATACTGGATATACTCCTTCTATCCCAAAATGTTGTATACTCAAACAATGATGGAATTTACAAATCATTAATCACTTTTATGGTAGTCAAGAATATCCAATATTATTTATCCAAATAAATCATGTATTATTACAAAATCAGTACCTCAATATTAGGACCATATTAAGGTCTATATTTCCTTCAACCATGTAATTTCCCAAAAGTTTAACTCATTATAGAGTCACTTAGCTGAGTACCATACAATTTAAAATCATCAATGAAATAGTACTACAGTACAATCCTAATTTATTTACAGTACATCATTGATACAACACTTCAATTAATTAATTCCAAAATAACAACATAAGAACACTAGTAATTCCTCATCATCTTTGGTAGTATCATAACTTGATTATTATCCAACAGCATCATTTGCGGCATAGTCTGATGATTGGGACATTAGTTCGTATAGTGTCAAAAATAATTACAGATGAAGCATTGTACATTTGAAACCTTTTTCATACCCTTGCAGTCACATACTTTGTGTCATTTTCCACCACACTTATAACATACTCCCATTCCATTCAAGCATTTTCCAAGGTGATTATTTCCATAGTTATCACAAATGGGAAAATCTTTCTTTACCTTCTTCCCTTTATTTTCCCTTCCCTCTACCATCCTTTCCTTCTCTGGCTTCCCTTCAAATCTATAGGACTCCAAGAATTCATTACTTATCTTATCAAAACATGATAGTATTTCTTCATATGATGATAATACGTGGGAGACAATTTCCCTTCTAAATTATGTCTTAAGACCATGAAATAACTGATCTTTCTTACTCTTTGGATCATGCGTATTGCTGGAGTTCCCATTCGTTCTACCGGGTGACATTTCTAAATAATGACATACACTAGATTAGTTTATGAATAGCAATACATAATCCCAAAATTGTAAAACACTTAACATAAATTTAACAGTTTATGGATATAATCCATAATCATATAAATGTCTTGTTTGAGGAATTATATACTCATAAACCCTTCAACATGGTTTCTAATGAAAATGTGAATTATCCTAAGAATAGACCTCGGGAGTGTCGTAACCAAGAGTGAAGCAAGGCATGTTATTGTGCACCAGTTATTGTTCCAGTCTAGCTCATAGTGCTGTTTTCATGTTTTACCCTAAGGTACATCTGTGCCAGATCCCCCTCTACCTACTCGTATCCAGGGATTGATGTATTGCTTGGAAAACTCACAAAATCTCTACAAAATCAAAATTCTAGGAAGTTCTTCTATTCTAATCCTCAAATTCTATCTTAGGGATATGTGATCTAATATGAGTTTATTTAAATATAGATTCCAAGGTTATTTCTAAACTTATTCTGATACCAACTGTAACGCCCCGACCCCAGTTACCCAGAGCAGGAGCATTATTTTAATACATTGGCATGATTGCAAGGAATAAATTATTGAAGGATCGATCAGTTTAGCAGTCTTGGAAAATAGATTACATACATTAACTTTATGTTACAATTTGAAACATAAAACAAAGCATTGATAGTTCTTTGAGAATTCCATTTTTTCCTTTAGCTTAACCATACATATCAATCATAATAAAATTCTTGGAATCCTGGGAAAATAAAACATAAAAAAGGGGTGAGCTCAGATGCTCAGTAAGCGTAAACAATTTAGCGGAAGCTATAAAATTTTAAGGCAAGATGTGTACTAAAAAAGCCTTTTAAACATAAACTTGAACATAATATGGTAAAAATCAATGAAAAATTACCATATAAACATGAACATAGATATTCTATTGTTGAATAATCACGTATAATAACTAACTTCACAATGAGGGAATCCCCAATACCAGATATCATTACCAAAGAGTCAAGGCCTCGTGCAAAGACTACAAAATTTTTTTTGTCAAGGCCTTGTGCCAAGACACTAGTTTGTCTCATGAGACCGAATGATGCATCGAGGAGCTATAGCGGGCTCCACCCATCACATACTTAGTCCACTGCATTCCACCTATGAAAAAGTTGAAACATAAGATAAACATTCATATTAAAACATGCATACAAGATTTCATTACATTAACCATATACTATGAATGGTATAAAAATAGAACATGCAGAGTCAAACCTATCATAACACATTCAATACAACATGGAAAATTTTATTTTAATAAATCAATCTCAATCATAAATAATATCCAGTAAAGGATTCTGATATAGTTGAAAATGATGAGTAAAACATTTTGAGAGAAATAACCTTTTTGTAAAATCATTTAAAAGTCACACATTTATAATGGAAGTAATTTAAAAGTTATTTTTGAATCAAATTGTACCATACCACTTTGAAACTTTTGAAATTAATGATCGTTTCAAAAAATTAATGTTTATATATATTAATCCTTAAATTCATTTTGAAAACATGGACAATAATTAAAAATATTTAGAAAGAGAAATCATTAAAAAAAATTCTGATCTTGATAAAGAGTCCCTTTCAAAAATCTATAAAATATTCATTTTGAAATCATTTTTATGAAAAATTTTAATGGATGATAAAAATGTCCCAGTAAATACTTACACATAATCAATCTCGGATAAGATTGAGATTGAGGAATTAACCCTTACCTTGCACTTTCCTTTGGTCGAGTGTATGTTTAGCCTCCTTTATGAAGATCCTAGTACGTTATTAAATTATACCAGAACCATATTAATATTTATCATATCAAACATGATTCATTTATGACTTTATACTACCCATTTAATAAAAATTTCCATGTTAAATTAAAATTTCGGGTAATAATCGCTTTCTTTATCGTACTTGTTCTAACTTGTTACTCTTGATTGTATCACATAGACTGAGATTTAAATACATCTAGAATATAAAACCTGATTTATATATCATATATATATATATATATAATATAAATATGTATAATATAAATATAAATGAAATGAAAAACACCATTTATGGAGACGGTAGTCCGTACGTACGCATAAATGTTGCTTCTGTTTTCATATCGTGTTGAACAGAACTAAGTGAATAAGATATATGTATGTATATATATATATAAATTTCTCCTGTATAATTATTATTTCATATATTACATACTTATTAGTATTATATATATTTTTATAATTGTCGATGAATGGTGAATGTGGAAATGAATCTCATCACGTCGTGGAGATGGTAATCCGTACATACGCATGAGCAACAATATAATTTCCTTAAAGGTGTGGAATTTTATGGTATATTAATTTCACAAAGACATTAACGTGTTATTTTCATTATTTATATACATATTACTTGTCATTATAACCATCCAAATAACATAGTATTGAATAACAAATTACGCCACAGCGTGGAGACGGTAAGCCGTACGTACTCACGCATGGTGACATTATCATTCATATGATGGATAGAATAATGAATAATGTCGTGCCATATTTACAATAACATCACAGTATATAGAAGATACTGGATTTATTATATTAGAATGGAAATAACAAAGAAAATAGAAGTGGAAGAAGAAAATAACTTGAAAGAGGGTGGTGAAATTATTACCTCCTCTTCGGGTTCTTCCTTTTGATTTGATCAAAAGGGGTCCTTATGTTAGATTTATGAACAAACTAAGGCATCTAGGATGAATTGTGGGAAGTTGGGAGGACATTTGGGCCGAGTTTGGCTGATCCAAAAGGCTTTTAAGGTGTGAATAATTGGTTATAAGTGGTGTCCTTTTATAAGGGGGAGGAGGGGCTCTTTAGAAAAAACATAAAGTATTAATATATAGTTAATTCATATTCGGTTTCGAATGGCTCCAAATTGGATTATTAAAATTATAAGGTGGTGATGGTTCAAAATTATTTCAACAAATAGATTATAGATAGATTTGGGTCATTATATTAACCATATCTTTTAGTATTAACTCATAGTTAATTAGTTTGACATTTACCATGTCACTTTGTATTTTTATACTATATGGTTAATAAACATACAATATATAAGGTCCCGGCCTTAAACCTTACTTAATATTGAATTAAATGAATAATTCATGTTGAGGATCTTTTTAGGTTTAGAGTTTTAGAGAATTAGAACATAACTATTACATCTCAAAAGATTACAAAGTAGTCACTTCTACTAAGTTTCCATAAAAAAACTCTTAAAAGAAACATGTCTAGTTCCATGTTTTATATAGCATGACATTCCCTTGATCCCATCCTTGACCTTATTCCACATTAAGTCCTGTGAAAAACATTTCAATGGAAAACTTGGGGTGAGCATAAAAAGCTCAGTAAGGGATACACAAATAAAGAAAACTGTTAGTTTTTCAAACATCAAATAAACCATATATACTCTATCAAAGTAGTACATTCACCTTCATGAAGTAGTAAAAACTCTTCACTGAATAAAGTATCATTACTTACCTTTTTGTAACCAATGTATTACCATAAAATCCATAAAAAGAACACATAACATATATAAAGGTAACTTGGGACATAAACATACGTAAGTGGAATAACCATACGGTCGACTTCCACACATATCACTTAATGGAATAGCCATACGGCCAATTTCCATACATACTTAATGGAATAGTCATACGGCCGACTTCCATACCCAATGCATTGGAGGTTATAACGTAACCACCCGTCCTGGTATTCACAGCACCACCCGTCATATGGTTTATAACGTAACCACCCGTTAAAATGTCCAAGTACCAATATAAAATCATAAAACATAAAACCAATATAAAGGAAAGATAACATTTTCACATTTCAATCACAATATATCATAAATATATTGACATAATAGAATCCTTTATCACAACCATTTTCAATACCAAAATACATAAAAGAGTATATGGTATTTATTTTATTTTAAAAACATTACGGCTTGTTGAGGAAGCCAAAGACCAAATAATACTCGCGGCGGCGGAAAAAATCATTGTCACCGCGTACGTTAAAAAAACATTCCTTTTTGTCGTTTAGTAAAACGCTTCGTAGAAAACTATTCCTTTTGTATAAAAGTAAAAGTCAAAGGGGTTTATACACCGTATAAAAGAAAGTTGTGTATAAAACGAAATATGCCTCAATGAAAGGAGAATGAGACGAAGTCCCTTACCTCGGGTCCGACTTGACTCGATCGTTCTTTAACGTCCTGAATAATAAACTTGAGTTAGTTTATACTTGATTAAAAATATTTTAAAAGTTTCATTATTCCGTTTATATCACTTATTTCCATGTTATAAACATTATGTAACCATTTAAGTTAATAATGTTTGTTTTCTCAATATTTGGTTCTTAAGTCGAAAGTGGACTTCTTACAATTACATGTTGTTCATGTGGTCAAAGGTTCATTATATCCAGAATGAAATTCCCGATTTGGATATAATATGTATCATATATATCCAGCATATACATGTATTTATAATATTACATAATCATTTAGAGGTATGAAATGAAATTCACCGTTCATGGAGACGGTAAGCCGTACGTACGCATGAACGCTACTTTCATTTATTTGTCATATTAATGGAATTAAAACTAAATGAGAGGTATGTATATATTAATTCCAGAATTATATTCATTATTTAGATATATAATTAATTATATATATCCATTATATACATGTACTTTTAATAGTACATTACATTTGGGGAAAAGAAAAGAAATGCACCGTTCATGGAGACGGTAAGCCGTACGTACGCATGAACGCTGCTTTCATTTCTATCTCATACTTTAATGGAAAGAAATAATAATGATATATAGGTATATTATAATTCCAGTATAACATTATATATAATAACTTTAAATCCATCCTTTACGCGTCCCACATATGGCATTAACGAATCACATCACTTTGAGGGGGCGGTAGTCCGCACTTCCTTAAATGAAGATATCGTGTTTACCCATAATGGAAACCATAAAGGTATGCCCAAAATGAAAAATACAGAAGCTTAAAGAAAAAATAAACATATTATATATCATATATAAAAATAGTGACATCATAATGGCCACCTTTGAAGGTGTTAAATGAGTATTGAACAATCATCGTTTCGGGAGGCAGAATTTCGCCATCCACAGAAACCGTATGTTCATTAACCATTTGACGTAGTTGTGTGAGAGTGTAGCTCGAATAAATCTTATAAAAACATCCTAGTATATTGAAGATACTGGTGTTGTTACAAAATAAGTAAATAAAAAGAGTTTAGAGGGTTGGAGAAGCAAAATAAAACAAATGAACAAGAGAGAATGAATTACCTTTAAAAGTGTAACTCCTTTTGATTTGAGCCTAAAGGCTTCCTTTGAAAGGATGCTGCCCAAAGGGAATCCTCTAGGATGAGGAGAGGGATGTGGAGAGAGTAAATGGGCAGGGGTTGTCCGATCCAAAGGCTTGAGGAGTGTGTGAAATGAGGTAGAGGTGGGGGCCTTTTATAAGAGGAGAGGAGGGGCACTTTTGGAATGTAAAGAATTATTACTTTATTTGAAAATGTGTTTCGGTATTAAAAGGTCCCACATTGATATAATTCGTGGATAAGGTGATAAGGGTTCGAAATACACTCATCCAATTGGTTTTTGACATGTGTAGTTCATAGATTTTACATTATCTTTCCATTTTATTTAAATCATCAAATAATGATGTCATCGCTGCATCATTATTATGTCATAAATAATTTAATTTATATAATGTCTAAAAATTATAAAAAAACTACTATGATGTAGGAAATCTTTTTATATTTCCAATGACTATTTATAATCAAAAATCTGATCTTTATAACCCCATGTAAAAATTGTTTTCGTAAAACATATTTTGTTTGTGTCATTTTTAATTTTACATTAAATAAAACGTTATTTATGTCATTTCCCAACCAAAGTGTCTCCATGGGATCCCCAAGTTGACCAATGGCTTGTCTTGGTCGGTCATGACACAACCAATAAGGTTAGGACATGTGTCAAGCTCATCTCATACTATTATATAATTATTTTTACCAAAAACTACACTAATTACCACTAATCGTGATTAAGAACTTAATAAGTTACTATTCACCAAAAAATTATTATAATCTCATTGAACCACATTTTACTTCTTAATGACAACCATGTATGTCGGATTTTTGAAATTCAAAACACAATGATGGCAAATTTTCATTTAAACGGAAAATCAGTCTTTATAAGTACCACTTAGTGGTTTCACTATTCATCAAAAATTGAAGTTTTTCAGAAAATTACCAAAAATTCACCCTAAGCTATATTTGATATTACGAATTCAAAAATGAAGTATATTTTACAAAATTCGAAACATATAAGTCACATTAATTAATTTAATAATTAATTCCCGCTGTCAGAGTAAATAGCGTGTTTTTATGAAACAATAAGTATCAAAAGATTGACACTAGTTTAAGTCCGATTTCAAAGTGAAATTAATTCCAACGACCACTATTGGATTTAATGGTAAAAATATTTTCTAATTTCACTTTAAAACCAATTAAAAAGATAATATAATCATATAAATAAATTAGATTAAAATGAGGTTTTGAATTAAAATACAACATTTTACACTATTCATTAAAAAATGAACTTTATCAGAAAGGTACCAAAAATTTACACAAAGTAAATTTTGATGTCCCGATTCTAATGAAGAGTTATATTTGGTCCAATAGAATTTATAAGATCGATCAAAACTATATTTAATTACGGTTCTCCGTCAAAAGGTGATAAGTGGACCTTTCGTGAAAATTAGGGTATAAATGCCTAAAATTGAACTCTTTCCATATTTTAAGCCTTTATCTTTTATCGGGTAAATGTAAAAACATTTAAAAACATATATAATCATATTTTAGTTATTTCTATCCATTCCTGCCAGTAAAATGGCTACCGTTAACTAACATTTAAAATAATATTATTTTATTACTTGTGTGCAACGTATGTTTTCAAAGAAACTCATCGTTGCGTACTGAGTATGCTATCGAACGTAGAAACCCCTTTTAATTAAAATTAATATTTAATTCGTAAATATTAATAAATATGAAAATTCTTTATTCTTTATTTACCAGGGATGTTACATCCTTCCCCCCTTTTGGGAATTGCGTCCTCGCAATTTTATTCACTTATCAAAATAAGTGGGGGTATTTATCCCTCATAGCATTTTCAGATTCCCACGTTGCCTCTTCAATCACATGGTTTTTCCACAAAACCTTTACCTCATGAATCACCTTATTCCGTAACACTTGCTCCATGTGGTCAAAAATCTGGACCGGTTGTTCCTCATAAGATAGGTTCTCTTCCAGCTGAATAACCTCTGGACTCAAAACATGATATGGATCTGGCATATACTTTCTCAACATTGAAAGATGAAAAAAATTGTGTACCTGAGATAAACTCGGAGGTAAAGCCACCTGGTATGCCACTGATCCAACTCTCTACAGAATTTCATATGGTCCAATAAACCTTGGACTAAGCTTTCCTTTCTTACCAAATCTCATCACACTTTTCCAAGGAGAAACCTCGAGAAAAAACATGATCACCTACCTCGAAAGATAGATCCGTCCTCCAGTTATCCGCATAACTCTTTTGCCTAACCTGATCTGTTCTCATGTGTTTCTGAATCAACTGAACTTTTTCTGCCATCTCTTCTACCAATTCTGGTCCCATCAACTTCCTTTCACCCACTTCATCCCAGAAAGCTGGAGTTCGACACCGCTTCCCATATAATTCCTGAAATGGTGCCATCTGTATACTGGAATGAAAAATGTTATTATAAGAAAACTCAACCAAAGAAAGATTTTGGTCCCAACTTCCCTGATAATCCATAGAACAAGCTTGTAGCATATCCTCCAATGTCTGGATTGTTCGTTCTGACTGCCCATCTGATTGAGGATGAAAAGCTGTACTAAAATTTAATTCAGTACCCAACTACTTCTGAAGGCCTTTCCAAAAGTTAGCAGTAATCCTGGGATCACGATCTGATACAATGGAGAGAGGAACTCCATGTAACCTAACTATCTCTTTAAGATACAAACGGGAAAGTTGATCTAGAGAGAAAGTATCTCGTATAGAAAGTAAATGAGTAGATTTGGTCAACCGATCAACAATAACCCAGATTGCATTATTACCTCGAGATGTCCTCGGTAATCCCACAACAAAGTCCATGGATATGTTTTCCCATTTCAACTCTAGCACTGGTAAAGGCTGAAGCATCCCTGCCACTCTGCTTTAACCTGTTGACATGTCAAACACTTCACAGTAAAATCAGCAATGTCTCTTTTCATTACATCTCACCAGTAATACTCCCGCAGATCTCTGTACATCTTAGTACTGCCTGGATGAACTGAAAACGGGGAACTATGAGCCTCACATAACAACTCATTCTTCAACTGTGAATCACAAGGAACACATAACCTCTTCCCAAACCTCAAAACACAAACACAAACTTATCCAAGAACTCATGGAAAATTTTATTCATAAGGTCCATGAATACAGCAGGTGCATTGGTTCACCCAAAAGGCATAACTACAAATTCATAATGGCCATATCTAGTACGGAACGCAGTCTTCGGAACGTCTGCTTCTTTTACTTTCAACTGATGGTACCCCAACCTCAAGTCAATCTTCGAAAAATACTGAGCTCCCTGAAGCTGATACCACTTCATTCGATGGCCCAACATCTGCTGAAGTTGTTGCAAAGGATTTCACCACCCCTTTCTGCTTGTAGTCTGGCTGCATTCCCCCAGTTGAGTTCTTTGTTGGACACTCGTTTGCATAATGACCCATTTCATTACACTTAAAACATCTTACTGTTGGCTTTTCATTTCCTTCTTGATCATCTTCCTTACAGTTACGAGCAATATGACCAGACTTACCACACCAAAAGCACTTACCAGACTTGGATAAACATTCTCCAGGATGAATTTTACCACACTTCTCACAGGATGGATATTTGGTTTTCTTACCTCCTTGCTTCTTTGATGAATTCTTCCCCTTTTCCTGCCAACTAGACCTCTTATTCTGTTGTTTATCATAGAACACCTGATCATCGGTAAACTCCATTTCCACCTTCTCCGCACATCGAACAAGTTTTTCATAACTTTTGAACTCACGAGAAGCTAAATCCCTTAGATAATTTGGCTTTAACCCTGAGTAAAAACGGTTTATTTTACTATCAATATCTCGTATGAAGTTTGGAGCATACCTTGCCAATCGAGTGAACTTTTTTTCATAAGCATCCATTGAATCATCCTCCTGCCTCAATTCGAGGAGCTGTTTTTCCATCCTAAGACGAACCACCTTAGGAAAATATTTCTCAAGAAACATACCTTTGAATTCGTCCCAGTGAAGATCCTCAATCTCATCACTATCCCTTATATTTTTCACCATCGACCACCACTGATCAGCTTCACCTTCAAAACGGTAAACAGCAAGACTAACCTTTTGATGTTCTGAACACCCCATGACATCAAAAATCTTCTCCAGGGCTTTAATCCACCCTTCAGCTTGCACAGGGTCAGATGATCCTCTGAATGATGGGGGATGTTGCCTCATGAAATGTTCCACCACTGACATGTTCCTCTGCGGTTGATCTGGCTGATCTCGTGCATGGATACCACCACCATTTATAGCCTGATTCAACTGTGCCATCACTGCAACAAACTGTTCAGTTCCGATTCCGACCATCTCAGGTTGCTTATTTGGAAGGTTATCTTCCTCCTAATGTCGTTCCAACATAGCTTCTTTGTTTCCTCTGCGGAAAACCATTCTGAACATAGAAATATCTTAGGCGAAGCAACATGGTAATCCATAAATTCTATATCATTTCAATCATATTATAATTTAACACTTTTCTAACCCCTAAAGTTGTCTAAACCGACCTTTGATACCAAATATAAGGCCCCGGCCTTAAACCTTACTTAATATTGAATTAAATGAATAATTCACGTTGAGGATCTTTTCAGGTTTAGAGTTTTAGAGAATTAGAACATAACTATTACATCTCAAAAGATTACAAAGTAGTCACTTCTACTAAGTTTCCATAAAAAAAACTCTTAAAAGAAACATGTCTAGTTCCATGTTTTATATAGCATGACATTCCCTTGATCCCATCCTTGACCTTATTCTACATTAAGTCCTGTGAAAAACATTTCAAACAAAAACTTGGGGTGAGCATAAAAATCTCAGTAAGGGATACACAAATAAAGAAAACTGTTAGTTTTTCAAACATCAAATAAACCATATATACTATATCAAAGTAGTACATTCACCTTCATGAAGTAGTAAAAACTCTTCACTGAATAAAGTATCATTACTTACATTTTTGTAACCAAAGGATTACCATGAAATCCATAAAAAGAACACATAACATATATAAAGGTAACTTGGGACATAAACATACTTAAGTGGAATAACCATACGGTCGACTTCCACACATATCACTTAATGGAATAGCCATACGGCCAATTTCCATACATACTTAATGGAATAGCCATACGGCCGACTTCCATACCCAATGCATTGGAGGTTATAACGTAACCACCCTTCCTGGTATTCACGGCACCACCCATCATATGGTTTATAACGTAACCACCTGTTAAAATGTCCAAGTACCAATATAAAATCATAAAACATAAAACCAATATAAAGGAAAGATAACATTTCCACATTTCAATCACAATATATCATAAATATATTGACATAATAGAATCCTTTATCAAAACCATTTTCAATACCAAAATACATAAAAGATTATATGGTATTTATTTTATTTTAAAAACATTACGGCTTGTTGAGGAAGCCAAAGACCAAATAATACTCGCGGCGGCGGAAAAAGTCGTTGTCACCGCGTACATTAAAAAAACATTCCTTTTTGTCATTTAGTAAAACGCTTCGTAGAAAAAGATTCCATTTGTATAAAAGTAAAAGTCAAAGGGGTTTATACACCGTATAAAAGAATGTTGTGTATAAAATGACATATGCCTCAATGAAAGGAGATTGAGATGAAGTCCCTTACCTCGGGTCCGACTTGACTCGGTCGTTCTTTAACGTCCTGAATAATAAAGTTGAGTTAATTTATACTTGATTAAAAACCTTTTTAACGTTTCATTATTCCTTTTATATCACTTATTTCCATGTTATAAACATTATGTAACCATTTAAGTTAATAATTTTTGTTTTCTCAATATTTGGTTCTTTAGTTGAAAGTGGACTTCTTACAATTACATGTTGTTCGTGTGGTCAAAGGTTCTTTATATCCAGAATGAAATTCCCGATTTGGAGATAATATGTATCATATATATCCAGCATATACATGTATTTATAATATTACATAATCATTTAGAGGTATGAAATGAAATGCACCGTTCATGGAGACGGTAAGCCGTACGTACGCATGAACGCTACTTTCATTTCATTGTCATATTAATGGAATTAAAACTAAATGAGAGTTATGTATATTTTAATTCCAGAATTATATTCATCATTTAGATATATCATTAATTATATATATCCATTATATACATGTACTTTTAATAGTACATTACATTTGGGGATAAGAAAAGAAATGCACCGTTCATGGAGACGGTAAGCCGTACGTACGCATGAACGCTACTTTCATTTCTATCTCATACTTTAATGGAAAGAAATAATAATGATATATAGGTATATTATAATTCCAGTATAACATTATATATAATAACTTTAAATCCATCCTTTACACGTCCCACATATGGCATTAACGAATCACATCACTTTGAGGGGGCGGTAGTCCGCACTTCCTTAAATGAAGATATCGTGTTTACCCATAATGGAAACCATAAAGGTATTCCCAAAATGAAAAATACAGAAGCTTAAAGAAAAAATAAACATATTATATATCATATATAAAAATAGTGACATCATAATGGCCACCTTTGAAGGTGTTAAATGAGTGTTGAACAATCATCGTTTCGGGAGGCAAAATTTCGCCATCCACGGAAACCGTATGTTCTTTAACCATTTGACATAGTTTTGTGAGAGTGTAGCTCGAATAAATCTTATAACAACATCCTAGTATATTGAAGATACTGTTGTCGTTACAAAAGAAGTAAATAAAAAGAGTTTAGAGGGTTGGAGAAGGAAAATAAAACAAATGAACAAGAGAGAATGCATTACCTTTAAAAGTGTAGCTCCTTTTGATTTTAGCCTAATGGCTTCCTTTTAAAGGATTATGCCCAATGTGAATCCTCTAGGATGAGTATAGGGATGTGGAGAGAGTAAATGGGCAGGTTTTGGCCGAGCCAAAGTCTTGAGGAGTGTGTGAAATGAGGTAGAGGTGGGGGCCTTTTATAAGAGGAGAGGAGGGGCACTTTTGGAATGTAAAGAATTATTACTTTATTTGAAAATGTGTTTCGGTTTTAAAAGGTCCCACATTGATATAATTAGTGGATAAGGTGATAAGGGTTCTAAATCCACTCATCCAATTGGTTTTGGACATGTGTAGTTCATAGATTTTACATTATCTTTCCATTTTATTTAAATCATCAAATAATGATGTCATCGCTACATCATTATTATGTCATAAATAATTTAATTTATTTAATGTCTAAAAATTATATAAATAATACTATGATGTAGTAAATCGTTTTAGCTTTACAATGACTATTTATAATCAAAAATCTGATCTTTATAACCCCATGTAAAAATTGTTTTCGTAAAACATATTATGTTTGTGTCATTTTTACTTTTACATTAAATAAAAAGTTATTTATGTCATTTCCCAACCAAAGTGTCTCCATGGGGTCCCCAAGTTGGCCCATGGCTTGTCTTGGTCGGCCATGACACAACCAATAAGGTTAGGACATGTTTCAAGCTCATCTCATACTATTAGAACATTATTTTTACCAAAAGCTACACTAATTACCACTAATCGCGATTAAGAACTTAATAAGTTACTATTCACCAAAAAATTATTATAATCTCATTGAACCACATTTTACTTCTTAATGACAACCATGTATGTCGGATTTTTGAAATTCAAAACTCAATGATGGAAAATTTTCATTTAAATGGAAAATCAGTCTTTATAAGTACCACTTAGTGGTTTCACTATTCATCAAAAATTGAAGTTTTTCAGAAAATTACCAAAAATTCACCCTAAGCTAAATTTGATATTACGAATTCAAAAATGAAGTCCATTTTACAAAATTCAAAACATATAAGTCGCATTAATTAATTTAATAATTAATTCCCGTTGTCAGAGAAAATAGCGTGTTTTTATGAAACAATAAGTATCAAAAGATTGACACTAGTTTAAGTCCGATTTCAAAGTGAAATTAATTCCAACGACCACTATTGGATTTAATGGTAAAAATATTTTCTAATTTCACTTTAAAACCAATTCTAAATATAATCTAATCATATAAATAAATTATATTAAAAAGAGGTTTTGAATTAAAATACAACATTTTACACTATTCATTAAAAAAATGAACTTTATCAGAAAGGTACCAAAAATTTACACAAAGTAAATTTCGATGTCCCGATTCTAAAGAAGAGTTATATTTGGTCCAATAGAATTTATAAGATCGATCAAAACTATATTTAATTACGGTTCTCCGTCAAAAGGTGATAAGTGGACCTTTCGTGAAAATTAGGGTAAAAATGCCTAAAATTGAACTCTTTCCATATTTTAAGCCTTTATCTTTTATTGGGTAAATGTAAAAACATTTAAAAACATATATAATCATATTTTAGTTATTTCTATACATTCCCGCCAGTACAATGGCTACTCGTTAACTAACATTTAAAATAATATTATTTTATTACTTGTGTGCAACGTATGTTTTCAAAGAAACTCATCGTTGCGTACTGAGTACGCTATCGAATGTAGAAACCCCTTTTAATTAAAATTAATATTTAATTCGTAAATATTAATAAATATGAAAATTATTTATTGTTTATTTACCTGGGATGTTACACTATATACTTCCAAGAGACCCCCAAGTGGCCCATTATTGATACACCTATCATTATATAAGTCCATTGGAATAACCTTAGATTCTTAGAATAGAATATCAATTAATCATATAATATTTGTTTTAAATATTAATTTATGTCAATTTTGATACTATTTGGTATTTTGTTTTTTTGAAAGTCACCCAAACTTCATAACTTCGAAAACTATACATTGAATCTTCCCTATCATGTCATATTCACCTAGAAAATTCTTTTATTTCATATAAACTTTGAAATTATATTTATTTTAATATTTATAATACCTTTTATTTGATTCTTTCATGAATAAACTAATTACTCCATCATCATTGTGTCATAAATAAATTTATTTATTTAATGTCTAAAAATACTAAATAAAATACCATGATGTAGGAATTCTTTTTGGATTTCTAATTAATATTTTTAATCTAATTTTCTTAGGAGTAACCCTGTATTAAAAATGTTTTAGTTATTATATTTTAATTTTAACTCTTTAAAATCTTTTTTGAATTAAATAATAATAAATGTCCTAATCTAATACAAGTGGACCTAAATGATAATATTTTATTCTTAAGGGTTTTTTTGGTCGAGATACACTTGTCCAATAGAATTATTACATTTGTTAGGGTAATATTATTATAATTTTTACTCTTAATTATCCTATTTACTTTTAACCGTGGTAAATAAAAGTGAAAGGTTACCGTTCAACATAAATTATTTTTATCTTATTGAACCATATATTAATCCTTGATATTAACTGTGTCTATCGGATTTTTGAAAATCAACTCACCGAAGTGGTAAAATTATTTTTTATGTGAATTTACAAATTCTCCTAAGAGGTGGGTAAAAGACGGTGAAAAAGTTCAATAAAATTTTTATATATCTAAAATTATGATAAAATGACTCCATATAATTACATTGAATATATATAGGTTTTATGTATCTATTTTGACCTAAAATAAATTTAAATAAAATAAATAATTATTTAAATAAAAATCTGGTTTTAAACAATAACTCGGTGTTTTTCACTATTCATCAAAATTGAATGTTTTCAGAAAAATACTAAAAATTACCCCTAGGATAATTTTGATATTCAGAATCCAAAAATGATGTATATTTTACCAATTCAAAACATATAAGTTCCATTTATTAATTTAAAATCAATTCTCATTGTCAAAACCAAAAGATGTATTTTTAAGAAATAATATCTATGAAAAGATTGACAATTGTTTATGTCCAACTTCAATGTAAAATTACTTAAAATGACTAGAATTGTATTAAATGGTAAAACTATAATCTATTTATACTTACAAACCATTAAAATGTATATTTTAACACTAAAAATTATTTTGATTAAAAAAGTTGTTTTTAGTTAAGATACATTATTTTTCACTATTCACTAAATATGAAAGTTATCAGAAAAACACCATAAATTTACCCTAAGCTAATTTCGATATTTCGAATCCAAAAATGAATTACATTTTCAAATATAACATTTATAAAATTTAAAAAAGTGGGTATTACTATTCATAATCGCTATTTGATTGGTTGTAGTGTGTGTTAGAACTCAAAGTTGTGTACAACACACGCTACTGTGTTATTCAAAGAGAAGCGTATCGTGGAAGCTTGGGGTGTTACATAATCCGTTGAATTCTATAATTTTCATATATTTTAATAAAATTCATAAAATAAGACATATAATGTCTCAATTTAGTGAACTCATCACTACATATGATTTAATAAATATATATTTAGGGTGCTAAAAAGGATACTACATATTTCATGCTTTATATATCAATATTTCATTTTTTATAAGTTATAAATTATATTATTAATTTTAGTTTCACCTTTCCATTATCATATTTTAAAATTAAAATCATGATTTATCATTTATATACACTTTGAGAGATTATGTATTATTAAGAAAAACATTCATATCATGTGAAATAGTTTATTTAACATAGTTTAAATCCTATTTTTTTTCTTATTTATTAAATTTATAATGTTTCATATCTCAATAGAATCTAATAATGAGATTCTATTATGGTAGATAATATATATTCCATGCTCAGTTACACCACAACTACTTATAATTATAAAACTTCTTCAACTAAATTATAAATTTTAGGAAACATTCATTATGCATCTCTAAGAAACATTAAATCTTTTCAGAACAACTTAAATTTCCTTATAAATTTATGAAATCTTCTCAAATTTCATTTTCCCAATTAAAAAAAATTAATTAATAATAACTCTTAGAGTATATTCCAATAAAACACTTATACCTCAACATTTTCTTTATCCATTATTTTATAATAGAGACTTTATAACCTATTAAATAAATAATGAATAATTCACAAATCTATAATCAAAATCATCAATCTTATACATTATCCATGTTCAACTTGTCACATCATTCTTAGTCGAAATAACACATGGTTATGTACTCACATCTACTCATATCTAGATTCACCCTTAATTTTTGAAGGACTTTATTATTTCAATAGCCATATTCTCATATCCATTAATATCATTTAGTTGATATATCTCTCATAAACAATCGAAACGGGTCATTCAACCCATATAAATACATATCAATAATCATCACATATTATTATTTGTGTAAAACTCCACATTTTTTCATCTCATACCCTTCCTTAAACTCATAAAATCTTGATACCTTTTGCAACCTCTTTATTCATTATATTTACTCAACACATAATGAATTTAATTTTAATTAATAATAAATAAATCACTCATTGTTCATTAGAAACATTATTCTCCACATTCTAATTTGTTTTCAATAACATTCCATCTTCAATGTAAGGATAAACTCATTACGAAACATTTACAATTTCTCCACATTAATCAAAAAAATGTTCAATAGAAAGGATAAATATATATTCAATTAAAATATTTATGATCTCACATTTCTCTAATCACTAAATGATAAATTAATCTCATCTACGTCAACTTGAGAAACCTGTATGTAGAAAAACAATATAGGATATCTTTTAAATCAAATATATACATAAAACTATCAATAGGTGATAACAAATTTTGAAATATTATTCTAGGTTTCGTTAATCCTATTTTAATTTTATCATCGACACTTGACATAATAAACAAGTTATTATTTTAAAATATAATAAATCTTCTCTAGTTATATTCAAATAATTTTTCAACAATCATATCCCTTGTGGTTTTACTAAAACTTAAATCACCTACAATAATTATTTCATTTCATTTTCAAATAAGGGTAAGATACTATAATCACCAAGCCTCTTCGATGATTTAACTCTAAGCACTTCTCCAAAATTATTTCTAAATACGAATGATTAATTTTGGAGTATATTTTATCTCAACTCCAATTTAAGTAATTCACTTAAATATGCCATTATATTTATTGATCCTTTCATTAAATGGGAAAAAATAATTTATTTCACAAGAATTAAACATAAATTGATTAAAAATATCATACATCACACCAAGATAGACTACAATTATTACATTAAAAACCCAAAAAAACAAATAAATATATTATCCTACATTATTTTCATTCAATTAAATACATTAATAGAAAACAATTAATATTTCAGAATATGGTATCGTGAATTTTGTTCATCAGTTTGAGAAACAATGTTTTGAGTTGCATCTAAACTAATATATTCCATTATTTTATTTTTGAAAATCATAGGTATAATTCTTTATGTACACTCACCCTTTTATTTTCAAGACATAGAAGGCCTTTGGATGTAGAGACGTATTTTTAATTCCATATATCTGATAGGATCCTAAACAATTACAAATTGATATTCCCTTATTATAATAAATCATGTTGGGAAAAAAACTCAAGGATTCATCTTAGTAATATTTTTGTGTGATTGTGTCTTTTGAAAAAATCAGATGATAGAAAATGAGTATGTTTGGGGTTTTCTGTAGGCATGTTTTTATGGAGGCATAGTTTCCCAGTGTTTTAATAAATTTTCGACCATGTAATTGGGAATTTGTGTTTGGAAATTTACGGTTTATTTCATAGGACAGAATGATGTGACACATTAAGAATGAAATTGGAAAATAAAGATAAATGTAGATCATGTGATATGTATTATGTATCATGTCTAGGAATGGCTCGCAGATGCATACTATATAGCGGGAACGGTATGCTATATTTTTTCACGAAATGAAAAATTGTCCACATAAATGGTTTCTGATGAAGGGAGTGTGGTATGTGGGGAGAATTATGGTGTTGTAAAATTATAGAATATAATGGAATAGAGTAGGAGAAATGTAAGTATGCATACCACATATGAAAAATTCATTGATGGAAGTCTTGTTGTTTGTTGTGGGAGAAGGGGTATGCGGTAAAATATGTGCTAAATCGATGATTTGATAAATCTCGATTTAGTAAATTTTGAAGATATCATTTCCTATAAAAGGAGTAATAATTCCTAAATTTATAATTGGGAGTGAATATCATTGTAGAACAATTATTTTCTCCATTAATTTGGGGAGGTCCTAATGAAGTTTGCGAGGGAGAATTCCATGAAGGCTAACTTGTTCACACTAATGAAATTCTTTGAAATGAATTTACTGGGTGTTGTTGGCCACAAAAAAACACATATGGAAGAAGAATGACATATGCAGAGGGAGAGCACTAGAATGTGTATGTGAAGGCAATATGGGAGTTGAGAATAGTTCATAGAGAGAGGATGTTTTTTAGGGGAGGTCCACGATGCCAGTACGTGGATGCGGTATGCAATATTGATGGCGGATGCATTCCATGGATGAAGGGAGGACAATAGAAGGAAAATCAATACATAGAGGATTTTTTATGCATTACATACCTAGTAAATAGTATTTGGGAGGATTAGGTGGTTTTCTAAACACTAAATGATGCTTTTAAAATCAAAAAATCAGTTTGTGAAAGTATTTTCCATTGTCTAATAGTACCCACCAATGTGGACATCATCTATGAGTGAAAAATGGACCTGAATAGATAATCTACCTACATTTGAGAATTTGGTATCTAGTAAAATTAAGGGACCAACATGTCCATGAATTGTGTTCAACCTATAAGTATATAAACTATGAGGCGTTTCTTTTTCAAATGAAGTGAGCGAATGAAGAGGAAGACGATGTCCATTTACACTGATAGTGAGCCAAACAAAGAGGCATAGGGATTGACGCTTGGTAATGTAGTGATCAGACCCGAAATCTTCTAGAGGTAGTGTTTCCTGGGCCAAAAAGTTCGATCCCAAAAATTTCACTCACTATCAGAAGTGAACATTAGTGAATTTTTTACATCGACAAAATGTCATCGTATATTCCTTGGATGTAGTCTAGTGTGAGGGAACCATGTAAATATTTTTTTTCATGTGAATGATTTCATATTTGTTCATATATTTCTATAGGAGGAAGAGATAAATTAGTTTTTTAACAATGAAACAATATTTAAAGGGGATGAAATTTTATTGTGTCATTCTCAGATTCACCCCCACTCCTCTCTAGGTATTAGACCTTGTAGACCTAAAAATTACATATAGTATAAATCAAATAAAAACACAAAAACACAAAACACAAATTATAATAGAATAATTAATGATATATGTTATATTCAAAGATATTAATGAACTTATACATATGGAATAGTGACTTGATAAGTAGAATAGTAAAATGAACATTAAAAATAGTAATATAACCAATAGAATAGTAAACTCACCAATGACTGAATTAATAATATTTAGGAATCTTATAAAAGATAATATTTATATAATAATATCATGGTATATGTACATAAATGTTTCAAAAATTATAAATTAATATTTGGTATTATTGTAAGTCAAAAATAATTAATTACAATTTTATAATGATTATAATGATTTATAATACTTTCATTTCTAAAATTGATTTGTATAATAATTTTTTTTCAAGGATTATGAGATAATTTTACCTTTCCCTAAATAATTTTTTATTGTGTCATAAAAAAATTTTAATTTTAAGATTACAATTTTTTGAATAACTGATAATTTTTTATAAAAATTAAATTTCACGTATTTTGAAAATTATTTTAATAAAACTGAGTTCCTTTTTAAATTATACATATCAAAAAAATTATATTGAATTTTTTGGATTTTTTTAACATAGTTTATTTATATTATTATTAAAATAATATAATATATAGTAGATAACATTATATACCAAATTCAATATTTCTTTAGTAATTTATGATGTAAAAACAATCATTTAGAAATATCATTTTATATCTAATATATTTGGTGATATGTTTCAAAATAAATTAAAGTCATTCACTAGAACAATAAATTAATGAATATAATAATGAAAAAACAAACATCACCTCCCTTATAAATACCTCCCATCATCATCACTTCTCCTCACACCATACATGCCTTCAATTTGGAAAAAATTCTACCAATTACACATACCAATCCCATAACCATGTTGAAGAAACACTGGTCAAAACAAAATTATGGCATCTCAAATTTTTATTTCATAGTATTCATTACATTGTACAAAACATAATATATTTAATCTATTAATTTGTTGGAAATAAGTTATATAATACATGATACATTAACAAATTCATCCTAGTTTCAATCTAATTAATTTTTTTTATCTCATAACCTACGGATATTCATCAATGTAAAGGGTGAGAATAAGTCATTGTATGTAATAATATGTGAAACAGTTTACATGTGATCATTATAATATTGTAAAAAACCTGAGGAATATTATAAAGTCATGAGGAAAAGAAGAAATAAATATATAATAGAGAAAATAAATTTATTGATAAAATATAAATGTGGCTAAAAAATTAAATGGGATTTGCATAAGAATTTCATCAAGGTTTTTCAACTACGTATCATAAACTTTACCATGGTTACTCAACAAGGTATCTTAAATCATGTCATCTCTATAGATTAAATTATCTTCCCAATATATTGGATATATATTAGATAGAATGTTTCATATGTATTAATAAATTTTATCCACATATATCATAATTATACTTTTTCTAAATAAACAATGGAGAATAAAAGAAACAGGTTTCATATCTGCATCAAGGAGTTCTAAAAAAGATCTTAAAGACATGATCATTATGTCATTATTAAAACCAAAAAAGGAAAAGGGTTTATATATGTTAATCCATGAATAAAATACATATTTTTCAAGACTAGTAGAATAATCCTATATAGTATTTTGGGTTGGGCATTCAGAATAGAAAATATATGAATTTCATGATAAAAAGATATAAATTTTGAGAAGAAAAGTTGATAGTATAATGGGTTAAAAACATGGTTTTAGAAAACAATAAAAATAATGGAGAAAAGTGTCTCACATTAATATATTAATACTAATATAGTAATGGGATAAAATAAAATGGACTAAAGAACATGGTTTGTAAATTTTAATGACATTCCACATAAAAAATTGAACATGAAAGTAAAATTTAATTTTCTATTTCCCCTAACCTTTATGAATTGATCCTAAATCATGTGTATTAGGACTTTGGGGTGTTGATGACATAACTTAATGAATAATTGGGAGGTAAAATTATAATATCATTTTGAAGTATGAATTTGGTGTGAATGGAAATGGAGAAATGGGTGTGTATTTATAGTCAAACATGATTATCTATTTATTAATTTCCTTAGATACCTATATAGTAGTAAATGAAACACCATGGTTTATCCCATGGATTTATCCCTTGGTATAGAAAACATGGGAGAAATATTTTTTTATTTTTATTCAAAATAGTATACCATCCATTTAAATTATCAATTACATCACTATTTCATAATTATGATGTCATTTAACTTACCAAAAAACCAGAACAATATTTTTTACTATTCATATAAAACAAATATATTTTTGAAAAATATCATAAAAACATTCAAATATATTTTTAAAGTTTTTATTTAAAAAATAATATTTATTTAATCCTTACTAGTATCTGAAAATGATAATATTAACTTATATAATTGAAAATCCCTATTTGTTATTACTAATATAGGATAAAAATTTCATAATGAAATTTCTAACACATGAAATAAAATTATATTTTATATATAAATAAGATGTTTTTATCATAATATTTCATTAAAATTACAATTATTAATAGCACCATTTTTTTATAATAAATATATATTTTCCGGGAAGGTGTAATTTTTACCCAAAAATTCATTTTATCAAATTCATCATAATTTTATGAAAAACAATTCTCAAAATGGAATTCATAGATTAGAAATTATATTCATAAAAATGGATTACACATTAATTGAATAATGTATTAAAACATTAAACTTTGTAAAAACCATATATGACGTAAGGGTAAGAAGTGTGAGGATGATTAATTCATTGGGTAACTCAGCTAACATCACCTGAAAGGTAATTATCACTAACTTTAACTTCTCCCAAATGTGATTTCATTTAAGCATCACATGTTGATTCTCATGTAGGATTTGATCAAGAGAGAAGCCTAATGAAACTACCTCCCTCCAATGTTGTAAAAAATGGGATTCATATGGAATGAATCAACAGGATGAGGTTATAGTTCCTCTTTCCAACTAATTATCCTCATTCAAAATTTTACTTATAATCTATAATGTTACAGTCAAATTTATTATCAAGAATATAGTTCCCAACAGTCATATTGTCCAACAGTCATAACTGGATAATGTTCATAAAATGGCTTAATCTAATAGTCAAATTTACTTTCATATTTAATTCATAAAAATCATTGCCTTCTTATGAATAACATAAAATATATTTTCAGGAAAAGACTATAAGGCCCCAGCCTTAAACTTTACTTAATCTTGAGTTATTCCAAGATTACACATTGAGGATCTTTTCGGGTTTAGAGTTTTAGAGAATTAGATCATAAAACTTTTATTACATTCCACATATAAACAAAGTTGTTACCTAAAGATAGTATTCTTCTTTCCCATCAATGGAAACAAATTTAAAATAAAACATGGATTCTTTCTTGACACTTCCTTGACACTATCATTATATCATGTACCTTTTCCTTGACCTGTGAAAAACATTTCAAAAAAACTTGGGATGAGCATAAAAAGCTTAGTAAGGGATATAAAAATATGGAAAGGAAACATGGGTACATATATACATAAGAATGAAATCATACTTTACCCATAAAACATAATCACTTTAACATACCTCATCAAATCTTGAATAAATCATAGAAATCATAAGATATAAAGGTAACTTGAGGCATTCATATCATTCTTACGTAGGGAGTAACCCACTTGGTTACGTTTGGAATACCCATCACATTATATTCCCTAAATCTCTTCGGGGAAACCTTAACGTTTCACTCCTTCGTGTTACCCAATGCATTGGAGAGCTATATCAGGCTCACCCGCCCTTAGTTTATCACGGAACCACCCGTCTTCATAATAATTCCCAAGAACCTCAACATAATCGTATCACATAAAACATGCATATAGGAAACATAAAATTTCCACCTTTCAATAACAAGATATCAATACAACACATTGATATAAAAACATTATGAAACCCATTTTAAATACCAAAAAAAAAAGAAAAGTAAAACACGGGATTTATTTTTCTTTAAAAACGGTATGGCTTGTAGAGGAAGCCGAAACTCAAATAATGGTCACGGCGGCAGAGAAGTCGTTGTCGCCGCATACGTACGACAAAAAAATTCCATTTTTTTGTTTAGTAAATGCTTCGTATAAAAAATATTCCTTTTGAATAAACGTAAAAGTCAAAGGGGTTTATACACCATATAAAATAAGGTTGTGTATAAAACAAAATATGCCTCAATCAAAGGAGACTGAGACGAAGTCCCATACCTCAGGTCCGACTTGACTCGGTCTTTCTTTAATCTCCTGAATAATAAACTTGAGTAATTTCTACTTGTTTAAGAACCTTTTTCAAGTTCATTATTCCTTTTATATCACTTATTTCTGTGTCATGAACACTATGTAATTATTTAAGTTAATAACGGTCGTTTTAACGATCATTGGTACTTGAGTCAAAAATAAACCCTTTATAATTAAAAGTTGTTCATGTATCCATTATATCTAGAATTGTATTGATGATGTAGATATCATATATGTCATATATATACATTACATGCATGCATTTATAATATTACATAATCTTTTAGAGGTACGAAATGAAATGCATCGTTCATGGAGACGGTGAGTCGTACGTACGCATGAACGCTACTTTCATTTCTATTTTGTATTTCATAGAATGGAATAATAATGATATAAAGGTATATTTAAATTCCAGTATAATATAATATATAATATCATAGTTCCATCCTTTATACGTCCCACATATGGTATTTAACGAATCAAATCACTTTTTGGTGGCGGTAGTCCGCACTTCCTTAAATGAAGATATCGCGTTTACCCATAATGGAAACCATAAAGGTATGCCCAAAATAAAAAATAAATAAGCTTAAGGAAAACATAAACATATTATATATCATATATAAATATATTGTCATCTTAATGGCCACCTTTGAAGGTGTTAAAAGAATGTTGAACAATCATCGTTTCGGGAGGCATAAATTCACCATCCATGGAAACATATGATCTTTAACCATTAGATGTAGGTTTGTGTAAGTGTAGCTCGAATATTTATTATAAAAACATCCTTGTAAATTGAGGATACTGGATTTGTTACAAAATAAAAGAATAAAAAGGGTTTAGGTGGTTGGAGAAGAAAAATAAAACAAAAGGACTCAAAAGAAGACATTACATTAAAATCGGGTAACGCCCTTTGGTTTGAGCTCAAAGGCTTCCTTGGGAAGACTTCTGCCCAAAGTGAGGCTTCAAGGAGTAAGGGAGGGATGTGGGGAGACAAAATGGGCAGGGGTTGTCCGAGCTAAAGGCTTTGGGAGTGTGGGTAAGGAGGTATAGGTGGGGGCCTTTTATAAGAGGAGAGGAGGGGCACTCTTGGAAAGAAAAGAAATGTTACATTATTTTAAAATGAGATTCGGATTCAAAAGGTCCCACATTAATAAAATTATAGGATAAGGTGATAAGGGTTCGAAATATACCCACCAAATAGGTTTTGCACATGTGTAGGTCTTATATTTTACATTATCTTTCCATTTTATTTAAATCGTCAAATAATGAGGTCATCGCTGCATCATTATTATGTCATAAATAATTTAATTTATTTAAAGTCTAAAAATTATAAAAAAAATACCATGATGTAGTAAATTGTTTTATCTTTCCACTTACTATTTATAAACAAAAATCTGACTTGTATAACCCCATTTAAAAATTGTTTTAGTAAAACATCCCATGTTTGTGTCATTTTTACTTTAACATTAAATAAAAAATTATTTATGTCATTTCCAAACCAATGTGGCTCCATGGGGTCCCCATGTTGACCCATGGATTTCCTTGGTCGGAAATGACACATCCAATGAGGGTAGGACATGTTTCAAGATCATATCATATTATTAAAACATTATTTTTACCTTAAACTACACTAATTACCACTAATCGCGATTAAGAACTTAAAAGTTACTATTCACCAAAAAATTATTTTAATCTTATTGAACCACATTTTACTTCTTAATGACAACCATGTATATCGGATTTTTGAAAATCAAATCACAGAAGTGGCAAAGTTTCATTTAAATGAAAAATCAGTTTCTTTAACTACCACTTAGTGGTTTCACTATTCATCAAAAATTGAGGTTTTTCAGAAAGATACCAAAACTTCACCCTAAGCTATATTTGATATTCCGAATTCACAAATGATGTCTATTTTACAAAATTCAAAACATGTAAGTTTCATTAATTAATTTAATAACTAATTCCCGCTGTCATGACAAATAGTGTGTTTTTATGAAACAATAAGTATCAAAAGATTGACACTAGTTTAAGTCCAATTTCAAAGTCAAATTGATTCCAATGACCACCATTGGATAAAATGGTAAAAATTTATTCAGATTACACTTTAAAACCAAATAAAAATATAATCTAACCATATAATTAAATTAAATGAAAAAGCAGTTTTGATGTAAAATGCAGTATTTTTCACTATTCATTAAAAAATGAATTTTATCAGAAAAATACCAAAAATTCACAAAAAGTAAATTTTGATATCCAAATCATAAATAATAAGTTTATTTTGACAAACATAGATTATAAAATTGTCAAAAGATATATTTAAAAATGGTTTTCTGTCAAAAGGCAGTAAAACAATCTTTTAAAAATATTAGTGTATTCCATGCATAAGATTGTATTTATTTTCATTTTAAGCCTCTAAAACACTATCTGAATCATTAATAGACATAGATAAAAATATCAATTATTCAATACTTACTTGGGATTTTACATCCTTCGCCCTTTAGAAAATAAGGTCCCCGCAATTTATTTACTTATCGAATAAATGGGGGTACTTATCCCTCATTGCATTTTGAGATTCCCATGTTGCCTCTTCCATCATGTGGTTTTTCCACAAAAACTTTACCTAATTAATCACCTTATTCCATAACACTTTCTCCCTATGGTCAAGAATCTGGACCGGTTGTTCCTCATAAGATAGGTTCTCTTCCAGCTGAACTACCTCTGGACTCAAAACATGAGATGGATCTGGCATGTACTTTCTCAGCATCGAAACATGAAAAAAATTGTGTACTTGAGATAAACTCGGAGGTAAAGCCACTCGATAAGCAACATATCCAACTCTCTTTGGAATTTCATATGGTCCAATGAACCTTGGACTCAGCTTTCCTTTCTTACCAAATCGCATCACACTTTTCCATGGTGATACTTTGAGAAAAACATGATCACCTACCTCAAAAGAGAGATCCTTCCTCCTGTTGTCCACATAACTCTTCTGCCTACTCTGAGCTGTTCTCATGTGTTTCTGTATCAGCTGAAATTTTTCTACCAACTCTTCTACCAATTCTGGTCCCATCAACTTCTTTTCACCCACTTCATCCCAGAAAGCTGGAGTTCGACACCACTTCCCATATAATGCCTAAAATGGTGCCATCTGTATACTAAAATGAAAACTGTTATTATATGAAAATTCAACCAAAGAATGATGTTGGTCCCAACTTCCCTGATAATCCATCGAACAATCTCGTCGCATATCCTCCAAGGTCTGAATTGTTCATTCTGACTACCCATCTGATTGAGGATGAAAAGTTGTACTAAAATTTAATTCATTACCCAACGACTTCTGAAGGCCTTTCCAAAAGTTATAAGTGAACCTGGGATCACGGTCAGATACAATGGAGAGAGGAACTCCATGTAACCTGACTATCTCTTTAAGATATAAACGGGAAAGTTGATCTAGGGAAAATGTATCTCGTATAGCAAGGAAATGAGCAGATTTAATCAAGCGATCAACAATAACCCAAAATTGCATTATTACCTCGAAATGTCTTCGGTAATCCCACAACAAAGTCCATGGATATATTCTCCCATTTCCACTCTGGCACTGGTAAAGGATGAAGCATCCCTTTCGGTAACTGCCACTCTACTTTAACCTGTTGACAAGTCAAACACTTCACAGTAAAATCAGCAATATCTCTTTTCATTCCATCCCACCAGTTATACTCCCGCAGATCTCTATACATCTTAGTGCTGCCAGGATGAACTGGAAACGGAGAACTATGAGCTTCACATAACAACTCTATCTTCAACTGTGAATCACAAGGCACACATAACCTCTTCCCAAATCTCAAAACACAATCATTATCAATGTTGAATTCAGGCAACTTACCCTTCTGAACCAGCTCTACCTTTTTCTGCAACTCACTGTCTTGCTTCTGTGCTTTCTTGATTCTCTCTGATAGAGAAGATTTCACTAATTCCTGAAACAAAACAGAAGAACATCCTGCACCAATAACTTCTATGCCAAATTTCATCAAATCCTTAACCACGGGATCACGTTCCAAATGCAACATTGATAATGAAGCATTACTTTTTCGACTCAAAGCATCAGCCACATTATTTTCTTTTCCCAGATGGTAATGAATTGTACAATCATAATCCTTGATTAATTCCAGCCATCTCCTCTGTCTCATGTTTAAATCTTTCTGAGTGAATATATTCTTTAAACTTTTGTGATTAGTATATATTTCACACTTTACTCTATACAAATGATGTCTCCAAATTTTTAAAGTGAAAACAAGAGCATCTAATTCCAAATCATGTGTAGGGTAATTTACCTCACGAGTTTTCAATTGTCGTGAAGCATAAGAAATTACCTGATCATTCTACATTAGGACGCAATCAATTCCTTTCAATGAATCATCATTGTAGATAACAAACTCACCATTCCTGGAAGGTAGTGCCAAAACTGGTGATTTCACCAATCTTCTTTTCAATTCCTGAAAACAATCATCACATTATTTTGTCCAGATAATCCTAACACCCTTTCGAGTTAGCTTAATCATTGGACTAGATAGCCATGAAAAATTTCTAACAATCCTTCAGTAATAGCCTGACAAACCATGGAAGCTGTGAATCTCAGTTACATTTGGGGGTCTTGTCCAGTCTTCCACAACTTTTGTTTTTGCAGGATCAACAGTTATCCCATCTTTAGAAACAATGTGACCAAGGAAATAAATTTGTTGCAACCAAAACTCACACTTTCTGAATTTCCCATACAATTTCTTTTCTTTTAAGGTTTGCAAGATAACCCTTAAATGTATTTCATGCTCCTCTTTACTTTATAAAACACCAAAATATCATCAATGAAAACCACCACAAACTTATCCAAGAACTCATGGAAAATTATATTCATTAAGTCCATGAATACAGCAGGTGCATTGGTTAGCAAAAAAGGAATTACTACAAATTCATAATGGCCATATCTTGTAAGGAACTCGGTCTTCGGAACATCTTCTTCCTTTACCTTCAGCTGATGGTACCCCGATCTCAAGTCAATATTTGAAAAATACTGAGCTCCCTGGAGCTGATCAAACAAATCATTGATATGAGGCAAAGGATATTTTTTCTTAACAGTGATGTTATTCAAGGATCTATAATCAATGCAAAGTCTCATTGAACCATCTTTCTTTTTAAAAAATAAAACAGGAGCACCCCATTGTGATGTGCTAGGTCGAATGAAATCTTTCTCTAATAAATCTTGCAATTGCTCCTTCAAATCGAAAAGTTCAATTTGAGACATTCGATAAGGGGGTTTTGAAATTGTCTTAGCATCATGAACTAAGTCAACAGTAAACTCAACTTCCCGATCTGGTACTATTCCGGGCAACTCATCAGGAAAAACATCAGGATACTCATTTACCACTGGCACATCATTAATCTGAACAGTTCCTTTATTTTCAACGATGTGTGCAGGGTAACATTCATTTCCATCTTTTACAAGTTTCTCGGCCTCTTGATAAGTTATCAACAGTAAGGGTTCATTCTTGAACACAAACTGAAAGTCTTTCTGAAAAGAAAATTCTTTAGCTCTACAGTCAGTCTTAGCATGGTAAATAGAGAGCCAATCCATACCCAGGATAACATCAAACTCTACTAGAGGTAGAACAATAAGTTTTGCAAGTAGGTTCTTTCCACATATAAGGATAGGAAGATTCTTATAAATTCCTTTTACCTCAAAATTTCCCCCCAGGTGTTTTTACCAAAATTTCAGGAGTCATTTCTTGAGATGGTATTCCCATTTTACTAGAAAAGTTTTCAGAGATGAAAGAATGTGTAGACCCCGAATCAAACAACAAACTGGCATAATCTGAAAAAACAAACAAAGTACCTGATACAACTTCATTTGATGGCCCGACATCTGCTGAAGTAGTTTCAAAGGATTTCACCACCCCTTTTTGATTGTAGTCTAACTGCTTCCCATCACTCAAGCTCTTTGTCGGACACTCGTTTTCATAGTGACCCATCTCATTGCACGTATATCACTTCCCTAACTGTAATTCAAATTTGGTCTTACCTTCAACTTGATCCTTTTCAGTGCAATCACGAGCCTTATGTCCCATCTTACCACATCGGTAGCATTTTCCAGAATTCAGAATGCATTCCCCAGCATGCCTTTTGCCACATTTATCACAAACTAGAAACTTAGTTTTCTTACCATCAGACTTTTTTGAAGAATTATTACCTTTCTCCAGCCACCTCGGTCTCTTATTCTGTTGGTTGTTATAGAACACTTGATCATCGGCATACTCCATTTCCACCCTCTCAGCACATCGAACAATCTTTTCATATCTTTTAAACTCACGAGAAGATAATGCCCTTTGATATTTTTGCTTTAATCCTGAGTAAAAACGAACGATTTTACTATCAAGGTCTCGGATAAAATTTGGAGCATACCTTGCCAATCGAGTGAACCTCTCTTCATAGGCAGCCATTGAGTCTTCCTCTTGCCTCAATTCCAATAATTGATTTTCCATCCTAAGTCGAACAGCCTTAGGAAAATACTTCTCAAGAAACATACCTTTGAATTCATCCCAGTCGAGAGCATAAATCTCATCAGCGTCGCTAATATTTCTAACCATCGACCACCACTGATCTGCTTCACCCTCCAAACGGTAAATAACAAGACTAACCTTTTGATTTTCTGAACACCCCCTGACATCGAAAATCTTCTCCAGTGATTTAATCCACCCTTTAGCTAACACAGGGTCAGATGATCCTCTGAATGATGGGGGATGTTGCCTAATGAAATGTTCCACCACAGACATGTTCCTATACGGTTGATCTGGCTGATCTCGTGCATGGATACCACCACCATTTATCGCTTGAGTCAACTGCGCCATTACTACAACAAACTGTTCAGTTCCAATTCCGACCATCTCAGGATGCTGATTCGGAAGGTTATTTCCTTCTGTATGCCTTCCTAGCACTGCTTCCTTGTTTCCTCTGCGGAAAACCATTCTGAAAAAACATATTGTAGATGAAGCAACATGGTAATCTTCAAATGCTATATCATTTCAAAAAAAATTGGATAATCATTTAATATAATTCTAACTCATAAAGTTATCTATACCGACCTCTGATACCAACTATAAGGCCCCAGCCTTAAACCTTACTTAATCATGAGTTATTACAAGATTACACATTGAGGATCTTTTCGGGTTTAGAGTTTTAGAGAATTAAATCATAAAACCTGCATTACATTCCACATATAAACAAAGTGGTTACATAAAGATAGTATTCTTCTTTCCCATCAATGGAAACAAATTTAAAATAAAACATGGATTCTTTCTTGACACTTATTTGACACTGTCATCATATCATGTACCTTTCCCTTGACCTGTGAAAAACATTTCAAAAAAACTTGGGATGAGCATAAAAAGCTCAGTAAGGGAAATAAAAATATGGAAAGGAATCATGGGTACATATATACATAAGAATGAAATCATACTTTACCCATAAAACATAATCACTTTAACATACCTCATCAAATCATGAATAAATCATAGAAATCATAATACATAAAGGTAACTTGAGGCATTCATAACATTCTTACATAGGGAGTAACCCTCTTAGTTACGTTTGGAATACCCATAACAGTATATTCCCTAAATCTCTTCGGAGAAACATTAACGTTTCACTCCTTTCCGTTACCCAATGCATTGTAGAGCTATATCGGGCTCTCCCGCCCTTAGTTTATCACAGAACCACCCGTCTTCATAATAATGCCCAAGAACCTCAACATAATCATATCACATAAAACATGCATATAGGAAACATAACATTTCCACCTTTCAATCACAAGATATCAATAAAACACATTGATATAAAAACATTATGAAAACCATTTTCAATTCCAAAATAATAGAAAAGTAAAACATGGTATTTATTTTTCTTTAAAAAAAGGTATGGCTTATAGAGGAAGCCAAAACTCAAATAATGGTCACGGCGGCGGAGAAGTAGTTTTCTCCACATACGTACGACAAAAACATTCCCTTTTGTCGTTTAGTAAACGCTTCGTATAAAAAAGATTCCTTTTGAATAAACGTACAATTCAAATGGGTTTATACACTGTATAAAAGAAGGTTGTGTATACAACAAAATATGCCTCAATGAAAGGAGATTGAGACGAAGTCCCATACCTCGGGACCGACTTGACTCGGTCGTTCTTTAATATCCTGAATAATGAACTTGATTTAATTTCTACTTGTTTAAGAACCTTTTTCAAGTTCATTATTCCTTTTATATCACTTATTTCCATGTCATGAACACTATGTAATTATTTAAGTTAATAACGGTCGTTGTAACGATCATTGGTACTTGAGTCAAAAATAAACCCTTTATAATTACAAGTTGTTCATGTATCCATTATATCCAGAATGGTATTCATGATATAGATATCATATATGTCAAATATATCCAGTACATGCATGTATTTATAATATTACATAATCATTTAGTGGTAAGAAATGAAATGCACCGTTCATGGAGACGGTAAGCCGTACGTACGCATGAACGCTACTTTCATTTCTATTTCATATTTTATAGAATAGAATCATAATGATATAAAGGTATATTATAATTCCAGTATAATATCATATATAATATCATATTTCCATCCTTTATACGTCCCTCATATGGTATTTAACGAATCAAATCACTTTGAGGGGACGGTAGTCCGCACTTCCTTAAATGAAGATATCGCGTTTACCCATAATGGGAACCATAAAGGAATGCCCAAAATGAAAAATACAGAAGCTTAAGGAAAACATAAACATATTATATATCATATATAAATATAGTGTCATCTTAATGGCCACCTTTGAATGTGTTAAAATAATGTTGAACAGTCATCGTTTCGGGGGGCATAAATTCACCATCCACGGAAACAGTATGTTCTTTAACCATTATATGTAGGTGTGTGTAAGTGTAGCTCAAATATTTCTTATACCAACAGCCTAGTATATTTAGGATACTGTATTTGTTAAAAAAGAAAAGAATAAAAAGGGTTTAGTGGGTTGGAGAAGCAAAATAAAACAAAAGGACTCAAAAGAAGACATTACCTTAAAATCGGGTAACTCCCTTTGGTTTGAGCTCAAAGGCTTCCTTGGGAAGACTTCTTCCCAAAGTGAGGCTTCAAGGAGTAAGAGAGCGATGTGGAGAGACAAAATGGGCAGGGGTTGGCCGAGCCAAAGGCTTTGGGAGTGTGGGTAAGGAGGTAGAGATGGGGGCCTTTTATAAGAGGAGAGGAGGGGCACTCTTGGAAAGTAAAGAAACGTTACATTATTTTAAAATGCGTTTCGGATTAAAAAGGTCCCACATTGATATAATTCGAGGATATGGTGATAAGGGTTCGAAATATACCCACCCAATAGGTTTTGGACATGTGTTGGTCTTATAGTATACATTATCATTCCATTTTATTTAAATCGTCAAATATTGAGGTCATCACTGCATCATTATTATGTCATAAATAATTTAATTTATTTAAAGTCTAAAATTTATAAAAAAACAATACAATGATGTAGGAAATATTTTTATAATTCAAATTACTATTTATAAAAAAATATGACTTGTATAACCCCATTTAAAAATTGTTTTAGTAAAACATCTCATGTTTGTGTCATTTTTACTTTAACATTAAATAAAAAATTATTTACGTCATTTCCCAACCAAAGTGGCTCCATGGGGTCCTCAAGTTGACCCATCTATTGTCTTGGTCGGCCATGACACATCCAATGAGGGTAGGACATGTATCAATCTCATCTCATATTATTAAAACATTATTTTTACCTTAAACTACACTAATTACCACTAATCGCGATTAAGAACTTAAAAGTTACTATTCACCAAAAAAAAATTTAATCTCAATGAACCACATTTTACTTCTTAATGACAACCATGTATGTTGGATTTTTGAAAATCAAATCACTGTAGTGGCAAAGTTTCATTTAAACGAAAAATCAGTTTCTTTAACTACCACTTAGTGGTTTCACTATTCATTAAAAATTGAAGTTTTTCAGAAAGATTCCAAAACTTCACCCAAAGCTATATTTGATATTTCGAATTAAAAAATGATATCTATTTTACAAAATTCAAAACATGTATTTTTCATTAATTAATTTAATAACTAATTCTCGTTGTCATGACAAATAACGTGTTTTTATGAAACAATAAGTATCAAAAGATTGACACTAGTTTAAGTCCAATTTCAAAGTGAAATTGATTCCAATGACCACCATTGGATAAAATGGTAAAAATATATTCAGATTAAACTTTAAGACCAATTAAAAATATAATCTAACCATATAATTAAATTAAATGAAAAACCAATTTTGATGTAAAATGCAGTATTTTTCACTATTCATTAAAAAATGAACTTTATCGGAAAAATACCAAAAATTCACACAAAGTAAATTTTGATGTCCCCATCATAAATAATAAGTTTATTTTGACAAACATAGCTTATAAAATTTTCAAAAGATATATTTAAAAAGGGTTTGCCGTCAAATGGCAGTAAAACAATCTTTTTAGAATATTAGTGTATTTCATGCATAAGATTGTATTTATTTTCATTTTAAGCCTCTAAAACACTATCTTAATCATTAATAGACATAGATAAAAATAACTATTAATCATTACTTAATTGGGATGTTACAAAGACAATCATTAAAAAAGTTCAGTTAATTACATTCTTCCCAGATTAAGAAATTTGGTTCCTGAAATTTCAACATGTTGTCACAGTTGAGAAGACATGTGAGTACTTTTGCATCATTATCTCCTCTAGTTTCCACATATATTCTTTGTATATGTGGTTCATCCATAACACGATTATGTGGTGGGAAGTCTTGTTGCGTTGAACACTGTCTCTACAGTTCAATATCTCCACCAGCTTCTCCTCATAAGAGAGTTCATAAGAATTTTTTACCTCATAAAAATCAATACATGTTAAGGGATGCCTATATAAATTCTCAAGAGATATATGTAGAATAAATCATGAACATGAGATGGATTTGGAGGAACTGAAAGTTGATAGGCCATATCTCATATGTGATCAGGGATTTCATAGGGACCAATGATCCCAGGTATAATATCCACTTTCATTCTGAACCACATAACTCTCTTCAGAGGTGTTATTTTAAGGAACACTTTATAACCATAACCAAACTCCATGCCAATTTGACAGTTTTTAGCATTTCTCTTCCACAAACTCTGAGAAAACCTAATGTGTTGTTAGATGGAATGAACTATATCTTTCATCTATTGCACATGATCTAGCCCAAGAATCATTCACTATTTAAATTTATCCCAAAAATTTGAAGTTCTAGATTGATTCCCATACATATATTCATAGGGATTTATTTTAATACTCAAATGGAAGTTGTTTTTTGGTTGAGAACTCAACTATGGGAGATTATTATCTCATGCCCATATATATTCCACTAACCATGTTCTCGGTATGTCTTTGAGTATTTGAATAGTATATTCAGATTGACCATTAGTTTTGGGGTGATATGACATACAAAAATTAACTGTAGTATTCATAGAATATTGAAGACATCTCCAGAACATTGATGTGATCCTTAGATCACTATCTAAAATTATTGAAAGCTTATCCCCTATAACCACACCAATTTCATTACAAAACTCATGGAAATTTGATCAGAAGATAATTATTATTGGATATAAACTAAATACAAAATCATGGTGATATGGTCCACTATAACCTAGATCCCATTTTTTATTTGGATTTTCTCATGAGACCAGGGAAAAATGCCATAGTGATATTGTTCGACTTCCATATTGGTATGCGTAGGGGTTGTAATACCCCATTAAGAATGTATCACTCTTCCTTCCCTTGAAGAAATGTAAGGAACCTTTTTGTGTATTTAGAAACATTAATTTTCATTTTATAACACACATTGTTATCATTAATGTCCCTATACAGTTTAGAGATTCCCTGAAGTGTAGATAATATTGAGCAATGAGCTTCATCCATCAGCTAGTTCTTTATTTCTATAATATATGGATCATGTGGACATGTAATAAATTTTTGTACACATTATTGATCAATATTGAACTCAAGAAACATCTCATTCATCACATATTATATCTTCCTCTATAAAAAAGGATTTTATCATTTGATATTTATTGATATTCTCTTTTAATAATTGTTGAGAGTTCATTTGGTGTATGGTTGATGATGTCCCTTCCCTTTTGATTCCCATGTAAATATTTAATATTTATTTGATCAAAGGATATCCTTGAATCCTCATAGTTTCTAAAACAATAGGGTATTTCCTACATAATGTATTGGAGTCATTGTTTTTTCTTCTTTGATAATAATAAATTGAAAAACCATAGTCTTTAAGAAGTTCAAACCATCTCCTTTGTCACATTTTAAATTCCTTTTTTGGAAGTATACATTAATCTATAGTGGTATGTTTATATATCACATATCTCCATAACAAAAAAAAATAGTTTCTCCATATCATCATTGAAAAAGCAACCATTTCCATCTATGTGGCATGCTATGGACAATTCTACCGCTGATGCTTCAACTATCAAGATGAAAAAACAACCACCTTCTCATTTTTCACGAGGATGCACCAAATTAATTTTGGAGATAAATCTCTAAAAAATAATTTATCATTCTTTGATAGTGGGTAGAGTTAACATGGGTGTAGTGACCAATCACTTCTTCAGCCCATGGAAACTATCTTCACACTACATTATAGAGATGATGTTGTACCCCTTTGGAGTTATCATGGTTAGTGAATTAGAATGTAATGTTACTTTTTCACAAACCTCTTATAATATCCCACAAAACCATGGAAACTAAAAATCGCAATTAATATTTGTAGATTAAGACACTACTTTTCCATCTTTTTCATAGAAGGGTCAACTATGATTCCTTTATTGGTTACAATGTTCCCCATGGAAGAAACTTATTTTAAAAAAATCACATTTTGTGAACATTCCGAATAGCCCCTCCTTCCTCATAGTTTTTAATAACACCCTTATATAATCTTCATGATCCATCTAAATTTTATTATATATCATAATATCATCAGTAAAATATACCACAATGTTTTCAAGGTAGTCCATAAATACCACATTTATCAAATCCCTAAATATATCACCAGAATTAGTCACTTAGTAGGAAATAAAAAAAACTCATTATGAAAATATCTTAATTGGTAGGTGATCATTTGAATATATTATTTCATAATATTCATTTTTTTATAACTTGATCAATCATTAATCATTAATAATGACTATGCCCCTAAATTAAGGTCAAATAAAACATCAATCCTTGGATGTGGGTACTTTCTATTCACCATGGCCCAGTAAATTACTCTATAACAAATGAATAGCCACATGATCCATAAATATTATTCGTAAAGTAAATAAGTGATACTTAAGGTGATACACATTTTTATGTAAACCCTTTTCAATGGATAACTATTATAATATTTATCTGCGAGGTCAAGGAAAATCCTTATGAAATAAATCAATGTATTCTTTAATTATTGGTAAATTTTCTTTTCATGTGCTTTTATTTCCTTCTTCTTCTTCACTGATCATTTACATAATGATTTCTATGGAAGGATTTTCTAGAAAAATATCGAGTCGGTATATCTATCCCTTAAAAATAATTTTAGGTTATCCATTAAATACTACAGTGATTTAATTATATTTGTGTTTTATCTTAGTAATAATCATTTATATATAGTTCATCCCTAGTGTAATGTTGAATTCTAGCATGGAAATAATTATTAAATTTGGTATGATATTTTGTGCATCAAATAAAATACTAGAGATTATATACAATATTTATAATTGGGTAATCCCTCTATGAGTCTTGATTTATAGATATACTTCTATAGGGTAAATAATAGAGTCAATATTCATTTAAACTTTGGAGGAAACAAAAGAATGTGTAGTGCCATAATGAAACATTGTACCTTCTAGATTTGATAAAACAACGATTGTACATTCCACTACATCATTTGGAGATTTGAATTTAGCCGTCATGATAGAGAAAGAATGAACATGATCTTGTAGACTATACTAGGATTTAGTGTGATTCCCCTCCACTATATTTTTAATGTTTATAGTTATTGGAAACGATTCCAAGTGAGCCACACTTGAAGCATTGGACATCATCCTGGTGGTGAACCATCTTCCCTTTGTTGTTAGTGTTGACAAGATGATGATTCACATCACTACAATAGTACAAAGCAATGTGGACATTTCTTAAAAACATTTAACATTTTCCAATCCTTTGAAATCAGTTTTATGTGTGCTTATGCTCATATTTTTTCACATTTAATAGTGAACATGATCTCCCCCAATCCCATAAATAATGTTCATCCCCATAATTGGCTCCAAGGATATCTACTTTGCATTTGATTTATGGGACCACTATGTCTCACAAAAATATTTTTCAACCTTCATAGAACATCTAAATATCTCTTTATAGCTATCATATTCATGATTGCATAAATGATTCTATAGTTATGGTCTTACTATACAGAATATTCTATCAACCTTCCTTTAAAGTTCATGAAAAATCTATTGGTGTAGAGATAAATCCATTTAATGTTTATCTTATAGCTTCACATAGATTAATAATCCTTCCACTAAATCTCTTGTAATTCCTTCTCCATTTTAATTAGCATCAAACAGGGGAAATAGTTATTGAAAATGGTTCCCTTGAACACCACTTACACAATAAATTGAATTTCCCTTTTTAGAATCGACTTTTTAACCAGTTTTCATAACTAATAAACACCTACCCCAATTTCTTAAACAACCATGGTTAATTTATTTGGTTTCAATAAATAGAATATAGAGAATATCAATTCTATAAATCTTATCTATTGTTTGGAAATCAATGTTTTAGTTTATTGACTGAAAAAATATGGTGGTTGATGCATGAAGGACTCAATGGAAATTTATTCCCATCATGTTGCATTCGGTCTCCTTCCATGATTATAATTATTGTTCATATCATGAGTCACTAGTTTAATAATTTTGAATATTTTTTATATTATGTGATCCATCAGAGGTCCTTCATTACATAGTTTATTGCACTCATCATTTACATGGTTCTTCATACATCCTACCATTTACTAAAAAATGAAACCCTTAGTGATAAATGTGTTTCTTTTAATAATCCTATAACTTTAAAAGAATTTTATTCCTAAAAACATCATGAATAAATATGTTATTAATTTAAAAATATTACAATTTCTATAAATCCTTAATAATGGTTCATACAAGGGTTACTATTAACCAATCATATTGCTTGAGAGTGTCAAACCAGATTTGGAGTATGGAACATTTTCATGATCCATTTTATTCCAAGTCAGACCTGACACACTATTACCTAGTTTTCACCCCTAGGTATATTTGTTCTATTTCCAAATCTACATGTTCATATCCTGATTGGAATTTATTTTCTCAGAACCCACATACTCAATACTTTACAAAAATACCCAAATGATTTAATATACATTAATTTTTTTATAATGTGCTTCCTAAAATTGTAAATTCCAAATTTCCACAAAAAAATAAACCAAAATTAGATGCCAACTATGTAATCCCTCCATTTTATTTCGTAATAATACATTACATTTTAGTAAATAATGGATGTTTTAAAATTTAGTTTCGTCGAAATACGTATTAGAATACATGTAATAATAAAAACATCGCCAAAGACAAATTAATAGACTACTAGTGGTTCACCCTATTTAACTGTACTAAATCTCATAATCTGGAGACACACATTAATGAAAAGGGTGATCATAAGTCCCAATAAGGGTAACCATGAGAAACAATTTCTATTTTATGTTGATAATTTCTGATAAGAACATAAAGATTATGATAAAAGAAGAAAAAAGGAAACTGAGGAATATAATAAAAAATTAACATGATTAATTACATGGTATGTGGACAGAACATTTAAATTATACATTCATAATCATATCACCAAGTTTTTTCACCAAGGTGTTATAAAAATAGCAATTTTTGTTTACCAGGGTGCCATAAAACATGGTATCTCTATAGCTTAAATTCTATACCCAATGCATTTATGTTTTATTAGGTCACAACCTTCATATGTATTAATTAATTTGAGAAAAATATATCATAATAAAAAATTTAATAATTAACTTATGGATAATAATTGAATTGGTTTCTTATCAAAATCATGACGTTTTAAAAAAGTGCATAAATGCAACATCTGTGAGACATTATTTGACCTTGAAAAAGGAATATGGGTTTAATGTTTTTTAATCCTAAGATAAAATATACTATTTTTATATCTAATTGAGTAAAAATATAACTTAAATAGGTTCAGGTACTCAATATGGAAAATAAGTTAATTTATTGAGAAAAATAGAGAAATTGTTGGATGAAAATTCCACAGAATAACGAGTATGAAACATGGTTTTAGAAAACATTAAAAAGAGAGGTGAAATGGGTATCCCACTCATAAAATAATCTTAATAAAGTAATAGTATAGAATTATATATATATATATTATTTTTGAAATTTCATATCCATACCGCATCAAAAGGGGTCTTGAAAAGAAAGGAGAAGTTGACATTTACCTTACAATGAAGAGATGATCCTAAAACATGATGATCAGGACATTGGGGGATTCAGAAAACTATGGGAGGAATACATAAGAGGTACAAATATTAGATATTCATGGAGGAATAATTTTAAGTGAATGGAAGTGGATAAATGGGATGGTATTTATGGAAAATGATGATGACTTATTTATTAATTTCATGGACACCTATGTAGTGGTAAATGCAATCCCATATGATTTCTATGGTATTTTCCCATGGTATTGGACATGTTGAATAGATATAATGTTATTTTAATCCAAAAAAGTCTAAAAAAATTTTATATTACTTATTACATAATTATGACATAATTCTTAAATCCTTAAATATACAAAATAATCAGATCTATATTTTTACTATTAATAAAAAACTTATTTTTTAAAAAAAATTCTAAGAAATTCAACATATAATAGTTTCAAAATTATGATTTAAAAAATGAAATAAACTTTGTCAAAATTATTATCTAAATATGATAAATTTATCTCTTAAGTATAAAAACCATTATTTATTAAAAATAATAGCAGATACAAAATGCATAGAGAAATTCTCGAAACATGGAAAAAATATTTTACCATTAATAATTATATATTTGTGTTTTAATCATAGTATTTAATTAAAATAATCATTATTAATAATAAATTATTTTATATTAATAATTATATCTTTTATAAAAATTACAATTTCAATCTAAAAAACAATGTTTCAGATTCGTCAAATTGTTTAAGAAAAACTATTCATAAAATATAATTGATGGATATCAATTTTATTTATGCAAAAGGATTACAAATTTTTTAAATAAGGTCTCAAAGCATAACCCCTTATAAAATCCATATACTCTATAGGGTAAAGGTAGAAATGGTGATTGAATCATTCGGTGACTCCATTAACATCTCCCATGGGGTAATTTCTACTAACTCAGTATTCCACCAAAGGTGATTTTCTAAACACTTCACTTGTTGATGTTCTTAATGGGCTTGGTTAAGAGTTACTCCCATGGAATAATAATCTCTCCATTATTTAAAAAAAGTGAATTCTTAAAACATGACACTGCTGGATGAGGCCATCATTCCTCCTCTCCTTCATATTAACTGTGATTAATGATAGTTAATGTATCTTATATATTATATAATTTTTTTTATGTTCATAGAATAATCATTCCTCAATCCCATTATCATATCCCTTTTATTCTATCAATTAAAATATCATTTGTGATTTGTAGTTTTTTCACCTCCCATGATGACATGTTTTCATTTTCTATACCTCTTTCAATTCTGGTGATGAAATAAATATAACGGTCGAAATAGATTGTACAATATATTATGTAACAATTTTTATATTCTAGAAATAGCATATATTTTTTATATTAAATAATAAAATAAATCTAGTTTGTGATGATAAAAAATCATGAAAATAATCTAAGTGATTATAATTAACATGCTATCAAATGAATCAATCTAATATCTAAAACAAAATAATATATAATCCATTAAATCCACTAGATGTTCATTAATAACATATAATTTTAATTCTAGATAATTATATATATTTTAAATTTTATTTTATACACGTGTAAAATTGAGCAATAATGAAAACTAATTAAAAAACCCCTGCACCAAAAACATAATCTTATAACTCATGAAAATGAACATAAATTAACATAATAAAATTTTAATAAATCAAATTCGTGTTGAAGATGTTATGGGTTAAAATATTATTTAATATAATTTCATTATCCAATATATTTTGTACATGTTCCAAATAGTTTCAGAAATAAGATAATTTATTCTACATGATCCTCTAAATTATATTTACGCTAAATTTTCTAATTCATTTTCCCAATGTATCTCCTCATTATTATTATTTAATTATAGTAAATTAAATTTTAATGTTGATAATTTTTGAATCTATATCAATTAGTTTTTCATTGATGCAGATACACATTTTGTATATGGATCCCTTCTCAATTCCTATAAATAGTAAATCCTGATTAAAGTGAAATGACCATTTTCATACCAATTTCAATGTATCATACATAATTTTTTTAATCGCACATTATTCTTATATTTTTAAAAAATTTATCATGAAAATAAATCTACAATCATTTCTATTTTTATATAAAAAATTAGGCATTTTTCTCTTCCAATGGTCTTTTATATTTTTATTAAACTGCACAAAAATTACTCATTTCTAAGGTTTCATAAACACTATTATCACATGTTTTAATTTTAGTTGAAAATCTATTATCATTATGCATTTCTGTTTTACATTATTAATATCCATCTATGATTTAAATTCATTCATTAATCGAAACATTTATGATAAACCCGTTCGTTATTATCTTTAGCAGGCTTACGATACCCATTTCATTATATAGGTAACCCTATGTTTTGGTTTGATTATTCATGTCTAACAGATATGAATGAACATGTTTTTATGGGTTCTCCCAAATAGGACTCTAATTAATTAGGTAATTTTTAATCTCACGAGATGTCATGTTCAGACATTGAATTAACATGATTCTTTTATGAGACACGTTCTACTATGTGCAATGGTCGTGTTAGTTAGACATGACTCATGTTACTCTATGTGAAATTGTTTTGGATATTACCCTTTACTCATGGTCCCCCATGTGAAATGTTCTTGGAAGTTAGAGTTGACTAATGTTAATTTCATGCTGTATGTTTTTTATACAATCCTATGATTCGATGATTATAAGATCCCATGTAATATAAGTTATTTTACCATGTTTTTATTCATGTTCGAATAAATTTTATTTCATCATAATATTCCTTACAAAAAATGTAATATGATTTATTTCCATGTTTATAACATTAATGGGCTTTTTAGCTCATCCCTTTGTTTATTTATTCCCTATGATTTCTTGTATATATATATAAGATAAATTGAAGTTAATATGTCATTATGGAGAATAAATAAACAAATTTTTCTATTCTTTTTAATTATGTATCAAATCATCATATGACCCTAGGATTTATGATACATGGAATTAAATTGTTGGTTAATTATAATTAATATTATATAATAATATATATAATGTTATAGGGTTATTATATATGGTATCATAGAATGGAATACTTATTTTTGGGTATTTTTACAAGAGACAATTAGTAAGAACCCCGGAGATATTTCCATAACCGCGGATTATATTTATTTAAATTAATGGAATCAAAAGATATGATATACTTTAAATTTACATGTTTATCCTTATAAATTCTATTATTCCTTTTTTATTCTTATTATCTATGTATTAATTCCCCCCCCCATAATAATATATTATTTTTCACTGTTAACGTATGGAAATATTATATCACATGCCAACAATTGATGTGGTGTTAAATGTGAAAATTTAACTAATTAAATGAAAAATATTATTGAGATTGGAACTCCAAAATTCATGCAATTACTAGAATAACTAGAAGAAGTTATGAATAATAAATTGAATCATGTGAAACTCCTTCCCTCTAATAATATAGAAAACATTGTCACCGAATCCTTTAAATGAAAAAGTAATCCCATATTTAGTGGATCATTTAATGAAATCTTCACAGAAATTGAGATTAACTCCATTGAAAACATCTTACATTTCATCCAATTCATGGGATAATATAATGTTGTGTCAGATATCTATTTGTTTTATGGGGATGCTGATTAGTGGTGGATACTAATTAGTAACCCAATGTCAATGGAGAAATTTTATTCCATGGAATGAGATGATTTAAAGAAAATATGTTTAACTGAATATTTTTCTTAGACTCTAAATATTAACATAGAGAGGGAGTTCCTTAGTCTAAATAAAATAAATAAATAACTCTTTTAGGGTGTATAAACCATACTTCAAAATACATGCATTATTCACCTATGTCATTATCATGAACACAAAAATAAAATTGGATTCCTTCTTTAGTGGACTAAAGACGAGTATATGAAAATAATTGAAGATTGAAGACATTGATAGCTATGAGTGGACATACTATTGTGACCATATATCTGAAATCGAGATAAAAGACTCTTAGAAGTATTGTGGTCTTGGAAATAAAAATGGGAAAATGGAGTTTAATATTGGAGGATCAACTAATAAATCCAATGATGGAAAGAAAAACCAACATTATACATGTCAATGTTGTGGGAATAAGCATCCAAGGATTTCTCTAAATAAGATCTGTTGATACATAAAATGTGGAAGATAAGGGACTCTGGATGACGATTTCCAAAGGGATATGCAGAAGCAGAAAAAAATTTGAATAGTAAAGGAAGGATATGATAAACACTCAACCTATAGTACAATATCTAAAATAAAAGCTACATGGAAATTTTTCAAGGTAATTCCATAAGCCCATATTTTTTAGAGGATATCAAAAACAACCTCAAAGTAATCAATGAGGGGAATATTATATCAATATTTTTTAGGTTTTTCAAGACAATGATGTTGCGGTAGTTACCCTAGTTATTCATTCAAACATTTGTGAACATACTATAGGATTATAGTTCAATTAATTTTTTCATATAATGAATGCTTAGTATAACTATTCATATACCAATTAAAAAATATAGATGTTCAATTATCTATGAGAAATAAAATTGTGGAATTGTTTTCCACCAAATGTATAATATGAATCCCAAAAAAAATTATATGGACTGAACCCCCCATATAATTTTAACATACCTCATTTGGTGGAGTTTGATGATGTATTTGGCATCGATTTAATATTTTTACATAAATCATACACAAGTAGTCAGGAAAGGGAGATCACTCTAAACATCATAAAACATCCTTCAATTAAATACATGTTTTAAGGAGGATGATGAATTAACTTTTTAATAATTTTCTCAATTTTGTATATTTTTTCCTTATGAGAAAGAATATGTTTCCCAAGTGATTGAGAAATATAAAAGAATCAGGTTTAAAGACATTCTCATTGTGAGAGACTACAATAATTTATTCCATGAATAATTGATTTCTTTCCACTTGAAGTAGAGGTTTAGTTCTGAATTGAAATTAATCATAGATCTCTAGAAATATCAAAGACACAATATAGAATGGCCACCATTGAGTTGGGATAAAAATATAAATAGTTATAGTAGAATAGGTACAAGGGTTTCATGTTCATTAGTGCTTCACTGAGGGGTATAGAATTCATCTTCATCAAGAATTGGCATGGTTCAATGCACCTACATATTGATTATCATGGGTTCAAAAAAATCACGATAAAAAAAGTATCATCTTCCATGGATTGATGACTTGTTTGATCCAATAAATTGGGAAAATTATTTATATAAGGAGGTCAAATGGTAGGTATATCAATAACTAAAATTAAGGAATGATTATATTCCCATGAACTTATTTTAAATGAGGTATAGACATTATGAGTTTATAGTGATACATTTTAGAGACATTAGTTCTCTAGATATATTAATATAATTAATGAATAGAGTATCCAAACATTGTCTTTAAAAGTTTATCATAGTTTTTATCGATGATATTCTTATATATATGAAATGAAATAAGGATTAAGAGGAGAATTTGAATACAATGTTAAGGTCATCATGATGTGGGAAACTATATGTGATGTTTAGTAAATGTGAGTAATTGATGGAGTAAGTAACATTATTGGGTAATCTAATCACTTGAAAATGAATATATGTGGACCCTTCCAAGACATAAGAAATCAAATATTGGCACAATTAAACATTTGTAATGGGGATCCGTAGTTTCCTTGGTCACCCTCGGTACTAATAATGATTTGTGATGAAATTATATTTATTTTCAAACACATTATAAAAATTGAGATGTAAGGGAGTAATGTTTCTTTGGACCACTTAATGAGAAAACATCCTAAAAATGTTTAAAAAGAGGCTTATTTCATAAACATATTTCACAGTAAAATTAATTGGGGAACTCATTGTAGTTTATAGAAATTCATTAAAAGTGGGATTGAGATATTTATTGATGAAAAATGATATTGCAAGATCCTACACCTCCTAGAATATGAATATTCATGAGAAACAATATATTACGTAAGTTTTGGAGTTGGTGGAAATGATTTTCGCACTGAAAATATGGTTGAATTATCTCCACTGTGGGGATTTTAAGATATATAATGATTAGAAGAGCCTCAAATACATACTAAAATAAAATAATTTTTAGATTCCCCGGTGAGGATGATTATATCTCATTGAGGATTATAACTTCTAAATACACTATTATCCTCATAAAAAGAATAATTTTGAGGATTCCATTAGTAGAAAAAATCGGACATCTTTATCAATGAATAGTATTGATAAGGATACAATATTCATAGTTTTGTAAAGGATGGAAGTTTGAATCATTAAAGAAAGAAAACCAAAAATAATTTCACAAAAAAACTTTCTACCATCCCTTGTAGAGTAAATATATGACTCTAAATGAAATGATGAAAAATTTCAAAAAATAGTATGAAGCTAATAAAAATTGAAAATAATGAGAGATTAAAATTAATGATGAAAGAATATAAATATTTGGATCAGTAATATGTCTACCATCTAATCTGAAGATTAAAATAGTTAATAAGAATGATGCACATATATCCACATTCTATTTTCACCAAGGCAGAAAAATCATTCCTTGAAATATTTATAAGAAATATTTATGGGATAATATGAGGTAGGAGATCACTGAATATACATCAATATACAGGGTAGGTTAGAAAGTGGAGGTTGAAAGGAAAAAGTCCATGGGTTGGTGAAACCATTAACCATTACAATATGGAAGTGAAAAAACATAACCATTGACATTATCACTTGACATTAAAATACATCTGGATGAAATAATCATATATGGTTCATTTTGAATTTTCTTACAATGACATATCACATTATCACAATTTTAGAAGAATTATCAGTAGATTAAATTTTTGGGATATAAATCAGAAAATTGGGGAGGCGTTATGGGGAACCACACAAAATTATATCAGATTGAGATCTCAAATTCACCTCAATATTTGAGAAAAGACACCATCATGATATAAATATTTTTTATACATTAGTATCTCCTAATATATTAAAAATGACGGTCAATATCAGAAAACCATTCAAATATTAGAGGAAATGTTCAGATCATGCTTTTTTGAATTAATTGTAAGATTAGACCAAATCATGCCTATTGTTGAGTTCTCATAAAAAATAGTATCCATTGAATCATTCAAATGGCTTCATAAGAAGAACTTTATTGGAAAATATGTAGAACACCATCATGATGGGATAATGTCTGTGATTGTGAGATCTTAAGAACTTAAATGGATAATGAAATAGTTGAGAACATAAAAACCATTCAGAATCATATCTGGGCTTCCAAAAGTTGAAAATAGAGTTATATAGGAAATCAGTTATGGAAATTATCATTTTAGTTTATAGACATGGTATTCTTCCACATGCCATCATGGAATATGATCATAATATTTGGAAATAAACGAAATATGAGTCCCTTGTTAAAAAATCCCTACGATATTCTTGTTCATTTCATAGTCTTGGCCAATTGACTAGCACTTCCACCTACCATGTATGAAAAACCCAATGTATTCAATGCATCCATCTTGATAATGTATGAATGGTATCCCTCATATGTACTAAATTAAGATCCATTGTAGTTGGAAAATGATCACTCTTATAAGGAGCATCCTATAAAGATCTTGAAGCGTAGACGTAAATTTCTATGCAACAAGACTACTCACATGATCAATGTAATATAGAAGAACCATAAGTCTAAAGAAGAAACCCTTGAATTAGTTGAAGATTTTAGGGTTAGTACCCTCTATTGTTTTCACCTTATTATGTAAAATAATATTTTGAGGGGTAATTTTTATAATGGGGAAGAATATAAAACCCAAAAAATTTATCAATTGAAATAACCTTGTTATAATCATGTCATATAATATCAATCGCATAAAATCAACAAAAAAACACATTAAATACTAAAAAAATTATAAGTAAGGAATTAAATGAAATTCATTGTAATTGAGGAAACAATACAGATAGAATGGAAACTTGGACCTCGAAATAGTAGCATGACCATTATGAATAAGAATGTGTACAATATAATTGTAATGTCACATTTGAGGGAATAAATAAAATTTATTAATATTATAAAAGATAATATGATAAAATTATTCAATGGTATAAGTATATTACTGATTTAAAATTTATAATTTATGTTTCTGTAATATATAAATATTTATATATTTAATAACAATTTTATAATTAGTATTATGATTTCAAAGAATATTTATTTTCATAAAATAGTTTTATAAATTAATTTTTATTCCTTAATTTGTATAAGATATTTTTATATGAACCTAAATAATTATTCAATGTGCCCTAAAATAAAAAATAATTTTAACATTAATATTTTCTATATAAAAGATAATTTTATTCAAAATTTTATTTTATCATATAAAAAAAATTATTTTCATAATACAAAGTTCATTTTTTATCTATACACATTGATAATTAATTTAGGATAATTTTTGTGAGGTCTCTAACATCGTTGAATTATCTATGAATAATGAAATACGAAATTTATGTTAAATAGAATTAATCGTTAAATACACTATTTCTTGATTCATTGCTGATGTAAAAATAATAAAAAAAATATGTATATTTATTTAATAAATTTATTTTTATTTCTCAACACTATAGATAGTCTTGAAGAAAAGATAAATAAATAATGAATATAATAAAAACCCCTCTCCTATTTAATAAATATGAACATGCATGATGACGTCACCTCACTCATTTCATGCCTTGAATCATTCTAAAATTCTTCATAATCATCATCCAAAAACCATCCCCCATATCTAATATTCCTCTGAATAAACATATTACCAAACCTAATTTACCTATTAAGGTTCTCCAGGAGAATAATTCAAGAGGTAAAATCAAGATTCTTTTTTCTTTTATTTTCTTCTCAATTTATTTTTTTTATTATTTTTTGATAACCTCCTCTTATCCATGTTTCATGATTACTATAATATCTTATATATCAAATAACATTATTATTTCTATATAATATTCAATAATAAATCCTATTACCATATCACTTTTATTCTAAATATGAAAACATCATCCGTGATGTGTATATTTTCACCTTCAAGGATAAGAAGTTTCCATTTTACATTACAACCTCCAAGGATGGTCATTAGACCACTATACTGATTTATAAAGATTTTAATATTTATTTTATTTCATTTTTTATGTTATGGAACTAACATTAATATAATGTATTAAATAATATAACAAAACAAGTTCATGATGATTGAAACCCCTCTAAATTAATCAAAACTATTATAATTAATGTTTTATTCAATAAATCATCCACACATGTGAAAATAATAATATATGATACCATTTAATATTAAATAAGTTCATTAATACCATATAATTTTAATTATTTATAACTATTTCTTTTTCACATGATTATTTATACATGTATATAAGTAGACCCATCGTGAGAATAAAGGAAATCTACACTCTAGAAGGAAGAAATTGAATCTAAAAACACATCAAAAAGGAAATAAATGATCATAATTAAATTATAAAAAATCAAATAAATTTTTAAGAGTTTATGAGTTAAATTATTATTGAATATAATTGAAATATCTTTTACGTTAATTACAAATTCAGAACAGTTTCAAACGTAAGGTATGGGATTATCTACAAACCTCCAAATTACTCTTAGGAAATATTTCTATTTATTCAACCCAATATATTTCTTCTTTTTTCATTTATTATTCATATAAATTAGGTTTAAATGTTCTGATAATATGAATATAGATCATTCAATTCTTCTTTTATGGTGAAATTCATGTTTTATAAATTTCCTTTCTCAATTCCTCCTAATAAGCATCTCCAGTTAAAGGGAACTTCCAAATGTCTTACCAAGTTTTCAAGTACCATATATAATCTATTTTATTCAGTCATTATTCTTATAAATTAAATAATTTTATCTTGAAAATCCATCTTTGTTAATTTTTTAAATACAAAATATAATTCATTTTTCACTTTAAATGCTTAATAATATTTTCATTCAACTGTACTAAAATGTCTAATTTCTAATGTTTCTTAAACACACATTACACATGTTTTTATTTCAGTTATACATAATTTACCATTATATATACCTATATTATCTTATAAATTTTTATATATAGTTTAAATTTATTATTTTACGGTCACTTTTATGATGCAACCATTTGTTTTGATCAATGGCTTGTTTACGAGGAATTTTTCCTTCCATGGGTGCCAATATGTTTAGGTTTGTGCCTTCATATGTAACACATATAAATGAACATGATATGATGGTTCCACCTATATATCACTTAAATTAATTGAGAAATGTTGAGTATTATAAGGCATCATTTTCAGACAAAGAAGTAATTCAGATTCCTTAATGGGACTTGGTTGGCCTTGAGCAATAGTCTTGGTAGATATCTTAGAATCATGCTCCTCTAAAAGAAATAGTCTGGTATGTTTTGATTGAATCATGTTTACCCAAGTAAAATGGTCTTGGAAGTCTTCCTTGACTTATTCATATTTCATGTTTTATGTGGTTTCTACATTCATATCATGCCATTATTAAATAATCTCATATTTTACATGTTATGAGTCTTTATGTGTATTCATGTTCAATTCCTTCTTATTTCACCATATTAATCATTATAACCTAGGTTATATAATTATTTCTATGCTAATTAGCTTACTAGGTATTTATATAATCACATTTTCATGTATTTTATTAGTTATCACATACATATGTAAGAGATAAAATAATATTAGGAACTCTTTATGGAGGTCAAATAATATATGATTTTATGCATTTTATTATGTATCCAATCTTTCAAATAAACTATACTTTATGATCAATACCTTGTAATTTTTTGTTAATTATTCTTCAAATCATGTAATTATATGTATAACAGTCTAAATACATTATATTTCTCTTTATATTGAATTATGGGTTTCAAATCAATTAGAAAATCAGATTCATTCTATTTGTTGGCTCCTATTTTTTTAAATTTATAGTCATAAAGGATACGAAATCATTCATACTTTAAAAACATTACAATATTTTACTTCTAAATAATGATAGATTAATTTTATATATTTTTTTAACATTCATAGTTGATTTATAACCATAAGAATCATTAAAAATGAATAAATTATTATAATATTTACTAAAATCTTTATAACATTAAAAAATGACACATATTAGATAATTTACCATTACCTATTTTTTATTTAATATTCAAGTTTTATCATCATTTAATATATAATTTGAATGAATATAGGTCTTATATACCATCCATATTTTATATTATGATGCCTATAATAAATGGCATTGTGTCTGGATATTTCAAAACACACAAATAGACCTTAAACAATATTATATTACCTTATTTTTTTATTAGGAAAATATTGAAACAAATATATAATTGAGTTAAATAATCTATATTTTGAGAATTTTGGGGGGTTAAAATCTATATACTATCTAACTCATCCACTAAATATGATATGGCGGGTTTATCATAATTTTACTGTAGTTATATATTTCAAAAATTTATTTTTTAACAAATAAATGAATATCATAAATCTTAAGAAAAATTATAAAATTTTAATTTTAATGGATACCAATTTATTTGAAATAAGAGAGAATATAACTATAAATGATTTAATTATATTATCTAACATAATATTTAAAATTTTAGTATAAATATTGTCATCATTAACTATTAATGAAATTATTCTCATTGAATATTCATATTAGGATTCATCTTGAAACACCTCTATATTTCTAATGTTAGCATTTTGCAAATAGTGTTTTAGTTTGAGAATATTATTCTCTTCATTAATATTTTTAATTATATATTAACATTTATTTCATACCTACTTAAAATTATCTTCCATAAATATAAAATATTCTTAAATGGAATATTTAGGCACATTTTTCCTTTTAGCATTGATCTCTAACTGATCATCGTTTACGTCCATTACAATTTATTGGGTTTCTTAGTGGATGAGTGATTTCAGAAAACAATATTATCATATTATCCTTCTCATAAAAATTATATTTTTTATTATTCATTAATAAGGTAATAAATTTCAATAAAGAACCATAAATTTTTTATGTTGAATTTCATATCATTAATAATATTTTTTTAACTGTTAAATCATCTAAGATAATTTAATTTCTAAAACATATGTATCCACATCTAAGAAATATTTACTCCTCATATAGATCCTTATAAATGTAAAATATATCTTTAAATAATTTGGGATGGAGTTTTTTAAAATAATAATTAATGTGAGAGTGAAAAAATAAAGTAATTTAATAGGCCAATACACAATAAAATTTTAAATGATTATAAAAGTCAATGATTATTAGAATATATTATTGATAAATTACCATATTTATTCCCTTAAACTATTTATCATTTAACATAAAATTTTACATTTTTAGTTTAATAGATTCAATATTATTATTTTCTTAAATTTCTACATGAAAATATACATGCTTAATTTTACTAAGAAGATAAAATATTATTCAAAAACATTCTTCACATCTCGAAGATAAAAAAGAAGAAAAATATAGATCCACTCAGAGGATGAACTGTTTATTATAATATTAGATGGGAATAATAATAGGATTTTAATTTCACACATAGATAGTGGTGAAATAATGTGAACTAGTTTTGTAACGACCCTGACATCAGTAGCCTAGAGTTGGTGTCTTCAAAATTTCATTAGCACTGGATATAAGTGATCTCATCTTTAAGGACCAAAAAGATAAGTAGTATTGGTATAAAAGATACATATATGATTCTAATATAATTTTTTAATACACAATTTAAAACATATTTTTTTCCATCATATCAATATTCTTTGTAGAATATCCTTCAATATAATTTTTCATACACTTGTTGGATTCTAATGAAAGGAAAAAAATTAAGGGTGATCTCAAACTATTAATAAGGTTTATGTAAAATAGAAAATGTCATGAAAAAATTATCCTAATTTACTTTGTAAGGTTAATAAATTAATAAAAATAATTCATTTAATTATTAGTGTAACTATCATGAATAGATTAGTCATAATAAATATGGAAATTTAATTAACTGAACACACATGAAATTTATTCGGTATTTTTAATATCATGACTATAAAATGTATAATTAATATAGTAAGGTAAATATCTAAAAATAGTTTAAACATAACCCATAACTAATTATGAAATGAATCTAGAGATAATATCATTATGAATACCTCATGGATAATAATTACTGAATGATTACTGATGTAAATTATTTATTAATTTATCTCATGAACATAGGAATCATGATAGCTCTTATGTCCAAACCTATCACAAGAATGTTTAAAATAATGAGTAAAAACCCCCATATAATGCTTTCTTACTAAGACTACGAATACATTGAAAAGATATATAATTCTAGTCCCCACCATTCCCTACATATCTAAATCATTCCACATATATTTAATAATTAATATAATTCATAAAAGTCTTCCTTACTATCTAATAACCATATTGAGTAAATAAAACTGATTTATCAACATTTCTGGATATAAACAAATAAATCTCAATACAAAAGACCATATTTACAAATTATATATGGTTTAATAAATAAACATAACCACTTTAAATAATATGGATATTTTAGTGAAAATTAATTTCTAATTATCATAAGAATGTGAATATTTAAATGGAATGTTAATGACTAAATATGAATACTGAAAGTGAATTTCAATACATTCCATATCCAAATGATCATAAAATATATTTATTAATATTATGAATAGTATCAAAAAAATTTACACCAGGTGAAGAATAAGAAAAATAAAGGTTTTTTGTCATTGAAGAATGAAAATACCATAAATAGTTATTTGAATTTTTTTTAGGATAATATACTTTTCACATTGAAAATATAATATTTTTAAAACAATCACAATATATTAAGAATATAAATATCATTCTAAATTACACAGAAATATGAAAAACCATGGTTGGTCTCAAATCTTAGAAATTTTTTAATTTTTATACATGTTAAAATATTTAGTCCATTTATAGTTTGTAGAAAAAATTGGAAATAATTTGTTAAAAACATGAATATTATAATGAAAAAAAATTGTAAAAATTACAAAATGGATAAATGTCATTATTAAGTCATTTTCAAATAGTTAAACACATATTTTAAATTTTTTTAAAAACATGGAATTTGATGAAAAATTTATTTTCCAACAAAGTGATAAATGATGTAAAATTTTATTTAAATATTATAATTAATTATATTTAGAAAAGTGTGAGTAAATGTAACTATAACATGATTAATTCATTAATAACAATATGAGAATAAAATTAATGTGTTTTTTAGAAAATGAAGAAATAATTTCTGTCAATTGGAACTCATGTTTATATAATGTTGAATTAAATGAGATTGTGAAATAGAAAATTATAATGATCATACAATTGCAATGAAAATTATGAAATGAATAAATATTGTGTATAAAATGTAATTAAAATTAAAACTTTTGGAAATAAATCATAATATATTAAAAATTGTTTTTATATACCATCATATAATATATGAAATAATGAATAAGAAATATTAACCAATAAATGGTAGTATAATTATAAAATTCTTAACCACATGGTTATTTTAAATTCAATTCCCATTTGGTAAAATAATTTAATGTGAACCATATAACTTCATGAATTATTAATTAATAATGATATTAAATATCAAATGTGAATTATATTCTCCATATAAAATAAATTCAGTTTATAAAATTTCAATATGCATCAAATTAGATAAATTGAGAAGAAGTCACTTACCTCACACTTTCTTTTAAATGAATGAATATTATACTCCAACATTATGATTTCAATAGTATTATTAATTTATAATATAACCAAAATCATAAAATATTATATATTATCCACTTAAAACATCTTCTCACATCTTCATTAATAATATTTCATTATTTTCATTGTTTCATGTGTTAATTACCTTTGTTTTATCCTGTGTGTCTTTTTAATGTACCACTTATTTCAAATATTATATAATTATTTAATATCCAAATAGATATTAATTTAATTTATATCAATATGTAAAATAAATATAATTCTATAATCATTATTTAAAACTGAACATACTTATTAGATCGCATCGGTTTATGGATAAGGTATGTTGTATGTACACACGAGTGATATTATAATTTTCTTAATTGATAAAATAGTGACAAGGTTGGTGATATATAAATTATCAATATTTAATATACTATCTTATATATCACATATATTCACTTCATTTATGTTTATTACATTATATTTAATGTGTAAGTGAAAATTAATCGCATCTCTTGGCGCGGCTATTGTCCTCCATACACATGAGTTTGGTATGGTATTTTAAATGGAATGGAATGTATGAAGGTATGTGAGATATTAAAATTAAAAAAGAATAATAATACCATAAATATAATATGAATATTTTAAATATAAAATTATATCCATCGATGAAATTTGGTGATGAAAATTGAATTGCATTAGTTTGCAAGCCTGTAGTCCCCCACACACTCCATTGATATTTTTATTTCCCATTTTATGAAAGAGAAGATTGATATATTTTATGAAATTAACATAATAACATCTCATCATATAGAAGGTAATGAATTAATTATATAATAAATTTTTATTAATATTCTATATAGTTTGGTTAAAAAACAAATTATAAATTCTCATTTAAGAATGTTACCACTTTTTAAAAAAAACCTTGGTGGTTTTCACCAATTTAATTCCTATGATATATTTATGATTGAAAAAATGGATCTAGTAAATATTTAATGGAGTAAAAAAATTTCTTTTGGTTTGGATTAGATATAATAAATTCCTTTGTAACTACTGTTGGTCAAAGTGGAATCTCCAGAGGCGGTGAATTGAGTTCGTACTTAAAATTTCTGTTAAAACCCGTATTTTTAAAGGATCCCCCAATTTTAAAATGGCCCAATTAATTAATGTATTAGAGATTTAAATGTTTAGTTGGTCAAAAATATTCTTAACGGGTGATTAATCCTCAGTAGAATCAGTATAAAACACTTATTCGTCTTTTGAAACATGTTTATAGAATTAAACAGATACACACACTAAAAAAACTAATTATCAAAGTGAAAGAAAAACAATGTTATGTTTTAGCAAATACAAGCAATTGAAAATAGATAAATCATAGTATAACAAAATATAGTTCACAGCGAAGTAAAACAAGATGTTGAGTCTCAAGCCAAGACATAATCCTCTCCACTTGGTGATCATCTATCACCAAGTAGTTTATATTAGAAATAAACATGATACATAGCATGTATCAGGCTTTAAAACAATTTCTACAGACTCTCTAGGGTTCACACCCTCTTCCAAAATTCTTTGGGGGTACAAAAAAACTAGAATAGACCACACAAGGTCTCTTCCATAGTTATACATGGGAATCAAATGTTGATAATGTTTTCTGTGAGGATATTCAGTATCCTCCAATTTAATCACAAGAGACAATGTGTGTAACAGATAGACACACACACTTATCAGAAATGTAAAATGAAAGAACACAGTAGAGCTAAGTCTATAATCATGATTTTAGAAAGCTCTATGTGTCTGCAGTTCAACTTTTTACTACATGGAGTGAATAATTTTATGTTTGAGTCTATATCTGGAAGTTATCTCCAAAACAGAGTATCGCAACTCCAGGTATTTGTTTTCAAGAATTGAGTGTTCTACTTCTTGAGTTGATTGAAATTTTATGAGACACAGAAGGTAGCCTCAGTATGTTTTCCCAAAATGATCTTCTTGATGTTCTTGGGGTTCTCAGTGAAGGTGGTTGAATGGTTCTTCCTTGTTCTTCAGTTATTTCTTACTCATGCATTTAACATATAGAATTTTTGTATTGGTTTTTCTTCTTTCCTCTGAATATATTTCTTCATCGGTCTTCTCTTTCATATTTTAGGTCTGACAATAAGAGTTAGTACATCACGTTCAATATTTCTCATTCCTCATACTATCAAGATATGGTCACCTAATATATCTACAATAATAATTAAATAAGATAGAAGAATTAGAGTTAGCAAATATGAACATTAGAATAATCAAAATAATTTGAAAAAGTATGGAGTAAAAGAGTGTGGTAGACTAGTAATGGTAGCCTTTACATAGGTAGGCTTCAACAATAGGTGCACATCACCAACCTCCAATGGTAACCTTCTATCGGTAACATTCAGCAATAACCTTCAACAGTATGCTTGCATTAGTGACCTTGGTATCAGTGACCATGTATCGGTGACCTTGTATTGGTGACCTTGAATCAGTGACCCTTGAATCAGTGACCATGTATCGGTGACCTTGTATCGGTGACCATATACTTAGATAAATTCTGAATAGTATGCTTAAAATGAGTGCAATGAGATTAACAGTATATAGGTATTACTTTGAGATAAGCACGATTTTAACATAAATGATTATCCTGTAAGAGAAACAAGATGCTTTATATAAATGAAACATGATTTGGGATTTTCAAAATAGGTGAGTGCAACAATATTCCCCTTTCTAATAATCACAAATTATTTCATTGAATTGTTATGTTTTAAGTAGTTCTGAATCAAGGTTATACACGTTCTATAGTTCCATCAGTGATGTTAGCATACAAATATCAGTAAATCATTAAAATTGAATTAAATTAAAGTCAGAACATATAAATTGACGATAGAACACCTCTCCCCCTTAGTAATTTACAAAAATAATACATAACCAAAATAGATAGAACCAAGGGCTTGTATTCAATATACAAAAAAGGAATACAATTATCCCTATTAGCTAAGACAGTTCACTGTCAATCCCCATCAGAGATGTCCATTGGAGATTTGGATTTGGAAGCCGAGGAGCCAGGTGCTGAAGGTGAAGGGAGAGGCTGAGGGATGGCAGTTAGCAGTGTGGAGAAGCATCCACCAAGGCATCAGTAAGCCTCTAGTGAGTAGATCTCTAGGGAATCATGGGGGTCAAGCTTCTGATGGCCTGAGTAGGAGTCATCAATGGAGAAGCACTGATGGAACCTGAAGGAGCTGAGGTAGAAGGAAAAGATGGAGTAACAATGATAGGGGTGTAGTCCACATGGGTAAAGGGCAACAGAAGATTCCTGAAATCCATAATAATACTACATCCTCTTTCCATGGTAGAGATAAAATCATCCTTATTCTCCATAAATTTATCTAAGGTGACAGTCAATTCCCTGAGCCTTCTAACCAGATCCATAAAGTCCAGAGTGACAGGTGGAATCCTTAAATTCTCCAACAACAACTTAAAGTGACCAACCTTCTGATGCTTAGTATATACACTTTGGTAATAAATGTCAACATGATCCATTTATTGCCTTTAAATCTTGAACAAATTCCCTTAAATAATCTCCCACAAACTTAAGAATTTCCCTGGTAATGGAAATGAATGGAGTCACTGATTGAGGGTCCTCGGTAGTGGTACTAGAGAATCAATCTACTTCATCTCTAACAACATATATGAAATCCACTATATCAAATAGAGGAGATGTTGAAGTGAAAGAATATGCACCTTGGGGTTCTTGGGATAAATCCACCATCTCCTTGAACGAATTGGTATGCCCACTGATGAGTCTTTTCACATCATCATCTTGGCCTATGGCATGTGTTTCTATAGACATCTAGAAGTCCTCAAACACAGTTATAAACTGCTGAACCAGACTCTTGATATATTCGATATCTTTATACACCTAGGCTCTTGAATCCATATATGTGTCCAAGCTGGCAATAGACTACATCACCAATTCCATATAATCTTCCAATGCTTGTAAATAATTTTGACATATCATGACCTTATGTGACATAGCTGATTGAGAGGTTGAAACTAGAATTTCCATTTTATAAGTGACAACTTATTGATTTTCAGTCACAGACATATCTAAATCAAACGATCTGACATAAATGTGGCTTCTCACATATGAATATATTGATTCCAAATCTTCCTTCGTCACATAATCTCGAGGAAGAAGTTCTACTGGCTGCACAATAGTAGTTTCTAAAATATAATGAATTGGAGAAAATCTAATAGGCTGCTTATCTCAAGAATCTCCATAATCTAATCCCAAAACTACAATGTCAGGTGCTTTTTTCTAGTCCTCTATTTCATGAGCAACGACAACTGATCCTGTAGCAATAGGTTCCTCCCCCTCACATGGGGCATTCTCCTAATTAACCATATCCATCTCTTCCATACCTCTATAAGCAGCAGCATCAACAGGAGAGCCCTTTGAATCTTCTTCTACTGAATCCTCAACAACTACCACTGCAATTCCAGCTTCAACTGAATCAGAAACATCATCATCTTCACTTTCTACCATTTCTGTAAGTCCTATTAGAGGAATAAGACTTAGAAATTCCTCCTAACTTTCAGCAGTAGCTGTTTCAATGTTAGGATGACTTGAATCAGAGTCCTCATCCTCATATGAGGTATCTCTAATGTCTCTTAAGTCATTTTCAGTCCCTTCTTCTTCACCTTTATCCTCATCACTATCCTTTAGGACCATATCTCTTCTACGATACCTTTTTGTCGGACTGGGCACACCAAATGACACAGTACTAGTATGAGGGTTGGAGAAAATGTCAGGATCACTCCTATCATCTATAGGATAATCCTATCCTTCTTTCAAAATATCATCTTCTTCTCCTTATTCTACTGAATAGGTAGGCTCAACATCATCAGGCTTTAGACTAGGGTCTCTCTTATTCTTAGTCTAAGTAGGAAGAGCCACGAGGTTAAACTCTTCATATACCTTAGCCTTATCATTCACCCATCTCCTCATCCATCGATTCCAGTTGATCTTCATCATCTTGAAAATCACTTAGGTGATGTAATTTTTATCTCCCATAACAATAGTTTCCTCCTCAACTCCAACAAATCATTTCACATTCTTCGTAAGGGATATCAACTGAGCATGAAATATGGCATTGGATTTGGAACTGGGCTTTGTCATATCTTTTAGTTGAATCATAAACAACCAACATAAGTAGATCTTAATTTCTTTATTCAATAGATATAAGATAAAACCATCATGAAACATTAAATATCCAAAGTCCCCTCTTTTGGGACTAAACACATGCTGGACAAACATAAACAGTAGCATGTCTTCTCTTTCCATCTTAGCAGCAATATAATTTCGAGGGATCCCACTCCTTGTCATTTTGTCTAGAGCTTCTTCATAATAAAAGAACACAGTAGTGGGAGGCACCACTTTTGTATAATAGTCAAAAATCCCTTCATATGGTACTCTCAATCATTCATCCCATTCAACAGAGGACAAGCTCACAGATACTCTATTCACTTGTAAGGACATTTGGTGCTCATCATAAGACTGCTCAAAACATAGAAATTCGTAAAACCCCTTCACAATCATTGGATAATAAGGTCCATCATTTTTGAAAAGCACTTGACCCAACCCTGAGCTTCAAGTTCCTTCTTCCCTAATGATTGGCTCCTCAGCAACCATTCCGATCTAATATCCTTCTCAATCATTATTTTCCTCTTCAATAAATGAGGGTTAGTCACCTTTTCCACTAACTGGCATCTACTACATGACTCATCTCATGGTCTCTTAGGATCCGGCACATTCCCTTCATCACTTACTAGAAGACTCTTCAATATACACATAAATATGGAGCGGTTCAAGGTTTTTAGTAGATGTTTTAGGTTCAGGAGAAAACGATTTGGGAGAGGGTTTGATGTGGATCGAGATGTGGTATGGGTTTTAAAATTATCATTTAGGGATCGAAAAAAAACTCAATTAAAAGAAATTAATATAACGAAAAACATTTCAAATTCCAGTAGAGAAATGCTAAAGTCATAGGCTTAATTCAACTATCGGTAAGGCGTCATCGGTAAGCTCCTAACGGTGAGGTACTGTCAGTAAGGTCCTAATGGTGAGGTCCTAACAGTAAGGTCCAACAGTGAGGTCCTTTCGGTAAGGTCTAACTGTGAGGATTCTAATGATGATGTTTCTAATGGAGAAGTATCTAATGGTGAGGTTTCTAACAGTGAGGTTTCTATCGGTAAGGTCCAATGGTGAGGATCTATTGGTAAGGGCCAACTGTGAGGTTCTATCGGTATGGTCTAATAGTGAGGTTCTAACTTTGAGGTTTCAAACCTTAACATCTAATCATTCCTATCTCATGGTTGATGTGGTTTAATCTCTCATAATTTAAAGGCTTTATGAATATATCATCTAATTGGTGTTCAGTACCAATGAATTCAAGACTGATATCACCTCTTTGATAACGATCTCTCATTAAGTGATGTCTCATATCAATATGCTTCATCCTAGCTTGAGATAATGTTTTTTTAGAGATTTTAATAGCAATTGTATTATCACACATTATTAAGACATGTTTGAATAGATATCCATAGTCTAGTAAAGTGTGTTTCATCCACATAATTTGATCACAAAAACTACCCGCAGCTATATATTCAGATTCCGAAGTAGATAATGATATATAATTCTAATTCTTTCCAAACCATGACAATAGTGAATTTCCTAAAGTGTGACATGTTCCAGAGGTTCTCATTATATCTAACATGAAACCAGGAAAATCAATATCTGAATAACTCATTAGATCAAATGATAGTCTTCTTGGATAAAACAGACCTAAGATTTTATTATACTTGATATATTTAAATAACCTATTAATAGTAGTTAAATGAGACTCTTTTGGATTGGATTGAAAATGAGCACACATTCATACAATTAACATAATATCCAGTCTTCTAGCATTAATGTATATAAGACTTCCAATCATTTATATATAATATGTTTGATCCAATGGTTTACCAGTTTCATCAGTATCCAACTTACAAGTGGTACTCATGGGTGTATCGCTACCTTTATTGTTGTCCAAAAAAAACATTTCAAGAGATCCTTTGAATATTTTCATCGATTTAAATCAATACAATTTTTATTTTGAAAATTTTGAAATCCACTGAAAATTTTATGTTCCCCCAATAAACTCAATTCAAATTCATCTTGCATCATTTTTGAAAAATCAGTGCAAAACGAGTTTTTAGAGGATCCAAAAATCATATCATCTACATAAATTTGTACTATTAAAACATAATTGTAAATCATTTTAATTAAAAGAGTATGATTTATTATTCATTTGGTAAAACCTTTTGACATATGAATAGAACTAAGTCTATCATACCAAGACCTTGGAGCAAGTTTCAGACCAAATAAATCATTATAAAGTTTGAAGACATGATTTAAAAAATAGGGATTTGTAAAACCTAGAGTTTGTTCCACAAATACATATTCACCTATATACCCATTTATAAAAGCACATTTGACATTTATTTGATAAATTTTGAAATTGATATGAGCTGCATAAGCAAGTAATATACTAAGTGAATCTATTATACCTACAGGAGAAATGGTTTCTCCATTGTCTCTCCCTTCATCTTGACTATATCCTTGTTCTACCATTCTAGCCTTGCTTATAAATATATTTCTAGACTCATCAACTTTGTTCCTAAATACCCAATTACTGCCTATTCTCAAATTTCCTTACGTGTATCCACTAATTCCAAGTCATTGTTTCTTTCAAACTAATTTAATTCTTATTCCATAACCATCATCGAAAATTCATCATTGATAGCATCATTAAAAATTTTGGGTTCAATCTGTGAATGAAAAAAATGATGTTCAACCTGGTTTTTCAGAGAAGCTGTAGTTTGTGTCCCTCTATTTAAATTACATAAAACATCATCTAAAATATGATTCTTGAGAGTTCTAATACCTCTTGAAATAGATGAATTGGACTCCTCTTGAATGACTACATGTTCATATTTACTAAGATCGAAATCTGGAAAATTTCCAGAATTGGTTCTTTTCACAGGGATATTATTGTCTTTATCCTTAAAGTCCATAACTGACATATCTTCCTCAAGATATTGAAAAATGTTTGGGTTCATGTAGATCAGTCTCATCAAATATTACATGAACTCATTTGTCCACAAATTTGGCTATCTTATTAAATACTCTATATGTTTTACTCGAGATTAAGTAACCTAGGAAAATTCCTTCATCTATTTTAGAGAAAAACTTGTCAAGATTGTCCTTAGTGTTATGGATAAAGTATTTGCAACCAAAAACACTAATGTAATTAACCTTGGCTTTATATTATTCCAAATCTCATAAGGGGTATTCTTACGAATAGGTCTAATTAATACTCTATTGATAATATAGAATGTTTTATTTATAGCCTAATCCCAAAAATAAATTGTCAAATCATATTCATTGAGCATTATCTGAGAAATATATTGAAGGGTACTATTTCTTCATTCCATGACTCCATTATGTTGAGGTGTTCTAGGAGAAGAGAAATTGTGACTATAGCCATTGTGTGAGCAATAAGATTCAAAATCCTAATTTTCAATCTCACGGCCATGATCACTTCTCAATGTCTTAATACTATGTCCAATATTATTTTCTATGGACATGGAGTATTTGATAAAATAAGAAAAATATTCTAAATTGTGAGATGAAAAGTATAACAAACTTTACCTAGAGAAATAATCATTAAGAACATAAAAATATTGCATCACAAGTAGAGACTTCATTCATTTTTTAACTAAACTTTGTGTTGTTTTCCCTTTTGATAGCGATTACACACTTTGTCAAGTAGAAATTACTGTTTAGGTGTGTCTATAACTATACCTTTCTTATACGGTTTCCTAAGAGAGGGAACATTGTAGTGTCCTAATCTTCTATTCCATAACCAAGATTACTTATAAAAATCATTTTAGAAAGAACCATTTTTCTTGGATAAGGAATTTAAATCAATAGCATACACATTTTCATTTCTATAGGCAAGGAAAACTAAATCATTATTACAATAAAAAACATTGCATGAATCATTTTCAAACTTGACATTAAAACCATCATCTCACAACTGAGAGATTCTATGTAAATTGTACTTTAATCCATCAACAAAAAGTAATTTGGAAATTAAAATTGTATTTGGGTTACTAATCTAGCCTAAGCTGACGATTTTTCCTTTAGAATTATCAACAAAGGTTACATATACACCATCAATTATTATTAAGATCCTAAAGAAAGAGTAGTCTCATCTCATATGTCTTGAAAATTCACTATCCAAGTACTATAATGTTTTATAGGAACTGTTTATGAAATTTCCTACAAGACTGATTAAGCATGGGGTAAATTTGGTGCCCTAAATTTCTTGGGTCTAGAGAGCCTAGAAAGTATAACTTTATGAACCCATATTTGTTATAAATATTTCCTATAATCAACAGATATATTTTGAGACATAAGGACTTTTTTAGGTCCTTTGGAAAACAGTCTTTTAAACATGGTCTATAACTGGAACTAGCAATGAACTATCCATATTTTGAAATAAATTTAGTTTTAATAATTATTGTCTATCCTAGTTAATATCCTAGACCAGTTGTGTATTTTAGGGAATTTTTTTATCTAGCCACTGAGTCAAGGTATCTCTACGAGTAGTAATCTTTTCCAAATCCTTTATTAATTGGTCATTTGATAATTTCTGTTTAGTAATTTTTTAATTGTTGATCACATTTCTCTTTCTCAATATCTAAATCAGATTTGAAATATTATTTAAGGCATGTTGTCTTTTTAACAGTTTATATTTATCCTTGAGTTCATTATAGGTATCCTCAAGCATCACATAGTATTCAAATAGTTCGTCCTTAGTCATATTTTCCTCATTGTTTGATTCACTTTCATTCCCATAATAGAAAGTATTATGTATAGAAGAATTGGGTGTTACCTCGAGTGGTTCTGTCATGAAACACAGATTTTCACATTTGTACCTTTCACTATTAGAGGATTCAGATCCACTTCAGATATCTTTTGAGGCACTACATGTAGCTTTCATAGCCCTTTTTTAACACTTTCCCTTTTCTTCATATTTATTCATAAATTAAAGCTTGGGGAAATCATCCTTCACATGGCCTCTTCATTTACACTCATAAAAGACTATCTCATTTGTATTGTCATTCCATATTCTGTCATTTTCCACTATCCATTATTTTCAAACCAACCTTTGTATTTTTATTTTATAATGAACTTTTTCATTTGATAGAACTTATTGAATCTCCTTGCAAGATTATCCATCTCATAATCACTATCAGAGTCAGAGTCTTCACTTGTGGAAGTGCCTATAGAAGCTTGAACTTTTTTTATCCTTGTTCTTTGAGGTAACAGTCTTGAAGGCTACAGATTTCTTAATTGGTTCTTCATATACTTCTTGATTCACATTAATTTTTTCATACATCTTAAGCATTCCAATTAGTTCCATCACTGGTAGTTTGCCTATGTCATAGGATTCTCGGATAGAAACAGAAGTTACTCTCCATTTTTCAGGTAGGTATCTATGTAATCTCATAATATGGTTCTTGTTTTCCACTTGTTTCCCAATAAAACTCATGGTATTCACTATTTTATTGATCCTGAGATACATTTTAGAGATAGGTTCATCAGGCATAATTTGAAAATTATTGGATTTAATAGTATAATTATTTAATCTCCTTTTTTAACATTAGTTGTTCCCTCATGTGAAACAGCAAATGTTTCCAAAATTTCATAATCATTTTTAGAAGCAGATATTTTATTGAATTCTTCATCACCTAGAGAACAGTATGAAGCATTAATTTCTTTACTGTTATTATTAAATGTATCTTTAGTGAATTGAAACCATATGTCCCTAAAAGTAGCTGGAAATATGTGTTGTTCTTCAATTGATTCCAATATTTCAGGACCTATTCTTTCTCGATACATTTTAATTTTTAATTTCCACTGAGCATAGTTATTCCCATTAATTAAAGGTAGAATATTAGTATCAGCACCCTCAACTTTGTTATCCATTGTTAATTAGAATTTAAAGAACTGCAAATTTAGAGATGACAGAAATTTTAAGATCATTAATATACTAGAAAAATCACAGTTGAGAAGAATTTGAAAACATGAAAATAAAGAACCTCTTATAAAAAATGAAGGTTTTAGTGGAATCTAAATAGGGGTTGAATTGAGTTCCTACATAAAATTTTGTCTAAAAACCATATTTTTAAAGTATCCCCGAAGTTTAAAATGGCCCAGTTAATTATGGCAGCATAGATGTAAATGTTTAATTAGTCAACAGGTATCCTAAATGATAATTAATACACAGTTGAATCAGAGTAAAATACCAATTAGACTTTTTAAACAAGTTTACTAAATTAAAAAAATACACACACTAACCAAAAATTACAATCAAAGTGCAGGAATATAAGTTTTTTGTTTTAGGAAATATAAGCAGAGGAAAATAAATAAAACACATTATAAAAAAATATAGTGCACAGTGAAGTAAAACAAGAGGTTGCGTCTCAATCTGAGACATAATCCTCTCAACTTGGAGATCACCTACCACCAAGCAGTTTATATTAGAAGTAAACATGATACACAGCCTGTATCGGGCTTTACAAAAGTTTTCAAAAACTGTCCAAGGTTGAAACCCTCTTCCACAATTCTTAGTGGGTTCAAACAACCAGTATAGACCCGACACGGTCTCTTACACATTTATACGTGGGAAACAAATGTATAAGAAGCTTTATTTGAGGATATACAGTATCCTCCCGTTTAAGCACTAGAGACAGTGTGTGATACAGATAGACATAATCACTTCTCAAAAATGTAAAATGAAAGAACCCAATAGAGCTAAGACTATAATCTTGATTTTAGAGATCTCTATGTGTTATATTTTCATATTTGGACTCCTTGGAGTAAATAATTTTATTTTTGAGTCTATCATCAGAATTTGTCTCCAAAACAGTGTGTGGCAACTCCAGGTACTAGATTTCAAAATTTAAGTGTTCTACTTCTTGCATTGATTGAATATTTATGATACATAGAAGGAAACCTCAAGTTTTTTTCCCGATATTATCCTCTTGAAGTTCATTGGGTTTATAGTGAAGGCTTGCGAATGATTCTTCCTTGTTCTTTAGTAATTTCTTTATCACGCATTTAACTTATGGACTTTTTTACTCCTTTTTATCTATTCCTCTATATATCATTCTTCATCAGTATTATCTTTCATATTTTAGGTACGAAAATATGAGTATGTAAATCACATCAAATCCTTATTGTACCTCGTTCAGTTATGATATGGTCTATTGATATATCTATAATAAGCATTAAATATGTCAGAATCATTAATGTTATAAAATATGACCGTTATAATAATCATAAAAATTTGATAAATTATGTTGTAGAATATTATGGTATACTGGTAATAATAGCCTTCACAACGGTAGGCATTAACAGCGATTGCACATTGGAAACCTCCAACTATAACCTTCAACTAGAAACATTCGGCGATAACCTTCAACAACAGGCTTGCATCAGTGACCTTTGTATCAGTGAACTGGTATCAATGAACTTGTATTGGTGACCTTGTATCAGTGACCATTGTATCAGTGACCACATATCGGTGACCTTGTATCGGTGACCTTCTATCGGTGACCTTGTATCGGTGACCATCTACTTAGATAAATTATGAACTGTAAGCATAAAATGAGAGCAGTGAGATTAACAGTACATTAGTATTACATTGAGATAAGCATGATTTTCACAAAAATGATTATCCTGTAGGAGAAACAAGATGCTTTATATAAATGAAACATGATTTGGGGTTATCAAATTAGGTGATCCCAACGACTATTTATAGGGGGATATTTCGTGTCCTTTTATAAGTTGGGGGATGGAACACATTGAATTTTTAACTGATTCAATTACACTCATGTTTTTATCGTTATATTGTTCTTAAAGTAAGAACTAATCGATCATTATATAAGATAAGTTCTATATATGGCTATCCAATTGTTTTTGGACAATTGCTATGTCATTTTTATACCAAATATTCTTTGATTGCCCCTCCTAATAAACAACATATTACATTAATCGTAGTAATTAATTTTTTCTGTTTTTAGTTTTCATTATAAAATAATATTTACATAATATATATTATAAAATATTATTATTAGAAATATTGTTTTTAAATTTAAATTATTATTAGTGAATGAATCATATTTGAAATTATTCCAGATGATGTAGTGAAAAAGAGGGTTTCCAAATAGGCAACTCTTATAAATATAGAAGCTTGTATTACCGAATATTAATATTAAAATGTTCTGAATAACCAAAATTAGTTAAATTTAAACATAATTGTACTTTTTCAACATTAAATCCAATTTAATATATAATTTATCCTTGAGTATTATTTAAATAAAAATAGAGATTTAAAATAATATCATTTTTTCACTATTTATAAAAAATGATCTTTTTCATAAAAATCAAAAAAAAATAAGCAGAAGATGTTGTTGATGTTATTATTTCAAAATATAAGCTCATTTTTTTAAAAAAGTTTATAGAAATAAAAAAAATTAAATTAAATTTATCTTTGAATAGTGTGACTAAACCATTATTTTTTGAAATAATAGTATTTCAAAAAACATTTAATTTTATATTAAATGATAATTTATTAATTCAAATGAAAATATAAAAATATTCATCATTATTTGTTTATTAATATTAGAAAAATCAATCTAATGGTTTGGTTATAATGGTATACTATATTTTAGTTCATTTAGGATCAATGTTTTTTGTTCCACAAGTTATCAAAGAGATTAAAATTAATGAAATAAATATCTTGGGCGGATTATTCACATTGTTCAATGACTTATACACTATTTAACATATTTTTTTCTTTTATAATATACTTTTTTACATTATACCCACATTAGAAATATTTTATCCTAACTATTTGATCTTGAGATCATAAATCATGTTTTTTATATTCAAAAATTCCATTGGTGAAAACCCACATTGAAAAATGAGTTTATAAAACGTCCTCTTATTAATAGATATAGGTAAATAAGAATATCATCACGTATAACACATAACATAGTTTGAAATTTAGGGAAATTTGGTTTAAAGTAATGATATGTTCAAGTAATTGAATAAAAAATATTTATAGAGAGTTATAGAGTTCATTAATCAAAATCCATTGACCAATCAATGAAAATTTAAGGACTTCAAAAGCAAAAATATTTGATGATTTAAAATACTATTTGTTTCGTACGGTATTATGGTAATATGATAAAATTATTCTCAAGATCATTTTCTCAATGTTGAGGAATTGTTTTCCTATCTTTGAATATTCGTTAATATACATACATGATATCATTCCATATAATAAGTATAATTTCATCATTTGGTTGTGGGTATGTATATTTAAATACATCACTTAATCAATCAAATGATCATCCAAAAATGAATCTTTTATTCCTAAGGCACTAAATTTATCATTTAAAATATCATAAGATCTATAAATTACTGACATGTCTTTATATTTATCTCTAACTATTTTCCAAAACCACATCTATTAGAATAAATTATTCAATAAAATTCATTAGTCTCTAAACCACAATAGTAAAAAAACTGTTTTATCATTAGTATTTATTAATACAATATATTTTATGTAATAAAAATTAGATATTTATAGTAACATTAGGTTGGCCTATCATAGGAATTAATTAGATATTTCCCTTCTGTTATGGGTTCATTCCATATTTTTGATATTGACATAATGGGTTGTCACCTGACATACAGGTTGTACTTTTTCTAAACCCATTTTAATATAGTTAATATAACATTCTGATATTATAATGACACATAATTACATCAACATCAATTATAACATAATCCATAAAGTCTAAAAATAAAATGTATCATATGTATAGAAAAATTATTAGTATTCTACCTCAAATAATTTTTCCCTAAAATATATACAAGACCAATGTGTTATAATAATAGATAATTTTCCCAAAACATATTTCTTATTCATAGACATCCACTACAAAAAATACTTAAAAGGGGGATTTTAATACTTTGAACATATGATGAATCGTAAACTAATAATCCTATGATGGTTTATAAATCTATTATATTTATGACTGTATATATTCTTCTGAAATTCATACAATACATAGAAGTTTCATGATTCTGAAAACCAAAATAACAATGTAAAATAAACGTATCAAGTATAATTATATAGTAAAAATAAATACTACAAACATTTTATTTCAATATAGGTCCATTCTTGTACTAGGTGTTAACAATTAGAATAAGGAATCGACTTGGATAATGCCAGAATTCCCACATTTAATAGAATGAACTATAAATGGATCACTATGATGAGATTTATTTACTCTCATTATACTATTCTTTTATCCATGGAAATTCATCACATTATGGACTTCATTTAAACATATAAATAATTTTCAAATTCCACTAAATCAAATTCTTGAATGTCTATTTCCATGTATCTGAATTGATTGTAATCTATATATTTTTACACCACTGATTCATCCACTCAAGCACTTAGTGACCTCGATCCTTCTCATATTTGGAGAGTCCATAGTTGGTTAATTTATAGTTCTTTTGTAATAATTATGAAAAAATGATAAACAATATTCGTGATAACATTCATTCATATCATCATCCCATTGTTCTACATGTATTCACTAAATTTTCCAACATATTCAATTTTTACTTGATTACATCATGTTAAATCCATTAACTAAATCATAACAAAATAGTTTAAGAAAAAATAATCATTGTGGGAAAACCATATAATCATTTATTGAATTTCTATATCATGAAACCTTAATTTCAATTATAAACCTCATAGGTTTAACATAGTTCATTAATTTTCCTCATCTATTGAAATATTTAATAATGGTTTGTAATGAAAATTTGAATTATCCATCCATATCTACCAAAATTTTCAAACCAAGTGTGAATTAAGGGTCATTGTCCTGTTCCAAGTAACTGTAGTCATGGCTGACATTCCATGTTTAGAGTTATTAACCCTAAGTACAAATGTTCCAGAACCACATCCACTTGTAGTATTTTTAAATGGACATATTACTATAAAAAAACCTCACAATATACACCTTACATAAATATAAGGATGTTCATATATACATATACTAAAATTTTTTCATAGGTTTGTGTTTTTTTATCTATGTTTTCTTAAAAAAATATCCCATGTTTTCTTCCACAATTCCTCTAATACAAACTAAAACGACTTTAACCCCCATATAATATGAGAAGTGTCTTCCTTACTACGTTGGCATGAGATAAAAGTGATCATATCATAAAGGAATGAAAATTCTGTTGTTTGTGTAAACTATATACATACACAAATGTCATATTAAATTTTAATACCAATATTAAAACATAACATTTTTGAGAATATTATTTTCTTCTCTATAATCTAATTACATTCAATTATTAGTATACATCATAGATTCTTGAAAAAAGAAACATAAAATGGGTGAACTGAAATTCTTTATAAGTGTTATGTATAATATAATATATCATGATTCAATAATCATAATAAATATTCCATGATAAATAACTCAACAAAAAATAAATTTATATAATTTTTTCCACCATTATTCGACAAAGAATAAATAAAATGGCAGGGTATATAACTAAACACACATTCCATTTATTTTATAAAGTGAATATCTTGAATATAAGAGGCATAATTAATTTGGAATGATAAATATATAAAAAGATATTACATTAAATACATAACTGGACTATCATGAATAGAAAAGGAATAATAAATATTCAAAGATAAATTACTTCAAACATGTTCCATTTAATTAATAACTCAGAATTAAATTCCTTAGGATATAATATCATTTTGAAAATATATTGTATAAAAATAACTAAATTCATAATAAATAAAAATATTAATATCTGGACATCATGATCTCAAGAATCATTATACCTCTTTCAATATCATTCTTATGATTATTTAAAACTATGGTCAAACCCCCATTTCATGCTGACATATTGATTCACCGCATGATTATACTATTTCATCTAGGGGCTATATAATTTTTTTTCCCTCCCAACACTATTTGACCAATGAATTCCTCACATATTGAATAATAATTTTAATTCATTAAAAATTTTCCTTACTAGAAAAAAACAATAATGATTAATGATATAGATTTATCAATATTTCCAATGATAAAAAAATTACTCTCAATTTAGAATCCCATATGAATAAATCAAGTATTTTTTAATCAATAATTATATCCTGGATAAATAATATGGATATTTAGAGGAATCATAAATTACATTGATCACTCGAAAGTAAATTTTTCAAGGGAAAGATAATGACTAAAAATATATCATGAAAGGGAATATTAACACATCCCTTTGAAAAAGATGATCAAAACCCATTTGTAAAAATAATGAGAATGATATCATTACAAAACGTTCCATATGTAGTATAAGTAAAATAATGTGTTCTCAATGATTTATAGAATTACCATAAAAGATCCTTTATAACATTCTGGAAGAGAATATATATTTCCCCTTAATATTATAATTCATAAAAAGTGAAATTCTAAAAAATATATTAAATGTATTTTTTTTTAAATAACCTTTGAATTGTATAAATAATTTTTAAAATATTTATTGATTATGGGGGAATAAAATTTCATACATTTTATACAAATTAAAATCAATATTATATTCACATTTTTTATAAAAAGCAAAATGGTCTATGTTTGGCAAACATCCAAAAGATTCCTTTGAATGAATTTTTTAAAATGAAAAATTTTTAAAAAAAATTATTTTAGAATTAGTTTTTAATGTTTTAAAAACATTTTTTTGAAAGAATCTATTTTTATGATAAATTACTTTTAACCAAATAAATTAAGGATTTATGATTTTATGGAAAACACGTTCTCATTCATATTATGTACCAAATAGTGTAAAAATAATACTATTAATTGAATGTGTTGTGAATAAATATATGATAAGAATATTAATGGGGTTAATTAGAAATTTATAAAATAATTCCCTTCATTATAAATTTAACTATAAACAATCATTATTACACTATGATTTTTAAATAAACCTTAAAAACATCATAACAATGAAGTAAGAGTTAATCAACGATTAAATTATGGGTATAAATTTTAATTACATATTATGAAAGTTGAAATAAAATATAAAATTTTCAAAATTATCTACAAAAATAATCATAGAATGTTAATGACAATGAAGAATTAATATAATATAGTAAAATGAAATTGAGTTATGAAATTTATTACTGCTTGGTTATTTTAATGTTAATTTCCATTTGATGAAATATTTTGATGTGAAATATAAAATACCATGAATAATGAATTATTCATGATATTACAAATAAATTTGTAATTATATTTAATATAAAAAGGAAATTAGGTTCTTATTATTACAATGTTTCTCAATGAAGGAAAATAGTGACAGAGTCTCATACCATACATTTCATTTTGGTTGAACATGATTTAACTTCCTTTATAATGGTTTTAAGAATGTAATTAATTTATTCCAAAACCATATTTATAAAATATCATATATTTTCCTCTTATATTATCTGATCACTAATTCGATAGTAATATTTCATTATTATCATTGTTTTGGTTGTCATTTTCCTTGTTTTATAATGAAAATATTCATTTTTTGATTGTTATAAGTATTATATATTTCGATAATATGCATAATTTTATTAATGATTCAAATATAATTTTTATTAGTTAGAGAAATATTTATATTCGTTATTTGAATTTTTACAAGGGTAGTGGATCATTTCACATCGTTGATATGGTAGGTCATACATATGGAAGATTGACATTATCATTTATTTACTAGGTAATAGGGTCAGGAGGTTTGTGATATAATAGTTTTTTATAATAAATATAATTTCATATTTAACAATTATATTCACTAAATTTATCCTTATTTCCTTCCTTGAAATTTAAAAGTCAAATAATGAATCACATCAATTAGTGAAATTGTAGTATAACGTACACATGAGTGACAATATCGTATTTTAAACTAGAATGGAACGCAAGTAGGTATACATGATAATAAAATAAAATAATTTTAATAATATCATAAACATAATAGTAATTTGGTGAATCTATCATTATATCTATCCTTTAATGGTGGTGAAGGAAAACAAATTACATTGGTTCGTGAGGTGATAGTCAAATGTACACAAGGTTGATGATTTCATTTACCAACTAATGGAAGATGAGATAGATATTGGTCATGAAAATAACATAATAATGTATTAATGTATTTAATGTAATGAGGTTATTATATATTAATGAAAATATAATGTTTTATGTATTTTTAATAAGAAACAAAATTAAAATGATCATATAATAATGTTACATCATCTTCAGAAAACAACACTAATTTTTCCAAAAAAAAACTTACAAGGATTGATTTTTTATCAAAATAATTCATTGATGATTACTTTAGGGGATTAAGAATGTTATTTGGGTATTAATTGGCCAAAAACATCTTGGAAGTGTTAATTGTATAGGAGATGTGTTCCCTTTTATAATTGTGGCACAGTACACACATGGAAATAATTACAATATTCAATGACACACACATTGGTATCACATAAAAATCCCCAAAAATAAGTCAATAATGAACCTTCTAGGTGTTAAAGCCTATATGTGTCCATAAAATAGTTTTTTGGAATTTTTAATGATATTATTAACCATTATATTCCATGTTTCACCCATGATAAACTCTTTTTTACCATTACTATAGTAATGAATTTTTCTTGATTAAAATATAAATTGTGGTCATAATTAAGTTTAAATTATTATATCAAATAAAATTTTCTAATTAAAAAAAGAATAAATTTAAAATTTTCAATTACTAGAATTAGTAGAATCTTGTTATAAATTATATATGAAGATATGTGGAAGATATGATTTCGAAAGAAAAAAATTTCATAAGTATATAAGATGTTAATATCAAAATTTAATATGAAATTGTATAAAATGAACTACATTTGATAAATAGTCGTATAATTCATCAAAGTTTATTTGAATATATATTTAAAATATAAATTATAGATATGAATTATATAAATGAAACATTGTTTTCAATATATATCATTAGTTTCTTTATTCATCAAAAAATTAAATTTTTCATAAAATCTCAAATATTCACCCAAAGATAATTTTTTCTGACTATTACAGGATCAAAATGTATATGTAGTTACTCAATTAAAAAAGGGAGGTGAATTGTAAGTTTAAAACATTCTTCTTTAAAAATTAATAAAATATTTTTTTACAAAGTTCTAAAAATTTGATTTACTTAAACCCTCTTTTGTAAGTTCGTTAAAAATGCATTATGTTTAATGAAGATTTATAATGAAATAAGTACACTAGTATAATTAAACAAGATTCTACCTCAAAGCGTATAGAATCTTAAATGAGAGTTACAAAAATTAGATTGTATCAGAAACACTTTCTCATTTTTACACACCAGGGTATTCCCTCAATACAATGATCGATATCTGTTTTGTTATCCCCACAAGTCTTTAATCATTAAAGTGATCAGAAACTGTGGCATCCTTTAACTTTGAGGTCCACGATTAAGTAGGTTATTAGAACCTCTATCTTACTTCATCGTGGAATCCCTCAATTGTGAGCATCAACAATTTGAATATCAAAATCAAAAAATAGAATATTGGATATTTTAGTTTATGGAACAAGATGTTCACGACATAAAACATCAAGAAATTTCCATGAAGAAATTTAGGCAGAGCTATCATTGAGTATCAATTATCCCAAAAGTTCATAGATTCCAACATGTTCAAATTATTGGTTATTTACCGGTGAGATCTATAACTCTTGGGTTTTCCACCAGTGGTTATATTTTTCCAATAATTTTGAAAGGATCTGTTCAGCAATAACGTACAATGGACATATAATAACAGATTGAATGACATCATTTAGCCTAAAAATTATCATTTAGAAAATTCATTATATATTTTTATATTTATATATAACATTATATTAAGGAAAAAATATTAACATAAAAAAGGTTATGAAAATTTTATATTTAGAAATAATAGTATCTCTGAGAAGGATATAAAAACAGATCTACATGTAATTAAGAATCATTTTTTAGGAAATGAGAATTTGATCCTAAAAATTAAACCATTCGAAATTGTCGAACTCTGAATCATATTTTCATTTTTGAATGAATTATAATTTTAGATAGTGTGATACAAATTCATAATTTGGAATAATTTAAATTGAAGAAGATGAATCAGATTAAAATAATTAAAAGAATTGGAATTAAAAAATTTAGGGAATCAGAATCACAATTCTAGATGATTTGGAAATGATGAAGATGAATCGAATTCAATGTTCTACATGATTCAGATTTGAGAAATAGGAATCAGATTCAGGATTTTATGAGAATTAGATTCATAAATCTGAGAGAATTAGAATTATGAAACATAAAACTGTAATAAATTTTTTAAGAGAATCCAAATTTAGAAAGTTATTCATTTTGTATTGGGTTATGGATCTAACTTATTCGATTGGATTGAGGATAATATTTTTATACTTATCTATAAAAAGAACATGTATATAAAATTTATTATGGAAATAAATAATTATAAGAAACTGTGTTTTTTATTTCCAAAATAAAATGTAAAGAGAAAAAATCATAAGAAAAATTTTGAATCAACAATATCATTCTTTTTTGAAAACACAAAGAATCGATTTAATAATGGAATTTTAAAAACTGAACGGGTTTTTATATGAACCTAAAAAATTTTTCTCCCCATTAGTTTATGACTTAAGGTGAATAATACTAACTCCCCCTTAGGTTAAGATATCCCCCTAAGGATTTTATTTTGACTTTATATATTTTTCATCCTTTTATAAGAAAATATATCCCCTTACATTAAGGTTGTATTATTTATGAATTTTCCTCTACAAATTTCCATCCATATACTAATATTCTTTTTAGAACATTATTATCCCCAGTTGTGATTTTAAAAAAGTAATTGAAAATAGTATTATATACATAAAAGTTTCGGAAATAGACAATATCAAACAAATAATAACAATACATTTACATTCAAAAAGGTTTTAAAAATAAAAGATCATATATAAAAGAAAAATAAATATTTCTTCGGTATTAGGTTCATTTTACAAGACCTCAACTTATTCAGGTCCTTGAGATCATCTTGAAATGTTTCTTGAAGAACGTCATAATCTTGAATTTTCTTCTTAAGGAACTAAATCATTTGTTCTCCAGCTATTATCATTCCATGCTAGGATGCAAGCTACTCATCAACCTATTCATTGTAATCTTTTAATCTTTTTAATTAATTAGAAATATAATTCATTTGCACATATAAATACTTATCTTCTTACAATAGAGTATATTGTTTTTAATTTAACCATTATGAGATGTTGTTTGAAAGTGTTTTGAATTTGGATTCAAATTAGATGAAGGCACCCCTTACTATCTCCAAAATATCATTGAATACATTAATATCATTGTTAATCTGATTTTAACACTTTTTTATATCTTTTCAATACTTCCAGGGAGAATCATAATTTTGGACAACAGTTTTGAAATCATCATCAAATTTTATGATATTTTCCATGAAAAGTTTTGTTGATTCTAATTTCTGATTTCTTGATGCTTGAATAAGATGACATCATGACTATTGTATTGGGAAATAATTAGTGGAGTTCACCAACTTCATTAAAAAATAAACAACAAAGTATTTTCTTATATAAGAGGAAAACCTTTCTGATTCCAATTCTAATTTCTTATATGTTACATCATCTTACTTGTTTCATTATTCATTATTAGATTATGTTTTTATTTACCATTAAATTTCCATCCCATCTTCAAAAACCTGAAATCATGTATCCTCATCATCATCATAACCATCTTGATTTTCATCATTTCCACTATCAACATTATCATCTTCGTGATTTTCAGCATCAGAGGGTATTTTATAGAATTCACTGTCAACAAAATTAACATTATGAGCTAGAGATTTGTGGATTTATTTTCCTTCTAAGGAATTTATTGATGATGAGTCAAGATATATTATTAAAGATAACCTATCAGAATGAATATTCATATATGTTTCTTAGATGTGGTTAATCTCATCATCACATTATATTTTTTCACTAGTATCTTCTTCTTTTTGTTCTTCTTCTTCTTGGGATTGTTCATAAATAATCAGAATTAATTGTAGAATAATATATTTTCCTATTTCTAAATGGATACTTTCTTGTGTAGTTGGTTGAGATTGTTGAAAAAGTTCATTTTCATGATGAAATAAATCCTGTGCTTCAATTTGTTCTGAGGCTCTTTTTGTATCATTCAACTATTATGGAACAATCTTAACTTCAATTAACTTTTTCTTAAGCATATTTTTCTTTTCATGTTTCTCACTTTCATCGAATTATCTGATTTCCAAATAATTTGATTCTGCTAGATCTAACTACAACACTATATCTCCTTCTTTTCTCAATTCTTTGACTTTTACCCACTATTCAACAACTTCATTAGAGTTGGATTTATGTTTCTTCGTCATTGGAGGATCCAAATATTGAGACGAATTTTGTGGTTCAGAGACATGAATTTTTTTTTACGTAGGCTTTACTAACTATTTTATTGAGCTATCTACATATTCCATTAACTTTTTAAAAATGTAAAAAAATCGTTTTCATTATAACTAAAACAATGTTTCATTCTTTTAATAGTGTCTTCATTTCAAAAAATATAATCGAATTTTTCAATTAAAATGTAGTAAAATTTGATGAAGATCAAGGAACTCACGATATGATTGCACAAGGTGGAAATATATATCATGATATGATATATGATTGAATCATCATTACTCATACTGATAGTGAGAAAGATATACATCACTATGTTATTCTTCCATTTATTAACATAAAAACCTATCATGAAGATGTCTGTTATTTTCTTAGCATCATTGTGTAATTTTCATGCTATTAAAATAATTTTCATCCATAATACCACAACTCTGAAGTTATCTGAATGAATATAAAGATTTGGATTCTTTATTCCTTCAATACCTATGCAATAAATGTCCATAACTCTGTCAAAATAACCTTATGAATCTGAAATATATGAGAAAAATATTAGGCTTCACCATAATATGGAATCTCAAGAACATTTTTTATTGTCTTATAAGATAATGAATAAGTTTTTATCATAACTCTTGAACCAAAACATATCGTTTCCTCCTTCATTGAAAAACTCAAATGATTGATTAAATTCAATAACCATATCTATGGAAATAGGACTATATTCATCATTTATTTTCACAACGAAAATTCTCTCCCATCCTTAAAAAATTATGATATTTCTTATAAAAAATAATTCCTATGAAATTATTACAAATAAACTAACCATTCACTGATAATATACCAATCCTTATGTTCATTATTCATACACATCGATGTCTGAGAGGATACTGAAAAATATATTCATAACATAAGAAAGAGATCTATAAACCAAAACTAAAACATTGAAGGGTAGTAACAACTCGTGCATGAAATATGTAGAATTTTATGTGGGGAATGAAGGTCTCCTATTTTATATAGGTGTCAAGATGATGGTTCAACATCCAAGAATGGTAAAATGGTTGAAATTGATCTGATATAATCCGACTATTCTGATTGATCTGAATAATGTTTATATATTTCTATCTTTTTTAGGTTAAAGAAAATAAAATGGATTTAATGAAAGATGGATCCAATAAAAAATTTTATAAAATAGTACTGAAAACCCAACAAAATTGAATTGAAACTACGAAGTAAAATTTATGAAGATATAAATTTCGGAGTTCTCAGAATATATTATATTATATAATAAAATTCTTCTTTGGTATCATAGTTTTTTAAAAGTTCTATTAGGGTTCAGAAATTGTTTTTATGTTCTAAAAAGTTTTATTATTTTCTGACAGAAATTTATTACAGGATACAAAATTTACTCCCCCTATGAAGAGGAGTATCTTAATGTTAGGAGATGGTTTTATCAGAAAGTAGAGATGATTTATTACCATATAGTTAACATTCCTAAATTTAGTTTAATGCATTAAAATATATCAGTAGGTAATTATTTTGAAGACATATCATCAAATTGTTCTTATGTTATAATGAATTGTAATATAATTTCACTTTTATGGGTGTGATCCTTTTGTAAGGTATGAATAATATATATGTTCTATTTAGGAGAGTAATGTGAATGGTTTTTTCATAAGGATATGGTATAAGTGTTATAAAATAGTATCTTAGTTTTAGTAATACTAGTTCCATAATTAGTTAGTGTGTGTTGCATCCCCAACACTTGAGGATTAAACATTCTAACTGCTACATATTTAGCTTCATTAGTAAAAATTGCTACAGAGTGTTGTTTCATACATGACCAAGAATCTAATAAATCTCATAAGAAAAGATGAGTTCTGAATGTTTTTTCCTCTCCATTATAAACCCAAAAAAATCAATAAGTAATTTTTTTAAACAAATTCATTTCAATAAGAATAGAAAAGTCCTAAATTCATAGATTCCATTAAAGAATGAAAAATTATTTTCACTTACTTTTAATTCGATTATTTTGGATTAAACTGATATATTGGACTTAAGTATACTAAAAAAATATGTCTGGATGAGTATATGTTATGTATAGTAATATTCATATCACACCTCTAAAGCATATTTGATCTACTGGTTTCCCAACTTCATAAAGATCAAACGTATTCGAGGTTCTAATTGGAGTACATATACCTTTTCTGTATTTATAATTTTTAAGAATATATTTAATATACTTATGTTGAGATATATTCGTTACATTTGGTTTTGGAGAAATTTCAAAACCATGAAAAAATGTTAACTCCCCCATCATTCTTATTTCAAACTATGATTTCATAATATTCAAAAATGAATCATTTAATGATTGTTGAGTTGATATGAATATAATTTCATTATCATAAATTTTAATAATTGAAACATTTTTAATTTCATTCTTTTATAAATTGGTTGGATTAGTATTTTCATTAAAATAATTATTTTTTAACAAAAATATTATATGTCTATCATTCCGGGACTTATTGTCTTGTTTCTGAAGATATAAATCATTAGTAATTGTAAAAACATTACGATGTGATTTCTCTTAAATACAATGATTTTTTTCCACATAAAATTCATATTGAACATATCTGTTAAAGAAATATCACTTCACATCAAATTGGATAAGTTTGATGTTAAATAATGATAAAAATGATGTGAGAATTAAAATAGATTCAAGTCTAGAAAATGGTGTATATGTATCTTTGGAGTCATTTCTGTCTTGTTGATTATAGAATTTAGCAACTAATATTTCCTTATTCCTTATTATGATTCCATTTTCATCACATATATTTTTCAAGACCAACATTACTCAAATTACAGAAATTTATTTGGGTGTTTCTACCAAGGTCCAATGATTATTAAATTCATATTCATTTAGGTCATCTTTTTTTTTCTTCAATCTAATCTGAATCACTTATAGTTTCATCAGTACATTTAGTTTCTAATTGAGAATAAAAATCTAGGTGTTCTATTTCATTCCTTAAATAACATTATTCCATATGGTTTCATGTACATCAACAATGATAGTATCACTCTGATGATTCCATATAAACAACTGATTTGGGTTTTGTAAAACTTGTTAATAAACATAGGTTATAATGTATTCTAGAGTGAATACTTAAGAAATTTTTTATGAGTATTCTCCAAATTAGATGAATCTTTAATCGAAGGTTGATAATCAGTTTCTGAACACACATCCAATGATGTAGTTTGGGGTTGTTTAAACAAAATTGATCAGTTTCATCATATTTAACATCTATTTTTACATCAACAGTACATGAAATTTTATTAGTGACACTATAATTCCTTAAGGTAGAATAATATATTATGATAATTCCTTCAGCATATTTTAGTGCTAATTTTTGTAATTTTTCATTTTTATTCAAAATGAATACTTTTCTTCCAATTAATATAAAGTATGAAACTTCTGTTTTAAATCATGTCCTCAAATCATACAGTGTTTTATTAAGAAATGGCCATATTAAAACTCTATTTATTGTATAAAAAGTAGTACATACAGCTTAATCCAAGAAATGATTAGCAATTGAGTATTCACTCAATATGGCTCTAATAGTTGCTCGAAGATTTTGATTCTTTCTTTTAAAAAACCATTTTGCAGAGGAGTTCCATGAGATGAGAGGTTATGAGTAATTCCTTTCTTAAGAAAAAATGTTTAAAAAACTAAATTGAAAAATTCTCTGTTGTGATCACTATTAATAGTTATCAACGAATGGTTTTTCTCATTTATATCTTTTTTTGGAAAATAATTGAAATAATAATGGGGTTGAAGTTTTTTTTTCTAGAAAATTGTCCCATTTAAATCTAGTGTAATCATCAACTAAATCAAACACAAAGCATTTTCATCTACTAATTCTAGTTTGTGTTGGTCCAAAAAATTACATGTACACTGAATATAATGAATAAAAATATGAGACATCATTAGTAGATAAAAATCATGAATTATGTTTCTTGTCAAGCTGGGAAATATCACAAGACTTTGAAAAATAAAATCTAAGATCTAGAAAATTATTAATAAGTCTTTTATTAGTTAGTTGACATAATATTCTTTGGTTATAGTGTCCTAGTATTCAATTCCATTACCAATATTTGTCTTCCATTTCACTAATTAAAGGTATTTTATGTCTCCAAATGTATTTAATGTTTATTATATAAACATTCTAGTGTTGATGGGTGGAAAACATTAATACATCCATTTAATCTGGTACTAATAATTTTTCATTCCTAAAATTTACAAGGTAATCATAGTCATATATTTGAATTATTCTTATTAGTTTTTCCTTAATACATATAATGAATAAATCATTTTATATTAATACATTTACAAGAAGAAATATTTTACTTATACTAAAAATATATCTTGATCTTTTTCTATGAAATTTACTTTTCTACCTTTTATATCAATTATATTTTAAAAGAAGTTTTTATTACTATTCATGTACTCCGAACATCCACTATCAATGTACCATGTTTTTTTGTTAGTACATTCTTTTTTCCCTGAATAAATAAAATTATATATTCGTAATCCAAACGTTATTGGATCATGATATGATAGAATGTAAAATCGTAGTAATCAATATGTTCATTGAAAAATGATATTTATGAATACCCAATTATTGGATTTTATTTAGAGAACATTTTTTCTTAAAATATCAATAACTTTAACACTTATTGAAAAAAATGGAAGTTTTATGAATAAAATAACGAAAAAATAAAACTGGTATTGAGTGACAATAAACAAATCTTAATCAATTACAAAGAGATAAAATTTGTGAATAAATTTAATCAAAATTATGTTAACCTAATGTAAGATTTGATAAATGTTCCATTAAGTAATATATTTTAGATTTTCTTTTTGTGACTAAATTTTTATCCTCATAGTCATTGGTATTAGTATTAGAGTTAGTCTCTAAATCATTTTTCATAGAAATAATATTTTCAAAATAATTAAAAAGTTTATCCGTCTCATAATTATCATATTTAATTTTTTTAGAAATAATAAAACATTCAAAATATTTTACAACATGATATTTGGAATGATCTGATACTTATTTTGTTAAAATATTTATTCTAGATTTTTAATTTTAATGTTTCTTTTTAATTATACTATTTTCATTTACAATAAATAAGGAAAATCTAGATAATTATTTAAAAGAATATAAGATATCTTCTACTGAGGAAGATTATTCATCTGAGGAAATAGGATTTTCTTAATTATGATTAATTTCATATAAATAAATATTAGTTAAATTTTCAGTACTGTCTACCTTATCCATTAAAAATTGTTTTTCAATTGGAATCCTGTATTTAGATTAATATTATATTTTCCAGAAGATTTATTATATTAATATTAATCATATGAGACTCCTCCACCTGAACTCCAATAATAATTTTACTTCATGACTTTCATTCTATTTGGCTTATAATAATTTTACTGATTACTCTCAGAACATCTCTATTTCATATCATTTTTTAAGCCTCGCACAGTGAGGCCCTATATTGTCATCTATCTTGTATTTATAACATGAGTCTTTATAATCTTTCATATATTTCATAGCCTTTTTCTTATATCTATTTTGGACGTCCTTATTTCTAATAATATTTTACATCAATCAGAAAAATAGGATAACACATTATTTAACTGTCCAGATTCAACTGAGTCTGACTAAATAACAACTTTTTTAGACATTATTTACTTAAAAACATTTTCATGATATTTGTCTTTAATATGATTTTAAGTAGTAGTAAAAGAAACACTTATATTGTTCTTATTTATATTATCATCATATTCTATTAATTTTTTCTCATGTTTTAAGAGAGTTCCAAATAACCTATCATGTGTAAATGTTGTTACATTCCATGAGTCATCAATAATAGTTCTATTCTATTCTCATTCATTTAGAATTATGTCTATAATATTATCTACAAGAATTTCATCATATAGGCCCTTTTCTCTGATTGACTATATAGTGCTTATAATTATCATAAATCTCAATTCAAATTTATCTATAGATTCAACATAGGGATAAACAAATCCATGATAATACTATATATTCATGGATCATTTAGTTTTAATAACTTTCAATGACCCAAAAGGTGTATCTTCCAGTTTCTTCGAAATTATAATTGCTTATTTTTTTAAAGTAAGGGGCTAGGTCCCAAAATATTATATTAAAAGAAAGTCAAAGGGGAACAACAAAGTCAACATGTAGGACAATACATCAAGTTCCATGTCCTGGTGAACCAATCTTTTTCCTTATCTTGTCAGGAATTAATCTTTCTTTCTCTCTCCATTCGTTCCATGTTTTGGTGCTGATACGCCTTTGACCTCTTCCTCTCATATAGTGGCTTTCAAGCTCCTTAGATTGTTGTGGAAACTTTTCCACATCTTCATCCAAGCTGTCAGTTTGCACCTCCGCCTTCATCTTCAAGGCCTCTTTTCCTTCCCTTTTTTGACTTCTGGTTCTGACTTGTTGCCATGTACCTTCATCATCTCCATCTTTTTGGTGCCCTTTTCTGGGTTTATCTGTTTTCTGTTCTGTCTCCTGCACATCCAGTGTAGAGATAAGAGAGGATTCCTTCAAGGTGTTACTCACCTTCCCCGTTGGAGTGACCGAGGTATTTCCACCACATCATTAGTCAGAGTGACAGAGTCTTCACCAGCCACTACAAAAGGATCAGAGATTGATGGAGCCAGAGAAAGAGAAGCAGAGTCATCCCTTTCAGAATTTCTAGGTGAAGCAGTAACTTCACAGGTTTTATAACACTAACTGAAGTCATAAAAATGATTTCTCCAACAGATAATCAGGCTTCAGTATTTCATCCTCAAATTGAGGCTCAGTTTGAACATGTACCTTCAAATCAGTGTCACATTCATTAGCATTGAAAGATGTCTGAATAAAAACATTTCCAGAATCAGCGTGAGTTGCAGCTGTAACTTCATTGCTTTGAACCAAAGCAGGTTGAGCATAAGCATTTAAATTCATATCATGGTCTGAACTAATCATAGCAGTAGGTCACTGTAGTGTATGTCTAATTTCAGAATCAGCATGAGATGCAGTTAAAGATTCATTTCCCTTAACAGAAACAGATTGAAGAGCAGCATCAGCATTAGCCAGGGGACCTTGGCATGAGTCAGGCTTATCAGGGTCTTCACATGAGCTAGGTGGAGTCTCTTGTCCCTCCTTCACTATATCAAACCAGGATTTTTTAGCTTGAGCATTAGGCACCCTGCCATTACTTTCAGTAGAGGCACTTTGTTCCCTGAGAGTCTTTTCTGTTAGAATAGTCACCTGGACATGTTCCTACTTTTCCTTTTCAGATTTATGGCATGATTTAGAATCATGCCCTCGACTAGAACAGTTCTTGAGAATCAATTGTCTTCTGCAGTTTGAATTATCATGGTATATGGCCTTACAGTCCAAGCAATATTTTGGGAAACATTCATATTCTATTTTCAATTCCAATTCTTCATCATCAGTTGATAATCATACTTTATCAATTAAAGAGGTACATATATCAACTTCTACAAGACATCTGGCATAATGTCCATATATGGCCATTTCAGTTTCCCTATCCATTCTAAATGGGACTCCAATAGCAAGAGCTATATCATATAAAATACTATGATGCCACAAAATCAAATTTAAACCAAAAAAATTTATCCAAACATGTGCTATAGAATTACCAATCTCTATTGGATTGAAGCTGTGGTCCCACTCTCTGATGTACAGAGCTCCAGTTTTGAAAGAAATTGATCCAAAACCCCATGCTCTTAGTTTTAGCTCCTCTGAAGGAAAAATCATATGATAGAAACCCTACCCCAGGGATATGCATTTCCAGGAATTAAAACCCCATATTTCCGAGATTCTTTGGTTTAGATACTCCATCTTCCAGGGTTTAGATCCCTTAGGAAGAATAATCCTCAGGATAATGGAGTGATCTCCTAATTATAGTCTCTCAGAAGTCACATACGAGTCTTCTATGACATGAGAAATCGAACCTTTTCTCCTAATGCTTGCATACGAGCCTTTAAAAAGAGAAAAAAAGGTTTACCTTCCCTGACCTCGGGCGTCTTTCCTTTGATATTATCAGTTTCTCTTGAGTCCAGTCCATCAGTTCCTCCGCTAACATTCTTATCCTTAGTCATAGAACAAACTAATGTACATTTTACCTTATAGTTTAGAAAATATTCTTTCTTTTCATGTTTAGTAATAATTATGATTTCCATAACATATATCTTACAATCTCTTGTAGGAATGATAATATTTTCAACACTAGTGATGATGAATATGGTCTTCAGTATATCTATCCAATATTCGTAATCATTCCCATAAAAAATATGTAGTCGTATATGATTCAAATTATCTAAGGATCTAACAGTTATTCCTACTTACTTTTAAAACAAAACATTTCAATACAACATGTTATTTTTGTATGTTTTTATAAAAAATTAGATTTTTAATGAAAGGAATATAACTTGTAAGATAACAAATATGTCATATAAACACAATGGAATCATATTCAAATATAAATATTTATATTATCATTTCAAAACCTTATATGATACCAGTTGTAGGATGGAAATCTTGATTTATATAATCAATTATAAGTGGGGTGATTTATAAGACTGAAACATACATTTTTAACCTTATGAAAGTTTTTTTAAAAAATGTTTAAAAAATAGATTCACTTAAAACCTATTTAAAAGGCTAGGGATAAGAACAACTTATATTTAATGAATATGTTAAATGAAATAAGTATATAGGTATCAAAATATAATATCATACCATAATGAGTATGGAATCTTAAATCAGAGTTTCACCGAAAGATAATGTTTAAGAAACACTTTCATTATGTTACAAATAACTGTGGAAATTTATGGTACATATAAAAGAGTAAAAATAATTTAACCCGAATTGAAGGTTATACAAAAAAACATAGATTAAGGTCCCTTGATTTATACATTCATGAATGTCTCCCTTACCCACGCCAGGTAAATCACTAAATATGAATATCAGTATATGTATCACTATCCCCACAATCCCTTGATTTCTACTCTGATCAGAAGTTATGTCTTCTATAATCTTGGAAGTCCATTATTAAGAAGGTAATCATCTCTTATATATTTCTTCATCTTGGAATACCTAAATTGTATACAACAATAATTGGAATATAACAAGGAAAAAAAATCTTCTTGGAGATTTATGTATGTGGAACATGTGATTCACAACATAAACTCTTCACAGCTTTTGCACGATTCATTTTTTGTAGAGCTCTAACATAGTATCAATTCTCCCAAAAGATCACAGAATCGAACACATTAAACTAATTTGGTATTTATATATGACATATCCAATAGTCATATTTTCCTCAAATGTTCATATTTTTCGTGAAATTTTGGACGGACCTATACATCTAGCATTTATTATGGGAATATAATAACAGATTGATGGATTTTATTAGAAAAAAAAATATCATGGAAATAATTTTGTATATTTGAATTTGTTTATATAAAACATTATGTTAATGTAATGTTGGTAACTTTATGATAGTTATGAAAACATTATATTTTAAAATAACAGTATCATTACGAAAGATATAAAATCAAATCCAAAAATAATCGAGAATCGGTATTGATGAAATGTGAATTGGAATCAGAAAATTAAAAAATTTGAAATTTGATGGACCATGAATCATATTTTCATTTTTGGGTTAATCTGAATTTGAGATAGTGTGAAATGGATTCAAAATTTTGGATGATTAAGAATTGAGAAAGATGAATTGGATTCACAAAATTCAGAGAATCAGAATCACAAAATTGATAGAATCAGAGAAAAATATTTGGCATATTTTGTAATTGAGGAAGATGAATCTATTTCATTTTTTTCCTATTAGTATTTGAGAAATAGGAATCAAAATCATGATTTTAGGATAATCAGATTCATAAATCAGAAGGAATCAAAATTAAGAAACATAAAACTAGAACCAAAATTATGTGATAATTTCAATTGGGAAACCTGGAATTCCATGTTTCATTAAGGATGAGACTTATTATTTTGGCTTAAGGAAAAAAATTATATAAATAGATAAAAATATATTTGAATATAAATTTCCTTGTATATGGAAAGAATTATAATAAATTTTGTATGATTTCCAAAATATAAAGGAATGCGATAAAGTCATAAGGAATCTTTTGACTCAACAACTATTTGAAAAATAAATTTCATTTTATAAGAATCATTTTAAAAATGTAAAAAAAATTATTATATATTATGTAGTCAAAGAAAAACAAAAATATTTTTTTTAAATTATATTTTCTTCCAAAATAAATATTTTTATATTAAATGATTATTATTATATTTCAAATTACTATATAACCATAATTTCCCAAATTTATTTTGAAATATTCATACCCATAAGTAAATATCTAGGGTAAAGTGGTAGTTTTTCATGTTTAGTTATGTGGTTGTGTGTCGTATACGCTATCAAATAAAATATTCTTATTTTATAATTTTAGTGTTTTAAAATTTTTAAAGATTTTTTATTATTAGTTCAATCAAGTGACCATATTATGATGAATTGATCCCATATATTTCGCTCGTTTTATCTTAATTTAATGAAATATGGGATCTAAATGGAGAATGGAACATATTATTCTTACATTTTTCGATCCTAATATAGGATTATTCCCTTTTTATTTTTTAGTATTGGACTATGATGATGATGTTTCAATAAAAATGAAATGTTAATAAAATATAGTCTCCCAATATTCTAAATTGTCTTTATTGGTTATTTATACTAAATCCCTCTATTGTACACATATTATACCCTAATTCTACTGATAAAATATCTCATTCATCACCCCATGATGTGAAAACCTAAATATAATATGATCATATTCCTAAAATTAAGGTATATAACAACCTATTTATATTTATGAAAATCATCATATAAGAAATAATCTTCCTATCAATATTATAATTATCTTCCTCTACATCGGAATATAAAAACATAAATTTTATTCTTCCACATTAGTATTCACTAATTCTTCTATAAATATTCAATAGATCATAGGTCCCCATAATCCCATATACTTGATTAATTAATCTTCAATAAATGTAATAAATTTCATTCTCTACAATCTTATTTTTCTTCTTATTTCTCTTATTCCTTTTCATTAATAATTCTTATCATTAATAGATTTAGTTCGGTACCTTTCCTCTTTATCTTATTCTTAAGTGCACATGAAATTTCTTGAATATATGTGATATATTACTCCCTTGACCACTCTTCTATTATATTTTACTTATATATATGAACATGGAATGATTACCATATGCATTGGTTTTTATAATATATAAATCACATAATCATAATAATCATTATATAATTTTTAAAATTTTGTCAATCTTATATAAAAATCATCTCAATTTTTTGTATCTATTTATTTTAAAAATTATGATTTGATATATTATAATTGTGTCATAGATTTTACAATGTCATATTTTTTATTCTCCTCAAATATTATAGTCAAATAAACATAGATAAATCCTTCAATATTAATATAATAAGTTTTTTTGTAATTCAATATTAAATTTCACCATTCTTAATCATTTTATTATTATTTCAACACCAAAATTGACATAATTATACTTCTTAAAGATTTATTTAAATTTATAATTTGTTTATGCAATCATGCATGACTACAATGGGTTTTTATACATTGTTATGATATAAAATTTTTATATCTCAAAGAAAACTCCACATTAGTTATGATTAATCATATACATTCATAATATTAAATAAATGATGAAAAAAATTCATTAGTCCATTTAAATACCATGTGTTATTTCATTTCTAAATTATTCAATAGCATGTAATAAATAATAAACAATATTTATAAATTTATCTATATCAACAGTATCTTACACTTACTATAAAACATTGTTTTCTATATAAAAATAAGTTTTTTATTTAGAGATAATAGTAAATACCGTCTGTGATATGAAATGTATCATCTTGTGAATATTTTGTATTTCATGAATTATGTTACATATCGTAGTTCATATATTCCATTATTGAATTTTGTAAGAGATCCAAGATTTGTATCTCCTAGGAATTGGGAAATATAATATATCATCAATAAAAACTTTCATAGCCTCAAAAAGAAATTATTCATCATAGGGTAACTCCAAATATTTATTTCCAATCATCTTGAAAAATTTTAGTTTATAAGTTACCTCAAATTCCAATATTTTATTCGGTCTAGTCTTACCTATTACTTTGCAAATTATATAGCTCTATATAAATATTCATTAACATATTTGACTCATCAAAATTACTCATCAGAAATTAAAAAGGAATATCCATTCATTTTAGCTCATTTATAAATAAATTTAATGATACTAGGAATTTAAAAAAACTCCTAAAATCACATCAAAACAATTCCAAATGAATTTAACAACTCATAAGTATTCTTCTTGAGTGTTAAAATAAAACTCCATTGACTAAAAATTTATTTATCACTTATTCAATAGTTTTTCATAAATTAATTGAGAAATAAATTCGAAATCATTCTAAACTATATAATATTCATCTTAAATTATCCCCACCATCCATGTAGAACTTCTAACACCATTTTATTTTAATAACTAAAAGGATAAATGGTCACTATAATTCAAAACTATCTTATCATTCTAGATAACATAACATAAATCTATTCTTTTTCATTTTTCTCAAAATCATTAAGATCACATCATTGCTAGTGTTTTCATCACCCTTTAACACATTCAATTGATTTTATATAGTCTGATATCTAAAAGTAAAATAAATTATTTTTTATGTAAACCCTAATGGCATATAATCTCATTAGCTTCATCAAACTCTTCTCATGATGTTCTGTCTTCACCAATCTATTTATAATCATGTTTATAACGAACATATTGACTTATTTTTATAACCCACAAATACATGACAAGAAATCGATTACTCAAATCACATTTTATAAAAAATATAACATATAAAATGAAAATAAAATCATTAAAAACATGTAAATTAAAATTAAAATTTTTGAAATAAATAATAAATGATGAATTTGATGATAAAAAAACAATTAGAAACAAAAAATACTCTAAATTGTGACAAAAAATAAATGTTCACTGTAAAAAATAAATAAATAAAATCAACCCAATCAATAATATATTTTTTCATAAAAAAATTTAATACTGATGTTATATAGTGACTAAAAATAAATACATTTCCACTAAAACATAATTTATGAATTTAATTTGTTAATTTTTTCGCTATATGTTCATATCAAATTTCATATAAACTGAAAAAAAATTCCAAAGATTATATATAGACAAAATTAGTAAAAACAACATGGGTCATATATGAATAACACATTTGTGAAAAACCTATAACGTTATTAATTATAATTTCTTACATATATGAACATTGATAATGAAATAATTTTTTCAAAATCAGAAACAAAAATATATAAAATAATTCTGATTCAAAGTAACGATGTTTCAAAAATAATAAAATTTCAATTTATCTCATTAGGATGGGTTATAAGGATAAAAATAATTTGTTTAATGACTAAACACCATCATCATCTTTGTGACCTCATCTCATTTAGGAGGCTCTACAATTAACTATAAAAACTATAACTACTAAAAAAATTAATACAATTAGTCACCATCACTAATAAATCATAGATATGTTTCATATAATTAAAATTTCAACAAACTACATATAGAAGGTCAAGAGAAACCCAAACACACCTCTATGAATAATATTTACATCAACCGGTACTTAGAGAATCACCAACATAATGAATTTAAATTGAATTTCCAAACAAAAATTTGCTAACAAAATAACATTGAAATAATAATAAATATGACATTAATTTATGATCTTATGACATCACCTATCAATTACACACAAATTCCCATTGGTAATAAATATTTCACAATTCCCTCATGGATTCATCACCGAAATCCCTAACCAAATCATTAAATAAATATTGGTAATACATGGATAAATATAACAGAAGAAAAAGTGGGAAAATATGTAAAAACCCCATTAATATTAAGTTAAAATATTTTAATTTCTTATTAATATTCATTAATAATATATTATTGAGATATATTCATTATAATAATATTAGGTAATTTTTCAGCCAAGAGGAATAATGTTTTATTTCTTTCAAAATTGGGTTTTCGTGCAGTATATTATTTTATAAAAATCATGATATATAAATTATAGAATTTATGTGGAATAAATGAAATTAATTATTTTTCATCATGTAAAAATTATCCTTTTTTTATTTTTTGAAAATTTTCTAAGAATATTGATTTTATAATAAAATGTATAACATTGGTTTTTTATTGAAAAATATCATTTTGTTTTATGAATGTAATATTTTACTTTATTTTAAAAAGTTTAAGAGAAATATTATCTCAATTATTTTTTTAAAATATCCAATTATGTTATTTGGAATTAATTTTATACAAGAATTTGGCATTAATACTTTCATATACAAAAATATACATTTTTTTAAAAAAACAATTATCATATTTTTAGCATAATTTTGAAATATATTTATTCTGATGATGTTAGTTGAATTTGATAATATATATTCGATATTTTTAATCATAATAAATTATATTAATTAATTTTGTAAACGTAATATTTGTTTATAACATATAGTAAAAACTGTATAAATATTTTACCATGGATATGTTTAAAACTGGTTTTCTGAGATTTAAGCATAAGTGATATGTTTTTTAAGGACCTATATACCTAAAAATAATATATATTATATAAATATTTAAACCTAATATTCTATAATATTTATAAATGGTCCATTTTGGGTCAACATTTATTGTGTAAGATATTAACACATTTTTTTCTTTTTAAATAAATATATGGCTCTCCTCTCCTCGAATTTTTAAAGGACACCCCTCTCCTCTAATCTAGACACATCAAAATCCTTTTATTCAAATCCTTAACAAATAATATAACCCCCCATGTTGTTAATGTATTTATTTTCATAAATAATTCTTCAATATCTTGTGTTGTACGCAACAACAAGTTTGAGCATACCACTATATATTAAATCTGTCATTTAAAAAAGAAATTATTATAACTATTAATGAAATGGTCCAATTTATATATTTCATTTTATAAAATATATTTCATTTTTGAAATTATAATATCAAAATTATGTTAGAGTGAATATTTTTTATATCTCTGAAATGTATCTATTTTTTATGAATTCTGAAAAATTCTGTATTGTAGTTAAAATTAGAATTTTTTGTTTAAATAATTATTTATAATTTATTTATTTTAAAGTCACAATGGATAAATAATAAATATATTTATCCAATTTATTTCGTTGGAATCATTTTTATAATAAATTATATATAAAAAATTATTGATCTTTTCAATGTCTCTTATACCCATTTTCTCACCACATTGTGGGGATTAACATTTAACTCAATAATCTGGTTTATGAAAATTTAATTTTGGAAATGGACATAAGTTGATGTAATTATTGTCAATTTAGTGGTATAATATGATCAGATTATTGTGTTATTAAGCAACTTTTTTATTGTTTTATTTATTTAACACAGTTAAGGGTAAATCTAGTAATTAATGGCATACAAATTTATAATATTATTATCAAAATACAATAAAACTTATCCTAAGATTATTAGATAAGTTTCTTTTTAAACAAATTATACCATAGTTCTATAATATAATCCTTTTAAACTACTTTTTTTATACTATTAAAATTCTTATATTTTATTTAAAGTAGAGTTAAAAATGAAAACATCAAATTTTTATGACTATATTATTTTTTATATACGGTTATATAAGAGATATGGTCAACTATAAATAGTTTTTAGAAATTTAAAATTATTATACACATCATGGAAATTTATTTATAGTTTTTTAAAATAATTAATTAAATTAAATTTTAACACAATTATGATACAGTAATTGATTTATTAAAGGAATAACCAATTAAATGGTATTAATAGTATCATAATTATTATATTTTGAAATATTCGATGACATCCGAAATTTTTTTGGATTACATTGTCATGTTAATGATGAGTTAATTAAATTTTCTCAGGTAATCAATTTGTTATTATTTTATAAAAAAGTAAACTATTAAATAGTATCAATGTTGACATAAATGATCTTTTAAGAAAATATTTTATTAATTGATATAAAGTTAATAAAAATATATATTTGGGAAAAATAAAAAGAATAATGATAAGTATTTTATAAATTTTCCATTTGGCGTAGTTTTGGAATTATATAGTAACATTATTAACCTTGTAGTACAAAACGTCAAGTTGTCATGGTAAGAGTTAAATTGTTTAACTAGTATAAAATGCAAAAAGATATGGTTACTTTTGTGAAATAAAAATCTCCAATATTTATTTTCTCGATTATTTGAAACAAAAATTACCTTAGATTATTAATAACACAATTTTGATCTATTTAAAACCACAAATAAATATATACTAAATTTATAATTTTTTAACATCCAAAAGTGCCCCTCCCCTCTCTTATGATTGGTAACTTAACCTTATCTTGTATTCACACTTACATATCGCATTTACTTGGAAAAAACCTACCCATTTCTCCTTACATCATTCCTCACATAATCATAGAGGCCATAATTTGGACAAAAATCCATCCTAAGAAGTCCTTTTATGAAAATCAAACTGAGATGCACGAAGAAGAGGTACTAGTTTTTCTAATTCAATTCATTTCATTTTCTTCTTCAACTTATTTTTTTCCAAATTTGTATCCATTATAAATTAATAAGTCTAGAATATAATGTATTCTCAGATGTTTTTTTTACTATTTGATAAAAAAATTCCTTTTTACCCATCCTATGTAAATTAATATCATCATATGTACGTAAGTACGGCTAACCATCTTTACACCGTAGTGTAAATTCTTCTTCTTCTATACTTCATTTTGATGGATATAATGATTAATAAAAAGTGTGAAAATAATATAAATGACGTGATATATTTTCATTATAATTAATATACCATCCAATTACAAACCATTATCGTATAGATGTCATCGCTCATGTGTTTGTAATGCTTACCATCTCTAATAAATTAAGAGATTTATTATCCACATTAACAATTCTTTACATATTATTAATACATATATAATGAATAATTATGAAATAAATGATATATTAATTCAAGTATAATAATTTATTTACACATTTTATTTACATTCATCTATTTTATATGATAATAAAACAAAAATAATATTCATGCATTTGTAAATCATTCTGTCTCCATTAATGGTGTATTCCATTTCATTTATCTATATTATATATATATATATATATTGAATATATATTATATATAAATAATGTTTTACACTATAGAATTAGTTAAATCGTGACCAAAGTAATATGATCAAGAATAATATTTTGAAACAAGTACGATAAAAAAAATTAGTGTCCTTACTGCCTTTAACACCCCAGATTGATAATGGGTTAAATTACTAAATGATATGACTTCTGTAAACAAGGAAAACCTTCCTTTTCGAGAGCCTACCTGATTAGAACTCCACAGTTAAGCATGCTGGGCCTGAAGTATTGGTTAGTATGGGTGACCTTCTGGGAAGTTTCCCAGGTGTGTGTGATTAAGGACAAGGCACACTGGAAAAGACATGTGTTGGCATGCGAGGACTATCAATAGTCAGATGACCCGTTCATGCACATGGGTGGGCCCCCGGGTTGGGACAACATGTCTGGGGACAACATGTCTGGGGACAACATGTCTGGGGGCAACTGGTGGTACCAAGAATGCAGGACCTGAAGACCATGTTATGGAGGGGTGTCTGGGCTGTCACCGGGACCTAGTTTTCACATTTGGTGTCATAGATGGTTACCCTGCCTTAATGCGGTGCATAGCCTGGGTTGAGATGTAGGGACCACAATGAGGATGTGTTTCTGTAAGCGGGAGGGGGTGATTGTTACACCCCAGAATGTTAACGGGTTAAATGATTAAAGGATATGACTCATGTCAACTAGGTGCACCTACCTTTTCATGAGCCTATATGATTAGAATTCAATAGTTAAGCATGCTTGGCCTGGAGTAGTGATCAGGATGGGTGACCTTCTATGAAAATTCCCAAGGTGTGTGTGAGTGAGGAAAAAGCACACTGGAAAGGATATGTGTTGGTCTGTGCAGAAAAATAATTATCCCAATAACCCTTTCAGGAAAGTGGGTGGGTCCAGACTGGGGACCACATGTCCGCAGGGCAAATGGTGGTACCTAGCAGGCATGGACCAGACAACCATGTTAAGGCAGGGTGTCTGTGCTGTCACCAGGACCCAGTTGTCACATTTAGTGTCATAGGTGGTTACCCAGCCTTAAGTGTGGTTCACTGCCTGGGTTGAGACGTAGGTCCCACAATGAGGATGTTGTGATCTAAGGGGGGGTTAATGTTACACCCCAGAATGATAATAGGTTAAATGAATAAGGATATGACTCATGTCAACAAGGTGAACCTACCTTTTTGAAATCCTATCTGATTAGAATTCAGTAGTTAAGCATGCTTGGCCTGGAGTAGTGATCAGGATAGGTGACTTTCTGGACAGATTTCCAAGGTGTATGTGAGTGAGTACAAAGCATAGTTGAAAGAATATGTGTTCGCCTGTGGAGAAAAATCATCAGCCTGATAACCCTTTCGGGCTTGTGGGTGGGCCCAGAGTGGGGATCACATGTCCGTGGGGAAAATGGGAGTACCTAGAAGGCCTGGACAAGACAACCATGTTAAGGCAGGGTGTCTATACTGTCACCGGGACCTAGTTGTCAAATTTGGTGTCAGAGGTGATTACCCAGCATTAAGTGTGGTGCATAGCCTAGGTTGAGACATAGGGCCCACAACGAGGACGTTTTTCTCTAGGGGGAGGGGGTTAATGTTACACCCCGGAATGATAAAAGGTTAAATGACTAAAGGATATGACTCATGTCAACAAGTTGTACCTAACTTTTCAAGATCCTATCTGATTAGAACTACATAGTTAGGCGTTCTTGGCATGGATTAGTGATCATGATGGGTGACCTTCTAAAAATATTCCCATGGTGTGTGTGATTAGTAAAAAAACATTGGGAAGGACATGTGTTGGCCTATGGAAGAAAAATCATTAGCCCGACGACCCGTTCAGGAATGTGGGTGGGACCCGAGTGGAGACCATGTGTCTGTGGGGTAATTGGTGGTACCTGACGTGCTTGGACCAAACAACCATGTTATGAAAGGGTTTCCGTGTTGTCACCTAGACCCAACAGTCACACAACCATCCCGGTGCATGCGCATTAATCTACCAATGTACCAAAGTTAGTTATTAGGTCCATTGACAAACTTTTGGAACATTTCATATGGGATCAATCAGCATAGTGGAAGATACAATGGGTATTTTTGGGGAAGATATCTCAGTCCATAGTTAAGTGTGCTTGACCTGGAGTATTGATTAGGATGACTGACCTTCTGGGAAGATTCCAAAGGTGTGTGCGAGTGGGTTCAAAGAACATTAGAAAGGAAATGTGTTGGTCTTTGGGGAGAAATCATTATTCAGATGACCCGTTCGGGCATGTGGGTGGCCCCTAGAGTGGGGACTACAAGTCCATCGGGCAACTGGTGGTACTTGGCGGCCTAAGACCTGGCGACCATGTTAAAGTGGGCTGTATGTGCTGTCAGTGGGACCCCATTGTCACATAGCCATCCCGGTGCATGTGCTTTCATCTACCAATGTAATAATGTTAGTTATTATATCTATTGATAGGATTTTAGATCATTTTATATGGGATGAATCATCATAGAGGATGATGCAATGGGTCTCTTTGGGAAGCCATCTTAGCCCATTTTAGATGGAGGGATTAATGTTAAAAGCTTACCAAGTATTATCCATTGCAAGCATGCGAAGTTATCTTGAGAGGTCATCGATTAACATACATTGTGGGGGAATATTATATCCTACAGGTACATGGTCGATGCTGAATACTCATCGATGATTGGATCTCCCCTATGGTCCTCAGTTCTAATTATTATTCAAAGCATTCTCCATCTACCGTAGTGGATAATTGGGGAGTGAATATTTTGGATTGGCATCGAAATTGGTCGAGAAGGATCCTTGGATATCCATGATTCCCATACCCTACGATCACCTTCAACAATGCATACTACTACCCATCATTCTTCAAGGAAAATATGGATGCATATCATCGTTTAATTTTCGACTATATTCTCATCAGCTCGGAGCTGGATCAGTTTGTCTCCACTCCCTCCTCGTCGGGGAAGTTCAACTCAAATGACTTTTGAAGCATAAGAGCTCCGGAGAGATATTATGAGTTTTGGAAATACTAATTGTTGTGTAATAGGATTCATAAAAAGGTTAATTTCCTTATATGGAGGATCCAAAACTGTGCCTTGCCTTCTAATGACAATATTAAACATCTTGTCATCAGCATGGCCTCATGTTGTCATTATTGAATGAACAAATGTGAAGAGAGTATGAGATATATATTCATCCAAAGGGATTAGGACCTTCATGTTTGGAGTTTATTTGGAGAGTTCATAGGGTAATCCTCCTAGGATACAAGCTTTGATACCTTCATGGTGATCTTGTCTCAGGGAGTCGATGGTGCAAGGAATGAAAAAAGAGCGAGATACATTATCTTTAGTGATGGTTGTTGGTGCTTACGGCAAGATAGAAATTGGTACAAGTTTAATGGGATTACCTCTATAAGAAGATTAATTATAATTATATTAATGTTCATCTTGGTAGATATGTCTGGAATTACTAGAAACATGAAGGATTCTCCATTTTTATCACTGATGTGCATGCCTCAAACTTCTACCCAATAGAGAAGATTCTGACCACATGAAAATCGTTATGGTGGAGCCCTCTGGGGTTCCCCTTAATCTAAATAGAGATATTTCATGTATATATGTAAAGATGTGAGGTGCTGGATGGTTTGAGATACAAGAGGCATTGTGGCCCTGGCATTCAGGGCACATTACGGGAGTGGAAATTCTTTGAAGGCTCAGGCCATTCTATTCTTACATTTATCACTATATGCAAAAATATGGATATTTAAGTATCACTAGGGGATACTTATTCCATGATAAATTATTATGCCCATCATGATAAAGGTAGACACCTTGTTCAATATTTTACACCATCAGGAAATAAAAAAGGCCTCCTTGATAATAGCACTAATGTCACCCACAGTTGGAGAAAGGGGAATTAAGAGGTAGATCCCTTGGTTTCTCTATCATCCCCTAGTATCCTACTCACGTGTCTTTCTAATGTTTCTCAATTTAATCCTGAGTGGGTGAACCTAATTCGGGTTGATGCTCTTGGCCTTCATTATTCTTGGCATCCATAGTCATGGTTATTTCTGTATTGTATCATTCTTTTGAATTAAAATAGTAATGTTAATGATGATTAGTAAAGGGTAATATGATGTCATAAAAAATAATATATTGTATCATAAATATTAGTATAATTTTTTTACAAGATACTAATATGTTTAAAACCACTATATATTAGTTTCATACATGTATATTGGGAATTAGACCAATATTAAGGATTAATTAATCAATCTCATTATTATCTAAGACTGTTTATACATATGTATTTTCTGTGACATATTTATGATCCATGTCCATGCTTCTTAAAAATATTTTCAAATGGAATATTTGTATGGTTTTATCTAGGGGACTCTTTAACTAAAACCTCATTTTAAATGATTCTGTTATTTATTCTTATAAACCTTTCTCATTCATGCTTGTGTTTTAAAAATATCTTTATTAGTTTATTTATATAGAAATGACTATTTCCAAAAATTAATTTTAAAAATTCATTCACATTATACAAAGTGGTATGGGAAACATTGATTTAAAATTCTACTTTTATAGGCCTCTTTTATAAATGCACAACTTTTGAATGAATTATTTCAAAGTAAAAAAATGGTATTTCTCTCCTGAATTGTTTAATGATTTTATTAGATTAATTTCATCTATGTGAACATACTTTTTTGGATTTAATGCATATGAAAAATTTATTTCATATGATACGAATTATAATATTTTATCACAGGGTAAACAAAATGTTTTAATGTTGATATAATATTTTGATACCATTAATGGAGTATATTAAATGAATTAAAATTTTATATGATAGTTTTTTATGAATTGTTTTGTTGTTTATGTTTCATACTATTCATAAGAGGAATGCATAGTAAATAGTATATGATGGGAGGGGCTTGTTATAGTACCTTGATGTATCAATAGGTATCATGATAAAAACTAGAAATGAATTTGGTTGAGGCCTTGACAATTTTATTTCAGATATGTATTTAGTGGAATTCTTAAGAATTTATTTTTAGATGACTTGGTCAGGTCCTTGGTAGTATGTTTCAGATGTCCGAGATTCTACATCCCCTCATTGTGGGATTGGTTATTCATATTAAATGTGATATTCATATAGTATATTATCCATGAGAATGTAAAAATGGAATTATTTTATTAATTATATCCATAGTATGCTCAATATTATGTTTAAAATTCTTGTGTATTAGTTTTATACCTTTTTCTAAAATTTTAAGATTATTTATGATAGCTTCTGCTAAATTTATTACCCTTACTGAGAATCTGATATCACCTGTTTCTTTTGTTTTACATTCCCAAGATGCTAAGATGTGTATTATGACTAATATATAGGGTTAAGTAAGATAATAATGGTGTTCTCAATGTATTATCTATGTTATATGTTATGTTTTGTATTGTAATGTGATGTTCCCATATGTATACAATTTTCCAAGACTGCTAAACTGATTGGTCCTTCATGATTTGATTCCTTATAATCATAATAATGTATTAAAATAACACACTAACTCTAGGGTTCTCGGTTATTGGTTCTATAATGGGTATCAAAGGTTGTTTTGAAAAAAAAACATTAAAATTATATTTAAAAAACATAGATTATATAATGTTACCCTAGTATAGAATTTAAGGATAGGAATAGAATATTAGTAAGGTATACATTAAGTGTGTATTCATGGAAATACTACCTTTTTTGGGAACTACAAGTTGACAAGACACAAATGACATTGTTATAATAAATATAACATGGTGTTCTGGGCATGACTCGGGGTAAACTAGTACCCGATAAAAGGCATTATTATGCACTTCTCATGTCACTCCATGGGGATATGATTAGAATATTTCAAATTTTTTTTGAAAACATTATTAAGGATTTATAAGTAATTATATCCCCAATAAAATGACGTTTATTTTTATTATATTAGTTATACATAAATTTTAATTTTTGTTACATAATTTATTAGTTTGAAAGTATACATTATGATATATAATCTAATATAGGAAATCGATTATAAATAGTGTCTAGTGGAAGGAATGTAAACTGTATTAATGCAAGAAATCCATGTAGGGATTTATCTTTTATGAAAGATAATGATGAAGGACCTAAAGATACAAAAAATATTGATCATTATATAAATACATTAAGACAATTGACTCAGGTTATGCACAATAAACATACATGTATAGAACATCCATATCCAAAACACAGATAATCAATGTTAGACTAATATAGGTGAAAAAAAATATTTAAATATTCCATGGGAATACAAATCCATTTGTAGTTGAGCAATAGATAAGTTAATTTGAAAAGATATTTCATTATTTAAAGATTAATGAATGGGAAAAAGTTTACATGGCAGTTTATCGTCTCTCAAGATATTTAGATAAATGGTGGTCATTAAATCAAAAATATAATGGAGGATGGAGAAGTGGAAAATTTGGAATAGAGGGGATATATAAAACTTTTTCATTGGAAAATAATTTCCTAATTAACATTTAGAATATATGGAAAGAAAACTTCTGTGTCTTAGTTAAAAGGAGGATGCGAATGCTGTTAGATATTATGTATGTTTTACAAGATTGGAAAGGAATGAACCAGACTATATAAGTAACCCAAAGTGTAATATTGATTGTGTATTTTATGGGTTAAATACATTCCTAAAAAAAGGAATCAGTCTCCTAAACATTATCATCATATGAATATATAGTATTATATTCTATCAAGACAAAGAAATAATTCTCTAAGTCATATTAATTCATATAAAACAATAGAAGAATATAATAGTGAACCAAGAGACATATAAATGGAAAATGTTAAGAGGGATTTTAAAATAGATTATAATTGTGGTATGAAATAGACTAATGAATTCTTAAAAGTAAAAGGTGTTTTCATTATGTTTGGTGAGAGAGTTTGTAATACTCATGATTGTAAGGGAAATAAAGAAGCATCCAATGTTCAATGTCATAATTATAAAGATATTGTACATTATGAAAATGATTTCCATAATCAACAATGAAATTTAGCTTAGAAAAATAAAATCTACATAGTTCAAGCTTCTGTTGTTACTACAGTTGAAGTGGAATAATTAATTTATCTATTTTTTTGGATTCAATAGTTCAGTTATGATATTATGGTCATCATGACATATACAAGGATTATACTGAAATTCTTATTTGTTTAATATTTTTAAAAATAATATTTTTCATTAATTTTTTAATTTCGTCAAGGTATTTAAATATTTGGTAAGTGATAACAAGAGAAGATTTATCTTTGAAGAAAATCTGCTGTTAATATTGATATATGAATTTATAGACCTTTTTGGAATGTTAATTTGGAAAAAAAATTGGATGAGACTCAATGTTGAAATTGACTGAATATTATTATTTGAGGTTAGACAATTATTTAATGTTGAATATAAAATATTATTTTATGGAATATTATAATAGTATAAATTTATAAAAAGGACAACCTGTAAGTATGTTGAGAGCCTATCGTGTCCGGAAAAGCCAAGAGACATGAACCTGCACCTGAAGGGTGACATGTGTAAATCTCCTTCCACTAGCCTACATGATGCCCATGTTAGTATAAAAAGATTTATTTTTTAAAATGGTATGATATGTGATATATATGTTCATTTTATGAATCCTATAAAATAAATATAAATCAAATATTTTTTAATTTTATTAGCTTTTGGATAGAAAGTTAAGTTTGTGGTAGAGATTTATTAATGGATAAAACACAACTTGTCAAGTGAATATTATTTTCCCTTAGGTTTTAAATCTATTAAGTAAATGAATAATTAAACTGTATTTAAAGGAACTTGAAACCAAAAATGTTATCCTATAACTTTTTTTTGATGAATTAAATGGCCCCTAAGATCATCACAGACGTCTAGCATTGTGATTTTTAACATTATCCTGACCATGTTATCCATCACTCAACATCAGAACATGAAGGATAGACATATCTTCGACATCCATGTTTTCTTATATGTATCCCTAGTATGTGTAAACTATGTTGACCATCATACATCCCTTTTTTATGTGTAAGTTAGTGCCTCATTTATTCTTTTCTAATGTGGGATTTCAACAATGATATTTGAATTATAAAACCCCTAGATTTTAATTCCAAGATCAAATTATGAGGATAACATTTATTGAATATTGTGATAATTTAGCATCGCATGATATTACATCATGTCTCTTATTAATGAAATTAACTTTATTCAATAATTGTCATTGTATGGAACACCGAGTTTGAGTGTACCATGATATAATAAACTAGTTGATTTAAAAAGCTATTATAACTTTTATTACCCACATTTTGAAATTAATATATTTTATTTTTAAAAATAGAATTTATTCGGGAATTCATAATATGAAAAATAGCTTCGGGTTATTGTGTTTTTATTTTTCTCAATAGTCTCAATTTTTTATTATTACTAAATAATACTACATTGTTGTTAAAAATAAGTATTTTCATTTAAATAAATATATAAAATTAAATTTATTTCAAAGTAACAGTAGATAAATAATACTTATATTAATCCAATTTTGGTCACTGGAATCATTATTAGAATAAAAGATAATATAAAAATTTATTGCCGTTTTGAACGTATCTTTTACCCACCTTCTTGCTACATCTATGGGATTAGTGTTAAACATAAATTTCCTATTTTATTGAATTGAAATTTTAAAAATATACATTCATGGTTTTAATTATATTGAAATTATTAGTATAATAGTTTCAACTTATTTTTTGATGAATATTAGCTTTCTTAAAAAAAATATTTACTTACTAAGGTTAATGGTAATCGGGTTATATAAAGAAAAATAATAATATACTATTATTATAAAAATCCACCAAAATATGTCCTAATTTAATTGGATATTTTTTCGACCAAAATAGATCATATTCCAAAAATGTGATCCTTTTAAACCACTTTTTTTAGATTTTGAAATTTATTATAATTTATTTAAAGAAGAGTTAAAAATTTCATATTCAAATTTTAATAACTATATAATTTTTAGTATGTGGTTATAAAAGTGGAATTGTTGTCTATAAATTATATTTATAAATATAAAACTATTATCAATATCATATGAATTTATTTTCAATTTTAGAAACTAAACATTTAAATCAAATGGTGACATATTAATGATGCAGTAATTGATTTATTAATAGAAATACCAATTAAATAACATTCATAGTATTAAAATAAATATAATTTGAATGCTTTGATAGCATCAACAAATATTTTTTTGTGGAATTTTACTTTTTATTGATGAGTTAAAGTAGATTCATCTATCTAATAATGTTTTTATGACTTTTTAAAAATGTAATGTAATAAATAGTGACCAAATCGACAGAAAATATATTTTAAAATAAATAATATTTTATTAAATGATATAAAATTCATAAAAATACAGATTTCATACAACTAAAAATTCTAATTTTTAAAATTCCATAAATGATGCAATTGGGGGTTTTTTGGTATTCTATAGTAAATATATTAACCCTATACTATAAGAGTGCACTTTTCAGAGTAAGAGTTAAATTTCCCAACAATGGGATAAATGAAAAAATACAAGGTTACTTTTGGGACATAAACATGTGAAAAATTCATTTATTGAGAAGATTTGTAACCATCATGATATTACTCTCTCATTAAATCGGTCTTCATCTATTTTAAATCAAAAATAAATTTATATTAAATTAATAGTTTTGGAATGTCCAAAAGTGACCCTCCCATCTCGTTCAAAAGGGAACCTCTCATTCTCTTTTATTCCCACCATTGAATCTGTTTATCTCAGATAAAACTTGCCCATTTCTCCTTCCAATATCCCTTACATAATAATAAAGGCCATACATTGGGGCAAAATGTAACTAATGAATTCCTTTTGTTCAAAAAAAGGATACACTCAAAGAAGTTTTAATTTATTTACCAATTCAATTCATATTATTTTCATCCTATACTTAATTTTAAAAATATTTTTTCATAATAAAATAAAAACACCATGATATAATATAATTTGAGATTTTCTTATGATTATGTAACAATCATATTCCTCATTTTTCCTATCCTATGAAAAATTTCACACTGTGTGCGTACATATGGCTTACCATCTCCTTGACGTGGTGTAAATTATTTTTCATCTATAATTTATTTAAATCGCTATTACACTGAATATGAAGGATGTAATTAATAAATATTACACGATATTGTTAATGAATATTTAATATTCCTTCAAATTTCATAATATTGAATAATTAAGGGAATGATATCGTCGTTTGTGTATGTGTACGAGCTTCCATCTCCATGATGTGATGAGATTCATTCTCAATGATAACCATTAATGAATTTATATAAAATTATATGTGGTGAATAATTATAAAATATATGAAATAATAATTCTAATTGAATAATATATTTATATATATATCTCATGTTCGTGCTTACATTCCATAACACAAGAAAACTGAAACAACATTCAAGCATAGGTACTACCTACCATCTCCAGGAATGGTGTATTCCATTTAATTTATATATCTACTATATATATTTATACACTAAATATATATGATATATAGAAAATATTTTACATTATTTAAGTAATACAATCATGATCTAAGTAAAAATATCAATAATAACTATTCAAAACATGTAGGATAAACAAATTAGTTATTTCCTGAATCATTTCATAATCATATATTTTTCAATAAATTAGTAATATAATGTCATAAAATCATATATTATGTCATATGATTTATTATGATTATAATATATGTTAATAATATTTTTAAAGAATCTAAATTGTTATTTCGGACACGTACAAATATAATCAGATCTAATGTAAGGGTTAATTTCACAATCTCATCATTATATGAGTGTGTTTATATGTAAGTATTTGTTGGGAAATATTTACCATCCATGTCCATGATTCGTAAAATTTCATTGAAAATGAATATATTTATGATTTTATTAAAGGTACTCTTTAAATATAACATCATTTTAAATTGTTTAATGATATATTCACTTACATATTTCTAATTCATGTCCATGATTTAAAAATGGGTTTTATAGATTTATTTTTAAGAACATTATAATTTTAAAACATTAATTTTCAATTTCATTTGAAATTTTTTAAAAGTGGTATGGGACACATTGATTAAAAAATAATTTTTTTTAAATGCCTTCTTTTATAAATGATCAACTATTAAATAATTATTACAAATTAAAATATACATTTCTTAGTGTAATATTTTAATGATTTAATTAGATTATTTTCATCTATTTCAGAATCATTTGATAGATTTTATGCTTAAATAAATTTTATCACTTAAGATTCAATCAATTATATTTTATTTAAGGGTTTATGACTTTTTGAATATGGATATTCTATTGTAATACCATTCATGGTTTATAGTTTATGTACTCTCATTTTGAATGTCATTATTAATATAAATTTTTAGTTCATTTATGTTTCACCATTTTCATATGAGATATTTATTGGACTTTGTAAGTGATAGGTGGGGCTCTCTATAAACCCTCGATGCATCGATAGGTATAATGAGACAAACATGATAAGTACATTGAAGGTGGCATTCCCATTTATTTTCATATATGTATTTGGATAAATCTATAATCATTTTTATGAAATCTTGGATAATGCCTCAACTGTATGATTTCGATGTCCGAAATTATGCATTCTCTCATTAGAAGATTAGTCTTTGATATTAAATATGATTATTTTACTAGTATAATATCCATGTGAATGGTTAAATGGAAATATTTGATTAAATAATTTAATATTATTCTCAATATTATATTTAAAAGTATTTTGTTTTAGTTTTATACATTTACATAAAATATAATGCATATTTATTAAAGCTTTCACTATATTGATTACACTCACTGAGCGACTCATCCCACCCCTTCATTATGTTTTACATTACTAGGATTACAAGATGTGTATTATTACAAATATACAATGTTAATCTTTGATAATAATGTTGTTACCAAAGTATTATATGTATTGTACTTTATGTTTTGAATTTTAATGTAAATTTCATGAATGTAATATATTTTCTTGGACTACTAGACAAATCCATCCTTTAGGATTTGATTCCCTTAATCATGCCAATTTGTTAATATAATTCCCTTGATCCAGGATTTTGGGGTCGTTTAACTATAAATAATATAATTACATCCTTATTCTCATCCAATATCCCATGGTTTTATCATAAACCCAACCAAGAAAAGCTTCAGTTAGAAACTAAAATTGGTTGTCTGAAGATGTGGAATAGTTCTGAATCAAGATTTTATATTTTATTATTCTTATAAATTCCTAAAATATTATTTACAAATTATAAAACAATTTCACCGTTATCTTTAGTATACTTATATGTTTGTATTTTATTTCTGTAACCTATATCCTTCTCAGTATTCCTTCAAATGGGAAATTTAATTGTCATTCATGTGTACAAGAGACTACCTCATTGCAAACTGGTGTAATTTGTTATCCATCACAGCATCCCATACCTATTTATATTGATATAATAAATATACATATATGATAATAATCACATATTTAAGGTTATATAAATATATAATGACATCTACATCCATTACATAAATCTTTTTGAAAATTAAAAATGTAACTCATGTGTATATAGAGGCTACAATCTCCATGATTATCATTTAAAAGTTTTTATTAGCCCTCATTCATGTCATGTATGAATATACTAATTAATGTTTAAAATTTATAATTAGGTAATTATTATTATTTTCTAAATGATGGGATGTTTACCTCCTTAACCATAGTCAACAAACAAGTGTTATTTTGATAAATGAGCTAACTATAATCAAAACATCTGATATGAAATTAAATATTTAAGTATTTTTTTAAACATATTTAATAAATAAAATAAAATTGAATATAAAAATATAATATTGATTCTATGAATTTAATTAATTAACCTAATTTTATTCTTTATAAATATAAATAAAATACGTGATAGGTCATACACAATATAAGGGACCATCTTCTTTGAAAACCCCATTTAAAATGTCTTAAAGGATTAATTTCTAAATATATTTCATGAATTTATATATTAGTATAGTTATTTTATGGTTTTAATTATTTGTAAATGAATGAATTTTAGATATAATTTTATGTCACTATTTAATTTTCATCAATGATTTTGAAAAGATTCCTTTTACATGTTTTATATGGAATGATATGATCAAAAATGAAAAAAGTAATATTTTATTTGAATGAATATGGATCAATTATTCTTATTATCACCCTAACTATTATTTAATAATTGTATTTATTTATAATATTTCATGTTTTATTCAGTTAAAAACCCTCTCTAACTTTTTTTACCATTTTCTAAATCTGGTTTTAAATGGAATGGATATCTCAATAAAGAGAAATGTTTTCTTGTAGGTGAAAAGAATATTTTTCGGTGATTGATAATGAAATTGAAATAATCCATGTATTATGATTATTTAATGGTTTATGGGAATTTTTTACGATGAAAGGGAGCTCTATATAGCTCTTGATTCTAGGTTAGCCTGATATAGATCTCCAATACTTTGGGAAAAGGGATAGAGTTGACCGGTTATGGTTCACCTAAGAAATTATTAAAATTTAATAGGTAATTTATTCCATTTGGAATGTTTATTATAATAGTACTATCAAAATGGTGTCCTGGGTTACGTTGATAATTTATCTTTATATTCAATGAGTTTTTAAGGAAATATTATGATATAAACAGATAAGATAATGATACCATGTTGAATGGAAACGTTTATGTTACTTTTTAATTGTGAAATATATAAATTTTGATGAGTTTTTAGTTATTTTATTAAACCATTTATGATTTTTTATTTAGTTTATGTTATATTTACAATTTCTATTTGAAAATATATTAGTAGAGAATCTTATTTCTTCGGAAAGAAAATTTATATTTTGATCCCAATGTTTATTTTGAAAAATGAAAAACTATATTAGTATTCATGAACTAAAGGTATTATTTATTCATTTTAGATATCAATAATAATCTTTTTATTCTCATTATACATTTGAAAATGTTTTTCATAGTGTTTAAATGATTTTTAGGGGAATGGATGAGGTAAATATGAAAATTTAGAAAATATGTTAGGAAAAATAACATGATTTATTTTAATAAGGATATTGTTAAAAAATTATGCACTGAGTGGTAGTGTCTACATTTGGATGTAATATATATCAATGTAATATTGACGACCTACTTCTCTAAAACACTAATCCTTTAATATATCTAGAAATGAAAGGGAGTGAAATCATTATTAATGAATCCGTTTTATGATTTTTTATGTTTGGGTCCTTATATTTGGTATTATATGAAATGATTAGATAATTTTAGAGGTTATGATAACATAATTATATAATCTTATGATAATATAATATAAGTTCATCATAATATATAATTTTAATAACACCATGTTTCACGATTTTATATATGTTTTTTTCAAAAGGTTTTTGATTGAGGAAATATGGGAGTGGAAGTAGGAAGATATTAAGTGGAAAATATCCTTCTAAATCAAAATCCAAAAATGGTTGGAATTGGAACAAAGATGTTAGTTATTTTTATGTATTTGTTGACATAAGCAATAAATAGTGGTTGTATCCTTGCTATAGAAAGAAAAAAAATACCATGGATGAACATGATGAAAGTGTTGAATTTTATGATATGTCATTCTTTAGAATTATATGGATCTTTTTACATAGTGATGGTTGGAAAAGATATTCGAAGTCATGTTGTTTTTAGATAATCAAAAGGTAACCCTTTAAATATACCATTTTGATTTTGAATCCATTGAATGTTTTATATGGGATAAAAATACTAGTGTAATATGGGATAATAACACCAGTAAGGAAATAAATTTATGAACCATTTTATAGATAACTAATTTCCAAATATTGTTAGATTTATGATAAAAAATAAATTCATGGAATTAAAGAAGGATGAAGAATATTTAGTAGATTTTTTGAATAATACATCATCGAATAGTAAATGTATGTACGAAAATTTATTTGGGTTCTTTATTGTAAAACTTATCAGTTTTAATGAAGGTTAATCACAAGATAGTATATATATTTGGCCTCTATGAATTTTAAAAGGTATGAGAAGACATTTTCTATGCTCAGAATGATGATGTTGAGTTTTTTGATGACCATGTATTCCATGAAAATATGTAACAAAATATATCATGGTTGAATCACAATAGGATGAATACATTGAATAATTCTAAAGGCAAGGAAATCATATTTTTAGTTTTTTTATAATAGTTCTAAAATGAACCTTGAAGTATTTCTTATGAAATATGAAAAGTGCATATAATTTGGTATGTTGGGGCATATGGTTCATGATTTCAAATAAAAATATATTTTTAATGGTAATTGTTTTTTTCTGAAAATAAGGTTGTAAAGTGTTTTAAATATATTTATATGTGTCCTGATGTGGATTTCTTTCTGGAAAAGCGCATGAATAATGTGAAGAAGCAAGACTGTAAGTAAAAGTGTTTGGTGAAATCCTTTGAAACTACATTGATAGATAATGGGAAATCAAATAATGTGGTAACATGAACCTTTATTGTTTATCCATATTATGCTAATTTATTTTTTTGATTCTGCACCAACACATTCTTAAATATTTGATAAATTTTTGGGTTAAATAAACATTTAACAATATTAAATAAAGTAACACATTTTGAAGAAAAAAAAACACCTGGCGTTATTATCAAAAATTTAAAATTATCTTACAATAATAATTTCTAGAAATTTTTTCCATAGAATCAATATTGTATTCACCATTTTATAATTTTATATTATTTTTAGTATTAATTGACATTTTTTTCATGTTGTAATTGATTGTAGATCCAATTAATTTGTTTTCCAAAATAAGTTTACAATTTTATATGAAATTCAACTTATACATTTGATATGATTTAAATAATATGAGATCCAATTTAGAGATATAAATTTATTTAACCTTTCTGAAGTTTTTTAAAATAATATAACTATTCTTATTATTGATCTCCTAATAAAAAAATAATACTTGGATATTTTCCTTATTGAGTTACCCTGAATTATACACAAACAACAAGTGGGGTTCACTATTGATTTACTATATGAATCTAATCCAATTTAAAAACCCAGTTATTGAATAGATAATGTAGAATATATGGAATTGAAAATTTAGTTTTATGAGTTCCTTGATAAACGTTTCATTCATCCTAACACTACCATGGGGTGCCACTATTTTATAAAAAAATAAATACGATTTCATGAATATTTTCATTGATTATTGATTATTAAATAAGAATATTGTTAATAATATTACTTTATTTATAAATATAAATGGATTATTTTTTCATCTCTTTGGTGCCCTATATTTTTTTAGGGTCAGTCACAACTCTAGGTACGGTTTACCAGAGGCGAAGGAGTATGAAATCCATAAGATCAGATCTCCCACTACGCATCAAAATAATAGAATTTTGGTGATCCACTTTGGGATGAAAATTGATATGACTTTTTTAGAGGATATTATAAATTTACACATCCATAAATATCAATATAAGTGTTTTATTTTGTTTAATGGTGATATTTTGGTTGACTGAAAATGATGTGATGTTCTTAAAAATACTCTAAGGATTATTCTACAGACCCGGAAATGAAAAATTAGTTATATATAAAATTTATTTAATGTGTTTTTTTATAACATATTTCATTCCAATTAAAAAATTTAAATAAATATGTCATAAATTATGGTCTCTCTAAAACTAATGTATTCGATGAATGGATATGTCCTAACAATGTGATTGAGAGTTTTAGATTTCCTATATTAGCAGGCTATTAGAAGCTATTTTTTGAAAACATTCCACGGTTATCTAACACATTATCTATGTAAATATAAAAAATATTTAGGTTCATTTTGAAAAAATAATGTGATGAAATTTTTGATTAATTTAAAAATAGGATTATTAAATTCTCTAGTTTCTGCCCTTTCATCCAGAAATAGATTCTTTTTTTCTATAGTTACTCTTCATTAAAGGGATTACATTTTATTTTAATACATAATGATCTGGTGATAGATTATTATTTATCTAAAATGAATCCTTATTATAAAATTTTCCTACATATAAACATGAAATCCTCCTTTTAGTTTTTTATTTTTAAAGATTAGACATCATTTATCTGGATTAATGTTTTAAATATATATTTCTTTTAAAGTATTTAAGTATATATTCACTAAGAAGGAGTTGTATATGAGATAGAGGATATCGATAGAATTAATATTTTATTATGACAACACAATTTATTTCTATATAGGTAAATTAGATAGATTATTTGATTCTTGGAGATGTAAATATAATTCTACATTAACTATACAATGTATGTAATATGATTCTTTGGAAAATGATCTGATTGTTGTCATCTTGGAAGTAGTGTATATGTAAAATATCTTTTTATTATATCATGATTATTATAAAAATTCATTATCAGTGATAATTTTGAATGCTTAGAAGGAAGACAATGTTCTATAAGAAAATTTAAAATTGATTAAGAAAGTACTTTTCCTAAATTGAATATTTACAAAGAAAATGATTTGAGATTCTAATAAATTTAATGTTCATCATGTGGACACTAGTTAAATAAATAAATTTTCGGTGATTCCCATAGCTCTCCTTTCTTACTAATTATGGTTTCAAACTATTGTATATGGACCTTTGGGAATATTTCTTTTGAGATAGAAAGAAAAAAAAATTCTTATTTTTCTGTGAAATATTTGACTTTTTATATAGGTTAATGTAAAACAACAATAACTAAACTATTTTATTTATCCTTTTCAAATTCTAGAATGGAAATTGAAGAATATATAAATTAATTTTGAGGTTTGAATACCAAAACATTTATAGTATAACGTGATTTGTGTTATTTTTTATTGGATAACTAAATTAATGAATTCTATTCACATTCAAGATAAAAATTATTTAGATTTGAATTAATAAATGAATATTAAGAATATATTTATATTATATTTATTAAATCACTAAATTTATCTAATCATGATCCTTGTTTTACATATAATTTTTAGAAAATTCATCAAAATTCATTCGGTGCTTAATTAAATTTTATTATACCAGTTCATCTTAAATATGATGGACAATTAGAGAAAAGAAGGAATACATTATAAGATATGATTTGAGCTAGATCAATAGATTAGAAGATATTTTTTGGATCGACATCTTATGTTTTTGAGTTTTAATATAATAATAGTGTTAATTTTGATGAATATAAGGACACTTTTGAGGACTTATACAGAAAGGGGTTTTTGATTTAAACTCATTGGGATGAAGTTAGGGAATCAATGTTTTTGGGAATAGAACTGGTAAATTAAATGGTTGATAAGGTAAAGATTATTCATTAGGAAATTAGGATAGCTCATAACTGAAATAAAAGTTATAATGATAATGTAAGAAAGTATATTTTCTTATATCTAGGAGGTAATGTTTTTATTAAATTATATTTATGTTAACGTGGTATATTTTTTCGTAAAAAGGAAATGTCGATTCCATTTTCATTGGATCATATGAAACCCTGGAGAAAGATGTATTATTTTTATATCAAGTGGATTTAACTCCATGTAATTATTAGTTAAATGATGTATTTCATGTTTCATTGTTCAGAAAATATATGTCAGATGCATCACATGTTTTCAGCCCTGTTGTACTGTGTTAAGAAAAAAATCTCTCATATAAGGAATAAACATTACTGATTATTTACCACATATTGAAATTGATTCATAATAAAGTGACTTATTTAGTTAACTTTTGGTGGAAAAACAATATTAGTGATGAAGCTACATGGGAATCAGAAAATATTATGAAGGAAAAATATCCACATTGTTTATATAATGAATAAAATTATGAGGATGCAATATAAAAAATGGGGAGAATGTAAAAAACCATATAAATTTAAGATAAATAATTTTTATGACTTATAAATATTCAATAATAAAAAATTTTAAATTTAAATTCATTATACTAACATAGGTAATTTTTCTGTCAAAAGAAATAGGATTTATTTCAAAAAAAATTCAGTTTCAATGAATAATATGGTTTTATTTAAAATATTTATTTTAAAATTATATAATTTTAATTTGATAATATATATTAATTTCCTAATTAATGATCTCAAAATTAACTTAGTATTAAATTTTTATGGTTTTTTATGATTTATTTTTTAATAATTAGCAGAAAATATTTATTTTTATTCAAAAATGTCTTTTAATATCCTGAATTTACAATATCCCTTGTATTTTGATGTTTTTTCATATAAAAAGTATCTTCTTTATTTTTTTAATATTCTAATAATGATATTTAGATTGAATTATATTATTTAATTTTGTATAATAACATCGTTATTCTTAAAATAATATTTTTCTTAAATCATAATTTTTATCGCATTTTTATGGTTTTATTTAGAATTAAGTTCAAAAACATATATGAATTCACTTTGTTAAAATTTATAACAAATTTCATATAATAATAATTAATTTTTTTAAGTTAGGATAATGTATTAATTTTTCTTACTGAATAGTAAATATGATAAAAATTTACTACCACAAATATGGTTAAACATCTTTACTAGGGTTTCAAAATATGTTAAGGATGTTAAAATGAACTATTAAATTTTTAATATTATACTATTTTTACATATTACGACCATATATAATCTTGAACATATAAAATGATAATTTTTAAATAATTTTTCATTAGTAATATATTGATATTTTCTGTTCATTTTATAAATTCCAATTATGCCTTCTCCACAACTTATAAAAGGACACCCCTCTCCTATCATCTTCACACATAAAAATCCTTTTGTATCATCCAATAAATAAATATATACCTTCCTTTTATACCTAACCATTTACTATATTCTATTTTTTAACAAAATAACCTAGGAAATATTCATGTATAAATTGAAATACGATACTAGAAAAATTGGTAGATTCTTTAATAGAGAATTATTGTTTTGTTTTTTCATCCACCTAGTTGAAATATTATTAAATAATGATGAAATAATACCAAAATAACATTAAATATACATTTATTTTTTTATGTTAATTTTTAAACCTATATCTTTCTCGCTTTCCCATTAAATTAAAAATTAAACCATCATTCATATGAACAGAGGACTGCCGCCTAGTGAATTTTTGTATACATTTTTCATTCACCACCGCTAATGGATTGTTTTAATGAAATTTTTAAATATATATATATATATATTATTCATTAAATATTTATCATTAGAGAATAATAAGATAATATTTATTTCTTTTCCATCAAACTATTTTAAAAATGAATACATTAATCATGAAAATGTATGAAAAACCATCATCATGATTGTAACATAATTCAGGTTTTATAATTATATTTCACAGTTAGATTGAAAACTATAATCAATTTATAAAGTATATAATTATATTTTTAAAATTATTCAATATATTATTTAATAATTACTACATTCTCTATAGTAAAATTACAAAATTAATTTTGTACGTATGAGTTTAATATTCATAAAACTATATTAGTGATTTTATTATTTGAAAATGAATGAATTATATAGGAAACTTTATTTCAATTTTGATTTTATTTAAATTCTTTCATAAGGAATATTTTTATTTATTTTATAAGGAATTATTTGATAAAACAAAAAATGAATTATCTATTTTAACATATACAGAATAATTGGTTCATCCTACTGCCATAATTATTATTTTATAATTGGATTAGTTTTAAATATTAAATGTTTCAATTTATTTAAAACCATATTTCCATTTAATCTAAGAATTTTGAAAAACAATATTATGTGGATTGGATGTTTTGATATCCTAAAATGTCTACTTATGGGTGCAAAGAATATTTTTCTAGGTTTGATAATATAAACATTGGTTTTCATGTATAATGATTATTCCATAGTTCATAGGAATTATTTATATTGACATGGGATTTTGACATAACTCATTATAATGCGTGATATTGAAATATTTCACGATGACATGTGAGCCTGATATAAAACTCTGATTCATTGGAAGAAGGGATTGAGATAAACAGTTAGGTTTATCCAACTATATATAATTAAAATTTACTAGATAGGCTTTTCCATATATAATTTTGTTCATAATAGTGATATTAAAAATATATCCTATGCTACCTACATGATTTATCTAGCCATTGTATGATTTTTTTAGAAAATCAAATTGTTTAACACATTTTTCTAATGAGATAAAATTTAAAAATGATAGTTTATCATTCTCATTAAGGGTTTAATGTTAAAATTTTCTAGAGGTTTAAGAAATTTTAAAGAAACACTTATGATTTTTATTTTGACATTAATATTTATTATTTAATTTTCTGTTAAATTTTCGTGCAGATAAGTCAGTTTATTGGTTAAATTTTTTTAATTTGATACAAAAATTTATTTAGAAGAATGAGATTGTTGAATAGTATTAATAAAATAATGGTTTTCATTTGACATTTTTATATATGACAAGATAAAAAAATTATCATACAATGTTTTAAAAAAATTCACAGTATTTTTTTTGATTATTTGAGACAATAATGAGGTCAAGATGTAAATTTTCAATATTTTTCATGAAAACTAAACCAATTTTTTTTATTCATTTTATATTTTTTTTAAATCATACTTAGTTATATTTTTCACATTGTGATGTGATATTTTTTGGTAAGGTTGATGACCAAATTATATAAAAATATAAATATAAATGATATATATTAATGCAAGGAAATTAAATATTTCCTTAAAATTTAATTTTATATGCTATTTAATTTATGGTTCATACACTATGCATCCAAACCCCTATAGAAAATCCAAAAAATGTACCCATATCCAAGGGGGTGAAAGAATGGTGGAGAGTGGAATGATTTGGATGAATAGATCATCCTCATGCCCCCTATCCCTTTAAATCGTAATAGGGGCAGGCAAAGAAAAGTTGGGATTTATCGTACTAAAAAATATTCATAGGAATCCCATTATGGATTGGCCCGAGGGATCATAGTGGGTCACCCATCATTTGGGTTTCATTATTCTATGACCTTGTCAATTGATGAATAATTCTTACCAATATGCATGTACGATTATGTGGGCCTAAGATCCCTGATTATATGAAAAATTGGAGGTATCCTCATACACATGCACCCCAAACTTTCATTATGTTGTAGCCCATAGCCTCAGATGTGATTATTCACCACCTTACAATTCTCTCATCATGTATCCTCTCACTATAAAGTGATCCAGCCACATAAGGAATACCTCATAACCTATCCACCCCCATTTAAAAAAAATTCCCAAAACTGAAAATATAAAATTTCATATATATATTTTTAAAGTATCACCCCTTTTATTCATGGAGAAACCCTCTCCCATCATTCAAAAATATTATCTTAGGTGGAACACGTCACACCACAACACCCCTAGTTGAGGATCATTATGTTAGCTATTATTGGGACACTAAAAAACATATATAAAACTCACCTAAGACCTTAAAACACCTCTTAGTCTATCAATCACACCCAAAAACACCACATATATATGTTCCAACACATAGAATCTATAATGGTAACCAAATTCAAAAAATCCCCTCATCTCATGGGCTCAAATTTCATCATTATTCTAATATCACCAACTCATGATGATGTGAGTCACCAAACAATTCCCAAAACAATGATTAACATCCTTAAGAAAACTCCTCATGAATCACCCATGGAACATAATTGTTACTAAATAGAAATGAAAAGCATAATTTCTAATCTCCAATTATCAGGGATCATTTTTGATACCACCCTCAAACTATCAATACTACCCATCAGTATTCACTATAATCCTTGTTCAACCACAAATTCCAAAAACCCCATAGATAAAAAAACCCCCCAAATTTTCTAAGTTACTATACTCAATCACACATGAAAAAGAAATCTAGTACCCCAATGCAGTATCCCTAATTCGAAACTAGAAGTCTCATGTACCATTTTTCCAAAATGTTCTAATAAAAATATGATAACACACCACCCCTAGTAACAATAGATAAATCCTAATTCAATGATGTCTGAAACCGTAAATTAAATTAATTTGATAAACTAAACCACTACCCATGTGACGTTACACATAGATTCCTCCCAACTAAACACAATAAAAAACCTATACTCACGCCTAATACAATATGCATTAAAATAAACTATTTATAACTAAATTTCATCATGAATTATGTGATCATTGACATCTCATTGACCCAGACACTTTACGATACCTTTTCCAAACTCGTATATAGTCCATTCACTAAGTAGTGACCTATAAATCATTATCATAATCTACTAAAAAAATAATTACCATATTGAATCATCACCAATCATTACCCATATCAATTTATTCTCAAATTATGAGCACAAAATTTCCACTGGAATTCAGTCACTGGAAGAATACCCCTACCACCACATGATGGGGATTTCCAATACCCCACTTCCAAGGATTTAAACAACTCACTCAAGACATGAATCACATTATTTGTTCAATTTTTTTCACTCCCAATAATAGGATTTATTTTTATCATTTTTCTACTATTGAATTCTAATTATACAAGAATATTCATCCCAATGTTAGAACTAATGAACCCAACTCATATTAATCATATTGGTATTTATCAAGTTCCAACCTCTAGGGTCTAATGTTTCCATGATTCCACCTGAAAAAAAATTGAATTCCCTTAAAATTATGTCATTTAAATGTTTTTCCTTCATATATATATCTTAATTTCCAGGGAAATTCTAACTACAAAGTGAATATTTCATTTTTACCTACTAATATATCAACCTTGTCTTTCTAGAAATGTATAATATACTTAGTACCCCCACTAATTATATTTGATAAACATTAAATATTCCCTATTAATCATGTTGTACTACTCATATTCAAAGGATTCCATTAGTCTCAACAGATATTTAAAAGCTTTTCACTTTTTTGAAAATATTGAATCTCATCACTAATATGAGTTCATTATATCATGATATCTAGAATATCTTGAACCCTTGGTTATTTCACCATCACATCACAAAACATCAAGCCACATGTTGTCCATATCTTGATGAAATAATTCACATCATCTAAAACTATCATACCATTTAATCATTCCATGGTTGTCACACATGTATGGTCATCCATTAAAAACTATTAACACCCACATCAATAAAACAATGTAGTTTTCAATATATGGTTTCCTAGACTCGATTAATAAATATATAAGCACCTATCAAGGTCTTATACCCCATAGGGTATCAAATGATAAAACACAAACATCCAAAACTATCCTAAACATAGAATAGTGAAGCATGGAATCCTGATGCATCCATAGTTTGATTGTGGAATCAGTTGATGATTTAAGTAATTTGTATGATCCATCTCCCTATTAGAGAGATTCCTCAATATCAACCCACCGATATACCCCACAAGTAAATGTTTTCTAATAAAACCTTTTTAACCTTCAATCACAACTTCTCATTTACAAGATTAAACTATTCTACCCAGTGTCTATGAAAAATAAGAAACAACTCACTCACTTATTCCCATGGAAACATAGTGATTATAAACACTCAAAATGGTACCTATATATTTCTATTTAAATAATAATGAACCCAAATAATCATAATCCAAATTTCTACCCTTCTATAGAACTCATATTTAAATCCAACAATATGGATCCCATCAGCCTTAGGAGTACTTACTTATCCCATCTACGGACCACAAATCACATGTGTGTCCATGAAATCCCATGCATGAAGCACACTTCATGTTGTTGTTCCTAAGAGTATAAAATAGGAGTTTGTCACATGAATATTCTCTATATTTGATTTCACCTCTCATTAATCAATCATATACCATCAATAATCTACCCATTCTTTCCTTTACTAAGGCATCTGTATTCCAAGGATATCCCCAACATCTTAATGCATCTTACAAGTATGATAAACCACCATGAATAATAACATGAAAGATACCATATAATAATAATAAAATACCCTTACTCAGCATGGTCATATGTTGTATTTCATATTCCATGGGCTCTAACATGAAGTAAATTGATCATATTATTATCGTTACATCCCATAATGAATGTCAATATGTTAGATTCCATTATCTCCAATCTAATCATAACCTGAAACCATATCACTAGGATCTCATCAACATCAAGTATCCTCAACCCATTCCACATACCCTTAGGTAGATATCAATTAAAAATAACACCACATGAACCATCATTATAGAATGAATACAAATTTTTATCCATGGTATTATTTAGTATATATCCACCAAAAAGTGATATAGGATCCCATCATTTATATATAATCATTCACCTTAAAAAATTAAACAACACAATAATCATATCATCAATCAGAATGGCATATAATTGTCATGTGAATCCAATGTGTCCAATAATATTCATGAACACTGGGAGTTTCCGTATATTGTTAAGATAAATAACAATAAATTCTTAAAAAACATCATAGATGGCCGAACAAAACAACTTAACTGCAACAATAAAAAAATAACAAGAATTCATCCACCTAGTAACATATAATTTTATCACTTGAGGAACCCAAGAATAACATGTATAATTATTACATAATCTTTTGTTAATATACATTAAATATCTTATTACATCACATCTCATAACATAGATTTTTAGTGTAATGATATATTATTAAAATCCACCTCTTATTTAACAGTCAGTTTTCCACATTTTTGAAAAGATTCTCCATGTATACTCTTCTTTTGACAAATAATACATAATACAACTATTTATATCATTTGGAATATAAAAATAATAAATAAGTTAATATAAACACTCAACATGAGTAAAAAAAGTGTTATCTACCAAATGATTATAAGTGATCATAAGTCAAACATGTGGGTATGAGTGAATTATTATGATTTGTGATCATAACCTAAGGACACAATACCCAATAAAACAAATAACACAAATCAAAGATCATGAAATAATTCATTCATCATGACATAATACTTATATGACATAAGTATGGAATATTGAGTTAATAATCACGAGAAAACAACATAATCATGGATGAAATATAATATTAAATAGATAATGGACTTTGAACATATTGCCATAAAATGGGAAACCTGGAAACATAACACATATATCAAGGAAAGAGGATATAAGTCTTCTTAGTTAAACATTACATAATATTGATTTTTATTCAAGGATTAACATTATTTCTCATTGATGATCTTTTCATATATAGAATTTAGAAAATTAATCCACAACTCAAACAATACAAAACAAAATAATAAAAAGTGGAAATTTATTATTAGTATTAATTATTCCCATAATATAAAACATTTAAAATTAACAATTATTACATTAATATAAAATCTTCATGACATTAAAATAAACTCCTTCCATTCTGATATCTTTCTTTACATCATGTGAAAAAAAACTAAAAATTTGGAATGATAAAATAACTCAGTATATGATAAAAAAATAAGGATAACTATTACTCCTATGAAAACATGAAAACTCATAAGACATTTAACATTATCCTAAATGTTCATTGAGTATATGAAGTAAATAATTTCACATGAAAAACACACATGCTATGTTTTTCAAAAAAAATCATTAAAACCCATTAAAATAAATTAAAACCTCTTTTTGGTGACATAGATAATTATTTACCTTAACCCATGTCAAAACACATATAATTGGAATAACCGTATATCAAACTTTATAAATTATTATTATCCATTTCACAAGATATTTATATGTGTCCACCGATAATTTAAGATACTACAGGATTAACTAGTGTTATCTAGGCCACACCAAGTTAAATTGTAATGGGCTTACCTGGATCTATCTAGGCTACCCCATGTAGAGTTATAACATGATTTCCATAAACTATCTGGGTCACCACATATTAATCTATAAAATCATTACTCAGTTCCATCTGGTGGCAACCATTTCTAATTTATAGTTTTCTAGTTCCATATAAATTATAAATTACTTTTATACTTTAAATGATTTACCATAAATCATTTTAATCATTTTGAAACACTTAATAATATCACATTTTGATATCAAAATATTATTTTCCTTTGATATATCATTTTCAATATAGTAGTTTCAATTTCTTTTAAGACGCTATTTTCAACTCCCAAACAAAAAAACAATGAATGGGGTTTTATTTGAAGAAAACATGAAATATATCAAAGGTATCATGAAATAAAATAATGATCATGTTGGAAGAAAATTCTTTGTTTACATGTATATTAAGAATAGAACATCCCTTTTATCTTTTGTCCAAAAATATTGTACAAGACACAAAAAGAGATTCATTTTGAAAAAAAATAAATAAATTAATAAGGTAAATAAAATATAAATTATAAATATTTTATATCCATATAAACACATTAATGATATAATTTTTAAAACATGGACATGTAAGATAAATAGAGTTTAATGGAAAAACAATTTAAAGAGAAATTATTTAATTTAATGTCCTTCATCACATGGGAAACACTTTAATAGTAGAACAAATTAATGAGAAACAATACAAAAAATTTAAATATAATGGGAATTGATAAATTCATTATATAACTAGTAAATGGATTTTATATATACCTTATAATATAATATAGGTTCATGACATCAAAATATGCCTCAAAAAGATGAATCTAAGATGATGTCACTTACATTGAGTCTGAAATGTCTCATGTGTCTTTATCTTACAAAATATTATACTTTTGATAATTATTTAAATTCTTGAGGACATTATTAAAATTTATTATTAATTTTATTTCACTTATTGAAATGTTATTTACAATTACTTATTCGATTAATTTTATGTTGGATGGTTTGACTATATTCAACTCATGTGTCGTATTTGACTTCGGTATGTCAACTAAGGTCACAAGGATATTTATTTAAACCTATCTAGAATATTAATAGACAAATAAATAATATAATCATTATCCAAATATACTTTTTTACTACATCATGAAATACTATTTTGAACAATTAACTTATGTTAGGATTAGGAATATAGTACGTCCTATTTACGCATGAGTAACGTTTCAATTTTCTCTTATGAACATTATAGAAAAATGGTAAGTGACATTTATATTTATATAATGATAATTATATCATAAAAAATATGTTATTTAATTATATATTCTTATATATGTCAATATTTTTATGTAAATAGAGTTACATAATTTCTAGGAGGCAGTATTCCACACATCAAAGAACGACGTTATCATATTTTCAGTGTTTAAAAAAGGTGAGAATAACCTTACATTTTATATTTACGTTGTGATTATTATGTCAAAAATCTCATATTTATGTAATTTATTTTATATATATTCATTATAGTTAGTATTATTACATTCTATATAACAAAATTTTTAAAAACACTTTGCATTGCTTCACATCTCTTCACGAGGGGGTAATTCTTCGTACACATGTGTGATGTTATCATAACGCTTGCGGTGTAAAATCTAGAAAAGGTCATGTATGATATAATTAAATAGGAGGTAATATAATAGTATAAATAATGTAACTAACATATAAAAATATTATGTTCATCATTATTCTGATCCATGAGAGGTTTTAAGGGAAAACTGAACAACATCGTTTCATGTTGTGGTAGTCCATCATACACATGAATTCTAACTTCATAGAAAATTAAAGAGAAGTTTGTATTGGTGCAGGTATTACCCTTAACAATAAAAAATATAACTATATTTAGGATTATGTTTTATTATAAAATAATGCTATAAGAATAATATAAGGGCTGGATAATGATCTAAAATGAAAATTCGTGTTGATGAATGTTATCTCTTCATTGGGTAACACCTTTAGGTTTTCAAAAGATAATTATTTGGTTATATTTATCCAATATGTAAGGATTATAGGATGTTATAATGTAATTAAAGAAGTTAATTTTTATTTTCATTTTTGAGACAAAGATCTTGAGGGTTTTTGACATCGTAAGATAGTGGGAGGACTTCATAATGGACGTGAGTGGAAACTTTGTAATTTTTTATAGAATGAATTTGACAACTATTTTTACAGTTTAAAGTGGCTCAATACATGAAGTAAATTGGAGCGTAAAAAATTATATGGTCTAAATATTTCCATACAAATGGTTCATAAAATGCTCCTATATTATTAGACCCCATAATTTTAATGTTATTCAATTGTTAATTCTCATTATTACATTAATTTTTGTGAATTATATTATTTTCTATCAATATTCAGTTTGGTAAAAAATTATGTTTTCCATATTTGATATTATAAATTTTTTATTTCATATATTAATTCTATTATTCTAGTTTCCATTGACATAAATGGAAAAATTAATTTAATATTGACATTGCAGTCGTAGTGACAGAATGGATTTTTACAAACATTGTTTTAGTAAAAAATAATTCTATATTGACTCTATGAATAATAATTAACATTTTATAAAAAATGATTAATGATATATATTCTGTTAATTTAATTAATAACATTCAATAATTATTATTTTTTTAATTTATTAATATGTTGTCGTTTTATTCATTTTAAATATGTTTTTAAGAAAACACATCTTTATGAACAAAATCAAAATGTTATTAAAAATATTATAAAGTGTGATAAAAAATAATTATGATTAATAAAAATATCTATATAAAACCAATTTTATAGAAAACCAAATTCAAAACATATTTATTCTTTTATATTATATAATTCATTAAAAAGAAATGTCTTTTTTTTAAAAAATCGGCAATTTTAATTATTCACAGAAAAATGAATGTTTTCTTAAAAATGAAAAAATTTCCCCCATTGTAAATTTTTTATTTATGATTCCAAAAACTAAATTCTTTAAATATGATTAAAAATATATATTTTATATTTTATTATTTTAAATAAAACCATATCTGAATTTATTTTACTGAACTACTTCCTTTTGAATATAAATTACATATGATTTGTATAACAAATGTAATTATCAATTTCATATTATTAAATATGAAACTGTTATATTATATAATTACCTAGTTTTTTTAAAAATAATCAGGTATCCTATAGAAATAATAATGATCTATGGGTAAACCTAAGCATGGGCCCTAATCACAAACATAGCTAATACAAAACAGTATGAACTGATTTTTAATGTCAATGATTAGCATTGTAAAAATTTCAATAATTTTCACCAAAAAGATGTTAATAATTTCAATATGTTATATGATTAATATTACTAACATTTCACTGAGTTCCATACATAACATTTAAATATTATACTATTATTAATGAAGATGATTTTTAACATTACTAAATTGGCCTAAAGCTTAAACCCTACTACATTTTTTGGAATATAGTGGATGTGGTTTCTAAGGGTGTTTTTGGGGAGTTATATAGTAAAATAGAGCTTACTACTATTAAATATAGCAATGATTATTTCTATGGTGTGTAGCCAAATGTTTCACTATATGAGTGATTACTACGGTGTGGAGGATCTAGTTGTGGTGTAGGGAGCTCAGGGGTGTGTTTTGGAGATACTACAAATTTATGGGGTATAATAACCTTGGATCCTTGGATATATAATATTCCATAATAAATAGTAATAGTATATAGAATTAGGATCACTGATGTTGTGTATGTGATTTGGAGTGATTTTTTAATGGTTTTGCCTTTTTAGTCACTATTGTGTCAGAGAGTACCCCATTGTAGAACACCCTATTCCTAGTTATTGGGGGGTCTAGGAAATAATGGTATAGGATTCATTGTTTTCATCCCCAAGGACTACAAGATCTACCTTATATAAATACCCAAATATTGTAAAGGGTTGTTTCCTATCCCACTTCAACATAGTACACCCACTTAGTTCCATGGTGAAGGGTGGTTGTGTTGTGGTATGGTATTTTCTTTACCACCTATAATGTTTTAATTTCCTCAAAACCCAATAAGAACTCTAAAATTATCTCCTTTACATGGATATCCATATGCATCCTTTTTAGTCCATTCTAACCCTAATTAGTGGATATTTTTCCAAACCGTAGGAGATCAACCATGGAGGGTTGGGTCAGTTTCCTTCATGATTCCCTTTATTTTTATCCATTTTTCTTGTAAATGTTTATGTCATGGGAGATATCTTTTTTGATGTTGTTTATGGTATGATATTGATGTCATTATTGTTTTTTGGGTAGATAAATGATTTCTACTTCATTATGTTGTTTGGTGGTGGTTTTATTATAATTCTAATCATGTGCAGCTGATAGATCGTGTATGATTGATGTAGGGTATCCTCCATTTCTCATATTATGTATCATGTACGAGGGGTTACCCTTCTTTAATTCATTTTTAATATATTTTTCATCATCTTATTTGATGATAAATAGTTTATTTGAATTTAAATTGAATGATAAAAATATTAAATCACATTATTTTGCATCTTTTGTGGTATTTTTATGTTTTGATTTTGTGGGATTCATGCCTAACTAAATATTATAGATTTTGGGGGATTTAATAACAAGTGGTTGAGGTATTTTTGTAACCTTATTGTTTGGTTGTTTTTTATCACTAATATTGAATTCTCTAACAACTTTTATTTGATTAATAAAATGTTTTCCCCATAAAATACAGATTGTCTAATAATTACCCAAAAATAAATAAGTGAAAGTTATTAAAATCAATATGTGAAATATAAATATTAATGTGGGAATAAGAATCGATAATTTTTTTTCTTATTTGTTGTGATATGGGTTTGATCTATTGTGTTCTGGCTATCATATGTGGGAGTCATGTGATGTGATGTGGATGTGGTATGTGGTTGTTGTGATGTGGAAAATGGTTGTCATGTGGAAATTGGTTATAGTCATGAAGGGGATGTGATGTGATATTATTTTCTTGAGGATGATGTGAAATTCATTGTCTGGTATTAGGTTGTGTTAGTTTCCTAGGTATTATTGGAATTAAATGGTTAATATTTAAGGGTACTGTCTTGGGTTGAAATGGAAAATTAACATTGAATTAAAATAGAAGTGTGATTTTCAGTGGATGTTACTGAAATATAATATAACTGGTCTTAATGAAAAAAAATTATTCCTATAATAAATCTGGAAATTGTATTACCGTTGAATAAATGTGAAAATGTGGCATGTGGCATGTGTATTATTGTGTGTTGTAGGGAATTTAGTGTTGTAATGAATAGTTGTGGGGTTAGGAGGTTTGGGAGTAATATTTTGGGTTGGTTAGTGCCTTGGATGTTAGCCCATAGGTTTTAATTTCATGTGGATATATATATACATATATATATATATATATATATATTCCATATATGTTCATTGTATGTTATATATTAATGGAACCCAAGTCAATAAATCCATGTGTACAACCAAAGGATTTGTGGGTGTTTTCCCCAATATCTAGTGGTGAGGATTGATTGTTGGTTACAATCTCTTACTTGATCTATATTCCTGGAGACATGGGTATTCATGGGAAGTGTTTACCATAATTAAAAATTGCAATAGCGGTGGTTTGTTTATTGAGATGATGATATAAATTATAGGGATTAATTCCTATTTTGAGGAGGGAACATGATTTATGTCTTTCTTGTTCATGATACCCTATTACCCTTGTAATTATTGTGATGTGATTTTATGTCATTGGTGTCTTTTGGTGTTATGTTATGTGATGTGACGTGAGGGCCTAGTTGTATTTAGTGTGATAGGATTTGATGTGTTGGAATCAGTGTCTTCATTAAAGAAAAGTTTTACATTTGTTAGTGGGGTTCTTGGATAGGTTTGATAGCCAAGTTGGGTTTGGGAAGAGTTACTAAACAAAAGATATGGGAGTTCTGGGATCTACTACCTTAGGGTGTAAGATAATAACCCATGTGGGAATGTGGTTTTGGGTAACCATTACCAATGTACTTATTATTATTTTATTATACATCAATGTGGTATTTGATGAGTTTTCATTAGCGAGGAAGGTATTCGTTAGTTTACCTGTATAGGATTTTTTGATTATGTTGTTTTTTCATAGGTGCATTGGTATGCTCTTTTAACATGTTCATGGAAGAAATGGGGTATGATCCTAATGTTCATAGTTATATTCTCAACATGTATGTATACAAACTATTTTTATGTTTCCAAAGAGGGGTACCATTGGACGAAGGGGTTAATGATTGAGTGGTATCAATATTTTTGGTTTAGGAATATAAAAGATTTTGGAGTTAGTAATAGTGACGATTAAATGGGTTGGTATGTAAATAATGTCATTTGATCTTTGTTTGTGACATAGGCTTCGTAATACAAACTAGGAAATGAGATTTTAGGACCCCTATGATCTGATGCAATAACTCTTAACCATATATAAGACCAAGTGTGGTATTTCCTCTTACATAGTTGATATTATGATTGAAAAATGAATCATGATTTACATGTGTTCTTATTTATAATGTCTGTTTTTAAGAAAAAATTGAATTAAATAAATATTAATAAAATTTCATACTACAATGAATTTTAATTCCTTGTTTATATTTTTGATATGGCTCCTGGTTTTTTTCCTCTTGATTTTTAGTTAGTGTAGGTTATGTAAAATGGTATGGATAATCACATGAGGGTTGATTTATTGTGGAGGAATAGTAGTGGAAAACATTTAATTATTTTTATTAATAGGATTTGTAGAAGTATGAGGGGATGATCTCTAATCTAATTACAGAGAGATGGCTAGAGGGGCTCCTGAACTTGTTCAGTATGATCTTTTCCACAACATAATACTGGTCCCCAGAGGTTACTAGTCATATATGGGGAGTAGCGCATCAATAGTGGTTGTTATATAATCAAAATTAGAATGTCCATGGTGTTTCATGCATTCAATTTTAGAAATAATTCCCGAAAGATTTCATTTTTTGACCATGAATTTATTGAATTTGTTGGAGATTCTCTCCCTTGATCTAAGGAGTTTCTTTGTGGAAGATATTGGAATTATGTTCATGGCACTTTTTCATTTCTCCCCCGATCCATTTTATAATGATGAGTCTTGTGAACTATGTACTGAGTTGTAAATCCATTTAATCAAGTATTAATTTACTCCATTATTGATTGAAATTCATTTATATGTTAAGAAGAAGGAGGAGGTGATTAATGGGATCAATCGTAAGGATTTCTATTCTAAGAAGTGAACAACAAGGGTTCCTCATCAATTATTGTTATTAGTGGAAGGTCTTAGAAACCATTTCTTTTTATTTTAATATTATTGGGTATTCAACCTCCACAACATCCCTTTGATCCATATTGGGATAGTGGTTTCTGTTATTTTTCATGTTGATTTAGGTCTCTTTTTATTATGTGTTGATCGGGGCCATTATATAGATCATTTCCCCATTGTTATTCAAGGATAATATCATTGAGGTTGTTTATTTGATCAACATATTTAGTGACTACCACCAATGAGTCCATTTTAGAAGTTGAGGCAGTATGTTTATTGTTCACTAAGAAGAGATGGAGCTTGTAGAGGTCGTCATTAGGATGGTCCCATGTTAAGGTACATATACCTGAGAATGGTGTTGGAAGTGTCTATCGACATTATGGTAGGTGATGGGAGTGGCCAATTTCATATAATGGGGGTTGTAGAACTCAATGATCTAGATCACAATATAGGTATGATGAACTTATCATCAACCATTATTTTTTCATTATTTGATTTAGGATATTCAAACTCCATTGTTTCTTATTCTCTAGTTTTTTCTCAATGAATACAAGTATAGAGGATTTATGTTCCTCTAGTGTTATAAATGAATGTTGGTGGGATAGACCATATTGTTTGATGTGTTCTAGGGGTAGACTGGTGATGGGTCCATATCATTCTCAAGGTTATTTTTTCTTCCAAAAGATGAGTTTTTAATATTTCATTCATGTAATTTATTGGTCATATTCTATGTATGTTATTATTGAATACCTATAGAGTAGAGTATTATTCTCCAATGAGAATTTCTAGTATGAGTTTTTTATTTATAAGATGTTTTTTTAGGTGATTATTATTTCTCTATAGAACCTTCCTTCATTGATGGGTGATTTTTCTATGGAATAACTAGGCACAAGGATATTATAGGTTCTTGAGATTTTTTGTTATTTTGTAAATTTTCTTTCTAAGGATGTTTTAATGCTACCCCCTCAACACTATATCATGTCAAAAGAGGTGTACCACCAAATGATCCATTAATTTCAATAGTTTTTTATCTGATGAAAATCACTATGTAGATATAATTGTGTATTCAAAAGGATAATCTAATTTTTATGGGTTTCATCCAACCCATTGTGTCACAATATAGTTCTTTATTGTTATTCAATAATAAGGCTTATAGTAGTATGAGGATGCGTATAAAATACTAAAGTTTTAATCAGATGTATATCAAGAATATCTACCTTCTTCTAAGGATTTGTGATCTTTTCGATTAGTTGTGATGGGTTAGGTGGTTTTTTGAGATCGAAGTATGATCTGGTATCACCATTTGTGGGTGCAAGAAGGTGATATCATAAACACTACCTTCTGATGTGGTTAAGGGAAATTAAATTTCATGATCATATATTTATTGTGTTTTGAACATGCAATTTATGTTCATGTATATCACAAACTCCATGTTCCATGAACTCGTTTACCTATTCATATTCATGTTCGTAGATGATATATTGATATACTAAAGCTCATAGGAATATAATAATGATCATTGTAGAGATATATTATTTGTTCTTCAACTCCAACAACTCTATAGATAGTTTACCACATTTATTTTGTGAAAATAATATTTTCATTTTCTATAGAATCTAGTGTCTCTATATGCTATGATTATTGACCAGGCGAATGTTGAGGTAGTGTTTTATTTATAATCACCCTGAATATAGTGTATGATTCTATATTCCTTATTTTTTTACGATATTACCAAAGGATTGTATCTGAAATCTCATGGATTGGAACCCTATTAACATCTTTGAATCAGATGAAACAGACATTTATCTTCGTAGATCTGTGTTAGGAATCATTGGATTAATAGACTGGAAAACTGATCAGTTATTTAGTCCACCAATTTCCAAAGGAGGGGTGACGTTTCAGGAGTTATGTGACACTTCCAATATGGTCTTTGTTTGCATCTGTATGTATTAGATGGTATTGATATTTTATGGGTCTCGGTATTTATTCCCCCATGAGTATTATTATACCACTAATGATCTTGATCTAGAACTAGTGGTTAATTAAATTAATATGTGGTGGAATTACCTCATTGGGTAGTGCATTGTTGTCTTCATGGATCCCATGATTTTTAGGTGTATACATTCTTACTCTGATCCATATATAAGGAAATGGTGGTGGTGGTGTCTCAGTAGTAATACTCAATGTCATAGGTGATGCAAAATCATTTTTCCAAAGTTTATGATTTGTTGGGATGGTTGAATTAAATTATTATTTTTGGAAATGTTATTGGTTCTAGTAGAAATGGAAAATTTAATCCTTCTGGAGTTTGACAACTCGACAATGGTTATACAATTGGGAGTATACAAGAAGTATGAAATATTGATGACATAGTTTTGTTGGGTCAGTTGTAAATGTTTTGTGGAAGTGTTTTTTCCTTGTTTCTTTGTTATCTAGTAGGTAATTACAAATAATCCTTTTCCTAGGATTCATTTGCAGCACTTGGATGTTCCCCAGTGGAAATGGGCTGATATCATGATAGAATACATCACAATGATACCTCAACTACAAAGCTTATTTTTTATTATCACAGTATCCATGAATCATTTGAAAAATTGACTCACTTTTTATAGATTAAGTAGTTAGGAACCACATATATTTTGGAGATGGGGTATTTGGATGAAGCAGTGAAGTGGCATAGAGTTCCAAGGTCCATTGTCTCAAACTAATATTCTCATTTTTACATTATGATTCTAGAATGTATTTTATCAATATTTTGTGCTCATTTATTAACTGATAATACTTTCAACCCTCATGAGGATTGGTAGATTAAGTATACCATCATGAAAATGGAAAATATATTTTTGGATAGTTTATGGGACTTTAACAAGTCCTCGGAAAATAATTTTCCTTTCAATTAGTTTTCTTATAAAAATAGCTATCATTAATCCATTGGAATGGTCAATTTTTGAGGAATTTTAAGGATGGTCATATTAATCTACAATGTTGTGTTTTAGAGCAGGGAAAAATAATTTTGTCTTATTATTGATATTATGAAAGCATCACAAGTCTAGCAAATTTGTTTTTTCCATCATAGGAGGATGCATTTGGTATTCTAGGTTAGAAACATAATTTTATTTAATGTCTCCCCTAGATGTGGGAATTGAAGGTTTGGTAGGGTATTAATCTCTCACCTTGGTATGTTTAACCTTTAAAGGTGTTGTGGTATGATGGAAGTGGTGGATTATTTATTGGTACTCACACCATGACTTTACCACATTCATGAAAACTTCCAACTCTCTCAACTCTATCGTATCTTCACGATGAATGTCATCTTATAAAAGTAGTAGTATTGGATATCATCGAATATTATACATTCTTGTAGCTACTAGTAGATATCTGAATTCACCAAGAGAAGGTGTTTAATAGAGTAAACACTACTTTGATTAGAGTGATTTGGGTTCATGGTGTCCTAGAGGAGAGTATATGGGAGAATCAGATGAAGTTTCTTTCCTAGTAACCTGAGTTTTTTCTCAACTCTGTCTTTTTTATCATTCCATTATTCATATGAGGTTTTAATCAATCTATATTATGAGATATTTCATTTCCCTAATGATGTGATGCATGATCAAAGTTGCAAGAAAATAAATAATGAAAAAAAGATTCATAATCAAAATGTATCATAAAATGTAATGATATAATCCATTCACCCCGATTACGATTTCCCAAAGAACATAATATTTTGACAAAAAATATGAAGTTCCTTAATTTTCATTCTTGGTGATATACTGTGTGGCGGTTTGAGTGGTTATTGGTTTTGGATGTGTGACGGTTCACAAGGTAGAGAAAGTGATTCTATGTAAGGGAGGTGGTTTGTGGTAGGTATGAAATGATGTAGATATTTTCTTGTTAGTTGGATTGTAATATGTTTTGGTGACGTGGTTATAGGTAATATTTTATAAACTACTTGAATGGATTTAGTGTGTTTGGATGGAGGAATTGTTTAGTTGCAATGAGATAATTGAAATGTATCAAAGGAGATGGTTTTTTTAAAAACCATTTCCATTTTTAATTTTCTAGTTTTATTTTTATTCATTTTTTTATAAAGATCATGATAGATATCTGATGTAACAATATAGTAATGTTGGTTGATTACATTAAATAAATTGTGGTTGTAGAGGAGTCTTGGTTTAGTCTTGGGGAGTTATATAGTCCAAGAGATGTTTTATAAGGAAAATGTATCTATGAGGATTCATGTGTCCTGGAGAAACTTGTTGCACCATAGGAGTGACCATTCTGGCATGGAGGTGCCAACTATGGTGTAGGGAGCTTAGGGAACATTTTTGAGCTGCTGTAAATTTGGGGGGTAGATGCATTTTGGAGACTTGGTTGTGGAGTATCCCCTTCTTTTCCATTGAAGGATATGGTGGGGAGACCATGGTTCTGTAATTATGTAGTCCTTGTTATTTTTCATCATATATTATTTTTTCAGAACTCTTGTGACTTAGAGTAGAGATATATGATGTATCGTCTTCTATTTTTTTAGGGGTTTATAGGATAGTGTTCCTAGATGAAATGTGGGTTTCACCTTAGTTTATATGATCTATGGAATGGAAATAAATATATATCACTGAATTTGGTTTGACAATACTGAATGTTACATAGTCCTCCCCACATTTCCATAATCCACTCCCTCTATAGTGTTTTGAAGGCACCTTGTGTCATGGTCTTATATTTTCAGAACCACCAATAAAGTATTTAATACCTTTAAACACAATATATTTTCTATTCTTACTCTCATTTTTTGATAATCCACTAAGGTTCCTTTCAAGTGTATTCAGACATAAATTAATTTACTTCATCCCATTACTTGATAGATCAACCATGGTTGTTTAGGTGAGTTTCCACCATATTCCCCCTATTATTCTACCTATTTCTTTTCTAGTAATGGTTTAGTAAAAGGATATTTAATTTTTCAAGTGTTTGGGGTGAGGTAGAAATGTGGTGGCCTTTTTCTAGTCAAATAAAGGTTTAATGCTTCATTTCGGTTTTTTGGAGGTGCCCCCCCCCCCCACTTCTTTTAACCTTGTGTAATAAAGCTCAAATATCAATTTGGGGAAGAGGATCCATCAATTCATACCTTCTATATCATGCGGGATGGGTTTTAATCTTTCTATATTTTGGGAAGATAGTTTTTTTCTACATAATTAAATATAATTAATTTTATTTAATTGATATATAATGTGAATGGGATTGAATCTCCTAATTTTATATAATTTTATAGTTTTTTATTGAGATTGTAATGGTTTGATGCCTTGGTGAAAATTGGGGCCATTGGGGATTTTTTCTATACATTGTTTGATGTGTTTATGGAACTATTGTTGGGTAGTTTTCTATGAAATAAAATAGTATTCGATACTCACATATATTAGGTTAATAAAATTGTTAACCATAAAAATAAGTCTTTTATGGGAATGGTCTGAAAATAAATAAGTTGAGGTGATGAAGCGCCCCTTGATAAATTGGAAAATAGATGTGTGAATGTGCTTTGAAATGTGTTGTTGTGTTTGTTTATTATTTTAGGAGGATGTGTTGTGATGTGGTTATAGTGTGGGTAGTGATGTGATGTGATGTGTATGTGATACGTGATTATGGTGATGTTAAAATGGTTTTGGATTTTACATGGAGGTGATGTGGGATTGTTGGAAAAGGGATGATGTGTTGTTTGTTTGTCTGGTTTTTTGTTTTCACAGTTTCCCAAGTAAGAATTTTTTTAATGGAAATGGAATGGTATAAAATGTCTAATGTATTGTTAATTAAAATTGGAAGTGTGGTTCAAATTGGGTTTTTCTTAAATATGAAATGAATTTTATAAATGAAAGAAATGGTTGGTATTGGGATATTTTGAAATTGTAATGACGTGAAGTGATAGATGGGATGTGGAAAGTTTTATTACTATTTTTTGGGGTATCATTTAGTTAGAGTTTGTAGAAAAAGTGGCGGTTTTTTGAGTTTGGGTGATGATTTATTCAGTTGGATAGTGCCTTGGTTTTGAACCAATAGGTTGGGATTTTGTTTGTCTATATATATACCTTGTGTTGGGTCTTAAAAACACAATGATATATAAGAGGGGGTGAATTGGGTCTTTTCAATAATCTTATATTGATATGTATTGTTATCCTTCTTCTTGATTTATAAATATATGTACTGTTAACTTATTTAAATTAGATATGAAGTCAGTAAATAGGGAAGAAGAATACAAATATTTCTATAGTGGTTCATGTCACAATGATCTACTAGTCCACTCTACTAATGTTCTCCCAGTAGGATTGGTGATTTTCATAAGACATGTAATCATATCAAAAGAATTTAACAATAGAGTTCATACAGATGGACCCTTTATTAAAAGAATTATACTTAGCCTTCTAGTTCTTTATATTGAACAAAAAATAAACAACTTAGTCTTCGAATTTGCTACTCTCCCAATGACTATGTATGAGTAGTTGATAATCATAAAAATCCGTAGAGAATGATTTGATTGAATTAACAGAGTCTTGTTCACACTTGCAGTAGATATTGATTGAAAATGGGTCTTCTTCTTCGATGTAAAATTTATCCAATAAATAATATCTATTAAGTTATCATTACATAAATTTAGATTTAATGAAAATAGAAATAGAGAAATGGTAGTAGTAATAGAAATAGATTTTTACATGGTACAATACTGAAACACATATGTCTCCAAATTATATCTTCTTCAGACTAATATTGATTTTCAATGTTTAGTCTTTTTTGGCCACTCTCTTTTTTGAAATATATTATACCATAATTTTTAAAATAAAAAATCTTTCTATTTAATATTAGAAGATATAATTTCAATCAATTGAAAAGATCAAAAAATATAACCTGATGAATTGTGATCATGTGAATTTAAACAATTAAAAAGAGTCGTAATATCTCTTAGAAATAAGAATGATTTAATCAGATGGATACAATATTTGAATCAATTATAAAATTGATTTAAAATGTTATATACTTCCATAAAGAACATTTTAGAAGTCATGGAAAATAACATTAATTTAAATATTCACCATTTAATATTCAAACATAGGGTTCCATTACATAATGAAAAAAATCCAAAATTAGGGTAGACAATGTCCAGTGTTTCTCAAACATTGGGATCTTAAACCATCCATTAATTGCATAAACATATGGATTCTTCCAAACATAGGGTTTATGATTCATAATTTTTATCATTATTGGGTATAATATCCATACATGTCCTTTCAAACATACAATTTCTTAACCCTACAATATAATTACAAATGTAGGGTATGAATAATGCTTCCAACACACTTTCAAACACATTAAGAATACATAACAAAATATTTTAACTCTTAAAATAAGATAAAATTATCATTAAATATATTCCTCAAAAATACTTACTGTAACATCATTGTTAAAACCAACAAAGATATTTGTGAGCATAAAAACCAATATTATTCATAGAGTATTATTGATACAATTCATTCCCAAAAATAATAATCTTTTTGATAACCAAAAATATCGTAGAATAAGTCATAAAAAATATAGGAATTATAAACACAGATGAAATAATATCATTAAAAATATATATCAAAATTTATAGTTGACATATAAAATTAATTAACATAGTAAACCCATTCATTTTTGTTAAAATGACATCTGTTAACAGAATCAACATATTTTTGTTTACCAAATGTTATGCCCCGTTATTATTTCAAAAATTATATATAAAATTTTTTACAACACCTTAAATGTTAAACATAAAAAAAATGAACGTTTTTAATATACAAAAACTCCATTAATATGGATTGTGGAAGTAGAAATTGAAGGAAATATTACCTTCAAACATAACAAATATAATAATATTAAAATTATATTAAATGATTTTGAGGATTATATGAATTTTTGGGAGGAGAGCTTTCAAAAATAATTATTGTCTAAGGTTGATGTGTAATTTTTAAAGGAGGAGTTAGAATCTTTTAATGCTCTTATAGCTAGAAGAAATTTCATAATATATGATATTTTACCTCTTAAACATTCAACATGTTTTTAATCCAATTGTCACATCCAAATAATTGAATATTGGCCTACTATTAAACTATCAAATAAATTCACATTTAAAAACTCATGAAAATTTTCTTCTAACTGAAAGAAACATGATTATAACCCACATAATGTTTTTTGAGCATATTTCCTTATTCTGTGCACACTTGATTTTAATTTCTCAATTATATCTCTTTGGTTGTCCGACGATACTTATAATGGTGCACTATCAATCTAAAGGAAATGTATCCAATCACTGAATGTAAGCATTAAAGTAGAAATTGTTTCAATAATTCTGAGTAAGTCTGGACAATTTTGATATATAGATATATATGCTCTATACTAGTTACTATTATTCTGTACAAATTCAAATTGAAACCATAAATACCAATTCAATCAACAAAAATCTATCTTTGAAATAGATTCTACATATATCCTTGCAAAATGAACTTTAATATCTCTTTAAAGGGAATCAAAATCTATTCTTGAAACTAATCATTCTCTATGATTTTGAATTTGGGTCTGACCAAATTTTAATTCCCCACTATGAATACGTTTACTTCTCAAACATTCCAAATATTTTATTATAGGCTCTAACTCAATTTTTATATATTAATTTTTCTTCTTTTATCTAGTACTACGTTTTTAAACTATTCTATTTGATGATTCAAATAATCAGAATATTCTTCTTGTAGATCATGATATTTTTGTACTTTATCAACCAAAACATAGATTATTATTTTATATTTCTCATAAGAGGACAAAGTTGATATTTAAAGAACCTCAATATTCTCAGAAGGTTCTTAAATTTTTTTTATCTAAGGAATCTGAAACAATATATATTTGTTTATTCCCAGCTGACCTAGTACGATCAAGAACTACTCATTGTTATTTATCATTTATTTGAGTATACTTTTGAAATTATTCTTAAGCATGATCACTAAGATAATAATTCCCATCATGATCCCATTTATCGTGATTTTCATCTACAATTTTACAAATAGTATCTTACACTATTCTATTCACATGTACTCATTCTTTAGGAGTGTTTGAGACTCATAAAAATTGTGGTTGGTCAACATATCAAGATACAAAAGCCTCTACATCTTATGTATTAACAATAGTAGCCTAATCATCATGTTCATACCTTTTTATAAATCATAGGATAGGGGACCTAGTTTTTTCTTCATCCAAATTTTATTCATTATTTTTTTGAATATCTCTCTTATTCTCATGATTAGATACACCATATCTGAATTTACAATTTTTTTTAATAGAATCAACTATTTTAGATTCTGTATATTTCTCTCCATGAATTCTTACTTCACTAAAAGATCTTATATTTTCTTTCTCCCACTGATCATGAGAATTATAATCTCTTTGGTCATCACCACCAATTAGAAAAAAATTCATTTAATTTTAATCCAGAAAAAAAACAAATTTCCATAGTGTTCCATCATATGGAATGTTACTATGATGAAACATTGTATTTTTCTATACATCTTCAATCTTTTTGATTTATAGAATGGATGATAAATTATCCTTCCACAACAATAAAAATAAATTCATTCTTTCTATGTAAACAGTGGTTTATATACCAAAGAATTTATCTGGTGATATTAAGATTAATATCACTAATCATCAAAAACATAAGATACATGAAAAGGTAAAGAATATTTTCTGGATCATCAATTCATAGTATTATTGCTGACTGAATAAATTTCACCAACACCTCCTTGTCAACCATAGCATATTTGAAAACATTTTTATAATCTGTGATGAACCAATGAGTTACGACATAATATCCTCTAATTTAGGTAATTTACTTCTAATAGATTAATGATTGAAATGATAAACTCTTTCATGAAAGCATTATTTTTTCTATTTCTACTGATGAGATGGTAAATTTAGTATCATTTATCTATGATATAATGACATCATCAGTGTCACTGAACATGAACTGAATATTTCCTAAACACAATTTTTACACAATGTTGAACAAGAACCTTGTATTCTTTTATTTAAAAATCAATTCTATGCCTTCAAATACTAGATCTCTCCTCAAAAGAATATACATGGGGTTCATCAAATTGAATTATATTATTATTCCTTGACAAATATTCTTATAGGTTGTGTACTAACACTTTGATCTTCTTTCTTCTCCTAATTATGTCCTAATGATCATTGAAATTTCTATTAAGATGAATTCTTAAGGTTAATATTCTATTGTTTTGAAGGGAATATGATATCTCTAAAATTCTAAATCGTTTGAATATAGAGGATAAGACTAAAAGAGAGAGATGAATGGAGGGAGGGAGGGTTTTTTGCTGGATTTTGTGTTACAGGTTTTGGATCCTTGAAAAAATATCTAGAGTAAAAATTATTTAATTTTTTAAAATATTTACCTTTAAAATAAATTATTCATTCAAAAAATTAGTAAATAAATTAATAATAACAAAATCTGAATAATTAAAATTGTTCATAAAAAATTAAAAAAAAATTATTTAAAAAATTATTTTAAATTAAATATTTTTACCATCCCCCCATTCAAAAATTGTATTGGAATGTTATATAGTAAAAAAATCGTCAATAATATATTAATTATTTAAAATTTATACTTATATACCCTTTTTAAAAACATAATCTCAAATAAAATGAATTTTTTCCTGTCACGACCCGCCCTCGGGGTCCGTGCCGTGACTACCCCAAGCCCGCCTTCCATAGGCCAGGGGCTGGCGACTAGCACCAAGGCGTAAATCCCGGTAAAAAGGGAAGGCATTGCCTTTGAAAAGTAAACACACACCACAGAGTAAGCAAGCGGAAAGTAAACACTAAACAAAGCAGAGTACAACTAAAAGTGCGGAAAAGTAAATGGGCCAGTATACAAACCCAAACTGAAAGTAAAGTACAACTCAAAAAGGGAAAAACAGCAACTGTAAAGTGAAAGCCGCTACTCCGAGCTGTCCACTGGAAATCCCACCTGAAAGGTGGGTACAGATAGCTCCTCTGCTCCACGGGTCCCGCCGTCCGCTCCGAGCACGTCCCGCCCAGTGGTCCACCTCCGGGTACCGTCCCGCTGTGCAAGCCTCAGCTAAGGTCAACGCTGTCCGTCGTCTGCAACCAACACAACGTAGTGCGGGCAAAGCCCGTGCAGGGGTGAGTATAAGCTACTCAGTAGGGACCCCGAGACCCCTGAAGGTCTCTCAAATCCACAAAGGATAAACCACGAAGAAAAGTACAATCACGAAGTAACAACCGACACTGCTTAGGTATATGCCCATACATATACCTAAGTCATCAATTCAGATACGCTCCAACCTCCGAGCCCAAGTACAACTCAGTCCACGCAGGAAAGTATACGTATTCCACATAGGGAAGCAATACATAATCCACACAGGATTGCACAACACAATCCACACAGGAAAGTAACAGGATTCAGCTCACACAGGTATACTTCTTCAAGGACGATAAAGATGATCACTGATCCATCTAAGTCGTCGGACCCACGAAGGATCGATAGGTAACTAACCCCCGCAGAAGACCCACACAGGATCGGGCTCACACAGAACCTGTAGGCGCTGGCTCACACAGAACCGCTGAGCGCAAGGACCCACACAGGATCGGGCTCACACAGAACCTGTAGCACTGATCCACGTAGGATCGCTGAGTGCTGTAGTCGTCGTCGTCGAATCCACACAGGATCTCTGTACTGTCATCGTCGAATCCACACAGGATCTCTGTACTGTCGCCGTCGCTGTCACAGTAGCAGTCGTAGCAGAAGAACAGTCGCAGCCAGCACTAGGGTTCCCGCACACAGCAAGCTCGTACGGAGGGTCCGCTCCATGAGCCGAGAGGCTGATACATCAACTGTCACGAAGACCGAAGTTGATGTATCCAAAAGTTCCGTATCGTCAACAGGAACTCAACGCAACAGACGGCGCGTCGATCGAACGCCCGGTCTGAGAGTTATTGGCATTTTCGTCTCCGGGGCCCGGTTGGTTTTTAAGGCAAAACCAACCCGACCGTACTCCACCTGCGTCCAAACCTTGGGCGGAGTATGCCAAAAGATCCGTCTCACTAAGAGGAACACTACGCGACTGACGGCACGTCAATCGGACGTCCGTAGCTCAAGATATGAGCGTTTCCGCTCCGAAAGCCCGGTTGGTTTCGTGAACGAACCAACCCGGCCGAACTCAAAGTAAACCGAAACCTTGAGTGCGATATACCGAAACGACCGTCTCGATCCAAGGATCGTGTTGCCGCTGACGGTTCGTCGATCGTAGGTCCGAGGCTCAAGTTATGGGCCAAAAACCAAATCTGGTTCGAAACGGGGGGGTCCGGGTCCGGGCCGACCCGGCCCGACCCCCCCCCCCCTGGCCGGCGGCGGCGCGGTGGCGGCGGCGGCGGTGGGCCGCGGCGGCGGCGGCGGCGGGCCGCGGTGGCGGCGGCGGCGGGCCGCGGCGGCGGCGCTTGGCGCCGCACGTGGGTGGCACGCGGGGGGCAATCAAGCCCCCGCTGTTTTGTCAAGGCGGCACGGCCTTGAGCCGTGCCTTTGCAACAAACGGCCCCCGCAAGTGGGGGCCGGCTGGAACGAACCGGGGGGCTGTTGCCCCCCCTCCTTTAATGAACCGCCCCCCTCATTAAGAGGGGGGTTTGTTGAACCGGGCGGGGGATTTATTCCCCCGGTTTTATGACATCCGGCCGGCCAGCTGGCCGGTCGGTTTTTACCAATGGGACCGGAAATTCCGGTCCCGCCCTCGACTTCCGACGCCGGCGGCCCGGCCGCCGGTCTCCCCTTCCGTCGCGGCCCGGAACCGGCCGCGGTCTTCTCGTCCCGCCGCGGCCCGGAACCGGCCGCGGTCTCCTCGTCCTGCCGCGGCCCGGAACCGGCCGCGGCGTTCGTCATCCGGCGCGGTGCGACGGCACCGCGCCCCTTTGCCGTGCTTTGATTCTTTTCAACGCGGCGCGACGGCGTCGCGTTCTTGAAGATTTTTCCTCGGCGTGGCGCGACGGCGCCGCGTAAATTAATTGAACGATCATCCGCGTGGTGCGACGGCACCACGCTACTTGCTTCCACCCGCATGAATAAACATGAACGTTGGAGGGGGGTTCAGCCGTGTTTGTGCGGTCCGGCCCCCCTCACGTTAAATAAAAACGCAACTTAAAATAAATCAAGTCACACGTTAGTCTTGAAAGAATCACGATCAAGAATAATATAAGGAAACCAAAAGAAAACGACAACCCCTACCTCGGGTTTAAGATTCGAAGAATCGTCTACGTCCCGCGGAAGATGGCGTCACGGAGGTCGGGCGTCGCGGTCGACGTTCGTCAAATCCGTTGACGAAGTGTTATGCCCGAAGAGACACGACGTTGGCGGATCTTCGCTTGCCGACGAAGAAGGTCCGAGGAGGAAGAAGAGGTCCGAAGATACCGGGTCGCCGAGTCGATGATCCTTGACGAAGTGTTGTCGTTCTTCGTTGAGGATGAAGACGTTCTTCGCCGGAGAAGATGAAGAGGAGCTCTCAAAAAGCTCTCAAGGGAATAAACCAACAACCCATAAACAAATAAGATTACATCTTATTTTATTAACACATAACTCAAAAGAATTTCAAATGTTTGAAATTCAAAAAGACTTAACTCCCATAATTAAATAAGGGTAACTTAAGCCAATTAATTAAGGGTTAAGTATGTTGAGAGAATTTGAAAAGAAAAGGGGTTCGTGTGGGCCCCACCACACTTAATCCTCCCAAGGGAGGTTAAGTGGGTGTGGGTCCCACTTTCAACCACCTTTGATAGGTTATAACTAGATGTAACAAAATTGTTCTTCACAATTTTATTTAACTCAAACTAAAAACCCCAAAACGTAACTTTCAACCCGCAACAAACGCAACTCCCGAAAAGGTCTCTTTAAGCGAATATCGGCGCTGCGGGTTCATCGGTGCCCTCGGATTTCAATTCCGAGCACCGGATCAAAAGTTAGAATTTCCCGCTCGTTCGTTCACTGAACGTACCCGAGCCAAACTTCGGAAATTAATTCCGGGCACTCCGGGCCTCGGAATCAGGTTCCGTCTGAAACCGCGCTCTTGTAAAATTCTAAAGAAAATTAAGAAAAAAAATTTCCCTTGAATTTTACGGGTCTTTACATTACTCCCACCTCAGGGCATTACGTCCCCGTAAAGATACAACAAAAACTAGGGAAACAAATGAGGGTACTGAGCACGCATCTGAGCCTCCCGCTCCCATGTGCTCTCCTGGAGATTCCCGTGCTGCCATCTGATGCGCACAAGAGGAATCGATCGCCCACGCAGGACCCGCTCCTGTCGATCCTCTATCTCCACCGGAACCTCCGAAAAAGTCGCCCCATCGTCAACGTCAAGCTCCCCATGGTCAATGATGTGCGTCGGGTCGTGCACGTATCTCCTCAGCTGGGATACGTGGAAGACGTCGTGCACCCGGTGCAACTGAGGTGGTAGAGCCAGGCGATAAGCCACCTCGCCAATCCTGCTGAGAATCTGGAAGGGTCCGATGAAGCGCGGAGATAACTTGCCGCCTCGGCCAAATCTCCGAATACCACGTCGAGGTGAGACCCGCAAGAAGACGTGGTCGCCATCCTCGAACTCCAGTGGCCTCCGTCTCCTGTCAGCATATGACTTCTGTCGGCTCTGAGCTGTCCTCATCCGCTCCTGGATGACCTGGACCTTCTCTGTCGTGGCCTGGACCATCTCCGGTCCCACCAGTGCTGACTCCCCAGGGTATGTCCAGCACAAAGGAGATCTACATGGTCGGCCGTACAACGCCTCGTACGGTGCCATCCCGATGGTGGAGTGGTAGCTGTTGTTTTACGCGAACTCCACCAAGGGTAGGTGGTCCTCCCAGCTACGACCGAAGTCGAGGACACATGCGCGGAGCATGTCCTCGAGAGTCTGAATGGTCCTCTCCGTCTGACCATCTGTCTGAGGGTGAAAAGCTGTGCTAAGACGCAGCTGCGTACCGAACGCCTCCTGCAACCCCTTCCAAAGCCGGGAAGTAAAGCGGGCATCCCGATCGGAGACGATAGATGATGGCATGCCGTGGAGCCGCACAATCTCCTGAACGTAGAGACGTCCCAAGCTCTCTACTGAGCCCTGCTCTCTGATGGGTAAGAAGTGTGCCGACTTGGTGAGTCGGTCAACAATCACCCAGATGGAGTCGTGACCTCTGGAAGTGCGTGGAAGTCCAGTCACGAAGTCCATAGATATGCCGTCCCACTTCCACTCCGGAACCTCCAAGGGCTGTACCAAGCCTGCTGGTACCTGATGCTCTGCCTTTACCTGCTGGCAGGTAAGGCATCGAGAAACGAACTCTGCTACAGCCTTCTTCATGCCCGGCCACCAATGTTGTCGTCTGAGGTCCTGGTACATCTTCGCCACTCCAGGATGTACCGCTAAAGGAGAAGTGTGAAACTCCCTCAGCACTTCCTCTCGCAATGCGACTGGTACCATGGTACGTCCTCTGAAAAGGATGTCGTGCTCTGCTCCAAGGGAGAAACCATCAGGTGCCTGTCCCGAGGATATCTGTGCACGCCGTGTCTCACAGTCAGCGTCCCCATGCTGTGCCTCCTTGACTCGCTGCAGTAGTGGAGGGGTGACTGTGAGAGACTGAAGAAAGGCTGCTCCATCACTATCCACGAAGGATATCTGCAAAGCGGCTAGCTGCTCTGTCGCCTCCTCAAGTAGCTGAATGCCCGTCCTCCTGCTGAGGGCATCGGCTACTACGTTCCCCTTCCCAGGAGTATAGACTATCTCAAAGTCATAGTCCTGGAGGAACTCGAGCCATCGTCGCTGTCTCAGGTTCAGGTCCTTCTGCGAGAAGATATACCTGAGACTCTGATGATCAGAAAAGACTGTAAAGCGCTCGCCCATCAGATAGTGTCGCCAAGTCTTCAGAGCGAAGACCACTGCTGCTAACTCCAGGTCATGGGTAGCGTAGTTCTGCTCATGCGGCCTCAACTGTCGTGATCCATAGGCGATCACTGCCCGCTCCTGCATCAGAACACATCCGAGTCCGGTCCCTGATGCATCGCAGTAGACTACGTACCCTACTCCCTCCTCAGGCAACCTCAAGATAGGTGCGCTAGTCAATCTCTGCCTCAGCTCCTGGAAGCTCTGCTGACAACTGTCTGACCACACGAAGGGTTTCCCCTTCTTCTTCAAAGCTGTGAGTGATGCCGCAACTCTGGAGAGTTCGGCACAAATCTCCGATAGTATCCAGCTAGTCCCAAGAAACTCCGAACCTCAGTCACGCTCCTGGGTGGCTCCCATGCTAACACAGCCTCAATCTTTGCGGGATCCACTGCAACTCCCGCCTCAGAGATAACGTGTCCCAAAAAGTGGACCTCACGTATCCAGAACTGGCACTTCGAGAGCTTACCATAAAGCTGGTGCTCTCGGAGTGTGTCAAGAACAACTCGCAAGTGATAGGCGTGCTCCTCCTCTGTTGTAGAGTAAATCAGAATGTCGTCGATGAAGACCACGACAAACCGATCGAGGTATGGCTGAAAGATCCTGTTCATGAGAGCCATGAACACTGCTGGAGCATTGGTTACACCGAAAGGCATAACCAAGAACTCATAGTGGCCATACCGACATCTGAAGGCCGTCTTCTGCACATCCTCGTCTCTGACTCTGAGCTGATGATAGCCTGACCTGAGGTCTATCTTCGAGAACCACCGTGCTCCCTTGAGCTGATCAAAGAGGTCATCAATCCTCGGTAGCGGATACTTGTTCCTCACTGTCACCTGGTTCAGGCGACGATAGTCAACACAAAGTCGCAAGCTCCCGTCCGCCTTCTTGGCGAACAATATCGGGGAAGCCCAGGGTGAAACACTAGGTCGGATGAACCCCTTGCCCTGCAAGTCCTCCAACTGTACCTGTAGCTCTCGAAGCTCGGCAGGGGCCATCCGATATGCTGGAGTGGATATCGGGGCTGTCCCGGGGTACAAGTCAATATAAAAGTCTACCTCTCTGCGAGGAGGTAGCCCTGGAACATCGTCGGGAAAAACGTCTGCAAACTGATCCACCACTGCAGGAAAACCAGGACTCCGCACGTCAACTGCTCCAAGGATAAGGCTAGCCAACTGATGAGTAATGGGCTGTCCTCTCCTCCGCGGAAGTCCATCCTGTGCTGATAAGGCTCCCTTCTCGCCGGTGAAGGTGAACCTGCTCCCGTCGGTGCGTACACATCGCACCTTGCGCCTAAAACAGTCAATCTGTGCATGGACCGTAGACAGCCAATCAATGCCCAAGATGACGTCGTAAGGCCTCGACGCTGCTACAAGAAGATCCCAGCCGAAGCTCTCGCCTCCTAGAGTAAGCTCACACTGCCGGCACCAGTGCGTAATCGTCGAGTCTGCTCCCGTAGGAGTCTCTAGCCGTAAGGATCGAGCCAACGGCTCTGTCGGAATCTCCGAGCTCCGAACAAGGGCAGCAGCTATGAAAGAATGACTCGCTCCTGTGTCTATAAGAACTGCAGCAAGGGTGGAGTAGACACAGATAGTACCTCGAATCATCTCGGGTGCGCCGTGGTCGTAGGCCTCTGCTGCCTGGAGCTGTGCCTGTCGCTGCCCGCCAGCTCCCTGTGGTCGGGGTGGACCTCCTGGTGGTGGTGGTGGTAGAGCCTCAAAGCGTCGGCCACCACCAGCTGCTCGTCCAGCTCCTCTGCCTCGTCCGCCTCCTCCCTGCGGACCGCCACGGTCGACCCTCTGCCTCTGCCTCGGTGGTCCATCAACTGACTGCTGCTCCTCGGCACGACGGGTCGGGCAGTCGCGAGCCATGTGGCCCTGCCCGCCGCACGAGTAGCACTGTCTGCCTCTCGTAAGACTGGCTCCGTGCTGTGTTCCCCGCACTGCTGAGCCAGTGCCCTGAGATCGTCGGCCTGAAGGTCTGGTCTGTCTGGACCCCTGAGTCATCCGTCGACTGCCTGCTGCAGATGACTCTGCCACGTGCCGCCCTGCGGTGGGTCGCTGTGCTGGCGTAGACTCAGCAAGGAAGCTCTCGATCAGAAGAGCCCGCTCCAGTACTCCTGTCTGAGTCGGTATGCTGAGGGAGATCAGCGATGCCCTGATCTCGTGTCTCAAACCCTGCTCGAAGGTCCGGGCCCGGAAGAATGGGTCTCGTACCATGTCGGTCGAGTAGCGCGAGAGATCGGTAAATCTCGCCGAGTACTGAGCGACCGACATGCTGCCCTGCCGCAGCTGTAGAAGCTCCTGGATACGCACCGCACGAAGGGTGGCTGGGACGAACTCCGAGCGGAAGAGGCTCTCGAAGTCCGTCCAGAGCAAGGATGCCTCATCGTGAACCTGGAGCATCAGGCTCCACCATCGTCCTGCTGCTGCGTGTAGTAGGCTCGCAGCGAGGATCACCATGAGGTCTGCTGGTGTCCTCACTAGCCTAAACACTCGAACCACTGCCTCCAGCCAGTCCTCTGCTGCCTGGGGATCCGTCTCCCCGCGAAACCTGGGCGGTCGCTGGTGCTGAAACTCATGCAGTGCGCTGAGGCGACATGCATCGTCAGCGGCTGCTGCTGGAAGCATCGGGGGCTTAGCGGGTAAAGCTACCGCCGGTGCCACTACTGGAAAAGGGCCCTGCACCGAAGCCTCGTCGCTCGGTGGGCTGTCGTCTCGCTCGACTCTCGGAACCCTAGCTGGCTGCCGTCGTGGGGCCATCCTGAAAAGGAAACAGGTGCGCCACGGTTAGAACAGTATACCTGGTGAGCTGATATAAGTAATCACAAAGAAAACTTTGAAACACACACGCAATCAATGTTTTCGTGCATTAAGTCGGAAATCAGATGTCAGGGTCCTGGTGTACGGATACGTCGGCCGCCGCACCAACACTGGACTCCCTGGACTGATAACCACACTCAATACGCTAAACATTATTTCTTCACATAGAAAAGATTAGAGTTCGTGGTAGAACCGAACTCCTCTGATACCAATTTGTCACGACCCGCCCTCGGGGTCCGTGCCGTGACTACCCCAAGCCCGCCTTCCATAGGCCAGGGGCTGGCGACTAGCACCAAGGCGTAAATCCCGGTAAAAAGGGAAGGCATTGCCTTTGAAAAGTAAACACACACCACAGAGTAAGCAAGCGGAAAGTAAACACTAAACAAAGCAGAGTACAACTAAAAGTGCGGAAAAGTAAATGGGCCAGTATACAAACTCAAACTGAAAGTAAAGTACAACTCAAAAAGGGAAAAACAGCAACTGTAAAGTGAAAGCCGCTACTCCGAGCTGTCCACTGGAAATCCCACCTGAAAGGTGGGTACAGATAGCTCCTCTGCTCCACGGGTCCCGCCGTCCGCTCCGAGCACGTCCCGCCCAGTGGTCCACCTCCGGGTACCGTCCCGCTGTGCAAGCCTCAGCTAAGGTCAACGATGTCCGTCGTCTGCAACCAACACAACGTAGTGCGGGCAAAGCCCGTGCAGGGGTGAGTATAAGCTACTCAGTAGGGACCCCGAGACCCCTGAAGGTCTCTCAAATCCACAAAGGATAAACCACGAAGAAAAGTACAATCACGAAGTAACAACCGACACTGCTTAGGTATATGCCCATACATATACCTAAGTCATCAATTCAGATACGCTCCAACCTCCGAGCCCAAGTACAACTCAGTCCACGCAGGAAAGTATACGTATTCCACATAGGGAAGCAATACATAATCCACACAGGATTGCACAACACAATCCACACAGGAAAGTAACAGGATTCAGCTCACACAGGTATACTTCTTCAAGGACGATAAAGATGATCACTGATCCATCTAAGTCGTCGGACCCACGAAGGATCGATAGGTAACTAACCCCCGCAGAAGACCCACACAGGATCGGGCTCACACAGAACCTGTAGGCGCTGGCTCACACAGAACCGCTGAGCGCAAGGACCCACACAGGATCGGGCTCACACAGAACCTGTAGCACTGATCCACGTAGGATCGCTGAGTGCTGTAGTCGTCGTCGTCGAATCCACACAGGATCTTTGTACTGTCATCGTCGAATCCACACAGGATCTCTGTACTGTCGTCGTCGCTGTCACAGTAGCAGTCGTAGCAGAAGAACAGTCGCAGCCAGCACTAGGGTTCCCGCACACAGCAAGCTCGTACGGAGGGTCCGCTCCACGAGCCGAGAGGCTGATACATCAACTGTCACGAAGACCGAAGTTGATGTATCCAAAAGTTCCGTATCGTCAACAGGAACTCAACGCAACAGACGACGCGTCGATCGAACGCCCGGTCTGAGAGTTATTGGCATTTTCGTCTCCGGGGCCCGGTTGGTTTTTAAGGAAAAACCAACCCGACCGTACTCCACCTGCGTCCAAACCTTGGGCGGAGTATGCCAAAAGATCCGTCTCACTAAGAGGAACACTACGCGACTGACGGCACGTCAATCGGACGTCCGTAGCTCAAGATATGAGCGTTTCCGCTCCGAAAGCCCGGTTGGTTTCGTGAACGAACCAACCCGGCCGAACTCAAAGTAAACCGAAACCTTGAGTGTGATATACCGAAACGACCGTCTCGATCCAAGGATCGTGTTGCCGCTGACGGTTCGTCGATCGGAGGTCCGAGGCTCAAGTTATGGGCCAAAAACCAAATCTGGTTCGAAACGGGGGGGTCCGGGTCCGGGCCGACCCGGCCCGACCCCCCCCCCCCTGGCCGGCGGCGGCGGCCGGCGGCGGCGGACGGCGGCGGCGCGGCGGCCGGCGGCGGCGCGGTGGCGGCGGCGGCGGCGGGCCGCGGTGGCGGCGGCGGCGGGCCGCGGTGGCGGCGGCGGCGGGCCGCGGTGGCGGCGGCGGCGGGCCGCGGTGGCGGCGGCGGCGGGCCGCGGCGACGGCGCTTGGCGCCGCACGTGGGTGGCACGCGGGGGGCAATCAAGCCCCCGCTGTTTTGTCAAGGCGGAACGGCCTTGAGCCGTGCCTTTGCAACAAATGGCCCCCGCAAGTGCGGGCCAGCTGGAACGAACCGGGGGGCTGTTGCCCCCCCCCCTCCTTTAATGAACTGCCCCCCTCATTAAGAGGGGGTTTGTTGAACCGGCCGAGGGATTTATTCCCCCGGTTTTATGACATCCGGCCGGCCAGCTGGCCGGCCGGTTTTTACCAACGGGACCGGAAATTCCGGTCCCGCCCTCGACTTCCGACGCCGGCGGCCCGGCCGCCGGTCTCCCCTTCCGTCGCGGCTCGGAACCGGCCGCGGTCTTCTCGTCCCGCCGCGGCCCGGAACCGGCCGCGGTCTCCTCGTCCTGCCGCGGCCCGGAACCGGCCGCGGCGTTCGTCATCCGGCGCGGTGCGACGGCACCGCGCCCCTTTGCCGTGCTTTGATTCTTTTCAACGCGGCGCGACGGCGTCGTGTTCTTGAAGATTTTTCCTCGGCGTGGCGCGACGGCGCCGCGTAAATTAATTGAACGATCATCCGCGTGGTGCGACGGCACCACGCTACTTGCTTCCACCCGCATGAATAAACATGAACGTTGGAGGGGGGTTCGGCCGTGTTCGTGCGGTCCGGCCCCCCTCACGTTAAATAAAAACGCAACTTAAAATAAATCAAGTCACACGTTAGTCTTGAAAGAATCACGATCAAGAATAATATAAGGAAACCAAAAGAAAACGACAACCCCTACCTCGGGTTTAAGATTCGAAGAATCGTCTACGTCCCGCGGAAGATGGCGTCGCGGAGGTCGGGCGTCGCGGTCGACGTTCGTCAAATCCGTTGACGAAGTGTTATGCCCGAAGAGACACGATGTTGGCGGATCTTCGCTTGCCGATGAAGAAGGTCCGAGGAGGAAGAAGAGGTCCGAAGATACCGGGTCGCCGAGTCGATGATCCTTGACGAAGTGTTGTCGTTCTTCGTTGAGGATGAAGACGTTCTTCGCCGGAGAAGATGAAGAGGAGCTCTCAAAAAGCTCTCAAGGGAATAAACCAACAACCCATAAACAAATAAGATTTCATCTTATTTTATTAACACATAACTCAAAAGAATTTCAAATGTTTGAAATTCAAAAAGACTTAACTCCCATAATTAAATAAGGGTAACTTAAGCCAATTAATTAGGTGTTAAGTATGTTGAGAGAATTTGAAAAGAAAAGGGGTTCGTGTGGGCCCCACCACACTTAATCTTCCCAAGGGAGGTTAAGTGGGTGTGGGTCCCACTTTCAACCACCTTTGATAGGTTATAACTAGATGTAACAAAATTGTTCTTCACAATTTTATTTAACTCAAACTAAAAACCCCAAAACGTAACTTTCAACCCGCAACAAACGCAACTCCCGAAAAGGTCTCTTTAAGCGAATATCGGCGCTGCGAGTTCATCGGTGCCCTCGGATTTCAATTCCGAGCACCGGATCAAAAGTTAGAATTTCCCGCTCGTTCGTTCACTGAACGTACCCGAGCCAAACTTCGGAAATTAATTCCGGGCACTCCGGGCCTCGGAATCAGGTGCCGTCTGAAACCGCGCTCTTGTAAAATTCTAAAGAAAATTAAGAAAAAAAATTTCCCTTGAATTTTACGGGTCTTTACATTTCCAATGTACATGGTTCTTAATACACTTATGAGATTTAATGACCTTATAATTTCATTGCTTTTGTAAAAAAATATCAATATTATTGGAATTAAGACTAAATTCCATTATGGTGTGCTTTATGGAATTGATGTAGTGGGTTTTCCCACGTGTTAATCAGATCAAGTGGTTCTCTCTCCATCTTTGGAATGTATATAAGAGTTGCTAGTGTTGAATTCTTCTGATCTGGATTCCAAGGCTCTGGTTTGTGTATCCCCACATCCACTTAAATCCTTGAACAATTTCTCTTTTCTCGATGAAAGCACTTCTTTTATGAAATCATTCAACATTTTGGAATATTTTGGAGAGGATGTCATTCAACCATCATTGGTTTGGGGTGTTTCAATGTCAGCCAAAAAAAATCATCCACCCAGTAGCATTGAAACTCATTCCAGATCTAAGTCAGCAATTGATGAAATAAGCGAACATGCCAATATCTATCTTTCATTCTGACCAATTATATCATATGGAATTCCAGGGGTTTGGGATCATTAGACAAGAGACAATTTATTTTAAATAATGCTCAAAATAAAATGGTTTCTTTATTGGCCATCCATTAGCCAATGTTTAAAGCTGATTCCAACAAGGACATTGTTCATGGTTTACATTTGAACCATTATATGTATGGGTATCCTAATAATAAGCATGTTCTTCTATTTTTGGAATGATCCAATCATTTTTGCTTAAATAGAGAGCTATATTCAGCATCGTTCCATTAAAGATGTAAGCAGTGAGGTTTCTTACTCTATGAAAATTGTTTATGCTAGTTGTGATAATATTCTAAGGAATGATTTAAGGGCCACTCGTGTTGCCTTCAACTCTGGTTCAACTTCTTGGTTTATTGGAGGTGATTTCAATACTATTATCGACACATCTAAAAAGAAGAGGTAGTATATCCTATTAATGGTATTCAAGTCATTATTTCCTTTATTGTATCCATCTAGGTTTTGGAGTTGGGTTTTTTTGAGATTCTTTTATGTGGTAAAATAATTGCAAGGGCTATAATAGAATTTGGAGTAGACATGATAGATGTTTAGAAAATTCTCATGCCATCTATACATTCTATGTTTCCTCTGTCAATCATATTTCTATATCATTATTTTATCATTCTCCTCTCATTCTTCAGGTACATGTCGCTGGCATGATCAGGAAGGGTTTTTTTATTCTAGTCATTGGTGGTAATAAAAAATGCTTTAAAGGTCTGATTCAGGATTCTTGGAATATTCATGTTCAATGTTTTTCTTGGGTATCACTTCATAACAAACTAAGAAGACTTAAGGCCTCCATTCCCTTATGGCTCTATCAGATCCCTGATCAATATATAGTCTGGGAAACTCTTTATGAGGAGATCAAACTTCATGATCATCAGTAAAAACTTCAATGGGATGAGGACATGAATATTCCTTTGTTTATTTAGATTCAATGTTTGGGATAGATTTTACTTGATCTAGAAACTTCTGCTAAATAGATAGCAAACTCTAATTGGATCATGGTTTTTAAAAAAGAATAGATCCATCTTCCATTATTTTATTATGGAGAAAAATATCATTAGAAAAATTAATCTTCCTCTCCCATATGGTACCTTTACTAGTGACTCTACTGTGGTGGGCCCTTTGGTTATGTCTCACTTATCTAAGGCACTTTATGTTCTGCAGCTAGATATTGAGGCTTCTTCTCAGTCTTGGTCAACCCTTTATCCTTTTTTTGACATTGTTCCTTCATTTGTCTCTGGTTTATATAATTAAAGGTTGGAGTCTCTACCGGAAGAGTAGGAGATTCATGAGGCCATGAGGACTCTTAATCCTGAAAGTGTCCCTGGTCTTGATGGTTTTCCAAGTGTTTTTTATTCTAATGCTTGGCTCATTATCAAAGAGGTTGTGTTGTTTGATATTACTGAATTTTTCAGGGGAGGCCTTTTACATTGAGTTTCTTTGGCTAAAATATTGTCTCTTATTCCTAAAGTGTATTAACTGAGTGGTTTTAGGCGATTTATTCCCATTAGTATGTTTAATTTTTCTAATACACTTTTTTGTCACTATTCTCAACAAACGGTTTTCCCTCCATCATCCTCTCTGGGTATCTAATGATTAAAATGACTTTATTAAAGGGAGAGGAATTCAGGAAACTCTTGGTCTTGCCCAAGAAATGATTACTGATATTGATAAAATAGTGATCGGATCTAATTTTATAGTTATGATTGACATGGAAAAAGCCTATGGTCGGATGGATTCGTCTTTTCTCATTAAAATGCTCAGAAGATGTGGTTTTTCCAATTGGGTGGGAGATCTCTTCATAGGGTGATTTTTTTTCCTCGGTATCTATTTCCCTAATGGGGAAAACGGTTTGGTTTCCTAAAATCATCAATGGTCTTGAGACAAGGTGATCCTATTTCACCAAGCTTATTCATTCTGGCCCAGGATGTTCTCAGCAGAAATCCTAAAAAGATTCTTGATATTGGCTTTATTCATTCCATTAAAGGGTAGTATGGATTGTATAGAATTTATCATATATTTTTAGTCGATGGTATGTTATTTTTACACAATTTTACTTCCAATTCTATCTAAAATTTCAATTTGAATTTTTCTGAATATTGCAGTAATGTTGTCCAACGTTTAAATACTAACAAAAGAGGTTTATTTATCTCCAAAAAAGTGTTCATCTAGGAGATATATGCACATTCATAATAGAACTGGATTGGCCAAGAAAAGATTCCCTACAAAATATTTTGGTGCCCCTTTATATAATCGGAGAGTTAAAATTGGTTATTTTTATTTAATTGTATCCAAAATTACGGGACGTAAAATAAATTAGAAGAGTCATTTTTATCCTTTCGGGGAAGGATCACTTTGGTCAATAATGTTCATTCTTCCATAAATACATGTGTTATCTGTGTGTAGACCTTCAAAATCAGTGATAAGGAATATTGAAAGGCTTCTAAATTGCTTCATATGGGACTCCCATCATTAAGGATGTCATGATTGGGATAATTGGTCCAAACTAGAAAGACCATTTCAGGAGGGGGTTTTAATCTCAGAGGTGTTAATGAAAATATGCAGTGTATATAGGCTAAACTGGTTTGGCAGGATATTTATGGGGTTTCTCCTCGGTCTGATCTTATCAAGAGGAAGTATGGGGAATTCCCTTTTGATTGGGTTGTCAGTGGTAATGTTTCTCACCATTGGAATTTTTTAAAAAGTATTGTTTCTCCTATGTTGGAGAATTCTCACTGGATTGTAGGGAATGGTGAATGATTATACTAGATACATAATTTGGCTGGTTCCATCTTGTTTTTGCCAAGATATCCCTCTTTGAATATCACTATTAGGTAGGCAAGTGCATACCCACTATTCACTAATGTACTGTTTAATGGGATTCAAAATGATGTGTTGCGTAATATCAATTTTCTGGTGATCCAAACAAATGTTACATTACATATTATTTCGTTGGTAATATTTCAAGATCATATTTTCATTATATTATACAACCTTCTCCTATTTTGGATTGAATGGGCAATAGACATCGGTGTAATTACCTCTCTCCTAAATTTAGTTTTCTTCTCTGTAGAATCCCCAATGGTGATATTCCTAATGATGATAACATTCAACAAATATCAATTCCACTTGTTTCGAAATGTAAATGTTTCTTGTACTCTCAGTCTGAGACTATTTTTCATCTTTTTTGCAAAAGTGATTGAGATGTTCATTTTTGGGTTCATGTTGTTGGTTTTCCAGATTTTAGTGGGTGTGTGAGTATAGTGGAAGAATTTCTTCAAGCATGTTGGAATTAACAGGATATGGTTTCAACGCAATCCAAGAGGTGGTCTTAACTAATCCATGCTACTTGTTAGACATTATTAGAATCATGAAATGATTCTGCTCCTCAAGGGATTTATCCTAACTTGCTATACATCAGGTTTAAATTTTTGAGGCTTCTCTCTTCGTTTGTGCAACATTGTAAATGTGATAATATCTCTCTAGTTCTGCATTCTTTTTATTCATAAGTTACTTTGATGGATGCATCAATTTCTGGGCAGAGGTCTTCTAGAATTTGGGGGTTATGGAATCCTCGTATCAATGGTCTTAAATTAAAAACGGATGGTTCTTGTGTGCTAGGAGTTGTGCACGTTGGCGGTGTTGTTCAGGATGATCATGGTTCAGTTATTGTGGCTTTTTCTACATTAATTTGGGAAGGTAATTTAGTGGTGGAAAAGGCACTAGAGCTACTCCTTGGTCTCAATATGTGTAGGTAAAGATCTTTACACCTATCTGAAATGGAATTGGATTCTTCTATTGTGATTAATTCCCTAAAATGTAAAGTGGATTTCCCTTAGAATATTATCTATTCAGTCCATGATTGCAATACTTTCATTCATTCTAACATGATAGTTCTTCATATATGGTGTGAGGGTAATATTCTAGCAGACCTCCTAGCTTCTAAAGGCAATCAAGAAGAAAGGCTTCAGAATTTTTCTAGCACATGTTCTCTTCATATTGAGTGTTCTATGATTGTCCAAGGGGATTCCCTCGATCTTTATCATTTTTGATGTCACACCCCGACCGCGGACGTCCGTAATTTTTCTCTTTTCTTGGTCCCGGTTTAAATTTTTCGAAGATTAATTGTGATTGGTGGTTTCGCGCCGGTGCGCGGTCATCGCGTCGCTAGCGATGGTCGTGCGTTCGGCCCGGGGGACGATGTGTCCACCCGGCGTTTTAAATATTAAAGTTTTTACTTTGACCTTTTATTGTTATTACTAATTGAGTTGTGTTATTAATATTGAAGTTATTTTTTTTTCGTGTATAAGTATATACCTATATATGTCTATACAAATGTATATACTTTAATACGTTATCTTTATATATGTATATATATGTATATATAGTGTATCTATGTGTACATGTTTATATATAGGTATATAGGGATATATGGGTGTGTGCGCTCGCGCGCGAACGCGCGCGCACATTTGTCTTCAAATGGTTTTAATATTTTAAACTTTGGATTAAAGATAATTATTATTTTAAATTTTCTAATTATTAATATTAATATTATTATAAGGTTTTACTATTATAATAAAGTTTTATTATTTCTATAAATCATTATTAATTTTTAGGATTTGTTTTATTTAATTACTTATGTTCAATATTATTATTAGTATATTATTATAATTATAGTATTTTATTATTTTTACATATTATTATTAATATTATCCTCATATTATTATTTATATCTTTGTTGTATTATTATGATTATTGTATATATATATATATGCTTTAATAAACCCGAAACCCCCTCTCAAACCCTACCCTACTCCCGTAGCCGCCACTTTTTCTCCCCCCTCTCTCTCTCCCCTTTCTCCTCTTTCTTCTTCCCCGCACCAGCTCTCCGCCTGTTCCCGGCACCGGCCTCCTGCATCCGGCCCGCGCTCACCCCTCCTGCTCCAGGCCGCCACCTCGCCTTGACCCCCAGCACCGGACTCGCCTCCTGGTTCGACCGACCCGCGCCATACCCTCTCCGGCGCCGGCTCCCGCTCCCCCCAGCGCCTCAGCGCTCATCCCGGCCCCCTGCTCGTCCGGCGCCCGAGCTCGCCGTCTTCCCGGCGTCCGACCTCCACCCCGGTTCCCGGCACCACCACCCCGCGCCGACGCCCCCAGGCCGCCCTCCGCGCGACCCCGGCCTTCGCCGGCCTCACCACCGGCGTCCCGCATCCCCAGCCTCTCAGCCAGCGTCTTCCCCGCACGACCGGCCTCGTCCGGCTGTCCCGGCCCCGCTCTTCCTCCTGCCTTGTTCCGCCGCGGCGACACCTCCCTCCTCAGCTCTCTTTCCCGCTCAGCCCAGGCGCAGCACCCCAGCGACCCGCTTCCCCTGTCCCGACCTCCCCGCTGGACCTTCGGCCAGACCCGCCGCCTGCCTCGCCCAGCCCCAGCGCACCCTTGCCCCTCTGCCGCGCCGTCCCCTCCTTCCAGCACCCGCACGCCCCGCCCGTTTCCCTCCTGTTTTCGCCGGCCCGCACCGGCCTCCCTGCTCCGCCGCCTCCCGCGCGAACCCTCCCCCCAGGCCGTAAGCTTATATCTTTTTCTTTTTTTTTTATTTTATTTTATTTTGGTTTGTTTGTCAATTTTAATTTTATAATGATTAATTATTTTTATCATATTAATAACATTATAATTATGTTATTATTATTATTGTTTTATTATTATTATTATGTTAATATTATTATTATTATTATTATTATGTTAATATTACTTTATTATTATGATTATTATTATATTATTATTATTATTTTTATTGTTATTATTATTGACATTAACATTTCATATTATTATTATTGTTATGATTACTAACATATTATTAATATTATTATTATTATTATTATTACTAATATATTTATTATTATTTTAATTACTATCATATTATTTTTATTATTTTTATTATGTTATGATATTCTTATTATTATTATTATTATTAAATTATTATTATTATTATGCTATTGTCATTATATTATTATTATTAATATTATTATGTTAACATTATTTTATATTATTATCATTATTATATTATTAATATATTATGATTATATTAAATTGGCTTTGTTCCTATTATTATTTTTGTATTAATATTAGGATATTATTATTATTGTTATTATTGATATATTATAATTATGCTAATTATATTATTATTGTTATTATAACATCTTTATTATTATTATGTTGTGTTATAATTATTATTGTGATTATTGTTATCACCGCGGTTACTTTCACATTGTTATTATTATTAATATTATTCTGTTATTAATATCGTTGAGACCGTTTAACGGTCTTTTGTTTTAGGACCCGCGCAGGGCGTTTCCGACAAGGCGCCATCGCTGCGCCTTGTTTCCGAGGTTCTGCCGTCTCCGCGCCTCAGTTTCGAGAGTGTTGGACTTTGTCACGTGACTTCGGACACACGTCGTGTCATCGCGCCTTGGTTCCAAGGTCGTTTCACCGTCGCGCTTGGATCTTGAGGTAGGTCTCCCATTGCACTCGCCTTTAAATTAAGAATTTATTTATTCCTTGCCTTTTTTTGAATTTCAGTAAATTTAAAGGAAAATTTAGTAGTTTTTATAGTGTGGTGATCTGCTGATGATAAAAGCCGTTTTTAATTCTAGCGTTTCATTAAAAGTGTTCTTCTTGGTTTTAGTTTTGTGCTTCCATGGTAGTATTGCTAAATGGTTCTTCCTGAATAATGAAAGTCATGTTAAATTGTGTTTTGAAATGTTTTTGGCGTGTGTAAATTTGTAGATGTATTGGTTATGGAAAATGGTGTTTTTATTTGAACCTTGATTAGAGGAAGTGTCGTGTGACCTTTAAACTCGATTTTTGGAAACATTAAGCGTGGTTCTTGGTAGTTGAAAAAGAAAAATGTTTTCCTTTGATGCGTGATTAAAATTCTGGATTTCATTTGAGAAATATGATTCTTTCAAAAGGTGTTTAAAGGCCCGTTTGGCTCTTGATAAAAGTGGGGTGCGTTTGGAACTGGGAAAAATGATTTCTTACTTGTGATACCAACGTCTTTCAGGTTTGAGATGCTGATTTGAGTTTCTTAAATAAATTTCTAAGTGCGTTTCTGGTTTTCAATGAAATGGCGTGTGTCATCCCTCTTTAAAAATGCTTTAGTCTTAAATGATCAAAATGTAAGTGACATGACGGCCCGGTTGGCACTTTATTGAATGTGAAGTGATTATATATATATATATACGTACTTGTGAGGGCATTTCTACAGGGGGACTTCCCTTCGAGGGTTGTCGTGTAGCGATGTCCGTGTAAGGGGTTGGCAAGTGCGGTGAGATGAGTCACGCGTGCGCGGGTCTCCCACTTACACAGTGTTACAAAAACTACTGTGGGTTCCTGGGCGTCTTGTAGATTATCGAGTGACGGTTGCTTGCTAACCCTGATTAGACGGGTTAGTACCCCCTGGAGTTACAGACAGGCCAGGAGGGATGTGCCACTGGTTGGCTGTTAGGGCGGCCAGTTGGTTATTGACTATGGAGTACCATGCCGGCAGGTAGTCTGAACCCGAGTACGTCCAGGGGTTTTCTAGGGATGTTCAGGATCGCCCATGGTTATTGCTGATAACTTCTGGTTTACTTTTGCTTGCACTTGGTTTTCCTTGCCTGCTTACCTTTACTTGCACTTGCTTTCTTTCCTGCTTGATTACTTTCAGTTCTTCTTTACCGCTTGTACTGGTTGCTTTGCGAAAAATGGTTTCCAAACAAAAATGCGTTTTTCTCTTGTATAGTAAAACTGAAAGTGTAACACTTCTTTATCGTTCAGAACGAATTTAGAATCAATGAAAAGAAATTCAACTTTTTAAAAAGGAATAAGGGTGATGGCTTGTGTTTAGTTTTTCAAGTGAAACATTGTAATAGCATACTTTTATACATTATAGTTCAAACCTGGATTATGTAGATTCTATATTTATTGGCAGTGCTTTGGGACTTGTTGTTGGGCTCACCTACTGAGTACTTTTGTGCTCACGCCTATCTTTTACCATTTCAGTCGCAGGTCTTCTGTTTTGAGTCGCTCAGTGTTGGAGCGAGGTTGCTCTCTAGTTGGGTGGTGACCTGAGAGGTCACATGGAGGTACGTGGTTGTGTGGTTTTTATTTCTTTTCCGCTGTTAGTGTTTATTTATTCTGTTCTATTTACTTTTGTTTTGGGCTGAAATCGTTCCCAACGATCAAGTCTTAATGCCCGACACTTGTTGCCATCCCGTGGGGATCGGGAACGCCCCTCGGGACTTGCCGCGGACCGGCTCGGGTGACCGGTTCAGGGTCGACCCGGGCTGGTTCGTGACATTTGACCCCTTAAACTTTTTATTTTGTGTTATTTAATGTTTTTGTCTTTTTATTAATAAATGTTTATAATTTTTAGTTAGTAATTATAGAGTGCTTCATCCAACACAATTTTTCACAACATCAGTCATCAAATACATATTATATCTCATCTATTAATTGAGACATTTAATTTTTTCCATACTTTACCATGAAACTAATGATTTTACTAAAAAGTGACAAGTTCCTAATGTACATTTCCTAACTAATCTACATCCTCCAAAATCAGCATCTGAATTTGAAATTTAATTAAAATTAGATTTTTTTTTGTTAAAGTAGAGATTCAAAAACAGTTCTATTTAAAAATCTATAAAATATATTCACATATGTAAAACATGATTATTTAGGGATTTATTAAAATCTAGAACATATACAGATAGAAATCATTATTTCTGGTCATCTAGCATTATGGTATAATAAACTACCAATCATACCTCTATATGACCTATTGTCAATTTGTTTTATAGCTTTATCCAAATAAATATTTATATTTGTTCATAGTGGTGTTGTATAACACATTCTCTTTTCATGTGATTATATTAATAAATACAATATATAATTAATTTGATTTAAAAAAAATCATATTATTTTTAACATTTATTAAATAAATAGAATAAATTTAATTCTTCAATAATACTTATTTTAAATTCATTTTTCATAATAGTTTAATAAATAGTAAAAAAAATTATTTGTTGAACCAAAGAGAAACATAATCTACATTGATCTGTACTAATGGTATATTATAAAATATTATTTTCTTAAATGGTGTAGGATCCCTTAACCTTAGTGAAAATCCATTTTCATAAATGAAATAAATTAACCATTCATATCAGCCAATATGTTCTTCATTAATACCATAAAAAAGAATTAATAAGTTTGAAAATTGAATTTGGTAGATGAGGGTTTTAAAATCATGGTGGTTGTTCAATATGACTTTCCTCCATTAAATATAAATTTAAAAAAATGATTATATATCATTCTGATATAATTTAATATTCATATGAGATGGATAATCTATAAGTAGTCAAATAGATTCTAATATATAAAAAGGCTTAATGGTTTCACCATAATCATTTCCTTATTCCTGATTATATCTATTAAGTACTAAACTATCTTTATTTATAATAATTATTCCATAAAAATATTGTAACATTACAACTAATGTGACCCATACAAATAATGATCATCCTGATTGTAACAATTGATTTTAATCACCCAAAATATCTCATCAACATTGTTGACATTTACCTATTCCAAAATAATGTCAAACTCCATCAATAATAATCCATTAAATATATAGAAGATAACAGAAATAATTTGTAGATCCAAATAACCTTATGGGCCCTGTATCATGTTATCACATCCCTAGCAGTCTCTTCTTCCATGGTTAGTGGTAATCAATATGCAACTACATCCATAACACCTCCATAACTCCTCAATCATCAACCAAGACTATTATTATGATAACGTATTTCAAACTATCACTTAGCTTCATTTAATACTCAATGATTAATGACAACCACGTCATTCTAATATTCTTTTATACAAATATTATCAATATCCCATGTAAGACTAACATTGCCAAAATCAATTCATGAAAAAATGAGCGTGATTTCATGAAAAAACAATGAGTCTAATGATTCATATAGAACATGTATTCAACATCACCCAACCCATATCCACAATGAATATAAATATAAAACCATAGTAAAACCCTCAAGTAACTCAAATTTACTAATTATTTTTGTTTCTAATCACTTATATGACACTACCCATTCGTAAAAATCATGAAATATATAATAACAAGTAGAACAAAAATATAGTTAGGCACACCCTACCTATATCATTTGGATTATACATGTTGATTCCCATTAATTGATTGCACCCATGGAATAAAAATTTAGTTATATGAGAAAAAAACATAAACTGGGGATTTTAGTCAAAACACAGACACCAATGAGAAAAATAGATACAAACTATGTGTAACAACTATGAAAATTAAGAATACACATTGATGACTGCTATAATAAATGAAACCATGATTGAATTGTAGATAAATAAGATACAAAATTTAGAGAATGATAATCCAATAGATAGAGGAAAACTATAAAAAGGGCACAACCCCTCCCCCAATAAAACTTTTTAAATAAACTATGAATTTAAAAAAAACAAAAGGAACCTAGTACACAACCTCATTCCCCTAATTACTAGTTAGAATCTTTTTACCCCCACATGATCCTCTATGAGGCTAATATTCCTCACAATTATTCCTAATTTACTATCTATACCACCAATGTTCATGTACTAGGCCACTACATACCTATTATGTAACGACCCACGTTTTTTCCTCCTTGAATAAATCACATTGTTTGAAAACATTTTCTTCTTTATTTAATTAATATAAAGGAACCATAAAATAATAGAAAAGAAATATTAATAAGTTAAAACAAAAACTTCGATATTAAACAATATCAATATATTACATTTATAAAATTAAATAATAGTATGAATTGTTGTTGAAAAATTTTATATTCAATAAAAGTTTTTTTCTTTTTTTCCCTCCAAAAAACTGAATTTTCAGAATTTTTAATTCAAATTTGACAAAATAAAATTCTTTTTTTAATTCCTCTTATAAAAAATTACTTAATATCAATTTTCATTTACAAAAAATATTCAGTTTTTGTTGCTAAATACGGATTTCAAAAATATTATACCTTTTTATCAATTTGCAATTGTAACCTTGACGTTTTAAAAACATTTTTAGTTATAATATATATAATAATTGAATATAATTATTCATTTTAATATATAATTTTATATTGAAAATAATTTCTTTAAAAATTTTATAACTAAATAAAAAAATTAGTGATATAAAAAATGTATAAGGTGATTTAGTTGAATGAAGTATTTTCTAGGTGTAGTTATTTTTTTTATTTCATTGATTATAAGTTTTTATTAAACATATAATTAGTTTTATTTAAAATAAAATAATGTATTCCAAAAATAATCATTAATATTCATAATTTTATTTTATATATAAATATAAAGTGTAAAACATCAATTTTTCTAAATATTATTTTTAAATAATTATGAGTGTTTAATTTAAAATTTATATTTCACACATTTAATAATTTTATATAATAAAATAATTTCCATATTTAAAATTAGGTAATGTGTTCAATATTGATATTGGTCATCCCAAATATTTAATGAGGTTAAAAATATTTAACTTGTTAAAAAAATTATGGTAAAAATTATTTTACTATGAGGAAAGAGAGAAAATGTTTAAAAAGATGTTTCAAAATGAATTTTTAGGACTTTTATGAACCAAAACCACATTACACTCCACATTTTTTCATTTTCATCCACATAAATTTGAATTTTTTCATTACATTTTTGAAAATGTATCAGTGTTTTGAAATGTACCACTTTCTTCTATAATGAATGAAATGACTTCCACCACTAAAAGATAAACATCATCTTTCGAAATTATCATTGATAATATTATATTATTCTACAACATAATCTAGTCCAAGTTAATAAATCCAATAGTAACACTTATTTCCCATAATACATTCAATTTCAAGGAGTATTCCAAGGAAATATCTTGTATCCAATGTAAGTATTATGTTTTTCGTTTGATTTTCTTCATCATATTTCTCTTTCAAAAATCTAATCAACATAACAACATGATGAGTTATGTGTCATTAGTATACTATTATTTTTTGATGTTCATCCTATGATAATTATTTATTCTTTTCATCCACATATAAGCACAAATTAATGGTAATTGTGTGTCTTCACGAACTACTGCCTCCACAATGAAATTTTTTTTATTTTACTTATAATTTTCAATTAATTGAAAAAATATTAAAATTTGGGTCACCATCATAAAAAAATTAGTATAATATCCTTATTATTATTTAATAATGATATTATTTCAATTAAAATATCTTTGTTACCATTCTCACACATAATGTTTATTTGTTCTCATGTTTGAGTCGATTTAACAACCTATGCAAATGATGTAATAATAAATATATCATAGATAACAATGGGACCATAAACAATAATATTATTATAATATGAAAAGAAAATAATTATTTTTATATTGTTAAGGAATATTATTTTATGTATTTAATATATTATTAAGCTATCATTTATTTCACTAAAATCCCCAAAATAATCCAACACTAATTCAATTCACACATAACATAATTAAAACACATATGGATGATATAAGATATTTTTAAATCAATGTATTTTATATATTATAGTTTAATAAATAAAATATTAATTATTAACTTCTAATCAAAATAAGGGTAATGAGATCAGTTTTATAAATCATGTGTAAATGGTTAATGTTATTAACATGCGATGTTGAAAAAGGATTAAAATTATCTAATAAATGGTGATAATTGTTATTAATGAAGATAATAAATATTAAATTATAGTAATATGGTTATTATATAGAAAACTATGATTAATATAATTATGTTAAATAATATTGTACTACTTCTAAGGAAATCTTGTGTAATGTTAAAGGACATAGTAAATCAAAATACTTTTTTGAGTGAAACAATTTTTTATTGAAATTTTTTTCCAAGACAATAAATTTTGGTTGATTTTAACACATTATTTAAGGGAAAATTAATTTTTTAAACAATTACATATTCATTAAATACATTCATTTTAGTTTTAATAAAAACATATAATTTTTTATAGGATACATGAAACTATGACTTTTACAGTGACAAATGACAAATTTTTTCAATTATATATTCCCAAGATTTATTTTTCATTATCATTAAAATATATATCTCCAATGGAGTTGGTTTTAAGGTTTCACCATATGTTTTATTTAATTATGTGATAATTTTAGTTATTCATGTTTTTTAGAATATTTTATAATTCCAGATTTAATTTTTATACCATTTGGACTCTTTAGCAGACCTATTTTATTTCCACGATTTCTTTAGAAAAAATAAATTATTTCCATCAAAATGAATTGTGAAACCCATTTAATTTACTTGGGTTTTTTATGATGTTAAATTTTATTGAATTTCTTTTGGCAGATATAAGTATGTATAATGATGGATGGGTTTTTATATAACCCTCCAATACATTTTTTAAGAATTTATATCTCATGAGATGTGTATTCATGACTATATTTTAGTTACTCATAATAAAGTTCATTAATGGAGGTCCTAAATAATGTATTGTTTTCGTAGGATAATATTAATTCCATATTTGACGGATGTTATTCATTATGATATTATAATATCATAAGTCAAGAATTTTTGTAGAATTATTATAAGCCATATTATAGCTATTATGATTCCATGTATATGTTTTGGGTCATTATGTTATTATTCCATATATTTTTATGCTCTCTTATGTTTTATGGTTATCACTCAGGATGATATGATATTTCTATTACTCTCATGTTCTTACTTATTATTATGAAATCATACATGATAAAATATTCCTTTACCCCATACGTATCATTAGATCCAACACCCTTTTTTATTTTTTTATTAACCATATTTTGAGGGTGATAATTACTAATGAGATGTATATAATATGGTCTATTAAGGTTTTTTATGAATAAATGATCTAAACTATTATAAATTATAATTAGTTTATTGTTAGTATCTAATGAAACTAATCCTATAAATATTTGGTATATTATAATACATAAAATGAAATGTTTTAAATAATCTAATTAATATATAATATTGTAATTTTTCTCCTAGGTTGATGCAGTTTATATTAGAACCATGTTTAGTTTCTTTTAGATATTAGATAAATTATATTATGATAAAAGTTAGAGAACCTATGTTGAAATCCCTATAGATGATTCTTAGTATTGTTTGATCTAATGAAATATTGGTAAATTATTCCATAGGTGACTCTCATATAAAATAAATAACAGAAAGTCGATAAAGACTCTAGAATAGTTATACCATGATGTAATAACCTTGATTATGGAGTGATGGATGTTAACTCAAATGTGATGTGGTGTATGAAAAATAGGTATAACTACACACCTGACTATACACTCATAGTAGAAATTCTCTAGTTGATATAATATTATTTATGAACATTTCTAAATTATTTAATAACTAGTTAAATTGTTGGATTAGGTTAAAAATTATGAGAAAACACCAGAAAATGGTTAACCAGCAATAATAAATGTTGAGGTAAAAAAATTATATAATAACATTATAATGTCAAAGAATACTTGTTTTTAGTTTTAAATTTCTTTTATGTTAGTATTCCATTATGATGTTAATTGTACATCACGAATTCCAACATGTAACATCCTAGGAAAATAAAGAAATATGAAATTATAATATTTATTAATATGTTTTCATTAAATATAAATTTTACTTTATAGGGGGTTTCTATGTTCAATAGCTTACCCGATAAGGAACAACGAGTTTCTTTGAAATCATACATTTCACACTAACAATATAATATTATTACTTTAAATGTTAGTTAACGCCTAACAATTGTATTGGTAGGAATGAACAAAAATAACTTAAATATTATTATACATGTTTGTTAAATGTTTTTACATTTATCCAAAAAATGTTAGAGGCTCAAAATGTGAATGAATACAATTTTAAGCGTAATTTACATTAAATTGCTGATTTACCACCTTTTAATGGAGAACCCTCCATAAATCTATTTTTGGTAACTTTTATATGTTATATTTGACCAAAATAAAATTATTATTTATAATTTGGACATCAAAATTCAATTTGGGTATTTTTTTGGTATTTTTCTGATAAATTTAATTTTTTAACGAATAGTGTAAAATATTGTATTTTACTTCAATTCGGCCTTTTCATCTAATTTATTTATATTATAGATTACATATTTAATTGGTTTTAAAGTATAATTAGATTATATTTTTACCATTTAATCTAATTTAGGTCATTGGAAATAATTTCACTTTGAAATTGGACATAAACAAGTATCAATCTTTTGATAAATATTGTTTCTTAAAAACACAATATTAATTTTGACAATGGGAATTAATTTTAAATTAAATAATCCAACATAAATGTTTTGAATTCGGTAAAATAGACATCATTTTTGAATTTGGAATATCAAATATTACTTAGGATAAAGTTCTGGTATTTTTCAGAAAACATCAATTTTTGATGAATAGTGAAAACACTGACTAGTAGTTTAAAATCTTACTTTTTCATTTAAATGAAATTTTACCACTTCAGTGAACTGAATTTAAAAAATCCAACGTACATGGTTTTTATTAGTAAGTAAAAAAAATGTTCAATAAGATGAAAATATTATTTTGATGAATAGAAACATTTGACTACTATTTACTGCTGTTAAAGGTAAATTGGGTAATTTAATGTAAAAAGAATATCTTAATAATATCAAATTACCTTAGCACTTGTTTAAAAATTATTGGATGAGTAATCACTGACAATGGTAATCCTTGGGTATATTTTGGGATCCCATTGAGCCATTTTAGAGTGATAATGACACTCTATTTCGATTAACATAAAGTAAAGACAAAAATGAGAAGAAGAAATACCTTTTTGTAAATTAATTTTTATACAGGGTTATATACGTTATCTTTTAGACTATAAATATTATTTGGAAAGATAGTAATATTTTCTAAATAAGGGTATTTTTTTATAATTTTTATACATTAATTAAATAAATTTATTTATGACTCGATAATGATGGGGTGTTGACCTCATTAATAATTTATTTAAATAAATAAGATAATAAAGATTAAAATAATATCCAAAACCTATCCAATTATTGTTGGATGATTTTTTTTATACCATGAATCATATTATATTCTTCTTTAATTAGTTTTGGACCATTAGAATCCTAAAATAATAATATAATAAAATAACATTTTCACACATTTTTAGAGAGACCCTCCTCCCCCTTATAAAAATCCCTCAACTCTAACCCATTCCTCAAACCTCTCAAGCCCTTTGGCTCATCCAAACTCTGCCCAATTAAGCTCCCTGAATCCCTATACTCCTCCTATAAGCCTTAAAATAGGACTCAGGATCTTGAAAAATTATTTTTGGTTTAAACTAAAGGGAGTTACCCAAATTAAATGTAACGGTTTCTCTTAAATTATTTTTTTTATTTTGTTTTATTTTACTTCTCCTACCCCCCTAAACACTTTTTATTCTTTTATTTTATAAAAAATAACATATACAAAATATACTAGATTGTTTTTATGAGAATTTTTCTAACTACCCTTACACACACATCCGTCTAATAGGAAAAGAACACACTGTTTCTGTGGACGGCGAACTACTGCTTCACAAAACGATGATTGTTCAAATATATCCAACCACCACTCATGGTGGCCATTATGATGGAACATTATTTAGATATGATATATATATTATATTTATATTGTTACTATTCTTTTTTATTTTTTATTTATAAAATACCTTTATGGTTTCCATAGTGGGTAAAAACGATAATCTCATTTGAGGAAGTACAGACTAACACCCCCTCAATGTAATATGAATCGTTCATCCCATATGTGGAATGTATAAATGGTATAGTTAATAAAATTATATATGATATTATAATGGAATTCTAATATAATTATGTGTCATTATTTTTCCATTCTATTACAATATTAAATAGAAATGGAAGTACTATCCATGCATACGTACAACTTACCGTCTCCATTAACGGTGCATTTCAGTTAAAATATCCAAATGTTATGTACTATTGAAAATACATGTATATACAAAATATATATGATATATATGATATCTAAATCAGGAATATCATTCTAGATATAATGAACTTTTTACCACATGAACAACATGAAAATATAAGAAGATCATTTTTGACTCAAGTACTAAATATAAAAAAAATGATCGTTATTAACATAAATGATTACATAAGATTTATAACATTGTAATAAGTTATATAAAAGGAATAATAAACTTGAAAAGGTTTTGAAGAATGAATAAATTAACTTTATATTATTATTCAAGAGATTAAAGAATGAACAGGTCAAGTTGGACATTAGGTAAGGGAATTCGTCTCAATCTCCTTTCATTGAGGAATATTTTGTTTTTATACAAGACTATCTTTTATATGTTGTATAAACACCTTTGAAATTTTTTTTCACTCAACAGGAATCTTTTTATACTACACATTATACTAAATTAAAAAAGGAATGCTTCTTTTAACGTAAGCGATAACATTGACGTTTCCGCCCCCGTGAGTATTATTTTATTATTTGCATCCATAACAAGCCGTAATGTTTTTAAAAGGAAAATAAATACCATATACTCTTTTACATATTTTGGTATTGAAAATTGTTTTGATAATGGATTTTTTATGTAAATATATTTAAATTATATATTAAGATTTAAATGTGTAAATTTTACTTCTCATTTATAATTTTTTTATGAGTTATGATTTTATAGAGGTACCTGGACATTTTACGGGTGATTACATGATAAACCAAATGACGGGTGGTTCCATGATAAACCATGATGAGTGGTTATATTATAACTTTCAATTCATTGGGTATGAATGTCGGTCGTATGGCTATTCTATTTAGTGATATGTGTGGAAGTCGACCGTATTTTTATTCCATTTAAGTATGTTTATGTCCCAAGGTATCATTATATGTTCTGTGTTCTTTATATAGATTTTATAGTAAGAATTTGGGTACAAAAGATTATGTAACGATATTTTATCTAGTGAATAGTATTTACCACTTCATAAAGGTTAAAATAATTAATTATTATAAAGTATTCATGGTTTACTTGTTGTTTTGAAAAAACTAATAGTTTTTCTTTTATGTTTATTCCTTACTGAGATTTATATGCCTATCCCATGTTTTTGAAATGTTTATCACATGACATAAAGTTGAATAGGGTCAAGGATGGTATCAATAAAAAGTCATGTTGTCTAAATCATAGAACTAGACATTACTCTTTCTTTTAAGAATTTTTATTTTTTGAAAAATATGGGAACTGATTAGATGTGTCTACATAGTAATTTTTTGCGATGTAATGTAATATTTATGACCTAATTTTCAAAAAATCTTATCCTGAAAAGATCCTCAATGTGTATTATTCATTTAATTCAACATTATATAATGTTTAAGGCTGGATCCTTATAGTTGGTATCAGAGGTCGGTTTAGATAACTTTATAAGTTAGGGTATTGTTAAATTAATATCCATAAAGTAATTTATGTTAATATTGAAATGATATAGCATTTATAGATTACCATGTTGATTCGACTAAGATATTTCTATGTTTAGAATGGTTTTCACACAGAGGAAACATGGAAGCTATGTTGGTATTACATCAAGGGGAAGACAAACTTCCAATTTAGCAACCTGAGATGGTAGGAATAGAAAATAAACAGTTTGTTGCAGTGATGGCACAATTGACTCAGGCTATAAATTGTGGTGGTATCCATGCATGAGATCATCTAGATCAACCAAGGAAGATGATTTCATTAGTTGATCATTTCATGAGGAAACAAACCCCATCATTCAGAGGATCATCTGACCCTGTGCAAGTTGTTGGGAGGATTAAAGCACTGGAGAAATTTTTTGGTGTCATGGGGTGTTCAGAACATCAGAAGGTTAGTCTTAATGTTTACCATTTGGAAGGTGAAGCTGATCAGTGGTGGTCAATGGTGAAATATATCAGGGATAGTTAAGAGATTGATTCTCTCGATTGGGATGAATTACAATGTATGATTCTTGAGATAAATGTTCCTAAAGGTGTTCGACATATGATGGAAAAACAATTCTTGGAATTAATGTAAGAGAATGACTCAACGGCTGCTTACGAATGAAATTTTACTCGACTGGCAAGTTATGCTCCAAATTTCATCTGATAGCATGATAGTAAGATAAATTTATTTTACATAGGACTAAAGCCACGATATCGAATATAATTAGCCTCTCGTGAGTTTAAAAGTTATGAAAAACTTGTTCGATGTGCAGAGAAGGTGGAAATGGAATTTTCTGATGATCAACTTTTCTTTGACAGACAACAGAATAAGAGGTCCTGTTGGTAGGCAAAGGGAAGGAATTCATCAAAGAATCCTAGAGGTAAGAAAAATAAATATCCATCTTGTGAGAAGTGTAGTAAAAAAATCCTAGAGAATGATTATCAATGTCTGGAATGTTCTTCCGGTGTGGGAAGTCAGGTCATATTGATCGTAACTGTAATGAAGATGATCAAGCAGGCAATGAAAAGCCAGCGGTAAGATGTCTTCATTGAAATGAAATGGGTCATTATGTAAATGAGTTTCCCTGAAGAACTCAACTAAGGGAAAGAGAGAAGACTAAGAGAAAAAAGGGGTGGTGAAGCCATTTTCAACTACTTCAGCAGATGCTGGGCCATCAAATGATGTTGTATTAGGTACACTGTTTGTTTTTTTAGATTATTCCAAAGTTTTGTTTGATTCAGGGTCTACACATTATATCATTTCTGACAAGTTTTCTAGTAAATTTGGATTTCTATCTGAAGATATGAATCCTAACATTTGGAAGAAACACTTAGAGGAAATGTTGAGAGAAAAAGAAATTATAAGAACAATATTTTCCTTGTGTGCAAAAAGAATCTACCAGAAAACATTATTATTTTTCATCTAGTAGAGTTTGATGTTATTTTTCATTGATTAGGTGTCTCTTTATCATGCTAAGATGGACTGAAGAGCTAATGAGGTTTCTTTTTTGAAATATTTTCATGTTTTTGTACAAGAATGAACCCTTACTTTTGATAACATATCTAGAAGCTAAGAAACTAGTAAAATATAGAAATGAATGTTACCTTGCACATATTGTTAAAAAGGAAATTTTTATATTAATGATGTGTCTGGGGTAAATGAATATCTTGATGTATTTCTTGATGAGTTTCCTGGTATTATACGTGATCTGGAAGTTGAATTCACTATTGACTTAGTTCCTGCTATTATGCCAATTTCAAAACCCCCTTATAGAATGGCTCAAATTGAACTTTTTGAGTTAATGAGATTTTATGAGTTTTTAGATAACGTTTTCATTCAACCTAGAAGATGACCATGGAGTTTTCTTGTCTTATTTTATGAAATGAAATATGGTTCAATGAGTATTTTCATTGATTATAGAGCATTGAATAACATAACTATTAACAACAAGTATCTGTTGGCCTCATATCGATGATTTGTTTGATCGGCTTTATGGAGCTCATTATTTTTTGAAGATTGAATTGAGCTCAGGGTACCATTAGTTGAAATTAATAAAAGAAGACATTCCGAAGTCCTTGTTTTTTACAAGATATAGCCATTATGAATTTGTAGTTATGCCTTATGGTTTAACCAATGCACCTGTTGTATTCATGGATCTAATGAATATAATTTTCTTTGAGTTCTTAGATATGTTTTTGGTTGTGTTTGTTGATGATACTTTGGTTTGTTAAAAATGTAAAGAAGAGCAAGAAAGTAATTTAAGGGTTTTCTTGCAAACCATAAAAGAACGGAAAGTATTTGGAAAATTTTTAATGTTTGATTTTTGGTTATAGAAAACTTCATTCCTTGGTAACATTGTTTAAAAAAATCATAACTATTGATCCGGAAAAAACAAAAGTTGTTATAGAATGGCCAAGACCCACAAATATAACTGAGATTCATAGTTTTCTTGGTTTAGAAGGTTATTACTGGAGATTTGTTGAGAATTTTTCCTTGTTATCTAGTCCAATGACTATGTTAACTCAGAAATGTGTTAAGTTCATTTGGATAAAAGAATGTGATTATTGTTTTCGGGAATTGAAAAGAACATTTGCGAATGCATCTATTATGGAATTACCTTCTAGAAATGGTGAGTTTGTTATCTACAGTGATGCTTCATTGAAAGGACTTGGTTGGGTGCTTATGCAAAATGATCATGTAATTACTGATGCTTCACGTCAGTTGAATCCTCATTAGTTAAATTACCCTACACATCATTTGGAATTAGTTGCTATTTTTTTAATTCAAAAATTTTAGTGGCATCATTTGTATGGAGTAAAGTGTAAAATATAAACTGATCACAAAAGCTTGAAGTATATATTCACTCAGAAAGAATTCAACAGGAGACAAATGAGATGGTTGAAATTAATCAATATTTCGCACCCCAAGATTTCTTATTACTTTATTTCTTCAAAGTAATTCAATAACTTGCACTACACACAACACTGAGTTCAAGCGCACCACAACTTACCAAACTAGTCGTTCAAAAGCTGTTATTAAATAGTATTAACTGAATTTTGATCTTTATATAATACTTATAATTTTAGAAACCATATTATGAGTTTCATATACATAATGTAAGAACAAATTCACATTTTTCAGATAAATGAAGTATTTTTCAAAAAATGAAATTTTACTACCTTTTAATGGTGAAGCCATTTTAAATCCAATATTTGAAACTTTTATATATTAAATTTGACAAAATAAACTTCTTCTTTAGAAATGGGACATAAGAATTTAGTTTCAAAAAAGTTTTGGTGTTTTTCTGATAACTTTTATATTTTGGTGAATAGTGAAAAATACTATATTTTAACTGAAAATAACTTTTTAAAACAAAATAATTTATATTGTTAAATTATAAATTTTAATGGTTTGGAAGTATAAATAGATTTTATTTTTTCCATTTAATCCAATGGTGGTCATTGTAATTAATTTTACTTTGAAATTGGACATAAACAAGTGTGAAACTTTTGGTAGTTATTATTTCTTAAAAATACTCATTTTGGATTTGACAGCGGGAATTAATTTTAAATTAATAAATGAAACTTCTATGTTTTGAATTTGGTAACGTATAATTCATTATTGAATTCATAATATCATATTATCCTAGGGTGAATTTTTGGTATTTTTCTGAAAACTTTCAATTTTTGATGAATAGTGAAAAACACTGAGTTATTAGTTAAAACCAAATTTTTATTTAAATAATTTTATATTTTATTTAAATTTATTTTAGGTCAAAATAGATACGTAATACCTATATAATTTCAATTTAATTCATTAGATTCAGTTTATAATAATTTTAGACATATAAAAATTTTATTGAACTTTTCATCCTCTTTTACCCATCTCCTAGGAAAATTTGCAAATTCACATAAAACATAATTTTACCGCATCCGTGAGTGAAATATTGAAAATCCGAGAGACACAGTTAATATCAAGTAGTAAAATGTGGTTCAATAAGATAAAAATAATTTTTGGTGAATAGTAACTTTTTACTTTTATTTACCACGGTAAAAAGTAAAAGGGCAATTAATGGTAAACATGATATTATTATTACCCTAAAACATGTCTTAAATATATTGGATATGTATAATTCGACCCAAAACGACCTTATAAATAAAATATGAACCTCTTTTGTCCACTTTGTTTAGATTAGTACATTTATTATTATTTAATTCAAAGAAGAGTTAAAAGAGTTAAAATAAATGTTTAATAACTAAAACATTTTTAATATAGGGTTATACGTAAGATAAATTAAATTATAAATATTCATTAGAAGGATAAAAATATTTCCTACATAACGGTATTTTATTTATAATTTTTAGACATTAAATAATTTAATTTGTTTATGACACAATGATGTTGCAGTTATTACCTTATTAGTGAAATATTAAAATAATTGATATTATAAATACCCAAATAAAACTAATATGATACTTTTAATGAATTAAAATAATTTTCTAGTTTAATATTAAATATTATTATTTTTTATATGAATTTTATTCGAAGTAATAATGATGTTATGAATTTATCAAAAACTAAATACCCAATAGTGTCAAAATTTACATAAAAGATTTTTTAAAACAAATATTATATTATTAATTGATATTATATTCCAAAAAATCTAAGGCTTGGACAAAGAACTTATATAATGATAGTTGTATCATTAATGGACCATTTGGGGTTCTCTTATAAGTATATAGTAAGTTTATTAACTCTATAATATAAAAATACAAAGAGACATGGTAAATGTCAAACTATTTAACTAATAGTTAAATCTAAAAGATAAGGGTAAAATAGTGACCCAAACATGTCTAAAACCTATTGGTTGAGTTGTTTTAGAGCCTTCCCCACCTTAGACATTAAATAATCCAGTTTTATCTATTAGAAACCGAATATGAGTTTAATATATAATAATACATTAAGTTTTTTCTAAAGAGCCTCTCATCCCCCTTATAAAAGGACACCACTTCTAAAAAATTTATCACACCTCTCAAACCTTTTTGCTCGTCCAAAATCTACCCAATTAATCTCCCTGAATTCCTGTCCTCCTCCTATAAGCCTTACCTTAGGCAGAAGGCACATCAAGAGTCCTTTTTGATCAAACAAAAGGGAGTTACCCAAATTAAATGTAACAATTTCGCTTAGCTTCTTTTCATTTATTTTACTTCTCCAACCCCTAAACTCTTCTTACTCTTTTCTTTTGTAAAAAAATCAGTATCCTAAATATACTATGATATTGTAATGAGAAGTATTCGAACTACAATAACACACACCTCCATCTAATGGGTGAAGAATATAATGTTTCTGTGGATGGAAACCAAACGCCTCATGAAACAATGATTGATCAATTATCTCTTACCACCTATCATTGTGGCCAATATGATGGAACTATAATTAAATATGATATTAACGATATTTATTTTATATATGAGCTTATGTAATTCCATTTTAGGTCATACCATTATTTTTTTTCATGTTGTATATATATACAATAATTTCATTTGAGGAAGTGCGGACTACCGCCACCGCAAAGTGATATGACTTGTTTATACCATTCATAGAATGTATAAAAGATGGTGTTAATGTACTTAAGTAACATATATAAGATATTATATTATACTGTAATAATAATACACCTATGTATCATTTGGTTTTGCTTCCACTTAAAATGAAAAATGAAATTGAAGTAGCGTTCGTGCGTACGTACGGATTACCATCTCCACGAACATGATGTGATTAATTTACCCATAATATCCACTCAAGACTAATTCTAATTTGATGAATAAAAGTAATTTTTAAGTACATGGTATCATTTTGGATATGAATAAGATACAACATGTCCATAACAAACACGGCTTACGTAACAAAGCATATAAAGGAAAATGAAGCAGTTAACACTCGAAATGACGATAATACTAAAATATTATTAACAAATAAATATTAAAAGATCATATATGATATCATATTTATATATATGATTATTGTATAATTTAATAACACTTATTTATATATTATAAATGAGGTTAACCTACCCTCGACAAAGGAAAAGTACATGGTAAGGGTTTATTTCACAATCTCTTCATTATCTGAGGTTGTTTATACGTAATTTTATATTGGGACTTCATTATCATCCACATCTATGATTCTTAAAAATTTATTTCAAAACATTTTTACTATTTACTATACTATGGGTTAAAGTCATTTATACCCTTTTTAGACATTTTATAAAATGGTTTGAAAGGAATATTTCCGTCGTTTTCCAAACAAGATCCTTTTTATCCTTTTTGAAAACATTCAAGTAAGAATGTATTTTTAACTTATATGGAGGGTGTGGCTATTTTCCACCGTTATAAAATTTCCAAAGCTCCCCTTACAATATTATAAGAATATTTTCAAGTTAAATGTTTTATTTTATAATTATGTGACTTTTAAATGATTTCAAAAAAAGAGATAGTTCTCTCAAATAGTTTTGATTTCATCTATGTCAACTTCCTTTGATGGATTTCAAGCTTATTTGTAGTTGATTTATTACTATAAAAAATTCAATATTTTATTGAAGGTTTTGTGATATGTTTGACTGTGGATGTGATATTTGTATACCATTCATGGTTTATGAAGAAAGTATTTACATTTCGTATGATATTTTTAATACGAATGTTTATGTTATGTTTAAACATGTTCATGTGAGGAATGCATTGGAATTAGTAAGTGGCGGGTGGAGCCCGCTATAGCTCCTCGATGCATCGGTAGGTCTCATAAGAGAAACTAGTTTCTTGGTACGAGGCCTTGAAAAATTCATATTTTTAGTCTTGGCTCGAGGCCTTGGCTATGTGGTTATGATAGTCTGGCATTATGCATTCCATCATTATGAAAGTGGTTAGTGATAATTCATGTGAATATTAGATTAGTATAATATCCATGTTAATAAGTAAATGGAATTATTTCATTTTATTTCTTCCATATTATGATGAATTTCAAGTTTAAAAGTCTTTTTTTAGTTAGACATTGCCTTAAATGTTTATGCTTGTTTATGAAAGTTTCCTCTATATTGTTATCCTTACTGGCCATCTGATCTCACCCCTTTCTATGTTTTATTTTTTCCCTATATGTGTAGAAGTATTTTACGAATGTTCTTCAGGGATAGTATGAGGGGATATGAGTGTGGACTATGGTGACAATGTTGTTGTAGTATTCAATTTATGATGTAATGTAAACTTTATGAATGTATCTAGTGTTTCCAAGCCTACTAAACTAATCGATCATTCAAGACATGATCTTTTGTGATCATGGAAATGATACATAATAATGCACTTACTCTGGGTAACTGGGGTCGGGGCATTGTAGTTGGTATCAGAGGACATTAAGTACAATCCTTGGAGGCTATATTTAGAAAAACTCTGATTAGAGAACATAGACCTAAGATGGAAATTGAGGATTATTATAGAATACCTTCCTAGACTTTTGGTGTTATAGAGATTTTGTGAGTTTTCTGAGAAATAAATCCCTTTCTAGATATGATCAGGTAGAGGGGGCTCTGGCATAGATATACCTAGGGGTAAAATCTGAAAACACCGCTTTGAGCTAGACTCGAACGGGAACTAGTGCACGACAATGGGCCATGCTGCACTCTTGGTTACGACACTCCCGGGGGATATGCTTAGGATAATTCTCATTTTCTTTACAAACCATTTTGAAGAAATGGTATCATGTGTTAAAAATATAAGTAAACAATTCTCTAGGTCTTATGGCTTTGAAGGGAAGAAAGGCAAGAAAAGGATGTAAGAGATACAGATGGATAAAGGGAAGAGGGAAAAGAAGAATTTTCCCATATGTGATAACTGTGGGAAGAAACGCCTTGGATCGTTCTTAAAGGGAATGGGAGTTTGTGATAAGTGTGGTGAAAAAGGACACCAAGTACGTGACTGCAAGGGTAAGAATAAGGTTTCAAATGAACAATGCTTCATCTGCAAGGAGTTGGGACACTACGCGAACCGATGTCCAAATTATCAGAGTATTCCCCAAATGATGTTATTGGATAATAATCAAGTTATGATACTATCACATATGAGGAGGAATGATTAGAGTTTTTATGTTGTTATTAGAGAGTTATGTCATTTGATTCTTGTATCAACAATGTACTGGTTATAATAATTATGGAGTATATAAGGATTGTACTTTAGTACTATTTCATTACGGAATTGAGATTGTGTGGAACCAAGAAAATTGACTCAATAGTATGTTATATTTTTGTAAAATATATGGTTGAGAGAAAGATAAACCACAATATGGTTCCGATACTGAGGTAATGATTTTGGAATAATACATGATTGATTTGGATAAATTATATTGGATATTCTTGATAACCTTGAAACTGATTAATGATTTGTATATTCCATCATTGTTGGAGTTTACAACATTTTTGAATAGAAGGAGTATATCCAGTATTCTATAATGAATAAGGGATCATGAATGTAATCAACAAGGTCTTATGGTAATTCAGGATGTAGAAGTGTTTTAAAAGAAGACATGATAAAGGTGTTCACATGTAATTACGTGTTAAAAAAGATCTTAATTGTGTTTACCATACTTATAAATTATGGAATGTGAGTTTGGATAGAAGTATTTTGGATAATTCTAGTTTGAGATTATTTTTGGATTGCCAAAAAAGGACAACCTGGAGGTCAGGTTCCAACCCATCGCATCAGGAAAGTCCGCAAGACATGAACCTGTAAGCGAAGGGTGACAAGGGTTTATTACCTACCACTAGCCCATGTGATGTCCTGGATTGAATAAATTAGTCTTTTTTTTTAAAAAAATTCTGGTAGATGAATTATAAATTTATTTTTTAACCCTATACGAATAGGATAAATAGAATATTATTTTAATGTTGTATTATCTTTTAGAGTGAAAGATGATTTTGTGGTAGAAATTAGTTAAAGGATGGAACTCTACTTATAAAGTATATGTTTTTTTCTCTTATTCTATGAAGAAATTAATTCTTAATCTTTAGGTAAAGGATCATAAACTAAAAATGTGTTATCCTAATACCTTATGTTTCATTGAACTAATGATATTTTAAATCATCATAGATTGTTGGCTTTGAGGCCCTCAATTCTACAATAGTTTGTTATTGATGACCTCAATAACTCCCTAAAAATATTTACATTTTTCCTCTAATTATGTTTCTCTAATTTCCACCAATGTTCTTCTAATCAAGATCATAATTTGGTGGTGACTTTTTCATTCCCCTTTTGCTCTTATTAAGACTAAATTTTATTAACCCAATTTCCGATGTGGGTGTCCCCAAAAAACATATACTTTGCGAGGAAATGATTTATTGAAGGAGGTAAGAATGTAACACCCCAATATTTATTAGTACGTTATTTCATCAAAGTAATTCAACAACTTGCACTACACACAACACTGAGATCGAGCGCGCCACAACGTACCAAACTAGCCATTCAAAAGAGGTTATTAAATTATATTAACAGAATTTTGAACATTATATAATCCTTATAATTTTAGAATCCATATTATGAGTTTCTTATACATAATATAAGAAAAAATACATTTTTTCAGATAAAAGTAGTATTTTTTAAAAAATGCAATTTTACCGCCTATTAATGGCGAAGTCTTTTTAAATCCAATATTTGAAACTTTTATATATTCAATTTTACAAAATAAACTTCTTCTTTAGAATTGGGACATAAGAATTTAGTTTCAATAAATTTTTGGTGTTTTCTTGATAACTTTCATATTTGGTGAATAGTGAAAAATACTATATTTTAAATGAAAACAACTTTTTCAAAGAAAATAACATATATTGTTATATTATAAATTTTAATAGTTTATAAGTATAAATAGATTATATTTTTACCATTTAATCCAATGACGGTCATTGTAAGTAATTTTACTTTAAATTTGGACATAAACAAGTGTGAAACTTTTGTTAGTCATTATTTCTTAAAAATACGCCTTTTGGTTTTGGCAGCGGGAATTAATTTAAATTAATAATTGCAGCTTATATGTTTTGATTTTGCAAAGGTATACATCATTATTGAATTTGGAATATCAAAATTATCCTAGAGTGAATTTTTGGTATTTTTCTGAAAACATTCAGTTTTTGATGAATAGTGAAAACACTGAGTTATTGGTTAAAACCGACATTTTATTTAAATAATTATTTATTTTATTTAAATTTATTTTAGATCAAATTAGATATCTAATAACTATATAATTTCAATTTAATTAATTAGAGTCAGTTTATAATAATTGTAGACATATAAAAATATTATTGAACGTTTCACCGTCTTTTACCCATCTCCTAGGAGAATTTACAAATTCACATAAAAGAAAATTATACCATTCTGTGAGTGGAATTTCAAAAATCCTAGAGAAATGGTTAATATCAAGTATTAAAATGTGGTTCAATATGATAAAATGAATTTTCGGTGAATTTTAACTTTTTTCTTTTATTTACCACGGTAAAAAGTAAATTGGGTAATTAAGGGTAAAAATGATATTGTTATTATCCTAACACATGTCCTAATTCTATTGGATAAGTATAATTAGACCAAAAACATCATTTGTAATAAAATATGAACCTATTTGGTCCACATGGATAATATTGGGACATTTATTATTATTTAATTCAAAGAAGTGTTAAAAGAGTTAAAATAAAAGTTTAAAAACTAAAACATTTTTAATATAGGTTTATACAGAAGATAAATTAGATTATAAATATTAATTAGAAACCTAAAACGATTTAAAACATACATTAATTTTATTTATAATTTTTAGACATTATATAATTTGATTTGATTATGACACAATGATGATGCAGTAATTACCTTATTAGTGAAATATTAAAATAATCGATATTATAAATACCCCTAAAAATATAACATGAGAATTTTAATGAATTAAAATTATTTTTTAGGTTAATATGATATATTATTATTTTTTATATGAATTTTATTCGAATTAATAATGCTTTTATGAATTTTTGAAAAACAAAATACCCAATAGTGTCAAAATTGACATAAAAGTGTTTTTAAAACAAATATTATATTATTAATTGATATTATCTTCCTAAAAATCTGAGGATGGTACAAATGACTTATATAATGATAGATGTATCATTAATGTACCACTTGGGGGTCTCATGGAAGTATATAGTATGTTTATTAACTATATAATATAAAAATAAAAAGAGACATGGTAAATGTCAAACTATTTAACTAAGAGTTAAATCTAAAAGATAATGGTACAATAGTGACCCAAAATTGTCTAAAACCTATTTGTTGAGTGGATTTATACCCATACCCACATTAGACTTTAAGTAATCTAGTTTTGTGCCCTTATAAACAGAATATTAATTTAATATAAAATAATACTTTAAGTTTTTTCTAAAGAGCCCATCTTCCCCCTTATAAAAGGACACCACTTCTAACAAATTTATCACACCTATCGAGACTTTTGGCTTGTCCAAACTCTTCCAATTAGTCTCCCTACATCACTATTCTCCTTCTATAAGCCTTAACTTATGCAAGAGGCACTTCAAGAGTCATTTTTGTTTCAAACCAAATGGAGTTACCCAAATTAAAGATAAAGATTTCTCTTAGCTTCTTTTCTTTTATTTTACTTCTCCAACCCCTAAACTATTCTTATTATTTTCTTTTGAAACAAAAAAAGTATCCTAAATATAATAGGATATTTTTATGAGAAGTATTAAAACTACACTAACACACACCTCCATCTAATGGGTGAAGAACATAATGTTTCTGTGGATGGCAACCAAACGCATCATGAAACAATGATTGTTCAATTATCTCTAACCACCTCTCATGGTGGCCATTATGATGGAAATGTAATTAAATATGATATTTATGATATTTATTTTATATATAAACTTCTATAATTCCATTTTATATCATACCATTATTCTTTTCATGATGTATATATATACGATAATTTCATTTGAGGAAGTGCGGACTACCGCCCCCTCAAAGTGATATGACTCATTCATACCATACATGGAATGTATAAAGGATGGTGTTAATAAACATAAGTAACATATATAATATATTATATTATACTGGAATAATAATATACCTATGTATCATTTGGTTTTGATTCCTTTTAAAATGAAAAATGAAAAGGAAGTAGCGTTCGTGCGTACGTACAGATTACCATCTCCACGAATACGATGAGATTCATTTCCCCATCATATCCATTAAAGACTAATTCTAATTTAATTATTAAAAGTAATAATTATGGACTTGATATCATTTTGGATATTAATAAAATACCACTTATCCATAACAAACATGGCTTATGTAACAAAGCATATCAATGAAAACGAATCAGTTAACACCCAAAACGACTATAATACTAAAATATTATTAACAAAGAAATATTGAAAGAGAATATATGATATCATATTTATATATATGATTCTTTTATAATTTTATAGAAATTATTTAACTATTATAAAAGAGTTTAACCTACCCTCTACCAAGTAAAAGTACAAGGTAAGCTTTTATTTCCCAATCTCTTCATTATCTGAGGTTGTTTATACGTAATTATCTACTGAGAATTCATTATCATCCACATCCATGTTTCATAAAAAATATTTCATAATTTTTTGAATATTTACTAGACTACGGGTTAATTTCATTTATACCCTTGTTAGGCTTTTTATAAAATGGTTTTAAAGGAATCTTTCCGTCGTTTTCCAAAAAAGGTCCCTTTTAACCTTTTTGACAAAATTAAGGTAAGAATGTATTTTTTAACTTATACGGCAGGTGCGGCTATTTTCCGCCGTTATAAAATCACGGAATCTTCTATTAAAATCTTATAAGAATATTTTCAGGGTAAATTTTTTATTTTATAATTATGTGACTTTTAAATGATTTCAAAAATAGAGATATTTCTCTCAAATAGTTTTGATTTAATCTATGTCAACATCCTTTGATGGATTTTAAGCTTATTTGAAGTTGATTTATTATGCTACAAAAATTTCATATTGTATTGAAGGTTTTGTGATATGTTTGAATGTGGATGTGTTATTTTTATACCATTCATCGTTTATGGAGAAAGTATTTAAATTTCGTATGCTAGTTTTAATACAAATTTTTATGTTATGTTTAAACCTGTTCATGTGAGGAATGTATTGGACTTAGTAAGTGATGGGTGGAGCCTGCTATAGCTCCTCGATGTATCGGTAGGTCTCTTGAGACAAAGTAGTGTCTTGTTATGAGGCCTTGACAAAAACATATTTGTAGTCTTGGCATGAGGCCTTGGCTATGTGGTTATGATAGTCTGGCATTATGCATTCCATCATTATGAAAGTGGATATTGATATTGCATGTGATTATTCGATTAGTAGAATATCCATGTTAATAAGTAAATTGCATTATTTGATTTTATTTCTGCCATATTATGCTGAAGTTTAAGTTTAAAAGGATTTTATTTTAGTTATACATTGCCTTAAACGTTTATGGTTATTTATGAAAGCTTCCACTATATTGTTATCCTTACTGGGAATCTGAGCTCACCCTTTCCTATGTTTTATTTTTTCCAGGATTTGAAGAAGTATTTTATGAATGACCTACAGGGATAGTATGAGGGTATATGAGTGTGAACTATGGAGACTATGTTGTTGTGGTTTTCATTTTATGATGTAATGTAAACTTTATGGATGTATCTAGTGTTTCCTGTACTACTAAAATAATCGATCTTTCAAGACTTGATCTTTTGTGACCATGCCAATGATAAGTAATAATGCACTGACTCTGGGTAACTGGGGTCGGGGCATTACACAATGATTATGATTTCATGATCCATTACCATACCTGAAAAGCAAATAAAGTGGTTGATGCTTTGAGTTTAATAAGTTATGATTCATTAATCATGATATGTTTTGAATGAGATCCATTTGTTTTTGATTTGATAATAATTGGAATAGAAGTTGTTAGTGAAAAAAAATCAATTTTGTTTCAGGTGTCAGTGAGAATAGCCCTATCAGACAGAATGAAGGAAGCACAGAAGGGAGACAATGAGTTGTAGTAAAATGTAGAGTTGGTTCATAAGGGTGATTTTTCGGATTTTATCTTTGATAATGATTGGTTTTTGAGGTTTTGGAAGTGATTATGTGTGCCATGTGACTCACAGTTGAAGAATGATTTGTTATGTGAAGCTCATAGTTCCCCATTTTCGGTTCTTCCCAGTAGTACTAAGATGTACAGAGATCGTCAGGAGTATTACTAGTGGGATGGAAAGAAAAGATATATTGTTGATTTTACAATGAAGTATTTGAGTTGTCATAAAGTTAAATAAGAGTGGTAGTTACCAACAGGGATGTGTCAGTATTTTCCAATGCCATAGTGGAAATGGGAAAAAATATCCATGGACTTCATTGTGGGATTACTGTAGAAATCTTGAGGTGATAATGAAATATGGGTTATTGTTGATTGATTGACAAAATCTGCTAATTTTCTTCCTATTCTAGATACTTTATCTCTAGATCATCTTTCTCAGTTGTATGTTAAATAGATAGTTAGTTTGCATGGTTTTCCACTCTCCATTGTATCTGATCATGATCCCAGGTTTACTTCTATCTTTTGGAAAGGCCTTCAGAAGTCAATGGGTACTAAATTAAATTTTAGTACAGTTTTTCATCCACAATCAGATGGGAATCAAGACGAACAATTCAAACCATGGAGGATATGTTACGTGCTTTCTCAAAGGATTACCAAGGATGTTGGGAACATCATCTTTCTTTGGTAGAAATTTCATATAATAACAACTTTCATTCCATTATAAAGATGGCTCCTTTTGAGGAATTATATGGGAAGCGATGTCGAACACTATATTTTTGGGATGAAGTTTGTGAAAGGAAACTGATGGGACCAGAATTGGTAAAAGAGACAGTAAAGAATGTTCATTTGATTCTGAAGTACATGAGAACAGCTCAGAGTAGGTAGGAAAGTTATGTGGATAACTAGAGGAAGGATATTTTATTTTAGGAAGGTAATCATGTCCTTCTCAAAGATTATCTAGGTGAAAGTATGACGTGTCTTTGTAAGAAGGGAAATATGAGTTTGAGGTTCATTAGACCTTATAAAATTCTAGAGAATGTTGGATCAGTTGCGTGTAGAGTGGATGGACTTCCATATTTGTCCCAGGTACGCAATGTTTTTCATGTTTCAATGTTGAGAAAGTATATTCTAGATCCTTCTCATGTTTTGATCCCAGAGGCAGTTCAGTTGGAATAGAATCTCTCTTATGGGGAACATCTCGTCCAGATTCTTGACCAAAGAGAGAAGGTGTTGTGGAATAACGTATATGCTAGATCCTTCTAATGTTTTAAGACAATAGGCTGTTCAGTTGGACGAGAATCTCTCTTATGAGGAACATCCAGTCCAGATTCTTGACCGAAGAGAGAAAGTGTTGTGGAATTAGGTAATTCACTAGGCAAAGGTTTTGTAGAAAAACCATATTTTTTAAAAGGCAATGTGGGAATCTGAAAATTCTATGAGGGATAAATACCCCCATTTATTTGATAAGTGAATAAAATTTCAAGAACAAAATTTCAAAAAGGGTGAAGGATGTAACATCCCAGGTAAAGAAAGAAATATGATATTTTCATATTTATTAATATTTTTGAATTAAATATTAATTTTACTTTAAAGGGGATTTCTATTTTTCATGGCGTACCCAATACGCAACAACATGTTTCTTTGAAATATTACGTTGCACAATAAAAATATAATATTATTACTTTAAATGGTAGTTAACGCCTTGATATTATATTTGTAGGAATGAACAGAACTAACTACAATATTATTATACATGATTGTTAAAAAAATGTAAATTTATCGAATAAAATTTAGAGGCCAAAAATGTGAATGAATCTAATTTTTTGTATACTTTAATTTAAATTTTTGATTTACCCCCTTTTGATGGAGAACCCTATTTAAATCTATTTTTGGTCAATTTTATATGTTCTATTTGACCAAAATAAAATTCTTTTTTAGAATCGGGACATCAAAATTTACATTGGGTAAATTTTTGGTATTTTTATGATAATTTTCATTTTTAATGAATAGTTAAAAATACTGTATTTTAATTCAAAACTACCTTTTAATCTAATTTGATTATATGGTTATATTATCTTTTTAATTGGATTTAAAGTAAAATTAGATTATATTCGTACCATTTAATCTAATGGTGGTCATTGTAATTAATTTCACATTGAAATTTGACATAAACAAGTGTCAATCTTTTGATAGATATTGTTCCTTAAAAACACGCCATTTGTTTTGACAGTGAGAATTAATTTTAAATTAATTAATCCAACTTCTATAATTTGAATTTAGTAAAATATATATCATTTTTGAATTTGTAATATCAAATATATCATGGGATAAATTTTTGGTATTTTTCTAAAATACATCAATCTTTGATGAATAGTGACAACACCGAGAGTAGTTTAAAAGATGAGTTTTTCATTTAAATGAATTTTTACCACTTCATTTAATTGAATTTTAAAAATATAACATACACGGTTTCTATTATTAATTAAAATATGGTTGAATAAGATGAAAATATTTTTCAGCGAATAGTAACTTTTGCCTTTTATTTTCCGCGGTTAATGGTAAATAGGGTAATTCTAGGTAAAAATAATATCATAATTATACAAAATTAAATTAACACATGTCCTAATTTATTCGATGAGTCATGGCCGACCATGGGCATCCTTGGGTCTATTTTGATACCCCATGGAGCCACTTAAGAGTGATAATGACACTCTATTTTAACTAACATAAAATAAAAACAAAATTGAAATAAACGAATATACTCTAGTAAATTAATTTTTTCATAGGGATATATAAGTTATCATTTCGAATATAAATATTCTTTTTAAATATTAAAATATTTCCTACATCATGGTTGTTTTTTTATAATTTTTAGACATCAAGTAAATAAAATTATTTATGACAATAATGATGCAATGTTTACATCATTAATAAATGATTTAAAAAAAATAATATTATATTGATTAAAATAATATCAATAACTTATCCAATTATTATATGATAAGTTATTTTTGACCATGAGTCATCTTATCATCTCATTTAACTAATTTGGGACCTTTATAAACTGATAATCATTATATAATAAAATAATATTTTCACACTTTCTTAAAGAGCCCCTCCTCCCCATTATAAAAATCCCTCACCTCTAACACATTCCTCACACCTCTCAATCTTCTTGGTTCATCCATCCTCAATCCAATTATTCTCTATAAATCCATCTCCTCCACCAAGAATCCTTACATTTTTCAGAAGGAACTTCAAGAAGTCCTTTTGGTTCAATCGAAAGGGAGTTACATGAATTAAAGGTTAAAATTTATCTTAAATTATTTTGTTTTATTTGGATTTATTTTACTCATCCAACCACATAAACTATTTTTATTTCTTTATTTTTAAAAAAAACTAGAATCATCAATATACTATGTTGTTCTTATGATAAGTATTCGAACTAAACATATGCACACCTCTGTCTAATGGGTAAATAACATATTGTTTCTAGGGACAATGAACTACTACCTCACGAAACAATGATTGTTCAAATATCTCCAACCGCCAATCATGGTAGCCATTATGATGGAACTATATTTATATATGATATTTATTATATTTATTTATTTCTCATTCATCTGTATTTTTCATTTATAGAATACTTTTATGGTTTCTATAATGGGTAAATATGATAATCTCATTTGAGGAAGTGCGGACTACCGGCCCCTCAAAGTGATATGACTTGTTCATGCCTTATGTGGAATGTATAAAGGGTAGATTTAATGAAATTATATATGATATTTTACTAGAATTATTATATAATTTTTTATCATTAATTTTTCATTCCATTACAATATGAAATAGAAATGTAAGTAGCGTTCATGCATACATACGTCTTACCGTCTCCTTGAACAGTGCAGTTCATTTCTTATCTCCAAATGTTATGTACTATTGTAAATAAATTTATATACTGGATGTATATTATATCTAAATCATGAATATCATTCTATATATAATGAGTTTTTTACCACATGAACAGCATTTAATTATAAGAATTTCATTTTTGACTCAAGTTCCAAATATCGAGAAAACGACCATTATTAACATAAATGATTACATAATGATACTGACGTTGTAACAAAGGATATAAAAGGAACAATAAACATGAAAAAATTTCTTATGAAAGTAGAAAATAACTTTATTTTATTATTCATGAGATTAAAAAATGAACAGGTCAAGTCAGACATGGGGTAAGGGACTTCGTCTCAATCTCTTTTCATTGAGGCATATTTGGTTGTAATATAAAACTTTCATATATACACTATATAAACACCATTGACATTTCATTTCATTCGAAGGGAATCATTTTCTATGATGTATTCTACTAAATGAGAAAATCATGTTTCTTTTAACAAGCCATAATGTTTTTAAAAAGAAAATAATTACCATATACACTTTTATGTATTTTGGTATTGATAATTGTTTTGAAAATGGAATTTTTATATCAATATATTTAAATGATATATTGTGACTGAAATGTGGAAATCTTATCTTTCCATTAAATATGTTTTATGTTTTATCATTTTATAATGGTATATGGACATTTGACGGGTGGTTACGTGATAAACCAAATGTCGAGTGGTGCTGTGATAAACCAGGACTGGTGATTATGTAACAACCTCCAATGCATTGGGTATGGAATTCGGTTGTATGGAAATTCAATTTAGGGATATGTGTGGAAGTCGACCATATGGTTATTACATTTAAATATGTTTGTGTCCCTTGTAACATTTATATGTTATGTGATCTATATATGGGTTGTATGGAAATATTTTGGTTACAGAAGGGTAAGCAGTGATCTTTTATTCAGTGAAGATTATTTAATAATTCATAAAGAAGATAGTTATTACTTATGATAATATATTAGTTGTTTACTTATTGTTTTGAAAAAAAAATAGTTTTCCTTATTTTTGTATACCTTACTGAGATTTTTATGCCTAAACCAAGTTTTTGAAATGTTTTTCACAGTACATATAGTGGAATAGGGTCAAAGATGGTATCTAGGAAAATACATGATGTTTAAATCATGGAACTAGACATGACTTTAGTTTTTAAGATTTTTTTTTGAAAAATATGGGAACTGAGTAGAAGTTTCTACTTTGCAATTTTTTGAGATGTAATGTAATAGTTTTGATCTAATTATATAAAACAATGAACCTAAAAAGATCTTTGATATGTATTATTCATTTAATTCAATATTATATAATGTTTAAGGTCATGTCCTTATACAACAAATATTTGGTTTTAATAATGGTTGGAACTGGAAAAAGTCAAATTAACATTCGGTGTGAGGGATAGTGTGATGGTTACCCAAATAAACAACCCAATGGATTGGGAGATTGATAACATGACCTCATAGAAACAGTCACTCAACTAACTCAATCTATGAATTATAAAATGAGCTATGTTAATCCCTTCAGCCTACCAAGGATGGATCATCCTACCATTATCTCTTTCATGATACAATGGCCACCCTCTTTTAGTGTATCTTCAAATGCTCCTATCATCCAGAAATATATCAGTACGATGGAATAAATATATTCCATTCACCATTTATCATAACATGAAAATAAATTTTATATCATTACCATTTAAAAGATAATACTGACCAATGGGGGAATAATATTATGAATTAGATGAATATATAATATATATACTCAATGGAATGGGAACAATTTTAAAAAATGTGTTCTCAAGAATGTATTTTCCTTTAACTCTTCACATGTATATGGTGGGGAAATTATTATAGGTGAAAAATGGGGATGAATCCATTAAGACATAGGAATAAAACATGGTAGTGACAACAAGTTACATGGGGGGAAACCACAATTCCCTACATTCCAATATTTTTGTTAGTAGAACTCGAGGAATTACATTAAAGCATTAGGGAAGTGTTTTATTTTTTGTAATGTAGGTCATCAATATTGTAATTTTTAAGGTAAATAAGAGAGGATGGTTAAAAAATTTTTGGAGGAGAAGGTCCTAGAAAATGATTCACTCAATATATAACTCTGCAAGTGGTTGGAGTTTATACACTATGAGAATCAACTCCCCACCCATCAGGCCATTATAGAAATTTTTCCTCAGAAGGATATTAAATATTTAAAATAAATAAGGGCATTTTCAGTAACTATTAATGACATTTATCACAATAATCAAGTTATTTCATGCACAATAATTATTTAACATAAATCATCAATTATATTATTTGATTCAGCTACAACACAATTTTTTATATCATAAATGTTTCAAAATAATGTGGATTCTACACCAAAAGTTATTTATATATAACTATCAATCAAAAAACCATGTGGTTAAAACAATGTTTCTATGTTATATAAATATTTCTTAATTATGATTTGTTGGAGGATACTTATTTAAGAACTAATTCTGGTGGACTTGGGTAAATTTTACATGATTTTGTGTAAGGATTCATGTATCTCATATCAATTGCTGATAGAAAGAGATATGGTTTCATTTTCTAGATCATTATATTCATAAGTATCAATACAATGATGATCTCACTATGGAAGAAAATTACATAATATCGATTTTAATACCCAACGACTACTGACTCTTGACTCAAATGATTGGGGATAAAGTCAACAATGATGAAGTTCCTATTATACATGACAATATTAATGTATTTCTGAATGAACTCTCTGGTATTGTACAAGAGAGTCTATTTGAGTAATTGATTAAAATTTTACCAAGATCTATTCATATCCTAATAAATCCAAAAAATATATCTCTAGAAGAATCCTAGGAATTATAGATGCAGCTAGATGATAATTTATCCAAGGGTGTTATGTGGCTTAGTGCTTCACCATTGTGGGCACCAGTACTCATTCAAAAAAAGAAATATGTAGTAATATTTCTTTTCATATACTATTTATAGAATAACAAGATCACCGTAAAGAATATACAAATTTTACCCAATGTTACTCAATGAAGATTAATACTTATCGAAGATTGAACATTTATTTTCATATCATCTGTTATGTCTCCAAAGGGTGGATATTTGAAAAAAAACATACTAAATGAGGTACGAACACTAATTTTTTGTAATGATGTCATTTTTATTGAGAATTTCCACTACTAACTTCATATTTATAATGAATAGTCATTAGGGACTTCCTAGATCGGTTTATAGTTGTCTTTATTGGTATTATTCTTATATTCTCAATGTCAATGGATGCGGATAAAGATCATTTAAGAGTTGTGTTAATGACCGTGGTGAAATAAAAATTTTACTCCAAATTTTTCAGATTTTAAATATTGATACAATTTGTTTCATTATTGGGTCTTGTAATGACCAATAATGTAATATCTCTATATCTTCTAAAAATAAATGTTATTGAAAAATGGATATTATAGACTATGGTAACTATATTGAATTTTCTTCCTTGGTTAATAGGACATTACCAATTCTTTATAATAAATTTCACATGCATATAAAATCCACTAACCAAGTAAAGTTTCATGGTTGTAAATTCATTTTGATTGTGGAATGTGAAGAATGATTAAAGGAAATGAATAAGTGGTTAGAAACATATTCAATTAAAAATTACCCTATAGTGGGGAAAAATTTTCAATATATAATTGTTCTTAAAATACGTTCCTTTGAAATGTTCACATACAAAATGAAAATTTAATTTATTTTTTTTATTAAAATTATAAAATAATGATCAAAATTACCTGATGTGTGATCTGGAGTGAGTGGTGGTGATCTTTTCTTTGAACATTTGGAAAAATTATCTCTATATATATAAGTGGGATATATATACTACTAAAAATTTATAAAAATATATATTCACATATAAGTAATTGAATATGTGAAAAAAGGGGTGGTTGGAATTAATAAAATATTATTTCTTCTCAAAAAATTGCTACTTGGGTAAGGAAAATAAAGTGGTTGATGATATGAGAATAAAATACTAGGATACTCTATCAATGAAGAGGATTGAAGAAGACCCAATACTCGTGTATTTTTAGAAGAGGAATCATTACGATATAATGGAGAAAGATAAATCGGATTTTACCAACCTATTTCTCAACCTTAATTTCATATAAAGTCAAATAATCCTAGAATGGTGATGTAGAGCTAAAAAAGTGTTTTTGAATATTTTGAAATTCAAATTTGATATTGAGGGTGTTATATGTTATGGAACCTAGATTTGTTTCTAATCAAAACTAAAATTAAATAATTAACTTTGGGATTATTTTGATAGATCTCTTTTATCTATTCATCCCTGAATATGGAATATTTTTAGCGATCTAAAGCAAAAAAAATGGGATGAAAATATAAAGGACATAGATTTCATAATACATATCCCAATTCTTTTTATGCCAACAAGGTAATAGATAATGGATAAATATATATTACTATATTGAAACATTTCCCATAATAGTAAGGAAATTGGAAAACATCACCGTATATTTCATCATAGGACAGCCCAAAACATCCAATTTAAAAAAAATTATTTGGGTTATAGTCAATCACCTCACAATGTCTATTCATTTTATTGTCATAATCGAACATTTCTCTCTCGACCAATTCATTGAGATATAACAGTGGAAAGTGGTAAGGGTATGTGGAGTACAACTATCCATTATATCTAACTGGGATTTGAGGTTTTCCAAAATATAATTTTATAAAATTAATTGGAAATATAGTTGAGTTTTAAAAAAAAAATCATCCTCTAACAGATTTAAAAAAATTTAGTGAATTTTAATCTCTAATGGATATTTTGAGATATTATTTCAATTATTTAAGTGGATTTTAGGATCAAAACTACACTTGGTGGAGTTATAATATAATTATAGTTTCCATTTGATAATTTATAAGGCAGTATATGTGGATCATTGTAGGAATACATATAGGACTCCGAAATATTTGGATGATGTTGGAGATAAGATGTTTATAGGTCATGACCTTTTCCAAAAAAATCATGGAGAGGGTTCAAACCATTAGTAGGCATATGAAATAATATCGAGGTTGGATGAATATTTATTATGATAATCATCGAGAAAATATTGTGTTTGATATTGGTGTTATGGTCATCCCTCAAATATCTCTATATAATTTCATCATCTGATTTCGGAAGAAAGGAATGTTGAGCCCTAGGTATATCAGTCCCTCCTAGATTCTTGATAATTTTGGGGGTATAGATTATATCTTAATACTTTAAATTAATTATCTAAAGTACATTATATATTCCATGTATCAATTTTTAGAATGTACATACGAGACCCTTCACATGTTCAATGATCAAAATTCAAGCAACAAGAAACTGATTTATCATTAGAGTAATAACAAGTGAAAATTAATGATTGAAGTGATGTGTTGGTGCATAATAAGACCACTCATCTTTTAAAAGTTCTATGCAGAAATCATAAGATTTATGAGTCTATATGGGAACATATGGATTTAATGAGATAAAAGTAATCTCACTTGTTTTCATCCATGTAATAAAATTTTTAGGATGATATTATTTTTAAGGGGTGTATAATGTAACATTCCATGTTTTTTCCCTCCTAAAATAAATATTATGTATGATAAATTTTGTAACAAGATATACCCATTCTAGTTGTACTACAACATATTAGAAGAATAATGTTACTAAATATTTAATAAACACAAGGATATTAAACCATTCAAAGCTATTACGGTTAGAAGATAAATAATTAATTTTACTTAATATTGAAAAATGTTATTTTTTGTAAAATAATATTTTTCTATTTCTCTATTTTCATAAAAAAATGAATTTAAAAAATATAGAATGTAAATTTGTAAAAAAATTCATTTTTAATTCCAATCATCAATGTTTACTTTTTATAAATTTTTTATTTTTTTAATTATTGATTTTGAGTTGAAATGTATTGATTTTTAAAAAAAATATAACATTAATTCTTTTTTCTTTAAGGATTTATATCCATTAAGTTTAATATCATTTTATGTAATAAAATATGTATTTGATGAACAAAATTTTCATTCGAATATATTATTAGAGCTTATAAATAAATTTTCTGGTATTTGATATAAATAATTAAAGTGTTAGTTTAATATAAGTTTGTTTTAGAATTTTTTCTGAATTGAATATTTTAATGGTGAGATTCCATTTTTTATTTCTATTGAATACATTTAAAATTTAATCAATTTATAATAAATCAATATATGTCAGAAAATAAATAAATTGGAAATCGTGTCTTATATATAAATTAAAAGCTGAAAATATCATTTTTTATAAAAACTATTATCACACAATTAAGTAAGACTAATTTAAATTTAAATTTTAACTCATTTATTTTTAAATTATTTGAAAATTTTATATAATAATTTTTAAATTATTTAAAAAGATCAGTTTCATGTTTTCTGATCAAAATTAATTACAATGGTTTAAAAAAGTTACCCTAGTAAAAATAAAAATGGTTGAAAACATTTACTTTGGGGAATAGGCCCAAAAAATTTAAAAATGTTTTTTAAAATGTGTTGTTGAAGTTATTATAACCAAAAAAACATTATGATCCAATTATTCTCTTTTTAATCCATTTATACATGAATAGTGACATGATATTATTGGAAAATTATGATTGTTTTCAAAAAAACATGTTTTCTCTTATAAAAGGATACCACTTATACTATTCAATGTTATAATTCACCTTCTAATTACAAATTGGGAATCTATAATTTTTTACATAGCATAATTCAATTCATCTTCCTAAATCCCTTACTCATAAATTTTTTTCCTCATCACTTAAATTCCAAATATAATTTCAATGAAAGATCAAGACTCCATTTAATGTATTATCTACTTATTTTATTTTTATTTATCATATTATTCTTCCAAATATCATATCACCATTATTATATTATAAATTTAGTATCAATATTATCATTATACATTTTATATTATCGATATAACCATTATTTTTCATCTCTATTAACTTATAAAAATAAAAGAATGTCAATCATATGTGTGCACAGACTATTTCATCCATTAAGAATATTTTTTTATTAATTTTTTTAAAATAGTTATCCAAAAAACAAAAAATATGGTTCATCATCAAAAAAATAAAAATACTATCATTATAATTATTTTATAATGATATTTTTTCAAAATAAACACATCCTAATCTATACTCACTCATCGAGTTATAGTGTGTTCTTGTTTGCTAATGTATAAACACCAACAAGAATAAGGTTATACACCACTATCATGGATGACGATATAAACATAAATACTTATATTATTAGGTCATAATTTTAAAATACTTATTGGTATATAGTCATGAAAAAAATAATATTATGTATTTAACTAATTGAAAAATTATCATTTACATTCATTAACATCGCCAAAAAAATCTATTAGGGAATCCGTTTTCACAAAATGTAACTAAAACATTTAGGGAAATTTATAAGGAATTTATAAATAAATTTAATTTATATATGATAGTATAATAAATTTTATATTAATTATGATATTTTAATCAATAATGGGTAATTGTATTTAAATTATGTAGCATTCACAAATAGTTAATTTATTAACAACCGATGTTGACACGTGATTTTTGTAATAGTATACATGAAGGGTATTATAATTTATGAAGAGTATAAGTGTTATTGTATTTGAATAATATCATAAAATAATTAACTAAGATTTATATATTTATGATGTCTTATTATAAATTACTTAAATTAAAATCGACAATAAAGGTAAGAGAATTGGTAACTCAAACATTTTTTTGAGTTAAAAAATTTCTTATAGAACTTTGTTATTATAGGACTTAACATTTTGATTTATTTTCTCTGTGTATTTCATGGTCAACTTTTTTTTTAATATAATGTCATTTTAATAAATGTTTTTTCCCTCTTTTCTTACAAATAAATGAAAATTTTTAAAAGTGACATTTAACAATGTCATTTTACAATGAAAATAATGAAATATCTTCAAAAACATATTTTCATGATTTTTTTATTATCATTAAATAATCTATCTCCAGTGGATTTATGTTCCATATTTCACCATGGAATTTATTTAACAATGGGATTTTATTTGGTAATCAAGAATTTGGTATCAAATTATTTAATTCATGTTCTTATTTTATACATTTTATATATTTTATGAAACTCGTTTTATTTATATGGATTCCTTATGAAAAAAGAATGTTTTTCATCTTTATTTTCTCTAAAACAAATTCTATATCAATAGTTTCTTTATGAAAAAATAATTATTTCCATTTTGATGCATTATGGACCCCATTTTATTTAAATGGGTCCATTATAATGTGAAAATTGACTTATAATTTAATTTGTGTGTGTTATAATGGATGAATGACATGTGGGATCTAATATCTCCATAAAATGAAAGGGTAATCAACTTTTTTATGATTGGTTAGGTATTCATGACTATATTTTAGTTTCTACTTATCATAGTAACTGATCATTTGGCTAATTAGAGTATCGTTTACTTATTAGAATGTGTGTACTGTAATTAATTGATGATATTCATTAGGGTAAAATAGTCTAATTATTAATTTTTTATTTTTAATGCTTCTTAGACATGCTATATTAATTATATTTCTATATTCATATTTCGAGGATTTATGTTATTATTCTATTTTCGTTAAAAAATCACTTAATTTTTAAGGGTACCACTCTTGATGTTATAATATTTCATTTTTTTCTCAATTATTTAGTATTTCTTATGAACACATCTATGATAAAAAAATTATTCTCTCCTTACTGAAAATTTGAGCTCACCCCCTTTCTCATGTTTTCATTCCCCAATCTATGATTATGTGACTTACAAACTATATGTCTACAAGATAGTCTATTTGGGTGACATTAAGGATAAGTGATATCATGTATTGTAAAATATAATTATGATTTATCTAGTCTCTTAAGATGATGAACCTATTAGTATTTGGGATATTTTTAATTTTGAAGTGAAATGTTATAAATTTTCTAAAGGATATAAAAGAAAGTCATGTTATTTCTGTGATGTAATATAGTATTTATTAAACGGTACTCGGTTCCCTATGACTTCACAAAAATAGACTAACACTATATAAAATATATTATAGGTTATATTTAATCCTTTTCTAACCATTATAACATGTCATATTCGGCAAATAAAACACTTCTACACCACTCGCATGTTACAATTAACTCAACTAAAAACCCTTTCTATTGTAAATATTCTTTTGACGGGGATATTTAGAAATTAGATATTAACAAACATTAATAGACATATAAAATTTAAAAAGATATATAATATAATATACAACTGTATTTAATTTATTAAATTATTGGATAAAAAATAAGAATTTTATTGTATTAAAAAAACATTAAACCTATATTTATACCCAATAAATTCCATTAAAAAATTCTTATTTGAATATTATATTTTCAAATTTCATATAAATGAATATATAATTTGTCTATATCCTTGAGTAACTAAACTTAAAATATTTTATAAGGGATAGTAAAGTGTCCAACCCACAAGGAACAAATGGAGATTAAATATAATTTTATGAAAACTCTTAGATATTTACGAATAGTTTCAATATTTTTAACTTATATCCAAATAAATTAATAAAACAAATAAAATGAATTTTTAAGAACACGGTGGTCATATAATAAATTTCAATGAACGGTTTTTCTAAAATGGTTTTTTATTATTAATATAAGAAATATAATAAATATAACAGTTTCATGATAATTAATTTCATTGTTATATAGAAGATCAAGTTTAAATAAAATTAATCAAATATCTTAATTTCCATGGTCAATGGATTTTAAATTGAACTATGTGAATTAAGTTCACAAATTAAATGAAAATGATAAATCAAAATCACTATCATGATTAAATATATCATAGCATATTAAATTTACACTCATAATTAGAATAATTGATTAAATACCTATAATTTACTTTTATAAATATATGTTATTCAGTATGATATTGTTAAATCAGCATCATTCAAAATTGAGTTTTAATATTGAAAGTTATAAAAACATTCTTACTCTTTTAATTATGATCCATTATAATTTCCTTCTGCATCATTACAAATATATTTCTATTTATTAACGGATAACTAAAAATTATAAATATTAAATAAATTAATAATCTTACTTTAATAACATCAATTAATGATCTAATAAAAAATTAAATATATATATAAATAGAAAAATACTCAGAAGATTAATCTAAACCATTAGTGGACACATAAAAATCTATTAAAACTACATTAAAGTGGATTAAAATCTCTAAAAACACATAACTATTATTGTATATGTTAAAATTTTAAATAAAACACTTAAATACTAATTAACAAATGAATGGAATTACTACCATTACAATAAGTTAAAATCATATTCTATCTATTTCATTAAAATAAAAAAGAGATAAAAATTAATCTACGAGAAAATGACATGATCTACTATGTTCAAACTTAAGATATAAAAAAATGGTGTCTCAAATTTAGTATAAACATTTTATTATATTTCTCCAAAACATTATCTCTAGATTAAATCAATTTAAAAATGTAATCTTTCTTATTATTTCCATTATAAAAAAATTGTGGCATCAACAACTGTTAAATTAATTTTGATACAAATAAACATGCACATAGTTTACACCAATAGTAACACACTTTTCATTGAGAATTTAAAAGAAAATATTTTTAATTAGGATGATATTTTTATGGTACCCATGAAATTAATTAAAAATAAATGGAATCCATGAAAAATTTACCACCTTCCCTTTAAAAATCGTTTTAATTTTTCTTCATATCATTCAACCCTAATCAGGTTATTATATCATCTAAAATGTCATGTTTTCTAATTTCATTTTACATTTATCTTGCAAATATATTCTAAAATTAATAATTCACTATTCTTACCAAAATGATAAAAAAATAAATAATAAGGTATTATAACCATTATTTTATATTAAAATTGTTTATTAATAGTTAGCATCAAATATGATAATAACTGGGATTGGGGATAAATTATATGTTAAGAAATAAAATAAAATACATTTTCTATAAATATAAAATCTTATGAATGATATCTACGTACAAAATGAATAAAAATATTATTGGGGAATGTAATAAAAAATATATTTGTTATAAATTTAAAGTGAGTGGACCATTCTTATAAAATTTTATCATTAGTGGGCCTATAATGAATCAAAAAATTGATATTGAACTTATTTTATGTTTTCCTTTAAATAATAAGTTTTATGTTATATGTTAACAATTTAATAGTTTTCTATAGCGATATTTTATGTGAAATTCCATAAAATATGTTTTTATATGTTGTAGAGTCCTTCTACGATGTTCTTGCTCTTTGATTTTTAGAATTATGGATTTTAGTTGGAGATAATAATATTGTGTGGGAGATTCCAAAATCAATCACTTACACAATAGAACACCACCAAGTACCTAATAATGAATCCGGATCCTAGTGACCTCTCACCAGATTCTTTGCATCCATTGAGTATAATGTGGTGGTCCATAATATATTTTATAGAGTAGTTGGTACCCAATATTGTACCATCGGGTGTAACATATCTACTTATCACAATCAATAATAATAAAACTATTTACTCCTTAGGAACTTTTGTGAACCACCCCATATGCTACTGTCTATTGAAAATCAACAAGGGTAAGAAGAACCATGACATGGGACTATGAAAACTAGTATAATAACATAAATTCCAATTAAATATAGAAGACCCAAAAATAAATAGAAATTATAGAAAAAAATATTGTAATATAGTAGAAATATAACCATAACAAGTAATATCAACCATGATAATGAAATTGAACACATGTAGGCATGTGTTCAAATAAAAATGAACGGTATCTCAATGGTTTGATCATATATATAATGAGTAATAAGAACTGAAATAATATAAAACTAAATATGAACTCAGTCCTTCACCTCATCTCAGACCCATCTTCATATCCTGACTAATATCCCCTTTCTCGTATATATATACTAGTGTCAATGCATGAACCTGTGAGGCAATATCAGGTTTTATGTGAAAAAGATTTCCTATAGAGTGTGTTATTGTGTAACATTGTAGGACACAAAAAAAATTATCCCCTGTAAACTCTAACCAAAATTTCCACTCATATACTAAGTGAATTTAAGATATAAACATCACATGTATACAACTACCACTGTGAGATCGCTCCTAAAACCACCATAATGATTGAATCATACCCTCTTTGGTCAGTGATAGAGTGTATCTATTATTTTATGAAAACCATCCCATTAAGGATAAATAATTTTTTTAGTCATTCATCATATCTTTTTGTAGGTATAGAATCCTACCATGAAACAATTCAACACTAAGTGGGAGTATGTCCGACATTTAATGCCCTGGAATCCTAGTGAAATACTACATCCAATTTGTGTTGTAAAATGTATCAAGGGAAACTATAACCCTCTGAGAACACCCATAATTCAATAAGTAATTTCATCCAACCCACATATATATTTCATCATAGGGGGCAATGCATCCCATGTCATATAAAAAATTCATCAAATGGGGAAGATCATCCCTTCTTCAATCATTTTCAGTTGTAGGGTAGTAACACCCACTAGTGCATACCTAAAAAGTTTCATGGGTATTCTCAATCCACCTCACAATGAATATAAATAATATGTGTAATATAATCTAACTTTTAATATTACTACATTAATATACTGAATTATATCACTCCAATAATCCAAAATCAGTCAGATGTTTTAATAAATTCCACCTCATGTACATCTCAAATCTCCGGAGGTAATTAAATCAAACATGATAGTGTATCCCAAGGGTATAAATTAAAAAAGGATAAAAATGTATTGGGATTTAAATAACACATGACATATCCTGTTCAAGAAAATGTTTCATGGAAAAAAATCCAATGATGAGAAATCAAGTCTCAGTATAGTATGTTCCTTGTTAGTTATGTAGTCTTAGAATTTAAAACATTCATTCTATTTTGGGATATCATACATCATCATAAAACATGCGAGGTGATCAGTTCACCAATAATATATACAATATATTTATGGGTGGATATAATACAACATGATCCCAAAAATAAACCAAACATAAATGTTCCTATAGACAATGTGTTATCTCTATATGTCTCCATTTATCTAGAACCAAACTATTCACTCGGCTACCCATTCCCAAAGAATGTTGTACCTCACACCATTACACCAAACCGACACTACCTTGGTATAGATTTGGAATTTATATAACCTTCACAAACTTCAATTTTCATGTAATCAAAGTGCACATCATGCCAAAGTCTGATTACAAATGATTGTATACCACCTCTTCTGACCAGTAAGTTGGATTCTCTCAATTGAAACCACCCAAGTATGATACAAAATTAATAATATTAATAATAGGTACAATTTAATACCATATTCTTCAATTACCTAAGCATCCCAACAATTTATATAGAAAACATAGTCATTGGCAGTAATAATAATCACATAAATTGTCCAAGGGTCATATCATGATCTAGATATCCCAATCCCAATACATAAGAAACAAATGAAAAATATTTAGTTCCATTATATATCATCCCCACATTCCAACTCAAACATGTATGTATCATTGATAAATCAACAATACCCATTGTATCACCTCTATCTATAACCCTCAATGAGCCTCATTTACAGCATATGACACCTCTCTATGTAAATAATTTCTTATCCAAAAATGATAACCCACATTGAATTCTAATTTACCCTTACCAAAGCCTCTATCTATGGTTATATAATAATCATCACCTAAATTATAAATATATAACCCCAACTACCATTCAAAGGTTCTATCATAGCATTCTAGTATTTCCTTTCAATTAAGAAAACTTTCGTAATCAAAAATTAGGTATCTCAAGCCCACTAACCCATTATTAATATCGAAAATGTATATTCACATTTATATAAATAGGTAATATTTTCCACCACCTAGAATATTCATAGGCTTAACACCTAATGAAATCTCTCTTTATTTTTGGTTTGGAAATTATATGAAACAATCATAACTCATGATACATCAACTCATCCAATAGGCCTTGAAATAAATTATGAACAATTTCTTATTTATTGGAAAAGTACTAAAATGAAGAATGACCACCAACAACTCATTACAAAATTTTATGTCACCCATGATATAACAAACTACCCATAGATCTTTTACAGCACACCCCCAAACCAATATAATCAAAATCGTCATCAATTGGTATTGAAAAATAACCTATATTATAAATATTTATTTTGTTTCTCAAATAAATGATTCAAACAATATAATTTTGAAAAAAAATAAAAATATTTGAATGTATTCATCATTCAATGACATCCTAAATAAACTGTAAAGAAAATCTGCATGGTTTGGGTTGATTAAATTATGATCTCATGAAATCATCACTCAAATCCCTAACCATAACCATAAAAATAACAAATATTACTAGAGACACAATAATAGACTAATATGGGGAAATCAAAATCACCAAAACAAAATTTCGAACTTAAGTATAACACACCTCGCCATGGATGGCTACAGTGGGGATGAAATGGTGAAGGATGTGGATGAGTGGCCCATATCAATGACCCATATAAATTTAATTCATTAGAATATCATCTTGGAAATTAGAGATCTATCCATATTAGGAAAAATTCATTAGATTCCTATTTTAGCTTGGTCCAAGTGGGAACCATATAGATCCCCACATTTAGGATTGAATTATTTAGTTACACCAAGATCATATAACAAGGCATACCATTTTCATATACTATTATTTATCCCTAAGGTCCTTGTTGTAAATAATAACATAAATCATCTTGATACCCATGTCTCCCAAACCCCATTTATTGAGTATCCATTATTCTTTAGTTTGATTCTTCTCCACCCCCACCCATAACAGTGCAATGCCTCTTATAGTGGTGTATGCAGTCCCACTTGAGAAACTATCTTTTCACAACCACCCTAATTTCAATATAATCTCTTCAAACTATGAAAATTTAATCATATATTGATATTTCATAGTTTTATTTCCATCCCTCATGATATATTCCTCTCCCTTCCTTCCAAAAATAATCTAATGTGAAATACGCCACACCACAACTCCTATTTGTAGCTTGATCTATCTCTTATATTAGGTAAACACTAAAAATACTATGAAACTAACCCAATAACTCAAGATTCCTTTTAGTACTATAGTAACATTCAAAACTACATCCATGTGATCATATAATTCTAGAAATCCCAATATGATCCTTAATCCTAAAAATTTCCTCTAATATGTGATAAACAATTCAATATTCCACTAATTCCACAAACTCATAATGATAAAAGTTGGTAAAAACTCACCATTAAATTGATTTTCATCTTTAATAAGTCTCCTCATTAACCCCATGTGTCCTGGAATGACCATATTTCATTATTGTAAAATCCAATTTCTATTCTATTAATACTCATTATCTTATTGATATCTTATAAAAACTATCAAAACACACTAACATAAGACATAAAAAGAACATTCCTATCACAATCATCAACCATATACACTGTGACACACTCCCACCAATAATTGATTAATCATACATGATCACTAATGAAAATAAAATTCCAATCTGTTGAGACTGTGTTTTTATTACTAGGAATCTATTATTATATAGATGTTTAAAAGTGATAGTTTTTATCCTATTATTAATGCTTGATGTCATTTGACAATGAGAGAAAATTTCAAAAAACATGAGTAATATCATGAAAATGAATATTTGAATAAATTAAATAATTGTTATGTAATTATGAAGATGCAAATGTGGACATTACAAAATAAAAAAAAATTATATCATAAAGAGTTTATATGCGAAGTTGGATTTCCATGTCAATATCTATCATAAAATGTATATAGTTTACTAAAAGGGGGAAGACAACCAAGAATGAAAACATATCCACTCATTCAAAGGATTTTTTGGGACCCATAGGTCACTCACAACCATGAGAGAAAAATGACAAGAAATTATGTGGCTGAAGATTCCACTCCCATATATAAGGTGTGATTGGGATGTGTGTAGGCCCCCATTGGAGGTGGACACATAGTTTGCTCCAATAGTTCTAGGGGTATAAATCCTAATACACTGTGTATTGCATTGAGAGGGGTGTAGATCCCCTGTATCCATCTCAGGTTGTTTCACTATTGTCTGAATAATAAACAACGGCCCCAATCAATAAAGAAATTGAGTTCAGACAATGGAATAGTGTGCACTATTCAGCCATCTTAAAAAAAGATGTACATTTAAGGGTTCATTGGATTTTTTATATATCTATTATCCATTGGTCCCAACCAGTGAGTGTTAAAAAATGATGATATTTTTTCCAACCACTATACCTTTCTCCTTCTAGATAACACTAGTTTTATTGTAACTTGAGACATCAATCCATATCCAGTTATCACCTAATGTAAACTTGACTGCACGAAATGATCCAAAGCCATACATGAAAGCATCACCCTTCATGCATGAGAATAAATTAGAGATTCTATTCAAATGACTACAAAAGTTGTTGAATGAGGCCATTCAGTTACCCAATCACCATTGATGGATTCAATCTTCTTAAAGAGAGACTCATGTGATTTTTGTCTCATGGAAATGATGAAACATGAACTTATATCGATGAAGGTGTATCATGAAAACACAAATAAATTATTTGTGTTAAGAATATCGAATTCTTTGGTGCATTAAAGGGAGATGACCAATGGTTTCTTTTACAGAGTTTTGAAGGAAGCCATTGATGCAGCATGATTCACAAATATAAGTTTGTTCAAGGGTTGATTATCTCACCTATAAATGAATATTTTATATCAATTAGAATGTCCCCCTAAATATTGAGAAAATGATATAGATGGATATATATATCATAAAAAACATAGCTTCTATGTGGCTTATTATTTTGGAGAAGAAAAACAATCCACATGATCATATTGCTGAAGATGAGAATATGTATACATCCACATTCTCATAAAGTAGAAACTTATGATATATCCATGTCTCATGAAGTATTTGAAAATGAAGTACCATGGATTCCCAGTGTCACATGATGAAGATCCTATGAGACTTCAAGGTTACATGTCATTTATTGAGACAAATAAGATATAACCCCAACTCAAAAATGAAGTAGACGTTCACCCTATTTGTTAATTTTGAAAAAAATTGTAGGTGTTGTTTGAAAAATATACATACACCTATGTGCATAAAAGAAGATAATGCAATCACTAATTTGGGTTAGTACAAGTAAAAATAAAGATGTCGTGTTTATGGTCTATCATGATTTCATGAAAATTTCAAAAAACATCTAAAATAATAAACAGTTAATTTATATTAATTAATAATAATGAAAATATAATTATATGCTATGTTAATTATCAATTCAATTCATAAATGGGGAATGATGTTTAATTGAATTGTGATCGAATAGGTATTAATTTCATAATATATCATCAAAGAATTATTTTGGACATATTTTATATATGTTGGTTGATTTAGGGTGTTATTGTTAGAAGACTGGTTTTTTTTGCACCGAGGCAACTGATTATCAACATGAAAACAGAATAATTTGAGAAAGGCTGAAAACATTGAAACGTTACATGAATTGTTCATAAGAAATTCTAATTCAAAATTTATTTGGTGGTTTGTCATCAAAGTCACATTTTACAGTGGATTAATACATCCAAAAAAGAAGTTTTCAACTATCATACATAACAAATTTCTTAAACATTAAATAGTGGGGGTATAACCAATCACGGGAAAAGAAGGCATAGTTGGGGGATATAACCAATAACAGAATGTGGGTTGGATTTGGGGGGTATAACCAACATGGAATTGTGTTTTATAATTAATATCTATATTTAATAACCTTCCAATGTATTGTAAAATCCTTGTTGGGTGGAATAACTAACATATAAAAGAGTATGTATTTATACTGAACCATGAATGACCTTGTAGTTTGTGAATTCATCATTAATTCATTATTTGAGGATGATAAGAGATAAACAAAAATATTGGATCAAGGAATTAAATATCCCTAGTTCTTTTATTTCAAAGAAAAAGATTATAAATATAAAATGGGATCACTAATTCACCAAGTCTCTCTCTCATTGATCTCACATGGATCTAGTCTCTATATCGGGCATCAAAGGGAAGGTCGCCTCTAGAAGATACAATAGACTTATGAGAATGGAGAACGTGAATTAATTAAATGGTATGCATGTTATTATTTTAAATGGAGATAAATTTCATGGTTGTAGGAACATGATGATACGAAATATCATACCAAATACATTTGAAGTAATATATGTATCTTCAGTGGGCTTTCCAACCATTGCTGAGAATGATCTTATGTATTTTTCAATTAATATTAAATTACATATGGAAGGAAATGAAAAAAATGTATATTTGATGGCTCTTTTAAAATGTTTTACACTAAAGTAAAGGGTCTTCATACTGTTAAGGAAATCTTGGCAAAACAGAGTAGAGGGTATAAAAGAAATATTAAAGTCAAAGAAGTGATAATACAAATATATAGAATCATGTATAATTTTATAAAAATGGGTGAAGATAAAAGTGTCAATTACAACATTACTAGAGTAAATGAGATATTTAAAGTCATCATAACATTGGGGGGAAATATAGATGTATCAAACATTGTGAATTAGCTGATGAAAAATTTTAAATTCATATTTGATCTAAAGATATAATATCTAGGAGACCAAATTGATCTATCATAGGATGAACATAACAATATCCTCATATCATATGAAATTATAAAATTACCAAATTTCAAGAAGAATATAAGAGATTATATACAATTTGAATCCATGATAAAAGGTAAAAAATAAATGAAGAACTAGAATAAAGAGACTCTGACGTTGAGGAAGGTGAACATGGAATAAATTAAATGTTCTAATTATATTCATGAATATAATAATTTATTATATAGAAAGTAAATTCATATAATCACTAAAATCATATAATTAAAATTTTAGTGGTCATTTATCTATAGAGTTTCCAAACAAGAGGCCTTTTGACACTGAATTAGATGAATAAGATAACCAGTATAAAAATTTAATGTGGATATAGCATAAGAATAGGATATATTCAAGGAATTAAAAATTGATGAGAAGAGAAATTTGTAAATATTCATTAAAAAGTATTGAGTTTGATTATAGAAGATCTTCCATTAATCTAATATGTCTTATGGGAAAATCCAAGAAACCTAATGACTCATTTTAAAGTGATGAATGTGATGAGAGAACTAAACTAAATGGATGTAAAAATAAAACCTGAAATATACTCTTTGATAAATATTCCAATTCCGAATGAAGAAATCTAGGCTGATGAATGGAATTAATAAGGTAAACTTTGAAAATAATGGACATCTCTAGAAATAGGATACAAATATATAATAAATAAGGTCATATAATATGAATATAGTTGAATTTTAAGGAAATATGTTGTCGAAGAAATTAATTTGTAAAGGAAGATTAAACACTTTTTGATGTGAATAAGAAATTTATATTCAAAATAGATGAATATGAAAACATAGTGGAAGATCTATGAAAAAAGCATTGATGCGAAATTTGATAAATTATCTTTAACAAAGTAAATCAGTATAATTTAAAAAATTATTTAAATAAAATGGGAGAATAATTCACTAAAGCTGATAAAATTAAATGTGAATCAATTAAAGGTTATGTGAAGAAGTGTCATATGATATAGGTTTTTTCTTTTCTTAATCTGTCTCAACATACAATGGTTACTTTAGTAGTCCTTGTTTGAGGTACAAGATAGAAACAATTATCACTAATGAAATAAAATATAAATCATCTTCCAAAACAGATTAGTGAAATGAACACAGAGAAAGTTACCTCCTTAGAAGGGACAACCAAAATCTATGAAAATAAAATAACAACAAGCTTGGGTGTATATTTTTTATCAATATGAAGGATCATTACTCATATGATACTACTGGTGTTTTGGAGTGTTTGGTCATAAATCATATTTATGTTGGTGTAACATGTCACTACCAGGAATGAAGAATCAACACGAAGGATAATTTTTATGATAATGAAATCATATTATTAGAAAAATAATAATTTTACCAAGAAATTATCAAAGCATTCAATGCAAAATAAATTTCAATTATTAAATTGTTTTCTAAGAATATGTAATAATGAGATTTGAAAATATGAGAAATATACATTTATCAAATTAATATTGATTTCTCACAAAAAAAAATATGTGGTGACATGACAACATCTAATGAAATATATGGTCACCAATGAATTATGTGAGAAGCTCAAACAGTCTGATAACATCATAAATGGATGTATAATTATTTGGCATGAACAATAGTCCAAGGACTAACATGTAGAGGAATATAAAATACTTGTTAAGGAAATTGGAAAGAAATAAATGATAGTTGAAGAATTTAGTGTAGATAATAATTCATATAAAAATGTTGACATGAAAAATATAAACTATGAAATGTAAGAAAATGTTGGGAATGACCCAAATCATTTCTAGAAAATAATTCCAGATCAAGAATAAAGAATTATAAACAGATAGAAAGCTCAAATATATCATTATACTACATAAGAGGATGATAAATACACATTATATGTGTCTAATGATGTGGAAAAATAAATCAAAACCTATGAAAAAAATGAATTTATAAATAAATAAGAAGAATAATAAGTCCATATTTAGTAGAATCTATCCGTCATAATATTATTTAGGATTATCCATGTGGTCTCTCAATATTTCCTGTTATATGTACACTCTTTTACCAATGATAAGTTAATTGAAGGATATGGATTCATCCCATGAGGGCAACATTTATGAGATGAAACTATTAATTTCTCACTACATGTTCAATTTTTAATTTAAGTATATATTGATGAAATTAGGGGATGATGTATGTCAATCACACATTCACCCATTATTAAAATTTTATTATCATATCAATTAATGTAGAGTGCTTGATTGATTTCGAAATCAGATAAGGGGGTTATTTTCTTTTCATTGGAAATTTGGAATGAGTTTGTTGAAGTGTGTGTGCAATTTTGAATTTATTTGATTAATTTGTCCCCTATCTTGAAAATTTTGAAACATTGAGTTTGATATCATTTGTGAGTAAGTGGTATGGATATATTAGAGAAACATGGTTATTTCACACTCATTTTCTTCAATAGGTTATCCCTTTTATACTTAGATATGACTAAAAATAGATATTTTCTAGGTATCATGATATATCATACCATTCATTTAAATTATTTAAAAAAAATTAGAAGAAAGAATGTATGATAAGGAACCTAAATTTTCTATTTGAATTTGATTGAAAATATGAGGGTATTTATTAAAGATTATATATATAGAATTTAATGACAATGATGAATATTAAAACAAAATAAAAAAAGATAATGGTGATCCCCAGTTTCATTTTTTTCAATATGGCAATATATGTATGCTACAAATATAGTAAATATTGATATGATAATTAAGGATTATAGAAAAGTTCATTGAAATGAAAATTATATACAACATGAGAATGACCCTGAAAATGATTATTTTCTGAAATTGAAGAATCGTTAAGGAATTAATAAAATTTAAATATGAACATGAAAATTTTAGAACTATTTATATTTTTCATAAATATCATTTTTGAGAAGTTGGTTTTCCATATTTACAATTACCAAACTCTTTTTTGAGTAAATATAAAAATGTGGATCTAATCCACATACCATCCTTATCAACTCAACTAAGGGAACATTAGGGACCTGGGGGTCAACCACACTCAAGGGAGAAGCCCAAAGTAGCTTGTGGGTGGAAGAGGAGTGAACACCCATGTATATAGAACACCTAGGATGTTTATAGGCCCGCGTTAGAGGTGGACACATTTTTCATGCCCGTAGTGCTATTGGGATGAATCCCATGATGTTGTGTAGTAAATTTTGATAAGAAATGACCAACATAGCTAGTTTAGGATGTTTCAAAGTAATTTGAGTACTATATATTTGCCTCATCCAATGGTGAAACTAATTTGGTATGAATTCAATGTGTACAATATTTATCTATCTTAAAACAACAACGAGCATTTTTGGGCCACTATATTTCATGGATCTATGTTTTACATTGATCCCATTATTAAAGAATTCATAAATGATGATTGTCTTCTTCTATATGAAATACTCTTCTTTCCTAGAACAACTAGTTTAATGGAGATGTTTACATATCTAGAAATCTCTAAAGATCAACTCATGTGGTTGATACAGCTCAGACCTAAAAATATCTATACATGTAACCTATATCATTCACATATGATCATTAATCAAATATTTTCATTGCATGACGGGAAATTTCATTGTAGGAGGTTGTTATATTATCTAACCACCATTGATGAATTCAATATTCTAAAATGGAGTAACATGTGATTGTTATTGTATGCACATGATGGAATGTGAACACGCATTGAATGAGGCATCACATAAAAACCCAGATTATTCGGGTGTGATAAGAATAATGAATTCTTTGCTATATTAAAGAGTGGTGTACATCAGCAAGTTTTATAGTGTTTTAAAGAAAGCTGATAATGCGGAATGATTCAATGATCTATGGTAGTGTGAGTCTTGATTCGTACATATCTAAAAGGTGATTCTGTTCTATTGAAAATGTAAAATTATACATTGTTAAACAAATAGAGATAGATAGATAGTTATAAATAGATATAAAGATAGATAGATTGATAAATCCCATTATAAAATAAATTATATTTATATCTTCTTCTTGTCGAAAGATGAAAGAGAAACATGAACAAGTTTATGCATAGGTGAATCCATAGACATCCACTATCTCATGATTCAGAAACTCATGAGATATCTAGTTATCATTAAATATTTGTGAAGGAGATATTAAATATAACTAGGGTCTCTTAAAGGTGGTCTGATGAGCCTTCAAGGTTATGAAAAGTCTCTGATCAAATCATGGAGATATCCCTATCCGGATAAAAGAAGAATATTTCAACACATTTTTTCATTTATCCATACTATGCTCGTGCTATTTAAAATGGTTTCATTCACCAATGTGTGTGAAAGAAGGAAGTGCACTCACCTAATCAGGTTAGTGTAGGGAAGACTAAATACTTCATGTTGAAGGTCGATAATGCATTCATGAAAATGTGATGAAACATGAAAAATAATAAAACCCATATAAACATAAAAAAATAAAAAATGAAAAATTCAAATTTTCTTCGCTATAGATCAACGAAATGAATTATGTGAGTATGATGTCGAATTATAATGAGACAGTGTATTTATTAGTATTTCATAATATCTCACTGTGGAATTTTTTCACAACTTGTACACTTCTTGAATTAGTTTGGGTCTTCATGATCGGATAAAAGAATTATTTATGGTGAATTTTTATCACATAGTTAACGGATTATAAATAGGTGATCAGAATCATTTCAGCAATATATGAATCTTTGTAGTATTACCTAAATTGAACATGCTAATTTTGATTAAATAATATCATAGGGTAGTATCATCAAAATATAATTCTATATTGGGCCAATCCATTGGAATATGAATCCTGCAATTGGAGGGTATAAAAAGTTACTAGAAGATTTATTATTGGGGGTATATATAATAACTAGAGAAAATGGTGTAGTTAGGGGGTATAACCAATTACTAAAAGAGAATTCCATTTGGGGTATAACCGTCTTTTAAAGGGGGGTATAACCAAATACTATTTGAAATCATCTTCTAAAATAGTGTAGAATTGGTGTTGGGGGTAATAACCAACATGAAAAAGAGTATGTATTTATAAAAAAAACTTGTAAAACCTTCTATTTTGTGCCTTTCTATTTATTACATTATTCAAGATAAGGATGAGAGATATAATAAAATTTTATCAAGTCTTTAACCAACATCATGTATTTAATTAAAAGTAAATATTGTTTAAAAAGAATGAACGGATCACTTATTTACAACTCACCCTCTCGGTGAACTCACACATATTCGAGCTCAAAAAAATCCCCATTTTTTTCCAGATTTCAAAACAAGATGGACCAAGAAACATAAAGCTACTTAATTAAAATAACTCCAAAACATTGAAATTATTATAATCAATTTTGTGAAATCCAATATCACTAATTTCAAACCTGATTAGCTAATGAAAACAGTATGAACAGAACCACCACCCACTCGGTGCTATTCCCAAGGACTGAACAACTATTCTCATCAGAAAAAAATTTCTCATATATATATATATATATGTGTGTGTGTGTGTGTGAGTAAATATTTATGGCATTGAAACTCCCTCTACCGTAAATGTTTTTGTGACTTACACGACAACTGACTGTCCCATGGACCCAGTCACTCAACCATCCCATTTCAAAATTTATATTATGTCATTCCACTGGACTATGACATTAAAATTGTATTCATAATTTACTAAACATACAATCCTAACCAATATTCAATGATCTATACAAAAATCTTTTTTCCCAATTTATCAAAAAAATAACTCAACTTGCATCAAATCATTATTGTAAAACTACAATGACCTCTTGTTTTGGACTACCAAAATGACACCCCTAATGCTTATTGAAAAATATTCAAAATAAGAATCACATGCATTGATAAGCTATTGTGAACAACTCAGCATATGAATTCTATAATGACTATTCCTTGAAGAACTACCTTCCAGAGTTCCATCATTAGTTGAATGTGGATATTCAAAAGACTATGTATACTTTTTTAATTGGTCAATATCATGATCCCCGCTCTAGGATCCACTGATACATCGATGTACCAAGAACAATTTTCCAATCTTCGCTAAAAATATATCATTCTAATGTCTTTTCTCTATTGATATAACTTACGGTCCAAAACCTTTATCACTACCATCTTAATCATGCATTATAACCCTCTTTATAGTCCAACTTGTCTAGCTATAAACTCTATATATTTCTCGTATCCCACCCATTATAACAAGAGAAATTTCATGATTCTATAATAATAATTTTTTGTACTCATCCCCTAAACATCTCATCATTATCTACATCCATTTTACCAATATTAACATTTTATAAAATATCATAGCATGTCTCTCACAAAATATTATATTATTGAAAAATTCACAATATCATGCCCACTATATTTTTTTATAATTGCATTAGAGGGACTTAAATTATACATTGATCAGATCATGATGCACCATTTTTTCTATTCAGGAACATTCCCTCTAGCAAAACATACCAATATCACTAAACATGAATGACCATCCATCATGAATTGTCGCTTTACTTTATCCTAAAGCTTTGTTTTATATATAATAAGGGTCCTAGATTGAATCACAAAAGATAATATTCTCTTAAGTTATTATATACTACACGGGTCTTAATATATGGAATATGTACATCCAAAACCGTCCTAACCCATATATTGTAATGGTATCTACTAAAATCATCATGACTCATCCATGTAATCCTGACATAACATATATAATCATAAAATTACAATTTCCCATCACTATGTTCTATATAATTTTCAATATCAACCTATTAACATGCCCCACAAGTCACTCCATGAAAACTGTTCCTATCAAGAAATCCCTATGACCTCCTCAAGATTGCGATTAATATATTTAAGCCACATACAATGTTTGTAAAAAAAATCACTCTTTACTCCCAATGAAATAGTGTGTCTTAAAACCTCACATAATGGTACCCAATAATTAATATTGTTATAAAAATTAAATGAAATAGTTTTTCACTTGAATATTATCCTTATATAACACGTTAATTGTACTACAAGAAGTTGAATGTCATCGATCCTCAAATCCCACACCAATCCCACCAATTCCCTACACACATGTGTTTCAATCTCAATGCATGCATTAATAAATATTTTTCTAGTAATTCCAAACACTATATCAAAGGAATCTTTCATATGCATATAATAAAAACTCATTTTCACATCTCATTAATCTATCCCATGAAACCAAGTAGATGACTATTCTTCCTATTAATAAGGATTCCAAAATCCTCATATAATAACAAGACATTATGGATTACTACAAATAAGATAACCAAACATGAAAAATAAATGAAATTCCTATTATTCTCCCAACATACATTGAATCACCATTACCTTATTTTATATATCATCATTACATTGATAAACCACAATGAATATATATGATACACTTTTTGTAACATTACACAATACAACGTCATTCATTTTTCACAATTAACTCAAAGTAACTCAAAATACAACAACTCATCCCAGTGCTCTCATCAATATTTGGTGTTCTCAAGCCCTACCACAAACTCTCCAGTAGGATTCAAAATTAAATAGGTGAATACGAAACATCATTAAAAAATGACTAAAAATAGATTATCATGATGGTTAAATTGATCATAGTTCCACATTAATGTTATATTGGAATACTTCATATAAGTTAACTCTTATTATTTAAAAAACTAAACCTTCATCATAATAAGATCATCAACAATATTAATGTCTAAAAATTTCATGTGGATCATACATTCCATTCAATATAAATACAAATATACATATATATCTATCTCAAGAGAATAGAAATAAAAATAATAATAAATCAATAAAAATTACTAGTATAATAAAACAACTAAAAAATGAAAATAAGACCCAAGGAAAACAATCCCTCTCTCTAATAACATTTAATTTGGCTCATGAGGAATAAATATTACATCATTTCACATGAATATTTATTACATATCACATTAAATCTCACCCTATAACCTATTGAATTAGTTTTATGGGAATTGTATTACGATATATGTGTTTAATATTAACGATTAAAAATTTATTGTAATATTCCAAAAACATTATATCATTTTAGAATATCATGTATAATAGTCCTCTTCACATCATTAAAAAATCATATATAAGAAATATGTGAACTCAAACACTTCACAATTGTGAAATTAACTTATATCAGTCGAATATCACATGTAATAATAATTTGAAAATGTGGGTATGAGATAATTATCAATGTCCATTAACATATCATAAAGAAATCATTAATAATATAACATTGATCATAATTCATTAAATATGGAAAATATTTTTTATCCTAAAATAATACATGGGTCGTAAATGTGTGGAAAATTATTTTATAATAATGAGTAAGAAAATGTTCAGGGGAGAAATATCTAATAAAAAATAGCATGCAATTGGATTATATTTCCATATAAGTGTTTACAAGGAAATATAACACATATATCATGGATGTTGGATGTATTATCATGAGGAAATAACATTGATCTATAAACATGGAATAGGGGTGTGGTACATTCATAATCCAAGGTTATTTTTTAACATTGTGAAAAAATTTATAAATGTGTGATTAACATTGTGAACATTTCAATAAGTTTAAAAAACCACATTATAAACAATTTAAAAAATTCCACACTTTTCCCTATGAACATTCAAATAAGATCTATACTTAATACTCTGAAGATTTTCATAAGATCAATTCATTGCATTTTGAACATTAGAATAAGGTGCATCCTTAACATTTAGAAAATTTCATTATGTTCTATGATTGACACTATAAAGAATTCAATCAGGTCCATTATTAACATTATTAAAACTCCAATATGATTTGTTCATAACATTATGAACATTTTAATATTGTCCAATATAAACATTGTAAGCATTTGAATAAGGTACAAACATAACTTCAATATCTCATAATACATAATTATTTTCCCAAATCATTATAGGTCTATATTATATCCTCACATCAAATACATAAAATATATATATATATGTAACACAATAATTTGAAAACATTTATAATTCCATGAAATGTTTTTTAACTTAAGGGAAAGTAAATGGTTTCTTGTAAACTACCAAAATAAATTATTATAATCCATCTTGAGAAATATTTTGGATGGACTATATGAAAACCCCAATAAAGTATGAGAAACATAAAAAACATGTTTACATATATATGAATCACTTTTATAAAATCATTATAAAATTTATTTGAAAATAAGAAGAAATTTCCATTACATTTTATAACATTTTCATTAATAGTTTTTAAAATGAAGGGAATAGAAAACAAAAATTAAATATGATGGAAAACATGAGTGGAATATTTGTGAATAAAAGTTATATAGACAGTATTAAAATGAATTCATATTGAATATTTTAAAAAAATACATTATTTACACGCTTTTTAAAAAAAAAGCCAGATTAATATAGAATGACCAATATAGATGACATTTAAAATCTTCCTCTAAAAAATAAAATGTAAGTTAAATATTTTCAATATTTACCTTGTGAAATTATTTATGAATTTAAAAATAAATCCCTAATGAAATATGTATAATATGGATATATAGGTGGAGGATTCCTAGAAAAAAATAAGAGATACAATTGGTTTCTCTTCCAACAATTCCATTATAAAAATTATGAACCAAAGGGTAGTTAAATTGTTACAGGAATTGTAAAAATGTTGAATAAAAAATCATTATAAAATAGTGGATATTTTCTAGAAAAAGTATCAATACATTATATATATATATATTTGGTTAAAAATAATATCAAATTAAAAGGGAGGTTATATGGAAAACCCTTACCATTACTTCTGACATACATAGAATCACTTTAGCCTCCTGTATAAAAAAAATAACCATTTTATGTAATAATTTAATAACATTTTTTATATATATATTACCATTTATACTATTTTGTTAATCATTAATTAAACATATGCTCTCTAGTTACTACTTATTTCCATTAATTTTAATGTTTTTATTCATGTTTTTTAATTGAATAGTCAATCTTTTAGGATTGATAATAAGTACATGATTACAAAATTCGTAAAGGTAGTGTAATTATTCAGTATTAATTGTTTATCCAATCATTTTTTATTTCCATTAATTTTAGGGGTATGGTTAGTAAAAATAGAATCCATGAAAAATCCGTTTGGAGTAGTATATTCATAATAACGAATTACTTTATAATGGAAATTCATTTTTTGAGTCACCATTACATAATTTTATTCCTACCATAAATTATTAATTAATATTATATATTAAAAGTATTTATTTATATTTCTTTATAAACATCCATTTTGTAGAAGGTGAAAATAGTTTAACATTATTTATATAGTTGGTTAAACAGACCCAAACATGAACATGTTGAAGTAATTAATTAATATGAGTAAATAATTATATGGTAGTGATATATTTTTCCCACAATCATTGGAATTTTTTAAATAAAATCAATATAGTGTATAATAAGATTCATAAACAGTTTATATTTAATAGTAGTTGAAAAATATGGTAGAAAAGTAGGAAAATACATTGATAAATTATCTTATTCACGAAATGGGTTCTATTTAAATAAATTATACAGTTTTTATTCAAGGAAAAGGAGAAAAATATAAAAAAAATATTTAAATGGTTCATATTATATAGTAATTTTGATTACACACTACAAAATTTTTGTTTTCAGAATAGGTAGAGGAGGGTTTCTTCTATTGGTAAAAATGGGGGAAATTTAATTAAAAAAATAATTTCATGTGATGGGTAAATATGGCTTCATATAGAAGGTAGGATATTAGCTAAAAAAATTATTATGATAAATTTTGTTTGAATGTAAAAAATGAAAATGGACTTATATAATTCATAAATAAATATTTAATAAAGGATATTTGTGCCATGAAAATTTACATATGTTTATTTGTTTTTAACTTGTTTAATTTTTTTATGGTAATTATTTTTCAACAAAAAAATATAAAATGAAAAAACATAACTAATTTCAATGTGATGATTCCAAATTTGGATTCAATTTTATATATTTTAATTTCTAGTACAAATAAAATTATATTTTAAACTAAATCATAATATAAATTGATACAACTATTTTTGTAGAGAAATTTATTTTTAAACAATAATTTTTATCATTCATATTTTCAATCAATTACTAAAGAAATTAGGGTTAATATATATTTTTGTATATATAAATTATTTTATACACATCCTTTAAAATATAACAATTTAAGTTATTTACTTAAAAATTACACAACACTTATAAAACAATTCATTAAAAATAAACCAATTTCCCTTATCATGTTAACTAACTTTTTCCTCGATAACTCATTTTTCTATTTGAAAATGTAATTAATTTTAATTAATAATTTTATCATCATAATTCTAAATAACAAATGTATTTTATTGTTTTCAGTTTAAAATTTTGAAAAAAATTAATTTTAATATAAGAACACATAGCACAAAAGTATTATTATTTAGATAAATGAATTTTTAAGCATAAAATTGAATTTAATTGTAATAACTATTTTCCCCTATCATGATTTGGAAAATTTCAAGATGTATTTCCAAGTATATTCCCTGAATAAATGTGGGATTCCGGGCCGGGGGATTCTAAGTATTGATATAAAAAATATTAAATATATTATATCACTTGAACAGAGTTTTTAAGTTATTATTTAATAACACAAAAATAGTGTCTTGGATAGTAAATTGATGACCAACTTTATATCTAAAATGTGTTTCTACCCAAGGCATAACATAATCATTGTTCATGTTGAATGTCAGTCTTGAGCTCCGTCATACGATGAATAATAATTAAAAAAATTATTAAATTTATTTATTTTATTATAAGATTAACTAAAACATAATATCCTCGATAAGACAATGTCTTTGTAAAATACCAATGATTATCCAAATATACCAAGGGATTGAGAGAGGATATGTTTGAGTATAATTCATGGACAATAAATAAATAATCATGCTTTGTAAATCAGCGTGCCAATAGAGATCAAGGATGTCACCTATTACATTGTTAACCCTTATTCATCAGTGATCAATCCAAAAAAAAGTTCGAATATTGTTTTATTATGTATTTTATCCACATTTAAACCCATGTTTAACACATATTAGCCCTTATAATAATAATTATTCACAGATTAATGGTTATTTAATGGAATTTCTTTATCTTACTGGAATTGTTAATTGATTATAATCAATTATGATTTATTTAAATTCATCTATATTCATCAATTATACATCAACAGATCGAGGCAATATGAATAGTGCTCATGGTTCATTCATCATTTTTATTCATTCTGGTTTTCTATCCCCATTCATTGACTGTTAATCATCGATGTAGCTTTCAATGATGGTTCAACAATTTCCCTTTGAAGATTCACTACGTAATAATTATTTAGTAGAAAGAATAATTTCCAATGGTGTTGGATCCATATCTATGACACAATAATGATTCCTGATGTTGGTATATTGTCGGTTTTGGATATAGAGATCCTTGATTCACAGTTCTATACATTAATATTTCATAGTGAAACAAATGTAATTCTAAATTTAATTTGACGGTTGTAATCTAGTCACTAGTAACATCCAAGATTATTAAATCCTAGATCCACATTTATTAGTTGGTTTAGTACTGGAATGAATGGCAGTGGTGGTGGTGGGGGTGTAACATATAGGAAATTCTATATTATATAGGAAAATCCCCACAATATGGAATATCATCCAGAAGAACACATGTCATGTGATCAACTCCAGTTAATCTAGGGTTTATGCATATGAAACAATGTCACACACTGTGTGACACATGTCACACACTGTGAGTCTCAATACTGGATTCATGGTCTTTTCCCATGTGGTACATAGGTATAGAGACCAAAAAGTATATGAAAATTACTGGAGTACATTGGCACGACTTGGTTCTAAGAAATGCAAAGAGTACCTAAAGAATGATAGATACACAAGCATGGTCATATTACATGGGAATTACCCAAAGTAAATAGGCAGTGAATGAATTGCACGGGAAGAAATTATATTGATAATTATTTTCATGTTCTCCCACTATATGACGTGTACTTTTATATGGCAGGTTGATGCCCTCCGTCTCTTCGATATAGACAAGTATCATTAGGGTATGTTCCCTGAGTCCGTCCAATGATGGTACAAAATGAAATTATGTCATGAGTATAGGTTATTGACATTTTCCATGGTATAAGTCTCATAATGAGCTTCAGGAAACCCTCTATGAAATATGTGGAAGATGATAATATCATTACATCCTCTTCCATGGTTGGAATTTGGGAACTATGTTTCAATAGCATATGTGGGCGTATGATTCTGTACATAGTGTGTTATTCAAGGTAGGTTCTTGTATACACTAGTGGTCTTGACTGAGATCCCCAAACTAAGAATTTTGATCATTGAATATGTAGTGAGTACTTATTTTTAAAGTCATAATGGTAATGGCCACTTAGACAATGTCTAAGAGTAATAGAATATCTCATGGTTCAGTTATTAGGGATGATTGTTACCTTCAAACCTCGTGATGAATCCTATTTCTAGTAGGAGTTGAGACCTATAAGTGAAATAGTGTAAAATTTGATTATATATGGGTTTTCAGTATTTTTATGTATCATATCATGATTCACGTGAAATATTTTGATGATATGACTACTCTATTGATGCTTTAAATTTTACGATTCAATGTATTCATATTGGGTATTGTTATACTCACCCCTATATGGAACAACCAGAACATGTCTTGTATTCTGAAAAAATAGATGTTGTTAAGGAGTTCTATCTTGAACAAGAGTAGGTAAATCCTAGTGAGCTTGATAGTCCATGGTTTCAATGAGTTGAATCATTTTATAGCACTCCCCTCTTACTTAGAAGTTTGAAATCATTAAAACTTCTCCTGGGGATATATTTTTCCCTTTATTCTTTCTTGTACATTTCCCATTAAGTAAATTTTGAAAATAGATATTCCAATGAATTTAGTATAACTTTTTTGAACATTCAACCATATATGGTTATTTAGATATGTGTGGGTGTGTACAAGTAAATTATCATAAGGACTCTGATGTGTGTGATAAGACTACTCAACAATAGTCACCAACCCATGGCCTATTGGAGGCGGTGTTTGAGTGCAAATCTCAGAAAACCATTGACCATGAGATCCCTAATGGGTTTGGTCCTAATAGAGTGGTATCATAATAGTTTCATTATTGGACTATAGTTTGGATATTTTCTAGCTATGAAGTTAGTCGGGTAATTAGGGAATCTGTGATAATGTTTTTTTAGCTCTCATGCATGGAAGTACATTTTCAGTGTAGCGGCTGACATATCCATTCACTCAAACTCTAATAAACATTTTGTTGACCTAGTATTTGTAGGAAATAGATTTATGTACAACATTGGTAATTACATCATAGAGGAATCGGTTTTTGTATCTGTGTCTATCTGGATTCAGCTCCCATGATATACTCTTTAACCATGGTACATCGTGAAATTATTTTAGGATACCTCTTTGATGATAGAAAATCCAGATTATAGATTATGATCATAATGATGATCCTCCCATTGATGAGTCTTAAATTTAATAACTTTATAAGAGGTGGTACCTCCATGTGGTTTTCCAGTCATTCCACCACTCGTAGGGACGAACATTGTACCAGAAGTACCAACGGATGTTGTGTGTAAGTAGAACACTCTACATGAGTTTCATAGGATGTGACCCATCATATTTCTATGTGAGAAAGACCTCTAGAATGTTGATTATTATTGGAAATAGTCACTTGGTTTGTCTACCTTGTGAGTAAAACTATTGATCATATGGTGATCCTACTGGCAAGGCCTCATTGAGGAACTATAAGGTGATGATGGAGTTTTGTTACTCAATAAAAAATGATATGGATATTTATTGATCATATTTTAAGAATATATTTAGGGAAGGTTATGTTAATACATGTTTTTAGTGATACATGTCAAGAAGATTTTGCAGGTTCAGTATGGAAGCTTGACTGTGGCAGAGCATTCGTTGAGCTTCATCAATATTCCACGACACTCTCTAGATCTGGTTCATAATTTTTTCTTCTATGCTTGAACAATCAAGAAATCACTCTATAGAGATATCAGGGTGGGAGTGAAATCTCTTTTCATTACTACCTATGGTATGGTGCTTGAGAGGATTTGGTATTGGAGAGCTTTCTAGTGAAGAATACACGAACAGTTAGTGTTGTTCGGGGGAACATATGAACTGACACAATAGAAACTTGTAGTCAATGGTATGAACAAGGATCTGAGTATTAGATAAAGATAAATAGGTGGTCTTAGGATAATGTTTCTATAGTTAAATAAATCAAAACAGTTCTTTTAAATTGGAATAGAGTTGGTGTTTGTTTTGCAACGTTTATTTCAATCTCACACTAGATTGTTTGCCCCACTGTATAGATGATAGAGAGATGGTCGATAGACTACATATGTAAAAACATTGGTAAAATTAGTTTGTTAAAAAGGTTATAATATGTGTATGATTATCATAGTTATTAGTGAATGGTGTTAAATGGTATGTACTATTTCCACAAATGCTAATAGGTATTCCGCACAAAGCTTGGGGAGCTGGTGGTGAGGGATGAGGACAACATCTATCCATGGAGACCAATGACCCAGAGATCATAGGGATTATTAGAGTTCTGGTATGTGTCTTGACTAATATAGTTACACTATAAAGATTCATAGGTTCAATAAACTCTTTTCATTCCACTTCTGTTATTTTATACTTAGGGATTCTAATTGAGCGCATGACTTGACGCTTACACATAAATACTCATAGTTGAGGGGATTTAGAAATCAAACACTTCTGCCAATAGTGTGACCTAACTCTTAGAGGAGATATATTATTGTCAGATCTCTTTATAATAGTCATTAGGCCTTATAACATCATTTTAGACATGGACTAGATGTATGAGGTTCATGCACATATTAACTATTTCAAGTTTAGGATGTAGTGTGTCCTAAATGATGGGATGAGTTTTTACTTCATTGGTGAGACGGAATACTATGTAGAATAGTATGGGATCATATATAGGAAGATACATCAGAATACTCATTATTTGTCTATTGTTATGCTTGTAGTGGTGGATATTATGAGCATTCAACTTCTTATAGAGCTAGAAGAGTATGAGTACATCTTTTTTGATAACGTGTTAGGATTACCTCCTCCCCGAGAAATAAAAAAATTAATATATATACACCCAATGGATACCCTAAATTATACATTAATATATCCAATGGATCATAAATTTCTTCAAGAAATAAATGTGTTGGTACAATATTTTTAGATGAAGGGGATTTTCTGACCTAGTGTTTCTTCCTGGGAAGCCTCAGTGTTCTTCACCAAGATGGTGGATGGGTGACAGAGGTTTTATTAAGATTTCTATTTCCGAAACCAAGTGACTTTGAAAAATAAGTATCCACTACCTAGAATTGTGGACCCCTACAACTATTTGAGAGGATAAATATGGTTCTCAATGATTTAAATCTGGATAGGCTATAACCAACTCTGAGTACAATGTAAGGATATAAAAAAGTATCCTTTTGATTTATCTATGGTCATTATGAGTACTTTATGTTTAATTTTGGAGTTATAAACAACATAAGAGTTTTCATGGTACTCAAGAACTAGATTTCTATTAACCTTTCTTAGACCAGTTTTTAGTGATCTAAGTTGATGACATCATAGTGTACTAAGTGTCATAGAAGAGAATGGGAGACATTTGAGAATGATCCCTGGCCAACTCTAAGAGAACCAATTTTATGGGGATATCTCAAAGTTTTAGTAATGGATTCAACATGTGCACATTCTAGTAAATTTCATGTCAGTTGAGTATGTGTCAATGGACTTAGATAAGGTTAATGTAGTGTTATCTTAGGAGTCACTCAAGAGTTTTTTGAGGTGCATCGATTTCTTGGGTCGGTATGCTATTATTGAAGATATTTTCTACATTTAACTGGCATAATGGAACCCTTGAGTTCTTCGACCCAAAACTGAAAAAATTTCATGTGGATAGAAAGGCTGTAATATTATTTTCCTGATTTTTAGTGGAGGTTGAATTGTCCCTTCATCATGAAAATTACAGATGATAGTGTTCAATATGTGGTGTTCTTTGATGACTCAGGGATTAAGCTTGGATGTTTCTTAATGCAGTGGTAGAAGGTGATATCTTATCGATCATAAATTTTGATAAATTAGGAGTGGTACTATGAAACCCGTTATCTAGTGCTTACAGCTTTGGTATTCACCCAGAACATACGGTGAAACAACATTATCAGTGATCATTTTGTCATTAATTATTTCATAAAGTGTATCAAATATATATTTATGCTAAAATATCTTATCATGAGGGAGTGAATATGGATATAGTAACACTATTATTAAGACTCAAGTATTTCCAATACTCCACATAAGAGGAACACGGTGGCATATTTCTTTTGTATACGATCTTATCCACAGCTACAGACCAAGGAATCAGAAAAGTGGGCATCATTACAATTATACTCAGTAGACAAAGGTGGTGTAGCTTACCTTTATTCTATGTTTTTTACCCCATAAAATCTATAGCATGTTAGGGAGGATCATCTTCCAGAAACTGACTATGAGACCATGTTTATTCATAAAATCAATGGACATGGCCATAATGTATTTTTTGAAGTTGGTGAGTATGTCATCAATTTGAGAGGGTAGATTATGGTGTCCGTTATATTGTGTAAGGAGGTTATTAGGGTGTTTCATAAATCCTAATTGATGATATATCATAGTGTGGAAAATATTTATTGGATCCTTAATAAATAGTGTTGGTTATCCTGAATATAGAAGTGTGTGTCGTAGTTTTTCTCTTAATACCTCACCTTTTTTATAGGTGAACAATTAACACCCAGTTCCAATAAGATCGGATCAAATCCTTGAGGTAATAAAGTGAATGTGGGATGGTATGTCTATGAATATCAGGATGGGGTTCACATGATCATATATAGGAAATAATTCCAACTTTATTTTCATAGACCAACTAACCAAGATGACTTAATTTAATGATATATGAGATCAGAGTTTAGTTTAGTTCATGGGGTGCCTTAATGTGCTGAGATTGTATAGATTCATTAAGTTCACTATATTATCATTTTTTCATTGATTATCCCTTCACATAATGATTATATATAGGATTAAAATAGTAATCTATGAATTGATTAGTTTGTAGCATGGTGTTTCACCCCCAGATTAATAGATAGACTAAGTGAAATATTCAAGTTCTGAAGCACAAATTGAGTGTATTTATGTTGGAATTTATTTATTTTTAGGATTATTTCCTACTATTAGTGGAGATTCCATAAAAATAGTTACCATTACTTCAATTGTTATGGCACTATTCGGGGCCATTTATGGAAGACCCTTTAGTTCACAACTATGTGATACTACTCTAGGAGTGTCGGAACTCCTAGGCCCAAAGTTGGTGCAGGTAATGAAAGAGATAGTGAAGAACATACAGTATTAGAGAACAAACAAGAGCCATAAATTTTTTTATAAAAACTAACAATGTATACCTCTAGAGTTTAATGCAGGTTATTATGAATTTCAGAAGTCTTATCCCCATGAGTATTGTAGAGATTTTTCTAGAGTGGGATGTTAAATATTTTATTCATTGGACCTTTCCAGATATATTTTAGGGTGGGTGGGGATGAATAAATCTTATCCATAAATCTATAGATAGGTTAGGTATGTAATATCTTCCTTGTCTCAATAATGATGAGGAATGTGCATGGCCAATCACATGTTATCTATTGTAGTGGGATATAAAATAACAATGGATTTACCTTTTCTTATTAACATTAGAGACCAAGGAATTGTAAGATATGATCCTCTATGGAAGTTTCATTCCCTTAGTTCATTTCTTGCGGAAGAATGAGAATATTTATAAGATCCCCTAAGAGTGGGAGAATCAGGTCTGATCTAAGTTCCCTCATCTTTTTTAGTAGGATTTTTTTTATTTTTGGGATGAAAATCCCTAATATGGTGAGAATTTAATGATTCTATATTTCCTTATAATGATTGTAAATTTTTTATAGAATATTTCCAGATCTATGATCTATGTTATCATGTGATTTTTGGGGCCAGGGGTTTATGTATTGATATAATAAAAACATTAAATATATCAAACCACACATGAATATTTTTTTAAAAAAATTGATTAAATCTTTAATGGATCCTAAAATCAAAAATCTGAACCACCATTAAATATATAATGCACTCATTACCCTTTGTGTGACATAATCATTATGTGCATTAGGATTTGGGCTTGAGCATCAATGTGGGTGCGATAATAATTAAATAAATTACTTAATTAATTAATCTATTATTAATTTATCAATACACTAATTTCCATTATATGAAAAAAATTATTTTAAATCCCTATGGCTAACCACATAACCCTATCTATTTAGAGAGGATTAATTGAAGGAGCTTTCATAAATAAAAATTGATGGATCCTGATTTGTAAACTGGTGTTCTAATGGAATTCGTGGATCTTACCCATGACAAAATCAATCATTTTTCATCATTTATCCATCGAAAATAATGGTATGTTGTTTTCTATTAATTTATATTATCCATGTTTTTTATACTATGTTGAATGTGAGTCAATCAATCAGAAAATATTTATTCATGGATCAATGATTGTTTTATGGGTATTTTGTTATCTTTTTATAATTTGAAATTGATAATTTTATATAATACCGTTTTTAAATTAATATTTATTGATTGATTTTATATCACAATATTATGATCACAGTTTATAGTGTATGAGGTTCTCTTTTCATGTTTATGTTTTGAGGGTTTTTATCCTCATTCTTTATTCATTCATCATCAGTGTTACTTTGACTTGAGGGTCAAAATGTCCTTGGGGAATGATAGACTTTCAATTATTAGTTTTTGGAAAAATATTTTTTTCATTGGTCTAAGATCTTGAAAAATTAATCTATCATGATTTTTTATAATGAAAGATGATCATGGTTAGATTTGGAGTTCCCTAGTTCATTGATTTCATTGTTTAGTTGATGTGGGGTGATGAAAGAGATTTCAAATTAAACATTAATGTGATAATTTTGTCATAGAAAATAACCAAGTGTATTATATCATAGTCCAATATTTATTTGTTAGTTCAGTTGTAGATTTTATGGTTCAAGAGGTGAAGGAGATATGCAAGGAATAGTGTGTGTTTTCCATAGAAACTCTAACAACATGTTGTTTACTCCTGAAGACTACATTTCATTTAGTCCCCACTTTCAGCACAAGGGTTTACATGTAGAGAAAAACATCAAAAAAAAATTTACATGTGCCACACACCATGAAACCAATGTCATAGAATCATCATTTACCCATGGGGTATATTTAATGGACATGTTTAGGTACATGAAAATGAAAAATGTGCTTGGTCACAGCCCATTACTCAGACATAGCTAGAGTACCTATACACTACCATGTCAAATATCTTGTCTATAGTAAATGGGGATGTCCTAATGTTTATGGTCGTGGTCCAAAGTAAATAAAATTTATAGGGATAAAAAAATTCATTTAATTTTTCTATGGTAGTTTGATTCCCTCAGTTTCTTTGGTATGTCCCAATATCAGTTGGGTGCGTTCCCTTGGTCCATCCCTATGTAGGTACAATGTGGAATTACATCCTAAGCATATGATTGTGATCCACTCAATTGGATTTTTCTCAGATATATTTTCATGAATAATTTTATATAGTCAAGCGTTGGACCCACTATCATTCATTATTCTTCTCAAGGTGGGGATTCAAGAATTGTAATGACAAGCATAGATGGTCATATGATCACTTATTTGTAGGTTATTCCATGCATGGTATTGTAAACATTGTAAGTCCTAGTTATGATCCCAAAACTAAGCATCATAATCATTAGAGTTATATAGAGTGCTTATTTCACAAGGCCTGAAAAGTATGACCTCTTGGATGATCACCATTAGTGACATTATTTCTTATAGAGTGAGTTCTCCCATATAATTATCACATTGAATCAATGACCAGAATCTTGATGTTGGACATGGTTGAGATCTTATTGAGGTTTTATGTCTATAATGAGTATATTTAGGTTTTTATTATTTTTAAGTGACATATCCTAATTTACATGGATTTGTGATGATTACATGAGTACTCTCCGGATGCATTATGTTTGGTGATTTCGAGGTGTCCAACTTCGTATTGTTATAATCACACCTACGTTAGATCTACCCACACATGTCATGTCTTATGCAGATGACAGACCCTTTTATAGAATCTTGGGTGTACAATGATCAGGTGGGTCACAGTGACCTTGAAGATGTTTGGTTTGTTCAGTGTATTTCATTTGACATTAGTCCCCTCTTTCATAGTTGCTTGGCATGCTTTTCAATTTTTTGAGATCCTATTTGTCCCTTTATAATTTCTAATACTTTTTCATACTCTAATTGTTGGATATATATTTATATATATGTTAATGGTTATTTAGGGATGTTTGTTTGTATATTTACTGTACATTAAGGCATATTTTGTGTGTGATATACCTGCTTTTCACTGTTCACCAGCCCTGGACTATTAGATGCGAGCTTGGGTGTCACAATTGGTTTACCACCATCTAGGTGGGCCTTTGTGTGTAGGGATCTGACATTAATCATATTCATTAATAATTTTTTTTCATTAAGTGGATGTTAATTTATGTATATAAATATATATTATTTTGTATAATCATTATTTATCATATATCATTTAAATTTATTAAGAAACATTAAATGTACTTATCTAAAAACATTAGGTATTTTTACTGGAAATTATAATGTCTATCTAAATAATAATTAGTGAATGTTAATATAAATATATATTTTATTAAATTAAATATAGAAAATATAATAAATTCAGATATTAAATTAAATATATAAAATTTCTAGTCAAAACAATGTTTTTCAGAAAAAAAAAAATTCCCCTTTAATTATTTAACTAGTGTTTCTTATAATAAAATTATTACTTCTTAAATGTTATTAATTAATATTATTAATTATTTCATATATTTTATCATTACTTTTTTCATTCTAGAAAGGTTATATGTTTAACAAAAAACAATATTTTCTAAAAAAATAAATAGAATATAACACTTTCAAAAATGTTCTCTGTTTCATTAATTCTTTTGAAAACAATTTATTATATTTCATATATGTTATTTACAGTGAAAAATTATATTTTTGAAATGTAAATAAACTTCATGTATATTGTCTACGTTCCAGTAATTCCAAACTGTTAACATATTTTATAGTATTATACTGAATATTAGTACAACTCTTTTATAATAGTTATAAAACACATATATTATCTAAATTACCTAATATTAATTAATTACATTATAACTCCCCAATAAAAAATTATAATTCCATTAATTTTCATTTTTAATTTTACAAAATTCTATCTCTTATCAGGATGATTTCGTTTCATTGTTGTTGTAGTTCTACTAACTATGATTCCCACGATTGATGAATATTTAAAAGATTTACAAGTTATAAATATGTTATTATTTTCTATATATTATCCCTAATGAATTTATACACATTTAAAGGATTTAATAATATATAGTATGTAATGATCCATGAAGTAATATACTTTGTTTCATATACATTTGTTATGATGTTCCACTATAAATGAATAGTGTTTTTCTAGGTTGATTCATGTGTTGTATGAATTATTTATTATTCAATTGTATTTATTTTCGATAAATAAATATAAAAATATTATATAATTATAAACCAATAGTTTGATGAAAAATAATTATTCCTACAAAAATATGGTGTTACAACCCTCCCCCCCCCCCCCCACAACTAAATTTTTTTCCCTTGTCATTTTATTTATCTAACACTTTTTATAATAGATGTGTGTATCCATAAAATAAAATAATATATAATATATAATATTTACTAAGATATGAACCTAAATATTATAGTAAAGACATGCAAACTCATATTTTTCATCGTTATGTTCCCATCCCCATAATTGAGCTTCTCATAACCCATTTAAACTAAATTCCTATCATGATTATGTATTAAGACCATATAAGGGAAGTAATTTACATATTAATTTTATAGTCAGAATTTCACTAGTAGATGACCAAGGGTATATTTGGTATATGAAATTTTATTATTTATCTAATAATTAATATTAACCTCTATATAGAGAGAGTTAATATATATGTATCAAATCATATCAAAATTTAAAAAAATGGGGAATAATATGAATATAAGAACCACATCCCAAAGAGTTCTATCAACGAGTAGTTATATACTATTAATGATTTAATCATACCACCATAATCATTCACCAATAATATGAGAATTTTTGTATAGAACTACTTCTCTTAAAAACATTTTATAGATAATGAAATGGAAAGAATCAGAATCACATAGTATATTTTTAGTTCCTGAGTGGATGATGAGTTTACCTTTTAACACTCTTTTTTTTATCAACATCAGTTGTGTTTTTCAATTTCATTTCCATAATCCATTTTTCAAGAGGTTTATGAAGTTTATTTTCATCATTCTCTCTTATATTGATGAAATTATGGGCATAATTTACATATTATGCCCAATTGAAGTATTGGAGTGCGATGGGTTCATTAGTTGGTACCTTCTAATCTCCCACTCTAATGATATTCCTCATTATATATCATTTAAAGTATCTATATAGATGGTAAATACATCCACACTTGAATGATTTTCTTATTTCATTCATACAATTTCTTCTATTATTCCTCCCATATTCATGGAATGTATGTGGGAAAATTTTCTTTTCTCCATGAGACTTATCATTAATGTTTACATGAAACTCACTATTGCATTTCTAATCACCAAATCTAAGTGAATAAATATAGTATTTAGTTTCCATTTCCACCATAAGTGGAAAACAAATAATTTTATTTATCCACCAATGTGAATTAGATAAATTTAATTTTGATGACTTGGTTTTTGACAACTAATGAAATGATAAAACATTATTTTATTTTCACAATTAAAACCATAAGTGTAACATGGAATTACTTTTATGTTTTCTTTATTAGAACTAATGGATTCATTTTTAATCTATTTAAACTCATAAATCAACACTTCATTTTTCAATATTTTTACACATGATAATGGAAAATACCTTTTACATTGTGATAATACAATGCTCTGTAATGATTTGATCTAAAGAACCACTAAATAGTGTTGGTTGATTCCATATTAAAAAAAATCAATATACAGTTCTTCCTTTATTGAAATGTTTAGTAGTCCCGTATGATTCATGTAATTATTTAAAATTTTAGAGAGTCATGGGAGATTATCAACACATTTCACACACCATCTCCAATTTTTATTCATTCAATTTTGGAATTTCATTTCTTTACTCACCACACCCATGGTTTACTCAATTCATCATGTTTAAAGAAATTAACTAATAAATAAATAAAATATACTGTGAATATCAAGAAATAATTATCATAATAATAAATCATGATATGAAGAAAATCCATCCTAATAATTAAACAATTATGACACCTTCAATTATACCTATTGAATATACTTATGATGATATAAATTTTTTGATTCATTAGATGTTATTTTAGAAGCAATCCTCTTATTCTACATAACCCCATCCTAAAAAAATAAGAGAACCCCACTCTGATAAACATTGAAGTGATCGGATCGTAACATGAATAAATAATACATATTTCTAAATATTTATTAAATTTTATTCACATTAAATAATACCCAATAACCTATTGGTTTTTTACCTTTTGGATATTAGATATGAAATTTTATTATATCACATTGTGTCTCAATTACTTCCCAAAAAATTCTTTACATGTGTTTTCCTTTAATAAATATAATACATTATATTATACTTCATTTATTAGTTAATGGAATCTTATGAAATGGGTGAAATAAATAATCATTTTTAAACCTAAGATATATCAACGTAATATCATAAATGATTATATTTCAAACACATGGGTATGAGAACATAATCAAGGTATATGAAAATAAAATAATTAAATCTTACCCAATAAGACATATATCAATATTAATTGATCCCCAAATATTTCATTCATTGTAGTATATGAAATGAGTCAAAAATGTATGAAAACATGATTCCCTAATCATGATCTAATAAAAATAATTTGATAAATATCTAATTAATAAATTATGAAATGGTAATATATGTCTTTATAAGGAGAATCATTGAAACGTAACACATATATAATTTCATAATTATGTAGTGACATACGATAATAACAATGATCCATGGTGTATAACATATTCCTGTGGTACAATCATAAACATTGGTAATGCATTACACCTGGAACCTATTAATTAGCCCTATACTTATATTTTGATCATTTCAACATAGACTATGTTTAACATTATAAATAATTTGATAAGATCCACAAATAATAGTATGAACATTTCAATATGGTCCATGATTAATATAGTAATCATTTTAATAATGTTTACTCTTAAAATTTTGAATATTACCATTAGGTCCAAAAAAATGTTGTGAACATTCAAATAATTTCCATACATAAAATATGAAAAATTTAAATACGTTATTGGATTAAAATTGTTATTATTTTAATAAATACAATTCTTAATATTATAAATATTTCAATAAGATCCAAGACCAAAATTATGAACATTCCACTTATGTATATGTCAAACTTCATTATGTCATGAGATATAAATCATTAACTAATGAATTAGTTGGATATATTAAACCAAACTATTATATAATGGTAAATATATATTTTTGTGTAACACAATGACAAGAAAACATTAATAATTCAGTCATATCTTTATTCACACATTGGGAAAGAAAAAGGTTCCATGAAAAAATCCAAAAGACTTTCCCATAATATATAGTGAAAAAGAAGGTGGATGGTATCAGTAGAGAATATCCTCATTGGATGATATTAATCATTGAAGGATGTTTTAATATATTGAAAACATTTTTATATAAGCATTAATGAAGTCATTAAAAAATTATAATAAATCTCATTCACTTTTGATAACATTTACACTAAAATTAAATTATTTATAAAATAAAGGAAATATAAATTTCATTAAATAATATGAAAACAAAGAGGGTAATTTTGATAAATAAATTTAATAATAATTATTTTAAAATTACTTCATGTGAAAAATAATTAAAAAGTGAATCTTTTCACCCTAAATGAAAAATTATATTAAAATGGTAAAACCCATTTTGGAAAATTTAAAAAAAAAATAATCACATAAAAATATTGTAAGATAAGTAAAATATAGAATAAAATTACCTAATAAAATTATTTATGAATATAAAATGACATCTATTATTCAATATAATTAATATGTACATGAAGGAGAAATATTGTCTACACAAAAGAAGAGATAAGTTCAGTTTTCAATACATAAATCATATTAGGTAAAGTATGATTCAAAGGGAATTAAAATTGAAATTAGACATGTAAACCCCATGAATAACTAGGGGAGATTAAAAAAATTATCTTTTCAAGAGAAATATCTTGTGATTCATTATGAAATATTCCTAGTTATAAATACTCACAAATTAAAAATTTGGTTGCAATGAAAATCATTACCTTTACTCCTTACTCCTAAAACTCACATTAACCTCATATATAACAATTTAAAAATATTAAAAAAAAATTAAGAAACATATTAATATATATATGAACATTTATAATATATAGTTAGAATCATTTTTTATACATTTAATTGTTAGTTACTGATTAATTCCATCATCAGATGATAGTAATTTTGATTATTTCATTCTTGTTTTGTAATGGTGATGACAATCATAATTCATTGATACCACGTTAATCATTAAAAATTAGTAAAAAAATCAATAATTTTTTATTATTGTTTATGTAGTCCCACATTCAATTTATAGAAGTATTTGGTATTGTTTATGAAAATGGAATATTTAACGAACTTGTTTTGAGTAATTTATTGATAGTAATGTGTTTCATTATTATGATCATTAATTTGTATGAGTCGTTCATAATGGACTATATTCATAACATTATTGCACTTAATTTTCATATATTACCATTCTTAATATCATGATACTATATAAGTTTGGGATATGTCCAGAATGTATATCATTTTTCACACGGGGTGTTGAATTGATCCAAACCAGAACATGTTACACAAATGAATGTGTAATAAAATAGAGTTATATAATAGTGATATAATTTAGTAATAATATTAATGATCATAATATGAAATAATTATAGTTTATATATTCATTTATAAATAATTTATATGATAAGTTCCATGATATATATAATGATGAATTAATTACGTACATTTATTAATTCTCTCCTTGAAACATGTTCCTTCAAAATGATAAATGTAGGCTTCGGTCTTGGAAGTATAATATACTATGTTTATAAGATTGATTATGGAGGGAAAAAAATTTATTTTCTTAATATATATTAAATGTAAATATTGTTTTGGAAGAGGATGAGGAGAGATCATTTTATAAGTGAAAATGAGGGACATTTCTTTGGAACCAAATGTTGGGCGATGTGTAATGACAAATTCACAAGGATGTTAGTAGATTTTTCTAAGAATATATTGTTGTTAAATTTATTATTTAATATCACAAAAAAAAATCGACATATATAATTTATAAATATTTGATTAATTAAATAAAATTTTATCCTTGATAATGTAACACTTTTTACAACTTTTAATATATTTAAATATTTATTTTGAAATTTGTTTTGGTGGAATACATCACTATGAACCCTCATAAAAAATATTTACAAGTATATTGTTATTTTTTAATCAATTTAATATAATTTTGATTATTTATATATAAAAAATAAATTATAAATTAAAACATGTAATGTAAAAAATAATTATTTTTTAAGATAAATGACTTTTTATCCCTTAATTGTTCTAATTCATATTTCTGATCAATTAGTAATAAAATGATCATTAATGTGTTTATTTTTATACATTTAAATTATATTATTTTTCTCATTTAAAAGAGACAAACTCAATATATTTATATAAAAATTAAACTACAATTATAAAAACAATTCTCTGAAAATAACTCTTTTACCTTTACTATTGAAAAAAAATTAAATGTGTAAATTATTTTTATGTTCAAAAATAAAATTACCATTTTTATAGAAGTTTAAATTTAAGATTAGAAATATGAAACCCACTATATTTAATTTTATTTCTAAATTTTGAAAAATATAATTTAAATACGAGGACACATAACTCATAAATTGTTTTATTTAAATGTATTCTTATGCATATAAAAAAATTTAATCTTGTTCATTACTATGTTAAATCCATTCAATGGATATTAAATTAATATATATATATATATATATATACTATATATTTCAGAAACAATCTTTATCATTAATCTTTTTAATTTATTAAAGAACATATTAGAAACCAGTTCTTTAAAAAATAGGTATTTTAAACTGCAAATCATTAATAATAACTGTTTAACAAAAATTGATGAATGTTACTATAAAAAAATATTAAATTTAATACTAAGAACATTATAAATGTATGATTTACATAATGACGTATAATATATAATAAAAATTATTTTTATTAAATAAAATATTATTATTAAGCCTTAAATTATTAAATCAATATTATTTATATTTATTTAATTACTTCTTAGAAATCATTTATTCATTTTACTAAAAATTTCATGTATTTTATAAATATATTTTATAACCTGGTAAAAGTAATTTGTTTATCAACAATATTTATTGTATAAAAATAATTTCATTAAAATAACATTTATTTTCATAAAAAGAAATTATTATCCTTTAATTTGGTTAAAAATCATTTATTTTTTATGAAACTTTATATTTATTATAAAAATGAATATTTTTCATGAAAATGTATATTTTCTATAAAAATATATATTTTTTACCTCTAAATAAAAATTATGTATATTAACAACATACCACTATTTCTAAGTGAGTAAAATTTTTATTATTATTATGCCCAATACTTATATAACCCTTTTATAATGTTCAAATAAGGACTATATTAGTTCAATTCCCCTTATAAAATTATTTAAATTTAAAAACACATATGACACTTCTCATTCCTTTAATTTTTATTTTCGGTTTTACAAAGTATGATCTCTTTCCATGATGTTTACTTTCATTGTAGGTTTATGTATACAAATGTTGATTTTCAAGGGTGAAAATGCTCCCAAGGATTTTCCCAGCTGTAAATATATTATTCATCATTTTTTAATATACCCTTCAAATTTGTACACTTCTAAAATATGAAAAGATCCATAGAATTTAGTTTCATGTACATTTCTGTAATGCCCCACAAATAATGAATAAATTATGGTTATATATATTTCCATCCCACTTGTATTCATTCCGAATCAATTTTAATTCCATTAAAATAATATTTCTATAGAATTATAGACATATAGTTTAACCAATGAGAATTTTTCCTAAAAGATGTGGTGTTAAATTATGTAGGTGATGGTGTGGCATAAACCGAACATCTATCTAAAGTTTAAACACATACTATTGCTTTTGATCCAAATCTAAAACACTAATATGAAGAAAAAAAACTTATATCACTCTATAATTTATTGATCCATATCACTTGGTCTATATTTTGACTTATGGAACCACATAACCTCAATCATTCTTTTCCATATGCCATAGGTTTCCAAATAGAAGTAGGAGTTTAAAAAACCATGTATGGAGACAATACCCACTAATATATCACATAAATATAAAATGTGATAGAATAGATTTAACTAGTTCGAAACATATATACAATATATTGGATTATATTTTTACACAATCCAATACAAATTTCATCCAGTATACTATAAAAAATGATCACGTGAAGGAAATAAATTATATAACAATATAGGATCTCTTAATGAGGAAATCATATATAGTAAAAAAAGGCTCCAATAAAATAAAAAGATATCCAACCATGGTTAATTTCCATTCCATGTATTCATATAAAAATCCTTAATAGGATACTCCAGCTCAACAACTTGTACTAGGGTCAATACCTAAGCCTTCGATATATCATTAACGTTTCAGACACCCCAAGGTGTTACTGTATTGTTTGAAAAAATAACTATATAGGAAGCCACCAATGGTTTCACTAAGAAAAATACAAATATGTATCATTTATTTTTAAGAATGAAAATAATCCATAAAAATTACATTTTTACACATATCACACAAAGATTACTCAAGAATCCACCTTGATGGTCTACTTATACCTACTATGACGTGTTCCATGGTGCCTTTTTCTCTATATAAGACTAGTTCTAGCACATATTGATACCACACTAAGGAACTAATCCTATATACTCGAAGGAAGAATATAAACCTGAGAAACAATTCCACACATAGGGAGACTTACATGCCACCTATCATACCTTATCATCCTGGTAAAACACCACATACAATAAAAATAAAAACCTATCATGGGGGATAATTATTTCCTTCCTTTAATACCAATAAATTGAATGGGTAGTACATCCAACCTCATATTCATGTTTAATCATAGGAGGAATTACATACCACCTTAGATACAAAATCCATCATATGGGTTTATACAATCCTACACACATCATGACCAATCGCAGTGGGCAATGACACAACTCATATACAAAACATACTCTAGGGGGCCTGACATCCATCCATGAATAGAACATCAATCACAAATTTCATTGTTCCCAAACATTCATATTCCATCAATATCATCGGTAGTGTGTTTCTCCTTTCATCCACCATCAATCCCAGGGGTAGTACATCCCATTGCACACACATATCAAATATCAGGGTATGGTATATCATACCAGTTTTAATATATTTAAGAAGTCATATGACACTATAAATATTTATTAGTGGGTAATTATATCTCAATTAAAACATTAATTGTATTAAAAATTATTTAGGTAGAACATACCTCCCTAACCTATTAATTCTAAGGGTAGTATGTGACGTGTCACAAATGCATTGACATCAGGTAACATGTTCCTCCAAGACGCTATAATTACTGATAATTGGTGGTATATTATCTAATACAATGCACCACACATTATCACAATATCATAGGATTGATCCTTATGTCTGGGTGATAGGGCTTATGTGACATGATTTAAGTCTTTACATGGTTTCCCACTAGCGGAGACATTGTATTTGGTCATGTTAGATACTTAATATGACTTTAGGAGTAGTATATTTAATATTTAGCAAAAAATAACTATTTATACATTATAATATGAATGGAAACAATGAAATCATAACTAAACTTCTGTTTCTATTGTGGGATAAGTCTTAGTTATCATTTTAATGTATTGTTTGGAGTTTTTGAGGTGAACTAATGGTGATGAAAATAATTGTTACCATCTTTTTTGTAGAGTTGGCCATGTGATGGGATGGTTTGATTGAGTATGTGAATATTACCCATGGTGGAACCAAATATGTTTATATTTGTCTTTTATATATGGATATGGGATATATAGAATGTGATTTTTCCCTGACATATGTTTTTTATGGCTATTGGCGGTCGATGGTCTTTCGATTTGTGTAAACTACCAAGAGGATTTTTTAATGAGGCCAAGAGGGATTCCCCTATTGTAACACCCCATGTTTTTAGGAATTATATTCTTTAGATAAATTTTTTTTTATAATTATAAAATATTTTATCAGTGAAATTGAAATATATAAGGTAACAAGTCATGAAAGATATGTATTAATCTAATAATAATTTATTAATTCATTTTAAAATGTCATAAATAAGAACATGAAACTATGTATAACACATAATGGATGATTACACTAATAAAAATGGTGTAAAAATAGTATAAAATTGATATAAAAGAGTAAAATCAATATGAGTAAGAAATCACCTATATTATATCCAAACATGGACTTCACCAATAGAAAAACAAAACCTCTTATGATGTAAATCACTATGAAAGGAGAATGAATTTCGAAAAATAATTTATATTAAATAAGAACTTTCTCTTGTGAAGATAGAGTAGAGTAAGTGAATGATATATAAAATATATTTATATAAGAATGATATCCGGCCAATCAAAATATGTTCATTTCACATATTGCCATTCATTATATATCAAATAGGAATTCTGAAGTCATGTATTGTAATGTTTAAAATTTAAAATAATCTTACACATAATATGATATTAAAATATAATATATATATATATATAATTATATATATATATATATATAATTATATATATATATATATATAATTATGTGTTACATATAAATAGAAATATAGTTATTAAAATTTTATATTATGCATATATATAGTTAAAATAAATATTTTATTATATATGAAGCTATAAAAATAAATTTTATAGTATAAATAACTAATTTCAATTGTATATATTAATGAATATTTGGTATAAAACTAATATTTATTTTTTTCAAAAATATATTTTTTTATGTTTTTTATATTTTAACGAAATAGAATAAATTTAATATATTTCAAATATTTTTATTTAAAAACAAATTTATAAACATGTTTTAAATAAAAATTCGATATGAAATAATATGAAGAATACTTAATATTTAGAAATTTTATTTTATCAGTAAAAAGAGTTTTTCTTTTAGCTTTTTATTTTCATTGATAAACTGAATTAAAAAATATGATAACAAATTTTAAAAAACAAATACACTTTTTTATTTAGAATATCATAATTATTTTATTATGATTATTTTATTTTTATTTGAAAATTTTGATTCATTGTGAAAAAATATTATTTTTGTGGCAATTTTAACTTTTTTCAATTTTATTATTATTTAAGTGCATCATGAAATGTTACAAAAAAATTCATTAGAAAAATTTTTATTTAAAGAATAAAATTCAAAATTTTAAAATATTTTTTGAACTCATAAATCATATGTCCAGTGTTTTTGGAATTAATTAAAATTTTGGATTGAAAATTATTTTTGGAATATTCTACTAATTAAGTGCTTTGAGAGTGGAATTTTTTCTTAGATTGAATTTAAAGTTGAATAAATTTTAATTTTTTTATAATAAAAAAATTCTGTCAAAAAGATAAATATCTATGATAATATTATCTAGTACATAATTTTTAAAACATAATTAAACACTTTTCTAAAAAACATAATTATGTGGTAAGTGTGTTTATTTTATAATTTACATTTCAATCCCAAAAATTTATCTTATAAAATTATACAAAAAATACATAAATTTGAAGTTGAAAATTAAGTAAAACATTTCATTATAAAGTTTCCTTTATATTAACTACTATGGTTAAAGATTAATTACCAAGGTAAAAGTAAATTAGGGTAAAAGTTAAAAGGCTTGATGAAAATGCCTAAACACAAAATACATTTTCTCTAAAATAATTGACGGTAGAATATATACCCATATAAAATTTACATACACTATTTTATATTTTGGAACCATTTACTATTTAATATTAACATTACATTATTGAAAATTTAATGGTTATTTAAAAAACTATTCCCTTTCACATAAAAATGATAACACCTGCACCACTTCAAGACTCACCTATCCTTATAACATTTCAAAAAACTCTTCCATGTTACTCTTCCTATAACCATATCACATGTTCAAAAAAATTCACCATTATTGATAATAATTCAATCATTTCAAAGGAGGTTTTGAAGATAAATTAATGCATTTAAAGTGATTATTAACAACTATTAACATTTTTTATTAATTATATTCACTAGTATTTATTCAATCTTCACTAATCTAATTATATTAGTATCACTTATAGACTTTAATGTGACTTTATTGTTGTATTATCATTATCTATTCATTTAAACCAATGTTATGAAAAATGAAATTGTCGATCGTGTGTAAATTGGGACCACTACCACTATAAAAAATGAAATTAATTTTTCATCCATACTGATAATTTAGTGTGAGAGGAATTTCTTTAATGTGTAATTATTATTATTATTATTCCCTATATTTTTTGGTATTAAAAATTTATAGAACATATAAAAGATATGATTAATATATGATAAACATTTTTTAATTCATTAAAAGCAATACCTCCATAAGGAAAATATTTTATTCAACTTATTTAATATTTATATTTCCACTACTTGTTATCCAAATTACATTATAATTATTATTTATCACACAAATTAATTCTAAATATTTATATTATGAAAGTGGTTTAATTATATGTCATCCAAATCTCCTCATAAAAATCTATTAATCATGGTGTGTTCTGATTTATCAGTTTCGCCACCTACTATAATAATGCTATGAATTTATAACATGGAAAATAATGAGAATGTAATTAATTGTTTAATATGATATAAATGTATACATTATTATTTTATATAGTTTTTTAATATCATATTTATATTTAACCATTTAATTAAGAAAACAGACTTCAATTATTAAGAATCAATGAAATAAGCTTATTATCAATTTAATCTTTCATAACAAAAAATGATACAATCATTAAAGGAAATTTAATCTTAAAATATCATTATAACTCATACCTTATAGAAAATTTAATAATATGTAAATGATGTAATTTATAGGAATAATAAATTCCATCACCTCTCCTATGAACGTTGTATAGACCATTATAGTTATTAACACCCAATGTTGGAAAATATGTAAAAATAATTAATATATATGTTGGTGTTTGTGTTTGTGTGTATGTGTTGATACCAAAAAATGAAAATTTTAAAATGAAAAAATGAATAAGTACAGGTATATTCTTGTTATTTTTTCCTAAAATATCAATGGAAAAAGGGAGAGGCTAAGACACATAAATTGTGTGAGCCTCTAAGAGACACATGATCACATGACCATCGTAAGGTCATGTGAAGGAACCATGTATAGTGAATAGCCTATGAAAAATCCAATGAATTCACATTGGTGAACATTTTTATCTCAAAAAGGAACCTCAAGAAACCATTGGTCACACATAGGTTCCAAATGTGTTCCCCCAAGTCATGTGGTTTGTCAACTAAAGGGTGACTCGAATCCCATCCAAAAATCATTCGAGGATGGGAGGAAATTTTTGAAAAGTTACAGGTATATTAGGGTCATAATACTCATGTGATGGATTATTGAAGGTGATATTGGTTTTCATAAACAAAAGTCATGTTGGCCCGTAATCCCCCACGTCCATTCAAAAATAAAACAATGGAAACAAAAGGGGAGGAGGTAGGATCCACTTGATGTTATAAATGTTATGTGATGTGCCCCTGGCAATCCGAAAGACACCACGAGACCTTAGTGACCTGTCTAAATCATCTTGATAACGAACAAAAGCATTACATACTTATCTCATGAAGAGCCTTGGGTATGCCCAAGTGACCTTACACTCCCCCTTTGGCTCCCTACTGATAAAGGAAAGAATTTTACATGAAATGCTCTCACATATTCATAGAAACATTATTTTTCCGGAAATGCATGACCAAGAGGTATTGTATATAACATCAAAATTACACAATAAATATTTCATGAATCCATACATTTTGAAAATAATCAAATAAAATAAAAAAGTAGAGAAGTAATGATCCTCTCATAGGCATAAAACCCATGTAACTAGCTAATTCTATCCACATCACGATCTCAAAAGACTCGAGGACATGTCGGCCTAATCACGTGATGGCCCCCCTAAAAATCCCCTGTTGTCTCATGATAAGTCCCTTGAAATGTAACATAAGATCTTGTGAAATCTTTTTAAATAGGTTTCTTGGTCTCCTGAAGGCATATGAAATTTACAATTAGGAAAATATAGAGGTCCCCCTTTTTCCTACATGATTCAGAAAGTCCCCATAATTAGAAATAATCATGTTAAATAGGCATTAATAAGATGAGATCGTGGTCGTTAAAAATTAGGGGATTACCTTAGAGTGATCCATGGATGAGGCTCTCTAGTTTTCATGATGTCTAATCACTTTGATTACATTATCAAGCACTCATACGATATGTGGAGTGAAAATTGGAAAACAATCAGGGTGGTGAGGCCTATAAATCCCCTAGATCATCATAAAAATATGGGCACCAAGTATGAAGAAGGAAAACCACTTCTCTCTAAACAAGAAGTTTTCCTAATTTAATCTAGGTACCATTGAGAATTTATAATATTTTTAAAACCCAAAACACCTAAGTTTTATCTCATGTAAGACACCATAAAACATCTAAATCAACCATGTAGTAGGTATAGCCACTGTTCAGGATCACTATAAGGTCCCACCATTAAATATTACATATTAAATGATATTTTACCAGACTAGGATCTAGAGAGTTAGATAAAATCATACAATTTATCATAGTTTCAAAAAAATTAAACAAACAAAATCCAAACATCACTTCCAGGCACGTAAAAACTATGGCATCCAACTTTGGACTTTCAAAAGACCTGTAAAAAATTATTTTAATCAAGGTGTCATCATTGGAAATTCCTAGTGTGTGGATTCAAAATAAATCCATTGGGAAATATATTTTTCTTTAAAATAATTCATCCAAAATGACTTCTTTAAATAATGAAGTTGATATTTTCAAAAACCCGTCATCAATATTTTCATTATAGATTCTAATAAAAATTATGATAAACTCATTCTCAATGTTGTATAACATAATTAATAGAAACAAATAAAAGGTGTTATAAAATATGCATGTACTTGAACAACAATGCATTAAACACCATTTATAAGTAAGACTATGGACACACATAATTATCCATGTCATACTAGGTGTTTGGATACAAATTCCCACATGAAGTAATATTTATTCATAATTTCACAATAACAATTTCATTTATCAAATGGTAAGGAAACTAAATATAAACCATTCCTAAAAAAATTAGATTCTCTACATGTATATATTTTAATATAAAACATTAACCATTGTGCACTTGGAAATATAAAACATGTTAGTACTAGTTCACAGGAGTATAAACATTAGCAATGAACATTTTACTAATCTATTAATCACATGGCCTTTCACATATTAGAATCATTATGGGGGAATGCATAATGCAGGACATCATAAAAATTATATCAATGCCTTGTGCCAAGACAATACAAAACCATTTGTTCAAGGCCTCTTTCCAAGACATAGTTTGTCTCAGGAGACATACCGATGCATTGAGAGGCTATAGTGGGCCTCACCTATCACATAAAAAGTCATATACATTCATCATATTTATAATAAAAGTATTTCATTAAATCATTGGGTCCCATAACACTTTCATTTATTTTAATCATTATCATAGGTGAAATAAATTCATTAAAAACCCAAAGTGTCCCATACCACTTTCATTCATTTAAATCATATTAATATATGTAATAAAATCATTAAACAATACAATGTGACCCATACCACCATTGAATGTTTTGTTCTTTATCCACATATTATCATAAAAGATATATCCTAAACATGAAATAAATGTCTATATTCGTAAATAAAGTGGATCATGAAAAAAATGCACCCATAATCTATGATTTCATAGTTTTTCAGTTATAATTTAGACTATGGTTATATAAAATCAATCAATTTCATGAATGGGTGAGCATACACTCTTCATCACATGTGATGATATCAGGTGAACATAAAAGAATATATTATTTTGGTTTGTCACAAAAAATAATAACTCTTAAATTTGAAACCATTATTTCATTAAAGTAAACATTTTATATTAAAAAAAAATACATTTTTTGGATTTAAGATATGTATCGTTCGTGTTTAATACATATGCTGATAAATTGGAGAGTTAATAAAATAAAATCGTAAAAATTAATAATTAATAATATTTATAATGGTAGATTCATCATGAATTTAAATATAATATTCATAAATGTAAAAACTCCATCTTATGTTAGATATTGATTCATAAGAAAATAATTAAACACACATAATTATATGTGTTTATTCATGTAAATATATGTATTAAACAAAATATAATTCTAACCATTTATCCTAAAATTATAACTTGGGATTTATGCATGTGATTATGACAAGGTAATGATCCCTTTTAAAATTTGGGGCACACAATAACAAAACGTGATTTTTTTTTATTGTTTTACATTATAAATTAGTTTTCATGATCACACATATAATTAGACCATGTAATAGAAAAAATTAAATTCATGGGTTGACATAAAAATGTAAAACCTGTAAACAGATTAGTATAAATATGTTTATAAAAATATATTTACGCCTTGAAATAAATTTATTTGTTTTTTGATTTAATCAATTGTACAACTTTAAAAACATAAAATCATAGTGAGGTTTATACCATTAAAACATTCTTAAATGATAAAACAATTGACATATATTTTTTAAATTATACATAATTATATATATATATTGGTTTTGCATAAATAAATAGAGAATGCAAATAATCATTATGTAAAATAAGCGAGTAGGGAAACACCCATTTTAAATTAATGGTTCTTCTTTTAAAATTAAGCTTATAATAAGTTGAGTATGCCATTTATTCAAAACCATATATAAAATACAATTATATGAGTTTAGAAGACTCAAAAAACATTACATAGAAAACCATTTCAACTGTAATATGCATCATAAACATCAATTAAATACTGGTAATCAGCATTTAGAAAATGTCAAATAGTTTATGATTAAAATTTGTATAAAATCATATATAAAAAAATTTATTAATGGGATTTTCATTACTAAAATTAAGTTTAATAAATCCTTACAATCATTAAATACTTCAAAAACATCATTTATTTAATAATATGAATCATATGAAAAACCAAATCATATTAGGATTAATATATATATATATATATAACTGTATATACATAGAAATGTATATAAGTGTTTTTCATAATGAAAACTAAGAAAAAAACCCCTTTTAAAAACACAAATTAAAAATAGAAAATAACACTTTATTATTGAAGTATGAACACTAAATAAATAATATTATATACATACAATTAAAAAAATGTATAAAATTCAATAAATTAATTTATCCTTTACAAAAATTAGAATCAATAATTGATAAACAAATATGTGTCCCTTAACACATGAATTTGAATATCAGTTGTCTATTGAAGGACCTCAGTTTTAATTGACACATGCAGGGTGTTCAACACACATGTGAAAGACATGTATCACTTTAGTAGAGAGTGAACAAGGCTCATATGAATCCAAAATGTATCCACATATGTGTAGAAATGAAACCTTTTATAAACATCAAACAAAAATTTTATATAAAATTAATTCTTATAAAATTGAATGAGTGTTTGAGATGCTTTTGAAACACATCTATTGCCATGCAAGGCAGAACCAAATAAATGATTCGGTTATGTTGGGGATCAATAGACATATATTTCAATATACAGTTCAGTGCAAATGGGATTCGTTGAATTTAAAGAATAAATTAATGTGGATTAGAGCTTTGCAATGAATCATAAAAACTTTTGACAAACGATACAACAAACAGGATCACATAGATGATCTGAACAACATGAAAAATAGAAAAATGGGGGCAATAAGCAAAAGAACATCACGAAAATAGACCATACACACTGAAACAGTCTATGGAAAAGGATCTAAAACAAGATTCAACAATGTGACCCTAAATCTAGAATATCAAAACAAACAAAAAGAGAACAAGTACATACCATGCATGAATACTAAGAATAGGCCAACTTCTAAACATGTAAAAGAAAACTTATCGATATCAACAACACAACTCTAATCTCTTTCACAGGTGCTGGTCTTTATCCACTCTACAATCAAGCAAACCTTCCTAGAAAGGGATAATTCGGCAACTGCTTGTCGTACCTTGATCAACATCACCACCACATCTTTGGCACCTCATGATTGGAGCCCTTTCCTGGTCATACTAAAAAACTTAGGTCTTCCTTTCCTGTTGCAGCACCTTGCGAACCCTACAACTCCTCCCTACATAACTATGTCACTAACGAACCCGATTCACGTGAACAGTCGCTGCGACAAACCTCACGGACTCCTCTCATAACCAGTTTTTCTCTTTTTTTGATTCGTTTTCATTTAATTTTATTATTATTATTATTATTATTATTATTAGTTTAATTTAATGACATATTATAATATATATATATATTATGAGTTCAACTTTAATATTAAAATACTTCTTATTTTCTTAGAAAAAAACAAAATATTAATAATTTTATAAAAGTCAAACTAATTAGAATTTATAATTAAAAACTAATAATTATAACTAGTTTTTCATATTTCATAATTTATAAAATTAATAGATATAAAAATAATTTAATTATAAAAAAAACTTTATAAAATAGTAGTTTTATAAAAATAATTTATTCATAATTTATAATTATAATCTCATATATATATATATATATATATATCATATTTTGAAAATGAAAATTCATAAAAACTAATTATTTATATTTGTATATTTATTATTTAGATAAAATTTTAGTTAATATTAATTTTATTTATAACTTATAACTAGGTTATTTTAGATTATATATATATATCAAAATAATTATAAGACATTTAAGAAATATAGTGTCTTTAAAATCAAGTAATTATTCATCGAAAATATATTAAATAGTTATTTTCAAATACTCTCTTCAATAAGATAAATTAGAAATCTATAAATAATATTTATAATCACTCGTAATAAGAAAATTCATTAAAACACTTAATTCTAATAAATATTTGAAATTAAAATTGTCTTAAAAAAATATTACATGTTTGTATTAATTAATAATAAATACATTTAATAAAAAATATTTTAAAAAATATATTTTTAGAATTTATAGGTTGTTACAATCACTCACAGATCATTCGACGAACTTCTTGCAAGATAAGAGAAGAACATCCAGCACCCTAGTTTTATCATGTGAGACATAAAATAAGATGACACTAAACGAATCTAATTCATTTGAAATATAAATTCGAGAACAAAGACTAAATATTGTAGACTTATACAATGAACATATACACTAACCCTCATGTGCTTCATGTGAACTACCCATGACATGCGACAACACCATGACATGTTGTGCATATCTTCTGATGCCCTATTAGAAATCCATTTGGGTCACAAAAATCCATATAGGAATGAAAATTCATGTCACAATGTGACCCTAAGGATTTCCATCCCAGTCTCAAAAACCCTCCATGAAAGTTGTTCATGCCTCATCATGTCTTTCATACATTTAACTGGATTCATATGTAGGAACCAATTCATGATAGCTAAGTCATGTGGTAACACCTGGGCATGTCAATTTTCTCTCATGAAACCCTTTTTGAATGCCATCCAAGTATTATGATTCCCTTCGAACATGTAACCCTAGAAATGAACAACCCTCCAAGACAAGTCACCATGACTCTCATGATTCCCTCCATGTGGTTTATAGTTCTTCTGTTGACACCAAGGTAAGTTAGTTGGATCCTTGAAAACCCACTCTGAAATCCCTCTAATGTTATTAAATGGTTTTTAGGATCTACTAGTTTGGTATCATTATGTTCTATAGAAAATCCATACATGATCATGTGAAACCCTCATACAATCTATCCAGGTTATATAAACTCTTCAAGAACAGTCAACTAGATCATATAATTGTATTTGGACATGTTAGGAAGAGACTCTCTAAAATTTCAATCATATAATCAAGGCATGTTGAGAAAAAATCATTAAATATTAGGTAAGAAATTATGACACATCAATGTGAATACTAGGAATTTACGACCTTCTCCATTATTGGTGTATAATTAATTGTTATAAGTGAAGAATTAATGTGTAATCACCAATCATCCAAAATAAGATAACTCGGATTCCTTCTATAGAAAGGATACATAAGATGCCTCTTAAAGGATTTATATCTGTATTTACCTCTGATGGGTTGTACCAGAACATAATTCCTACACCCATGAGCAATGAGGAAGATCATTTGTTATCCCTTCTTTATCACATCGAGTATATCTCACGTGGGCTTTAGGAATTTAAATAGTCCAATAATTTGCAACATCAGCCTCTATCATGCAAGGGAATCTCGGGATTTGATGTACTTATCCATAAGTGGTGTGTAAGATACAAATACAAGGGAAATGTCAATGTGAAAGCCCTGATTAATGGACATAAATTCGTGTTATAAGTATGATATGTAGAACACCTCCCCATAATTTGATATTTATATTTTACTCCCAAGGTAGGTCCCAGTTCCTAAGTACCATATCCATAAGAAATGACATGGATTGTTTATAATAAATTCTTTCTCTAATCGATTATAGATCATGTGGGATTATGGAGTTGCAATAAACATATTATATGATCTTTCAACCTTTAAAAAGACAATGGTAACATTAGGGTCTATGAAAAAATAAATTTAACTATGAGTACTATGATTCATGTCATAACCGGGATATGTTTGGCTCGTTCTTATGGTCTGATCCTAAACTCAAATGAGCATCAACCATAGTGTGGGTCCCATCATATCTATGAAATTTCAACTATTTGGAACCAAAAATTCCCAAGGGATGATCACAGTACCTCATCCAGTTGTGGATTGAAAAACTAAATGAACTATTACAACTCAAATTATCATAATAATCAGGATATGTAGGATATCTTCCCAAGGCCCATTCATGAATACTTGGTGCCTCTAATCACCCATGTTTGTCTCTTCCATATACTGTTAAATGGAATGGGTTTAATAAACTATAAGGGTTTTGATTCCAATAATAATTAGGATTAATAGGACGGGTTATCATTGTTCAATCCCATCCATTTAATGTTAACTATCTCCCAATGTGGTATATAATTATGAATTTCTTGGATATACGTCTTCGGTATATAAGAAACTACCCATTATGGTGGGAATGGATGAATAGCCTCAGATATATATAGATAGATTAAATAATAATATCCTTATCTTCGTCAAATAAATAGAGCATAACCTATAATTTTTTTTCTTTGGGTAACTGATAACATATTGGGATTAATATGATATTCATGGTCATTAATTAAATTTTTAAGAGATTCTCATAGTATGAAACATTTTTCCCACAAAAGGGTGTAGTGATCCTGACATCCCATCCACAAAACTAACGTGAGTCCCAAGTGTAGTTGGTTCTAAAACCACAATTGACCATTGGCCATTGGAATGAAGGTTTGTATGCGGTTATAGATATGGGTTCTATTGGGTGTTTCTATCAAAAAAGAAATGGTGAACCCAAATTGAATCACTCTAATAACAAAATGATTAGGTTATTATCTGTTAGACAATTTTTTACATACAATACATAAACAAAAATAGTTAAATCCATTATAAACTCTAACATAATTGAATGAAATGTTAATCATATGTTAGGAAAAAAAATTAATATCCTTCACAAACAAAGATGATGACCCTAACACGAATCTTACAGTCGATCCTTTACAATCATGGTTGTCATGAAAGAAGTAAATCCTCACATAGACAAGTCCACATGAGAAAAATTCCTAGATCAATAATAAAATAACAATTATGCAATACAATAATATTTTAATGAGAATATCATTCATTCGACATTTCAATATTAGGTGAAATTGTTCTCGGTAATATAAATGACAATACATACTGCTCTCATCAATAGAATTCGAATCTGAGATAATTTCTTCTTCATTCAGTAATCATTTTGGAAAACTACCGATGGTTGAAACCTCCATGGTTGTAAAGTGATCCCACATACTCGAAAACTCCAAAGTAATGTGTAAAACATTATGGTCACGGTATAAAACTAATGTGGTTTAATCACAACCCTGGATGCTTCCCACTAGGTTCTCCAAGCATGGAAACTAGTAAATATGCATTACCTAGTGAAATATGCTGCTAAGCTAGTGGTCCTCATCTTCACTACCAACCACTTAAAAATATTGTCCTTGGATTGTGACAATTTCCACCTTCATTCTCTTGTGAAGGTTGACCATGGAGTCAAATAAAACTCCCTTTCTTTTAAGGTCGTGTTAAGGAAGGGACATGTCAATATTAGCTGATAGAACCATCACAAAGGTACCCATTAATCATGTATAGAGGGTACCACATTACATGTTTATACCTCTTAATACCATGCATGGGTGACAAGGAAGAAACATAGGGATAGGATGTTGATGGATACCCATGAGTAGACTTATATCTCAACTCGCACTGATGAAGCCTTCCAAAATATTCTAACAGAAACCAGTGAACATTCTCATATTCATGATCACTTGAAACAAGTCTTGGGTAAACGTATATTAGTAGGAAATGGGGGAGAATTATATTCCTACACCCATTAATGTAGGCTGTTAGAATATTCTAGTGGCACAAAGAGGAAAAAAAATGGGATTATATCCCCCTTAAATCAAATACATATAGCAGTATGTTCTGGAGATGGAAAATATGAAGGCATATATCCCTATACAATCTTTTCAAAAATGCCTCTATATTATAGTAACAGTTGTAGAAATCTACCAGCATATTCCGGAATTGGTATGGATATAGAGATAGGAACATTCTCTTATCCCAATATCCAAGCTAGATCAATAGTCTGAACATTATGAACAACTGGGTACTCTAAATAAATCTCACATTCTTGATATCATCTAGTATTATTATAACCATATTCTAGTAAATGAATAGTCATTGGACCGGGCTCATACTCTTGTTCCAACTAATGCTTTCCATGTGAGAATGGCACAGGCCTTAGGACAACAAAAGATTTATTTCAAAAAAGTCTGCAACTATATTCTAGAGGGTCAGGATTAGACTCATATCCCAATTCTACCTAAGGCTCACCAAGTGAGAGGGGAACAAAACTTGGGATGGGCACATATTTTTTCCAATGAATTCAAGATTCATACACCAGAGGCCTAGGATCTGGAATATATCAATATTCTGGCTAGGACTAACCAGTTTATAATGTAATAAGCCATAAGACATGCTCATATTACTTTCATTGAATCTGCATGACATAATCTAATAAATAATGGAATCTAGGAGCATAATTATACATCCACCGAAGAAAAAATACACCAGTATCATTTCGTGGAAAATAAAGTAGGAGTCTCATATCCCTTCACCCATTTCGGTTAATCATCGGCATGTTCTTTCCAAGAATTAATATTCGAATTAATGTTATATTATTGATCTGTATAGGTATCACAATGTGAGAGAGGTACATGCCTAAGGGAAAGTTTATATCCCTACCATGAAATACATGTGGTATATCCCAAAGGCTCAGGATCGGGATCATACTCCCATTCTGACTGAGGATCACCCTATGAGAATGGAATATGCCTCGGGACAAGATCATATTCCTATCAATAATGAGACATCTCATTGTTATATTCCATGAGCTTCTCAGTAGTGTGATCATATTCCTTTAGAACTAGACAATTATAGTCATGTTCTAGAACCATCATATGGTAGGCTCATATCCCTTTACAATTCCAAAAGTAATATCATCATATGCACCTTTGATGTAGATAGAGACCCATGTTTTCAATCTTTTTAGTGCTAATGTCCTTTAGGTCATTCCAGACACATTCCAAACACTACAAGGGCCAGTAAAATATTCAATTGGATAAAAATTCATTTATTACAATGATATTCTTCCCCATGGTATTGTGGATATGGATCGCATTAACTCTAGTCATAACATCCACAATGGTCATCCTTCCCATGATGATATCTCCCATGGATTACAAAGTCATACCCTTTTCCTAAAACCCTTATATAGTGAGGTGTTAAAAACTCTAACACAATTTTATATAGAGGTTCTCAAAACATATGGCTCAACTACATATGGTTTCCCATCAACATCCATCATCACTCCACATGGTTTAATACGTGATCCTTAGAATCATAATCTATGGTCTTACTAGATGGATGTGTGTAGGTCTGATTAAGAGTATGTAGATATTGAAATATAGAGAGAGATAGCTTGAAACAACCTCCCCATCATGTTATTTCCTCTTTCAACATCTGAATATGTGATCCCAGTTGAGCTATAAAATGAATGCAAGCCTTATCTAAAATATTATATGTGGGAAACTCATCAGAAAATAAAGGCATGATATCTCCCATATCTTGGATTTGAGTTTCAACATCAAAAAACAATATTATCTATTTTTAGAAAGACATGGACTCTATCTTCATGGTTTGGGATCCAATACTGGAAATCACTATGAAAACCAGCAACATTCTTTCCCCTACTGAATCATAACCCTCTAGAAACTAATCTCTGAAGCAACATCATGAATCTTTATTTGATAATGGTGAGAATAAGGGGCATTACACTTTTCTAGACACCTGAAATAATATAACACCTCAAATTCAATTTCTTGAAATGTTATAGACATTGAAGAAATTTGGGTACTACATAATTCTTATAAAAGATGGCCCCTAGAACAGAATTCCACCACATAAACAATGCCCAAAAATCATGAATAAATATGATATGATTTCCAAAAAATAATTGAACTGGGACTTATTAAGAAATGAGAATACATTTAAGTAAATGAGAAATAAGTTACAATCACCTAGAAAACTTCCTGTAAAGAATGTTTCTGATCGTCGGAGGAAATCATACCTAGATACTACCCAATAATCATTTTACCACATCAAAAAGGTTGTGGTTGTAGCTTCCCAAGCAATCATCTAAGAGTTGACAACCCCCCCCAGACGAGTGGAATATCTACCACTACCTCTACCCCTCATATCATCAATTCAAGAGAGGATTTTGGACATATCGTCAATAAATATAGACAAACCCTATTCCATTGGGCATTGTTATTTATATCTCAGTCAAAATAAATTGTTTTTTTCTCCTAGAGAGGGTCCTATGGACATCAAATGTGATTCCAGATCAACCCCATTCCATTAGTATGTGGAATTTATATCTTCAGAGCCATCATAGGAGATGTCATATCCAAACTATAATTATTGGATCCCCAACAATAGGACCAATCATGGCCAATTGTGGCCCCAAATAACCCTCCTCATGTAGGACTAGAAGAATTTTTTCACCATAATCAACACATTGAGAATTAGATATCTTCATGTTGGGAGGGAAAGATAATTTTTCAGCATCCCATTAGTTCCTTCCACCGCATGACAACCCTCTTTTGGTTAGGTCCTCTTTGGAAAAAACATCCAGAAACTCCCTAAAATTAAATATTCATATACTAATATGGGAGGAGAATATAAGAGAGTTAATCATATCACATAGGGGTCATAAGAAAAAATGACCTGATATCGACATGGGATCATAGAATCCAGGGTGAAGGTACTATAGATACAGCTCGTTTCATTTAAATTAATTGTATAAACACCATTTCATGATACACATTTATGAATTTCATCACCTTAAACACAATATAAAGTGTTGATGAAGATGAAAATGCAGAGGGAAACAACATAGAAAACATACCCAGAGAGGATGGTGATCTGGATGAATCAACTGAGGCTGCACACACCTGGAACAAGATAAGACTCCAAAATTTGGAACCTCAAAATATGTATTTTTCACCTCTATAGTGGAACACTACAAAAGATAATGAAAAATATGTGGCTATATCCTAATAACCACCCAGAAGAGTTGAGGTTCCTCCTATGGAAGATTATCTATCACAATATGATTTTGAAATATGATCTCTCTAAAAATTCAATTATGATTAAAATCATGGAAATATCCTTATAGGGTATCGTCTTCAGGTTGAGAAAAATATACATCCTCTTATAATATATGATCCTCATTAAATATTAGCATCTAAGTGTTTGACTAGCTATAAATATAGGAATCTAGTCTACATTGATGAGTAAGTTTAAAATGATCATCACTTCCCTCTATTTCTAAGATAGTTTCTCTATTGTCAGGGTAATCATATAATCCTAGGAAAAATTGAGAAATAGTGGGAGACAAAGGTGGGGCCACCTAATCCAGACTCACTTACTCCATATAGATTGTAGATGGATTTGATAGTAGTTCCTAATATGATATTTAAATCATTGAGTTTCTTGCTACTCAAATGGAAGCCATGGAAGGGGGCTAAAATTTCATGTAGTCTGAGAGGAAGCCAAATCTCGATAGTTCGGATGACACTTTTCCTTTACCCGATTTCATAAATATTACATTCTCTACCTTTGGTAGTGTAAGAAACCCTAACCAAAATATCACACTTAGTATCCCAATGTGGGCTGAGGATGTGCCCTCAAAATCAATAGGAGGTGACAACGTTCATTTATTTTATATAGATTATTATACATAAAACCATTATTTGGTACAACAATCTTTTAGTAGGATTTGTTGCCTGATGGTAATACCTTCATCATCCGTTACTTTGTCAATTCATCTCCATAATAAAAAAATTTCCATTCACAACCTAACGAACTACAACCTATGCGAAAATTATAGGGTGCCAGAATTCATAGGCATGTGGAAGGGTTTAACACATTCACACATCATCCATATCTCATAAGAGAAGATAATATAACACTATTCTAAAAATGCCCGAGATGAGTTGCAGCTGCCTCTAATTTCGATGAAGTATCTATGTCAGTTTTGTGACTTCGTAGAAGTGGGACAAATCTCCAAGACTCCATTTGGGGAACTCAATGTTAATCTTCACTCATTCCCACATCATAGGGGAAGAGTGAAATCCCCCTAGGGCATCATTCATTCCCTATAGTTCTGTACAAAAAATAAAATTTATAAAACTCAGAAAATCCTAACTCAATGTGTTTTACATCTTATGTATGAGTTTCGAACCCACAAGGATGGTCCATATGAAATAAATTAATTAAGTAATTCAAAATTACAATTGATTGGTTGTTTGATAAGGAAAGATAAATAACAGTAGGAATGAATGTTTGGAAATTCAATATTGGTGGAATGAAAAGATTATTGATTCCAGGATCATGTGCTAGATATTTACATGAAAGAGTACTTATTCAGGCTTTTGTAGGAATTGGGAAATCAAAGATCTTTGGTCTTGTTATCTTATCCTAATCCTACGATTCGACCATCAGAATGGTCATCTACAAGATTCAATCAAATGGATTGGTGACCCAAAACCATGTTTCAAAATAACTGACCTATGTTGTGAAATGGTCATACACAAAATCAATAAATAATTAATTTTATTATAATGGATAACCTCTGAACACAATAATCATCATGAAATAAAAAAAGAGAATTTATTCAAATTGATAAATATTTTTCAGCAATCCAAAACATGAATCATAATTAAAAACAATCACTAGAATCCCTTCCTCTACAAATCACATCATTTGGCACTAAAAGACTACTCGCTCATGATGATAGTGATCAACATGGGTTCACGATGAGTAATGGTGTTGAAGAAGGGCTCCAAGTCATCCAGTGGTTATCCCTTGGTGTCTCTTGGGCTTCGTCGGACCTAGAGTTTCTGGGATGGGTGGGAGAAAGTCTACGTTTATATGAAAACTCTTCCAAAACCCATAGCCTATTTTGCCTATATTTTCTATGCACATCTATGTCATAATGTCTTGTACCTTGGGTACAAGACATGTACATCAAATCCATTTCTTCCTCTACCATGTTGAATACTTGGAAACATCGTTAGATGGTTTTACAATCATCACATCAGGTACTGTAGGATCACGATGTGTACATGGATTTCACATTGTGTATGATCTTCATGACCTATCCCACGCAGATCTACATCACTTGAAATGGTCGTAATGTGTACTAGTGATACATGATGTGTAGTGAATTTTTCATTAGTTTTTATCTTTTCTTCTTTCTAAAAAATTCTGTATCGTGCTACTTCACTTTTCTCGCATCCCAAAGGGTCATTCGAATCATTTTTCTTCTACATTTGTTTTTTAAATATTCTTAATTTTCTTCCATTAAACACAAACACATGTAAATTAGTCCCAAACATGACAAGAATAATCATTTAAATAAATATTTTGAAATATTAAAACACATAGATATATATTCCTGAAAAAAAAAATGTATCAAATCAGCCCTTCGTTCCCCTTCACTTCGCTCATGGTGTAACATAGTATTTTTGAGAATGAATACAAGCTTAATACTATAGAAAAATTTACAACACATCATATATCACCAGTACACGTCGTGACCATTTCAAATGAAGTTAATATTTGTTGTACATATCATGATGATCATACACATCATAAAATCCATGTACACATCATGAGACACCATTACACGACGTGATGGAAGTAAAAAAAGTGGACAATGTTTACATGGATTCAATGATGTAGATGAAAAATCAAATCTGATATACATGTCGTGTACCCCATGTGAAAGTCATGACGACAACGACACATAGAGAAAAAATATGGAATGTGGACTGAGGGTTTTTAATTTTTCCTTATTCCAGAAATCCAAGACACTTTGGGACCACTAATGGCCAGGTGACACCATGGGACAACCACTAGCCAATATGGAGCCTCCCACTGAACCTGGCATGCCTCGCATGTTGAATTTCAAACCAATAAATCGTTCTTTTATTTATCTTTCCTTCCAAAAAGACCAGTCAATTTCAATTTACAATTTCTTAATTAATATAGAACATAGGGACTCTCCTTATGGGTTCGACACTCAGACTTACCAAGTAATACACTTTGAGTTAGGATTGTCTCAGTTTTACAAATCATATTTTTCCATAGCATCATAGGGAACTAATGATGCCCTGGGGGCTGTCAAAGAGGATATGCAATTTATGATTTTTAGTTTTCAGACTCAATCTAGTTTTGGTCCCATACAAACACCAAGGTAGAAATGGAAGCACTCGAAACCTCTTATCGAGTGAAAAAAAACAATAGAATCACCCTCGACTAGAAGCTTTGAGAAAATAGGGTCACCCAGTATTTAAGGAATGGATGAATACAGAATATTCAATCCAAAATGAACATGTACCTAATAGTTGTTTGGTATACATAGACAATAACATGATAAAGATACCGCATCCCAGGAAACTAGATGAGGTCGTTCTTACTAACCTTCCTGACTATTTCCCTTCTCATAAAATCCCAGTTCAAAATATCTAGGAATTATTTATATATGAAGATATCCTTTCTAGGAAAGGACTATTTTGGAGAGGTGGTGTTGGATAAGTCCTCGGAGCATGTGTACATCATTAACGTTTCCCATTCAAAATATAATGATGGTCTGTTGAAATTCTTTCATAGGCATGTGTAGAAGTTTGACAACTGTGTGACTTGGAAAATAGTGGACCAAGCCCATGTTGCACTTAGAGAATAGCCATGTAGATCCAAAATAGATCAAACACCTAAAAAATTAACATCAAATATAAATATCATATGTGGGAGCGACATTCAAATGATGGAAGAAAAAAATAGGATGACGTGGGCTCTAGTCCAAAGCAAGCTCTAACTCTTATAGACTTTTTCCTTACAATATCTTTAGCATGGGAACTACCCCACCAAATAGTATCCTCATTGGTTGAAGAGGTAATATTTTGTTATGTTAATGTTATATACTTTACAAAACCCATATTTAATGATGAATATGCCTCTGAATTTTAGTTTCCTACACATAACCTTGGAATAAAATGTTGCATACCCAAGAGAAAAGGATACAGTTGATAGTATAGGTGTGGTATGACCCAATATATTGATCTCGTCCCCATATATAATATATATATAGTTGAGACCCATGGTTAGGAACTCCAACATTCCTAAAAAATACATAATTTTTTCTTGTAACATTCCAGTGTTCATCCTCCCCCAATTGTCTTACATGATCACCTAATGGTCGTACGATTTTCTGATCAGGCTAGACAACATTGAAGGATGGTTTTACCCATGATTCTGTCAAATGATAATCCCATGACTCCTACACAAGAACCAATCATATAAACCTGTAGTGCATCAATTCTGGAAAAATATTTCTCAACGAAACCCCATATCCATAAATGACGAACTTTGTCACAAAGGTATGGCATTCTGAAAGAGTAACTGTTTTTCTACCAAATCTCTAAATCCATGATGCACATTATATTTCAAAATTACTAAAGTATAATATCATTTAATCCATATAAATTCCATAGTAATTTTATATATAAGTTAGTATAGATGAGACCTATCTAGTGAAGACCATGTTAGAAGAGTTCAATGTTTCCATCTCGTTAATATAGAATGATTAGGATGAGGTAATTTAGGGGCACATAAAAACCCTATATGTTTCGAGAAGACTGAAAAATGTCAACATTCAAAGGTCTCTGATTGAAAATAGATTTTGGATCAATCTAATCCTTATTAAAGCACTTTGTTGTTTGGGATATAGCAATGGGGATTTGTATCGCACAATGAGAACATTCAAGGAAATGATTACTCTATGTAAAGGCCTATTTGGATGAGAAAACTCAAAAATCAATTTGGGGATCTCACATGTGAAATTGATTTTATAGTTTTCCAGAAAAATACCGAATAAAATTTTCTACTCAGATGTCCCTGGATATATAGCCACATGGATTTACCTTCAAAAGTTCGTCAATTTCTTAAATACCCCATCGATGGAAACGTCGACACGAAACATAAAGATAGATCTTTTTTTCAAAACATATGATGCCACATATCCTAAATCAATTTTTTAACAAAAGGGAGGTAAACAATAAAATGTGGTTGATGATAAAAAATTTTCAGCTTCCAATGTCTTGGAGATAACCCCTAAAAACCAATGGAGTAAGCTTTCAAATGACTATGTTCTCCCATAAATTTAGTTAAGGTGTTATCCATGGTCTAAAAGATCCAAGATCATCATGACCTCAGTGATAGGGTAAAAAAATTATGATATGGAATCTCTCTACAAATAATCTCTAGACTAGGCCTGATAATATCTTTTTTTAATTACCACCCTCACCCCAATAGTGATGGAGAAGCTCCCATATTTCCATCTTCATCTTAAAATGGCTCTGAAAATTCGAAATTAGAGGAAGATGAGGTTGACCTTAGAAATGCCTCTCACATATTTCTGGAAGGTGTCTCCACCACCATTGATGAGAATACACAAATAAATATGGTTATAGAAGAAGTCTTGCATCCTCCTCTGATTAGTGTCACCAATATCTTCGAAGATAAATTGAAGTACATTGAATTTCCCAAACCACATCGATATGTGTTCAATTAGAACTATATACAAATTCATGTACAAAATCTAGAAGTGGAAACACACCATCAAGGCCTCCATGAAGATCACTACGGCTTCAATACGGTATCCAAGAGGAATCAACCCTCTCATTCCACAAATATAGATGTGGAATTTGAAAAGTTCATCACATGCATCTTTTTCATAGATTTGTAATACCCAAGATGGCTTGCTAACATCATCCTAATAAAGAAAAAGAATGGGAATATTATGATATGCACTAATTTTAGTGACCAAAATATGTACTATCCAAATTATTATTTCCCATTCATGATCATAGAACACTTTATTAATGAAACTACTTGATTTTAAGACCATTCCATCATGGATGGGTTTTCATTGTACAATCAAATAAAGATAATCCATAAAGATGAGTAAGACTCTACCTTAAAAGTTCCTTATGGGATCTTTTAATATCAGTTCATTATAATTGGGTCACTTAATTGTGGGAAAATATACCAATGTTATATTCATAATATAATTTATCTATTCCTGGTAAGGATAACGGAAGGTTATATCGGTGTCTTAGTTGTTAAATCCCAACAATGATGTGATCACTTAATGGATCATCATACAGTAAAAAACAATGTGTGAAATCATAATCTAAAGATGAATCCCCTGAAATGTGATTTTCGGGGATAATCAAGGAAGTTACATGGCATTGTGGTATACCACTATGGCATCAAGGTAGAACCAGATAAGACTAGAACTATTTTAGAAATTTCACCCATCATAAATATCAAATAACTAAGGGGATCCAAAGTGATCCTCACCTGTATTTGTATATTCATATCCAAATTGGTTGCTAAATCTATCCCCCATCACTAGGATAATGAAGAAGGTAATCACCTATCAATGGGATAATGGGTACCAAGAATCCTTTAAACATCTCAATAAGGGCCTACAACACCAACTTGTTCTGATGTCTATGGTTGAAGGGAGGCCAATAATAATTTATATTTATTCCAGTGAATGATCTTATGAAACCCTACTCACATCAATAAATTATTGTGGTAGTGAGAATAGTATCTACTAACGTAGTAGTACAATGCTATGTATTGAGACAAAAATCTATGTTGATGAGATGAACTTCCATGCACTAATATTTGTAGTTCAAAAATAGATGCATTATTTACAGCACCATGAAGTCCATACGGTCTCTTGTGTAAACTCACACAAGTATATACCTAGAATACCTATGTTGAATAGGAATTTTTCCTAATAGTTAGTAATTATTCAGCAATAAAACATTCATTTTGTATCATATAAGTCAAAAAAAATGAAATCCCTCGCTAATTTTCTCATATCATATTATCAACCATAGAATGCATTAGTGGACATCAAGCCTCAAGATGGGGAGGCACAATATAAATATGACACTCCCCATACATGGGTGATTTAATTTGTTGGTCCCTCTAGATGTCCTATCAAAATAATGGATGGAATACATGAGGCTCAATCAGGTTGGCCTGGGGATTGTATTTGTCTCCCATGACAAAGAATTTTATCCTTAATTTTTTTCACAATCTGAAGGTTGCACAAACAAAGAGGGAGAATACAAATCCCACATCGTTGGGTTAGAACTATCCCTAAAACTATTCATATCATACCTAAATATCCATGAGGTTTCGAAACTAGTGATAAAGTAGATCACTAGAGAATTTAAAATTAAAAAATTGGAATTGGACACTCTCACAAGCTACATTAGGGGTTTGAGACCATATTTCATTATTTTCCCAATCACATAATGCTTAGGCTGACATATTGGTTAATGTAGCCACTTTCCTAGTGGTCCTTGATCAGTAGGATGTAATCTCCCATATCACACATTAAAGAATGTCCTTTTCAACCATCATATCTAATATACAAGAAATCAATTAAGTCAACACCAACCAGGAGCATGATGAACCAATGACCACCCCAAGATGGATGTATCCTATAATCAGTTATCTCTAGAATATGACTCTCCTAATAGACCGAGTCGAAAGGTAGAATATTTGGCATCATGTAGTGAACATCACCCTACAATATGGTCTAAATGAGAAGAAATACCTCTACAAGTGAGTACTTGATGAAATCATATTCAGATAGATAGTGTTATGATGTATTCATACCAAAATAGAGGAATCCCATGCATGCTCTTATAACACCCATCAATTTAAGACAAATATATCTTCCAAAATCAAAAGGATGAAATATTTTTAAGAAAACATGATACAAGATTGTGTGGAATTCCCCAAGAAATGTCAAACTTACCAAATCCATGAAAAACCCCATCCATAAACCCTTAGAATTTATATATATAGCTAAATATTCTTTTGAATTTTTCCATTTGGGAATGGATTTTGTGGGGTCATATCTTCCAACAATAGAAAAATATTTAAATTACATCCTTACTTCTACTGACTTCTTCACCAAATGGGTTAAGGAAATATCAATCATAGAAGTTGAAATGAAGAAAATTATCATATTAATAGTGTCTTATATCATCACCAAGTTCTGTGTCCATTTCACAATGTTGACGGAAAACATCACCAACATCTATTCTATAGAGTTAATGAAACTATACTTGGAGGACATTATTAAGTCCAATCACTCATCTCACTATCATGAAGTAGAAAATTGATAGATAAAGGCCTTAAATAAGTCTCTCTTGAACCTACTTTAGAGATAGTAAATAAGGATAAAAATTCATTGTCAGGGAAGATCTGTTTTTGCATTATGTTTCTACCGTACAACCACGTGTAATGCTACATAAGAAATGTCATACTCATCGGTGTTCACGACTGTAGTAGCTTTACCCATAAAGCTCCAGGTGCCTTCAATCTGAATATCCATTTTTTGATAGTTTTCATATGATGATAAATAAATAAAAAATATCTTCATGAATTTGATCTTCTTAATGAGAACAAGTATCATACATTGCACAACCATGAGGTTCATCATAATCGGATCAGATGGGTATTCAATAATAGGGTTTTCCTATGTTCATTTCTCTTAGAATAACCGGTTTTGGAACATGTATACCTAAAAATAAGTGGAAATAAGCCACTTAATCTATAACTCAAATTGGAAGGACCTTATAAGATACATTTGATTTATCACAATAGAGATTACTCAATGGACACAATGGGTGGAAGTGTGTTACACCCCCCCCCCCCACCAATGAATAGTTTCTCAATAAATACTTTGTCTATGTAAGATTAAATGGGAATCCACATCAGTCTATGTCCCATAATTTGACCCAGTTACATGAAGTTAAACTATAAAAATTTGAACTTGGTCACATGAAATTAAATTGTCCAAGAAATTATTTATGCATGATGTTAAACTGTATGGATGACTTTCTTATCATACTACATAAAAACTACATGGGTTTGTAAACTATGTGTGGCTTTAATCATACAACCAAAGGATATGTAGTGACACCTTAATATCTAATCTTGTTCCTAGAAACAACATTTCTATTCATTCACATCAGGTGACCCTCATTCTTAATACATGACATAAAACTATATGGATCCACAATATACCTTTACTCCTTCATGTTGGGTGATCGACATCCTTACTAGATGTCATTAAAATACACAAAAATGTTCCTTTATGCGTGAAATTAAACTATAAAAATTTTATAGAACTACTTAAGGCTAAATTTTCATGTTCAATGAGATACATAGGGATTTATAAATACTATGACTTTACCTATCCACAATATGATTAAATATACCCATATCCTCTCATGAACTACCACTGCATACTGATAGGAACCCTTGTCATTCTTTATTTCTCACACTGAGCATATCTCACAAGAGATTAGGAGTTTAATTAAGGGATCCTCCAGAAAAAAAAAGAATTTAATCTTATTGTAGGCTCCTCATGGTCCTTAATTCATGACCATAAAAGTAATACCATCTTTATCTACCACATCATGTTTAACTACATGATTGGCTCCCCTTTCATGACATAAATTTGTACATTCCTATGAACATCTCACCTAGAGGACAATATTTATTGGTGTTGGTCTCCTTGAACACCTCCATTCAAGAACTTCATTTGACTTGATTCCTAACATCACCGAATACATTGTGACACGTGAATATTCAATCCTTGGTCCAATCCTCACAAATATCAAATTGGTCACTCTCTACGTATAGGAAAGACATTCATAGGAAGTTCATTCCATAATAACTACGTGTGGGTTGATTTTTATTCCAATGAGATACATAGTAGTTCTTGGATCTCAGGTCTTAGGTCTAGCAATAATAAAAAATCAACCAATACTTTATATGGATCAGACCTATGTAATGAACCTTCTATGGACTATTTTTGCATTGATTCTCATTCTCATGAGATACGTAGTGATGCTCGGACTTCCACCTTTGGGCCTAGAAAGAAATGTTTTTGTTCTTTCAGGTTAGCTCATCTTTATCCTCACCGTACAACATTAATATACATGGTATTTCAAGAAATATGTGTTACATTATTCCTAAAATTATAAGATACATATTGATTCACATGTATTCAACTAGGTCCAATCTAAAAAAATATTGAAATTAATCCACTATGAGTATAGGCCAGACCTACGCAGGGATGTTATTATTCTAGAACTATATTTGGATTAATTAATATTTTCATTGAATATGTAGGGATTCACATATTTCCATTTTCGAGTGTAGCCATTATTCCCTTTTTCATGTCACGGTTCCCACATCCTTTCCCCATGATGTTAAATTTCACTCTTCCTCAATAATTAAATGTCTCATGATTTCTATCATCATAGGAAATGTAGTGAAATCTAGATCTCTAATATGGGGCATAACTGCAATAGTAAAAAGGAAACAATGCACATCTCTACATATAGGCTATACCTGTACAGTGTTTCTTCTTCAAGATCCATGTTTGTCTTGATTCATATCATCACAGGATACATAGTGTTGTCCAGATTTTTTATCAGGAGCCTAGACACAATAATGAATGCAAGAAATGTTCACCTTCATGAACAAGCCCAAACATTCGAGTGTTACCCATTAGAGAAATATGGGTGTCTTGATTCCTATCATCATGGGATATGTAGTGATGTCTAAATCTCCAATCATGGGCCCAGCTGCAACCAATGATAAGAAATTCAAACCAACATCATAGGATATGATTCAAACCAACTCCATTTTTCTATATATGTTCACGGTCTATGTATGAATGTCTTATATACTTAACATATATGGAAAAAAAATTCACACTGGTTCCTACATCCTTACCATATGGCATTAAACTACAAGTAAAATGTATTGTTTGCATGATATTCAAAAAGAAAAATAAGATCATACTAACAAAATGTGGATAAATCGAATGTTGTATATCCTTACTGCATGATGTTAATCTAAACGAAAAACGTCCCTAGTAAATGATGATTAGTTTCACAGACCATAAACCATTTTTAAAACTGTATCAATGTACCACAAGAGTGTTACCCCAGTCATCCATAGGATGGGGTGCTTCAAACATCATTTCAAGTCACTTGAATCCATAAATCAGACTTTATGTCCTACGTTCCATTGATCACCAAATCATTACATGGCCCTTGTAAGAGACACTCGGCCTCAAGGGACCCTTTTCATGGCTATGTTTGTTACATATGGATCTTTTATATGGCCTTATGGTTGTAAACCAAATGTTTCACTCGACATAACGGGATTTATGATATTTTTGTGCCATGAAATCAATATAGAATAACTAAACTCCTAAATGTCTTCTGAACTACTCTATGTCTGATTATACCATATCATTACTCAGGAACTGAGAAACTCAATCCATGATTTACAACATCTTCATCTCAAACTTAGAAGGATGTTGGGGTAGTCTTGACCCTAGTTATCCTAATTGGTATCATGTGTATCGCACTACTTATTAGTTCAACATACATCATGACATTAAATTTTATGCACTTTGGTCAAAGTTGTATGACCAAAAACTATATACTATACTTGCCTAAATTGCAAGACTAGAATCATCTATCAATAGAGACACAAAACTTTTCAGTTTAGAAACCCTCAAAAGGTGGCCTGAGTAAATTTCAACTCTTCACATGCTAAACTCTTCATCTCTAGAGTTATGGAAAATAAATTATAGCACAGATTAATAATTCATAAAGCTCATAGGGTCTGTATTCTAACCCTGGTAAAAGACAATATATGGAAGCTTGTCTCCTTGGTTTAGGAAAAATATAGAGTAATGAATTTTCATATATCCTTGCCTTGATAACAAGTTTTCTAGGTTTTGACATAAATTTTGGGGTTCATGAACCCTTCTGGATATTACACATTCCATAAGTCAACCATCACGATGCAGGTGTCTTGGATCACCACAGCATTCCATGGCCCCTGGAAAGAATACCAAGCTTCAAGGAACCCTTTTCTTGACTATGAATGTATGTTTATGACACCTGAATATGTGGATATGGTCATCAACCCAATGAATAACACTGTAAAAATGGATTTGTGATCCTTGTTATCCCTATCATCTATGTAGAGGAAGCCAACACCCTATAGTGTTTTTGGTCATCTCTAGTACAATATTCTCATATCATCCTCCTAGACCGAGCACTTTCGAACCTGAATTAAAATGTTCATACCAAACCTTTCAAGAGGATTTTATATCCACGTTGCTACATCACTATGTTTTTTACCCATTCTCAAACAACTAATGTGAAACTCCATTCCAAAACCTTTGGGGTCTCATGCCTTCTAACTCGGAACCACATGACATTGGGATCATGATTTACAAAATGAGAGAAAAAACATCCCAAGGGTGATATAATACTTCTTGGATAGCTACCCTCCCATACCTAACTTCATAATATAGATATTTTAGTCTTCACAAAACTTTCATGGACTTCGGAAAGTAGTAGAGATCATATTTTTCTTAACCATGCAACAGATGCAAAAGGCCCTTGAACCACAAACTAAATGAATATCTACCTTATAATAAATGATATTTTCTTTTTATGATCCCTAGAAAAAACTTATTTGGACCCTCTTACCTCAGATTGTTATTGGTCATCCCCAATAGGTCTTCTCCATCCCATATTCATATACTCAATCTTTTGGGTTCTAACATATATCACCAATACTACTATTATCTTGGGGGACCATGAATCCCATGTATTACACCCACAATATATACTACACCTATAAATATTCCATACCCCATTAAAATACATGGATTCAAGAGTCCCATTTTCTGACTATGTATTTGTTCCTATGGCTCTTGTATATGTGTCAATGGTTGACAACTAAATGATTCAATCTATTAAAATGGATTTTTGAACCATGTAAACCATGGAAATACCATATAAGAACCTAGTACCTCAATGTGGTTTGGTTCATTCATGGAATGTCTCTACAATATTTTATTATCATCATTTGGGTCTGAGCTAAAATACCCTAAACTGAAGCAATTGTAGGCCTGGTTGAAAAGACACAAACTAATGTGATGGAAGGTTTGATATTAAAGACCCTATACTAATGAAATTGATGGTCCAATATAAATACCATAAAATAAATCGATCGAAACTCTAAGCTAAATGAACATAAATAAAGATATATAAGTTCTGATCTAGAAGACATTAAACTAACATGATAGAAGTTCCAAGCTAAAAGATCCTAAAATAAAGCAATATATATACTAAGATAAAAGTACTTAAACTGATGATAGAGAAGGTCAGAGCTAAAATACCTTAATTTAATTTGATAAAATGTCTATCCTAAAATAACCTTAACATAGTGGGTAGAATTTCTGATCTAAAATAACTTAATCTAATGTTATAGAATGTCTGCACAAAAAATCCTTAAACTAAATCGATATATTGTCCAGGATGAAAGAACATAAAATATAGCAATAGAAGGTTCGAGCTTAATGGCCATAAAATAAATAAATATATGGTCTAATCCAAAAGTTTCTCAACTAAATAAATAAAAGGTTTGAGAGAAAATACCTTAAAGTAATGTGATTGAATGTTCTAGGCTAACATACACTAGAATACAAAAATTGAATCTTAGACCCAAAAGATATTAAGCTATAGTATATCAGCAATTTAGTATTAAAGTTCATATATGTCCAAACATATGACAATAGAAAACATCAATATTCTCTCACCAATAATGTCTTATTCAGACAGACATGATAACACTATGTCTAGGAAATATATATCCCACCTAGGAAATCCATCAACAAATCAGCTGATCTCAATTTTACCAGAGTAAATTGTCAATTAAGAATAGCATGTTGATGGGAATTCCTGAGACTTTATCAAGAAGGAATCTATTAGAATTTTGGGATCAAAATCTAGGCATTCACATTTTCATGATACTGTAAATGTGATTCAAATTGTCTGTGATTCATATCAAAATACCGATATGCTATTCATATCATGAATGGGAGAAAAAGACGACATCAACAGAGAAGGTTCTATTAATTAATTCATTGATAATTATGGAAAGATATTTGAATCTCCAAATTTTGTATTCTCTCCATTAATATAAAAAATCTTGTTTACATCAAATAACAATAAGGTTCAATATATTAAACAAGTCAAATTATTGAGGGTTTAATGGGATGCATAGATTAAATGATGGAGTGCTACTCACCTTGCCTCCTCTGTTTCTTCCCTGGAAGAGAGATTCTCGACCAAACAAGTCAACTCCTCAACTATATTCAATTATGTTTCCAATAAAGATTATAATTTTTAATCTTTTAACCATAGATGAGTTATGATTTCTTTATGCCTCTATATTTTCATTGTCCATACATTTATATGAACTTGTAGTTTATGTAACAACTAGAGAACCTACTTAAATTCCTCTAAAGTACCCTTCACCAAACCATAAAGGGGATACTTTAAAACAAGATGATTCAAGTGTCATTCAACGGTGTCCAAATGTATCTGATTCAGAAAAATTTGATTCTTTATTTTAGATACTCATTATCGGTCAAAACAAATGCCCCCATGTCATGAAATAATTGAGAAAGGAAATCAAATTGGTCATAGAATATATCTAAAGGAGTCATACTAATCCTGAAATTAATATGATTCCATATCATCAAATTTTGTATTTGTGCCTCTAGGACCAGTAGTGAATATATGGAAGGGGGAGGAATAACTATTTTAGAAGGTCGTGAATAAAGAAAGGAGGCTGCATATGCTCCTCTCTCGATATGAGTATCAGCATTATCCTATAATAATGGACTAATTTCCTCAATAGATTGTCTATCACTATCAAGTTAGTCATAAATGGAATTATGGAACTTCCTAAAAATCATTCCCAATACATCAATAAATTTTATCATTTCAACGGACAAAAGGATTGGTGCGGAAAAAGGCATGTCCACATGATAGACTAGCTGGCTTAGCATGCTATCAGGATTAGTTGTTATCCAAGCATAGGCATAATCCTTGGTCAGTAAGGATGAAGGAGAAGAAGGATTAATTATGATCTCATCATCAATATCTTAATGTTCTAGCATCATACAAAACCTGGGGATGACCCCAAGATGCTTCTCTCCATATACTCTACCCAATGGATAGCGGGCCCATTATATATAGCCAAAATAACAAGAGAATCGATATAGTTTATATATCTTGAAGATTATTTTCTCATCCACTATAGAAATAAGAACCTTGTACCAAGAGAGATAATATATGACCTTTCATTAAGGGAATCCCTATTGTAAAAACTAATTTTCCCAACAGGTGAATAGTAAGGGGTGAAATAAAAGTTATCATATTATATTAGAACATTATTAACCTTATTAGGGATTAGAGACATGGTTCTAACCCAAGATATTTTTTTAGTCTGAGATATTCTAAGGCATCCAGGATCATAGTAGAATTTTAATATTTATAAAAATAGAAATTCTACTATTATCGTATGAAAACTAAACTAGAGAAGGACACATCTTGTATAATGGTTGACTCCTTATTGAATGTAGCATAGGAGTTGGTATGTTTGTGCAAGGAATGTAACTATCAAATTGAAGTGTATTTCATTCATAGGCCACATTTTTATCACAAATTCGAAGACAAATATCCCTAAAAATGCATCCATAGTTGGGAAAATCCATCCATTCAAAAACATGGCCATAAAGGCTACCATCATAAGGTCTAGGGAGGTCGTTGGGTTTATTCAGTATCCCCATCAGGTATAGTCCCTATCTTCAAAGATGGAATAATACAATAAAAAATATTGTGGACCTACTAGCAAGGGAACCTGTGATGGCATATATAATTTTGCTTCACCCCAATAAATAAATTAAAAATATAGATCTAGAACTTGAAGTAAATGGGCGTGTACATCATTATATCATTCCTCACACTCTTATTCACAATATTAAGCATTTCCTTCACCAAAACTAGAGTTTTAAAGGGATTATCCCAAACATTCATAGTAGGGAGGAACTCATAATACATATCAATGAGATGGGTAATCCATCCCTGTTAGTAGTTGTTCCATGAGAAAATTCCCACTTCGCCATGGGAAAATGGAATGTGTTTGTTCCAAGCCACAAACTACTAATTATTTCATGAAGGAGATCAGGATGGAGTTAAGATATAAATTTATAAATCCACATGGATTCAGAATGATGTAACCTATAGATTTGTTTAGAAAACACTATGAATCTTTTCTTGACAAATAAATTACATTCCAGTTCATCATAAAATTTATCACCAGGACGAAGATCACATTTAAAAATCCATTTTTTATAATTATTTTTCAGATTGGATGAAAATATACACATTTAATTCATGAGTGATAGGCTGCTCTGTGAAATCACACCCATCAGGACCCAATGAATTTTTTTCAAGTATATAATAAAAACCTGGGATATGATCTACAACCATCTTTCCATCCTCAAAAATTTTCATTTGGAAATACCGAGAAGAATTTGACACCCTAAAAAATGGAAGATTGAAGTAAGAAGGAGGGATGAAAACTTCTTCTATCAAACCAAACATTTATATTGGAATACGAAGAGATATGGGGATACCCTGAATCTTAGATTTGATTTACCTAGTTCAAATATCGTTATCAGAATACAATGATATTGATGGTTGGCATTGTGGTTTTTGGAAAAAATGGTGCTTTGATTGGATATAGATTATAAAACAAAGTGAGATTAAAAATCCATCTAAACATAACAAAGTGTTATATGTTAGAAATATAAAATAAAAACTATCAAAGAAAACACATAATTAAATGGGTAGCAACATGTTTCTCACATGAATCAATAAGGGATTCACAAATCAAACAATGAATTATTGAATCGTTTAACTCCCTATGATCAAGCAGGTTTCATAACCCTATGGGGAATCATAAAATCACATAACCACTTTGATCCTTAAAATTTCTTGAATAGGAAATGGTTATTTTAGTCACATGATAGTTAATCGATCTTGTGATCAAGCCGAAAGTTCCTGGGAATCCATCAATTAAATCACAATCCTCACAGTAGAAGTTAAAATAGTTACTAAAATATAGTTAATAGTTTGTTTTAATGGGTCCTAAGAAAAATCAATCTTTTAGAAGAGTCTTCGCAAAAGTAGACTCATGGTGTGGTCTTAGTATCGGGACTTTCATAGTAGAATTTCTAAAAACTAACTCCATATAAGAGTGGTGAGATAACTCTAGAGATGTAGAAATCCAGTTAATGAATCTCTCTCCCCTATTTTTAGGGATTCTCACAGAATATCTAGTGTCTTATGTAAAACCAAGAATTTCCCAGGACAATAATTTATATAAACACCAACAACTTAGGTACGAATTTTCTTTCCTCATAATCGATCCATCGCCATGTAGGCATCACTCTTGATAGGGGTAATTTTTTGATGCCTGCCAAATGAGCATTAAAAAATAAAGAAAAAGAATAAGATAGTGGATATGGGTATTCATTTCCCCATAATAGAAAAGGAAGGATAAGGTGGAGAAGAATCATGTATCTGGTATTCCTCTAAGATACATGAAATCATGTGACCATCATAGGTCTATAAAAAAGACCCATGTGTTGGAAAAATGCTCTAAAAGATCTTGTTAATTCCCATTGATGGTTCATTTTTCTCTTGAAAAGGCACCTCGGGAAACCATTGGACACACATAGGTTGATGGTTGAGCTCCCTCAAGTCACACGGTCTGTCAACAGGTAGGTGTTTGGAATCCCATTAAAAAATCCTTTGACAATTGGAAGAAACATTACAAATGGAATTGGCCTCTTGTGGTTATAAAACTCATGTGATGGATCCCTAATGGGGAGAATTATTTTCAATTAAAAAATTAAAGTATGATCATTAGACCCTTGGGCCTTTGTAAAATAAATTAAAGTAAATAAAAGGGGGTGGGGAAGGATCCACTCATGTTCGAAAATGCCTAGTGATGTTCCCCTAGAAACATGGAATACACTGTGATACCTTGGTAACATGTCCGTCTCATCTCGTAAAATCCCCCTAGCATTCCATCCAAATCTCACAAAGATCCTCAGGTAACCTCAAGAGAACTACAATCCCACTTTTTCTCTCTAAGAAAAAACATCTAAAATTTTCCATGTAATGCTCGAACACCCACGTAGAATCTTTATTGTTAACTAGAAGCATCCCCAAGTGGTAGAGTATTTTTCTTTGATATTAATCATTCAATCTCTAATGACTCTTGAACATTAATAGATAAAAAATTAAATAAAACATAAGAGGATATGGGAGACTCTCAAGTCCATAAAACCCTTGTGACATGCTATGGTCATCCAAAACATGGTCTCATGAGACTCCTTAAAAATTTATCATTATCTTGTGATGTCCCCCTAACAACCCATCGTGGCTGCATGAAAATTCCTAGAAAAGTCTCCTAAGATTACATGAATTTCTTTAAATAGGAACCCTAATCTCTTGATGGATCTGGGATATGTAAAATATAAAAATATAGATGACCTTCATCATGCCCACTTGATTCAAAAAGTACCAATAATTTGTGATCATCTAATAAATGTGGCATTTATGGGATGCGATTGTGGTCACTAAAAATCAGTTAGCACTATTGGAGAAATCCATAAAAGATACTAGTGAATACATGTGATGTTGAAGCCATTTCAAACTCTATTTTGGTCTCATTTAATATGTTTTGTTTAAAGAGGAGAACAAATGTGGTGGTGAGGCCAATAAATCACATATTCCATCATAAAAAATATGAGGACCAGAGACACACAAAGATGAGAAATAATCTCTATATGAGAAGTTTTCCCTCTTGCATCGAAGTGCTAGAGCACTATTCTTTGAGTGGTGGATCTCATTATCAGAATTTTTTCTATTAGGCAATATACTAGATTTAAACCGATGAATCCATGAAACATGCATAATAACTTCATGTGATTAATCAAATATCACATGATGGACTTATGGTAGGACACAATAATAACATCCTAGACCCCTGATAGATAATGTGTGACCTAAAATAATATGAATCTGAACAAATAAATGTCATTCACAGTGTAACGGATAGATAAAATACTAAGTGTGGGAGTCTTATGGAAAGAACAAATACGCTGCCCTCATTTTCATTGTGTGAAAAACTCAAGACACGTGATATCACTAAGACATATCACCTATATCATTCGTTGCTCCTTCGGAATATTGTTTGGGTCATATGAATCCCTTTGTGAATTTCAATTCCATTCACAGGGTTACACTTTGGTATTCCACACAATTTTCATGAAAACCTCTAGGCTCGACATTCATGCCATATGATTTACTTCATATGTGTCACCAAATTCATATGGAGGTACTGATTCATGATATATGAGTCTCATGGAAGCACTTGGGCATGTCGAATGGATCTCATGAATCTCTATAGTAAATTTGTATAGGTCTCCCGATGCCCTCCAGACTTGTCATACAAGACTTGTGCCGCCCTCTGAGACATGCCACATTGACCCTAAAAACACCCTCTATGTGTGTCATCTATCTCTTGAAATGACACTAGAGAATGTCATATAGATCATGTAACATCATCAAGGTAAGCTATCCAATTTCATGCGATCAATTCGATTATCACTTAGCCAGGTTCCTCACTATCATCTTTAAACGACATCCATGATCATGCAATAACCCTCGGACATGTCATCTAGGATATGTGACGTCCTCCATAAAAGTCAATTAGATCATGAAATTGTCTTTTGTAATCATATAAATACACTATTAGACTTGTCAATATGTTAATCAAGTCATGCCATGCTGACAATCTGTTCATTGCAGGCCAAAAATAAGGCCAAATCATAGGTCATCCCATGAATTGATGGACTTTTCCATCATCGGTGTATAAGCCCCATTTATAAGGCCAATATTAGGGTGTAAACACCAATCAACTAAACTACATTGACTCTGATAGATATTATAACCAATATACATAAGAAGTCTCATAAATGCCAGATCTCTATATTAACCTTGGATGCGTATTCCTAGTAAATATGTCCCACAACCATGAACAATGAGGGTCATCATTTGCTATCACTTTTTTCTAACACCATGCAAAGGTCATGTGGGATTATGGATTTAAACTAATCATATAATTTTCATCATAATAATCTATCAAGCAAGGTAATCCTATGATTTGATGACCTTGTCCATCCTCGATATATAATACCCAAATATGATAGAAAATTTAATGTGTAATCCCTGGTTAATGGAACTATGATGACTATAATTCATACTATAACCAGGATATAAAGTAGACCTCTAGAAGGTTCACACTCAATATTAACCTTCAAAGGGTGGTCATAGTGAATAAGTCCCACATCCAAAAATAATGAAATTAATTATTTATCATCTAGTTTTTATCAAGCCAGGTATATATCATGTGGGGGTAAGGAGTTGAAATAACCTGTTCATCCACACCATAAACCTCTACAAAGACAAGAGATATTTTAGTGTTTAACACCCAATCAATTGCACTATGTGTACTCTGCTTTCTGTGATACCAATGATATATAGGTTTCCTTCTTATGTCCCAAGATATAACTCAAATAGGTCTCCAACTTGGTGTGGTTATCATAATTTCCATGACTTTTCATGAATCTAGATCGAAACATCCCGATGGGTTAATCAATATGCCTCATCCCTCAGTGTACTGAAAATCCTAATGAACTATGAAATCTCTGATTCTCATCATAATCAGGATATGCGGGACATATCCCTGAGCCCCAAGATTCAATACCCCATGCTATAAAGAATCCATGTTTTTCTTTTCTATAATATGTTAAACGAAACTAGTTTATCAAATAGTGTGGGTTTTGATTCATAAAATAGCTAGGATATGTATGATGCCTCATAATGGATCAATCTCATTCTAGGAATATTAACTACATCTGTGAGTAGCAGAAAATTCCAAATCTCCATGTTCTACTAATTTATCACATAAGAATATACCCAATACAGGGGAAAGGGATTAAAACCTATGATACATGAAAATAGATTCACTAATTAGGTCCACATATCCTGTACATAATAGACACATAACCTTCAAATCGTTTTGTTAGGTTAATTGGTCACATTTTGAGATTATGAAGATATTCTTGAAAATATATTAATTCTATAAGAGTTTCCTAAAGAATGAAAAAATTTCCACCAAAAGGGTGACAATATCCCGACCACCCATCCTCTCAAAAAACGTGATTCCCCAAGCATCATTGGGTATGAAACCTGAGTCATCCACTGGTATCTGGAAAGCATGTCCATACCAATTAATAGATGGGGGAACCATGGGGATTTTCTATCGAAATAGTTTTTATTCAATAATTATCAATGAAAATAATAAATGTTTAAATTTATGAATTATTTTTATAGTATTTTATTAATTATCACAATTTAATTATTCGTGTTGTTTTGTGAAATTGAACAACAAATCAAGACAAAGGAAAGTGTTTTCATTTCAAAATTATTTTTTTGGTCCTAATTTCTTATTATGCACCTAGTTTCAGATTTTAAAAATATACTTCACATTTTTTGTGTCATATCATGAACTAAATTTTATTAATTTTAATTTAAGTCTTATTTAATGATTTTTATTTCTATTGGTCTATATTTAAATTATTCTCATATTCAATGGTTTTTTCTTAAATCAAATATTTTCAATGAGTAATAACCTCTACCCTTACCTTGTAATTATTCAACATCAAAATAACCCACCCTATTGTGTTGTTATTTTTCATATTTAGAAAATATATTCTAGTGAATTATTTTTTCTCACCAAATTCTTCTTCCATGATAAACCAATCATTTTTATGAAAGTAATTTTTATATCTTTTAATGGATTTTTTATTTATATGCATGTTTTTACATCAAACCAATGTTCTACATACCCTAGTGTTAAATAAAATAGTTTTTATCTATAATGATACTTATATTCTAATATATTAATTTTAAAATAATGTATGATTTGGTAAGCCTTTTTCGATGTTGGTTTTCAATAATGGTATTTCAAATAGTTTAAAAAGTTTTTTATCCTTTAATAATAAAATGTTTTATCTTCGAATACATGTTCATTTTTCAGATACATTATTTATTTAAAATGATATATTATTGAATATTATTTTCTAAAATAATATTTTTTTTAAAAAATAACTTCACATTTTAGAATATGACTTTTCAAAGTGAATAAATATTATTCTTTTATTCTAACAATAATATCTCTTTCTAAAAACTCTTTTTTGATTTAGAAAAAAAATTATATTTAAGTAAAAACTATTAGATTAAATTGAATTTATTTTTCTTAAATTAACCACAAAATGTTCCTTTGAAATAAATTTTTAAGGATATTTTGTTTTGGATATCAACCATTTACAAGACTGAGAGAAATTGTTTGGTACCATCTTGAATTATTGTGAAATCCATTTTGTTTCCCCATGTGTTTTCAGTATATGTTGAAGGATATATGCATTATAGAAGTGAAATGTATACATGAATATATGTGGGTTCTTATATAATCCCCCAATGCATTGGTTGAATAGGTATATCTCATGACACAAGTATATGATTTGTGGACATTTTTTTTGTCACAACAAGAAACATTGGTATTTTGTTTGTTCACTGCATCAAGAATTGTCATTTCATTTTTTAAGAACATTAAGTGTTGGAATGGTGTTTGATCCCATCATAAAAAATGGACTTTTTTTTATTAATAATGTTATAATTTCCCTACTATTATGCTTGTGAAAAAAATTATTTTTTATGCTATGTTTTCAGGGCATGTTTCATTTCCATTCCATACACCTATGATTATGAACCATGTTTAATATTTATTGTCTCAAGTTTTTAATATATTATACCATTTTATATACTAAAATGTTTGTTATTGGGCATTGAAATAGAATGGAACTAGAAAAACCATATACTAGATTTATAGTTCATAACCCCCCCCCCAGCAGAATAACTCATCTAACCAAACATTTTATTATATATAGTGTCCTAAAGGTTTAGTGTTATTTAAAGGTCATTAAATAGCCCAAAGCCCCTTAATTTTTTTATATTTTAACAAATTTTTCCCTATTCCTACTTTAACCTTCCTATTTCACCACCTATATAACTTTCTATAAATCCTCCCACGGTATTTTGGGAATCATACCCTGGTCTCTTATCCCATGTTATATGTTTTACCTCATCACATTTAATGTTTTTATATGATAGTTTATGGAAAAATAATATTTTAATGTTATTTAAATAATATATTTATTTAATTCCCATATTTTCTCATATAATTATGATTGAACCCTTGAAAACAAGTTGATAATTCTTTATTTACTTACCATTTGTGCTCACATATTTCATATTTTTTTCTTTCCTCATTTCATAAAGATGAGTAAAACATAGGAGATTATAAGAAGTGGTTCAAATGTAATTTAAATGAGGATTAATGTTCCATAGTACCATTATATTAGTTTATTATGTATACTATCCTCAAAACACTAAATATACTAATCTCATGGTTGTAAAACTATTTGTGAGTTAAATTATTTAAAAAAATGGAATGAATTTATTATTTATGTAGGATTAATTTAATTCACCATAGTCAGAATCAATGGATGGTTTGGTTATTTTTAGGATTATTCCAGTTGTATTAGGGATTAGTATTGGATAAACTAGTGAAAACCCTAATGATAAAAGAAGTTGTAAGGTAACATCATGAAATTTTTGAAAAGGTATGAGTATGTCATTTTTCATGAAAATGAAATCCTTGTCTGGATATTGTAAATTATAAGTGTTTGAGGAATAGATTCTCCTTGGGTTAATCACCTTGAAAATGATTATTTGAGAAATTACTAAACCGTTACATTTATTCATGATGAATGGACCTAAGATAATACACTTATCATGAAACTCATGATGGATATTCTATGGTTAATCACATGATCTTTATGAACCTCTATAAAGGATTGATTCCATATTTTAATTTAGGTATTGGTTTAAGATATATAAGACTAAATACATTAATCTAACATTGCTTAAACTAATATCAATATCAGTTTATCTAATGTGGCTATAGGAAAATTTTGAAAATATAAAAAAATTGTTTGAATAACTTTTTTTGATTATGATAATTCCTATTTATTAATAATGTCTCATCACTCATTTCATCATTTTTAGTTTTAATAATATCTATAAATTTAAAGAACCATGGATCTTAGGGAAAATTTATAGATTGCCTCAATGAAAAACCCATTGAAGTAGATTCAAGGGTGTTAAACCCAATAATTATGAAGAACAATATATCATAAAATATGACTAATAATGAGAACAATGTAAAATTCCAAAACTAGTAAAAAAACATAATAATTATGTCTCATGAAAGATCAAGTGATGAAGTTGTTGAAAAATAAAACTTTTTCTTCATGTCAAAAAATTTGGAAAAAATAACTAAAGGAATTTTACCAAGGGGACTGTAAGATGATATAGTTATAGAATAGGTGGTCATAAATCCTTACTTTTTTGGGGAAAAATGAATAGTTAATTAACATGATTAAAATAAAGTGATTTCCTTATATGGTACCACTAATAATTCAATGTACTAAATGTGGGGAACATGGGAATTATCAAAGTCATTTGTTTAATCCATTGACTGAAAAAGATGATGAGCATCACTATCTTCCAATACAAAAAGGAAAATGTAATATATATATAAGAACTACTCCTAATGTGGATCATGATATTAACGCTATAAATAAATTGTGATTTATATATTCCTTGTGGGAATATTATTCTAGGAACTCTAGTATATCAAAGAAGTTTTATAAGATCCCTAGATCCCAACCGTGATGATTTGATCATTAAAGAAATCTTCTTGTGGTATTATTATTGTTTGAAAATTTATATTTTATATTATGTTTCCTTGGGGAAATATTATTGTCCATCATTTAAATTAATATAAAAAAAATGTGTTGTATTTGTTACCTCTAGTTAGGGAAATAATTTTCTAGAGTACAACAAAAATATTTCAAATTTACATTTAATGTTATATCCTAGTTTAACTATATGATTTTTATTCCATTATTAATCTCTATTGGTATGTGATATTTATATTTTTGAGGACCAAATTTATATAAGAATGGATAATATAACTCCTCAGGTTTCTTAGGAAGTATATTATTTCCATAAAATATATTCTTACAATTTGTAACTATTTTCCTAAGGAATTTAAAACTGTTTTTTAAAAACTCATAAAATATAGGAATTATACTATCAAAACATAATTCTTTTTCATATTGAAATGTTAGAACAAATGTAACTCCTAAGCTTCAATTATAGTAATCTTTTCTTTCTAGAGAAAAAATATCCTAATACACAAATAAATATGTAATATTTTGAATAAAAAACAAATTCTAAAATTTAAAAAATATAATTTTATAATATTAAATCTATTTTTTAAATCATCATATAAACATTATCTTCTGGTGAAATTTTGGGATTTTTCTGAAATAATTGATTATCCATTGAATAACATAAAATACAAATTTTTAAAATAATCTCATTTATTTTTATTATATATAAAATTATCATTACATTTATTATTTCATATTAAAGTTATTATTATCCATTTTATTCAAATATTATAATTTATTCCTATTATTTTCATGACTATGATAAAACATAAAATTTATACCCAAAATTGATTTTTCATTGCATTTTACGCATTTAAAATACAATTAAAATTTCGAAATTTTTAATATTGAATCCTAAAAAATGGAAACTATATTTTTAATTATAAAGTTAAAATTTGGTAAATAGTTACATTTTATTTTTGGTGATTATGACTATTATAGTCGTAAATATTTGTCTACTAGGTAAGGGTAAAACGGGTAGAACAGGGATAAAACCATGCAATAATGTCTCAAAATCAACATAAGACTTGAAATAATTTTAATGTATTAATCACATTTCCCCAAATCCATACGAAATTTTGATATATGGAATTTTTGTCTGATTTATCCTTGATCATGACATTTATAATATTTAATGTAAGTAAAATTCAAAAATTCCCTTCTCTTGACTTTAATATCTCTAAATTTTTTACAGAAGTATACAAGTAGGAAAATTCCAGTTATGAATATATAATTCAAATATAGAGTAATTTTTTTATCATATTAAGTTATTTTAATTTTTATTGATCAAATAATTTTCTTAAATCCTTACATAGTGTTAACACATTTCCTATTCAAGTAATTGAAAAATCATTTCAATAATTTTAAAGAAGCTAAAAGTAAGATTATATGGATTGTTTATATTAAAATATGATTTTTATATTCAACTATAACATATTTTGGATTTTTTAATGTTTTATATTCTAATTATAATTCTATATTGATGTCCTTAATTTCAAAATAAATGAATTGTTTCGAAAATAAAAGTAATGTTATTTTATAAAAATTTATATTCTAATAAATTATATAAAAATAATAAAAATTTTAATAGATGAAAATTATGATTAAAAATTATTTAAAAATTCATTAAAAAGAAATTTATTGTCTAATTTTTACCATATTTGTAAAATTTTAACCCCTTAATATTGAAAACCATATTACCGTAGTTAAGGTAAAAACCGGTTTACCAGAGGGTTAATCTTGGAAGTAATGTGTTAAAATGATCATAGAAAATTCTTATATATAAATTTTTTGTTTCATTTCGACATTATCCTTATAATGTTATAATATGAATCACATTGTATCCATTTTTTCAAGAAATGTATTTAATTATAATTTACAATATTTAAAGTATACAAGTATGCCACCCATATTAATTTTAAAAGAGAAAATCCTACCCACACATATTCGAATCAATGGAGCCATATTTATCAACAAATAAGAGGAAAAATATCTCCAAAACATAATTATAAAAATTTTATAGTTACATTTATTTAAAAAATTCAAACTCTAGTGTCTTTGAGAGGATATCCAAATGTGGATTCTCTTTGAGAAGGTAATCCTTTTTATAACTCCTTAACTATTAGTAATTCAGTTACTTACTATAAATATGTTTCATCCATACTAATATAATTAGTAAGAAATAATAATAAAGTTATATTTTATTATAATTATGGTTATACCATTTTTAACTCTTTTCTATCTAATGAATAATGAATAACATTGCATCTATGTACGTACGTCTTACCCTCTCCACATAGCATATTAATTCATTTTTTACCACTTTACATAGATGGATATAAGGGAGTAAAGATGGAATATCTATAATATTTATTAAATAATTTTTATTCTATAATTGTAATGTTATTTCTACCTTCTTACATTCTATTCCTTTTGAAAATGGAAATGTCGCTCGTATGTACATGTGGACTACCACCTCCAAGAAATGATGTAATTTATTGTTAATTTATACATTACATAGATAGTAATAAGGATATATTTAATAAATATATATGATATATATGATAAAATAATTATTATTTAATGTTTAATTATTATTGTTTTCATTTTTTCCATCTGAAAAAATGAAAAGAGCATTCTAGTGTACATGCTGCATATTTTCTCCAACAATGTTGTTGATTCTTTTTCTATCTCTAACATTTAGGAAAGATATGAAATATATATATATATATATATATAATTTATATACATTATATTCATATCAATTTTAAAATCATGGAGATTATAGAACCAATATATAGATGTAGGTACTAAATCTATTAAACTGAAACATACATGAAAAAAACATTTAACACTGAAAACACTAATTTTAATAAATAACTATTAATAAATAAGAATTTAAATGTTATAATAGGATAATATATGATATTATATGTGTTTATAAGTTTATTTTAAATATTTATAATAATTTTTAATTTATTATAAGGGAGTCTAAAAGTACTTACAAAGCATGTCGAACATGATGTAATGTGTTATTTCACAATATCACAATTATTTGAATTATTTATGTCAAGGAATCAATTGGGGGGATTATATGATATTTCTATATTGAACATAATATATTTTATTATGCTATGTTTATTTAATAAAATTATAATATTTTCAATCATTTTACTCTTTTAAGTACTGAAGACACTGAACTGATATTTTAATTTTAAATTGAACTTGTTTTCTATTTAATTATAAATATTTCTCTTCCATTTGTGTTTTTTACATTAAAATGATTCAGTATAATGTTTTTAATAATATAATTTACTTTTTCAAATTCATTTAAACCCGTTTTTTACATTATATAAATAATTAATGTAATCCTCTTATTTTTTCTAAATGAGGTACTTTTTGATGTTTTACGAAAAATGTGAATTAAATATTTGTCTTTGCATACATGAAAAGAACAGAATTTAAAATCTACATGAACAATAATTGATTTAAAGATTTAGTTACACATTTTTTAGAATATTTTCAAGTATTATTTTTTCGTAATATTTTTGAAAATTTTAGATTTTGGATAAGATATTTCAAAATGAATGTGGTGTTTTCTTCCAAAACATTCCAATGGTATTTTTATATAATTTTTATCTATGATAACATTAATTTTTAAATATTATGATATATTTGGGATGTTAAATTTTTATATCATTTACTATATTATTATTTATATAATTTTTATGTTTATTTATTCAGAAAATTATTAATATTTTTATGTTATCGTTTCAATATAAATATTTACATTGATTATGTTTCTCCCTTGTCATGTTATTAATGCATTTGATAATGTAATTGATGACTGTGGACTGTTATAGACCCTAGAAGCATCAGTAGGTCTCATGAGATAATATATATTTCTTATTTTTCAAACACCATACCTGATTACATATATTTTATTGGCACAGTTTCATGATGATAAGATTATCATACCCAGCTTTATGCATTCTATCATTATGAATCTAGTTATTTTTATCCATATGATTATTTATGTTGTAATGTTATACATGGATTCAGTACTAATTTATGGTATTATTCATATGAAATATTTTATTATTATTTATCTTAGACATGTCATTCATATTTTATTTGTTTTGAGATAGACTTTATATTCATATTCCCCATAAAGAGCATATATGATCATAACTTATTATGTTTTCATTTCTTATAAAAAAATGAAGGTATTTATGAATGATGGTATGGATTTACTAGAATAAGAAATAAAATTTTCATAGGAATTATTATATTATATTTATTTTTTTTAGATTTATTGAAAAAATTATGAATGTATCTAATCACCCGAAACTACAAAATTGTTGAGTCCTTCAACATGTGATCCCTTGTACTTTCTTCCAATGTAGTAAAATTACAAATTTCATGAGGGTGATACATTCTGGGTTTCATAATTGGTATCATTTGATTTTTAGTTGAGACAATGGGTATGAGATTTGGGTTCAAATATATTAAAAAAATTAACCCAATAAAAAGCTATAATGATATGTATAATTATATGATAGAAACAAAAATGTTTTATTGAGCTAAATATTTTATGGTTTTCCAAAATATAAATCCATTAAGGTATACTATATGTGGATGTGGTTTTTATAACAATGAATCTTGATGATATTAACTTGATAGGATTTTGATGACTATATCTTGGTTTTCATTCTACTAAATGATCGTTTTTCCAAACTACACATAAGTTTTGTCACTCCCATGGAATATGATTGGGTTAATTAAAATTTTCATTAAAACCCTTTATGTTGGATTTGAAAATATTTTAATTATTTGAAAATATTCCAAAGGATACTAAGACCATGATTCTAATATTAACTATGATGAAATATCTGATTCATGATAAGTGTTTCACTAGATTCATAATTATACATTTGTAATCATAATGTTATGATCTAATGTACGGTATTCCATTATTTCAAAATGGAAGCTAGTGAATTAAATGGGGGTACTACCAATGTAGATAATCTATGTGGGTATTTCCCTCATTTTCCAGACAAATAAACTAGATCTAGAGGTGAAATTCATTAAATTATAAATATATTTGGGATTCTTGCTGATGTTATGTCTAATAACATTACTCTTATAGACCATCCTTCCAATAAAAAATGTGGTGAAATAAAGTTGGAAAATTTTCTACATCTGAAAATATCACCATTATATTGTACAAATAATCTATTTATAGATAATAAATGGATATGTTCCTTAGAGAATATATTTCTTACCATGGGATGTAATGAATGGGAAAAGTTTTTCATATATTTTTATCATCACATAGGGGATTTAGATCAATGTTTTTTATGGAATAAAAACCCTATGTATAGGTAGGAAATAATAAACATAGTGTGGAATTATTTTATGAGGCATTTAATGAAAAAATATTTTCCCCGTGAGAAATGAGTAGATATGGAGAGGTAGTTATTTGGTGTGACATAAAAAGAAGATGAAGATTTTTATAAGTATAAAGCAAACATTACAATGATAACAAGGATTTATATGGGATGTGTACGTAATCCAAAGAGTGATATTGTCATTTTATTTGATTGGATAAATCAATCTCTTCATATAGAACTGGTATCCCATCCCATCATAGTATACGACGACATTGTATCATGTCCTATTAGGAATGAGAAATACTTACCCATGTCTAATGGCTTGTAATGAAATAAATATAACAATAGGAAGGATTGAAACTCTGTAAAATGAAATAATGAAGAATGGAATAAGTAAATGTTAGAATATCTTTTTTTAATAAATTTCAAAAGAAACTCCATGTGACACGCATATTATGAATGAGAGTTTTCTTCAAGTGTAGAGAAAAAGGCCATTAAGATCAAAACTCTAAGGGAAATAAAGAATAATTCAATATTAAATTCATTAGAATTAGGGACATGGGGAACTATACAAACTAATTTCATATTATTCAAGGGAATTTACCTCAAGAAATCAAAAAGGGAGAAGAGCTAATCTTATGTGATCACTATATCTAAGGTTGAAGTTACCGATGATGTTTTGGGGGTACATTAATACGATCATAAAAATAATCCAATACTTTATTTGATTCTGTATCATCATAATCTTTTATATCTTCAATGATTTCCAAGAAAATAAGGGATTTCCCTAGAAAATAAGATGGGATTTATTAGTCAACACTCCTAACAGAAGTCCCACTGTAATAGTAATATGTCATGTGGATATCATAATAACACAGAAACATTCCCTATTTGTATTGCTCATTATTAAACACATGTTTGAATTTCATATAATCATTATGGATTGGATTTAAAAATATAATGAAAATTTTATTTGCAATATAAGAAAATAATGTTTTTTAAAGATGATATGGAATTCATTATCACCATAGAGGTTACTACATCATATGAATTATATCTAGATCCACCTCCAACAGATCTCATTAATGAAATTATTATAGAAGAAGTTATTTCAAAACCTATAGATGTAAATGGTAAACCTAGTATATAATATTCTCTTATAATAAAATAATATAATCATTTTTTTAAAATAATTTCATATACTTCCACCTTAGTGTGATGTTCGGTTTTCAATTGAACTCATCCATGATGAGAAACAAATACTTAAGACTCTTTATATGAAGTTTACTATTGCACTATTAGAGTTAAATTAATAGATATATGATTTGTGTGAAAATGGAATCATATTCCAAATTTTTTATCCTTGGGGAGATATTACTCATTCTATTAAAAAGTATTGGAATATGAGGATGTGATTTGATTATAAGGATATCATTGTAATCACTATGATGAAAAAATATCATCAAACTCATATTAATGACATGTTCGAACAACATCATGGAGAAAAATATTTTTTAAATATTGATCTTCATTTTATGTATCCTAAATTATTGTTAAGGAAAGAATATAATATAATGAAAACATTCTATATGAGGTATAAACAATATGAGTTTAAATTATTACCATTTGGATTGACTAATAAACCCTCTATTTTTATGGATCTGATAAATATTGTGTTTAAGTAATGTAATGATTATATTTTTGGTAATTATCAATGTAATATTTGAATAAACCAAAACTTATTAAGAGAATAATATTCATTTACAAATAATTCTTGATAATCTTAATAAAAAAAATTATATGCGCTATTTTGAAAGGGTAAATTTCATATTAATGAAGTTAATTTTATACACCATATTGTCTCTATGCATGTAATATCAATTGATCCGTCAAATAAAAAGGTATTCGAAGAGTGGATTACACTGACAAACAAAGTTCCTATAGTAACCTACATGTTAATATTTTTTTTGTTAAAAAACATTATTTTTAAAAAACACATTCACCAAGATGAGATAAAAGGGGGTTATATTCCTATGTAATGTGGAATGTATATAAGGGTTTGAATAATTTAAAAGGGGGTTGATAAATGTACCATCACTAAAACTACCATCTTGAGGGGATGGAATTTTCATATATTATGACACGTAAAAAAGGTAGGTGGATATATCTATATTCATAATGATAAATTTACATTATTTTCATCAAAGAAGATAATGATAAATGAAACAAACTATCCAACTCATTATCTTGAGTTTATAGTCATAATATTTCCATTTATGAAATATATACATTATCTTTATTTAAAAATATGTGACATATTCAATGATCATAAGAGAATAAGATACATATATTCATAGAAAAGATATCAACATGAGGTAAAGCATGTTTTTTGAGTTACACTATTATTATGATTTCTTGATAAACCGCCACCATGGAAAGTCCGATAATATGGTTGATTATTTGAGTTGGAAATAACATGGAGTTTATAATAAGATGTTGATTCATATGGATTCTCAATACAGGGAAATAGTATAGTTGTAAATAGTAATATTTAGAGAATGGTAAACATGACTCCTTTTTCATATAATTGATAAACCATATTTATTGGAAATAAATTAATTATACTAATGAAGATAATCATCCAAAGAAAATAAAATCAATTAAGTATGGGTTGTTTGTAGAATCTTTTATTAATATGATGTTCTTAAATTTTGAAAAAATTTATCTGTTATATATACACTTTAGTATAAAATGGAATTATTAGATAATTATAATAGTTAAAATTTACATATATACCATTACAGAACCCAGGTGGATAAGGATTTAATGTAACATTATTTAAGAGATAATATAAATTGGGGAAATAATGATTATGGATAAAAATTCCTTATTTTTAAATAGGTTAAGTATGATAGAAAACATCCTCGAGGAATAATGACACACATATATATATTTATATATGATTATGGGATGACATTACTAAAGAATGTTTCATTTTATTATCAATGATTATTATAGGATATGTCAAAATATAGGTAATTGGTTATTATGTTACCAAATTTTCACATTTCATCACTATAAAATAGGATTTACCTATTGAACAACTTTAATAACACTAAATTAATAAGGTAGTGAGAATTCATGGTGTAACTATTTTAATTGTGAATGATCATGATCAACTTTTTACATACTAAAATTTTAAAATGTTTCAAAACTATCTTGATTTTAGGCTTAATTTGAGCATCACTTTTGATCCTCAAAATCATGGGTTGTTTGAGAAGAATATTATTTGTTCTGAATACATGTTAGGGTGATGTTAATATATATTTAATTGTGTGTGGGATTATTATTTACCAATGGATTTTTTAAAAAAAATATATTCATTAAAGTATTCATATGGGGTCATATAAAGTATTATATAGAAGAAGGTTTCATAAAATTCCATGTTGGGAAGAAGATAGTGAATAGAAGACCATAGGATCATAACATGTGGAGGAGACAATATTAAGGGTAAAGACTATTTAGGAAAAGATTAAATCGCCTCATGTAAAAAAAAGAAACTATTTCAATAACCAAAGAAAAGGGTTGGAGTTTCATGTTGGAGATTATGTTTTCTAGAAATTATCTCTATATAAAGGTTTTATAATATTCTATAAGATTATAAAATTGATCCCCAGGTATGTCGAACGATTTAAAAATCTAGAAATAATTAATGTTTTGGATTAACATTTTGAAATTCCTCATAGCCTCTCAAAAGTACATTATGTGTTCCATATCCCTTTATTGTTGAAGTACGTGCTAGATCAGAAAAATTTTCTCACCTCTAAGTAATTATAATGGGAACATGATTTATCATTCTATGAAGAGTCGATATAGATTCTAGAAACTAGATAACAGGTAATGATAAAATAAACAACTCAACTAGAAAAGTTACTTTGGAGATATCTTAATATAGTCATGGTGAATTGGGAACCTAAATATGTTATAATGAGGAATTACACAAAAATTTTCTTGAGGTCATATTCTAGTAATTTTCAGGGTGAATGTTTTTGAAAGAGGGATGGATATACCCCCATAGATTCAATTATAGTGAACTTTTCATTCCATAGAAATAATATCACAATACAAATAGTTTTATTCAACATTATGATTAAAACGTATATAATAAAATTGTATTTAATAAATTTTATTACATTAATTAGATTTTTGAAATCATCATATCGAAATTAACTTAGGGTGAAATTTTTGTATTTTTCTTAAATTATTTATTTTATATTGAATATTAAAAAAATAATTATTTTCTAAATACATTTATTTCATATGATGGTATTTTTAACATCCATTATATTTTTTTGTTAAAGTTAAATATTATCAATTTTATTCATAATAATAAAATTAATTTTATTAATTTTTAAGATTTTGATATTGGTTAATGTTTATGCATAAAACTTCTAATAATTTATATTCATTATATTCTAAAAAATTATATTAAAATTAATTTTTTCGATTTATAGAAATTAATTAATGAAAAATATTTACTTTGTTTTGAATGATAACGATTATATTTCTTCAAAATCACTCCTTTATTTTTTGTCACTATGAATTATAATGGTGGTAAATATATGTCTCCTTGATAACGGTAAAACGGAAAATACATTGTTAAAACCATGAAATAAATCTAAATATTAACCCAAAAAATTGAATTAATTTTCATTTATAGGTTCTATTGGACCATATCCATACAAAATTTTGCTACATGTAATTTTTTTACCCTTTTCCCTTGACTAAGATGATTATATTACTTAAAGTAATGAAAATTAAAAAAATTCTAATATCTCACAAAAATACATAAGGATAAAAAAGGATAAATTATGATATAATAATGATTTTTAAATATAAAATAATTATTTTTATTATAGTAATAAATTAAAAAAAATTAGTTATGAAATAATTACCTCAAATTCATTGAAATCACTGATATAGCTCTTGTGCAATCAGTAGAATAATCATATAAATAATAGTAAAAGTTGTGAATATAAAATTTGGTTGGTGATATATAGTAAACCATGAATTTTTTAGATTAATATAACATATTATTGATGTATTAATGTTTTAAATTCCAATTCCAATTCTATATTTTTTTCTATGAAGTAAAATTAAATGAATTGTTTCAAAAATGACATTAATGATAATTTAAGAAAATATAATATTTTATTAATTTATTTAAAATACATAAAAACTATTTAAATAGGAAAATTAGTATTATAAATGGTCTAAAATAAAATCCAATTGTTATTTATTAACCATTTTTACATTATATGTTAAATTTTAACTCTTTATTGTATAAAATGTTGTTTCAATGGTTAAGGTCAAAACTCTTTTACCAGAGGGTTAATATGAAATTATCATGGTTAAAATGACTTAAAAAAATTATCGAACGTCATTTTTTTCTTTTTTTTCATCATTAAAATTATCAAAATCAAATAATATTCCCACTAAATAATTTTTTTCAAGAAAGTGACTTCATATTATTTTAAAACTCTGAAATTTTCAACTACATCACCTAAATCAATTATAAAATAGAACATCCTCTGCTAAGTTATTCACTTATATTAATCAATATAGATCATCCAAAACCTATCAAAATATCTCTCTAAAATCCTTACCAAAATTCTATATTTTATTTTAGTTCCTAAATATCATCCTTGTGGTCCTTAAATAGAGACACAAATGATGCTTCTCATGGACAAGGTATTCATTTCTATAACTCTTCCAAAAAATATTATCGTGTACTTCTTCTAAATTTTTGGAAAGATGCAAAATTAATAACTCCAAATCATAAATATAGTGGGATTTTATAATTATTATTTCATGACTATTTTTATTTTTTTCCATCATATGAAATTTGAAAAATATCACTTGTACAAAAGTACGGCTTACCTTCTCCACATAGTGGTGTAATTTTTTTTATGATATTGCATTGATCGTTATAAAGATGAAACAAATGAATATATATTTTATTTATTAAATAATTGTTCTTATTGAATTATAATGTTTTATCAATCTTCATATCTTTCAATCCATTTAAAAATGATAATGTTGCTCACGTGTGTGTCTGCAATACAGCCTCCCTGAAGTGATGTGATTAATTTTTCATTTTGTATTTACATGGATGGTTATAAGGATAGAGTAAATGAAATATATTATATGTTTTACATAATACTGATACTATAATTTTTCAATATAATTTACATTTTATCATTCCATATGTCAAAAAGTGAAATAGTATTTCTGCATACATAAGACCTAGAGTCACTATAAACAATGAAATTTAGTTTCCAACTTCTACCATTTAAAAATGATTCTGAATATGTATATAAGGAATATATGTGATATTTATATTATTATTATTAAATTTATGGATGTGATATAACCATTTGGAAGAATTAGGGATCAAATCTACCAAACTGAAAAACAGATCATAAACGGTAAACAATTTACACTCAGAGTTGATGATTTTAATAATGAAGTATTCATAAAAAAATTTTGCAATATTATAAGTTGATCATAAATGAAATTATAAGTGTTTATATGTTTATTTTATTTAATTATAATAAGTTTAAATTTATTATTAAATATTTTAATTGTGTTTAGATACTAATTTGGACCAAATGTAAGAGTTTGTTTCCAATTTCATCATTATTCAGGATTGTTTTTATTATCTTTACATTTGCGAAACTGTATAATTTTTCTATGTAAGAACAATTTATTTTTCCCTTTTTATTTATTTATAAAAATATTAAATTCTTTATAAATTTTAATCTTTTAATTACACAAATGAATGAATAATTTTTTTAATGAAAATTGATTTTTTTATTCATTCAGGAATAGTTTACTTCATTTCCATTTTTTCTTTAAAAAATATTCATAAATTTTTTACTACTATACTCTTATTTTATAAATTAATTTTTACCCATATTTTGACTCTATATAAGAAAATCATATTTTTTTGTTTTATGAATGATATACTTTTAAATTTTTATATGATAATATAAAAGGAATCTTTAATTTTATGTACACAGTATGAACGAAATTTCTAGTCTCTGTTAACAATAAATGATTTTAATCTTAATTTAAAATTTTTCAATATTTGACTCAAATAATATTTTTTACTAAATATTTTTGAAATTTAATGTTTTTAAAGAAGTTATTTTAAAATGAAAAGGGCATATTGCTCAAGAAATCATTCAGTGATGTTTAAAATTTATTTTCATCTATGTCAAAATTGATTGGTGAATATTCTGATTTACTATCATATACTCCTTTGATACAATTATACATATTAATATAGATGAATTATTATTTTTTTTATTTATAGGGGATAATATTATCATTTCATATTCGAGTATTTTGATATGAATATTTAGATTAATTATGTTTCACACCTTCAATATAATGATTACATTAAACATATTAAGCTTCTGGAATGGCACATTATAACCCCTCAATGTATTGGTATGTATCATGAGAAAAAACAATTTCAGTTATTTTTTGTGATCCATTTCTATATACATATGTTTTCATTGCATAAGGGACAGACTCTAAGATTATATTGTCTCGAATAATTCATTCTATCACTCTAAAAAAAGGTATTGTTATCTATATTATAACAAATATTTCCTTTATTACACATTAACACATGAATTATTATATAAAATTACACTTAATTTAACCTGAAGGATTATTAATTCTAGTATCTTTGGGAATTATGTACATTACATTTTAACATAAAACATAGATTACGAAAACATTATTGAAAACTTATTTAACAATCTTGCACAAAAAATCATTGGATAACCTAAAGAAAAACATAAGAATAGTGTGATCTATAATGTCCAGTAAGTGATTAAATATATCATAAGATAAAAATTATTAGACAATAGGCATATCAAGGATCATTAATGGAGTATGAATCATAATTATGAATGATAATAGATGATATGTCATGTTATCATAAAGGCAATAAGGGAAATGTGGCTATAAATTCAAACATTTCATCATAAGACAAGGATATCTACCAATACACCATAATGTACAATATACCATAAAGAATCCTAGTTTAATCCCTATACCACATGTATTATCATGAAACAAAACATTACCCAATGCATTGGACCAAAATATAGTTTTCTGTTCACCCATCACATCCATTTCAATCCCATTCTTAAATATCCCATATAGATCATGAAAAATGGATTAAGTCATCATCATAACCTCTTCCATGATAAAAGAGAGTGTAATACATACATTAAATTCCTAATTTAAAAAAAATGAATAAGTTTGTAAAGTTTAACACCATTTATACGAATTGGTTATGTTATTCACTACAAAATTTTTTAGGGATGGAAAATCATAGTGAAATTTCGACAGCTTAATGGTGTCACTAAAAAATTCATAAAATGCCTTTTTGAGAATGAAATTGGTATATAATAATTTTTAAATCAAGTGGGATGTAATAGGTTCATCTAAATACATATCACATTATTAGGAAGTGGAAATAGAAGGTATATGATAATAAAGAAACTTTATTAAAGAAGACAAAGGAAGAACTCTTATGGTATTGGGTCTACATGGTAGGGATTGATGAGATAAAGAGGGGTCTCTCATAATTTATACATCATAAGGGAGATATGGGGGGAGATATAAAATACCCCCTCATTATGAATTATAAACAAAGGGCATAATTTAGAGGAGATTCTTAAATAAAATAGGTAAAGAGAGGATCACTCTCTTTAAGAGAATGACACCAAAAGCTTGAAAGGTGATTCTTGAAAGATTATTGGATCCTTGGTAGGATTATATAGAGATTATTTAAGGGTAATTACATGATCCAAGTATTTTCAGTGAAGATAAATGGTAGCTGGTGTGTGTTTATATAAGAAATGAAAGGGGAATTATTTAATGTTTCACAAACATTAGTTTATGAAAATATATAATAATATATTAAAACCCAAAAACCATCCCATATATTTTTCCCATGGTTTATGAAAATATTGATTTTTTTTAAATTTTTTAGTATGCAATGTTTGGAAATTATTTAAATATTACACTTTATTATGTGGAGGTGAGTCACACTTTAAAGGAAATGAATTAAAAATAATAAAATATACTATATGTTTTGGAGTAATAATAAAGGATTAATAAGTCAATAAAATTTCATAAAATACCATTATTTTGATTAAAATACTTATATTTGGATGAGGATATATTTTATAGTATTTATTACATCATTTTCAGTCATTAGGATGCCATGAAACACACTAAATATTGATATGGTATTTAATTTTTACCCAAAAATTGAACTATCTCAGACAATTCTGAAACACTCACAGTTGGATAATTTCAAAATTATGATTCCAAAAATAATATTCATTTTATCTAAATAATTTTATAAATATTTTATTTTTCACATTTATAAATAATAGTTGACATTTATTGAAAATGATGGGTTTTGGAAATATTAATTGTTTACCTCAAATAAGGCACTAAATTTTAATTCTTAAATAGTATATGATACTTTATATATAAGAAAAATAATTTAATTATAATATTTAATCAAAATATAATTTATTTCAAAAATACATTAATCCATAAAAATAAATTCCAAAATTTAATTGAATATTACTCAAAAATACTATTTGTGTTTCATAGTTTCAAAATAAATATATATTCTTTATTCTTTACAAAATAATTTACATAATAAATTTTCTATGGTCTTGAAACATATCCCTTTATGTAACCAACATACTCCTTAAGAATAATTCATGTGAAAGTTATAATTTCATAGGTTCATTTAGAAAAAAAATGTTTTGGTTGTCATCTCATTAAGCTTGAACTTCTCCCATAAGTGGTTTTACTCATGCTTGAGTTTTTTTATATCATATTGAGATTGGTCGAGGAAAAATACCCAAGATTTTATCTACCATGGATGCTCTGATTTATGGGATTGGTAGGGTAAAATCATACTAGATGAGTTCATCACATCCTTTTTCTCAGTCAATTGAATTTTTTGAGGCCCTATATTTATACTAATAATGTGATCACTATTAAACGTTTATATTATAAATGGTAAATATCAGTAATTGTACTTTGAATCTAATATGATATGAAAAATAATAATTTCATGTGTTTTATTTAACTATATTACATAATAAAACATCAAATTATAAAGGAATTTATTTATAATAGTTCGGGTCATTTCAATCTCACCCCCTCCTGAGAAATTTCACCCTATAAATTTTAAAATATCCCCCTTAAAATAGATGACTGTAATTTTTTTGATCACTTCCTCTTGTTCCCACACTGCTTCATCAAACATGTGGTTTCTCCACAACACTCTATCACAATGCATTGTGTTATTTCATTGAACTATATCTCTATAATCTAAAATATACATCGGTCACTCCTCTTAAGAAATTTCATTCTTTTATGGTACCACATAAGGATTAAGAACATGTGGGGGGTTTAGTATGTACTTCCACAAAATAGATACATGGAATACATCATGAATATATAATAACTTTTGTGTGAGTGATAGTTGATCAGCCACCACCCCAAAGGGGTCAAGGATCCATAATGGACAGATGTATCATGGACTAAGATTCCCTTCTTCCCCAATCTCATTAATTTATTCCATGGAGATATCTGTAGGAACATCACATCACTGATATCAAAACCTAGCTATTGTCGACGATTTTTAACATATCTCTTCTGTCAACCTAGAGACAATTTGAAGTCTTACTGAGTGGACATAACATTTTTCACAATTTCCCCCAATATTTTAGGACCTTATAGTTTTATTTCACAAACTTCATCGAAAGATGCAGGTTTCCTGAACGGATTCCCATAATGTGCTTCATTGGTGTCCATTTAGATTCTTGAGTGGAAATTGTTGTTGTAAGAGAACTCATCCAGAAGAAGTTGATGATCATATTCCCCTTTGAGTTCAATTGATAATCCTCAGAACATTTCTTAATGTGTTTAGATATTCTCATCTGATTGGTCATTAGATTCAGTGAGATATGTCATGATGAAGTCCAACTTCGTTTTCAGTGCATGGTGAATAATTTTCTAGAACATGGAGGTGAATATTATATATCGATCAGATTCAATTGACAATGGTATTTAATTCAATCTTACGACTTCTCTGATGTATATAAATTCAATTATATGTATTGATAATTCCTCTTGTATAGAAATTAATTTTTCAGTCTATGTAAAATGTTCCACCACAAACCTTATAGAATTATTCCCTCTTGATGTCTTTGAAGACCAGTGACAAAGTCCATGATGATGATTTTCCAATTTCATATAGGTATGGATAATATTTGAATCATCCCCTCTGATTTTTTTCATTCTACTTTCACATACTGAAAGAAAATACATCTTGATGTATATTCCACATTCTCCTTCATCATATTGTCCCACCAATAGTGTTCTATTTGATCTTGATACATCTTAATGATTTATCTGTGGGTAGAGAAGTTTGATCTTTGTGCATCATCCAACAGTTTCCTATTTAACTCGTGATTCTATGGAATGCATACTCTTGGCCCAAACCTTACAACACATTCTTCATTAACATTAAACTCTAAGGATTTCAATTTCCTTATGGATTCCACATTCTTTGGAATTCCCACATCAACTCTTTGAGCATCATTTATCCTCTCCAGAAGAGATAGTAGAGTAATCATTAGAGAAATTATTGATGATGTTCCTTCCTTTATGATTACCATGTCTATCCTTTCAAAATAAAAAATTATTGGATCCCTCTCAATTATTATAAATGATAGAACATCAAGATCATTTTGACATAGAGTTTATGGAATGTTATTCGGTTTACCAAGATATTATTGGATTGAGAATTCATAGTCTTGGGTCATCTCTAACCATATTTGTTTTCTCATATACAAATTTTTTGTTTTAATATATACTTGAGGATTTTGTGATTAGTATATATTTTACACTTCCCCCCAAAGAGATAATGGCACCAAATTTTAAAATAATATATCACTACATCCATGTACAGATCAAATGTTGTGTATTTATGCTCATGAATTTATAATTTCCATGAATCATAGGCTATCACATTGTCATTCTTCATTAACACATAACCCATGACCTTTTTCAAAGTATCGATGAATTCCACACACATTTCTACACTGGAGGTTAATGTAAGCATAGGGGAAGGGATAAGTATCCTTTTCAACACCTAAAAACTCACTTCAAATTTTTCATTTTACGAAAATATTACTCCCTTCCATGATATCTCGGTAAGAGTGTTTGAAAATCGTGGGAATGTTTTCACAAATCAGTGATAATACCTATCTAATCCAAGGAAACTATGGATATATATCAAAGATTCTGTCCTCAACCATGATTAAATTGTGTCAATCTTAGAAAGGTCTATAGATATCCCATTTCTTATTATTATATATCCAACAAAAGATAATTTCTTCCACAAGAACCCACATTTTCTATACTTAGAAAAGGCTTATCCTTTCTTATGGTCTTTAGAACATTATTAAAATACTATTCATGATCCACATTACTTTTCGAGTATATTAGAAGATCACCAAAAATTAATACCACAAATTTGTTGAGGTAATCTCTTATTAATATATTCATTAAGTCCATAATGATTGTTAGAGAATTAGTTAGTCCAAAAGGCATCACTATGAACTCATAGTGCTCGTACCATGTACAAAAAGTTGTCTTGGGGGTACATGAATTCTTCACCCTAACATGGTAATATATTGACCACATATTCACCTTGGAGAAGTGTTGTACTCAATTTATTTATTAAAAAAATCATCAATATGAGGAAGATAATAATTATTCTTTATTGTGATCTTATTGCGCTCATGATAATCGAGGCAAATGCGTATTGACCCATCCTTTTTCTAGACGAAGAGGACTTGTGCACTCATATAAAATCACATGGAAATATGAACCCTTTATTTATATTACCCTATAGTTTTTTCTTCAACTCCTCAAGTTCCACAGTATACATTCAATATAATGTCTTGGAAAATTCTAATTCCCCAAGAATAAGGTCAATTGAAAATTCAACCTTTCTGCTAGAAGGAATATCTGAATATTCCTTTGGAAACATTTCAGTGTATTACCTCACAATGGGAATGTCTTAAAGGATGATAATTTAAATAAATATATTGATCTAGATATACTTGCTCATAGGGAAATTATATCCATGCTTGAGATGATAGTTCTAAAGAATATTCATTCTTCTTGTTGCATTTTTATAGAATGTGAGGACAATTTACAATACAAAGAGTGTTTTCCTTCTCATGGAAATTTATATTGTCTTTATATAGGGTAATCCAATCCATGATTATAATTTCATAAAAATACACTAAATTGTGTATGATTAGGTTCGTTGGGAAATTGATCCCAAAAACATTGACAAAGGAGGAGTTAAATATTTGGGATGCAATAATTTCCCTATTTTCAATTCTCACTATCTTATCTACTTGAAATAATTGTTGTGTTGTTGGGATATTTCTAACATACATTCATGATATGATGTAACATATAAAACTAGAATAAAAATTTAGATTCTCTTTTCATGAATGAATAACTATCATAACTATCACCACATCGTTGTCAGGATCCACCTAAACTGTGGTGATTGAAAAATCTCAACTTTTCACCTTTTAGGTTATTGGTTGTATCTAAAAAACCATGGATTAGTGAATTGGTTTTCATATTTCCTTGGATCCTTGTAGTTTTAGTAATGAACAATACACTAAGGGTTTATCATAATATTCATTTCCTCCTTCTCACTAGTGGGTTTCTCTTAACTGTAATCATCGGCTAAGTGCCCTTCCTTCCCGCACCTAAATCATTTTTTCATCCCCTTTAGGAAATCTCCATGGTGTTTCATTCAAAACCTTCTACAAGGGGGGTGTTGAAATTTCATAGAAAAGTTATATTTTTCCATTATACCACTAGGATTAAAATGCAATTTCAGCTTCTTATCCTCATGTTACCCCTGAGATTCACCGATCCCCATTTCAATATTGAGGAAACATCAGAATATTTACACACAGATATCAAAGTTTTTAATCTCCATGGATTTTCATTGACTATGATTTATCGTAGAAAATAAGTGGTTAAACTTGCATTTTGGTGTAACAAAAAAGTTACTGGTGTACCATTCATGTCTTGTTAATGTTTTCCTTATACACCCAGATAGATTCCTTTCCCTTTATCTTGAGGGAAAATAAGTGTCCTTCTATTTCAACATGGGGAGTGTGAGGAAATATTTATCGAAATAAATTTTTTAGAAATCCCTCTACCCCAATAATTGATTATATTCCTTGAGAATTATATTTTTTTATCAATGGGCACCATGGATCAACTTCACCTTCTATATGATAAACATCTAGCAGAACCACCTCTTGATCAGAACCTTAAAAAAGGAAAAGATATTTTCAATGGTGTGGATCCACTTTTCTGTTATTTAGGGATTTTATGTCCCAATAAAAGTAAGAGGCATTTGTTTAACAATGTAATTTGATTTATTCTTGTACTATTTTGAGGGTATTTGGACTCTCCTCCTAATCTGGGATTCTATTCAGAACTAGAGTTGGCTAAGATATTTTTATCATGATGTGTGTGATTGTTTCTCCCCTTGGGTTGGGAATCTTATTGGGGAGGCCATTACATTGCTCTTCACATTGATTATTTACCAGATTCCACCTATTTATGGTTATTGGAAAGTATAAAATGAAAATTATTGATGAGTATATTTAATAATTATAAACGTAAATGGGGAATCTAAAGACATTAAAGGTATTACTTTTCAATTACATCTATTTCATTAACTTATGAATTTCAAGACTTCATTACATGTCATCCATTATATATCTCCTAACATATACTATTAAGGGAAATTTTTATCCACTAATAATTGTTTGAAATTAGATTATTAATTTACCAAATAATATTCCCTATTAGTGTTAAACCATGTGCAAATTAAGGCCCAATTTTGTGTATAAGGTTACCCCGAGTCCGGCTCGGGACCCCTTTTTGATGTTACTACCCCTATGTACATTTATGGAAGAAGCAATTACACTTGTAGTATCTAGAAAAGGATTTATTTTATTTATAAAACACAAACTCTATTCTTAAAAAATCAAATGTTCTCTTATATGTTGTCTTATCACAAAGGAATTTTCTAGAGTATTGTAATCCTAATCCCAAATATAAAAAAATCATTTGATACCAACTATAAAAACTATTCTATAACACAAATTAATACATGATTTATTACATTAAATTAAATTTAATTAAACACAAAAATATCAATTAGTCTAGTGTATTTGGGAATTAGGTACATTTCATTACAATATAAAACATGGAATACAACATATTTTTTGAAAACATCTTTAGCATGATCAAAATTAAAATCGCATAGGATAACCTTAATAAATACATAAGCAAAGGGTGATATATAAATCCCAATAATGGAATAAACAACACATAATGTAAAACATGTTAGACAATATCAATATCAAGGGGAATAAAAATAGTATGATTCATAAATATGAATGTTAATAAGTGATATTGTATTATAACATAAGGCAATAAATGAAATGTCGATTCAATTTATAACATTACATTATAGGTCAAAGATAACTACCAATAAATAATAATGGAAAAAGTACCATAATGGAATCAGGTATACTATCTATCCCAAGATGATTTATCATGATAGTAAACATCACCCAATGCATTAGAGTGCTATATAATATGGGGTGCACCTGTCACATTCATTTTAATATCAGGCTTAGGTGGGCTGCATAAATCAATTAGCATGGATTCCATTGTCATAATAACTTGTTACAAGATAAGGGAGTTTGTTATAAATACATATAAGTAACAATTAAAATATTAAAAAGTTTTTAATGGTGTAAATCATTGATATGAAATGGGTATGTTAATCGCTATAGAGTTCCTTTAGAATTGAAAATCTAAGGGAAATTTTGAAAACCTAACGATGTCACATAAAAATTCATGAAAATGGTTGATGGGAGTGAAAAGGGTATATAATAATATCTATATAATATTGTTAGTAATAGGTTCATGTAGAGACACGTCCCATCATGAGGAATTGTAAATAGAAGCCATATGAAAATAAATATACTTGATTAAAGATAAGGAATGGAGAACTGTTACGAATTTTTTGCATTGTAACACATGTACATGGGAGGGATTAATGAGGAGAAAGGGGTATCTCATTATTTACATATCATAAAGAAAATATGGGGGACTGGTGAAAATATACCCCATCATTATGAATTAAAAAAGTGAATAAAATTGGAGAATATTCTTGAGTAAAAGTGAGAAAGAAGGGATCCCTTACCTTAAGAGTATGACACCAAAAGCTTGAAAGGGGATTCATGAGAGCATTGGGATAAATTGAGGGTATTATATAGAGGGGATATAAGATTAATGACTTGAACCAAGGTTTTTCATTGAACATAAATGGCAGCATCATGGGGTTTATATAGGAAATTATAGGGGAATTTTATTGTATTTCACAAACATAGGGTTTGATCTCTATATAATGAAATATTAAACACCACAAACCATTCCATGGATTTTCCAATGATTTCTACAAAATCTGAGTGTTTTTTAAAATTTTATTATCAAAATTTATGATCTTATTAAAATATACCCTTTTTTATGTGGAGGTGAGTCACACATTTAACCAAATGAATTTAAAATCCTTAAATATATTACATGTTTTGGAGGATTCAAAATGACTTTAAGAAATTAATTAAATAATATTAAAAAAAATTATTTTAAGGAAAAAATATTTATTTGGATGAGGATACTCATTATAGTATTTATTATTTCATTTCATTTCCATTATGATTTCATAAAACACACATTATATTTTTACGATATTTAATTTTTACCCAAAAATTAGACTTTCTACGAAACTTATGAAAAAATAACCCTTGGATTATTTTGATGTTATAATTACAAAATTTATATTATTTTTAAGTAAATACTTTTCAAAATATTTTCATATTCACTTTAAAAAATAATATCTGATAATTATATAAATGGTATCTTTTAGTAGTTATAGTTTTTGAACACTAATAAAACAATACATTTGGCTTCATAATAATTATATAATCATTTATATTTAATAAAAAATTAATAATAATATCTAATTAAAATATTATTTATTTTAAAAATATATTAATCCCTAAAAATAAATTATTTAATTTAATTTAATGTAACACAAAAATAGGATTCAGGTTTTATAGTATAGAATTAAAATATATTCATTATTCATTACAAAATAATTTACATAATTAATTTTCTTGGGTCTTGATACATATCCATTTAATACACCAGTGACGCACTAAGAGTAAGGTGTTTGGTAGTGAGATATTCCTGGGGTCATTTGAAAAACATGGTTTGGGTCGTGATCTTGATGAGTTGGGGCTTCTACCATAAATTTTTCAACTCATTCTTATGTTATTGGATCTCAGCATGGTCATGGTCGATGGAAAATACCATAGATGTTATGTCCTCAGAAGCTATAATAAATGGTTTATATATGGTGAAATACTAATGGATTAGTTTATAATTTCCTTTTCCTGAGTCAATGGGATATGTTAAAGCCCTATATTTATACTTATCATGTGATCACGGTTTAACTACTATATTATAAATGGTAATGATTCTCAATGGTATATTGAATCTAATTAGTTATAAAAAAGAAGATAAAATGTTTTCTATAGCCATATTTCATAATAAACATTAAATCATAAAGTAATTTTATTCATAATACTTTGGTTCATTATATATTATATTGTTTATGTTCTTATTTTATCCTTGCATTTAGTCCCCTTTTATGGTATTAGATCTAAACAAATACGATTATTTTTTATCTCTGAAATATTGTTCATGTTTTATTTATTTTATAGTTGATTTGTTTTATTCACTCTATTACTGAGCATCTTATCTCAACCTTTAGTATGTTTTCCTTTCCCTATGAAATCATAAAAGGAACTACAAATTAAACTGCATATTTGCTATAATAAGTAACAAAGTTATCATAAGAATTAATATATTATATTTCATATGTTTAGATATAATTTTGGAATCATGTATGTATCATAAATCCCAATAACAATAAACAATTAAATCTTATAGATTAAAATCCCTTGTACTTTGTTCTAATGTAGTAAAATAACCACGACCTCTATGCTACTAGATTGAGGGTCTTGCAAAAAAAAATAAGTTGAAACAAAGTATTACACATCATTGATGATTAATTACATTAAAAGTGCATACATAAAAAGGATAGAATATATAGAAAATAATAAAATATTAATGAATAGAAAAATAATTATATAATATTCATCATTGAGGATATAAACTTGAAAAAACCTATAATATGGTAGATCACGACTAAATGATAAATCATTATAGAAATATTTATAATATGAACTAAGAATAATGCATTATAAAGTGAGAGTGGAATAAATTAATGATTTATTAAGAATATATATATAAAAATGAAATATGGACATTGAAAATAAGATCATTTAAAATATGGTAATTACAAATATGTTTATTTAACATACATCCCATAGGAATGATGAATTCATGTATTGTTAATTAGTAAATTTAAAATAATATACCTAAAAAATTGTTTTTAAAAATTTTATATATATATTATTATTATTTATAAATAATTATATTGTTATAAAAATATGATATTATGTATATTTAAGATTCAAATAAATATTATAATATCAATTTATTAGTAAAATTAAAATTTTTAATATAAATAATTTATTTTAATTATATTTGTAAGAGGGTATATAATATTTCTATTTTTCAAAGAATTGTTTTTATTAGTATTGTATATTTTATCCTAATAGATTAAATTTATCAATATTTAAATATTAAATATATGAAATAAATATTTACTTATTTTAAAATAGAAATTGATATAAATAAAAAAAAGAATGTTTAATTTTTAAAAACATCATTTTTTAATAAAAATTGTTTTTCTTTATATTTTATATTTTCATTTATAAAAAAATTATAAATTACAGAATCATAATTACAAAAAATATGATTATTTCTGGATTTAAAAAATAATATTCCTATTAGGATGAATTTTTGTGTTTATTCTGAAAATATTAAATTTTAATTTTTTTTTAAAACTTTTAATTTTTATGATTTTTTAATTAAATAAGAATATACTAGAATATTCCAAATCCCTTTATGTAATTCAATATAAATTTTAGGAATCAAATTATGAATTTTGAAATACTCATTGTCCTTATAAATCACATGTCGATTGTTTCTATAACTAAATAAAATGTGACTTTAATAAAAAATTGTTTCCTTCTTTTCCCCCAATTAATTATTTCTTTGGTGAAATTCGGTTTTCGATTTCTTTTACAGACATCTTCCTTTCCTTTTTTTATAATAAGGCCATTTATTTCATAAAAAAAATTATTTTTTAAAACTTTATCTTGTGCATTAATTTTAAAACATAGTAAAAGACTTTTCCTAAAAGTAATATTTATATGTTATGTGTGTTTATTTTAAAGTTAACATTTCAAACCAAATAAAATTTTATCCTGTTAAATTTTTTAACGATTTTAGATCATAAGTTATAAAATATTTAAAATTTGAAATATAATTTGATTTCATTTATATTATTTAATAATTATACTAATTAATTAGGAAGTTAAAAGTAAATTACTATTGAAGCCATTGAGTTTAAATAAATATGCTACAAACCATCTAGGTTTTCTAAAAAATGACTAGATGAGGATTATATATTACCAAACCCACATACCCTTTAATTTTATAATATTTTGAGACATTTACCATTGAATATTAACGTTAAATTATTGAAAATGTAATGGTTACTTACAAAAATACACTTTCCAAAAGTTATAAAAGGGTAACACTTTCCCAACTCAAAGGCTCATCCATCATTTGAATTTATCCCCATAAATTCTAAAAATTATAAATCCTATAACCATATCCCATGTTAATAATCTTATTATGGAAATTATTTATAATAATTCTTTCCTTTCCATGGAAAATTCAAGTCCTCAACATGAGTATTATCGATTACTTTTCTTTTATTTATAAAATTTCTCTTATAAGAAATTTTCAAGCCGTATTAATATAATTACATTTTTATCAGGTATATATTATAGTGTAACATTATTAAAGGTATAATCATTATATTTTTAACTATATCATCCATTTGAAAAAAACAAATTTATCATTTGTGCGTACATGCAGGCTACTGCCACCAAGATCAATTAAATTGATATTTTTACACCAAATATAATTGATGGTTCCTTGAATGGATTTAATGATTAACCATGATTTTCATAATATTAAAAATTTTATGGTATGAAAAATTGGAGATCCTGTTAATGATATGATCAATAAACAATCATCTTCATTTCAATCGTTTAAAACTAGTGTGCTAATAAAAACTATTTTATTCAAATTATGTAACGGCTTTATAAAAAATTATACTTAATATAATTAATTTAATATAATGACATAAAAACTAATAAACACTAAATTATATCCTTATTCTACCTACAGAATAATATTTCAACAAAATCACCTCCTAATCATTCATTTTCCATGGTATGTGTGTGTTTGGGTTGGTTTAAACACCAGTTATACCAATACTATGAATTTATATCTTGGATGACTATGAGAACCCAATTACTAGTATAATATGATATATGTATATATATAAATAATTATTTAATTTTTGTTCTTGGATTTTTATATGAACATTTAACTCATTAATTAAAAAAACTCTCTTCGTTGGTCTAGACTCACCAAAATAATGTTATAATTATTATATTATAGAATAAACAATAAAAAAACTCAAGAAAAGGAATTTAATCCTTAAATATCAATATAATTCAAACTGTATAGTAAATTTAGCTTTCTTTTAGTGATTCAATTTTAATGAATAATAAATATGGTTGTCGCTGCTATGGAACAATTTTAAACTGTTAATATTATTAATACCACATAAGGGAAAATAGGTAAAACATAACTAATATATATAAATAATGAATTTCAATTAGGGATATAAATTGTTATAATTGTGAATCAGTTTCATTATTAAGTAATTTTGATTATTAATATTAATAATTCAATACGTTTTTTCTTGATTCAATTTAATTAGGATCAAGGAAATAGTTTTCATCTAAAAGTTCCCCAATTTGAGACATGTTTGGTATTGTGAACCTAATTTATTTAATATGTTTTAAATAATTACTATTTGATATTTTATAACCTTAAATACCATTTTTTATGATAATTTATGTGTAATTTAAATCTCTCACTTTCTATAGGTTCTTATTTAAATTCACCTCATGTTGGTAGGGAAATTCTTTACTAAAATCATTTTCTTAAATTTGAAACACTCTACATCAATTATAATCTTTCAATATTGAATTATACAACCCTATAATGATCTTATATCTTATTTATATAATATTCTATTTGGAAATATTTATTATAAACTCAATCCCCATTACTTGTTAAATCTGTTTTTGTTTAGAATAATTCTCATTTATTTTATGGAATTTTTTTACACCTCCATGTTTTTATTTCCATCCAATATTCTCCTTCACTAGAGAACAATCAATTTTTTTAATCACTATATATAATTATATTAAATCTTAGTCATTTTAAATAATACTATATTTTTTTCTTCTATATGATGTTGGTTTTCAAAACATGAATTTATTAATGATCAAAATTTTTTCCATTCTTTCATAATAAAAATATTTATCTAACACATATTATTTATTTATTATAAAATAAAATTCTTTTAAAAGGTAAATTATTTAATATTATTTTTAAAAGAAATTTTTTCCCAAAAAAATAAATTTTCTTTTTCAAAAATTATTTTTCATTGTGACTATAAATTAATATTTTATGACAATATTAAAAGAACTTTTTAAAAACTATTTTATGATTTCAAAGTCATTTTCATAATTTTATTAGAAGGACTGAATTATATGGAAGTAATTTCCTATATATTATCCAATAATTATTATTATGAAATATATTTTAGATGTTATTGTGTTTTGGGTATTGAAAATTTATAAGCATGAGTGAAATTCTGGTGATACCATTTTGATGTGTTTTGAAACCCATTTTCTCTCCCATTTTTTTCAACATATGTTTTGTGTTTTTTTTCTTATGGAATTCATAGGTATAGATTATTATGGGTTTAGTATTATATAAATCTACAATTAATTTTTTAAGGATTTATATATCATGATAATGGGGTTTTAATCATGGAAATTTTTATTCTTCAGAACATTAGGCATGACCATTTTGTTTGTTCCCAATACAAAGCTTGAACATTTTTTTGATCGTAGAATAAATCTCCTAAATTTTGTTTTCACAGAATATAAATAATGGAAATATATTTATTCAAAGTATTAAGTGTGGGAATTTTTATTTTTTTTACAACATAATGTGTGGTCATTTTTTTTGTTTATAAAATGAATCATGGGCAATTCTTTATAAACAACATAAAGAGTGGGAATTTTTTTGCTCACAAAGTGAAACATGAGAATTTTTTAACTACATAAATCATAGAATTGTTTTTCACAATGTTACAAATTCCCTATACCTATGTTTTTCAGATGTTATTTAGTATTCTATGTATCCATGTAATGTAACATTTACATGTCATATGCCTTTGGCTATACTCTATGGTTCATGGTTATTATATAATGTTTCCACACACTTAACCTATGGTATATTTGTTTCTCTTTTGGGATAATATTTTTCTATAGGTTTAGGACATTTCTTATTTATATATCTTATTTTAATATGATATTTTCCATATATTCTTATGATATAACCCTCAAAAATATTTACATAAGTCATACCTTACTGAACCTTCCAGATTACACCACTCTTATGTTTTAATTACCATGGTTATAAAGATGATTATAAAAAAATATTACTAGAATTGGATTTATTGTTGATATAATGTGGATAAATTTCTATATGTGTCATAAAATAAGTTTCTTATATATATTCTATTCAAATACACTAAACATATTAGTCATTAGATTGTGCAAAAATTTCTGACTTCTATTCTCTAAACCCTAAAATCAAAGTATTATTTATATATGATTATTTTTAGTCACCATACATTCCCTGTATTTTCTAGTGATCATAATGAGGTTGATTTAGTTTGATTTAAATTATGGGAAACCAAATTGATGATTTGGATAACCATTGGACTATCCTTTGGGGTGTGATGTTAGTATGATGAGTTTTATGATAGTATATCTTTTGATGTACGTGAAGGTTATATGGGAGAAAAATTCAACCATTGTAAGGTTTATATAATTTTATATGTTTTATTTATTCCACTATATATGAATTTCTATCCTACTGTGGGTTTTGGTTCTAGATTAACAACATATTACTGTGACGAACCATTTTTAATAGGCATGGTTATGTTTGATGTAGTTTTCGGATCAACTAGGAATATATCCACCACTCTAAATTTCATTCTTACAAATGGTTCCCCAATCACTCCTCTGATTCTGTTATGATGTGTATCTTCCAATATTTGAGGATATAAAACTAATTTTAAGTGTCATATATTTCATGGAGTAGCATGTTTCCCTCTATTACTGCATTTGTTATAAGGAATGTGTTGTCTGAACACATTATTGGTTTGTCATGTATTTTTTCCATGAGACATTTTCATTCACTTGATGTGTAAGGCGGAACATAAATTTCCCTATTATGTGTGTTAAGTTTAACATGGTGGCCCATATATATGAGATCAGGTGGGATGTATTACCCTCAATATTTATGTAGTGTGGGGGGGATTTACTACCGAGGTGTCAAACATCTCATGCAAGGATGGATATATTTTCCTTACTATTGATGATATAAGTGATGTATTATATTATTCCCACAAATATATTCAATGTGTGGAAGGTGGAATTTCATGATCCCTATGACTGGTTGTGTCTAAAACATAAAATTTATTCCCTCTATGACTACTGATAATGTATGGTGGGATATAGTACCCCTATGATGGTTTTTATGTGAGGTATTATAAGGTACCCCTATTATAGAATATATTATTCACCTTTTAATGATGGGTGTTATAGGAGGTATATACTACTCATTGAGATATGTTTCATTACTTATTGGGTGTGGTGTTTTACCAGGATTCGTCGGTATGACGGGTGGGATGTACTTCCTCAATAGTGTGGATTTCCTTCTAGGTTAGATGGAATTTATCCCGGTATATATTGATAGATTCTCATTTTGTGTTCTAGAATCAATGTAGGTTATCCCAACCATAGAATGATACACACCAACACTATCCATAACATATATGTGTTGATCTCCAATGTGGATTCCTGAGTACCATAGGGTAACCCGTGTATAATGTTGATGTTTATCATTATAAATCATCTACAATATAAATTCACATATCTGTTAGTTTTTATCCAGTAAACTATTTGAGGTACCATAATGATTAATTTTATCACACCTTGTATGTGAAACATAGAGCACGTGCTTCCCTAATTATGGAATATAGGTTTTCTTGTTAACACTATTGTATAAAAATGAAATTGGGAGATCTATTGGGATGTGAATAAATGTTTTATCCAATGTTAAGGATCATACTTGGGTATCTATAAGTTTTAGTTCAAGATTAAATTCATGAAATTTATATGATCGACCCTTTCGATTATCTTACATTGTGGTATAACATCCAACCTATGTATTTCCATTTGTTATAGTATGGATTATATTATCTGTTATGATCTTATTTTTTTATTTATCACTCACTTTTTATTTTAATGATTAAAAACACCATTCGGTTTTTTAAAATTTTCATTTTATATAAATTCAGTATTAATGTTTTATTATTTTCAAAGGTTTTCAACATATTAAATGAAGGAGGTAAGAGAAGCATTGAACGCCGTTTATGAAGGGTTTGTTGGACTTTTCTAACGGTTCTCTATAGAAAGACCACCTACCAGATATTGGTACATACAATAGAAACATGGCCCTAATAGGACCATTGGATAGTCAGTAGAGCCTCACTAGCAAGTAATTGGTACTAATACACGCCAATATATCTCTAAGAAGCACACAATCTCATAAGTGGACACTACAGACAAGTAGGTGGTGCTTTTCCACAAGGTAAAGATAGCCAATGTATAATGCTCCCTTGAGCCTCTATCACGCCCAATAGATCTATTGGATCAAATAGACCACAATACCCACAATGGGACATCCATAGAATATAAATAAACATCGATGTAGGGTTGGAAAACACTGGTTATAATTTTTCCCATAGTTTTACTCATTGTTTTATTCAATTTCACCCCCTTCCACTATATCTATTTCTCTATTATCATGTTTTAATTTATCTTAGATAATTAAGAGTGGGTTATAAATGCATTATGATAACAAAAACCACTCATTATTATTCTCCATGTTGGGTGATCACTACCACCAAAGTGATAGTTATAGGCTTTAATTCTTTCTCCATTTAAATAAAACTATTGAATTGGTTTTTATACATACACCATCCAAATGTTAGTGAATTCTCTCTCTTTTTGAATCATGCATGCCGTTAGTGCTAAGGTTTAGTATAACCCTCCCATGACACTTTATGGGAGGAAGAATATGCCCTCATATTGAGTATTATTCAAAATATATAATCATTTGTTTTATTTATCATAAAAGTTTATCATTATATTTGTTTTATTTTTTAAAAGTAAATTCACCCCAACCATCTTGACATCCAACTCTGACTAAAAATTCATATCAGTTCCATCCATGGATTCTAGACCTTCACAGTTTCATGTAACAACCACATATGATAGCCACCTCCTGTAACATCGAAGGTGATCCCAAGGACACTCAATGTGTCTAGATCCATTCTTTAAGGTATAAAATTATCATTATTGTGAAACTCATAATTCTACACTACATAGAAGAAATAGTTCTCCAATTTTAAAACTTGTAATGTACGGTTATACAGCCACTAATAAAGTGAAAGAAAAATGGACACATAGTGATAAAACCACCATTGAGTTTTATGGAAAATCCCTGATTTCGAAACATTGCGGATAATAAAAAAATTGATTTAATAGAATTTTTACATGATAAATTATTGATGAAATATTTGAAATTATTAATGTCACACATGACAGTATTAATAAGTTCAAGGACACTAAACTTGTCGTGTATTTTAAAGGCATTAAATGTTTTAGCATGCATAATAATGAATAAATTATTTAATTAGTTTCTCACAATAATAATATTTGTAGGGGAAAAATCACTTAGTTATGATCATTCATTATAAAAATATTCTGAACAAGATAATTTTGAATTACCATGTTATTGGTCAACCATGTTATTGAAAATTCACAAATCGGTGGATATCAAGAACATACAGGAAGAATAAATCATTGGGTTACTCATGACATATAATGTTAACTTTAAGTGGAAAGTTAAAAAATATTCAAAATAAATCATGAAGGATAATTCTATTTTATTTAAGGAAATCAATGATAAATCTTCTGGTATTGATGCATAACTTACTCACTTCGAAAAAAATGAAAACATCAAGAGTAAAAAAATTATTTAATCATTCCCAATGCAGAATCAATTTGGAAAAGTGGAGGTAACATTATATGAATTCAAGAATAAGGGACACATAAATCCAAAGTGACCTATGTTCCAAAATAATATTAAATAAAGGAATTAAATAATGAAATAATTACGTGATTCTATACATATGAAAAGTGTTGACTCACTTTCCTCAATAGAATCTAGTGATGATTGTTCTGAATATGTAATGTCCCTAATTGATGTAGAAAATGAAGAAAATTCTACAACTAATTCTTGATAATAAAATAAAATAAATTATAAATATCTTAAATATTATTGATATCAACTTGGGGATGTATTTCATTAACTAACAACAATATTTAATATCTTAAATGTAAATATGTTTAGGTAATTATTGAAAAAGATCAACTCTCCAAAAAATGGAACAATTATCCTTAAAATTAAAAGAGAAAAAATATTTAGAAAATATAATCCATTATTATGGATATTTAAATATTTATTTCAAATTTCACACAAGGTAGGTATAATTTATATACAATTTTTGTTTTTTAATGTCAAGTGAAATAAAGTTTTAGGTTTGTCTTTTCAAATAAATATTGATCCTCTAAAAATACTAATTTTGTTTGATAATGTAGTTAAAATATATTTTTCGATTATAAACATAAAATTTGGCATATTGTTTATCTATTTAATTGTAATAACACCAATATGGTTAACCAAAAAGGGTATATATTTACTCTAATATTTTATTTAGAGAATCATTTTTAGAACAAATATATCTTCGTAAATCTTTTTTATCTAACATTAGTGGACTCAAATTTATTTATATACCAAATAATTAGTTATCTATATTATTTTTCTAGAAAAAAAATTATTAGGAGAAAATCCTCAGGTTTTCTATAGTATATGGATAAAAGGTATTCAATACACTTGTGTGTTTACGACTCTATGTTCAACAATCTTGAAAATACTTGATGGAGGGCATGTCATCATCGGTGATAACTCAATGATAAAGAACATCATTATAATTACTATTGGTTTTTTAAATTTTGAACTTAAATTTTTTTTTTATATGTTGATGTTTTAAAAAGTAATTTTCTTCTTACTATCTAGTTTTGTGAGATTTTTTACTATTTCTTTTGAAAATGAATATTTTCATATTTTTTATTTCAATGGAAATATTTTATTTTCAGAGTATAGATTTAAAAATGTTTATGTTATTTATCTAAAACATCCAGATATCCAACATTATAAATACATAAGTATATAAGATATTTATTCATGGATTGAGTATATAGTCCATCGTTGTTGATTCACACGCACACTTTTAAAATACAATGAAATAAACTACTATGAGATTTATATAAATGCTATTTCATAAAATTGCATTTTGTGTCAGCCTTTACAACAAGGTAAGTAACAAAAATATTTCATTAAATATAAAAAAATGTTTCCTCCACAAGGTACCATGAGAATTTATTTAATGATGTATTTGGATCGACCCAAGATTCATGTATTAGAGGTAAACATTACACTTTGGTAATTTTCCATAATTAAAAAAATAATTACTAGGGATTATTTTTCCATTATAAAAATTGATTCTCATAATTTATATATTAAATATACTAATAATGATGAAAATATAAATTGATATGAAATTATATCCATTTACAGTTATCATGGGGGTATTTTGAAAATATGGATTTTAATAAACATTGAAGATCATAGGTTATAATCATTATTTTTATAATCTTAGGACTTCCCAACAAAACAAGGTTATTGAAAGGTGAAATTAAACTCTAAAAGAGAATGAAATAACTATCTTAAATTAATTTAAACACCCTTAAAATTTTTAGTTCAAGGAATTTAATATCTCTTATCATAAAATGACCCATGTTTTTCCCTATCAACATTTTAAAAGAAAATAAACAATGTTTTAATTTGTAGGGGTTTCTTCAGTAAATTATATATTCTTAAAACCAAATACAACATAGGAAAATTTGAACTCAAATCCTGTGAATGTATTTTTATTGGGTAATCAAAATATGTTCTATCATATATGATCTTTAATAAAATCACAAATGCAATATATGAATAAATTTTTATCTAATTGGATAATAAATTTCCTAACCTCACATAAAAAGCATGATGTCTAGGTTGACCAAGGAAATGTGACCTTTAATGAACCACTTCTTAAATAAATTGATATAGTTGAAGAACCACCACCTATACCATTACCCAATTCATAGTTTAAGCCTATTTATCATCCCTTATATGATTTTAATAGTTATATTTATGTCAGTAGACAAACTATAATGTTTATTTTCAGTCATGATGAACATCATACCTTTTTCATAACTAGGAACCCTAAATAATAATTATTCCATTGATAATATAAATTATGTGATTAAAATGAAATAATATTTGAGATAATCTAGAATTAAAAAACTTGTGTACTCTTGTTCAAAGACTCATTGGTCACCCCATTATTGGTACCAAATTTGTTTTTAAGAAAAAAAAATAGATGAGGAAAAACAATTACTTCTAAAAAATATATAATAATATACAAATTAAATAATCAATAAGAATTTATTTATTATAGTTATACCTTTTCACCCATAGAATGGATTGAGTCCATTATAATCATATTTTCGTTAACTGACCACATAGATTTTAAATATTTTTAAATGGATATAAGATGTTCTTTTTGGAATGGTTTTATTACTGATATTGTTTTTTTACAATATCATATTTTAATGGTTAAAAATAACAAATCATAGTTCTAGTTGAAAAAAGTATATTTATGGTTTAAAACAAGACCACGACCTTGGTATGAGTTGTTCACTAAATACCTCTTTGAAAGTTATTAAATATGGGAAAATATATTTCAACTTATTATTTGAAACAAATTTCAATTGATTTTTTTTATTAAAATATAATTTGATGATCTTAATTTTTATTCGAAAAAGGAATCCTTTGATAATTAATTTTTTAGATATAATGATATAGGAATTTGTATTGAGATTTATGGGAGAATTCAACGTTTTCCATTATTTTCAATTTTCTCAAAATAGGAACGGTATTTTTCTAATCAAATGACAATACACATGTGAAATATTAAATCGATTTTTTATGGATTAGGTAATTGAAATAATTACACCTTTAAGAATATATTGTAAGATAATGGTGGATAAAATATTTCAATCGATAAACAATAAAATTTATAGAGGTATAATTGGAATACTTATTTATATCACCATTACCTAGACCTAAATTATGTTTACTACTTCTATTTATGAACAATTTCGTGTAAATTCATTTAGATATTGCATAAAATCTATTAAAAATTAAATTATTTATAATGTTTTATAACCCATGGTTTATTTTATCCAAAATTATCTTCTTTTTAACTATTTATTTATTTATATGTCAATTTTGGAAGATGCAAATTATGTTGGAAAAGTAAAAGTCATGATTTTCACTTACATAGAAAATCCCTTGTCTCTTAGAGTACTAAAAATAATTTTTTCTCTTTCTACATATGGATTGTAATATATAGTTATATCTATTCTTAGTGCCTAAATTATTTGGATGAAAAATATTGGACTTTATTATTGTATTAAATATATTCAAGATGCAATTAATTATTATAACACTAATTTAATTAGTATCACTATGAATGTAATTTATTACCTATAAACTAAACACATTACCATTAAGAAACACTTATTAATATATCACTTTCAAAAGGAATATATCAGTCTAGAGTTCATCAGTATAAATGATCAATTAGATGATATCATTATGAATACCCTCACTCTATAATGTTTCTATTTTGTTAATGGGTGGTTAAGAATGAAACACTTGTGAATATTTTACATAACATATTAAAAAATAAAGTATTTTTTCTACATGTTTTTTTTAATTCAATTTGCACATTTTTTTATAGAGGTCATTAATAGTCTATAAATTGGATATTAATCTTAATCTTTTATCATATCTTTTCAAGATTGTTTACCTAAATTATATCATCTATATTTTTTGATTTTAATGATTGATTTAAATTTTTTTAATAAATTATTTTAGGGACTTGTTTTTTTATCTGTTTTATTGTTTTATTTTTATCTATTTGAGATTCCTAGTTTCTCTTATTCTATCATGTGGGATTAATAGAATAACCAATACTTGAAAATCCGAATTATCCAACAAGTGGAACTCATTGGCTCCAAAATGGTGTCAGGACATAACCATTTAGGATACCGAATGGAAGGTTTTTAAAGACAACCCCCCCACATGATTTCCACATTATTTTTCATCCACATTTCCCCACTTAAATTAAATCTATCTTTGGATACACTTATCCTTATGATCTTCACTTCTTTGTAAGGTTCTTTTCATTTCCAACACTTTTCAATGGATTTATTCTTGATTTATCTTACTATTAGTCTTGTACATTATTTCAAAAAATTATAGGTATAATTTGTGTACCTAATATAGATTCATAATGAGATAGTGAAGGTTATGATGGTGTATGTGGATTTTTCGGGTCCCAGAACATTGATTTTGGAAAAAAACCTAGGAATGGTGCATGGTTTGTAGTAAACCGTGAGGGAATACCAAATGGTTAGAGAAAACTGTTCAGGTGGTGGCTTTTTTTTATAGAGCCTTATCGCAATTTTGGCGCATAGTTTCCCTAATTATGTAGTATACATATGTTAGTGCACCTATTTCCAAAATATGTGTGCATAGTTTGAACATGGTTTGTCAAACCATGCGGATAGACTGTGGATAGGATTTTTTATATGTAACTTTACTCTTTTTCCCTTAATGATCTATTTAATCCTCCTCCTTCTCCATAATATGAATTCTTACAAGATTAACCTACATTTATCTCATTTTGGATATATTTGAAGGACTATGGTATGAATTGAATGGTCTCTTAGATCGGGATCTAATCAATATTTTGTTTGTCACGTTGGATGTGTAGTAGTAAGTAGTCTAATCCTTTTTGGTCGATCTTCTCCCCTCTTGGTCACAAAAAAGTTATCTAGGTGTGACTATTTTTTCATCATTTTTATAAGATATACATTATTATAATATGAATCAGAGGCTAATATTGATGGAAGATATTCATACAACTCTAAGGTGGGTGGTCTATAACTCATCCCTCAAGTTCATTGATTTTGAAAATGTCATGTGGGACCCCCCCCCCCCCCCCCCGATTTCACCAGGTGTCGTCTATTGAATTTATATGCCATGCTTATAATAAATAGAACCATATAGTAATGATCATTCAAAATATTTTATTAGTTTTTCATAGTTATTCCCACAACTCCGTCCATCCCATGTAGGATGTTTTTCCATGATTTTCATTTTAATGTTTTGGACATGTTTGAGATGTTGTTCGGGTTTTCCTTTGCATGACCTTTATTAGGGTAATATTTTTATATTAAATTGATTGATTTATATTATGAATGTAATAATGTAAAGTACCATGTATGGTCACCACATGAACCATCTAATGTATGTTCTCTATTTAAAAATTAATTGTGAGTTAGAAATTAGCAATTATACTAATTATATGAACATGACTTATTAAATATAATTGAATAATAGGTTTCGTGTCTATAGAACCCTTTACCATGTTAGTAGAAGGTAGAGGAGTGAACCTAGATTATTGAAAATTCCTTAAATGGATGAAATTAATAGATTCATGCTACTTGGCCTTGTTACACTAACGAAAGGCAAGGCTTGACCAAATAGACAAATTTATTAATTATGAAATGATTAGATGGTTTCATCCCCAATTATACTTGAAACACTAATGTAAGTTAATATATTGAACCTTATGAATTATATATTACTTCATTATAAAAATAGAAGTGGCCTGACTGGATATCTCCTTAGATTACTAAGGGAAGTATTTGAGCACTCGAGGACCCCATTTTGAATTTAAGGATTATTTTTTCATAGGTTGAGACCCACCTTGAACCCCATGCTTATATAACTTTGGATTACTTGTATGATATAGTTGGATCTGTCATATAATACTATATGATTACCAAGATACACTCCTTGGATCCATTATTTACAAGTAGGTTCCATGTTTAAATCTTATCGGTCCAGGTCATTGCTTAGCCCCATTATACTTTGGATGAACTCCATAGACTCAGTATTAATTTAATTGAGGAATGCCTTGGACTATTCTCCTTGGATAAAAATCTTACCCCCTTGCCTGGCTATAGATATTACTGAGTTGGTGACCCTTGACATATATGTTTCCTTGGTTATTACCTTGGAACTTCATTATTAAATATCATTCCAGTTTTCATTGTCACATATTAGAGCCTTAACAATTTTTACTTGTGACGTATTTAGAGACTGGTAACAATAAAATAATGAATTGGTTAAAAGTTTTGACACTATCCAAGTGAAAAAGTAGGTACTAGCATATTTAGTTACATTGTACTACTTTACATTATATGGATACTTTCACACTCATATATTCCATTACATAGGTCGGATGTTATAGAAACTATTTTTGGGGGCCCACTATGATTTATTTCACTCCCAATCTCCATGTCTTTTGTACCTTGAGTAGATCACATGAATGGAGGTGTTGATAAAGAGAAGTGTGCAACTTCAAACAAGTTATTTCTTTACTGTTTAAGATGGATCTTTCTAAGAAATTATCGAGCTAAATATTGGTATGCTTGGGATAGTATTTTATTTCATTTATACTTATGTAGAACATATTATTCATACTACCTTGTATCCATGTAATCTATTTTTCTAGATACGTGTCATATCATCATCAGTTGTGGTATGTTATTCCAGTTATTCAAGTTGTGGTTCCTATTTTCTCCATTTCTTATGTGACTTCTATTTACTTATATTTAAACCACTATTTACCTATCTTTATATTTATCCATTTCTCTACACATTAGTAATAATGGAATACTCTCCCCATGAGCACACCCTTGGCCATTGTTACTTGTTACCACCCACTAGTGTTGGGGGAAATATGCTTGAGGGCATATGGCCCACTGAGCTCAGGGATCCTTTTAAGTGGAATTTGAATCTGGGATGTCGCAAAGTGGTGTCAGAGGAATTTCCTTTATTGATTTACTATTTGGATATTATAGTAAGGATATTAAGAACACATGGGACATTGTTATAAGGCATTATTGGGCATCATGAACCCAAGTTGGGGTAAAATCTAAGTTACCCAAAATATAATTGTTCCAATTTTTTCAAATTATAGTTGACATTATTTCACTTTTTGGTGATATATATGTTGTATAGTGTTATTGAAAATTAATATGTTTAAGTATTTCCTTCATCCTTATCCAGATGACATGAGGCCAGGGAGAATTGTTACTTGCATCCTTATAGGATCCAGGATTCACTTGTAATACATATTTCCGGGCCATATAGGTGAATTTCACTTCTTTTCATTGCTTAATATGAATTTGATTGATTATTGATGTTGTGATAGTTATCTTGTACATGTATTACTATTGGTTTTGATTGAGTGATTTCATGTCTCAATCCATGAGGTGTATGGGCCCTCATGTGTTGGGATGAGTAATTTACATATTTGATCCATTATAATATAAATAAATGGGTGTCATTTTTAGGGATAAGTTGAATGGTAACTAGTTTAATGGGAAGGTATATCCATTGTAAACTGAATCATGACAACTAAAATGAATTTGGTTGTACATCATTATCCCACCTTGTCATGTTTATAAAAGGTAATGGAGTGAACCTAGAAGTCTAATATAAATTTAAATGAATCTTATACTTGAGAAAATTACTGATACATAGCCATCTATGTGGGTAGTTGGGGTAGTATGCCTAGGGTAGTAAGTTTTCTTATTTTCATCTTCGTCTACTAATGTTATCATTCTTCTTAATCTGGTTTAGAGGCATGTACTTTGAATTTTTATTCCAATGCTTCCATTACGTCCTCAGGGTCATATTACAGGAAGGTGGTGACAACCATGCTCTAGACATGGTGGACCTTGTGCCACCATTATTACCTCTAAGAGTTTCAATTAAGGAACCTTCTAATGTAACCTAATTCGGAATTGATTCACATGTTCATTAAAGTTTTGTACTTATGATGTAGTCCATGCATGATTCTCTATGGCTAATACCAATGACAGAGGCTCTAACTCATGAGTTGCAATAATAGCATCGTTAGACTATTTTAGGGGATGGAAGCCCACATTTTATTTAGTCTTGACTATATGTTATCATATCTTTCTTTCAGCTTATGGAACACTCCTCTAGAGAGGATTTTCAGGCCTTGTACATACATGGTTTGTGTTTTATCCAAACGTTGGTTAGATGTGGTTACTGAGGCTGATCGCTGCTAACGAATGGTATGGGATGACATCCAGACTATTTTCTATTATCAATTCTTTCCTCAGAAGCTAAGTGATGACCTATCCTAAGAGTTCATTCACCTCGATTAGTTTTCTATGTCATTTATGAAATATTCAGTGTGTTTCACTAATTTTAATCACTTTTCACCACTTTTATCTGATTATGATATTTTGCATTTTATACTTTTCAAGGATGTGCTCCAATATGCCAACCATATATTGGTGAAGGTATTTAAACTGCCTAATTTTTATGAAATATTCAACCAATTTATTATCATGGAGAATAACCTAAGGGATGACAATAGTATCAAGCATAGTGGACCAGTGTCGCAATATTCCATTAATTCTTCCAGTGGTAGGAAGTGTTCTCACGATGTTCCTCATCTGGGCAGTGATAACCAAAATAACTTTTTTTATAAATATAGGGTTTTTCATTGGTATGGATGATGGAGGAACTTAAAGTTAATTGTGATAGATACCTAATGGAGTGTCGAGCATTTTTTTCATATGGGGCATCATTAGTGTTTCTGTAGGACCTATCCACCGCCTTCGAGTGAAAAAGGATCCATACCAACTCTTCCTTCTTAAGTAGTTTACTTTTGTCCATTTCAAGCACGGGTTTGAATAGTAATTATGATACTAGCTTATAAAGAGTTTGTCATCGTAGTGGTCAGCCCCTTGATCATGAGCAGCCCCTGTACAGAAGTTATGATCATGTTAGTCTAGATATTACAAAGATCCATGGATCATGCATGTTACATTATCTACAGTAGATGCCTGAGGATCTGGCATCAGGTCCATCTCCAGTACGAGGTAATATTTTTAGGGAATCTATTATAGTATGTGGTTTATTTGATATAGGGAATTCGAACACTTTTATCCCTAAATCTACCATGTAATGTCTCGGACTGACGATGCATTATTATTATTGTGTAATGACCATAGATATGTTTTTAGCAGTACGAATAGAGGGCATAAACAAATGTAGGGATTGTCACCTTCATTTTCGGAGTTACTCTTTCTTATAGGACATATCTATTATTGAAATAAAGGGAATTGATTTCATTCTTAGTATGGACCTGTTGGTTTTATATCACACCATTATATTTTTTAATCATCATAGGGTATATTTTACATCACTATAGGGCAGCAGTTATCTACATAAGGGTAAGTGGGATGTTCAGGCTGATAGAGTGGGGCCAGAGTATCCTAGTCTTGGTGGGGTGATTGCCAAAATTAAAAATATCTTCATCGAGGATTGTGTATTATGTCAAACTTATTTTCCATATGTCGTGGATCATTTTAGGGACGTCTTTCCCAATGATTTTGCTAGCTTACATCCTGAGAGAGAGGTAGATTTTGCGATCAAGCATGTTCCACGAGTAGCTCCAATTTCCATTTCTCCATATAGGATGGAGCCTACAAAGATTCAATAGTCTAAGTGGTAGTTAGATGATTTATAAGAAAGAGGTTTAATTCGGCCTAGTATATCATCTTGGGGTTCTCTCATTCTTTCTTCCAATAAGGTGGATGGAACCATACGTCTACGCGTGGACTATAGATGGTTGAACCAACTTATGGTCAATTACTAGTATCCACTACCTCAAATATATTATCACTTTTAAAATCATTTGAGAGCATGTGCCTTCTCTAAGATCTACTTGAGGTCATTTTATCATCAAGTGTGATTTAGTCCATCAAACACACCTCTTTCATCTATTCATAGCATCTATGGTCTGCAAGAGTGCATTGTTATGTCATTCGGTCATACAAACAAACCTAAAATTTTCATGTCCCTAATGAATAGGATGTTTCATACATATCTTGAATATTTTTTCATGGTATTTGTGGAAAAAATCACAGTGTATTCTCAGACTCGTAATGATCTTACTAAACACCTTGGGATTGTTCTTAGTACTTTGAGAGAGAATCAACATTAAGAAAAGGTTTCTAATGCCACTTCAAGATCTAGAAATCTCACTTCATGGGTCATATTTTATCATAATTACGCATATTTATTTACCCATAAAAGTATAGTATTGTAGTTTCTTGTGAGAATCCCATGAATGTGTTTAATATATAGAGTTTATTGGCACTGGAAACAAATTATAGGCATTTTATACAGGCTTATTATGTCTGGGTTCACCTTTTTTGGCCTTATCAAGAAAGATTTTATGTTATTTTGGTATGAAACATGTGAGAAAGCCTTTCATGAGATGAATAAGATTCTTGCCTCCTCATCTATTCTAATTATTCTCAATCCAAGTAGAGGATATACTATCTTCTGTGATACATCATGCATTTCCCTAGGAGTAGTGTTGATGCTAGAGGACATAGCTGTTTTCTATGGATCTCAAAAGGTGAGGAATCTTGAGAGAAATTACCCAACACACGCCCTTGAGCTAGTAGTAGTTGTCCATTCCTTTTGTTTCTGGAGACACTATCTGTTAGGTGTGCACATTCTGGTGTACAAGGACCACAAGAGCCTAAAATATATCTTTACTAAGTGTGACATGAACCTCAGATAGTGGAGATGTGTCAAATATCTATAGTCCTTCTATTTTGAGGTTTCATATACACCTTGGAAGGGAACTATGGTTGCAGGTGAAATGATTCAAAAAACTCAAGAACATTCCATAAGGGAAGATAGTGATGAGTTGAAGTTAATGGACCACTTTTCTGAGCTACACATGGACTTCCATAATAGTCATGAGTAGACTTAACTATCATTTTTGACAATCAACTCTTCCCTCTTGGAGAATGTAAAGGGTAGACAATTTTCATAGCCTGATGCCTTCATTACCCATGAGATTATTTTTGGAGATAACCCACATCTATATTAGACATTGGGTAGAGAAGACACCCTACATATACATGGGAATCTATTTGGACCTACAGATATGACAGATGAGTGGATTCATGAGTCCCAGAATTCTCAGTAATAAATTCATCCAGGTTTCTCTAAGATGTACAGAGATATGTGATGCTAATATTGGTGGTCTGAGAAGGAATTTATGATTATAGGCTTTATCACTAGGTGTTCCACCTATCAACAAGTGATGTCAGACCACTAAATACTTGCAGGCTTATTACAACCACATCTAGTATACGAATGGAAATGGAAAGTTATTTCTATGGATTTCAAAGTTAGATACCTAGGTCGTCAAGGTGTAGAGATACTATATGGGTAGTTATTGAGAATCTAATGAAATCATCCCACTTCATTCATATTTAGAAGACTTTCTCTTTTGATGACCTGGGAAGACAGTATTTCTGTGAAATCATATGGCTACATGGGGTTCATCGTACTATCATTTTAGCGAGAGATTCACATTTAATGTAACGGTTCTCAAAGGGATTGAAAAATGATATGAAAACATAGGTTTTTATAAGAACATTTTTTACCATAAGACCAATGGAAAATAGTAATATAAAATATAGGTTTTATATGATATTTTTCGAGCATGTATCCTTGATTTCATTGGTTATTGGGAGAATAATATCCCTTTTTTCGATTTCACATATAATAAAATCATTCATTTGATAATTCAGATAGATTATTTTGAGTCCTTATATGGTAGGTTGTTTGGTTGCCATTTTTTATTGCTACAGGTTGGTGATGAATCTTGACTTGGTCATCAACTCATTCTAGAGACTTTAATGTAGTTTCATCTAATAAAAATGTGTATAAATACTACTCAGTCTAGATAGAAATCATATTTCGATCACTATTGATGGCCTCTAGTGTTTGATTAAGGGGATCGTGTTTTCCATCAGATATCACCCAGGCTAGGGAAAAGATTGTTACGGAAGCAAGTGAATTTATCGCCTCATAAAGTAGATCCATTTGAGATCCTATAGAGAGTTGGTTTGGTAGCCTATCGGTTGATACTACCTTAGAGTAACTATTCCATTAAGTACTCTTCCATGTCTCCCAGATGTTTCGATATCATGAAAAACCATATCATAAATTTGAACTCGAGGATGTTGAGTTATATAATGATGATTCCTTTGGGGAGTATCCAATACAGATAGTTGACTGGATCATGAATGCTCTTTGTGTTTGGTCTATCCCCCATGTATGAGTGATGTGGAAGCATGGATGTTTGAAGGATGAGATATGGGAGTGGGAGGACAACTTACCAACCTAGTGGCCATAGTTGTTTTATATAGTGTCCCTCCACCATTGGAAGGTGAACTCAGGGATGAGTTCTTTTGATGGGGGAAGACTGTAAGAACCCAGTTATTAACTAAGGTATGGATCCTTTAAATATTGGTTCAATACTTTATTTAGGGGAAAATATTGAGTCTTAATGATTTAGTGAAGGTTTTAGGGGTGTATTAGGAATTTTTTGAGCCTTGAACACAGATTTTTGGGGAAAATAGCCATGGTGTAAGGTTTTTAGTAAACTTTTCAGGAAGGCCACACATTTATATCATACTGTGCGGGTGGTTACATTTTGGATAGAGCCCTACAACATGATTAGCACACAGTTTCACTAACTGTTGGTTCTAACAATGTTGGTTCCACTCATCCCAATATACATGTGCATGGTTTATGCATGGCTTGTTAAAAAATGCAGGAAAAATGTGTATATGCATTTTAATGGGAAATTTTACTATTCTTCCCATAACAATTTAATTAAGCCCCCTCCTTCCTATTAATTATAATTCCCACAGGATTTAACTATTTTTCTTTAATTTTGGATCTAATTGAATCCCTATAGTAGGGATTCAATAATATCATTTTCCCGGATCGGATCAAGATTTTGTTCGTCACATTAGATGCGCATGGGCAAGTACTCGAGTCATTTTTAGTTGTTCTTCACATATATTTCTCTAGACCTATTTATCTAGGTGTAATAAGTTTTCTCCTTTTCATAGATATACTCCATTATAAGATAAATAAATGTATTTTAATAGTGGAGGCGAGTCATGCAACCCTACGTTGGGTGGTCTATAACTCATCCCTCGAGTTTGTTGATTTTGGAATTTTTGTGTGGGGAACTCTAATTTCATTGGGTGTCATTTATTGATTTTATATTCCATGCTTATAATCATTTGAACCATAAGATTATTCTCATTCAAAATATGGGATTAGTTGTTGTTGGTTACAACCATAACTCTGTCCATCCCATATAGGATGATTTTTCATCATTATTATTTATGTGTTTAGGAAACGTTTGAGATGCCACTCGGGTGTTCCTTGGCTTGACCATTCTAGGGGTAACATTTCTATATTGAAGTGATTGATTAATATATTCAATTTAATACTGTAAAGTACCATGTATTCTCCCCACTTAACCCATATATGGTAAGATCATCATTTAATAATTAAAAGTGACAAGTAAATTGGCATGTGTACAAAGTATATGAATTGGCTATATTAAATATAATTGAATAATAGGCTGCATTTCCAAATCACCCCTAAAAATGTTAATGGAAGGTAGTATAGTGAATCTTGACTATTGAAAATTCTTAAATGTATTAAATGAATGGTTTCATGCTACTTGGCCTTATCACACTAATGAAAAGAATGGATTGGACCAAATGAACTTATTGGTTAATTATGACATGATTAAATGGTTTCATGATCAATTATCCTTATCACACTAATGAAAGGTAATGTATTGAACCTTATGATTTATATGGCACTACATTATCAAAATAAAAGTAGCCAGACTCGGTCTCCCATTAGAATCATGGGGGAATTCCTTAAGAACTCTTGGACCCCATTTCGAATTAAAGGATATGGCCTGCATAGATTCAGACCCACCTAGAAACTGATCCCTGTCCCACTTTTTATGTCTATTTTGAAATCATAGGATCCTTCATATAGAACTCTAGGATGCCTTGGATACACTCTTTTGATCCTGTAATGTCCCAGATTTCTTTCCATGTATTATTTTAATATTATATGGGAATTAATTCAAGACCAGGCTCTGATACGGCATGCAGTTCTAAGGCCCAGTTAGCCTAGAACAGGTGTTTGAATTTAATTTGATAATTAAATTACGCACCCGTGAGGTTTTCATGAAAATGTGGGATAACTTCTAAACATGTGCTCAGATTAGAAATCTGAGGGCACTATTGCGTGCAGAATAGAGGTTTTACGTTTGGAAAGGCCTAACATTAGCCGGCGTAGGTCGGTGGTGAAATCCAGTATTTGGGACATAAGAGTAATAGAATATTTAAATAAAAATATTTTATTCTGTAGCGAAATCTTTTAAATCTGTTGTAACAGATATCCCATACCTTTTTAATTAAAGGTTTGTGTGAGGGTCCAGGGATACAAACCATATATCCCTAAAACCCTTGGCGGCTCTAGAGGCTATGGAGGAAACCTCCCAACGCGGTGACGACGACGCAGCGACTGAATCATCACTGACGAACACCGTGGAATCCTGGTAGGATGTTTTTTTGTGATTTCTTCCCCGTTGTTGACTTCTACAGTGAACGTGGGATAATCCAAGAACAGATTAGTCTGCGGATCGATCATTCTTGCAGGATGGGCTTTTTGCGGGGATTTATGGGAGATTGAATCCATGTTAATCCATTATTTTTTATTTTCTTCTCTGTTTAATCCCATTAATGGGATCGGATCAACACTGTGACAAATGACGACGGAGTTTCATTCCTCAATTTCGTTTCTTTGGATTTCTCCCCTTTCTTTTCTTCACGTTTTTCGCGTTCTTCGCAGGGCGATGAATGATGGATTGTTGCGCATCCGTGTTACGATGTAACGATCCCAAACTGTGGATCCAGCCCTGGAGCGGTGTCACGAAGGTTCGACGGCGATATCGGCGGATGATTCGGAGCAGATCGAGGGTTATGAGTTTTCAGGTGTTTTTCTTCGGATGGATCGTTTGAGGTTTATGATCTGTTTTAAAGGCCGAAAACACCCGTCACAGTGTTCATATGACGAACCGATCCAATCCCTGGAGTATTGGGACAAACGGATGAGAGATCGTGGATCCGGAAGATCGGCCGAAGTGCGAGGAAGAAGAAGACGTTCTAGAAATTTCCCGACTACAGGGCATGTAGTATGGGCTACACGGCGTGTGTTCATCAGTGGGCCACATGGAATGTACTCAAGGAGTACATGGACATGGGATGGGTACATGGCCAAGGACATTGCGTATATACCCCTCCCCGGCCAGACCCGATTAGATACACGGGATACCCCGTGTACTCGTACACAGGCAGGCGACACAGACATGGGCTGAGACCGTGTACGGGCACATGGCCAGCGTACACAGAGTGAGTCCAGGTGCTCGGACATGGCGTGTGATTATTCTACATGCCATGTAGTTTCTTTCTATCCGACAAGACGAATGACATGGGCCGTTTACACGGACAGTACCCGGGGTCATGGAACACGACGTGTACTTTTTCTACACACCATGTAGTTTGGTTTTACACAGCTTGAATGAATGACACGGGATGTTTACACAGGCAGTACATGTGGTCAAGGAAAAGGGCGTGTAACCATACTACACTTCGTGTAACCATTTTCTTCATGCCTTGAGCCACTTGTCTCCTATGACTTGGACTAGTTTTTAGGGTTCTTACCCTTGGCATTCCCCTGATGGTTCTGGTATCATTTGTTTTGTACAGGAGTATGATCCCATTAGCAGAAATTCTTGAATAGAGTTGTTGTAATCCCTTCTATGAGACTTGGAGCTGGATCCTCTATTAATTCCTGGAACCCTAGGTAGAGTTCTTGGTATCGACGTGACCAAATTTACCCAGGCACTGATCCTCGGCTTAGCGGATTAGCTCATTCTGAGTTGTCGTAATCACCCCGTGACATGGCTGTGATCCTCATCTGATCATCATGTTCTCAAAGTACTTGTGGAGTTTGTTCTCTAGGAACGAGTACTTCGTATCTCTCTCTTCAGACCTAGGAGTGAGTTCTCCCGGGTGTATGCTTAGTGAAATCTTCTAGCTGGATCCTAGTGGTGGGTTTCGCAATATTCGATCATGTATGAGTATATCAGGATATTCTTGTAATTAGTTCGGTAGAAATATTTTGTGTAAAGCTAACTGTACCTTTTTTGTGGCATTTTCCCTTGTTGTATTTCATTTGTGGTTTTGGGGTGTCCTACTGGGTATTGTTATACTCACCCCTACATGGGCTTTGCCTGCACGTGTCGTGTCATGTGTAGACGACCGATACTTCGACAGGATTCTAGGAGGAACAGGACTGGACGGTACTTAGTGAGATCAAACAGGCCGAGGTGTGTTCTTATGGCTATAGACTGCAGTTCCATCACCTTTCCTTAAAGGTCGGACTTTGTTGTAGACTTTCTTTTTGGTGGGCCTGTACTTTTGGCCCAGGGTTTTACATTCTTGTACTTTACATTCCCGTCATACTCTGTGGTTGGGTCTTAGTGTATGCATTCATATTTTCCTTTTGGTAGTTTTACTTTTCATCTCTGTGGGCTTGGAGATGTGTGTGTGTGTTTGTATAGGTTTATAGGCAATGCCTCCCATGTTAGTGGCATTCCTACTCGGTGCTAGTCACCAGCCCCTGGCCTATTGGAGGCGGGCTTGGGGAGTTTCGGCTCGTGCCCCACATGGACGGTTCATGACAGAGTGGTATCAGATCTGGTCGGTTCTACCTTAGGACAGAGAGTCTGTGAGTTGGTTTGGGGCAGCATTGTTAAGTATTTCGATTTCGGATTTCAGGCCTGGACCCCATTGTTGGTGCGGGCAGCTGACGTATCCATATGCCCGGACTTCTATAACTTGTTTTTCTAATTGGAACATGAGAACACTAGTTTCAGGGGACTACAATGGTACATGCATCATATAGGAATGAGTTGTGGTTTCCGTGTCCGTCTTGAGTCAACTCTCCAGATATACTCACTGACTGAGATACATCTTGTTTCTTCACAAGATTCCTTCACGACGTGTACCCTCTAGGATCCAGTAGATCGATCACGAGGATGACCCCCTCAGTGATGAAGCCTCGATACAGGGACCGGATCCCCCAGTTATACCATCAGGTGGTGTTCCAGTTATTCCACCACTTATGGAGCAGTGTTTTGTTCCTGCAGTACCAGTGGAGGAGGAGCGCAGGCTGAGCGCACTCCACGAGATTCAGTGACAGATACCCCTCAGGTTTCGAGGCGAGCCTGACCCTCAAGCAGTAGAGGACTGGCTTGAGGCAGTGGCCAGAGTCTTTCGTTTGGTCAGGACCCCAGCAGACCAGATGGTGATCCTGGCAGCGAGCCTTCTGCCGGGCTTGGCAGGACGATGGTGGAGTTTGGTTATCCAGACCAACGACGAGGCGAAACATGCATGGTCGGTGTTTGAACTTCTCTTAAAAGAGGAGTTTTCACCGGTTACCCTGAGAGAGGTACGCATACATGATCTTTTTCAGCTCTAGCGGGGAACCATGACGGTGGGTGACTATTCGTCGAGGTTTACCGAGCTCTCGCGGTACTCGATGGATATGTTCAGAGACCAGTACTTCAGAGCTCAGACTTTTGAGAGGGGCTTGCGCAGAGATATCCATGATAGAATCATCCCTATGATAATTCCTCCTAATACTAGGGTTCTCGAGTGGGCTTTGGTGGTCGAGAGCTATTTGGCAGTGCAGAGACAGCCGGTAGTTGTCAGTAGTGGGCGAGCTAGAGCAGAGACCTCGACAACAAGGAGCCGACGTCAGAGACCCAGGCATAGAAGATGTTTCCTGAGGAGATCCCAGGATAGGGGATCTACCGTACAGGGTTCAGAAGACACATCCAAATAGCCTCGAGATAGGCGATGCTACTCATGTGATGGCAGGGGACATCTCGCTCGAGATTGTCCGAACCGCCGTACTACGGACACGGGAGTAGTGGATGGACCACCAAGGCAGAGGCAACATGTGGAGCATACAGATCCGTAGGGCGGCGGACGTGGTAGGGGAGATGGGAGGGTAGCTGGAGGTGGTTGGTGTTTTGACCTTTTACCACCACCACCCCCAGGAGGTCTACCCCAGGCTCAGGGAGCTGGTAGACAGAGGAAGGGACAACTGCAGGTGGCAGAGGCGTAGGACCCAGGTACTCCCGGAATGATTAAAGGTACAATCTGTGTCTTTTCTACTTTGGCTACCGTACTCATAGACACAGGTGCTAGTCATTCCTTTCTAGCTGCTTATCTTGTTTGAGACCTTGAGATTCTAGTTGAGCCATTGACTCGACCCTTACGCTTGGAAAAACTGACTGGAGAATATTTAGAGATCACACACCTCTATAGACAGTGTTACCTGACCCTTGGAGGTGAGATTTTTGGTTGGAACCTCTTGGTGTTAGCGTCGAGGCCTTATGATGTCATTCTTGATATGAATTGTCTATCCATAGTTCATGCCTAGATCGATTGTTTTTGGCGAAGGGTGTGGTGTGTCCGCAGTGATGGAATGAGGTTCTCTTTTCTCGGCGAAATAGAGACCCAGGCAGCGCAGGATGGACTCGTTCATAGGAAGGAACAAATGATTTCACATCAGTTGTCTAGCATAGCCCTTGGTAGAAAAGATGTTAGGAGTTTCCAATTTCCAACAATAGTGGCTGAGTACGAGGACGTCTTTCCGGAGGATGTCCTCGGGCTACCTCCCTATCTAGAGATAGATTTATGCATTGAGTTGCAACCCGGGACGACACCAATATCATCATAAGCATATTGTATGGCTCTTACAGAGCTTCGTGAGTTGAGGGTGGAGCTGGATGACATACAGATGAAGGGCTTTGTGAGGCCCAGTGTTTCACCCTAGGCGGCCCCAGTGCTGTTTTCCAAGAAGGCGGATGGGAGCTTGAGGCTATGTGTGGATTACCGGTGCTTGAATTAGGTGACCGTGAAGAACCGGTATCCACTACCGAGGATCGATGACCTATTTGAACAGTTGAGAGGGATACGATTGTTCTCAAAGGTTGATCTACGATCAGGATATCACCATTTGCGATTATGGGAGGAGGATATACCAAAGACGGCTTTTAGATATTGCTACGGTCACTATGAGTACTTGGTGATGCCCTTCAGCATGATGAATGCCCCGACGGTGTTCATGGGGCTCATGAACCGGATATTTCAGCACTATCTATACTGGTTTGTAGTGGTCGTCATCGACAATATCCTTGTGTACTCTTCGTCCGAGGAGAATGTGAGACACCTATGGATGGTTCTAGACACACTCCGAGAGCACTAGTTGTATGGGAAACTCTCAAAGTGTCAGTTATGGTTATAGGAGGTCCACTTTATGGTACACGTTATCTCGGCAGATGGTGTAGTAGTGGACCCAGCCAAGGTAGAGGCAGTGCTAGCATGGGAGCCACCTCGGAGCGTGACGGAGGTGCAGATTTTCCTCGGTTTGGCAGGCTACTATCGGAGATTAATCATTGATTTCTCTAGGATTGCAGCACCCATGACATATTTGACCCAAAAGGGACAGCCTTTTGTGTGGACCAAGAGATGCCAGCAGGATTTCCCGCAGTTGAGACAGAGTCTGACGAGCGCCCTGATATTGAGATTACCAGAGTAGGGTGTCGAGTATGTAGTGTTCTGCGATGCATTAGGAATCAGGTTTGGTTGTGGCTTGATGCAGAGGAAAGTTGTGATAGCCTATGTCTCACATTAGTTGTGGCCACACGAGAAGAACTACGTGACCCATGATCTTGGGTTGGTAGCAGTAGTCTTCGCATTGAAGATGTGGCGGCACTACCTGATGGGAGAGCGGTTCACCTTCTACTCTGATCACAAGAGTCTCAAATATATCTTTTCTTAGAAGGATTTGAATTTGAGACAGAGGCGATGGCTTGAGTTCATCAAGGATTACGACTTTGAGATTTTTTGTACTCCTGGGAAGGGGAACGTAGTGGTAGATGCTCTCAGTAGGAAATCTTGTTCGCAGTTGCGGGATGAGGCAACGAGGCATTTGGACTCCTTACAGTTATCCTTCATGGATAGAGATGAGGGATCCTACCTTCAGTCGATGGTTTTTACCCCTCTAATCTTACAGCGAGTTAGGGAAGCATAGTGTGAGGATGCTAGCTGTGATACTCTAATTGCTCAAATATCCACAGGTGATGCTGGTTATGTATATTCAGAAGGTGGGGAGCACGTTGTTCTTTTCAGAGGGCGCACGGTAGTACTAGTGATGTCACGGGAGATGGATCTGAGGGAGTTCCATACATCCCCTTTGTCGGTGCATCCAGGCATAGAAGAGATGTATTAGGACCCTTGACGTCAGTTCTTGTGGCCATGAATAAAGAAGGGTGTGGCAGAGTTTGTTTCTCGATGCCTTACTTATCAGTAAGTGAAGGCTGAGCACCAGGTGCTAGCAGGTTTGACTTAGCCCATTGAGGTTCCAGAGTGGAAGTGGGATGGGATATTCATGGACTTCGTGACGGGTTTACCACATGTGTCCAGGAGACACAATTCCATCTGGGTGATCACTGATCGACTCACCATGTCGGCCCACTTCATAGCCATATGGGAGTAGAGTTCAGTTGAGAGCTTGGGACGCCTCTACATGCAGGAGATAGTTTGACTTCAGGGAGTTCCATCCACGATCATCTCAGATCGTGATGCTTGTTTCACATCCCAATTGTGGAAGGGATTGTAGGAAGATTTTGGGACTTAGTTACGCTTGAGTACAGCGTTTCATCCTCAGTCTGACGGTCAGACGGAGTAGACCATCTAGGTTCTAGAGGATATGCTTTGAGCTTGCATACTTGACTTCAGTCGTAGTTGGGATGATCACCTACCACTTGTGGAATTTTATCATAATAATAGTTATCATTCCACTATTGGTATGGCACCATTCGAGTCTTTGTACGGGCGACGTTGCAGGTCACCACTTTGCTGGACTGACCTGGGAGAGTCAGCACTCATGGGACCAGAGATGGTGAGAGATACTACAAAAAAGGTGCAGGTCATCCTGGAGCAGATGAAGGTTTCACATAGTCGGAAAAAGTCTTATGCCGACAGGAGGACGAGGCCCTTGGAGTTCGAGGAGGGAGACCATGTGTTCCTTCAGGTCTCACCTTGACAGGGATTGTGGAGATTTGGCCGAGGCAGAAAGCTATCTCCAAGGTTCATGGGCCCTTTTCAGATTCTGAGTAGAGTTGGTGAGGTGGTGTATGTCTGGGCTCTACCTCCTTAGATGTACCGGGTACACAACGTCTTTCATGTGTCGTAGCTACGGAGGTACGTGCATGATCAATTGCACGTCATCGACTGGGGTGAGCCGGACATCGATGATGGAACGACCTTTGCTGAGTACCTAGTGGAGATTGAGGATAGGTAGGATAAGATCCTTCATGGGAGAGTTATTCCCTTGGTGCGTATCTGGTGGCAGCACGGGAATCTTCAATAGAGCACATGGCATCGGGAGGCTCAGATTCATTTATAGTACCCACATATTATTGATTAGCATTTGTTTTTGTCTTTTTAGGGACGTAAAATCCCTAAGGTGGGTGTGATGTAATGTCCCGGGTTTTTTCCATATATTATTTTAATATTATATGGGAATTAATTCGAGACCAGGCTCTAATACGGCGTGTAGTTCCAAGGCCCGGTGAGGCCGGAACAAGTGTTTGAATTTAATTTAATACTTAAATTATGCGCCCGTGCGGTTTTCCTGAAAAAGTGGGATAACTTCTAAACAGGTTCTCGGATAAAAAATCTGAGGGCATTGTTGCATGCAGAATAGCGATTTCACCTTAGGAAAGGCCTAACATCTATTGGCGCAGGTCGGTGGTGAAATCCAGTTTTTGGGACGTAAGAGTAATAGAATATTTAAATAAAAATATTATATTCTATAGTGAAATATTTTAAATTTTCTTCAACAGATATCCCTTACCATTTTAATTAACAGTTGGCGCAAGGGTCCAGGGTTACAAACCTCATAACCCTGAAACCCTTGGCGGCTCTTGAGGATCTTGAGAAAATCTCCCAACGCGGTGATGACAACGCAACGACTGACTCCTCGCCGACGAACACCGCGGAATTCAGGTTGGATGTTTGTTTGGGATTTCTGGCATGTTGATGATTTCTATAATGAACGTGGGCTAATCCATGAACAGATTAGTCCGCGGATCGATCGTTCTTGTGGGATGGGCTTTTTGCGGGGATTTATGGGAGATTGAATCAATGTTAATCAATTTTTGTTGATTTTCTACTCCGTTTAATCCCATTAATGGGAGCGGATCAACACCGTGACGAAAGACGATGGAGGTTCGTTCCTCAATTTCGTTTGTTTGGATTTCTCCCCTTTCTTTTCTTAACGTTCTTTGAGTTTTTCATGGGGTGATGACTGACAGATCATTGCGCATCTGTTCTTCGACGCAACGATCCCAAACTGTGGATACAACCCCGGATCGGTGTCACGGAGGTGCGACGACAATCTCGACGGACGATTTGGGGTGGATCGATAGTTATGAGTTTTCGGGCCTTTTTCTTTGGATGGATCGTTCGAGGTTTATGATCTCTTTTAAAGGCCGAAAACACTCGTCATGGTGTCCGTATAATGAACCGAACCAATCCCTGGAGTATCGGGACGAACAGATGAGAGATCACGGATCCGGAAGATCGGCTGAAGCACGAGGAAGAAGATGGTGTTCTGAAACTTTCTCGACTACACGGCGTGTAGTATGGGCTACATGGCGTGTGTTCGTCGGCAGCCCACATGGAGTGTACTCCGGGAGTAAATGGACACGGGTTGGGTACACAGTCAAGGACACAGCTTGTATACCCCTCCCCGGCCAGACCCGGCCAGATACACAGGATACCCCGTGTACTGGTACACGGGCAGGCAACACAGACATGGGCAGAGACTCTGTACGGGCACATGGCCAGCGTACATGGAGTGAGTCTAGGTTCTCGGACACGGTGTGTGATTCTTCTACACACCATGTATTTTCATTCTATCCGACAAGCCAAATGACATGGGCCGTTTACAGGGGTAGTACCAGGGGTCAAGGAACACAGTGTGTACTTTTCCTACACACCATGTAGTTTGGTTTTACATGGCTTGAACGAATGACACAGGCTGTTGACATGTACAATACCTGAGGTCAAGGAACACATCATGTAACCATAATACACGCCGTGTAACCTTTTTCTTCATTGATTGGGACACTTTTATTCTGTGACTTGGAGTAGTTCTTAGGGTTCGTACCCTTGGTTTTCCACTGAAGGTTCTGGTATCATTTATTTTTTACAGGAGTATGATCCCTTCGGCAGAAATTCTGGAATAGAGTTGTTGGAATCCCCTCTATGAATCTTGGAGCTGGATCCTCTATTCATTCCTGGAACCCTAGGTAGAGTTCTTAGTATTGATGTGATAGACTTTACATGGGCGTCGATCCTCTGCTTAGCGGATTAGCTCAGACTGAGTTGTTAGAATCACCCCATGTCTTGGCTGCGATCCTCATCTGAGCATCATGTTATCAAAGTTCTTGTGCAGTGTGTTCTCCTGGAATGAGTACTTCGTATCTCTCTCTTCATACCTAGGAGTGTGTTCTCTCGGGTGTTTTCTTAGTGGAATCTTCGAGCTGGATCCTAGTGTGGGGTTTCACGATAGTCGATCGTGTATGAGTATATCTGGATATTCTTGTTATATGTTCGGTAGACATATACTGTATAGAGATGACTGTACCATTCTTTTGTGGTATTTTGCATTGTTGTATTTTCTTTGTAGTTTCAGGGTGTCCTACTGGGTATTATTATACTCACCCCTTGATGGGATTTTCCTGCACATGTTATTTCTTGTTCAGACGAGTGAGCCTTTGACAGGATTCTAGGAAGACTAGGACTGGATTGTACTCAATGAGATCAGACAGGCTGAGGTGTGTTCCTACGGCTACAGACTGCAGTTCTAGCATCTTTCTTTACAGGTTGGACTTTGTTAAAGACTTTCTTTTTTGTGGGCTTGTAATTTTGGCCTAGGGTTTTACTTTCTTGTACTTTACTTTCATGTCCTACTCTGTGGTTTGGTTTTAGTGTATGCATGCATATTTTCCTTCTGGTAGTTTTACTTTTCAGCTCTGTGGGCTTGGAGATGGGTGTGTGTGTGTACAAGTTTATAGGAAATGCCTCCCATGTTAGTAGCATGCCTACTCGGTGCTAGTCACCAGCCCCTGGCCTATTGGAGGCGGGCATGGGGAGTTGCGGCTCAGGCCCCACTAGGACGGGTCATGACAGATCCAAAATTGACAATTAAGTTCCATTTCTAATTCCCATCAAGCCCCGTCATTACATAGACATGTTTTACATTGGATAAAATCTCTGGACTCACTAGGTGTCTCATTGTGGAATTCCTTGAACTATAATCCATGTATTACACTCTTACCCCCATTCTAGGATACTATTATTACTGAGTTTCCAACCCTTGAGTTCTGCGTTTCTTTGGTTATTACCTTTGAAATTCATTATTAAATATCATTACAGGTTTCCTTATTACATCTGGGACCCTTCACTATTTTTAACATGTGAATTATTTAGAGACTAGTAACAATCCATTACAAAATTAGTTATAGGCTTAGACACTAGCCTATGGTTGAAGTAGGTACATGGGTATTTAGTTTTATTGTAATGCTTTACATTATATATGCATACTTTCATACTATTATATTCCATTACATGGGTCAGATATTATAAACACTGTTAGTGGTGGCCCACTAAGATTTATCCCACACCCTATCGGGGTATCATTTGGTACCCATAGTAGATTAAATGAATAGAAGTGTTAATAAATGGAAGTGTGTAGCTTCAAACCCTTGATTGCATGTTGTTTAAGATGGATCCTGATAGAATATGATTAAGCCAGAGCTCAGGATTCTTGGGATAGTCTTAAATTTCATTTATACTTTTTGGAACATGTTATGCCTTCTACCTTGCATCCATTTCTTCTAATTTTCTAGATACATGACATTTCATTATTAGTTGTTTTATGTTATTCTAATTATTCCAGTTATTTTTACCATTTTCTCTATTTTGTACGTTTCTTCTGTTTACTTATTTTTCTTCCTCTATTTACCTATTCTTATATTTATCCATTGTTCTACACTTTGTTAAAGAGGGCATAGTCTCAACATGGACACACACCTTCATATTGCTACATGCTGGCATCCTCTGGAATTTCGGTAGATGAGCTAGACGCCATATGGCCCAATTGGCTCGGGCACATATTAAGTGGCATAAGGGTATGGGATGTCACAATTACATGGTCGAATATATTGAAATATATGTCCTAAAATTTATTACAATGGATTTTCAATTCAATATTATTCGATTTATCATTTGAGACATGTATTATATTTCTTATCACCCTTAATAATATAAATCTCAACCTTATAGATGATTCATCGCTTAAATATTCTCCAATTTTGGCATATAACTCTATTAAATGTCATATAAGGTTCTATTATGATACAGAATTGTGTAATATATTATATTTAAATGACTATTTATTCAATATCATCATTGGAATCATGATTCGTTCTATTATTAATGGGGCCTCCCCAAGAACGACACACCTCTAATAGAATGAGAAGTACCTTCTATGGATTTTTCTTATTTCATTTTCTTTTTTAATTATCACATAGATTATGAAGAGGATGAGTGTGAGAGATATGTTGAGGATGATGATAAATATCATGAAGATGATAATGATATTGTTGTTACAGCTCAGGTTGAATGTGATGATGGTGCTAAGGGTGTGGTTGACCCACATCAGGATGATGCTCCTGGTGAAAGGGAGTTTCCAACTTCAAATAATATATTTTGTGCTCCTACTCATGGATGTTATTAATTCAATAACAATATAGAGTTGTATGTTTTGTTATTATGACATCCAATCACTTCACTCAATAATACCTTTGATTTTCACTTCTTATACATGAGCACCCAACCACTTCCTCTCATGAGAACATGGAGAATATATCTGTAGAAACTCAGACACCTTATGTCACAACAAGACCATCCAGGGATCACATGAATAGTAGTAAACTATTAGTGATTCTTCAACCCACCTTAAATATTTTAGGGAATGTTGAGTTGCACTGAGTTGGAAGATCACACACATGGGAGGACATAGTCTAAATAACTTCTATACCCATACTCATATCTGTGAAAAATTATAATGCCTAATGGTTAAAGCTTATACAGAAAATTCAATAAAAACATCTAATCCCACATCATATAGAAAATAAAGAGTATGTAAATGTATAAAAAAGTCAAAATACAATCCCGATAAAACATTATAAGATCCAACCTACCAACATTGGGGGATACCACTAAAAATAAACTCTTGGATCAGTCTACAGTCCATCTAAAAAAACATAGAAGTACCTACTTCTATTTCTCATATGAATTTATCCAAAATAATTCCATTTAAAAAATACATGACACATATGAGATGATCCCATCATGGGGTGAGTATAAACACACACAAAAAGACACCTTCAAATTGAAAATCATAATGAAAAAAATATGGAGTAAACTCTTAATCACAAAATTAAGGAAGGTATACAATGTTGCATAGATATTATCAATGGAAGAATCTAAGTAGAAAGGAGAGGTAATTTTTCACTTCCGACCTATAGATTCTTCTCTATAATAGAGTGTAAAAATAACCTAAGAGAACTAACTCATAGGGTCACTCAATACTAATAGAACTCATTAAATAAGTCATATAATTTATACATTAAAATGTTTATGTATAAATTAATTGAGAGGGATGATATGATATAATCACTATGCCAATTTACAACACATCATGATACGGTAGATGTTGATTCACATATAGGGCATCACACCCAGTGTCGATTGAGGGAAACTAATCCTAATAAGACAAACCCACTATATAAGGGATGAAACTCATTGTATGTACGATAAATGATACCTAAAAACAATAGAAGTGTGATGGGAATAAAGATTAAACTTTAGAATAATGGAGTTATTCCTTTTTTATTCCACCAAGGGGATCTTGATTCCAATTCCTAGGACTAGATGTAAAATTGAACCCCATTGGGAAAACTATGGAAACTCACCACAGGAAAATGGAACTCATTTATACATAAATGGAAAGAATTAATGAACCCAATATAAAAATAAAAAATACATAAAGGGGATCCATGTGGCTAACATGACCTAAAAAGGAGTAAATTATTTGTACAGGGGATACAATGGTTGTACCTCTAACCGTGGTCTTTCTCATGACCAGCATTCACTCAGGGCATGTCTTTATCTATATACACATCATTTTTTTATGAAACAAGGTGTGTAGAGATAATCAATAATGTGTAATCATCATATATAAGTATACTCTATGAAGTACATGGAGTGTACCCTAACACACAGAACATGTAGATTCATAAAGAATTCAGGGCATGTAATCTCTTTACATGTCGATCTGTCAGCCAATGGATCACATGGTTTATATACCTTGTATATTGTTGTGTGAAAATTTTCTAAAACCTAATAACTATAACCACATTTAGGGGGTCCATATGGAATACGTTATTCTAATCTAAAGGTCATGTTGATCATAATTTCACAAAACATCATGATCATTCAAGTGTTTTTTCTACAGATGTCTTCTCCCCTACCTAACATGATATATTACCATAACACTCTGCATCTCATAAAAAATAATCATATCAACTTTGTTGGCTAGATTTAGGACACCCTTTACAAGGTAATATCCTATTGTTAATCATCTAGAAAAAAACCACCTGATCTAGCTCATGGACCCACTATCATAGGTAACATCATCATATTCTCAACATCATTTCCACACCTCTATCAGAACTCTAATCCTTATACTAAACCATTAACAATGATCAGTTTCACCAATGAGATATTTCAAAATGATAAATTTCAGGGGTATAGTCTATTCATCTTCTAAATAAAAATACCAATGATGAATGTTAACGAATAGAGGGAGAATGTGTGAAATATAAAAATTATAATCCAAAATACGTTTTGTATGTTTGTCATTCATCAATAAAATCAAAAGAATGTGAATGACAAACCAAAAATAAATAAATAAATAAATAAAAACAAATAATTCTATAAATAATAAAATAAATTGAATAATAAATAAATAATGCTCAATTAATAAATTTATAAGAGATTTAATTTAATTTTGTCATGGAAAATCAAAGACTTGGGATTAAACCAAGTAAAACACCTCTCTCTGATATGGATCAATCATTATAAAATAAAATATCTACATCAATGTAGATGATATGATATTATACATTCAATATTTTCTCTCAATTCTCAATGATCAATTATCATTCATCCTCAATTACGAGATCACTTGTAAATATTATCACTATTGTAGCACCATTAATCCTATCAGTCCCCTTGGGTAAAATGTTTAATACTAGGTAACTCTCCATATTGTGGTTTGTAAGGAGGATTTATGTGGATAGAAAATAAATAAAAATTAAATTAATAAATAAATTTAATCCATTTAATTATCCCATGAATGAAATATTCAAAATGTTTGACCATCAATAGATATATATATCTTTCTTAGGGTAAATCCCATATTTCTTGTATAATTGTGATTTAATTTTTCCCATCTGAGATAACATTATAGAGTAATTCCATTATTTCTAGAAAACTATGTGAAAATTATATAATATATTTAGTACATTCAATATATCAATACAGATCATCCATAGGTCCTTGAACTCCACACTAACCCTACATGTTTCTCTAGAAATAATACAAGAATTTTTCCAAATTTTTAAATAGAAAATTTGGAGTCTCTACATCACAAATTCCATTTAGGGTGATTATACCCATTGTAGTTGTCATTTCTATCCTCCAAAATTTTATTGCATATGTCTTTGTTATTCACTTTATATATTTTATCATTTTTATTTATTATTAAGAATTTTTAAAGATATATTTTATGTTATATGACTCAATCATTTTATACGTATATTTCCACATGTATGGATTGATTTTTTATTTCTTTTCTTTTTTATTTGTTTTATAATTTTCACATTTAACCCTTTATATAGATTTTGTTTTTTATAATCACAAAGGTAAATAAGAGTGCCTCGTAATATTTTTCTCTTAATGGGGAGAATGACTTGATTTCCCTAAAGGTTTTTTTTAAATTATTAATTTTAAAACAAAATTTGAAATTGTCCTATCTTAAAATCCTTTTAATTATTTTAAATTTTTTTTTTAAATCCTTCAAAAAAATTTACTGTTAATAATTATTTTTGAATAACATTAAAATTTTGGCTTGATATTTGAAATTATTTTGAAATATATTTTAAATTTTATTTATGTAATAATTAAATTTATTAAAAAAATAATTGGTAGTATTTATTTAAACTGAATCTTATCATTGGTCTAAAATTTTCATAACTTTTCCATATTTCAAGTGTTTGGGATCGACAAATATGAGGATATTGTTGTACCCCTAGATGTATTATTGGTTAAATAACTAGAAACACATTTGGTGTTCTAACCATTTAAATTGATATACATTAAATGTTTTTAGTTTATTTATAGATGGTTAAACAATAAAACTATAAGAACCTGGATATTCTTTTGAGGTATGTCCTTCCTTTTTCTGGAGTTTTTGAGAAAAATTACGTGTCTGGAAATTTTTGAAGTACATGTGGTGTACTGTTTTCCCACTCGAAGCCATGTGCTGGCCATGCCCGGGCCATACACACGGTGTGTAGGGGTGACGTGGAGGAAAATTTTGGCAGAGTACGGAAAGACCTAGTACATGTCGTTTACTCTAAAATTACACGCCATGTACTTTCTTTTTTTCATTAAACGGAATGGGGTCGTTCCTGATGCATAGAAACGTCTTCTTCTAGGTTCTGTTCGTCCGAGGGCGCTGAGGATCTGCGAATCTTTGACGAGCGGCTGCCTCTCCGTCCGTTATCTGATTTGAGCACAGTCGATTGAGTAGGAATCACAATGGTGAGTTCTTCCTTCTGCTTGAGCCTTTTTTTTCTATTCCTCCTCTTTCTCAAGTTATCGTGGTTTATGTTTTTTGGACGTTTTCTCAGATCTACGACGTTCTAAAGATAATATGTCATCATTTTTCGTGTATATCGATCTCCAAGGATTGCGGTAGGTGGTACGTGCCTTTCTATAGGAATTTGTTGAATATTATGTGCAATTTCCACCAATACCCTTGAACGGGGTATTGCATGTTCCCTGTTTTTTCCTCATTGTTTTCTTGCCTTGCTAATATGCCTGTGTAGTGGTCATTACTTGTGGATAGGGTAGTTTTTACTCTACCTTGGATGTTTTCCATTCTTGTTTTTTCTGTTTGGCATTTTTTCAGTTGCCATGCCTAGTTTTAGGATGGTGGAACTGTTGCTTTGTTATGATGATGAGACTTAGAATGATAGCCAAGTAGTTCTTGAGGTTTACTTGGAAAATTTACGTGCACTATGCATGTTTATTTTACACAGGGCTTCGAGAACCTTGTGTAGTGGACCATAGGGAGAATTGACGGAAGGGCTTCTCCAGAGTGTCTTAAATTACGATGCGAGACCACGGGGGGGAATTGACGTTGAGTGCTTCCATAGAGAGTTTGTAGTTTCTCGACATGGTCCACAGGGGGAATAGAATATTAGTGCTTCCCCAAAGATCCTTTAGTGTGATACGAGACTATAGGGGGAATTGACGGTGAGTGCTTCCCTAGAGAGTCTATTAATTCGTTAGCTGAACCAGAGGGGCGATACTGTGTCTGCTTTCCAGAGGGTTGCTAGTACTTATAGGTTGAACCTTAAGGGTTAGGCTGTGAGAAATACCCAGTGGTAACATTTTTGTTTTTCTTGCTTGAGTGGATTTTACTTTTGTACTTTATATGCTAGAACTGTGGATTGTAGTTGTTGTGTGCTTTTCTGTTTTCTGCTTCATGCACTTTTACTTTCCTTGAATTCATTGACTGTTAGGAACAGGTCTTTGGGTGATGGACTTCTTGGATTTTATCTCACACCCTGTTTGGGCCATGCTTTTGGGCCCATGAAGACATTGTTGTTGTAGGTATAGATAAGGGCAAGCGCCCTTCTACTTCCGGTACTTGATCACTTGGGGCTGGAGGGAAAGGGGCCAAGCATAGGCTTGTGATGCTGCAGGAGTTGCTGTTTTTTTAGTACTTTGTTTTTACTTGTATTTCATCACATTTTTGTGTTTGTTGCATTCCATAGATACTTGTACATACTTCATCATTATCATCATTACTATATATTAATTGCTTAGGCTGTTTGGTTCATTTGTTGCATATTGTTTACTGCTTCCGCAATTTACTATTAAATTATTTTCTTTGTATACCTTACCAAATGAGGGAATAGTTTCCCCAATAACTTACCAAGGCCCTCGCTGCTAGTCGGTAGCCTCTGGAATTTGGAGAAATGCACTTTAGGTTATGTGGAAAATTGGGCATGGGGCACCAGGGGAGGGGCTCCAGATTCGGGTCGTTACAAAGTGGTATCAGAGGAGTTTCTTTTCTCTTGATTTACTATTTGGAGCCTTTAGCCAGGGGTAGAATGGATTCAGTACATGGTATTAATATGTGCTCGAGATTTGATAACCCGTGTACAGGGAAAAACCATACTACCTCATTTATTGTAGTTTTATGGTTTTGAGATTTACGGTTGACATGATTTCACCTAGAGTGATCCACATGCTTTGTGTTATTATTGTCTTGACTATTAAAGTTCTATTTCTATCACATCCCGACGAGATGAGGGTATTCCATCTCATACATCATATAGTCACTTGTAGAAATCACATGCCATGCAATCTTGCCATGCCATCTAAGGTGCATTAGCGATTTCATGCTGTTGTGATAGACATTGGGCGGATTATGAATGCTGTTGTGATAGAAGCTTGACAAAATATTTGCTGCCTTGTTAGGGGATCATTTTTATTCTTCTTTGCTTAAATGAAATCCAAATTTCGATTCTTCAGGTGTTATGGGCCCTCACGAATCAGAATTTGGCACCTCTTTTACTTTTTTTCTATGTTTTCTGGGCTTCTGGGCAGTCTCTAAGCTACTGCCCAGAAAAAACCAGAATAATGGCATGTACTTTTTGACTACACGCCGTGTGGTTTTTAGACCATGTCACTGACCGTGTGAGCAGGGACACACTGTTGTAGAAATAACTTCAGGAACACATCGTGTACGGTAGGTGCACGCCTTGTAGTTCAGAGCCGTGTACCCGACCGTGTCACTAACAACACGAGTCTAGGGAAGCTCGAGTAGAACATGCCATGTAATAAAGGAACACGCCGTGTAGTCTTTTCCAGTTACCCGGCCGTGTAACGAATAACATGGGTTGGTGTTACCTTCTCTTAGACATGCCGTGTTGTTTTTGTAACACGCTTTGTAGTCTTGTTTAGGAACCCGGCTGTGACACAAACAACACGGGATGGTGTCACCTTCACCTATACACACCGTGTTTGTTCGGAACAAGCTGTGTAAGGTCCAGCCGTGTATCTGGCCATGTATTTAATAACATGGTCTGCCAAAGGCTTATCTATAACACGCCATGTTTGTTCAGAGCACGCCGTGTAGTCTCGGGTTATGTGGGATCGTGTGGGTTAGCCATATAAAGAGACTCGAGTAGATGAATATTTTTCAAGTACACGTCATGTGAGGGGTCAACACGCCGTGTATTTTGAGGTGTTACACGACCAGTAGGGCAGGGGTACATGCCCATGTCAGCGGCTTAAGAAGACACGCCGTGTAGTTTTTATACACGTCGTGTAGTCGTGTTTTGTAAACTTGTGTGTTTTCCTTCCCCTGTTCTCATTTTGTACTCTTGTGTTCTCTGTCTTTGTTAATTGTGATCTAAGGTGTGATTTTGTTCTTTCAAAGCTATGCCTCCGAGACGTCCTCCGGTTGTACGTCAGTTGTTAGGCAGTGATCAGACGCCAGATATGGCTGATCAGGGACTTCCTGCCGATCCTCCAGTCAGGCCACCCATGGCACTGACTGTCATACCTATTGTAGGTGTGGATGCATAGTTTAGGGAAGGCTTTATGAGGATGATGCAGACCTTTCAGGGAGCACCGCCTCCTACCACATCAATGGTAGACTTGACGTGGGTTTTCCAACAGCAACATCCTCCTACTTTCTCGGGAGAAGGAGGACCACAGGCTACAGAGTCATGGCTGGAAGCCATGATGAATATCTTCGAGCATCTGGAGACGTCTCTAGAGAGACGGGTCAAGCTCTCTACCTACATGCTCCGAGACTCTACCAAGAGGTGGTGGGACGTGATCTCACAGGTGGTTCATCAGCAGTTTATGGCTTGGGAGGAGTTCCGGCATGTGTTCTACGATTACTTCTACCCGAAGACCCTGAGGGCTGATCGAGCCCCGGAGTTCATGAGTCTAGAGCAGGGTACTCTATTTGTTATGGAGTATTCCTCTTGTTTTACCGAGCTGTAGTGGTTCACACCCCTCCAGGATGGGAGTGGGGTGTTCTTAGAAAGGTAGTTTGAGGATGGTATCATGCGTGAGATCCGCTCGTAGGTGAATCTCTTCCAGTTGACATCCATCACTTCCATCGTCAGCCAGGAACTAATTGCGGAGAATAATCTGAGAGACTATGAAGCTGCGAGCCAGGGCGGTTCTGCTTCCATATCTAGTGTTCCTCTAGTTGACTGCAGGAAGCGACGTAGGGATCATACACGCGGTGATCCGAGGAGGCGAGACACATCTTCTGGCAGCCAGGTTTTATGATACCAGTGCGGTAGTAGTGGCCATACGAGGATACAATGCCAGAGAGACCCAGTGGAGTGTCGATCTTGCGGCAAGATGGGTCACCTTCAGCGTTTCTGCCTGGTTTTCTCACCAGTTTCTGGTGACGGGGGATCTTCCATGACTCCTCGTTCAGAAGCAGCACCACCAATTTCACACCAGTCGGGGAACTGGAGTTATTCTGGCTGTTCGGGCTGAGGTGGAGGTCGAGGCCGTGGCAGCCAATCACCAGTCCCTCAGTGCCAACAGGGAGGTTCATCTCAGAGTGGTCACATAGGGTCACAGGGTCGTGGGGTAGGCCAGAATTTTGCGATGGAGCAGACCTATCTGGAGCAGGATCCCGGGCCTTCTACAGTTCGAGGTACAATTTTAGTAGCCTCAGTTTTATCTTCAGCTCTTTTCGATGCTGGTTCTACGCATAGATTTATCTCTGTTTCCATTGTGGAGAGTCTTGGGCTCTGTATCGTTTCTTCTTACGACTCATTGACACTAGACACACCTTTGGGGATGAGGACATCTACTGTACGCCAGGGTAGAGAGTACCCAGTCGAGTTTGTAGGGTATCGTTTCCTATAGGATCTCTACATTCTAGAGATGATAGGCTATGATGTTATTCTCGGGATGGACTGGTTGGTTCCCTTTCAGGCAGTTGTCAATTGTTATCACCGCAGGGTGGGTTTTGTCTCACCAGAGGGTGATTCTTTTCTTCATAGAGGCGAATGGGATGTCCGGGCAAGTTGAGCATGATGCGAGCATCATGGGCTAGGAAGGGTGATAGCCCAGACTGCACGTCTTTATCTGGATAATCAGGGAACTTCGCATCTAGACTTCTCTCCTGAGATGGATCGTTTTAGGGATGTCTTCTGAGAGTACTTTTCAGGTTTTCCTCTGGAGCGTGATGTAGAATTTTCTATTAAGCTCGTTCCAGGAGCAGCACTACTTTCCATTCCTCCTTATAGGATGGCTACACCTGAGTTGAAGGAACTCAAGAAGCAGTTAGAGGAGTTGTAGGAAAAGGGTTTTATCCAACCCAATACCTCTCCTTGGGGTTCACCTGTGCTATTTTCGAAAAAGGCACACAGTACCCTTTGGCTTTTTATAGATTATCGGAAGTTGAACCAGTTGACGGTCAAGAACCGGTATCCCTTGCCAAGGATCGATGACCTCTTTGATCAGCTTCAAAGAGACCGGGTGTTCTCGAAGATCGACTTGAGGTCCGGTTATCATCAGTTACGCATTAGACCATCTGATGTACCTCTGACAGCCTTCAGGAGCAGGTACAGTCTTTACGAGTATACAGTCATGGCGTTGGGTCACACGAACACGCCTGCAGTATTCATGGAACTGATGAACCGAGTGTTCCATCCTTAATTGGACTCCTTCGTCGTGGTCTTCGTGGATGATATCTTGGTGTACTCCCACACTCGACACGACCATGATACCCATCTTGAGATCGTTCTGAGTACACTGGGAGAGCATCGGCTTTATGCTAAACTCTCGAAGTGCCACTTTAGGATGGAACATATTCAATTCTTGTGTCACGTCATCTCAGAGGCAGGAGTATCTATGGACCCAGATAATGTGAGGGTTATAGTTTCTTGGGAGCTTCCGAAGAATGTTTTTGAGGTGCAGAGTTTCCTAGGGCTGGCTGGATACTACAGACACTTCATTCAAGACTTTTCATGCCTAGAAGCACCTTTGACAGGTCTGACAAAGAAGGGGGTGAAGTTCTTATGGTCAGATTCTTGTGAATCATCCTTTCAGGATTTGAAGGGAAAGCTGATGTCAGCACCGATACTAGTCTTTCCAGAGCCAGGCAAGAGCTAAACTGTTTATTGTGATGCTTCAGGAATAGTGTTGGGCACTGTGCTTATGCAGGGAGATGGAGTCGTTGCATACGGGTCTTGGCAGTTGAGGCCACATGAGAGAAAATACCAGACGCACAATCTGTAGTTGGCAGCTGTTCTTCATGACTTACGTTGTTGGAGGCATTACCTTCTGGTAGATCACTTTGTGGTTTTCACCGACCACAAGAGTCTCAAGTACATCATCACTCAGCGTGATCTGAATCTGAGGCAGTGTAGGTGGGTCGAGTATCTTCAGTCTTTTGATTTCGAGCTAACCTACATGCCGGGAAAGGGAAACGCAGTGGCAGATGCATTGAGTAGGAGAACTCAGATTCAGGCAGTTCAGGAGGCCAGTGGTGAGTGGTAACATATGGTTTTATTATCTAATATGCATCTGGAGGTGCACGATAGATAGGGACTGACTTTCCTATCTTCTTTATCTATTACCTCTACAATACTCGATCGGGGTACTGATGAGGTAGATATCAGACTCAGAAGGATTAGTCCTGCGGGAGAGTGTGTAAGGGGAGGACCCTCTTCCTGGATGGATAGTGGGAGAGGATGATATCTTTCGTTTCCAGGGACGTGTATGGGTTCCAGTAGACATACAGGAGGAGATGATATGGGACTTTCATTCCTCAGTCTGGGCAGTTCATCCTGGAATCACCAAGATGTACCAGGATCATCATCTCCAGTACTGGTGGCCAGGTATGAAGAGGGAAGTCACTGGTTTTATCTTTTGGTGTTCTACTTGTTAGCAGGTGAAGGCAGAGCATCAATTACCAGCAGGCCTTTTACAGAAGTTACCCATTCCAGAGTGGAAGTGGAACGATGTTGCGATTGACTTCGTCACCGGATTGCCGAGGTCGCCTCAAGGGAACGATGCTGTTTGAGTTGTCATCGATAGACTTACGAAGGTTGCTCACTTTTGTCCGATCAAGGAGACCTTCAGTGTCGATGATATAGGACGACTTTACATCTGGGAGATTTTTCTTCTACATGGAGTTCCACACTATATTGTTTCAGACTGGGATGTGCGCTTTACATCTCGGTTCTGGAAGGGACTTCAGAAGTCTTTGGTTACCCATGTGATTATGAGTACGGCATACCATCCCTAGACAGATGTCCAGTCTGACCGTACGATCCTGGTGCTTGAGGATATGTGTCGAGCTTGCATTTTAGACTTTGGCGGTTTGTGGGAGAAGCATATTCCTCTGGTGGATTTCGCCTACAACAACAGTTTTCATGCGACTATTTAGATGGAACCTTACGAAGCTTTGTAAGGTACGCCATGCTGATCACCCAAATGCTGGCTAGAGGAAGGAGAGGCATCTTTGTTGGGACCTTGTCTTGTTCAGGAGACTTCAGAGCAGATAGAGCTGATTCGGAAGAGGATGGCTACAGCACAGTCTCGACAGAAGCCTTATGTTGATCAGCGGATATGACCTCTGGAGTTCGAGGTCAGGGATGAGGTTTTCCTACGTTTCGCACCGAGGCTGGGACACAAAAGGATTCGGATACAGGGTAAGATTTCTCCGTAGTACGTCAGGCTGTTTGAGGTATTTTAGATAGTTGGTCCAGTTTCCTATCATTTGCAGTTGCCTCAGAGGTATCGTTCCATTCATGAAGTCTTCCACGTCTCTCAGCTCTGGTGTTACTTTTCAGACTCATCTCATATCTTCTAGGCTAAGAAAGTTGTGCTCGAAATGGATGCATCGTTTGAGGAGCTTCCCATTTAGATTGTCGATCGTAGTAGGAAGGTTATCCATGGGCGGTCTGTTCCTCTAGTATGGGTGCTATGGAAGCACGGACGAGTGCATGACGAGACCTGGGAAATAGAGGCCGATGTACGATCACAGTGGCCAGAGCTATTCATGGTTTCTTCTTCCACACCTCGTTAGGGAAATTCAGGGATGAATTTCTTTTAAGGGGGAAGTCTGTAAGAACCCGGATCTTGGTTTGAGGTATATCCTTCCTTTTTCTGGAGTTTATGAGAAAAATTATGTATTTGGAAATTTTTGAAGTACACCGCGTGTACTTTATGAGTACACGCCGTGTACTCTTTTCCTGCTCGAAGCCATGTGCTGGCTGTGCCCGGGCCACACACGCGGTGTGTAGGGGTGACGTGGAGGCTGATTTTGGAGGAGTACGGAAAGACATAGTACATGTCGTGTACTCTAAAATTACATACCGTGTGTACTTTCTTTTTTCATTAAATAGACCGGGGTTGCGCATGATGCAGAGAAACGTCTTCTTTTATATTTCGTTCATCTGAGAGCACTGAGGATCTGCGAGTCTTCGACGATCCCCCGCCTCTCTGTCCGTTATCTGATTCGAGCATGGTCGATTGCGTTGGAATCACATAGGTGAGTTCTTATTTCTTCTTGATCCTTGTCTTCCAATTCCTCCTCTTTCTCAAGTTATCAAAGTTTATGTTTTTCAGACATTTTCTCATTTCCATGACATTATAAAAATAATTTGTCGTCGTTGTTCACGTATATCGATCTCCTAGGATCGAGGTAGGTGGTTTGTGCCTTTCTATAGGAAGTCGTTGAATATTATGTACAATTTCCACCAATACCCTTGAACGGGCTCATTGTTTTCTTGCCTTTCTGATATGCCTGTGTAGTGTTTATTGCTTGTGGATAGGGTAGTTTTTACTATACCTTGGTAGTTTTACATTCTTGTTTTGCTTGTTTGGAGTTTTTCCAGTTTTCATGCCTAGTTGTAGGATAGTGGAACTGTTGCTTTGTTATGTTGTTGAGCCTTAGAATGATATCCAAGTAGTTCTTGAGGTTTACTTCGACGATACATGTGTGCTATGCATTTTTATTTTACACAGGGATGTGAGAACCTAGTGTAGTGGACCATAGGGAGAATGGACGGAAGGGCTTCTCCAGAGTGTCTTAGATTACGATGCGAGACTATAGGGGGAATTGAGATTGAGTGCTTCCTCAGAGAGTTTTTACTTCCTCGAAGCGGGCCACAGAGAGAATAGACGTTTAGTGCGTCCCTAGAGAGCCTTTAGTACGATACGAGACTATTGGGGGAATTGACGGTGAGTGCTTCCCCAGAGAGCCAATTAATTCTTTAGTTGAACTAGAGGGGCAAGACTGTGTGTGATTTCCAGAGGGTTTCTAGTACATGTAGGTTGAACCATAGGGGTTAGGCTATGAGAACTACCCAGTGGTAACCTTTTGGTTTTGCTTTCTTGAGTGGCTTCTCCTTGTGTACTTCATAAGCTAGAACTGTGGATTGTAGCTGCTATGTGCTTTTCACTTTACTGCTTCATGAACTTTTACTTGCCTTGTATTCATTGACTATTAGGCACATATCTATGGGTGATTTCCAACTGGGATTATATCTCACACCCTGTTTGGTCCATGCTTTTGGGCCCAAGCAGAATTTTTTTTTGAATGTATAGATAAGGGCACGCGCCCTTCGACTTCTGGTACTTGATAGCTTGGAGCTGGAGAGCAAGGGACCATGCTTAGGCTTGCGATGTTGCAGGAGTTTCTGTTATTCTTTTACTTTGTTTTTACTTGTATTTCAGTATGTTGTTGTGTTTTCTACATTCTTTAGATACTTGTACCTGCTGTATCATTATCATCATTACTATATATTCATTGCTTCCGCTATTTGGTTCAATTGTTGCGTATTGTTTACTGCTTCCGCAATTTACTGTTAATTTCTTTTCTTTGTATACCTTACCAAAAAGGGAATAGTTTCCCCAATAACATACCAAGGCCATTGCTGCCAGTTGGCAGCCTCTGGATTTTTGGAAAATGCGCTTGAGGTTATGTGGTCAACCGGGCACGGGGCACCAGTGGATGGGCTCCGAATTTGGGTCGTTACAAAAACGAAGTATGTATGAGGATCATTAAAGGTTATTCATGAAGGTGATGATCATTTATTCTAGTGTCTCCATAGATTAATACCACCATCTAATTGGGGTATTTTAAGTGAAACCTAGTTAGTGCGAGGTCCACTAAATAGCTTTTGGTTCCTTACTAGTTGGCTGGTGTTTCTAGGATTGGCCATGTGAACTCTAAGAAGACCTCCAACCAACAAATAGAGGCTACTAGCTCGCTGGTGGTAATTTTCCAAAAATTAATTCTATTCATTGTATGAAGTTATATATAGGTTCACAATAATAAACTAGATAATAGTAATTTTTAATGTATTTCATACCTTATTAATATTGATGAATTAAATTTTAATTTTAATTTTTTATTATAATAATTTTTCATGATTTTTAAAAGAAAACGGAAATAGTTTCATTCTTACAAAATTAGTTTACCTATATTATTTAGTTTTATATAAAATATTGACTTATAAATTTTAGAGTTTTAATCAAGAAATTTCATTTAGTTTTTAAAAAACATTATTTCAAAATTATCTTACAATGAATTCCTATTAAAATTTTGACAATGCATATTTTTTGGTAAATATGATAAAAAAGATTTAAGAATGATATTTTTTATAGAAAAGTATTTAAATAATGTAATTTTTTTATATAAAAAATTATTTAGTTGTCTTAAAAAAAATTGATCAGTTTCATTACGATTAGCATTATACATGAATATTTAATAAAAAACATTTTTACACGGAAAAGGCATTTTTTCGAAAAACTTTTTTTCTTCACATGTTACTTTTTTGTTTTATAATTTATTTTTTATTGTAATATTAATTGTATTTGATAAAATTGAAACCATATTTTAAATCATCATGTAATTTTTTTTAATTATTCCTCTTTCATTTTTTCATTATAAAAAGTAACTTCAAAAATAATAATTATTATTATTATCGTAAGAGTTAAAACATGTTAAAAGGGATAAAAGAAAAATTATATTCGTTAAAATAACTGAAAAAATGTATAAATCCTATTCATTCAATATTAATACCCTATTATATCTCATCATTTAAAATTTTCTATTTTAGAGTCATTTGGTTTGAGTAATATACTAAAATACTTTCATATTTTGAAAACATCCAAGTGTGCCTCGTACCTCGCTTATAAAAGGACACCCCATATCCTATTTTATCAAAACATAAAGATCCTATAATATTAGAAAATACCTAATACAATACCTTCTTATCATTCCAACCCATGTACTACATGTCCCGATTGGATCATAAACCATTTTATGATGGATTTAGGTGTAAACCAAAGGATGTAGTTTGATGAGCGGTATTGTTATTAATATAGTATTTTCTTATTATTTATTCATAAACATACTTTAAATATTTTATAACCATTATAAAGTAGTAATATTATTATCTTCCAATAAAATTAATGTTATTATGCTTATGTTATAACCCTTTTTCATCTACTTAACAATCTATAAAAATAAAAAAATGCTCATGCATACATACAGACTACATCCTCATGAGATAATATATATTTATTTTTCGTCACGCTATATTTTATATGGTTATAAAGATGAATCCAAATGAAATAGTATCATAAATATGATATATTTTTTATTATTTATTGGTAAATAAATAGTATACTTTATTTCTTACCATGAAATGAAAGATAAATTCGTTTTTTGTGTGTACATGTGTAATACTACCTCATAAACGGATGTATTTTATTTTTCATCACTAACTCTCATGGATTGTATATCTATGTGGGTTAAAAGAAATGATATGATATTTATTATATATTAATTATTATTATATGATAAAATAATACTTATAATTTTTATCCCATGTCCAATTAAAATTGAAACCTTACTCATGGGTTTATAGGTCATACCTTCTCAATGATTGTAACATAATTTACTTTTACTGACATTATTACATGGTTGGTTATAAAAGTATAATTTTTATATAAAAATGATATTTATAATATTATTAATATTCTAGAAATATATGATTCTGATTATTTTGACCATACTGAAGATACATAATATATTTTTTACTAATATGTCGAATGTTCTCAAAACATTTGATGTGAACTTAATAAATTATGTAATTAATTATAACATAGATAAAATTTAAATAAAAGATAAAACTTACATGAAAAATGTTATGAAGAATTTAAATAATCAATATTATTTTTTTATTCACGAAGATAAAGAACATATGTGACAATAATGACTCAAGGTATGGGACACATTACATTAAAAGATCGTCTTAAATGTTTAAAAAAATTATTTTATAAAAAAATTTAATCAATGATTATATTCTTTAAAAAATTTATTGTATTTATATTGACATAAAAGAAATATAAATGTCATTTTGAACCCATTTTTTCATTCATTTAAAAGTTTTCAAAAGGAATAATTTTTAATATTTTATACTAGATGTTTGGAATTCATTAAAAAAATGAAAAAGGAATATTGTTTTTTAACTTCAACGATGTTGATCAATTTGAACCCCCACAATAATATTTATTTGATGTTTATATTAAATGAAAATTATCAATATTTTATTCAAAGGACACCCCTTATTTTACTTTTTCTATTTATTTTAGTATTTAAAATTATTTTTAAATAAAAAGAAATATAACAAGATCTAGAAATGTTTTACTTGTTTGTTTAAAAGTATATTTTTATGAGTTTGGTGATAGAATTTTGTTTACCGAAAATTGAGACATGAGTTGGTCACCCAACTCATACCTAAGTAAAATTTATTAATGAAAAAATGTATACAATAAAAATATGACGTTTTAATAGATTACACAATCAATAAATTTAATGTAATTACATAAAAAACTACGAGAAAACTCTCAAATATATCGAATGAAATTTTATATCCAATAAGGCCATCCTTCAAACACAAGGGGTCCATCACAAAATTTATTCTCTATTATTTATTTGTAATGATCATATGTATTCCAACCACATTAAGCAACCCTATGTTCATCCAATAGGAATGGAAAAGTAATCAAAAAATACAATATATTCTAAAGGAAATCCAAAGTAACTAAAATACAAATCAAAAAGATAGATAACTAAAGGGGTATGAAAAACTAGGAAGAAGCACAACATTTATTGGTGTAGAAATACTTTATATACTTCTCCATGCGGTATTACAAGAAATTAATGATCTCCCCCACACAAATGAATCAAAAAGTTATCTAAAGAGAATGATACATCCCCAATGATAACACAAAAAAGCATACCTACAAGAACCAAACTCCCAACCAAATGGAATGATGAAAAACACACAAACATATAAATACTTATAAAACACCCTTGAAATGATCATTAGCAGCAAGATGGTAAAATAAAACAAAAAGACAATATCAAACTAGCACAAAGATACCAAGGTACCAATATTAAAAAAGGTTTATAATAAATAGTCATTTCCATTGAATTTTTCTAATGTTAAAATCCAATTTTTTCTTAAATTCATCCACCATTTTCAGGATCATTATTTTTCATATTTTCTGTAATAATTACAAGAAATTTCACTATTTTTATATTTGTTTAAAAATAATTGTTCCTTGTTTGACCGTCCAAGAATCAAGGTCTTATGAAAATGAAAATTTCTCCTCAATATGATAAGAATCCCCCATAGTAGTTTCGTCATTATTTTCACGATTGTTACCTTACAAATAATTTCCATTAAAATATGAATTCAACTTTCCAAGAAACCTCAATATATTGGGGAATAACATGTTTTTTTCTTAGAGTCATCTAAGGATCTCGCGACAATAGTTCCCTCAATGCTATAGTAATATCTATAAATTCATGCTTTCTTGGTGCTCAGAGGGATGAAACCATCCAAATAAACCATTTGTTTTTTACCTTTTTTTATCACAGGATTTCAAGAAATCATCTTCAATTTTCTGACATTTCTCATGATCATTGTGTAAATACTTACAAGAATTTGAGTAGTCTCTCTTGCTCTCCCCTTGTGAGGGTTGAGCCCCTTTTTTCTTATCGATAGTATATAGATCAGAATTGTAAATAATATCATTATCCTTATAATAAGATTGATAATTATGAACTCCATCAATAAAAACTAAAAAATCAATATAACAGAGAAGATTCAATGAATTATGATAAATATTTGTGTTTATATATTTATTAATATGGTTCCACTAATATCCTGAGGAAAAAATATCCACCAATATTTTCTCTCATTTTAAAACTCAAATTTATTTAAAATGTGTATATGGACATGAATCATTGATCCCATTATCAAATTCTATTTTTCTATGTCAAAATTTAATATAATTTTTATAATAATCAGGGATATTTTCAAAGAAAAATTCTTACAGAAATCCATAGTCACCATTTTGAATCAAAACAAGAGATATACAATATTGTGATATATCCATTTATTGAAAAATCCAAGAAAATTAGGGTTTTAAATGGTTCTTAGTAACATAGTTTAATTTCAGCGGTTTTCCAATAAGACAATCAATTGAAAAAATGTATTCTTGTTTATAAAAGTGAAATGTAAATCCAAGGAATCGAAGAAAAATGGTATGATAGGGTGATCAAAATCCATGAAAAATTCTTGATACCATTTCAATACCTTCTTGGATCCACTATTTAAATACCATAATCTTCTTATACAAATCCTATAGAAATTTTAATCCAACAAAAAATGGAATACCACAAACGAAGAGTTCAATAAACAGACATGAAAATCATCAAATCCAATATTTTCCACTGTAATTTAAGGAATCCTGGTGAGGGTCTTTTTATGTGAAAAATTACAATTATAACAAAACAAACAATAAAAGAAAATAAATTTACCCCTTAATTTGAAAATGAAATCACTCAGATACCCATGTAGTGTTATTTATTCAGATCAATACCCATTAAGGTCTTTGAATCACTATTGTCTGGTAAAAGATCAGGCCCTGTAATGACATCATAGAAATTTTGAAGCTCTATGTTCGAGTTTCTAATTTTTTTACCTGAGGATGTTTTATCCAGTGCAGAACTCATCCTCCCAAGTATCCACTTCATGGATATTTAAATTCAATATGTTATGTGTTTCATATATAATATTATTCTTTATATTGGTAATTATTATGGGTTTGTCTGATATATCACTTTAATGAAATGGGTAAATATTATTTTCTCCAAATAATTATATTTGAATTAATCGTGTTAGTTATTCAATTTGTAAGGGTTATTATAAGGTTTACATAAATATTATTTCCAATGTCATGCTGTTAAGATTCAATTATTTATAATTATATTTCATAGAATTTTTTTATTTCATAACAGATTTTAGTCATATTATTTTTAATGTTATTATTAATCCATGTGTAAAATGGTATATTTTATGGAAATATTTCTTCATTGGTTCCCATATTTTCTATGAAACCATCCGGACTATTATTTTTTCCTTTATGATTTCTTAAAATGTATTTAATGAAAAACATTTGGAAGTAAATATAATTTCCCATTTATGTTAACAATTATATGATCTCTAAATTTTTTATATTAAATGAAATAACTATAATATTATATTATGGTTTGAAATAGACTAACAGGTTTATTTTTCCTTTTTATATGTCCCTTATATAGATTTTTTTTTCATCCAATGTTTTCAAAAAGAAATAGGGTTATTAGTAAGACTATTAATAGTGATAAAATCAATCTGAAAAATATTTAATTTTTTTCAGAAAAGGAAAACAATTTTTTTTAAAAGTAATTATAAAAAAAATAGATACTTTACATATGATAACACATTTTATTTTAATTTTTTTATTATGTAAGAGATATAAAAAATCAGATGAAATAGTAAACCAAAAAAGGCCCTTCATAAATAAAGAAAAAAAATTATTTTCTAAAAATTAAATTATGTGTTGAATAAGGATCAAGACCATGTAGTTGGTATTAAAATAGGGTTTAGATAATTTTAAAAGTTTAGATAATGTATGTAATTACCCTTAATATATTTTAATTAATGTTTTTCATCATATAGTATTTGAATATTAACATGTTTTTTATTATATACAATGACTATTTAGAATTTGTTTCATAAAGTAAATAGCTATGAACATGTAGGAAGACACTAATAAGACAAGATCCTTCCTAATAAAAACCCAAAATGTTTGGAATTAGGGCTGAGAAGTTTTATACTATGATAGATCATTTGATGCTGGATATAAATGGTGGTGCTACCCATGAAATAGAAAATCCATGTTCACCGACAAAGAACATGTCTATAGTAGGTCATTTAATGAATCAACTCCCTCCTAAATTTAGTCAATCTTAAAAATTAGTAGTTTATGAGGGATAGAATAAATAATAGATAATATATTTGAAGTGATGTCTCTTTAGAGAATCAAATGGAAATTCTATATATTTTTCATTTTTATCCAAAAGACAACTAGTCGTGGTCAATGGTAATGAATACTAGTGAAAATGAAGAGATTTGGTCCTTGTATTGGGATGAATTTGAAAATAATTTCCTTGAGAAAATATTTCCCTATATCTATTTCAATTATAATGGAAAACTAAGTCTTTGAATTGATGCAGTAGTAGGATGATTTAGTAGTTGTGTATGAAGAAAAAATTACCCCATATGAAAGGTTTGAAACAAATTGTATCCAATATCATGATAAAAAAAATATTCAGATTTTTTATTATTAATGAAAATATATCAAAGGGAATGAAATTATCATGGATTTAGAAGTTATCAGAAACCTTTTTGAAATGTTGAGAAGGAAAAAATGTACTTTTCCAATGATTATAATCTTTTCAAAAACTAGTAGAAATATAGGTACATTTAATGTAATGGAGAAACATACATCAAATAAATCTACAGACAAGAAAATCAAGTTTCAACTTCTGATAATTTTGGTAAAAATCACCCAAGATATTATATTAGAAAATATTGGAATTGTTTCTACTATTGTAATTTTAGAAACTTGGCGGATGAATTTAATAAAAATGATTATAGTAATGATTTAAAAATTATGGAAATATCATGACTAAGTTTTCTTAATTTTAATAAAAGGGTTCATTAAGAGTGTACATGCTTGAAAACAAGATTAACAAATTTAATCCATCATGATCATAAGAATAACATTTTTGATAAATCCATTTTGAATACCTAGGTAGATGTTTGAAATTCCAATGATGTAGTGTCATGTAAATTACTTATTTATTCGGATTATTCCAATTAATTGTTTGAATTGTGGTTTACACATTTATTCATTTGAAGAGAATTTCTTGTAAATTGAAAATTTCACCTCAAGAAATGAATCTATAATTTTTTTTAAAAACACATCTGATAGTATTATTGAATAAATAATCTATAATAATCTTTATGTTATAACTTTTTAAATTCCTTTACCTACAAACATTATTGTCTTTCCCTGTATATAAGTTAACGTAATTATGGTTATGGATTAGAGATCTTTTTATCATTCTAAGAGAGACTATAGAGAAAACTAGTTTTTTGGGAATGGCTTTCAATTTTTATGAAAGAATTAATTCATAAAATTAATAACATATCAATAATCTGGGAAATTGATTATAATTTAATTCAAATTTATCTTTCACATATTATTGAGAATAAATAGACTATTCAAATGGGTGATGTTCCTATAGTAAATGAATATCGGTATGTATTTCTAGAGTAATTTCATGGTATTGTACCTCAAAGGGAGATTTAATTTTCTTGATGCTAAACCAATATAAAAATATGTGTATCAAGTTTCTCATGTATATATATTAGAATTGAATAAAAGTTACAATACTTGATTCATAAATGCGTCATTCATCCTAGCACTTCACCATGGGGTGCTCATTTTCTATTTTCTAAAAAGAAAAATGCTTCCATGAGGATTTCAAATGATAATCGGGAATGGAATAACATTCCTATTAATACAAATTGGTTTTCTTACATATATGACTTGTATTATTATATCTATAGAGATCAGTATTTTTCAAATTTTTATCTCAAGTTTTGGTACCCTCAATTGAAGGTGAAAGAGGATTTAATTCTAAAGATGAAATTTTAGACTACGTATGGGAAATGTGAGTTTTTTGGTTATTCCCTTTGGGATGTAAAATTATTTAGTAACATCTATAGACATTATGAATATAGTTTTTCATTAGTTAATGTATAAATTGGTTGTTATTTCTATTGATAACATCCTTATATATTCATAATATTATTATGATTGTGATAATTATTGGAGTGTTGTTATAAAAATATTGAAAAAATGTTGTTATATGAAAAATTTGGAAATTTTGAATTGTGGTTGTGATAGATTTCATTTCCTATGACTTATTATAAATAAATATGGTGTATTTATTTTCCAATCTAAAACTAAAGAGGTTAAAGATCTGTAACGTCCGCAACAAGTCATATAGATTCATAAATTTCATGGATTAGCGTACTACTACTGATAGTTTAATAAAAATACATTACATAGTCATATATCACTAACAAAATTGGCATAAAAATGTGTTAAATTCATCTGGATGAAATAATTTGATGAAAATTTCATGGAATTGAATATAATATTATTTAATGTTCCTGTGTTGTCTCTTTCATCTAGAAATGGTGATTTTTTATATACATAAGTGTTTATTTGAAGTGAATTGGTTGTGATATAATGCATAATTATCATGTAATTACTTATTATTCACATAAATTCAAATCCTCAGAACATAGATTATCCCTCAGAAGAATTAGAACTAGATTTTGTGGTTTTTGATTAAAAATTATGGTGTATCATTTAAATGAAGTAAGGTATGAAATTTATAATAATAAAACAAATTAAGTATATATTTACTGAAAAAGAGTAAAACATGTGGAAAGGAAGTTGGATTGAAATTATTAAGGATTGTGACTTTATGATTAATTATCATCTAATAATAGAATATAGAATAGTCAATGTATTAATATATAAAGATAATGAATACATTACTATTCTATTTTTGGAAGAGGATCCTCTGGAAAATAATTTGTTGAATATTTGAATTTAAATTTTTTTGGTGGAATTCTTTTTAATTTTTTTAGATGTTTGTTCAATATTTATTGTTAGAAACAATTATTAAATATCATATGTATATTTTTACAGGAAAAGGTATAATTTTTTCTTGAATAGTAAGATTCCTAAATTTTACATTGGAAAATAAGGTATTTTCATATATTTAAAAAGATAATGTGTGCTATCTATTAACTATTTAAATACCAAATTATTGATTTAATCTTATAGTTCAATGTTTCTTATCAATATCAATAGTACTAATATGTATAGAGACCATGAGGAGTACAACTAGTGGGATAGAATGAAGAATGATATTGTTGTGTTTATAAGGAAATGATTAAATTTTCAATAGGTAAAAGTTAGTTGAAAATTACCATAGGGGATTATTTAACCTTTTTAAAATATAAAATGGAAATAAGAGAATATATAAATAGATTAAGTGGTGTGATTTTTAGATACATATCGAGGTAAAAATGAAATTTTTTTATTGGTGATTAATTTACAAAATCATTACATTTCTTTTTTTCATGATATTATTACATTATATGGGCTTTATAGACTATAACACAAGGAGATAGTTTGGTAACATAGAGTTATTCTCTATATTCTATATGACTGTAATCCTAGGATTACTTATAATTTGTTAAAAATACATCCAACATCAATGGATAGTCAATTAAATTTGAGTATAGATTTGTATCCTAATTCTGATAGATTTTTTGAATCATTTTTTACAAGATTTGTAGTATTTATCATTCCTTTTATTCCATCTTAATTAATTTGCAAATGTTCTGGGCCTTTTTGGAGTGTTTGAAAATTTTATGGGTCATTTTGGATGCAGTATAAAGTAGGTTAAACCATTAAGGATCTCGGTTGTGGAATATGCCCATATTATCCATGGTTTGGAGGGAGTTATTATGACATTGGGATTCTATGGGAATATTTTATTAGTTATTCATAATTATACACCCTTATATAATGTTGGTGGATTTCATAATAGTTTCTTTCTTTAAAATGACAACTATTTGGCACAGAGGATTGGGTGTTTGATTTAGGTTCCTCTGTATTTTGGGTTTTATTTGGTGTAGTGCTTTGGATGCATGGTACCCTTATTAAATAATATTTAGGAGAAATATTTGGAATGTTTTTCATATTCCTAATTACTATTTGTTATTATTGTGTATCACCATAGACTATGTCATTGTCTATGGTGAAATGTTTCATGGTATCCTCCACTATGTCATTTCATGTCCTTTTCTACACTCTTATTTTCCATGGTGGAGTGGTCTATGTAATAATGTAATTTTACATTGTTTGGAATCTTGTATTACCATTTTATCTTGACACCTGCCCCTAATATGTTTTTTGGATTTTTAGGGTTCTTTATAGTCATGTTGGGTCCTCCAAACTCTATTCTTCTTAGATCAAAGCACCAGTGGGTGTGCTTGATATCTACTTGGTAATTGAGATATCTTTTTTTGGCAATACACTTTAATATTATTCTCTAATTTGAAGGTGTGAAATCTAGTTTTCATTAATTTATTACATCCTCGTTTTGATGAATATTTATTTAATCGATTCACGTTCATCTTCTCTACCTTCTTGACTTTGTTGGTTGTTCCCAATCTATGTGTTTTTTTGATCATTTTCTCGAGTGATAAAAATGTATTTGGTTCTCTAAAACATTTCCTTACAATTGAAAACAAGATTACTTTCTTTATTTGTAATCTATTTTCAGGAATTTTTTTAACATGGAATAGTGATTATTTGATGATTGATTTCAAAGGCAAGAAATATTTAAAAAATATATATTTTCGTGGGCTTTGAAAATATATTTTAATTTGAAAAAAGATATATTGAAATGGATTCATTGCGATTCTTGGAAAAAATATTGAATATCAAATAATTTTTGGTAGTGAATGAACTTGATGAAAACCAATGTTATTGTTTTAAAATTTAAATGGAATGTTGAACATGAAATTGATCATTTGAAAATTGAATGATGAGTTGAATTGAAAGGAATGTTTTCCCCATTATTTATTGATTGATTTAAGCACATGTGAGCCTAGGTAGTTAGTAGGTAATTAGGACCATTATTATAGGAATATTACTTTATAGATATGTTTTAATAATAAAAAAATATAACTAAACCTAGTTAATCATGATTTCCATACATGGGGTGTTGATAGATTCCATCTCGATTCCTGGGCCTAGGAATATGTGCACACACACTAAGCTATGATTATTTAGAGATATGTGTCAGTATCTTATATCCTTGAACTATCTAACCACAATTATTATGAACATGTTTATTGGTTTTTATTTGATTATTACATTCTAGTGATTTTAGAGATACTTTATTCATGTCCCTTTAATTAATTTAAAAATGATTTTTAGATTTTTTTGATATATTTTTCATGTTTTTTGACATGAATATTTATTTGAATAAAATTTTTAAAATGGATTATCATTCCAAATTTATTACTAATTTAATCATATATGATATAGTTGTATTTGAACTTAATTTAGAAAATTTGATGGAATCTTATAGGGATGTTTTTCTCACACCCTAAATTTTATTTAAGTTGTTTGTAGATTTTTTTATGTCAGGTCAATGAAAATTGAACGTGCCACTTAGAGGTGGTGGGTGTGCGTGGGAATGTGATACTATAGTGACAGTGATTATGGGTGGAGCTATACTCCCCTTGTTACATAGGTATTATATTACATTTCCTTGATGTATTGTCTCCTCTTTCAAAATATTATCACTTTTGGATGTATATCAGTCTATATGTGAAACTTTTTTCCTTGAGGCATGTTTGGAATTTGGGCTATTTTATAATTTTATCTTTTCTTATTATCTTTCAATGGTTTCTACTTGTAGAAAAACTATTCCAATCAATGTTATATATGATATTAGGAACTATTCACAAACCTATTGGGATTAGAAATACCCTTCATGAAATGTCATATATTCTTTTGGGTGTATGGGTACCACGGTGTATAAGATGTTTCATAAAAAATGGTATCATGGTTGTAGGTTTATTGTCTTTCATTTATTTTTTCATCCAGTCTAGGATGTCCTAGTATAATGGATATATGTTTTTTTGGGACTCAAGGGGTAGTTATGTGTGAGTTCCTGTAAAACTCTCATCTTATAGAGCCTTAAGTCACCATGTATGTTTGAGAAAAGTGTCAATATGGAATTAATTGATCGTATTATACACTTATATAAAGTTTATATTATTATATTGAAATACCAAAATTTTAAATTTTGTTCAATGGAATTGATATTAATTTATATCATTGTTGATTTGATGACATGAGTATCTTTATTGATTATCTTGTGTTTCCTATTGATATAGTCTCATATTATTCCCACAATAATACATTTGAACAGACCATATGAGGAAACTAATTATGAACCACAATAAGTGAATCCTCTATTTTATTAGAAACCTATTGAGATAGTTGTGTTTTTTGTCTACTGTTTAGGATAGGTAGTAGTACCTATTACCATTTAGGTTCCATACTGGGAACATTAAAGTGATGAAGCCAGATATCATGCTCTAGTGTTTCTTTTCTCGAAGCCATAAAAATTTTAAGGATTCAATAATATTGAGGAGGTTGAGGATTAGTTGAAAAATATCGAGAAAGGGTTTGAGTTCCAGGAAGTAATAGAACCTATAACGATAATGTTTTATACCTTTAAGATTAAATATCCTCTCTTAAGGTGGTGGGATTCAATGGTTATGGTGAATAAACATGAATAATTAGAGTGTAAAGAATTCAATGAAATATTTACTTAACAGTTCGATCCAGATTCGATGGTTTTAGGAAATTCTTGGTAGTTTCTCCAACTCCAATAGGGTGATGAAACTATGACTCGTTATGGAACCCATTTTATTGAACTTTTTCATTTTCCCTAGAGCCAGTGACAAATGTGAAACTAGTGGCACATATATCCATGATTTTTATTTAACAGTATAATAATTCTTATGTTTTCATTCTAAAAATCAATTCTTATTCTTTTGTACAACCTAGATAATTGATGTATGAGCATCACCATGATGGTAGGCCTGTGTTGACGGGTGATCCATTTAGTCCCAGTGCATATTATGTTAGTTAATTTATATGAAATGGTAAGCATGATGATTCTTTTAGAAAACTTAAATATTATACACGTCATCTAGAATTCATACGGTTTCTAGAATAGGACCTTTGACATGATTCCAGTGTGTATAGGTTGGGCATTCGAGGTGGGTTTTTACTAAGTCACAAGGGAATTCTGGTTTTTAAAATTTCTTAGGCTATCTTTAGATGTTATTTCATTTATATTCGACCTCGAAGTGTGACATGAAATTATTGGAACCTAAAAATATTTTTCTCCAGTTATATTATTCAAGAACAAAGGGTAATTAGCCGTAGAAATTGAAAATAAATTCTTCACATAGTGGAAGATTTTCTGGAGGATGTATATGTGGGTCATATGATAGTGATAGATACCATCACCAAAGCTTCATATTTTTTCACAATATTATTTGAAACAGGTGAATCTTATTCATTTAAATCAACTAATATTTTTAATTTTCTAAACCTTCCTATGGATTTTATTTCATATGTGATTGATTTTTACATACCCCTTGGAACGAAGATATATTATGGTCTCTGATTCCCTTGTGTTATTTCTTTATCATATATTGAGATCACTAGGTTTTTTCTAGTTATTTACATGAATTCACATGATATAATTTTTGGGATGCATTAGATTGTTTCCCATAAATCATGGACTAATTATTACCATTGATGCGTCTCTATTACTTCCCATGACTGGGTGGGCCATGTTTTCTCGGTAGGATGGGACCAAAGATTGTGTATATGTATACCTCCTTTTTTTATTTAGTTAGGGTAATATCGGTGTTTTATTTTATCTATAGTGGAAATATTTGAGTTTTGAGCATTCTATATTGGTTGAAATTTTTTCCAATGTGTCTCCATTTGACTTTTATAATTTATCACCGTTAAGGGAAATAAAACTATCCATTGACTTACTAAGTAATACCCAGCCTATATTTATTCTTTCTTACCATCTAGAAGCAGTTGAAATGAAATATTTGATGACTTGGTTGGATTATTTTTATTATTAAGTCTCTATATTCATTAGTTTGTCACTTTGTAAAATGCATATTATTTTAAACAAGAAATTTGATGGCACACTTTGCCTTTCTTATTATTACCAAAAACTCAGTCTGGTTAAAGTAAAAAATCAAGTATTTATTACCATAGATTGATGGTATTCTTGACATGTTGAAATTGGTATAGTGTTTCTCAAAGATTTATCCTTATTCTAGTTACCAACAGCTAATAATTAAAGAATTAGATATCCCACAGACAAACATCTGAAGTACCCATGGCCATTATGAGTACCTTGTCATGCCTTTTGGTCTAAACAATAATACTAGATTTTTTATAGAATTTAGGAAAATAATATTCCATTAGTACCTCAACTCATTTATTGTATTCTTTTTAGATTAAATCACCATTCACTCTAAGACTGAGGAAGACAATGTGACTTATCTCAGGGCAGTTCTTGAAATTTGTAGAGATTACCAAATCTGTGACAAACTATCATAATGTATTTTCTATAATTCGGAAGAGAATTTATTTCTACATGAGGTCTTGGAATATGGTATTTTATTCGATCCTAGGAAGTTGAATGTTCTTATTCCACCATAAAAACTACATAACATTTTCAAGATTCAGAGAATCATGGATTTTGTGGGGTATTACTATCAATTCGTCAAAATAATTTTTGAATTTGGCATCTCTAAGGACTACCCTCACTCAAAAAGTAGTTAATGTTGTTTGATATATGATATTTTTGAATTATTTTCTTGATTTGAAACTTATTTTGAATTTTTAATAGTTTTGAATCTTCTATAGGGTATGTATGGATATATGGTCGTAGGGATACATCGTGGTTGGGGTTGGGTTGTGTTCTAATATAGGGAGATCACATAGTGACCTATAGTTTCTAATAGATTAGTTCGCATGAGATGAACTATCTTACTAGTGGTCATTGAAGAAAATTCATGATGCATTATCTTAAGAGATAGTGGCATTACATTTTTGGATAATGGCTTAAAATTTATTCTTATCACAAATACATTAGTTATATCATCTCTCGAAGATATTAGAGAGGTCTCTAGAGGTGATGGGGAGAGTATCTTGAGTGCTTTGATTTCAATATATCCTATACCCATAGTAAGAGGAATGTAGTCACTAATTCCACAACCATGAATCATCGAACCCAGGATGTGAAACAAATCATTATAAGAATATAAATAGATGGATCTATTTGATCGTATGTGTTTTGGAGTTTAAGAGGATGAGTCTGAGATTATTCTAGAAAGTATATAGTTGACCTCCCCCATTATAAGGATGGTTATTCCGGGGAATCGTCTTGCTGATGAGTTTTGTATCCTTGGGGACTCTTTTTATGGCGTGGAGACCATCAACGAGTGATTTTCTTCCTCAGAGGGTGTCCTATGTTTCTGAAACAGTTATGTCATACATTTACCTATGAGAAATTCTGTAAAGGGGTATTTATATGATTCCTTTTGATAAGCAGACACTGTAACCATGATGGTTTTCTATAATATGTGGGAATGATTCTAGTTACAAATTATGAGAAAAATTATTACATATTGTGTTTCTCATTATTATACTAGACAACAGGTAAAGTCAAGCACCCGAAAATGATAAGTTTACTTTATTTATTCCCCTTACTAACCAAGAAGTAGGATTAGATATCCCTGGACTTATTGGTCGGGCTGACTCATATCACTTGAGTTAATATTAAAATATTGGTGTTGATCCATGATCTAACAAAATCATATCAATTTTTTCCCATTCATGATACAAGCCGAAGTTGATGTCTTTGAAAATATTTATGTATAGAAGATAGTTATACTATATGGATTTACATCTATTATAGTTTCTAATAGAGTTATATCTTTCTCATTTCATTTTTAGAGAGTGCTCTATGAGGAAATTGGATCCCATGTGAGTTTTATCAAGGCTTGTAATTTATGTAAGGATATATATATATCAACCTATATATATCTTGGAAGACATGTTTATTATTAGATTCATTACATTAGTGGAGCTTGGGATACTCACTTGGGGCTGGATTACATTTCCAAAAATAATTGTTAATATTCATCCATATTTATAGAAACCTTGGAATAATTTTCTAGTAACACATTTGAAGCACCACTATCTTGGTTAGATATTTTATTTAAGCCTCCTTGGTGAGACCTAATTTTGTTTAGGAAAAGACGGACAAATTGTTTGAATCATTAGAGAATGGTGACGGCCTAGATACAATATATATATTATTTTGATCATAGTAGATTCCAATTAATTTTTTCAATCTATGACTTGGTGTTTTTAAGATTTACACATTGTTTTTGTCACTGGAAACTTGAGAAACAAGGAATGATTTCACAAAGATACATTAGACGATTTTAAACTGTTGAGAAGATTTGAAATATGGATTAGCACTTGTATTTTCCACCTCAATTGATGATGATTCCTTACATGTTTGTGTTATCATATATTCCACAGTATCTCTTAGTCTTTTATCATGTTTTGAATAGGGAGGACCATAATGTTGAACCTGAATCATCCATGAATGAGTATTCAATTCAGATAATTGATTATGAGATAAACGTTATTCATCTGATGTTTCTACCTTTGGTTGGAGTTCTATAAAAGAATAGATTTTATTCACATGAGACATGGAATATTGAGGCACTAATTAAAGATTAGTCTGCCCATATATTTCACATAATGTGTTATTTATAGGATTTTAGAAAGTAGAAATAGTTCATGATGGAAATTCCATTACATTGTGTTAGTTTCTTTAAATTACGTCTTATTACTTTCCTTTGATCTCTTTTGGTTGGGTGTTTCTCCTTGTCTTTTTGGAGTGTATGGAATCTTTAAAGAGAATTTTGGATTTATAATAATATAGGATATGATGTAAAGGATCTAGTCTATTGTGTGAGGACCCATTATTATTGAATATGAGTGATCTGTTGTGGCGTAGCAATTCAAGGCGAATACTTGTTTTGGGTTTTTCTAATTTTACACACTTACAAAATGTTGGTGGAATGTCATACAACACATTACTTAACAAAAGTGGTAATGTGGCATAGATAGTGAACTTATTTTTTTTTCATGATTGTATTTCTTTGGTTCATCTTCATTTTGGGGTTGATATGACATTGTGTTTGGGTTGTTCCATAGCCTAACCCCAACTAAAGAGGATTTAGGAGATCTTTGTAGCATGGTTTATAGAGGCCTTTTGAATGAGGGTTATTACATTGTAAAGATATGGTTTATGATGTATTATGTGGGGAATAATAATGTGGTTATATCAATTATTTCATAGACAATTTATTTTTCCCCTCTATTGTGTAATGGTAGAGTGGTTTGTTGAATTGTTATTTGTTTTCGACTATTTAAAATCTCGAAATTCAATTTTAACTTCCCATCCAACCATAATTTATATTTCAAATTTAAAGGTTATTAATATTAATTTTATCTCCTCCAACCACATAATTCTTACATCAAATCACTAGTTGATGTTTTTGGTCTTTCTCTGTTATGTGAGACTTCTTCTGGTCTTGGAATACCTTTTTCTTATCTTCTCTCCTTTGAGAGTGATGAATCCTCATTTTATCGATGTATTGGATCCCTATTTTTATGGATCATAATTAATTTAATTTCTCCATGATATTCAACTCTTTTAGGAATCTAATGTCGGTTCCCAATCCATGTGTTTTAATTATTGTTTGATCAGTTGATAAAAAAAATTTGTTTCCATGCGGATTTTCCCTAAAATTGAAACCATAATTTGTTTCGTGATTTAGACTCTATTTTGAGCTATTTTATAAAAAAAATAAAGGTGATTGTTTGGTTATTGATTTCAAAGGTGGTAAATTTTTCAAATAAAACATATTTTAAAAGGATTATAAAATATTTTTTGAGTTAAGAAAAGATGGATATAAATGATTTGATGTGGATTCATGAAAAAATTGTTGAATATGAAAGTTGATTTTGAAAGACATGAGCTTGATGAAAACAATTTTTTTTTTTGATATTGAAATGTAAAGTATAACAATATATTTTGAATTTGAACTTTAAATGATGAAATAAATTGAATTAAATATTATTCCATGATTGATTTATTGACTGAATTAAATTATACCATATTTTATTTAGTGGGTGAATAAGGAAATTTTGAGAGGACTCTAACCCCTTATCAATGTATTGAGAATTAAAATTCTAATAATGGTTTTGAATGATTTCTCATAATGGGGTTTTGAACAATTATATCATTATGGCCTAAGAATATGGGAATGTGAAAACACACACACACACTAATATGTGATGGTTGACTGAGACATGTGATGATTATATAGCATGTAAATAACTAACCATATTGAATAGAAACCTTTTTCTTGGATTTAATTTCATTAGTAAATGTTGTGAATATAAGCCCATTTTATTCAGGACCATTCCTTTTTTTGAAGATTATTCTTTTAAGCCTATTTGGACATATTTCCACCTTTTTGAATTAAAATTTGATTTGGCTGAAAATTTAAAAATTTATCTATGTGCCTTGTTTAATTAAAATTTAAACATATATGTTTTATTTTAATTGGATGTTATTATGTAAGAGTTGATCAAACCCTACTATGAATTTTTCAAACAAATTTATTATTCCTTTGATAATTTATAGATTTTGTAATTATTGTTCAAAGAAAAGGGAAAGTAATACTTGGAAGAGCTGGGATTGCTTGATTATTGAATCTTAGAAAGATGGTGTTGACCGTTTGACTATAGTTCACTTATTACATAGTTATTTAAAAACGTTTTCTTGATTTATGGCATCATATTTTGGATAATGTGCTACTTTATGATGTTTATCAGTCTACATTTTGCCTTTTATCCTTTAAGAGTTTTTAGTATGCCAACTCATTTTTTATTTTATTTCACTCTATTATGTATCGATGGTATTTTCTTGTGAAAATGGTTACCTTTGATGTTTTATATGATTCAAGGTGATAGCCTCCTTCATTTTGGGATCAAAAACAGAGTTCTGGCAACGTTATAGTTGGTTCGGGTACAGAGGTACCCAGGTGTCTATGATTGTTCATGTCATGGTGGAATTGAATGATTCAAAATTTAGAATACATTCTTTGATGTTTTTCAATTTATTACGATGGAATTGGATTCAACAACTCTGATCAGTTGAAATTTTAAATAAAAATATATTTCATTTCAGTATACAAATAGAACCTTTTGAGGAATTATATGGAATGTGATGTCAGACTGTAGCTTATAATAATAAATAAGGGAAATGAAATTTTTCAAAACAGAACTGGTTGGAGATATGGTTGATAATGTAAAGGTGGTTCAACAAAATATGTGGATAACCCGAAGATGATACAAATGTTATATACATAACCATTGGAATGATAAATAATTACAGGTTAGAGGACATTTTTTTCATAAATTATCTACATGGAATAGTGTTATGTGTTTTGATAAAAATTGAATGTGATGTCAGTGGTTCATTAGACCATATAAAATCTAAGAAATGGATAGATCAGTTTCCTACAAAGTGGAATTTCCATTGATTTTAGCCAAGTTACAAGATGTGTTTCATGTTTTATTTATTAATAGAATATGTATCAGATATATATATTGTATTCAGACCCAATATAGTATAGTTGGAAGATAACCATCCTTTTTATGGAATAACATATTAATATTCTCAAACATAGAGAGAAATTTATTTCTAATAAGTTCATTAATCATTTTAAGGTTTTATGGAAAACCAAATTATTGAAGGAGAAACATAGGAATTTGAAAATGATATAGAAGAAAAACCTCTGAAGTTCACAATATAATGAATTAAATTATTATTAAAAAATTTTAAAATGGGGGGATTTAAAAACATTATTAGTTTTAATAGTAAATAAATTTTATATCTCATTAATATATATCAATTATATTTAATAGAGTTATGTTTATTATAATAAAATTATTTATTTTTGTAATCAAATGGGAAATAGTTTTATTAATAATAAGTTTTTAAAATATATTATTCAGTTTTATATGATAGATGTATATAGAAATATTATATTTTTAATAAGAAAAAATGAATTTAATTTTATATATTATCAATTAATTGTTATCTTAGAGTGATTTTTTGGTAATAGTATGAATAAGTTGTTTTTTTGTAAAAAGTAAAAAATATTCCTTTTTAAAAAAATCATTTTTTCTTTTCAATTATTCAAATAAAATCATTTTATTCATAATTTCTTTAAAATATAAATTTTTAATATTTATTTAAAACAATTAACACATGTCATATTGATCTAAATTATACTTTAATTTGGGATAAAAACATTTTTATACTTAAAAGGATTTTTAAAAAATGTTTTATACTCTTGTTGTGGGATTTTTTTTTAAGTAATGTATACCAATTATAGAAAATAATTTTGATGAAATTGAATCCAAATTTTTTATCATAATTTTAATAAAATTTAATTTGTACACATTCATTTTTTCATTGTAAATAGTAATTTTGGAAAAAAATTCAGTGACCACTACGACAGTTAAAACATGTTAATAGGGCTATAAAAACATATACGGTTAAAATGACCAAAATTTTATTTTAAATTCTAATATGTTTCCATATATTTACACAATGTTACCTTAATTTAAAAATGGTATATTGTTAACCATTTGGATTTAGTAATATATTAATATATTCTATTATTTTAAAAAATTCCTAGTTTGTTCTCTCTCCCGCTTATAAAAGGAAACCCATTATCCTATTTATTCCAAAATTCACAATACTAATATTATACTAAATTGATAAAAAAATCCATCCCAAAAATAATAATATCTTTTAGGTCTTAGATTTATCATAATATCATCCTATAACGTATTCTGGTATAAACCTAAGGAGGTTATCTGAAGAAGTGGTATTGTTCTTAACTAAGCATTTTTGTTTAATTTCTTCTTCTACCTAAAAAAAATATTTATTATAAAATTTATCAATAGAAACATAAATATCTTCAGAATCCTATGATGTTATTTTATTTAAGTTGTAATCATTTTACATCTTCTTAACCATCTAACAAAAATAAAAAAACACCTATATGTACATGCAGACTACCGCCTCGTGAAATGATTTATTCCATTCATTTTATTAGAAAATATTATAGTGACTAATAAAAAAGAATTAAAATTAAATAATATGATATATATGTATATGAAATTAATTTCCCTATGTTATGGTTAATAAATATACAACTTCTTTCTTTTCCATCAAAAAATTAAAACAACACTCATGTGTACTTGCGGACTACCGCCTCAAGATACGATGTATTTTTTTCATCACTTTGTCACATTGATTTTATATATTTATATATTTAAAAAATATCATGTTATTTATAAAATAATAATATTTTTATAATGGTAAAATAATAAATACCTAATTTCATTAATTTTCTTTGAAAAAAGTAAATGTTACTAATGCGTCTGTGCCTTTTACCATCTCCATGATTATAAAGTAATTATATTTTAAAATCATAATACAAGGTTATTTATAAAAGTATTAATAATATATAAAAATGATATTTATAACACTATTAATACTATATAAATTATATAATCTTGATTCATTTTATTATACTCAATGTAAACATGCCATTTTTCACTTATAAGCCCAATGTTCTCAAAGCATCTAACAAGTACATAATTGATTCAGTAATTTAGTATAACATAGTTATAAGTGAAATAAATAGAATAATAATAATTAAAAAATTATTAATCAATTGAATAATTAACATCAGTTTATTATTCAGGATGATAAAGAATGCACGTGACAAGTTAGACTTGATGTAGGGGACATTTTACCTTAAAAATCATTTTAAATATTTAATTGGTTTATTTTATAAATCATTTTCTTCCAAGTCCATATTATTGAAATTACATTATAAATGTGTTTGTATGGATGTAAATTAATTATATAGGAAATTTTATTTCACTTTTTAATTTTTTTCAAATTTTTTCAATGGTAATCTTTTTAAATATTTTCTACAGGACTTTTTATTTAATTTTCAAAAAGGAAAATATGATTATTCTATTTTAACTTATATGACATCAATTATTTTCCCCACAAACAAAACCATTATTTATTTTTATTTTTATTTATAACCTTCAATTTTTATTTAATTAAAAACCCAACATCCAATTTTTTGGATGTTTAGTTTTAAAAATTATATTTTAAAGGAAATGGATATATCAATATCTAAAAATGTGTTACTTATGGGTTGAAATGTATATTTTTTTATAATTATTATTTAAATTATATATTTTATGTTATTTTTGTTTGATATTGTACTTTTATATTGTTTATATTTATTGGTAATTTTATTAAATCTCAAAAAAATAATTTTTTGAAGATTATGTTCTCCAGATATTTGTCTTGGAATTAACTAAATTTGTTATTACATTTATAAGGTCTCTTTTAAATGTTCTATGAAGATGATTTGCCTAGGAACCTATGTAATTCTTCATCAATTTATAATTAATTTCCAAAGAAATTGTTTAATTTCATAATGTATTTTAATGATATTTTGTTTAATGGAAATATAATTCCCTTTAAGGTTAAAATTATATGTTTTATGAAAAAAAAATTTATGGGTTCTCATGTATTATATTAAAACACCACATTAATGATTTTTTATATTTGAATTAATATAATGTATTTTTTATGAGAATTTGATAAGTAAAGCAGATTTCATGTGTAATAAAATTATTATGTTTTCTCAATGTTAATTGTTTTGAAATAAAATTCTCTTATATGATCTTATGGTTTTGAAATTAGAAAATGGGTTTCTTTATACCTTTTTATAAGTCCCTTATGTTAATTTATTTATTTATCTCAGGTTTAGAAATTTTCTTCACATGGTTGTAAGGATGAATAGGAACAATGATTAACTAAAGTTTAAAATCATGAATATTTTTCATGAAAATAATTCAAAATTCATTTTAAAAGAAAAATATTGTTAAAAAATGGATGTTGAGTGGAAATGTACACGTTGTTTTGATATACCAAAAAAATACCCATAATATGACTCTAGGATCACCATGTAAGTCAATATAAAAACAAAGAATAATCATTAGTGGGTCACAACTCTGACAAACATATGTCCAACACTCATGCTCTGAACAAACGGCCCCAAGTAATCAATTAGGGTTTGGAATTGTCTTGATAGTTATAACAGATAAGGAATTACAATCCTATAAAAAAATAATCTATTCAAATAAGGTCATAAGTGTAAAATTTGTAATGTTTGGGTTAAATATGTAAGAATTATAACATAATTCTCTAAAACTCTAAACATGAAACGGTCCATGGTAATTTAAGACAATGAATTCTTATTTAAAAATAAAATCATATATTTAATATGTGTTGAATAATTATATACAATCACCTACCAATGCATCTATTTGGCATCCAAGTCCTCCAAAACCTACATGGGACCTAGGAATACTATGAACACACACTAAATCAGTGTTGTAAAACAGTGGTTACATGTTTTCCTTCCTTAAAGGTCATTTTTTCCTCTTTTTTTTAATTTAATTTATCCATTGTTCAATTGTCTCTCATTCTCTATTTTTCTTTTTATTTATTTTTATTGAGAATTGGTAGTGAATTATAATGATTTATTATAAAAAAGACTATTGTTATTATTCTTCTTCTTTTGGTTCTCACTATCGCAAATGTGTGACTTATTATAATTCGTGATTTGTTAACTTAAAAGAAATTACTTTATTGGGTTTAACAGATATTCCATTAGAAAAACATGTCTTACCTATTTTTAGTAAGTTTTATACTATTAAAAAAAGGTATTAAAACAATAATATCATCCCTCTTTTAGAGAGGATAAATGTGTACTCATATTTAGCCTTTAAAAACACTTTTATGATTTTTCATTGTTATATTTTTTATTCCTATATAATTACAATTTTTCATCCCATAATTTTTTTCATTTAATGTTTTAAATTATTGAGTAGAAATTCAACCCACCCCATCATATTTTTGTACTCAAATGAACATTTATTTTTACTATAATAACATATATTGAACTCTCATGTCTATATGGTTATGGATATTCTATTATATTATTTTTGATACGATGAAACAATAGGTTATAGTCTTCAAACATGGTTCTTAGAAAGCTTTATACTAGTCTTCATCCTATAGAATATAGGGAGGTGTGCTTGAAGCAATGTGGTGTTATAGGTTTAGTTACCGATTGACTAATCTAGACATGGAAATTTCACTAGATAACTGGTATCTTTTTATTAACTATGTGATGTTCTACAACTTTGGGTTGCCATATTATTTTACCTCGCACTTTTTCACATGTTTTCTTGAGGATTTTTTGGATAGATTTGTATTGTAGTGTCACTGTAATAAAAATTAAATTCATCAAATTAGTAACTAACTATTTCATAGTAGTTGTTATTTGTGGTTCATTTAGGAACCGTGTAGGTTTATTTTACCTGACATTGATATATTGATTTTAATTTATTATTTATCTATTATTTTTAATTATTTGATTTCATATAACGATGAGTATCCCAATGATAATTGATTTATAGTGATGGTTCTACTAAAAAAGATATGTATTGATGATTATGTAAATAATGAGTGATGGGTGGTGTTGGTGAACCATTCTAATTTAGACTATTGAGGTGGATGATAATGATAAATCTCAAGTAGTATGGGTTATATGATGTTATATTTATATCATTGAATGATGGAATGGGAGTGTAGTTATTATAACCTATAGATTATTTCAAATATATATTATGTATTTGAATATTAATATGTGATATTCCTTTAACCAATTTTGTATAGATAGTTATAGGTGGGGGTACTGTGTTTTATTTTACTGTAATGTATTCAAATCCATTCGAATTGACTAGCATGGGGATGAGAAGATTATCTTTTTGTTTTAGTTTGATTTACACTCTCCTTACAATTTAGGAATGAGGATTCAGTTTCTTATTATGCGAGTACTTGTTAGTCCAATGAATGTTTAATACCTTGACTAGGGTGTGAATCATGGTAGGTTTATTTTTATTTGACCATAGTCAATATTATTTTTCCATGATTATTTGGAACCCTAAATTCACTATAGTTATTATAAATATATAATGTAATGAAATATTGAGAAACCCAACATAATTGGTTTTCCAAAACAAATATAATCTGAGGAGAATGAAATTATAATATACTGATTTACTAGAATAACTAAAATTTCTACATATATTTCTATATGGAGTGGTCGCACTGAGCCTCTAGGTTCATAGCCTTCACTAAAAAGTATATTATGTCACCATTATACATATAATATATAACTAATTGGTTATCATGTATCTTTATTTGTATAAAAAGAAAAATATATAGAAATTACACTAGAGATGGGGTAATCATCAGCATTTATATAGTCTCCATGAACACCTTATTTTTCTTCAATCACATTCCAATGCATGTATAGAATTAATCTACCAAAATCATGAAATATTAAATATAAATTTATACATCTCTCTTTACACTCTTCTATAAATATAAATTATATTATCTTTATCTATAATCCTTCCCAATATTCATACATAATATAAAAGATAATTATTTTATTATTCTAATCTACTCATATTCTTAGGAGGAATACCTTCCATATTTTAATATAGAGTGATCAAATACATTAGTTTGATATTCTCAACAATTATTCACTAAAAATCATGGATTTGATTTCCTCATTAATATTCATCCAAATTGTGTATTTTAAGAACTCATGAACCAACTTCAGTTATCTACATAGTACAAAATTATATACTGTGTTATAAATCTCAGTCAATAATGATTTCCAAAACAACCCATGATAAAATTGGTAATTAGAACATAATGATATTAGAGAAAAAACACCCTATAACATTGGATTGACTTTATATATTATATATGTTTGAACTATTAATAATAATTTAATATTAAGAATACATTTTATGAATTTTTTACATATATAAATTCTCAAAAAATGATAATGGGTATATCCCTTATGATATTATTTGAGCTGGAAAATGAATCTTAGAATATTAGGGATTATCCTAATGATTTCCCCCAAGGTAAGTTTCAATAAAAATATGGCACCCAATATAAATAAATGATTCATGTGACTCATACATAATATAATTAAACTTAATAAATTTACTAGTAATAATTATGAAATAATATGACCCACACATTCAGCAGGAGGACTCTAATGAATGTAAATCAATAACCCTTATGAATTAATACCATTTACATTTTTCATTCACAGATTTAGATGAACCTTGTGTTTTTTTGAAATGAATCTTATGACTACTCTTTAAAGTTAGAAATACAAATATGCTTATACGGAAACATTTGGACCTATCCTTTTAACCATTCCTTATCCAAAACTCACATTAACATGAAGAATTAATAATCCATTCAAAAATATGTATACATATTTAAATAAACATATAAAAATTTTGTTCTACAAGAATTTCAGTAGAACACGTCTATCTTTTATTATATGCATCCATCATAATATTATAAGTTGCTTTGGATGTTACATCAATAAAATATTCTACAAACACATCACAGAAAGCATCCCAAATGCATTTATCAAGTAATATATCACTATGGAATTTTTTGAAACACTAAAAAATATTTAACACTTCATTACATATAATTTGAATACTAACCAAATGTAGAAAAATCCACTATCAAAATTTATTTTCATTAGATAATGAATCAATTATTAAAGAAAAATAAACTCTAATCCAATATGAGACAATATCATTTTGATAAATCATATTTCATGAATATAACCTCATAAAAAAAATTCCTCAAACATCATGATTTTCCACTCTTCCAAGTTTTTGCTGCCCTGGACTAAATTTTTAAATACTCTCCCCCATGTAAAAACATAAAATAGAAATATACCCCATTATAAATAAAATTAACCCTCCTAGAAAACATTATATAAAAATAATGACATATTCTCTTAATTATTTTATGAATATCTTCTACCTCACATTTATGAACGTTCACAAAATATTCATGGAAATATATAGATACCCAAGCCTTTTACACATATTATTACATAATTTATTAATATAAATATCATTTAAAATATTACAATGATCATTAATTCCTTGCATCTTTGGAAGAAAATGTTCATATCACATCAGAAGGAACTGAAACATGGCATCATTACCTTTTCATTATTTTAGTGGTCTCTTATACCCTTCCATGCTCCTAAAACTACATGAAATAACCTAGTGAGTACATTAAAGAAAGCAGCAAGATTAAAATATAGTAAGTTAATAAAAATGACATGGAAACATGGCATGTGATTTAAATATATAAAATGATATCATAAAAAGAAGGTATGTCAATAATCACATTGAATAATAACCTAAAAAACATGGTTTCTTAATATCTTGACATCATAGGAAATGTTACTGCAATATATTACATGAAAAAAATTTGAGTCAAGGCTAACTTCCTAAAAAATATCACGGGTTGGAAAAAGTCCCAAAAAAGGATTACGTTTAATCCCTAATCCCATACCTGATGTCTCATGAGATTAAATCCTTACCAAATACATTGTATTACTATATGGATGAACCTGTCATAACAAGTTGATAATATATGTTCTTTAATAAAAGTAAATTAGGCATAATGAATAATATAAAGACTGCCCATGGAAATAAAATGTGTTTTATAATCATTCCTCATATCATATTCATGGTATGTTTCATAATGATTTATTTTGAGAAATAATAATTAGGGGTGAATTACCTTATCAAATGATGGGAGAATTAACTTGGTATATATGTAAGAGTCACATATACATAATTTCAATGAGATTTATAACCCAATTGTCTATTTTCATTAAAGAAAATACTTTTAAAAATATAAAATACATTCTGTTGGTCGGAGTTGACACTCAAGAGGGAGGTGAATTGAGTTCCAATTAAAATTTCTATTTAATATCCTTTTCTAAAATCCCCCAATTAAACATACTAATTGAACTGTAGTGAATTTGAACTAAAGAAAACGTTCAGTTAGGTTCTCAAGGGATTGATTAATTCGTAGTTAATCTAATCAGAAGATCCGATTAGCTTTTGAAACTAACCTAATGATTTACAAATAATGCAAACACTTGAAAATTCAATTATCAGAGTAACTTTGAAAAATAGTTTTAATTATTAAAGCACTTAGCAGCGGAATAAAAAGTTTTTAGATAACACTTAAACAAAGCACAGTAGATATAAACAAGATGTTCAGTCTCAAGCCGAGACTTAGTCCTCTCAACAATTTATATTAATTTTATCCACACCCAGGATCAGGGTTCAATACATTTTACAACTGTCCAGGTCAAAGACCTCTACCACAGTTCTATGTGGGAAACAAAAACAACATAAAATACAGTTGTCCAGGTCACACACGACCTCTACCACTATCCACAGTTATAAATAGAAGATGTAAGGAGTTTGAATGAGGATTTATAGATCCTCCAGTTAAGGTTCAGGAGATAGTGTATGTGTAAATTAAAACTGATGACACACACACTACTCATAATATAAATAATAAATCACTGAGAAAGATATAGAGTTTAGAATGGCTTAAGTGATTGCAGTGTAGCTCTGGACTCCTTCGGATTGATCAGAAATGGTTCTGAGTGCTCTTTGGGTTTTTTTTTCTGGAAAACAGAGTGTCGTCTGCTTGACATCCAGGTTCAGAGACAGTGAATATGTAGCCAATGAAGTTCTTCAAAATCCTCGTGAATGTAAAGAGATATTCTTGAGTAAGCGTGAGTGAGTATGAGAATCTGTGTCTTCTTGGTCGTGCATGTATATCTGTATGAGCGCTTCTTGTGTATCTCACTTGTAGATCACTTCTGTATTTTACGTGTGTCTTGTTCTCTTGTATTTCTTGCAGAAATAGGGACTTCTATTATTTATGGCACGAGATCCGGCAAAAGAAATGATTTCTTTTAGCCCATACAAGGTACGGTTCCCTGACATCAAACAACCTTCACTAAAAAAATGACAGAGCATTTAAAATATACCTAATATGACCGTTGGTTGGATTAAACAAAGATAAAGAAATTAAGGCAGCGTCGGATTCTTTGGAACGGTAGCTTTGGATATTGGTAGCCTTGTGTCATGGTTGGTCTTTGTATTGGAATCCTCTTATATCAGTAACTTCTTATGTAATGGTAACCTTTCTATCGGTAGACTTCATGTCTGTCGATAGACTTGATCGGTAGTGGTAGACTTAATGTACCGGTGACCTTTCGTGTAACGGTAGCCTTCATGTATATGTATCTTCCTTGGTGTATCGGTAGACTTCCTTTGGTAACTTGTCTGTAATGGTAGGCTTGCATAACGGTGACTTGTCTGTATCGGTAGGCTTGCATAACGGTGACTTTTCTTTATTGTTAGGCTTGATGTATCGGTGACCTTCTCATAACGGTAGACTTTTTGTACCGGTGGACTTGATGTATCGGTGACCTTATACATAACGGTGGACTTTACAAATCAGTAGCTTTGTTCTGTAATGGTGACCACTTGTATGTTTAAGCATTCTATTGGAAGAAAGGGTTATGTTAGAATATATATACATCCAATAACCGAATTCTCTGAAGATAATGTAAATATTAGAATATATTAATATGTGCATGGGGTACAGAAATACGGAAATAAGTAATTAATCATTAATCAATATAGGGATTATCAAACTTATAATTGAGCATAATTGGGATTATCAAAATGTGAGTTCAACATAATTCTCCATAGGGTTCAATAATCTCCCCCCTTTTGATAATCACAAATTATGCAAAAGTATTAAGAAAAATAAAATGGTGTCAGAAGAATTTCCAAAAAAAACTTTAAAACAAGGTTCTCATATTTCTCCCCCATTGTGATTAACAAAAAGAAGGGTAGAATCAGAGAAATTTAGGGACTAAAAGAGAACAGATTACAATGAGACATAGTAAAGTGGAGAATGTAATAGTAAATTTCCATTAAATCACAAAAGGTAAAAACTGATAAAGTACAGTTGAATCCTATCAAAAACATCTAGAATCACTCAATCTTCCTCTTGAATAGGAGTCTTTCCCTTAGGATCAGAAGAGGGGGCAGGTTTAGATTGAGTAGATGGCTTGGGAATAACTGAAAGAACAAGTGGAGGGTCATCCACTGAAACTGCACCTGATTTGAAATTTGTGCTCCTCTGTGGGATCATAGGTGTCAAGCATTGAATAGCCTGAACTGAAGTCAATTGAGGATTACTCCAAGAGGTAGAGGCATGAAGTGCAGGGGGTAAAATCGCAGGCCTGGCATTCACATGCAAGAATGGTAGTAACAAGTTCCTAAAATACATTATAATACTACCTCCTCTCTCCACTGCTGAAAAAATAATCATCTCAATTTTCAATGAATTTATCCAAGGTAGGAGTATGCTCCCTGAGCTTATAAACCTGTTCTCTGAAAACTTGAGTCAATGGAGGTAACTTCATATTCTCCATCAAGAGTTTGAAATAGTTGGTCATTTGATGCTTGGTATAGACCTTATAAAAGTAAGCCTCCACCTTATTCTTAATGGCATCTTGAGAAGCAGTAGCTGCACGTAGGTGATCACGAACAAAGCTGATAACTTCTTTAGTGGTAGCAAGGATCTGAGTATCTGAGGTGCCACTAGTACTGGCCTTAGCCAACTCTTCATGGATCACTGTTCTGATCTGGTCAATGTTCACAGTGGAGATGGATGAGGGAAGGGGTTTTACCGAGAAAGCTACTGTCTCTTTGAAAGACTGTGTCAAATTACTAACCACCTTCTGAACAAGTGCATCTTGACTGTTCAAATGTTCTTTGACTAAAGTCTTAAAATCCTCAAATACTTCCACAAACTTCTTGAATACTTCTTCGATATATTTGATATCAGTATTCACTTGGGTTTGAGAACTGTTCATGGCAGTCAATGAAGCAATCGACTGTCTTAGAGCAACCACAGCTCCTGTCCAACTCTCAATTTGAGTATGGAATACTTTAACTTCATCCATCATTTCCTTCACTGGACTAGACACAGCACATCCCAAAGATAGCTCCAGGGATTTCTCCACACTCCTCATTTCATCAACCAGGCTTTTCTTCAAATCTGTCACTAATTCTCTCAGTGCTTCTTTCATTTCATCCTTTAAGGACTCAAGGTCCTCCTTGGTTGCCAAATTTTCAGCCACAAATGGTAGGATAACTTAATCCCTTTGGGGCTAGTCTTCCTCATCATAATCTCCATAATTGAGTCCAAGTACCATATATCATGGATCTTATGACCAACCTTCGATGTCATACAACAAAGAAACTAAACCAAGATGCTCCCACTCACTTATAGAATTCTTCTGAGGAATCTCCTCCAACTGTTCTACTCGAGGTAATTCTAAAACATCCTCTAAATCTTCAGCATATGCAACGACCATTTTATCTGATAGCTCAATAGTAGGGTTAGTCTTAACCTTTTGTAATTCATCAATGACTCTCTCATCAATGGAAGTAGATGCCACTTCTACTTCCTCAACAGGAACTATCTTGTCTGTATTACCAATCAGAGGGCTCAAACTGAGCTCTTCTTCTTCATTTTCCTCATCATCTGCTTCAGCAGTTGCCTTCTTTTCTCCAAGAACAAAATGATCGGATTCGATTGCCTCATCCTCTTCAGAGGTGTCCTCAACAACATTCTGATATGCTTCTTCTTCTTCTTCTTCAGTCGACTCAGTATCATTGTCCTTCAGAACAGCTTCTCTTCTTGGTAGTTCTTTTGGAGGTCTAGCTGCTCTATAGGAAATATTTTGATGCACAGGACTATGAGGTAAATCTGGGTGTCCTCCTTCCTCAACTGACATCTCTTCCTCCTCAGTTTCAGCCTCATTATCAATGTAGGCCGGTTCTGGATCATCTGGTCCAAGACCAGGATCCCTCACATCTTTTGGTCTAGAAGGATGGTCCACAGGAGTGTACTTGTAATAGAATTTACCTTCATCATTAACCCATGATTTATTCCAAGGGTTACAGCTAACTTTCATATACTTACAAACAGTCCTAGTGATACAAAAATTATCCTTAACCACAATTGTTTCATCCTGAGGTCCAGCTATCTCCTTTTCCTTCAACAGAATAGAAATCAGCTTAAAAAAGAATAGTGCATTGGACTTAGACTTCGGTCTAGTCATATCCTCAATTTGAATCATTATAAATCTGCACAAATTCACCTTTAATCCATGCTTTAATAGATACAACAAATAAAAATCCTGAAATCTGATGGTAGAAAAATCTCCTCTCCTTGGACTAATCACATGCTGAATGAACTTAAAAAGTAGTTTATCCTCCCCTATCATTTCTGCAGCAATGATCTTTCTAGGAGTGTCATTTCCTGTCATTTCTAACAAGGCATCATCATAATTGAAAAAGTCACTAGCAGAAGGTATGTATTTTGAATAAAATCCATAATCACCACTATGAGGAACTCTAAGGTTCTCAGCCCATTCAACAGATGAAAATAAAAACATTTGACCATTCACAAAATAAATCATCCTATTATCCTCTTCTAAAGTCTCAAAATAGACAAACTCATAGAATTCCTTTACCAGTACTAGATAATATGGTCCATTATTGTTCATGAAGCATTAGAGACATCCTTGATCTTGTAAAATCTTCCAAATCAGGGACCTACTTTCCAATATCCATTCCACACATAACTCCTTTTCCACTACAATTTCTCGCTTCGATAAATGCGGATTCATAGGATTCCATTGGGAAACACCTCTTCTGCTTCCACTTGCACCAGCATTGGCTACTTTCTACTTCTTATCTTGCAGTGCATCCATCCCTTCATCCACTGAGGGTCGCTTCACACGGGCCATTTCAGATTCTGAGGCGTAGGGTTTTGCGAGCTTGAGAGGTTTAGGTAGGAGGGATTCGAACAGACAGGTTTGCTGTGATTGAGTGATGTCTAGAGTAGGGTTTAAATATCATTTAAAATTCACATATAAAATAAATCTCATAGAAAAAAATGGTTCGATGTCTCCGACTTAATACGAAAATTTTAAAACGGCGCGGGAGATGTACCAGTGAGGTGTCCTTAAATGGTGAGGTATATCCTAATTGTGAGGTTTATCTAACGGTGAGGTTTATCTAACATTGAGGGTTATCTAACGGTGAGGTTTATCTAACGGTGAGGTTTATCTAAAGGTGAGGATTATCTAACGGTGAGGTTTATCTAACGGTAAGGTTTATCCTAACAGTTTTAAGAGTAAGTTATCATTCCTAAGTCGTGTCTAATGAAACTCAATATTTTTGAACTTAATGGCTTAGTGAAAATATCATCCAATTGGAGTTCAGTGCCTATAAATTCAAGATTTATATCACCTATTTGATAATGATCTCTTATAAAGTGGTGTGTAACATCAATGTGTTTGGTTCTAGAGTAAGACACGGGGTTCTTTGAGATGTTGATTGCACTACTATTATCACAGTAAATTGAAACATGTTTAAAATCAAATCCATACTCCAATAAAGTGTTTTTCATCCACGGAATCTATGCACCGCAACTACCAGCAGCTATATACTCTACTTCAGCAGTAGATAATGCAACCGAGTTCTATTTCTTACTACACCATGATACTAGGGACTTTCCAACTAAATGACATGTTCTAGATGTGCAATTTATATCTAACTTGTATCCAGCAAAGTCAGCATCTGAATAACTTATTAAATCAAATGATTGTCCTTTTGGGTAAAACAGTCCCAAATTAGCAGTATATTTAAGGTATTTGAAAATAATTTTAACTTCAAGTAAGTGTGACTCTTTAGGGTTTTCTCGAAATCTAGCACACATACATACACTAAACATAATATCAGGTCGACTAGCAGTAAGATAAATTAAACTCTCAATCATACCTCTATAATCAGTTTGATCTACTAGTTTCCCAGTTTCATCAATATCTAATTTACATGTGGTACTCATAGGAGTATAATTCCCTTTAATACTATCCAATCCAAAAGGTTTTAATAAATCCTTAGTATATTTACTTTGATTTAAAATAATACCATCTTTAGTTTGAAAGATTTGAAATCCAATAAAGTATTTAAGCTCTCCCATTAAGATCATTTCAAACTTAATTTGCATAACCTTTGAAAATTCAGTACATAGAGAATTTTTAGAAGATCCAAAAATAATATCATCAACATATATCTATACTATTAAAACATCTTTTGAAATTATTTTTATAAAAAGAGTGGGATCAGTAATTCCTTTTGTAAATCCTTTTGAAATAAGAAAATTTGTATTTCTTTCATACCAAGCTCTTGGAGCTTGTTTTAAACCCTATAAATCGTTAGAAAGTTCAAAGAAATGATTTAGAAAGTGAGGATTTGAGAAACCAGATGGTTGTTCAAAAAAAACATCTTCAACAATAAAACTGTTTAGAAAAGCACTTTTCACATCCATTTGATATAACTTGAAATTCAGATGTGATGTAAAGGCAAGCAAGATACTAATTGCCTCTAATCTAGCTATAGGAAAAAAGGTTTCCTCATACTCAATTCCTTCTTCTTGTTTGTAAACTTGTGCAACTAGTCTAGCTTTTTTTCTAATGATGTTTCTAGATTCATCAACTTTGTTTCTAAACACCCACTTTGTGCCTATGGTTAAAGTGTCTTTAGGTATTTCTACTTATTCCCAGACTTTATTTCTTTCAAATCGATTTAGTTCTTCTTCCATAGCCATTACCCAAAATTCAATATTGATAGCATCATTGATATTTTTAGGTTCTAACTGTGAAATAAAGGCTTGATGTTCAACCTGATTTATTAGAGAAGCTCTAGTATGTGTTCCTCTATCTACATTACCTACAATAGCATCTAAAGGATGGTTCTTTAGAGTCCTAGTTGGTTTCAAAAAGGTAGGGATAGAGATTTCATGTTCATCAATAGGTTGGGAATCAACAGAAGTATGTTCTGGAAAATTTCCAGAACTGGATGATTTAACTACAGGTCCACTGTCTTTATCATTAAGGTTCAAAACAGAGAGATCATCTTCAAGATTTTCAAGAGAGTTCTTAGGTTCATGTGGATCAGAGTCGTCAAATTTGATGTGAACAGATTCCTCCACACATTTGGTTCTCTTATTGAAAACACTAAAGGCTTTACTAGAAATAGAGTAACCTAGGAAAATTCCTTCATCACTCTTGGATTCAAACTTGTCAAGATTATCCTTGGTATTAATAATAAAGACTTTGCAACCAAAAACTCTGAAGTAGTTAACCTTAGGTTTCCTATGGTTCCACAACTCATAAGTGGTCTTCTTAAGAACAGGTCTGATCAAGACTCTATTGATAATATAACAAGCTGTATTGACAGCTTCAGCCCAAAAATAAACAGGTAGGTCATACTCATTGAGCATGGTTCTGGAAATTTACTGAAGGGTCCTATTCCTCCTTTCTACTACACCATTTTGTTGAGGTGTCCTAGGAGCAGAGAAATTGTGACTATAGCCATTGTGTGAGTAGTAGGATTCAAATTCATGATTTTAAAACTCAAAACCATGATCACTTCTCAAGGTTTTAATCTTAAGTCCACTAAGGTTCTCTATAAACTTGGAATATTTAACAATGTAAGAACAAGCTTCACTTTTGTGAGCTATAAAATATGCCCAAGTATACCTAGAATAGTCATCTAATAAAACATAGACATATTGCTTCCCATTTAAACTAGAAACTCTAGAATGTCCAAAAAAATCCATGTGAACCAACTCGAGAAGTTGAGAAGTTGACACTTCTTTCTTTGATTTAAAAGAAACTTTATGTTGCTTTCAATTTTGACACGGATTACAAACTTTATCTGCTGGGAATTCAAGTTTTGGTAGGTCTCTAACTAAGTTCTTCCTAGTAAGTTTTCTAAGTGAATTTACATTGTAGTGTCTTAATCTTCTATGCCAAATCCAAGACTCTTTATGAAAAGAATTTAAACAAGTAATATTTTCCATAGCTAAAGAATTTAAATCAACGGCATAGAAATTGTCATTTCGCAAGGCAGAAAATACTAAAGCATTTTTAGAATTAAAAACATTGAAAAAATCATTTTCAAATTTAACATTAAGACCATGATCACATAACTGAGAAATACTTAGTAAATTAGACTTAATTCCATCAATAAATAGAACTTTATAAATTAATACTGAGTCAGTGTTACCAATCTGGCCTAATCCGATGATTTTCCCTTTAGAATTATCACCAAAGGTGAAAAACCCTCCAAAAACTCTGACTAAGCTTCTAAAGCATGAGAATTCTCCTGAAATATGACTTGAACATTCACTGTCCAAGTACCAAGTCTTTATATAGGAGCTCTTTAAGCAGGTTATCTACAAAACAGATTTAGATAGGAAATGATTTTGGTACCCAGATTTTCTTGGGTCCAGAAAGGTTAGCTAATAAAACATTAGGTACCCGAATTCTTCTTATGGGTCTTATAAGATTTGAAGAATCAACATATTTAGACAGATAATCCTTATTAGATCTATAACTATGAATATAAATAGTTGAATCGTGTGGACTTCCAGAACTAGAACTATCTACATTCTATCCAGATTTAGGAATAGATCTAAATTTTTTAATTTTTCTTTGTCCAGGTTGGTATCCTATACCAGTAGTATATCTAGGTGCAATTTGATTACATAGCATTTGAGTAAGAGTATCTTTTCCATTTGTGAACTTTTCTAAATCCTTCCTAAGTTGATCATTTGACAATTTCAATTTAGTGTTTTATTTAAGAAAGTGAGTATTCTTTTCCATTTCAATGTCAAGATCAGATTTATGTTTAACAGTTAAAGCATACTGTTTCTTTAAACCTTTGTATTTTTCTTTCTACTCATTACAGGTTTCTTCTAACATATCACAGTATTCAAACAGTTCGGATTTTGACATCTTTTCAGAGTCAGAATCATCTTCAGAATAATTTGTATTTAAATCAAGAGTTTCATATGTTACCTCAGAAGTGTTTTTCATAAAACACATGTTTTCCTTATTTCTGTTTTCAGTCTTAGAAGCTTTAGATTCACTGGAGCTATCCTCAGAAGCACTCCACGTAGCCTTCATGGCTTTCTTATACTTATTATCCTTATACTCATATTTCTTCTTGTATTTCAGCTTTGGACAGTCTGCTTTTATATGTCCTTTTCTTTTTCATTCATAGAAGATAACTTAATCAGATTTGTCAGATTTCTTCCAGTCCTTTTCCCAGTGTCCCTTGTTATCATACTTACCATTGTAACTTGATTTTCTGAAAAACTTCTTCTTCCTATAAATCTTCTTAAATCTTCTGTCTATGTGAGACATTTCTACATCACTATCAGATGCACTTTCACTTTCTTCACAGCTTGAGCTATCACTTACATCTTGAAATTTCTTCTTATCCTTATTCTTTGAAGTAGATTTTTTTGAAGTCAACTGACTTCCTTTTTGGGTAATCTTTTTCTTCTTTGTTTACCTTAAGTTCTTCTTCATACATCATCAACATACCAATATGTTCCTTGACTATAAGTTCACCAATATCACAAGATTATCTGATTGAAACAGAAGTGCCCCTCCATCTTTCAGGTAGGCATCTCAAATTTCTGATTATCTGCTCCTTTGATGGAACATCCTTTCTCTAGTGAGATCATTGTATTGAAAATTTCGTTAAACCTGAGATACATATCAGAAATGGGTTCATCAGACATCATCTTAAAATTATCATATTTAATAGTATAGGTGTTCAATCTCATTTCCTTAACATTAGTTGTTCCTTCATGAGAAACACCTAAAGTATCCCAAATTTCATATGCAGTCTTACAAGTAGATATTCTATTAAATTCCTCATCTCATAAAGAACAATACAGAGCATTCATAGCTTTGAAATTATTATTCTAAGAATTCTTAGTATCTTCATTCCAAGTAGATCTAACAGTAGTGGGAATTTTATATTCTGATTCTATGGCAGTCTGAATATCAAAACCCATGCTTTCTAAATGAATTTTCATCTTAATCTTCCACTAAGAATAGTTGTTTCCATTGAAAATGGTGGTCTATTAGTAGCAACACCTTCAATTCTATTATCCATGATAGCTTGGTTAAAACAAAAACATTAAATAGATAAAAATTTAGAAATAACAGAAATTTTAAGAACATTAAAATACAACTAAAATCACAGTTGAAAAACAGAGTACTTCAGAAAATATTTTAAATCCTCTGATACTAAATGTTTTTAGGAGTGGACACTCAAGAGAGGGGTGAATTGAGTACCAATTAAAATTTCTGTTTAAAGTCCTTTTCTAAAATCCCCCAATTTAACATACTAATTGAACTGCAGTGAATATGAACTAAAGAAAACTTTCAGTTAGGTTCTCAAGGGATTGATTAATTCCTAGTTAATCTCATCGGAAGATCAGATTAGCTTTTGAAACTAACCAAATGATTTACAAATAATGAAAACACTTTCAAATTCAATTATCAGAGTAAATTTCAAAGACATTTTAAATTTTAAAGCACTTTGCAGTGGAATAAAAAGGTTTTAGATAAAACTTAAACAAAGAAGAATAGATATAACCAAGAGGTTCAGTCTCAAGACGAGACTTAGTCCTCTAAACAATTTATATAAATTTGATCCACACCCTGGATCGAGGTTCACAATAGTTTAAAACTATCTAGGTTAAATACCACTACCACAGTTCTACGTGGGAAACAAAAACAACCGCAAATATAGCTGTCCAGATCACACACGACCTCTACCACTATCCATAGTGGGAAATAGAAGATGTAAGGAGTTTGAATGAGTATTTATAGATCCTCCAGTTATGTTTCAGGAGACAGTGTATGTGTAAATTAAAACTGATGACACACACACTTCTTGTAATGTAAATAATAAATAATTGAGCCATATATATAGTTTAGAATGGCTCAAGTGATTGCAGTGTAGCTCTGGACTCCTTCATATTGATCAGAAATGGTTCTGAGTCCTCTTCAGGTTTTTGTCTGGAAAACAGAGTTTTGTCTACTTGACATCCAGGTTCAGAGATAGTGAAAATGTCGCCGATGAAGTTCTTTAAAATCCTCATGAATGTAAAGATATCTTATTGAGTACGAGTGAGTGTGTATGAGATTATATGTCTTCTGGGTCATGCATGTATATCTGTATGATCTCTTCTTGTGTATCTCACTTGTAGATCACTTCTGTATTTCTCTTGTGTCTTGTTCTCTTATATGTCTTGCAGCAACAAAGAATTCTTATATTTATGGCACGACCTCTCGCAAAAGAAATGATTTCTTTTTGCAGGTACGAGGTACGATTCCCTGACATCCAACAACCTTCATTTAATAAATGACATATCATTTAAAATATACCTAATATGACCACTGGTTAGATTAAACAAAGATAAAGAAATTAAGGCAGCGTCAGATTCTCTGGAACGGTAGCTTTGGATATCGGTAGCCTTGTGTCATCGTAGGTCATTGTATCGGAATCCTCTTGTATCAGTAACTTCTTGTGTAACGATAGCCTTTCTATCGGTAGACTTCATGTCTGTCGATAGACTTGATCGGTAGTGGTAGACTTAATTTACCGGTGACCTTTCGTGTAATGGTAGCCTTCATGTACAGGTAGCTTCCTTGGTGTATCGGTAGACTTCCTTTGGTAACTTGTCTGTAACGGTAGTCTTGCATAATGGTGACTTGTCTGTATCGGTAGGCTTGCATAATGGTGACTTGTCAGTATCAGTAGGATTGATGTATCAGTGACCTTCTCGTAACGGTAGACTTGTTGTACCGGTGGACTTGATGTATCAGTGACCTTATATATAACGGTGGACTTTACAAATTGGTAGCTTTGTTCTATAATGGTGACCACCTGTCTATTTAAGCATTCTATTGGCTGAAATGGTGGAGTTAGAGTATATATACATCCAGTAACCGAATTCTATGAAGATAATGTAAATATTATAATATATGAATATGTGCATGGTGTACAGAAATACTGAAATAAGTAATTAATCATTAATCAATATAGGTATTATCAAACATATAATTGAGAATAATTTGGATTATCAAAATGTGAGTTCAACATAATTCTCCAGAGGGTTCAACACATTCATTTGTAAAATAACCTTTTCATTTTGAGTAACATCAAATATTTCATCGTCAATGGAAAATGGTTTTTGAAAGGATACTATACTCATTTCTTAGTGAATATATCCCTTACATTTTGAATATGATTATTTATAATATCAAATGTTCTTGAAAATTAATGAATTTGTTTTAAAAAAATTAATATTTAAAAATTTAAAAGTATTAAAATACGAAATTGATTTTTTATGATGGATAAAGAGTTATATTCGTTTTCATATGGTATAAGTATGTATTCATGCCACATTTTTGTAAGAAAATTCAGACGGTGCCTTATTCAAAAAAAGAATATAAATATAAAAAAATAATCCTATTAAATTTAAAATTGATTTTAAATAATTAGAGTAAAAAAATTGGAAGACATTTTTTTATAACATATATTGTAATGAAAAAGTATTTTCAACTGATGAAAGAATTGAAGTCATATTTCATAAAAAATAATTACCATTCTCTTAACCACAAAAGAGATGAGAATGGTAATATTACTATAAAATATCATGAATAGACAACAGATAAGAAAATTAAATTGGTTTATTACATAATGATTAAATAATTTTCTTAAATGTAAATTAATACATAACAAACTGACATTAAATTATATTCAAATATTATCCCTTACCACTTTGGTAAATTATAGATCATAAAATCTAATGAATGAAGTAGAAGAATTAAGACATTAAAAATCTTGATTTAGGAATTATTCCCGATATTTAATTTAAAGGTTCATTATATAAACCATTCATAATGGATTTTGTAAATAAAATAATATGTGTCTCAAAAAAGGATGTTTGACATGAAACCGTTAATATATTCACATCATTAAGGTGATCGTTAATCAATGTGATGATTATATGTAAAAAATGTATAACTAAAAAAATAAAAGGTTACTTAAAACATAAATAAATAAATAAAAATAATTTATTACATAATCTTGGTAAAATATAATTAATGAAGTTGACTCATAACCCAATGAATGAAAATCGAGTTATGAAACACCTTACCTTGCACTTTCCAATAGTTAATCACTATTTAATAACATTTAATGTATTTTAAAAATGTTATTAGATTATAAATTAATCATATTATTATTTATAATATCATATATTATCGATTTATAACATATTATTACCCATTCATTAATAATATTTTATTATCACTATTTTTTTATGTTTTAATTTCCTTGTTTTCTCCAGCACAATTTATTGTTAATGTTACAAATCATCAACATAGGTATAATTATATTATGACTATAATTATATTAATTTTATAAAGATAATTATTTTCATTAGATATATATTTATAATCATTATTGAATTTTTAACATGTATAGTTAGTTGCATCGCTTCATTGAGACGTTAGGTCATACATACGCACGAGCGACATTAATAATTAATTAATGAATAAAAGTGTAATGAGGTAGATTTTATATTAATGTTAACAATAAATATCATGTAATATGTATCAAATATATTGATTAAATTTATCCTTTCTTACCTTCCATGAAAATTGTTGGTCAAAAATGAATCAGATCGCTTTGTGAGGCAGTAGTATACAATACACAAGAGCGACGTTATAATATTTCATATATATTGGAATGTAAGAATTTATATGTGATATTATAATTACAGAAGTATAATTATAATATAAATATTATGTATAATCAAAATATAAGTCATTATATCTATCCATTATAATCAGTGATGGAAAATGGATTATGTTGGTTAGTGAGGCGGTAGTCCACCATACACACGATCAACAATCTCATTTCCCATTTAAGCGAGGTGGAAATGGTTTTTCTTCATTTAATTGAAAAAAAATATCATTATGAATATGATAAGAATTTATTATATCACTATGTTTTAGTAATATTAGAAGATGGTGGAGAAATAAAAAAATATAATGCTTGATTAAGGGCATTACCTCTTCTTCAGAAAACATTTTTTATTTTCACCAAAAACCTTCCTAGGTTGTATTTTTGTCAAACGAAAGACTTATTATATTATTTGATTGAATTACATATTTTATATGGAAATTTATTTTAAAAAAATGGGGTTTTTATGTGTATAAATCATAGGAGAGAGGGTGGCCTTTTATAAGTTAGGGGGAGGACACATTTTTAATTTTTTAAAAGAAATAATTCGAATCACATTTTTCTCATTATAAAAGGATCGAAAATGGGCCATTTTAAAAAATTAAAATATAAGTTGTCTAAATATTAAAATACTATATTAATTAGACAACTTTTGGGTAATTTATAATTATTATCATTTTTGTTTGACCCCATGGAAAACCACTTTTGACCATAACCTCGATAACTATTATTTACTATTTTTACTATTAATTATGGTTAAATGTTATTTTAACATATAATATAATAAAAATTATGGTTATTACAAATATTTTATCAATTTTGAAAAATTAAGGTCACAAAATTGGAATAATTTTATTAAAAAAATTCCATTGTCGTATAGAAAAAACATTTTTGTCATGAAATGTATTTTTTAAGGAAAGGAGGATCTCATTTAAACTCTATGAAAAATAATCATAAATAAATTTAAATTTATAGATATATAATATTTATATATAAATTAAATCATTTATCGTTAATTTTATTAAAAATATTTAAAATGGATAAAAATTATACACTTTAAAACATTTTATAAGGAAAAAAAGGTATCTAAAGTCGAAAAATTAACACAAACAGAAATATTGAATAAAAGTAGTATATCGATAATTAATTAGATTTAATATTACTAAACAATACTTACGAGAATTTTAAATCAAATGGAAATATGATATGGAGAAAATTTATTAACAAGATTTGACAATTTTATAAAAATCATTATTTTTCACTATTCCTTCAAAAAATGATATTTTTTGGAAAATATATAAATTCCAACATCAGTTAATATAGGTATTTTAATTTATAAAATTATATTAATTTTTTTAATTTAATTTTATAAAATTATTAAAACTAATTTTAAATTATGTGTGGAAAGTGTGACTAAATAGATTTTTGGAAAAAATATTTTTTCAGAATACATTTATTATTCTTTCAAATTATTCATATTGTATTTATAATCGGTGGATAAAAATTGAATTTATTTTATACAAGTGTAAACAGTTTAATTATAACAATTTATTTAGTCATACTCATAATCACCAACATAGTGGCTAGGTTATAATGGTCATCTTTAAATAATAATATTTTCATAGAGTATTGTGTTTTATTTAAACTTTGTGTTTTGTGAATCAAAATTTAATGAAGATATGTAATTTATTTAAAATATATATATTTATAAGTATTTGAGTGTAAAAATCTCTTCTAAGATTATTGTTTTGTTTCATATACTCTATCGTACATGATGATCCACTTTTAAAATTTGGGGTATTTCATTATACCCCCTTAATCAAATTGTTCCTTCTTTATTTAATCATTATCTCAATAATCCATGGATTGATATTTGAAAATTACTTTTTTTAAACCCACGTCATAAAAATGGTTAATAATGATTCCAATTTATAATAGAGAATGGCTTGTAAAAATTTCATCTAGAATAATTCATTATTAGGTTTCTATGTTGGATTACATTAGTGAGAAATGAAAACATGGACATGGAGGAGATTGATAATACCCATGTATTAATATAGAGTAATAGATATCATTTATCACATAAATTTAATTATTAATAGAATGTTATGGACCTCAAAACCAAAAATCTAGGAATATTTAAAAGACCATTTATACCTCACAAATGAATATAATAAGATAAATATTATATTTAAAGATCATTTACCTATAGTTGAGGGATCTATTTATCCAGAAATAGAACATAAGAAAATATAAATACTTGAAAATTATAATATAACACATTATTAATTTCAACAAAAATATCATATTTTCTCTAAATTATGAGAATTCAAGATGGATTATTCAGGCCAAAAAAACTAAATTAAACAAGTAATGTATTACGTAATCCCCAATGAAACAAAAATGTTTTCTTATTATCTTTACTATAACCCAAATTTTTATCATAATTATTCCATTATAGTTCATTAATATCTAATACCACAATAGTAACTCTCGAAGATCAATATAATTCACTATATAAGCTTCTATCTTTTGAACCCTTCATCTTACATCTCCAAAAATGTAATTGTATTTTTCCAAAATAATCCTTTAAATTAAAAAAGCATTATATATGTTTCTACCCAATAACAATTCCCCTAAAATATCATTAGATACCACTAAATTGATTTACATAAAATATAAAAAGGGGTATATAGGGATTTGGAACTTAAGATTAACATTATACTCAAAAACCCATGATAGTATCCATAACACTTATGTTAATATAACATTAAGATATATATTCTTCCTAAAATAACATAATCATAATATATATTGTAATACCCTGGTATGTTATGACTTTTTTCCTTTTAAATAAATTCAATCACATCAATAACATGCATTGTACGTAACACCAAGTTTAAATGAAATGCAATTCTCTATTATAATATTATCTAAAAATGACCACTATAATCTAGCCTTAATGTTTTCAAGTATGAATAAGAATAAATAAAATTTTTAAAATATATATGTTACACATTTTCATTGGTTATATATTTATTATAAATAAAAATAAGAATCATTATAAATTAAAAGAAATATTTTCCAAAAAATAGTATTTTTTTGAAGAAAACAATTTTTTTGCTTCTTGTACACTAATGAAAAAAATAATTTGGGAAAAAATTATAATATATATTTGAAAAAATTAAATTAATTTTTATAATATAAATATAATAATTACACAAGTGTTAATTTTTGGGATTTTTTTGAAATTTTTAATTTTTTGATGAATAATGACTAATACTGGTGTTTTAATGAAAACAGCATATTTTAATATTATTGACAAATTGAAATTATATATTAAATTAATTTTAATTTAAAATTATAATAATTATATTATAATATATATGTTTTAGTTCCTTTTAATAAATTTTATTTGGAAATTTGATATTAAAACCTTATATACTTATGGGAATTTTCTCTTTGGAAGCGTGTTCTTTCATCGCGTATGTGGGTATAATTTTAAATTGAATTCTTCCATTAATGTTAATTAATTTTGGAAAAATGTTTTCATTATTTTCAATTATAATTATTTATATTATCTAGTGATTTCAACTTCATTTTTTACCATCATTAGTAGTAAAGGCGGTAAAAATTAATTATCATAGTTATTGTAATAAATAATTTTTAAGACGTTAAAATAAATTGATATGGTTTAAATTGACCTAAATACTTGTAAATACCTCATTTAATGAACATATTATGGTCTTATATCCTCTAATGATCAATAATAACCCATTTTTGATGATTTTTCATGATAAAAACATGGGTATATTTAATTATTTTAAAAAAAAATCATTTGTTTCTTCTCCCCCACATATAAATGGCCACCCCCTATCCTCCCATATTCACACTACCAATTCCATTTGGTTCATCCGATACAGGACCAAAATAACTTCCTTACTACCTTAAAAACATTCTAGATCCCTTTTTTTATCATAAATATATCCAAGGATCGATTTTGATGAAAACAAAAATACTTCGTTTAAAGAAGATGTAACATTCTTAAGAAACCATTTTTATTTTATTTCTTATTCCCCCTACTTAATATAATATTCAGTAAATATAGAATAAAAAAATTATCAAAAAATAATGAGTTTTTATTATCTTAATTTCCTAACCTATATAAATCCCCACATCCAACAAATGGGAAACGAAATCGTCGATCGAGTGTTAAGTGGCACACTGCCTCACGGATTGTTGTAAGACATTTTCCATCCAAGCATGTCATGTTTAGATATAATGATGTATAAAAAATTAAAATATAATGTTTATGATATAATTTTTATTTTGGAATTATAATATCACATTTACCTTCTTAGTGTCCATTCCTTTTAAAATGTGATAGTTTCACTCTTATGTATGAGGGACTACCAACACGCCAATCGATGTAATTAATTTTTTACTTATAAATTACATTTAAGGTAATAATGATAAATTTAATAAATATATGGGATATATATTATATTATATCAGTTTTATAAAATTAATATGTCATATTATCCCTTACCATTTCACCCATTATGGGAATTATAGCTTCGCTCTTGCATACATACGACCTACCGCATCCGCAAAGAGATGAGAAACATTTTCCATGCCCAAAAATATAGAATGTTTCTAATGATGTATATAATGAGTAAATATGAAATTTTTAACATTATTATTGTAACTCACCAATAATATAATGTAGTAACATTATACTCAATGCCATATACGACAGGCAATACTAAGCGGATAAGGGAATATAATATCATGACACTATATAATATTTTACTATTTTTATTATTTTCAATTTATTTTATATCTTTAAATTCAGGTGAATCTATGTTATCCTAATTTTCACAAAAAACAAGTTTTTTTATGGCTTCGTTTCATGGAAGTTGGAGTTTTAGCGAATAATAATATATTATTAAAACTTTATATATTAATATAATATGATATAAACTATTCGTTATGAATATTATTATATAAAGTATGAAAACATATGGTTTACACCAATATAAATTTAATTTTTTTATTAAAAATTAATTAGAAATTAATATATTAACCAAAGAAATATAAATGGAATATTTTTTTAGAAAAAAAAATTTATGCTCACAAAGTTTTTTTGCCCTAATAAATTTAATTAATTACAATTATTCTATGATATTAATCTATTTTATTTATTACATATTCAATATAATATTTTTATATTTACCCAATATATTGGATATTCATAAGACAAAAATAAATCCGATTTTATGTAATAAAATTCAATATTTTTATTAAGGCATTTTTACAACCATTTAATAAAGAACCTATTGTAAATCCAATTTAATGTATCTTTTATAAATTATATATGTTAAAATAAACATAATATTTGAAATAAAAACATAAAAATTAGGATAGTGTACTTTTTTCTATTTTTCTATGAACATTCATCTTTTTAATGAAAATTATAAAAATGAATTTTAGATCAAAACTATTTTTTAATAAAACTTGTTTATATGGTTAAATTACATTTTAGATTATTTTTAGTGTTTAATTTGATCATTTTTTTATCAATTAATCCAATTTATGTCATTGTAATCAATTTATATTTGAATTTTACTATGAAAACATCACAAATATTTGAACGGTTTTACTTTAAACCCCTACATTGTTATCTCGTTTGTGAGATTAAATTTAAATTAATTTATACTACTTATGTGATTTCAATTTGGTAAATTGGATTTCATACTTGTAATATAAATAATTAATAATGTATAATAAGGTCAACGTAGTTTTTTACCAAAACTTTTATTGAATGTAATTAAAATCAATTACCACAAATAAGGTGAAATAAAGTTTAATGTGGGACTAAACTTAAAACTTACGGGTCAAAAAGACCTATAAAAATGAGAAAACCCAAAAATTAACACCTAAAATAGCTAAAAAATGAAATAGTGTCAAAATACAGGTAATAAAATGTTCTGAGAAGATAAAATAAGATATTATAAACATTATTATGGTTTTAGAATTAATAATTCCACACAACAAAACATAATTTTATGGTAATGGATTTGTTCTCAATTTATATTCCACTTAGACTTATTTATTTTTATGCACCTAGTTTCATTTATATTGTGTATACACTGCCATTTTACATATTATGTCAAGAATATATTTGTTCTCATGAAATTATAATCTCCATTTAATTTTATACCTACAAGGATATTATGATTCGAATGTTTCAAAGTGGTAAGAGAAACTTTAGAGTGTTAAATTATTATTCTCCTCATGAATATTTATAATGATTATCCTGGAAATATCACTTCCTTTTTTATTGATATATTTTTCTTGAAACAATCACTTTATTATCATACAACTAATTTCTTATATATGTTGTATATACTTACACATTGTCATACAATATCATTATTTATTCATTCTTCGTGATATTATGAGAATAAATTTCAATTATTTCATATAAAGGGATTTCAGTTAAATGTTACCTTGAAGAAAAAAATTCATAACCAAATTTATTTTCATTTGGTTATATAATACCATGTTTTAAATTAATATTTTATGATTATATGGACTTTAAATCTCTATTTATGTATCTTAATTTCTTTATGTGGATTTATAGTTCATACACATAATCTACTGATTGAGTTACTCTCACTACAACATTATAACCTTTTCATGGGTTTAGTTTATAATCCAAATTTTCATGGGATTGATTACACTTGAATATCCATTAGAGGAAATTATTTTATCATTGTTTTATAAAAAGTTTCATTTTATTTTCTTCTTATTATTCATGACCTTTTTAAAGTATTAGTACCATTTTTTCAACTCTGTGGTACTCAAATTTATTTATGAAATATTTTTAAGAAAAATTCTACTTCATTTATTTCTTTAGTCAGATAACCATTTTTATTGTTAAAACAATGTTTTTAATCCTTTAAAATGTTTTAGTAGATACATTTTACCATTTTATTCTTTTTTCAAAATTTTCAAAATTAAATTCATTGTGGTTTTTTGAATAATGCATCTTTATAACGTTTTACTTTTCAAAAAGAATACTCTTTTTCTACCTTTAACATGTAAAAATTTACCTTCCATCATTTCATTGAAGCATCCTTTACATTTTTAATAGGTCAATTTTTTAAAAAATATGTTTTCAAGAGTTATTATCAATGAAAAAATTTTCAAAATGTTTTTCAAAACAAAAACACATTTTCCTCAAAGATGTTTTTAATAGATCTCTTAATTCATCAATGACAAAAAACCATTATTTTATTTCACATGGGTTATGTTTAATTGATACTATCCTTAATATATTTTTTATGACTTTTAATTTAATTGTAAAATGATTGTATTAACATTCAGTTCCTTGACTCCTTTGTTAGTGCCCTTAAAATATTCAATTTCCCATGATCATTGAGCATTGAATTTCTCCTAGTTATATATATTTCTTTTCATGTATATTTTCATTGCCTAAATTTTATACCATTTCCATATAGTATTTCATTTTAATTTTATTTGATTATTTGCAGAAAAATTGAAAAATCTATATCCATTATTCAATACAAATATTTGATATGGTATATTATTTATTTGATTTGAGTAATGCCTTGGATAGGTAAGACATGGGTTAGGCACCATTTATGGTAATCTATAAGGGTTGGGGACAAGTTAATGAAATTCCCTAAATGGATTGGTATTCTCATGAGATAAAATTATTTGGTGAAAAACACTTTGAGTTTGTTTCTAAGTAGAATACATAGGTTTCTACTAGATATTCAAAACTATCTTCGAAAAGGTCGTAATGGTACCAGTTCTATGTACCTAAACATGGAGTCCAATAATTAATAATTTCCTTAATTTATTTTCAATTATTATTTATCCATGAGAAATTTTATTGACATATCTATGGATACATTAAATTTTCAATTCATTGGTTAAATGTCATTTGTTTTAGTTTTTTACATTTCCATTTTTACATTATTTGTCTAGTTATTTGAATGGAATGTGTTTATAGTTATTACCATGTCACACTTTTTATACACTTCTCACTCTGTTTTTTGATTACATGGTTCATTTGTTTAGTTATTTACAATTCTATGACTATTATCCAAATTGATTTATTATTTCTTCCACTATACTTTACCCTTACTAATCATTTTAGCTATTCCTAATTTTACATCATATCCACAAGAATCCAAGAATCATACATTGAAAAAAATACATGGATATACTAGATGGAAAAATTTTATCCTCAAAGTTATTCATTTATAAAAAATTATATTTTTATTAGTTTTTTTATTTTTAATACCGGACTAAGTTATATATCTTGTTTATCAAGACTATTAAAGTCATAGTCCTATGGGATTCCATTCCTTGTATTCAGACCAATTTAATTGATTATATACATCGTCTTTAGGTTAATATGGTATGTTCACTACAATTATCATTATCTAGTTGATGTATTTTTACATTATTTATATGAACTGGGTCTTTAATGACAAAACCCACATGAAAAAGCAAGGCAATTAACAAACTAAAATACTGAAAGTATTGAAAAAATAATAACAAACGAGAAGTAAAATTATATAATAGGATCATATATGAAACTTTAAATATAAATATAGTTCTTTTATAAATTAATAACATTTCGAAAAATAACTTATAGGAGATTTAATTTCATTTACCTAAAGTTAAGTGTGAGGTAAGGGATTTTATCTCAATTTCCATTTCACTAAGTCATATTAATTAATATACATATATTAAATTTTATGTGGTGTATATACTATTTATTTTATGTATTTAACATTAATACATATTTTTTTATAATCATTAATGTTTTCTTTCAAGTTTATTATTAAATTATTTAAGTTTTAAAAGTTACCAAGGAGGGAATGAAAATATTTTTCAATCTCACTTCCTATTATGGTTGGTTACATAACCATTAAACTATCAATGACTTGTGATAATTTGTCATTAGAAACTATAATTATATTAAAGATAAATATTATTTCATAGTGGATTTTACTCTTTTCTAAACCATATATCTTTCTTAAAAAAAAATTTTACTTCAAAATTTGTTTGATTTTCTGGGGAAATTATTGTTAATATGTATTTCTTACTCGATATAGAAATTTATTATAAAGAAAATTATTGTTGGATTAAATTTATTATTCAGTATATTATATAATTCATTGGAAATTTATATATGGATGGTTCCTAATAATATATATCCCCTCGATGAATATATTTCTCTCATGAAACAAATCATTTATCAAAATCATGTAACATACACTTGGTTTTAAACTATATTTTGAAAGGTCTTGGCAGTATAGGTATCATGAGGCCCAAAATCTTGTTATATACTAATTAATAATTTGTATCATTTATAATTAAATTATTATTATAAATGATTTTATCACATTTATATTATCTCTGGATACATTTCAATCGCATTTTATTGATTAAATGTCATGGTGTTTTGTTATTTACTTTTTCATATTGATTACCCATTTTTTCTGCTCAATTTGTTGATTATATGGAATGAGTTTTCAATTATTTAGCTTCCCAAATTTAATATTATTATCGATTCATGATATATTCCATTACACTTAATCCTTCATAAAAATTTCACCTCATCATTATCTTATTTCTTTTCCATATGTTACGATGACAATTCTGTTTCTGAAGATTTAGTCGGGGCACACGCATCTGTCTGTTGGAGGAAGAAGACGTTGTTTGTTGCCCCGCATTACTACTTTACAAAGATTGAAGATATTCATTGCTTATTCAGGGAGGTTATCTCCCTAATATAAAAGGGATTATGGGATGTCGATTCCTCCTTCTATATATTCCTCCTCAGAACTCGCCACCTAGTCCGGGTCCCCCTTATAGATTTGAGACATTTTTCATGAAACTTTTTCCGGTTCCATATCTTAATTGTTGTTGGATAATTACACTGCTTTTTTCAGGACATTCTAGGGGGTTCGATCAAGGAAGTAACCTTTGATTGGGGGAGTTGTCACATTGTACATTTCTGGCATGTTTGGATGTTGTAACACTAGTGCATCTGGGTTTCATTCCCTTATTATAGGGCATCTCAAGGGTGTGGAATCCCAATTCATTCCACATCGAATTAATGGATTTATATGCCATTGTAATGTCTCTGAGGTTTTCCTCAGATTCCCATGTTTAATATAGGGTATTCTACGAGTTTAACGTCTAGCGGAGATGGATTGGACTGATCAGAACACTGACTAGAGTGGATCAGATGTGTGCAACCCCTAGAGGGAACACTAATGCTAGGAGGTGAATTGACGTTATCACACTGGGATATGGTGGACCAGGTAAGAATAAAGATGGATAATGGAAGTTTAAGTGAAGTGGATAGAGAATGAGATAGGATCGACTTGAGGGGGATAGTGATGTTGGGCTTGAGCATCGAAGAGACCACCTACGTTTACCTGTTGAAGGGAATCAATGTCCGCATAGTTAAGGATAGGGTATAGGATCGGGTATTGTGCAGAGGACAGCGACCCGATGATATAATAGGTCTTACGCGTGGTTAGCAGCCTGAGGTTGGTCTGACGCCATTGGGATGAACAAGAGATATGGGTCCCAACAAAGGAGACGACATCAGCTTACCACTGGGTTTAGGTTGACAATGTCGTAATGATGAATTATTTTGACAGATGTCTTACTGCTGATTGGGGATCACAGCGGGTTACCACTACATGAGGGTCACAACAGCTTACCATTATGAATGGGATCACAATGGCTTACTGCTGGATGGGGCACAACGGCTTATCGCAAGTTCCGGGACAAAAGGGGAGTACATTTTAAAGTCATTCAATATGGGGTGGACCGATGTAGAGTCATCGTGACTAGTGTTTTTTGGTCTTGAACCTCCGGGAGGCTTTTTACACACCTTGGGTTGGAAAGGATTAAAGTCCACATACTTCGGGATGGTGGGAACTGATGTAAAGGGTGTCGAGACCAAGGGATATTGGGCATGAACCTCAGGGAGACTTCCTACATACCATGCATCGGAAAAGATCAAAGTCCACATAGTTTGGGATGGTGGGAACCGACATGAATATGGTCAGATCCAATGTATATTGGGATTTAACCTTAGGGAGGCTTCCTACGTACCCTTCCTTGGGAAGGATCAAAGGCCACGTAGTTCGGGTTGGGGTGACTTGGTGGACGAACGTGAAGTGGCCGAGACCACGTAGTTTTTGGGCTTGAACCTCAGGGAGTCTTCCTACGTACCCTGCATTGTAAAGGATCAAAGGCCATGTAGTTTGAGACAGGGTGACTTGGTGGACCGACGTAAAGTGGTCGGGACCAAGTAGGTTTTGGGCTTGAACCTCAGGGAGGATTCAGACGTACCCTGCCTTGGAAAGGATCAAAGGCCATGTAGTTTAGGATAGTTTGAACTGACGTAAATATGGTTGGAACCAATGGATGTTGGGATTGAATCTCATGGAGGAATCCTGCATACCCTACCTAGGCAAGGATCAAATCCCATGTAGTTCGGGTTGGGGTGAATTTGTGGACCGTCGTGAAGTGGTTGGGACAAAGTATGTCTTAGGATTGAACCTTCAGGAGGATTCCTACGTACCATGACTTGTCAAGGATCAAAGGCCATGTAGTTTGGGTTGGGGTGACTTGGTGGACTGATATGAAGTGTCTAGGACCGTGTAGGTGTTGGTCTTGATCCTCAGGCAGCCTTCTTATGTGCCCTACCTAAGTAAGGATCAAAGGCCATGAAGTTTGTGATGGGGTGACCTGGTGGATTGACGTGAAGTGGTCGGGACCAAGTAGGTGTTTTTCTTGAACCTCAGGGAGGCTTCATAAGTACACTGTTTTGGCAAATATCAAAGTCCACATAGTTCATGGATGGTGGGAATTGATGTGAATATGGTCGGAACCAATGGATGTTGGGCGTAAACCACATGGAGGCTTCCTACGTACCCTGTCTTGGCATGGATCAATGGCCACGTAGTTCAGGATGGTGGGAACCGACATGAATATGGTTAGAACCAATGGATGTAGGGCATGAACCTCAAGGCGGCTTCCTACACACACTGCCTTGGATAGGATCAAAGGCCACTTAGTTCGAGTTGGGGTGACTTGGTAGACCAACGTGAAGTGGATGGGACCCTTTAGGTGTTGGGCTTGATCCTCAAGGTTTCTTCTTATGTACCCTACCTTGGAAATGATCAAAGTGCATGGAGTCAATGATGGGGTGACTTGGTGAACTGACATGAAGTGGCGGGGACCAAGTAGGTGTTGGGATTGAACTTCCGGGAGGCTTCCTACATACCCTACCCTGGAAAAGAAAAGAGCCCACGTTGTTCAGGATGGGGTTTGGAGATAACACTCTGAGGCATCCCAGAGAGGATTTCATGGTCGATGCTCACTCTAAGACCACATGAGTCATGCTTGGTGTGGGAAACTACAGGTAGCAAAGACCTGATGATCACATTGTCAAAGGTGCGTCTAGGGGAATTTGAATGGAGCTTACACACGGCTAGTGGCCCCAATGAGGAAAAATGGGCTTGCGCGTGGTTAGAAGCCCAAGGAGATGGAGGATGGGACTTACTCTATGATGGAGGCCCAATGGTGACAAAAGCTAGTGGACAGGTGTGGGATGTGGAGGATCTATGTTTCCATCTCCCCTCTTAGTGTTTGGAAAGAAAGAAGATAGGAGGGTTCTGATTCACATCACTCCCTCTATGACCGTCGGTACTGAAGAAAGAAGGGGAATTAAGAAGGAAACATCCACCAAGAAAGGATAGGGGTTTACACCAAGGTGGTTTCCCTTCCCCGAAGACATGAGCCACTCCAAAAAAAGGATCTCATTCCATGGGAGGAAGATATCACTCCCGCGGAGAAGAGCGAGCGTATAGAATGTCTGAACCGGGGCACCCCACATAGAATGCATGGGGTGAGTACACGGTTTAACATCATGTGATGAGGACGGTGGTGCTTAGAAGTTTAACATCCTACATCTCGGATGAGGTGGGATCACTCCGCACCCCTTTTACTTACATAACTGATACTCACCCGCCCTTAGGAAAGGGAAGGAATCAGCAACACCCTGGATAGGGCATGTCATGGAGTGATCCAATCATGGGTCCATGTCACTGTGACTATGTGAAGAAGCAATAGCTGTTAGAGTGCCTATGTGAAGAAGTAGGAGGAGAAGCACTGCAATAGGAATTACCATCCAAGAGACATTGAAATCACTTCATGCAAACCTAGAGGGTCACATGGGAAAAGGAGTTGTGGAGAAAAGAGGTTCATAAGTAAAAGCATCATGAAACATTGGTTCTCCATGTAGTGGAGGGGCTTCGCGAAGGGGTGTGCTTCACATACTAAAGAGGATTAGCCTCGTAATAGATAATAGGTTCATATGGAAGGTGCTTCGCTATGTGGAAAAGCATTCGTAGATCAGTGCTATGCGAACCAAGGGTGCCTTGTGAAGCCTAGCATTATGAAGCAACGTTCTTCGCGAAGGATAGTGGCCCTGTCTTAGCATGTGGGTCACATGTGCATTGAGTTTACTTCATGATGAATAAGTTCTTGTCGATGGCATAGGTCCCTTTGGGGATCCCCTTCCTTCGCAGAGGCACGTGGTCTCTGTGAAGGGAATCCCTCCTTGAAGAGGGGACGAATTAAAACCATGGGAGAGGCCCTTCGTGATGCTAAAGTACCTTTAAGAGTCCATGGATCGCAGAAAAGATATGGCTTAGCAATTTTGCAGCTATAAAGGTGAAAGGTTAGAGGATCCATCCTTTGTGCTCAAGGGGAGCTTGGTATTTATAGGCAAGGGGCATCGTAAATCAAACATCGCTCAGCATTAAGACCATTCATGCTCTGCGGCGGGTTTGCGAATGTCAAATTTGTTCCCAGAGCATCACGTCTCCTTGCTCCGTCACGGTTTCGCAAATGTCAAATGGGTTCGCGGAGCATCACGCCTCATTGATCTGTGGTGGGTTCACAAAGGGGAGATTTTCATTGACCACATTTCTATGGGGCTCTGCAAATAGTCTTCACAAGGCAGCCCTGAATGCTTTCTATGTTCTATTGTTCGTCTCAAATGTTTGGTGTCAACAAATTCCCCCCCCCCCCACACTCATACTTGGAGCCGAGGAGAAAACGAGGGTAAAAGTTTGAGGGTAAATTTCAAAAATCCTTCTATCAAATGAGAAGATTCATTCCGAAGGAGGCTCGCATGATGGGAGGGATAAGCGCGCTACAAAGCTCACCACTGCAGGATGCGCCGCGAAGTGCCAGTTGACCTCTCTTTTTTCATTTCTATTCTCTGTGTTTTTGGCTTTTATCACTATAGATTTTAAATGATCAATGTATGCCATTATTTCTCTACACGAATCGGGAATTCTGCTTCGCAGTGCATAGTGAGCCTTTGACATCACATCCGAGCACTTTCTGACTTGCATTTGTAGGCCGGAGCCAGGCTCCGTGAACAGCCTTCGTGAACAAGCTCCGCGAACAATCTTCAAGAAAGAGATTCAAGAAACCAAAACCAAATAAAGCTAAAAAAAATTGAATTGCTCATAATAAGGATGCCACGGGGTCCTTACGGACACTGCCCGAAGGGAGGAGATGCCAAATAGCTTGGGACATGGGGTGTCCATTCATAGCCATTCTGACTACAATTCACTGGTGGAGCTGTTGTCAGAAATCCAAAAGAACTATCTAATGTCTATGAGGCTGCCTCTATATGGAATTGGGCTTATGGATGATGTCTTCATCTCTAAATCAAGTAGGAAAGAGCTAGCATATTGGTTCAGGAGAACACCGTGTCAGCGCCAGTGGTTTGTGGTGGCTGACGGCCATGCCCAAGAGGACTTCACTCCTGTTATTTCTAATTGTAAATACAATTATCTAAAAAATGTTGACAAGATGGAATTGTAGCTCCAGAAATCCCCCCATTTTAAAAGATGATCTTGAAGGAAGCCCTGAGGATCCCAGGGAATGAATGGTCCAATGAGTGGGATCTATGCCAGGGCGAAAACATCATAGTTGACTAGAACTGGGCCTACTGGGTAAGTTCCACATGTGAAGAGTTCAGGGAAGAGCTGAGGAGAGTGGACATGTATGAGGCATCTTGGTCCTCCCAATTTCATATCGATAAACCAATGCAGTTGATGCCAGAGTTGTTGAGAAGGTTTTCATCATAGACCAATACCTTCCACTTACACCACAGGGAGGTTGGCATCAGTTTATGGGATGTGCATTAGATCTCAGTGGTCCAGATACTAGGGGTGATGTATGATGAATTCCTCCCTGTTATGGGTGCATGGATGATCTAGAACAAATGTTGATGTTGGAGATGGAATTGATGGAGCTGGTGCCAGGATAGGAAAAGGAATCAGTGAGAGACATCCACTTCAGATGGTGGTTATAGTTGTTCATGAACATCCCAACAGATAAGCAGTTTCTAGTGAGTCCTCGGACATGCCCAAAGGGGGATCAATAGGGAAAGGAGCACTCATACTGATTCCACTTGGAGAAAAACTAGGGGAAAACCTTGGGATTCAGTGCCCTCATCGAGCAGTAACCGGTATTCCGGCTGGCAGCATTCATCGCAGATCTCATCTACAGTTGGATCCTACTAGTGAGGGATACAAACATGGGTGTGAGACCAAGCACATTTATCATGGAATCCATGATGGTGAAATGAGGGTGGTTCATCTGTGGAATCTCAATGCTCGCCAAGCTGTATAAGATGTTGTAGCATATCAGCGATGGGAAGAAGCCACAAAGGATTTGTGGACCATTCCACCTCCCGTATGGGTGGATAGCGATGCACTTTAGGGGGTTATATGAATATCTGAAACTCGTATCTTCTCCAGGATTGAACTTATGCCCGTCCATTCTGAATTTCATGGGGATATTTCTAGCCAATATGACTGTGAAAGCGGTACTGAACCGTTTCTCAAAGGTAGAATAATTCAACATTCATTTGTTCCTACTGCCTATAGGTTCTTTCACTGATGATGTCCAAGGAGAGAAAGAGCACCAGTCCTATATCTTGACCTTTTGAGGTGGAGTCCTAGTGGATATAGTGGACCGTGAGACCCTTTGTGAGCCATACACCCCACAATGATTCACTAGGGAATTTCAGTGTATGCAGTGACTATCCCCAAAGATATATTTAGTGGTACACTCTGAGTAACATATATGTGTGATGAGGCATATGTGGATTGTGTTTACACTGGAAGACGAGAATACACATAAGGAGTTTCCTCCACACATGGCCATATTTGGGTTGGTGAAGGAGTATGAAAAAATATAGGAGGAGGCCTACCTAGGAGAGGTGATAAAGTAGCCAACCATTTGGGCCGGTGATGTTGTACCTCCCAACCTCGAGGTCTGGGCCAGAAGGCGGCAAGAATATCCCATGGTGGCGGGGTTACCGTGGTGGCAGGGCCTGCACCGGTTGAGGGGGAAGCAATGGCAGTTGATCCAGCAACGACAGCATACCCGACGGTCCAAGAAGAGTAGAGTTATCCAAAGGGGAGGCCACTGAGAGGATTCCATACAATATCTACTCTGGCTCTGGGGAAGCGGCTTCACCACATAGACATGCTGGAGAATGTTGTCTTCCCAGAGGTCTCGGACATCTGAGAAGTCAGAAGGCAATTCCTTAGCTGGTCCAAGTATTGGAAGCAGTTGAACCATCTCGGGATGGATTTTCCTGGAATACGCCCTATCAGGGAAACCTTTGCAGTGTTCCAGCTAGAGGCGGAGCAATACCTAGTAGTTCTGGATGACATTGTGCACTCTCGATGTTACCTGCATCCATTGATAGATCGGGTGAAGGTGTTGTTGGACCGAGAAGCCCCCCCCCCCCGGTAGTTTTCAGCTGTGTATTTGAGGGAACAGTTCCCTCAGCTAGAAGAATCAGATGAGTCTCCCTTGGGGGGAGGAGGTCGGTAGAGGTAGCCCTTTGGAGGTGGGAAAAGTTATTGATTCGAACCCAGAGCATGAAGAGTTTTCAGAGTCTTTCAAGGTAAAATACTAAGCCCCTTCACTGGGGTTTTCATAAATGTCATTTTGGACTCCTTAATAACATTTGATCATTTCTGGAGGGCCTCGTACACAAAAAACATTCTCATCCCTCAGTGCATGTAGATTTAGTGCCTTCAGGATCCACACCCACTTTATGGAGATTAGTGTGTATGATTGGGCCAGGACATCCGAGATGGCTCCCCTGGAGTTTTTAGACTTCCCTATAATATATAGAGAGCCACACCTCAGGGTCTCCATAGCAACAAACCAGGAATGAAACCGAGAGTTCGATCTCTATAAGTCTCAGTCTCACAATTCATGACTGCCACTCATTGACCAGGCTAACAACTTCTATGAACTTTTTGGTTTCTGTAGTCCTTCGAATGGAATGGTTTGCATTGGCGATTTTGGTTGGTACTCTTGGAGGCGCCTTTCCTAGGGGAATGCTGGTGGTCATAGGGGAGGATCTCCAGATTGGATAAGTGGTGGCTCTCTCAATCATTGGTGGGACCGCTAGTAGGGCAGAGCCTGAGATTATTGAGGTGGGATATGATGATGAAGATTGATCGGGCAACCCTGGTCCCGCCATACCAGATCAAATAGTAGATGCGGACCCTGCTGATGTGTTCTTGGGGAAGTTCCCCACATATGAGTCTTCCAACCCTAGATGTTGGGATGAGATTGATTCTAATAAAGAGGATATCAAGATTTTCTGTCGTTGTTCATGGAAGTGGATCAAGCGCTTTATCGATGACACCCCTCAAGCACATTTGATAGACCAAACCGAGAGACATAATTTGTGACTGTGTAAAATATGCGCTAGGGGAGTCGATGCCCAGTGTCCCCACAAGCTCATCTGAGATTTCATGGAAGAGATGATCTGGGAGTATGACCACAGCCTTGGTGTGGGTTAGCAGTGGAGAAAGGGGATGAAAATCAAGAGGCTCCAAGAGGCTGAATATTTAATCATGATATATTACACTCTATGTAACCCCTATTGAGATTTTTAGATCACCCTGATTTTATTTCATTTCCCCTAGTTAATGTAGATGAATTCTTTGAATGAGATTCAAGGATGCTGTGAATTTTAATTTCTTTTGTTTTATATTACTTTACTAATATAATATTTGTATCATGTCTCTACCTTATTCTTAAGAACTACTAAATGTATGGGTTCAATGTAATTTTTTCCTCTGTATATATTAAAATGTATTAAATAATTCACTAGATTGATGTTACTAGAGTTGGGGTCATTTCATGTTTCATTATTTTTATAACCAAAATAACATTGGTAAAAATACTTATACATCATAAAACTTTAACTATAATAAATTAATACTTCAACCCAATTACTTAAATTATTTCACATATTAGAGAACCTTCCTTGGTCTAGGGTATAACCCATCGTTTAATACATTGACTTGGATAATACCCATGTTCCCCATATATAGGACAATGAATTCCATGGAATTTCATCGATCCATTACCGTAATTTCCACATATAAAACATCTTATACGACATTTTAAATAATATTCTAGATTCTCCTTCCCACCTTATTGAAATGTATGAATATGAATATATTTTCCTCTATGTTCATTAGCAGACGAGTATTCATAAAATTCCATTGTCCTCTTATTTGACTTTGTAGGAATATCATAGAAATTCATGTATTTAATTATATAACATGCTATCAAATTAGGCCTAATAAAATTATATTTTACTCCAGTTATCATCCATTTAGGGTGATCATAATAATTTAACTATCCATCACATTTAGTTTAATTATTAATTCCCATGGTTCTAGTCATTGACTTAACAAAAGAGTATAGTAAGAGTGATAATAATCACAGTGGGAAATCATATATTCTTGAAAAAATATTTATATGATATATATGTCCTGACACATTCATTTAAATCTATATAAACTTTGGTTTGGAAATGGACATTCATGGTCATCATCTATTAAAATCCGTCATGATGGTTTGTAATGATTTTTTGAATTTACAAAGGATTTACCCCATGATTTTAAAACCTAGTGCCCAATAAGGCCAATTGTTTTGTACCAGATAATACTCAATTCAAGAATGGTGCACCTTTTTCTAAGTTATTACCCCAAGTTAAATCTTTTAAAAACCCATATTCAATCTTAGTATCTATAAAAGGGTGTAATTTCTATGAAAACACTCTCTTAAAACATAACTGAAATTTCATGATATTTTTTAATACATCGACTTATCCATATAGATATCCTTATATTTATCCCTAAGGATATCACTAAAGTTTACTCATTATATTTCCAATGGTTAGTCAAACCATTACTTTTATACCCACAATAGAGACTAAGGAATGTTTCACATATTATTACATGATTTAAAAACATAAATAACCTTTAATAAAATACTAGGATCATAAAGTAAAAATATTTTTATGATACTAGTTTCATTTTTTTATAAGAGCATATAACATTAATGACAAAGATCAGCAGAAGTACATGTGCGAAGCCATGAAAGGGAAATTTTCCAGACATAATTGGTTAGTACCGAATGGGCCTGAGGACACCGACTGAGGGGCCGTGTTGTTTCCTTCCCTTCTGGTGAATGAGAAGGTTCAAAAAGAGAAGCATTGGCAAAGTGAGATAATCCTCCGGATAATGGTGTCAAACGCCTAGAGTCCTCCATCGTTGTGATTGATAGCATCGATTACAGAAAGAAAGTCAGACTCAATGATGATGTCACCCCATCCACAATTAGAAGAGAGCATTAGAACCGCAAGGATGACCTTGGCTTCAGTGACAGCCGGTTCCCAGAATGCCTGATGTGGTTCATACTTAGCAGTAGGGATTTTCCCCAGATGATTTCGGGCAAGGAGGAGGAGGGAAACAAGCCCTGCTCTTGGAAGTGACGCGTCCACATTAATCTTGAGAATCCCTTCCATTGGGGGATTCCAGTGAATGGGAGGGGGGAGAAACCCGACATAAAACGTCCATTGTGGCCTTACCAACCTTCAATCCAAGAAGAAGAATGATCTATCCAGAATTTGGGGGGTCTGTGGACGTGATGAAAAACAGTATCGTTGCACCGGACCTAAATAATCCAGGACAACGGGCAGAGTGAACCAACATCCACTGGGAAGAGAGAGGAGCACCAACGCGACAGAAGATCGGGGAGGTCAGAGACCAATACTAGTTTCATATTACATCAAAATGAGATAAAACAACCTACCCATTTTTATTTTTACATATAAGAATTATATATTATTTTAATCTCCTAAAACATCATGGTATAACCTTGGTAAAACAGAAAATAAAGGGATGAAAATAAATCTATTAAGAGGAAAAATATATATAAGAAACATAATGTGTGAGTCAAAGATATAACATGATATAATCAAAAATAAGACACATGAGTAATCACATTAAATAATAACATAAATAACAGGATATAATAGGATCATGGAATCATAGGAAATTTGGATGTAATATATAATATGACATACACATTATTCAAGGTTAACTACCTAGATAATATCACATGAAAAAAAAGTCACATAATGGATTTTGTTTACTCCCTAATTTCATATATGACATCTCATGAGACAAATTATTTTCCCAATTAATTTGAGCGCTATCTAGGAATACCCATCATTTCATGTTCATGATCTATGTGTTTCAGACAGAGAAAATTAATTATAAGACATAACATAAAAATTACACATGGAATAAAAATGGGTTTCATAATATTTCTTCATATCAAATTCAAATGAAATTTCATAATTAAGCGATTTGAGAAATGATCCTAATGAAAGTTTTCATCTCTTAAATGAAGTGATAAAAATATCGGTATATTTATGGGAGACAAAGATACAAAATTTAAAATAAATATATAGCATGAAAGGTTGTTGTGGTTGATTAAAATAATTTTAATAATATTAAAAACTTTCGCGAGTAAAATAAAATTTTCATTTTGAGTAACATTATTGGATTTCTTATTATACGGGAAATGAATTTGAAATATCACTTTGAACATTTCTTGAAGAAAAAATAAACTCCATTTTGAAACATTTATTTAAAATATAAACCATTCAGAAATATTAAAGAATTGTTTTAAAAATTACTTTTGAAAAATAAAATTCAATCATTAAAACAATGAGATGTAATGATATTGTAAGAGTTGTGATCATTCCAAATACATTAAAAAGGTTACTATAACATTCTTGTAATAACAATCACAATGTAATTTATTCAAAAAATCAATTTAATGATTCATTTTAAATAATTTTTTAATAATAAAATTAATGGTTAAATGAATTTAAGTAATCATAGTAAAATAAATTGGAAAAACGTTTTTGATAACATGTGTTTTGAATTTTCGACTAAGGAAAAAGATAAATTTAACATTTCAAAAAAACATTTTCTCAATGATTTTATGTACCAAAGAGATGAAAATTATACTATTAATTGAAGACTTCATGAATAATAAAAGGAGAAAAATGAAATCGTTTTATTAAACCATGATCAAATAAATTCATTCAATAGAAATTCTAACATAAGAAATTCAAATTAAAATGAGATAGAAATCGAAACCCTTTACACTTTGTTAACTTTTGAATCATAACATAATTTAAATGAGGTTTATGGAATTTAATAAAAAAATTCTTGATGTAGACATTATTCATGATATATTACATAGAATGGATTATATTTAACACACCAAGATTTTTTGAATTTTTTTTTAAAATTAATTTAATCTTTTAAATATTTTACTTTACACAAACACTCAGTATAACTCATGTTTCAAATAATACTTATTTTAAATGTAAACTAACATACTATTAAAATAATATTATGTTATAGTTATAACCTAGCCATTGGAATGGTTTGAATTAATAGTATTAAGTAAATTATGAATATATATATTTTACAGATAAATATCAAATTATTTATTTGTTGGTAAATTATTTATAAATTAAAATTTAATATATTTGAAAATATTGTAGATATTTTTTGGAAAAAATATTTTTCTTCAAAAAAAGTATTTTACGTTAATAAATTAAACAAATAACTATTGGTGAGTTATTTTAATTAAATTAATATGTTATATATTCAACAAAATTTTTAACATTCATATTCTTTGTTTTCCATACCATAGATAAGAATAAACCTGATTTTACACATTAAAGTTTTATTTTTTTGTAAAACCAGTTTTGTTGAATTGTGAGAAATAATTTTTCAACTAATATTTGATACTTTTAGAAAATTATTTGAAATAATAAGGATTGTTTTTTAATTCATCATGTCAAATTAATATTAGGATATATTTTTTATAATTTCTTAAAAAGATTAGTTTTCCAAAGAATAGTGAGAAATACTGGTTTTTATTTAGAATTGTAATTTATTTTAAATATTTTAAAAATATTAAAAAAACTAGATGGTTTTTCAAGAAAAATTAGTTCAATAATATATATTGTAATCCAATTTTGTTAATTATAATCATTATTTATTTATTTATTATACAAAACATATTAAACATTGACCATTTTCTCCTTGAAAACTCGCCTTCTTGTCGATTGTAGGGGATTAATTTTAAATTATAATTCTAAAATTATTATAATAAAATTCAGAAAATATATTTTCAACTTACTTTTTTACCATAATTAATAGTAAAATCACTAAAATTCATATACCTTTTGTAAGGTGAAAATGGGTGTATCGGGGGTTAAACTTAAACGAATTGGGTGAAAATGACCAATAACATTCCCAATACCCATTTTATTTCCTTATGTTGGCCTTATAACTTATATTATCTTAAATGGTACATTTTTTATCCTTCAGGTATGAAAAGACCAGAAAATGTTTTTCTTTTCAAATATTACAAGTGTTCCACTCACCTCAGTTATTAAAGGCCAACCCATATCCTCTCCTCTTCACACAAAAAACAACATTAGAGAATACTATTAATTCTTCAATTACTCACTAATTTACATCATCCAATCACAGAATAATTATTTTTTTTATTAATAAATCCAAATAATCTTTTTGGTGCAAACCAAAAGTAGTTGTCCAAAGAAGAGGTTACACCCATAACCTATCGTTCGATTTTACTTCTTCTTTAACCTACATAAATTGTTATTAAAACAAGATTCTATAATAAAATAATTATATTCCATATAATTATATGTATCTATGTTAAGGTAATTACCTATAACCAACTTCTCTGCCATCAATTGGGATATGAAATAATTATTTAAATGAAAAGAAAACTACAGCCTCACAAACCAGGTTATTCTTTTTCCATCACCACCTAATAAAAAGATATTATTTTGGATTTTATATTTATATAAAAATTTTATCATATTATTATAATTATATAAATATTATAAAACAAATAACTTCATGCAATCCCATCTTGGGGAATACGATAGCATCACTTGTGTTTACGGCCGACAACCACCTAATGAAGTGATGTGATTCGTTAAATATTTACATGGAAGGTAATAAGAATTGGTTTGAAGAAAATGTGGGAAATATATGACATGAAAATTAATATGAAATGTTAATATATTATTACCATTATTTATTTCAATTGTTTAGGAAAATGGAAACAACATTCATGCACATGTATGACCAGCCGTCTCTAGGAATAGTGTATTTCATTTTCTATTTAAAAATCATATGAATCACTCTAAATAATTTTATAATGAATATATATGATATTTATATTGTAGTTAATATTCTTGATATTAAGGAACCATGATAAAAGTAAGAGGAATAGAAATAGAAAATCAAAAAATACATGAAAAACAAAGTTGTTATTATCGGAAATGTATCTTTAACATGGAATTGTAAATAAAAGGGTAATAAAAGTTTATATGTAAACAATATATGTTTTGATATTTATAGATAGGATTATGTAATAAATTTTTTATATCCTTATATTGATTTTTCAATAGGTTATAATTTGTATGAATGAAGTTGAGACTTGTAGTAAGGTATTTCGATATTACTTTTGTTTTTCTAGGTGACACATGTCATATTTACCTCGTGTTTCTTTTATATGGTGTTTATATTTACCATGAATGTATTTTATGATGATTATCATATATTTTAGGTGTATTTACATATATATAAAAGGTTATCCCTTTCATTTTTTTTACATTTCAAAGGATAACAAAGCAGTAGGGGACGTTTTGTCTCAGATTTCGTTCTTTGGGGCATAAGTTATATTATTCACCTATCATCTACTACAAGGTACATATACTAACCATTTAACGTATTATACCATGACTATACATATTTTAATGATATTATAATCTTAATTTAATGTTATTATACCACATGGATTATTATTCAAATTTACCAAAGTGGTAACTTTTTTATGTTACAATCTCATAGTTTATTGTGATTTTTTGTTATTATGCTTCCAATGGTGAAATATTATGATATATCTCTCAAAAAACTCATTAATTTTATTCTCCAATTTTTATTTCCTTAAAATACTAGTTTTACCTTCATTTTTAGCTCTATATATACTCAATATTTCAAAATAAGTTATTTCAGTCCAAAAACATTTTTTCTTCTGAAATCATGTTATCCAAAAATATTTTCAAATTTTTATTAACATTATTATAATGATTTATTAATGTCATTTGTTATAATGTTTTTTTTTTTGAAAACATTTAAAAGAAACCTCCATATAATTGTACAAAAAATGATCATCTGGATTTTACCAAAAAATGTGAAAGGGATATTTATTTTGACATGTATAGAACCCCACCATCAGGGCCATTTTTTACATTGAAATGTCCTTTAAATGTTTTAAAGTTTATTTTAAAATAATATTATTTTTTAAAAAATATTTTTTAAGAAATCTATTTGAAATTGTAAATGATATTTTCTTCATGAAATCCAAAAAATTATTTTTAATTCTTCCATTATGATTTTCCAGCATTTCATTTAAACAAAATCATTTTGAAAATTTTTTCTATTTTAAAAATATATTTTCAAATAGTAAATTCTATATTCCTAAAGAAATGTACAAATTTAGTTTTCAAACCCATTTTCAATATAATTTGACATCCAGTGATGTTACTTATACTTTACTAGGTATAATATTGAATGATATGATCCATATTATTTCGCTAAATTTTTAATGTTTATATTGATAAAAATTTTAGGAATACAATTTATTATTCTAGGGTTACTCTATAGTGGTTTTATGAAATGTTTATGAAATTTGTTTTCCTAAAATATGTTATAACATGATGATATGATGAATTTTATATTATATTGTGGCACAAATAAGTGTTGTTTTAAATATTATATGGATGGGACCAATATCTAACACTAATGCATTGGTCAGTGCTTTATATCACATGAGATAATAATGGAATACAAGTTGATTCACTTGATCCACTATATAAAACACATGAGTCCTGATCCACTATGGTAAATACATAAATCCTAATCCAGATTTGGAACTATGTGATATTTCATAATCCACTTTTTTGATGGTCTTGGTAGTTATCCTTTACATATGAAAAGGTTTTATATATTTTATATGGAGCCATAATATTATGAAATATGCTTATAATAAATGGTTTATTAATGATGATTAATCACTCTTAAGGGATATGATTTCATAAATAATAATGTTTTATTCCATGACTCTTGTTTCTAATCTATGATGGGTTGGGTTTGAAATTCCAATATTATGTTCATGATAACATTCCCTTATTATTGCCTTATGATTTTATATAATTATAGATTTATATCACTTATATTCTCCCTTATTAAACATCTCATATCAAACTTTCTAAAGTTTCCTTCCCCATGATATAAAGAAAGGTTTAGGTAGGTTATGCCTATGTGTAGGACTATAGGAGAAGATCATTTAAGAAGATAATGAAGATATTTCATTAAATAAGAATATTGTAATTCTTATTTCCAATGAAACTAAATTATTACTATCATCGATAATGTTTTTATGAAATTTAAGGAATACTCATCTAAAAATATGAGATATTTATATATATAAAAGTATTGGTTTATATGCTTTGTAACAGAGAAAAATATTAGTTAACCTATAATGCCTTGGCCCAAGTTACCCATATTTAGTTCATTATTACATAATATTTTGAATGATAACAACAGATCAAGTCCTAAAAGACCGATCAGTTTAGTAGCCTTAGAAGTACTAGATTCAAAAAAAAGTTTTACATTACATTTTGAATTGAAAGAAAACATTTTTTTCTCAAATAAACACACTAATATCCTTCATCCTATCCCTGTAGGTCAGTAATAATATATTTCTTCACATCCTAGAAATAAATGAAACATAAAAAGGGGTATGGTCAGATTCTTATAAAAGATAACAATATAGAGGAAACTGACATAAATTAGTGTAAACATTTAAGGCAATGTATTAGAATAAAACACAATAATTTTAAAAATAAACATCAGTATAATATAGAAAGGATAAATCAAATAATTCCATTTACTTATTCACATGGATATTCTACTAGACGAATAATCACATGTAATATCAATAGATAATATCATAGTGAAAGAATGCATATTGTCAGACATCATAGCAACATAATCAAGGCCTCATTCCAGTACTACAAATAAAAATATTATCAAGTCCTTGTTCCAAGACACTAGTTTGTCTCATGAGAACTACCAATGCATGGAGGGATTATAGCAGGCCCCACCTGTCACTTACTACATCCAATGCATTCCTCATATCAAAAGGGTGAAAATTAACATGAAAATTTGTATTAAACAAGAACACTACATGTTAATACTTAACCATAAATAGTGAATGAAATAAATGTATAAAATTCACAGTAAATGTATCCTAAAACCATCAATATAATATATAATATTTTATCAGAATAAAATGTGTTCAATTAAGCATAAAATCCAACAATAGATGTTGACACAGATGAAATAAATCCATAAACTATTTCAGAGAATTATATCTTTCTACTTAGAATTAATTTCAATGTCACATAATTATAAAAGAGAACATTTATATTGATGGTATTTTTTTAATATTTTAAGGGCATATTTTAAAGAGTTATAACTATGGAAAATAGTCACACTCGTCATATAAGTTAGGAAAACATTCTTTCTTTAATTTGTTAAAGAGGTCATAAAGTACCTTGTTTGGAAAACTACAGAATGTTTTATTTCCAAAAAATTTATAAAAACTAAAAGAATGGTATAAATCAAATTAACCAATATTCTAGGAAATTGTAAAAAAAAATTGAAATACATTTTTACGAAACACAGATGTGGATGATAAGGATTTCCCAATAGATACTTATGTATAAACAACCTCAGATAATAGAGAGATTGTAAAATTAAAACTTACCTTATAATTTTCCTTAGTTGAGGGTACGTTAACATATTTTATAATGGTTAATTCATTGTTATTAATTTATAAAAAACCACATACATAAATATCATATCATATACGATCCTCAAATATTTCCTTGTTAATAATATTTTAGTAATATCATTGTTTTGGTTGTTAACTGATATGATTTCCTTTATATGTTTTGTTAATTTAGTTATGTTTTGTATGGGTAAGATGTATATGATTCATATCCATAATTATATTATGTTCTTAAACATTATTTTTAATCATCAAATGAAATTTATTCTTGAATGGTTGTGATGGGGAATGAAATCTAATAGTGTCGTGGAGACGGTAAGTCATACATACGCATGAGCGAAAATATCATTATATTGATGAAGTAACAATATGTAATTGGATGGTATATTATATATAAAAAATTATTAACATATTATATTTATTTTTTACTTTAATTATACTCATTATTATACACATCTAAATAATGAAGTGTTGAATAACAAACTACACCACAATATGGAGACGGTAAGTTGTACGTATGTACGTATGGTGACATTATCATTCATTGGATGGATAGAATAATGAATATAATTTTAAAATATTTATAATAAAATATCATTATGTAGAAGGTATTGGATTTATTATTTTAGTGTGGAAAAAACCAAGAAATAGGATGTAGAAGAAGAATAAACTTTGAAAGAGGTTATAAAATAATTACAACTTCTTCGGCTACTTCCTTTGATTTGAACAAAAGGGCTTCTTAGGCTTGGTTTATGATCAATGTAAGGACTATATGTTGAATTTATGTTAGTTGGGAAGATATTTGAGCTGGGTTTGGTTGAGCCAAATGGATTCAGAGGTGAAAATTTAATATAAGGGGAAGTACCCTTTTATAAGAGATGTGATGGGAACATTAAGAAAATCTTGAAATATTAATTCATTATAAGATTATTTTAAGTTTATAAAAGATATAAATGGATTTATTTCTAGGATAATATGGGTATGGGTATACATCCAATAAAAAAATAGGTTTTAGAAATGTTTAGGTCACCATATTAACCTGATCTTTCTGATTTAACCATTAGTTAAATAGTTTAAATTTTAACAAGTCTTCTTTTATTTTTATACTAATTGGTAAATATAGTTACTATAAAATTTAAAAAGAACCTCATATTGTTAATTAAGGACAAATGTAACATTATATATGTCATTTTTCTGAATATTAAATTTTTAAGACAATTATATAATTTAATAAAATAGTATTTGTTTTCAAAACACATTTATGTCAATTTTGATACTATTTAGTATTTGGTTTTTGTTTAATTCATTAAAACATGATTAATTCAAAATAAATACATTTAATCCACCATATAATGTAATAGTCACCTATAAAATTTGTTTATTGAATCATAATATTCAATTTACATATATTTTAGTATTTATAATATCAATTATTTTAATCTTTCATTAATAAGGTAATTATTGCATCATCATTATGTCGTAATTAAATTTAATTATATAATGTCCAAAAATTATAAATAAAATAATATGATTTAGGAAATATTTTTATATTTATAATTAATATTTATATTCAAATTTATCTTATGTATAACCCTGTATTAAAAATGGATTAGTAATGAAAATTTCAATTTGACACTTTTAACTCTTATTTAAATAAAATATAATAAATGTCCTTATCGAATTTAAGTAGATCAAAAAGGAATATATTTTTTTTACTAAGGTTGATTTTGGGTGAAAAACGCATATAAAATATAATTAGGACATTCTTTGGGTTAATATTATACTATTATAATATTTTTTATCTTTAATTACACTTTTTTACTTTTAACTACGGTAAATAAAATTCAAATGTCACTATTAACCAAATATTATTTTCATCTTATTAAAAAACATTTTACTTACTAATGAAAACCATGTCTATCATATTTTTGAAATTTAAATCATAGAATCGGTAAAATTACATTTTATGAAAATTTATAAATCTGCCTAAAAGTTGCGTAAAAGACTTTAAAAGTTCAATTATATTTTATATGTCAAATCATATTATAAAATGACTCCAATTAATTACATTGAACTAATATAGGTATTATTTAAATATTTTTATGTTAAAATAAATTTATACTATAAATATTTATTTAAATTAAAAGTGGCTTTTAAAAAATAACACAATGTTTTTCACTGTTTATCAAAATTTCAATGTTTTTAGAAAAATACCAAAAAATCACCCTAAGTCAATTTCGATATCCTAAACCCAAAAATGAAGTTCATTTTGAAAAATAAAATATTTAAAATTTAAAAATTTTGATATAACTATTCCTAACTTCTTTTTAAACGACTAGTTTGATTAGTCGTGGTGTACTAGAAGTCAAAGCTACATACTACGTAAGCTATTGTATTATTCAAACAGAAGCGTACTTTGTATGATTGGGGTGAGACATTCATCCCTCCTTCAAATAATTTCATCCTCTAATTTTATAGAATATTACTGCATAAAAACATTCATGTGGTTATTCAACATAATTTTCTAATGTTCCCAAATTGCATCTTCCATTTTATGGTTTTCCCAAGGATCATTTACCAGACGAGTCATCTGGATTCTCAACACTTGTTCTCTGGTATCATTAATCTTGATAGGATATTAACAATAAATAATATAGGGTTCCAATTCTATTTCTTCATAGGTGTGTACAGAAATTGGGTTAGGTATGTATTTTCTCAACAGTGATATGTGGAACACATCATGAACTTTGTAGAGAGATGGTGGCACTGCCAAACGGTAAGCTACAACTCCAATTAGTTCTAGAATTTTGAAAGGAATGATGTACCTAGGACTAAATTTTCCCTTCTTATTGAATCGTATAACACCCTTCCATGGATTTAACTTCAAGAAAACATGATCCCCTACTTAAAATTCCAAATTCTTCCTTCGGTTATCAGCATAGATCTTTTTCCAAATTTGAGCAACATTGATGTGGGTTTGTCTAATCTATACTTTTTCCATTGTTTTTACGACAAGTTATGGGCATATGAGTTTTCTTTCACTAACATCATCCCAACAAGTTGGGGTGCAAGATCTCTTTTAATATAGCACTTCATATGGTGTTATCTGAATACTTGAATAGAAGCTATTGTTATAGGAAAATTATAATAGAGGTAAATACAGATCCCACATACCTTTAAAGCCAAGTGATAAATATCTAAACATTTCTTTGATGGTTTGAACAGTATGTTTTGATTTTCTATCAGTTTGAGGGTGGTAGTTAGTGCTCAAACGAAGAACATTTTCTAGAGATTTCTGAAAATTTTTCCAGAATCTTGCTTTAAAATGGTGATCACGATCAGAAACAATCGATATGGGTACACCATGAAGTCTTAAAACTTCATTAATATATGTTCTTGATAAATATTTAAGTGTTAAATCTTTTCTTATAGAAATAGAATTTGATGAATTGGTAAGACTATCAGAAATGACCCATATTGCATCATTACTTCTAGGTGTCTTTGGTTGCTCCGAGACAAAGTCCATTGTAATATCATCCCATTACCACTCAGGTATAGGGAGAGGTTGTAGGACTCCTCTGGGATGTGGTCTTCTAACATTCACCTATTGATAAACCATACATCTTGACACATAATTATAAATTTCCCTCTTCCTGTTGTCCCACCAAATATTTCCCTTCAAATCTCTTTACTTCTTAGTGCTACCATGTTGTATAGTAAAATTGGAGCTATGAGCATTATCCAATAATTCCCTTTTTAGATCAGTTATACCGGGAACACAAAACCTCTTCCAAAATTTCAAAATTTCCATCCTTATATACGATTTCCATAAATCTCCCATCATTTATAGCTTTAATTTTATTTTGGAAGTCCTCATCGTCGAGCATAGAATGTTTTATCCTTTCCGGTAAAGATGGTTTGGAAACTATTTGAAATGTTATTGATGTTTCACCTTACTTGATTATTCCCATATCCATCTTTACTATATCCATGAACATAGGATCCATTTAAACTCCCATCTTGATCAGAATTCCATGATCCTTTCGGGTCGAAGAAACTTCCACCTTATTTTCGTTCTTCGGGTGGTAATGTAATGTAAAATCATTATCCTTGATTATTTCAATCAATCCCCTTGGCCTCATGTTGAGTTCTTTTTGTGAGAAAATATACATCAAACTCTTGTGATTAGTATATATATCTCACATTTTTCACCATAGAGATAGTGTCCCTATATCTTCAGAGTAAAGATAACAGCTGCTAACTCAAGATCATGAGTGGGATAGTTCTATTCATGCATTTTTAGCTTCTGTAATACATAGGAAATAACTCTATCATTCTTCATAAGGACAATATAAATTCATTTCATTGATTCATAACATTAAATAACAAACCCATCATTCCATGATGGTTGATTCAAGATAAGATCGTTGACTAATATTCACTTCAATTATTCAAAACATTCTTCAAATTATTTTCTACAAAAAAATTAACCCCTTTTCATGTGAGCTTGGATAATGGGTTATCCAATCAAGAAAAATTCTAGATGAAACACCGATAGTAACCTTTTAAACCAATATGACTACGTACCTCGGTTATACTCATCAGTAGTGGCTATTATTGGATTTCCCTTGTCTTTGAAGGATCAACATAGATTCTATCCTTATAGATAATATGGCCAAGAAAATAAATTTTCTGAATCCAGAATTCATACTAGCTAAACTTCCCATATAATTCATTTATTTTTAGAGTTTTCATAATAGTGCACAAGTTATTTTCATGTTCTTTGTATATTTTGGAGTATACCAAGATATCATTAATAAATACCACTAAAAAGTCACAAAGATATTCCTTGAACAATTTATTTATTAGATTCATGAAAACATGGGGTTTGTTATTCAGTCTAAAAGGCATTACTATAAACTCTTAATGCCCATAACTGGTTCTAAACGTTTTATTTGATATTTCTTCCTTCCTCATGCACAAATGATGATATCCAGACCAAATTTCAATCTATTAAAAATATATACCACCATAAATTTAATCAAATAAATCATCAATACGAGTTAGGGGATTCTTTTTCCCTATTAATATAGAATTGATCTACCTAAAGTCAATGCACAACCTCATAGATACATATTCCTTTAAAAAAAGAACAGGGGCTCACCATGGAGAAACAGTATGGAAAATAAACCCTTTTTACTCAGTTCCTATAGTTGTTTCTTTAGTTCCACTAATTCCACATTGGTCATTCTATAAGGGGTCTTCAATATGGTCCTTGAACCAAGAATTAAGTCAATAGAAGACTCAATTCCCTATTCTATAGGATGTATAAGTAAATTTTCTGGATATATATCAACATATTATTAACAAAATGTACACCTCTATTTGAACCTTCTGTTCCTCACCCATAGTTATTTCACTCCCTTAGTCCCCAATAATTGGATTTAATATATATTCTTAGATTAGAATCATATGGTGTTGTTTCTACTCTAATTGTAAGGGATTCCATATCATAATCCAAAATGGTAACCTCCTACTTCTTATAATAAATTTTCAAATCATGGTCTGAAATAATATCCATATAAGAAATTATATCAAATCAAATCATTGGAATGAAAATAAAAATAGCAGATAAAGCACCTTTATATTCCATAATGGTAACTTCTTGAAAAAAACATTGTTGCAATGATAATTCACTTACGAGTTTTGACTAACAACTCCCTTGATAAATAAAATTAAAAATATATAATTTTCTTGAAAAATTGGGATGATATGGAAGGATTTTATGATCCAGAATCAATTAAATCATTGTCTTATTTGGAGGAAATTATTAAAGTACATTCCACTATATCATTTTTAACTTCAACCTCAACAGTTGTAATTTCATAATCTTGGTCTTTCTCCCTTGTCCTTTTTTAGGTAAGTTTCCTTGATGCTTAGGATATTCATTTGCATAATGTCCCATCTATTTACAATTATAGAATTGAACATTGGTAGATTATTTCTTCCCGTTCAATTCATGATCTTAGTGGACATTTTCTCCAAAATTTTAACAAACTTACATTCCCTTTAGGAAAGTACATGGGTGTTTCTTCCCACATTTACTGCAGGGTGGAAATTATACTTTTCCCTTCTTCCCCTTATTTCCTTTTTCCAAAGTGTTCAAAACTTCTCTTCTTCAATTTATTTTCTTTAAATTCATAACACTTAGATAATTCATTGTCTTTATTGATAGCACATGATACCATGTCTTTGTGCGGTGAGAAGGATTATAAGATTAATGCTCATTGGAGCAATGGTTTTAACCCATCAATGAATCTTTCAATATTACTTCTTGGGTTATTTATATAATTTATATCATGCCTAGAAATCATTTTAAAGTTAGCCTCATACTATGCGACATACTCATCCTCCTTTTTCCTTAGACTCAAAATTTTCTTTTCAATATTTTCTCGATGTTCACGAGGAAATTATTTTTCTTTGAAAATATCTTTACACTCCGTCCATTCCCTATTTTGTACTTCTTAATCTACCTTTTTGTTTTCAATTATTGACCACCAATGATCTGCATCTACTTAGAGGTGATAAACAGCCATGACAATATTTTCCCATTCATTTCTCCCCAAAGCATGAAGCATTGTCACTATGGAACATATCCATTGTTCATCAAAAAATGCATTTGTGGTCCAATTAAATGATGGTGGTTGTTGCCTTATTATGTGGTCTAACATTAAACCTCTGTATTTTGGATCTGGGTTCCCTATACTGGTAATGTTATTATTCATAACCTGATTGAGTTTTCCTAGTATGGTTATAAGTTTTTCAGCACGAGTTTCATCACAAGCTCCAATATAACTATCTTTAATATGAGGGAAATTATTACATGGATTATGTGTATTGATAAGGTTTCCATTTATTCTATTAGGTACCTTTTCTAAACAATTTCACCAACTATATTGGATTATGAATCGCAATGAATAATTCTAAACATGTAAAATACTTAACATAAATTTAACAGTTTATGAAAATAATCCATAATAATTAAAATGTTTTCTTTGGGGTAGTATTTACTCATAAATCCTTTATAATGGTTTGTAAAGAAAATGTAAATTATCCAAAGAATATCCCCTTGAAGTGTCTAACCAGGTGTGGAGTAAGGCTCGTTAACATGTACTTGGATACCCCAGGTCATGCCTAAAACTACTTATTGTAGTTTTCACTCCTAGGTAAATTTGTTCTAGAACCACGTATACTTGTAGTATCTAAATAGGGAATTATTTCTTGGAAAACCCACATAATATCTAAATTTCAAAAAAATGGGGTTATTCACTACTATTCCTCAAAGTCTATCTTTGGGTAATGTTCTCTAATCATAGTTGTTAGAACTATAGTTTCCAAGGTTTGTACTAAACTTCCTATAATATCAATTATAATGCCATGAACTCAGTTTCCTAGAGTCATTGAATTATTACATAACATTGGCATGATCACAAGAGATCAATTCCCGAATGACCAATCAGTTTCGTAGCCATTAAAGTACTACATACATACGTTTTACATTACATTATGAAATGAAAAAAAAATTGTGTCTCCTTTAAACAAACTCGTATCCTTTATCATATCCATGTAGGTTAGTCATAATATACTTCATCGCATTCTAGGAAAAATAAAAAATAAAAAATGGGTGAGCTCAAATGCTCTGTAAGGTTAAAAATATAGTGGAAACTAACATAAATTAGTGCCAAAATTAAGTCCAATGTATAATACTAAAACACAGGACTTTTACAAATAAATTCAGCATAATATAGAAAAGATAAATCAATTAATTCCATTTAATTATTCACATGGGTATTATACTAGATGAATATTCACATGTAATATCAATATGTAATCTCATAATGATGGAATGCATAATTCTAGACATCATAACCTAATAGTAAATGCCTCATACCAAGACTATAGATAAAAATATTGTCAAGGACTTCTTCCAAGACACCAGTTTGTCTCATGAGACCTACTGCTGCATATATGGGCTATATCAATCCCCACCCATCACTTACTACATCGAATGTATTTTTCATATGAGAATGGTGAAACATAAAATAAACATTCGTATTAAAGTAGCACATAAAATGTTATTACTTTAACCATAAACCATGAATTACATAAAAGTAGAACATCTATAGTAAAATATATCATAAAACTATCAATTAAATATGGAATATCGTATCATAATAAATCAATATCAATTAAACATAAAATCCAACAATAAATGTTGACACAGATTTAATCAATCCAAAAACTATATGAGAGAAATATATCTTTCTACTTTGAAATCATTTAAAAGTTGCATAATTATATAAGAAAACATTTATTTTGAAAATATTTATATAATAATTTAAGGAAATAATCTAAGTTGTTATAATGTCGGGAAAAATATTCTCCCTCTGTATAAGTTAAAAAATCATTCGTTCCATAATTTTTCGAAAAAGTCCTAAAGTACCATATTGGCCAAATTATAGAAATATTCCTTTCACAAAAATTTATGAAAAGTAAAACAAGGGTATAAATGAATTTAACCTATAGTATAGTAAATAGTAAATAATATTTTGAAATACATTTTTAAGAAACACATATTTGAATGATAAAGAAGTCACAGTAGATACTTACGTATAAACAACCTCAGATGATAGAGAGATTGTAAAATTAACCATTACATTGTACTTTTTCATAGTAAAGGGTATGTTAACCTTATATATAATGGTTAAATAATTGTTATTAAATTATACAAGAACCACATACATAAATATGATATCATATATGATCATCTAATATTGCATTGTTAATAATATTTTAGTATTATCATTATTTCGAGTGTTAACTGATTTGTTTTCCTTTATATGTTTTGTTATATAAGTAATTTTTTTATGGATAAGATGTATTTTATTGGTATATATAATTATTTTATGTTCTTAAACATTATTTTTAATCATAAAATGAATATTATTCGGGAATGGTTATGATGGGGAATGAAATTTCATCGTGTCGTGGAGACGGTAAGCCGTACGTAATCACGAGAGACAATATCATTATATTGATTGTGAAATAATATGTGATCGGATGGTATATTATGTATAAATAATAATTATCAAGTCATATTTATTATTTAAATAAATTATACTCATTAGTATACCCATAAAAATAATTATGTGTTGAATAACAAACTACACAATGACGTGGATACGGTAAGTCGTACGTACACACGTATGGTGTCATATAGCTTCATAGGATGGATAGAATAACTAATATGGTCTTACCAAATTTATAATAACATATCATTATGTATAAGGTTCTGTATTTATTATTTTAGTATGTAAATAATAGATAAATAGAAAGTATAAGAAGAAATGAACTTTGAAAGAGGTGATAAAATAATTACCTCTTCTTCGGGTGCTTCCTTTTGATTTAAAAAAAATGGATTTTTAGGTTGACTTTATGATAAAATTAAGGCCCATATGATGAATTGAGGGTAGTTTTTAAGAGATTTAAAAAGGTTTTGGCTGATCCAAATGGATTTGGAGGTGTTAATTTAAGATAAGGGGAAGTAACCTTTTATAGGAGATGTGAGGGGCACTTTAAGAAAAGTTTGAAATATTAATTTATTATAAATTTATTTTCGGTTTCTAATAGTTAAAAATGGATATATTTTGAGTATAATATGGTTATTGGTCTAAATAATCTCAATAAATTGGTTTTATACATGTTTAGGTCACCATATTAACCTTATATTTTAGACTTAACCCTTAGTTAAATAGTTTATCTTTTACCATGTCTTCTTGTATTTTTATACTACATGGTTAATATAGTTACTATAAAATTATAGTAGAACCTAAAGTGGTCCATTAATAACATATGTAACGTTTTTAAGTAATTTTTTATAATCTTATATTTTTAGGACCATTATATAATTTAATAAAATATTATTATTTTTTTAAATCCATTTTTGTCAATTTTGGCATAGTTTAGTATTTGGTTTTTGTTAATGTCATAAAAACTTAGTTACTTCAAAAAAATATTGAATCTAACCTAACATGTCATATTCACCTAGAAAATTAATTTATGGAGTCAAAAGTTTTAATTTACATTTATTTTAATATTTATAATATCAATTATTTTAATTTTTCATTAATAAGGTAATTACTACATCATCCTTGTGTCATAAATAAATTGAAATATTTAATGCCTAAAAATTATAAATAAAAAACTATGACATAGAAAATTTATTTATCTTTATAATGAATATTTATGGTCTTTTTTAATTTTTTATAACCTTATATTAAATATGGTTTAGTTATTAAAACATGAATTTTACACATTTAACTCTTCTTTAAATAAAATATAATAAATGTCATAATATAATCCAAGTGGATTAAAATGGATCATAATTTTTTCATAAAGATGATTATGGATTCAAAACACTTATCCAATAGAATTATGACATGTGTTGCGGTAATTTTATATTTTTATAATATTATTTTTAAATTTAATTGCCCTATTTATTTTTAACTGTGGTAAATAAAATTCAAAAATTACTATTCAAAAAAATTATTTTCATCCTATTTAACTAAATTATACTTACTGATGAAAACCATGTCTATCTGATTTTTGAAATTCAATTCACAGAAGCAGTAAAATTATTTTTTATGCAAACTTTGTAAATGTGCATAAAATGTGGGTAAAAGATGTTAAAACGTCCAATAAAATTTTATATGTCTAATATTATTATAAAATGACTCTAATGAATTAAATTGGACTAATATAGGTATTATTTACCTATTTTGATGTAAAAATAAATATAAATTTAAAATAATTATTTAAATAAAAAGTCAGTTTTAAACAATAACGCATGGACTTCACTATTCATAAAAAATGAATGTTTTCAGAAAAATACTAAAAATTCACCCTAATCTAATTTTGAAATTTATATCCCAAAAAAGAAGTTAATTTTGAAATAAAAAACTATTACATTTCAAAAGATGGGTATTACTATTCATAAAATCTTTTTAAACTGTTAGTTTGATTGGTCGTGGTGTGCTAGAACTCAAAGTTGCGTACAGTGAATGCTATTGTATTATTTAAAGAAAAGTGTACCGTGGAAGCTTTGGGTGTTACATAAACATTGAATGTTTGGATGAGAAAACATTAGTGAAATACCTAGGGATACTTCTAAGGATATATCTTTGTATTTCTATAAGTATAAGTCAAGGTATGTATCAAAGTATTCGAAAATGACTTAGAATTTTGGTAATGGATTGAGAGAGCAGTTTCCAAGAATTTATATTGATGTCCGGATACTAATAAGGGATGTGGCACTATCCCAGAGGTACCTAGGGGAAATAACTCAGAAAAGGGAGCATTGAGTTTGAACCAATCATCACCTAGTGTACGGTAATTGGCTTTGCTTCACACCAAGTTTGACTCTCCCATGGTATATGCTTTGGAAATTCATATAATCTTTACAAACCATCATTAAGGATTTAAATAATTAACATTAATTATATAGGTCTTTTTTCTTGTCTCATATAGTAAAAATAATGTTCCATAATTTATATATAATATAATTTATATTTTGTTATTATATGGATTCCCACTATGAATATTGTAACTCACACTATTCATATTGGTTTAGTCAATGTAATCTACCATTAGGGACTTGATTAAAATTTAATGCAGAATAAAATTTGTTTATGAGGAACCAAATGAGGTGAAAATTAGAGTGGATCATATTTGGATTATGCCAAATTAGTTATCTTGATATATTATTAACAACCTTAAACATAACAAACTGTTTAACTCACCAAAGAATATAATGATAGTGTTCATTGAGTGGTTGGGTGAGGGATTCCATAGAGTAATAAATATTTAGTCTTCTTATATGTTGATAATTTTTCAAGAATCAAAAAATTATATGTATTAGAAGAATGGAAAGATGTTTTCAGTGCTAAAAATAATGACGGAATGTAATTATTTATAGTGAAAAAATCAAAAGTTTTGTTAACGAAATTGATGAGAATAATGGTCTCTCAAAGATATAATCAATAGTTGAATATTTGAAATGTTTAAATTAAGGTTATTAAGATAATTTGTGTTCTAAGGGGAATGAAAATGAAGATAATCTGTAATATGGAATGGATCATGGTTATACTAACGAAAATGAGGACACAAAAACTGAAATATGATAGGTATGGGTTATTCTAATAGTATTTTTTTTGTTATTTGTGAGAAGAATGATTAAATTGAGTTTGATTTATGTTAATAAATGATTCATATTTAATATTATTAGAGAGTGGCATTAAAGAATAAGATAGTGAATCGTAGTAAATGGTTTTAAAGTAAAGTGGGATAATTGATGTTTTTTGTATTGGAATTCAAGAATTATGTTATATGAATCAATAAATATAAAAGGATTTTTTATTTAAGTCTTTTATCAAGGATTTTATAAAATATTCTGAATAGTGTTAATTTCTAATAAAAGTGATCAAATGAAAATGTGGTATTTTGATTAAATAGAGATAACCCTTAATATGTTCGTAATGTTGAGAGAATAGTGTATAGTTTCGATAAAGATATTATAGATATGAATAAGGTAAATTTGATAGTATTGATGACCCTGGAGTGGATTAATTATTTGTGGGTGAAATGGGTTAAGTTTTCATTGATGGAGTTTACAGCATTATTGGATATAATTATTATATTTAAAAATCAGTTGTTTTATTCAAGAAATGAGGAAGTATTAATGTTTTCATTAATGTTATATGTTAATCCTAGTTATCATTGTGATTCAAGAAAATATTTGACTATGGTATTCACATAATTTGTATATGAAAATCAAGATCTACTTTATAAAAATATAGGGATTACTGTTATATTGATTTTGATAAATTTAGTGACCCTATTTATAAATTTTAAATTCTGGAAGGGTTAAAAGGTTAACAATTTATGGAATCGTGTATGTTTAATTTTTGATTAATTTTTAGATATTAATGTATTATTTCTCCAAATGATGATTTATGCATAACTTATGATAACCATTTTGTTTTTATTAATAATTGGATATTGATGGAATGAATTATCTTTCTTTTAATGGTCATATTTAGTGCTTCACACATGAAGAATTTGTCTCTTAGAGTAAGACATAAAGAGGAAATTATTCAAGGCACAACCAAAGATGATATTTTTCTTATGAAATGGAATAAAATCAAGAAATTATATCTTCTCATGAAAATTACTCAAAATTAGGAAAATTATATTGAAAAAAAATTCTATTATCATAATTTTTTATGTTATCAATTAACATTTACAAACCACATTAGTTTGTGTCTTTGTGGTCATTAACTTCTTCTTATCTATGTTCGATATCACTCTCTATCATTATTTTGGTGTTAGTTTTCTCTCTCATGTCCATGTTTTCACTTTACACCAATATTTTCCCATTTGGAATCCTAATATTTTTTATTCTAGATGACCTTATCACATCCCTTTACCTCTTTTCAAGAGGAAGTCTGATTAAACCATTTTATGATGTGGGTTTAACACAATGGTATTTTAAAATTTTAAACCCTTTTTTACCCAGCACAAGTTTTAATCGTATGCATAAAAGTTTTATAATAGGGAGAATGTAACAGCCCAAGATTTTTTAAAATATATTTTTCAAACGAATTTGATCTTTCCAATATTTTTTGTTACACACAACACCGATTATAGCTTACGTGGCATGTAACCCCATGTTTAAATTAAACTTGATAGTATATTAGAATATTATCATATGATAGTTATAATATATTTTAAATAATTTCATGTATGAATATTATTAACTAAATTATAAAAATATATTTTTTACACATGGATATAAAATTAATTCTTTAGTGACTAATTAATTATAAATGAAAATAAAAACAATTTGAAAATAAAAGAAATTAATTTTATAAAAAAAATTTATATAAAACCATTTATAAAATAAATAATTAAAAAACCACTATTGGTTATTAATTTTTATGAAATATATTTATTATATATTAAATCATTATTTCAACAATTATATTTTTCTTTTTAGATGAGAGATAAAAATAAATCCAATTTATGCTTCAAATCATTATTTATCAAAAAAAAGTAATATTTCCTTTGGAACACTTATATTAATACTAATTTTTAAACTTATTATAAATTTTATTTTTCCATAATATAGATCATTATTCAAATCCACATGTCAAATTTATCTTGCAGGGGTGTTTTTAGAATTTTTTTGAAGACATCTTTTTCAATGAATAGTGAAAAATAGTTATTCTATTAAGAATTATCATTAATTTTAAATATTTTACATGAAATGAAATTATTTTAAGATTGTTTTAAAAGGAAAATTATTTTAAAAATATAAATATTAATCTAATTTAGTTTATTTTAATCATTTTTATATTGAATTTTTTATATAAAAACTATTTAAACTTTTGAATTTATTCCCTTTGGAAACCCTCTTTTTCATAATGTTTGGGGATCCATTTTAAATTAAAAACATTCACTTATGAGAATGTAATTTAGAAATTAAAATTCACATTTATAGTTAGAATATTTTATATTATCTAAAAAATTCAACTTAATATTTTACCATAAGTAATAGAAAAACTGGAAAAATTATCTACTATAGTTGTAATACAAATTGGTTTTCGAGGGGTTAATCTAAAAATATATGGTTTAAAAATGAACCAAAACATATAAAACACACATTTTTAGATACATATAGTTTTCATATAATCTAGGATCTATAGGGGCCCAATTTGGATCCTTTTTTTTGAGAAAATCATGGTTACACCTTTTTCTTTTCAAAAATTACAAGTGTGCCTCTAACCACACTTAAAAAAGATAACCCACACACCTATCCAATTTACACATGTAAAACCATTTGTTTTTGAAAATACATAACCAAATAACTTCCCTAGAAGCCTCCTCTAATCCTATAATCATTATTTTTTCCAAAATGTATCCTAAAAATCCTCTTAGAGGAAACCAAATAAAGTTGTTTGAAGAATAGGTAACACCCCAAATCGAGAACTTTATTATATTTCTTCCTCCACCTAATTAAATTACTATTTAAAAATTATTACATTATAAAAATAATGTACTAAGTATAGTATTATTTATAAATTTTAATCTAATTAACTAAAATCATCTCATGTTCAATCAAATGGGATAAAAAATCATTATTCGTGTGTTTGGAGGACTATGGCCTCACAAACCGATGATGTTGGTTTTCCATCACCTCCTCTAATATCTGGATGTAATGATTGATTATGTTTATATATATATTGATATCATTATACATTTGGAAATATTGTATCACATATAACTTCATACATTCCATTCTATGGGATTACAAAAATGTCGCACGTGTGTATGACGGACTACCACCTCGCAAGGAAATGTGATTCATCCAATCATTACAGGAAGTTAATATTGATAGTTTTAATGAATATATTACATAAAAATTATTATTTCCTTTATTAATTTCATTTATGAAAATGGAAGTAATATTCATTTATATGTATGATCTACTTTCTAAATGAATGGCGTATTTCATTTTTTAACTCTAACATTTATAGATCGGTATAAATTAATTTATAAATATCTTGTAAAATATTTATATCAAGTTTAAATTTATTCATATTATGGAACAATTATCAATGTAATTGTTGGCATATAAAAATGCTTCCCCAAAATATTCCAAATGCTTCCATAGATGATCCAATATCGTAGGCCGTTTCGAAAGCATTGATTTGGTAGGTCGTTGGGCCTGAACAGAGTTATGAATTATGAGTTATGGAAATTTGATTTTTGGTCTGGAAAACTATTTCATGGAGCCCATTCACAAAGCTCCCTCCATGATCACGGAGTGGAGGAGCATTACTGGAGACCCCGAGGCGCCGTTCTGGCGCAAATCTCCTTCTTTTTGAATCCTCTACATAGCAAGGAGGTGGGATGCTCCGCGAACCCCTTTGATGTTTGTGAAGCCGCTGCAGATCAATGAGGTGGGATGCTCAGTGAACCCCTTTGACATTCTTGAATCCGCGGAGGAGCAAGGAGGTGGAAGCTCTGTGAACCCCATTTATTTTCGCGATCCACCATGGAGCAAGGAGTCAGGATGCTTCACAAACCCCTTTGACATTCGTGCACCTGCCGTTGAGTGAGGAGGCGGGATTCCCCACCAACCCCTTTGACGTTCGTGAACTCGCAGTGGAGCCAGCTCTATCTTCGTGCCGAGTGGGCTCTACTTCATGGCGTATCTCCCATATATATACTCATCTCACCCCTCTTCATGAAGATTATGGACACTCTACCCCTTGGGCAGACGATCTCCCATTTTGTGGAGCTCTTCTTTCCTTCGCCAAGCAACTCTGCGAGTCCATGCTCCGCAAGTAGCTTCCTTCGCGAAGCTGCTCCATGAGTCAATGCTCTGCGAGTAACTTCCTTCGCAATGATGCTCCGCGTGTCCATGCTCCATGAGAAGCTTTCCTTCGTAGAGCTTCTCCACGAGATCCTATTCTCCATGATCCCCTTTTCTCTATGAAGCTACTTTGCAAAGACCAATCCTTTGCACGGATCATATCCTTCCAGGCTAGGACGTCAATATATTCCATTAGGCCATTATGCGCACCCACCTTCCACCTATGGAATACCATAATTTGAGATGCTCTTCCTCACACCATGAAACACCATGAAGCGAGATATTACTCATGGTTCATTTCTCATGTCGTGATTTGAGACTCTCAACATCAATTCCCTCGAGTAATTTGAGTCGAACCATTCCTCAACCAATTCATCCAAACCACCGTCACCTGACTCCTATGCCAAAACGAACCAGAAAGCGCCTCCCTTGCATAAGTCCCAACACCAACCATTTCTAGGCACCTTATGCCTAAAATTCCTTTCTACATGACTATAAAATATATTACATCCTATGTTCCAAACATAGGATGCTTCATGCTATAAACAAGAGATGCCTTATGCTCTAAGAAAAAGATGCCAAAAATACTTTCTACATGACTCCAAACTATAGTATGCCCTATGTTCGAAACATGGGATGCCTCTTTCTCTAAACAAGATATTCCTTATACTCCCATTATAAGATGCCAATAATCCTTTATACAGGACTCTAAACTGTAGTACACCCTATGTTTCAAACATAGGATACCTCTTTCCCAAAACAAGAGATGGCTTATGTTCCCACCATAAGATACCAATACTCTATTATACATGACTCTAAACTTTAGTACACCCTATGTTCCAAACATAGTATGCCTCTCGTTCTAATCAAAATAAGCCTTAGGCTCCAAGAATAAGATGCCAATAGTCCTTTATACATGACTCTAAACTATAGTACGCCCTATGTTGCAAACATAGGGTGCCTCTTGTTCCAAAAAAGACTTGCCATATGCTCTAAGAATGAGATGCTAACAGTCCTCTCTACATGACTATAATTTGTAGTACACCATATGTTCTAAACATAGGATGCCTTTTACTCTAAAGAAGATATTCCATATGCTCCTAGAATAAGATGCCTAATGCCATGATTATAGTGGCATAATTTCAAGAGTGTTGGAATCCGTTCAAACATTCCATCACTCCACCTCACATTTGTGTGTCCCTAATTTAGATCTTCATCCACTTCCATGTCTTAAGGGACCCCCTAACGGCATGGTCCAATGCCACATCGGCTCACCTACCATCCTATTCCAATGCCATAGAAGACTTTGGATGAAACTTTGAGTCAGGTCCTGTGTTTCGAATACGGTCAACAGTCGACCCTCATTTGTTTGTCCCAATTTCAGGCTAACGCGATATGGATGTTATTTTTAAAACACGGTCAACAGTTATCCTCCATCTCCATGCCCCCCTCGTTGTGTTCCGAATGTCGGGCATGTGATTCAAACTTTCATCTCCCTTTGTTTAGATGGATTCCAATACCCCTTGTTGTTATCCCACTTGTTCACTTTCACATAGTTTTTGGCCCCAATTATATACCTCAACCCACCAGTAAGTTGGGATGCCCTCATGGCCAGACATGAGAAAGACATTTCAGGCAGCTTCCATGTGTAATCCCCATCCACCATTGCCGCTCCATAGTAGCACCTGAGTAGCTTCATTACGTAATCCCCATTCACCATTGCCACTCCATACAAGCACTCGGGCAGCATCCATGCATAATCCCTATTCACCATTGCCACTCCGTAGAGGCACCCAGATAGCTTCCTTGCGTAGGCCCCATTCATTATTGCCACCCCATAGTAGCACCGGGACAGCTTCCATGTGTATGCCCCATTCACCATTGTCGCTCCATAGTGGCACCTGGGGAGCTTCCTTGTGTAAGCCCCATTCACCATTGCTGCTCCAAAGCGGCACTCGGGAAGCATCAATGCGTAAGCCCCATCCACCATTGCCGCTCCATAGAGGCACTAGACTATATTTCCATGCGTAATCCCTATTCACCATTGTCACACTATAGTGGCACCCGGGCAGCTTCCTTGCATAAGCCCCATTCACCACCCTTCATGGATGCACCTTTGTGATGTGATCATCGGATCCTTGCCGCCTCTTTTTTCTCACACCGAGCATGACTCACATGGTCTTAGAGTAAGCATCATCCATGAAATCCTATTTGGGAAGCCTAGAGTGTATGCCCCAAACCTCAACCTGAACTACATGGTCTATGATCTTTGCCAAGGCAAGGTACGTAGGAAGCCTCCCTAAGGTTCAATTCCACCATCAAATAATCACAACCATCTTCACGTTGGTTCACCAAACCCAACTTCAACTATGTGGACTTTGATCCTTGTGAAGGCATGGTACGTAGGAAGCCTCCATGAGGTTTAGGCCCACCATCCATTGCTTTCGACCCCCTTCACATCAGTTCCCACTCCACCATCCTGAACTACGTGGACTTTGATCCTTGTCAAGGCAAAGTGCATAGGAATCCTCCCAAAGGTTCAAGCCCAACAACCATTGGTTTCGGACCCCTTTACATAGGACCACCTTTATCCCGCATGACGTTAAATTGTATTCCCCATTTCTGTACTAAATAATGTTAAAATGCATCCACCATCCAGCAGTAAGATTTTGTGACCCCATCCAATGCTGAGTCATTGTGAACCCATCCAGAAGTAAGTCGTTGTCATCCCCATCCAGCGGAAGGCTATTGTAACACCATCCAGCGGTAATCCATTGTGCCCCCATTCAGCGGTAAGCCATTGAAGTCCCAAATTGATGATAATAAATCTACAGATGAACTACGTGGACTTTGATTCCCTACCATGGGGATATGTCAGAAGCCTCTCTAGGGTTCATTCCCATCACTCATGTCTCATCCAGATCTCTCTCTCAAGCATATGTGTCTCAGGAAGGCCATTCCCCAACCCGGAGGTTCAACTTCCTACGAGTCCCATCCATGCATCCATTCTCATGGTTCGCCTCCTCAGGTGTCCCATCTTCCCACCGAACTACGCGGACATTGATTCCCTGCCATGGGGATACGTAGGATGTATTTTCAAGGCACAATCCCAACATCACCATTGTCCTCACCTCAGTTCCATTTCATTCTCTCTCTACTTCATTAATCTCTCCATCATCCTTCTTGATTTTTACCCGGGCCGCCACATCCTGGTGGTATCATGTCATCCACCTCCTCACTGCTCCTAGAAGTACCTGGGCCGCTTTCCATTGGTAAGCCCAAGCATGTATCCAGGTTTTTTTTGCTTTATGTACACCCTGATTCGTCACCACTTTGAACTACATGGGTTCTGATCCCTGTCATCTACATAGGGTACATTGGAAACCTCCACAAGGTTCAATCCCAGCCAATGGTAAACCTTGGTGTTCCCCCATTATAGGGTGAACACTCCCTAGTCCACCATCAGTGGTGTCCAGATCAGCCATCACAGTGTGACATCTTCCCTTTATGGTACACACCATTCTGGGTCTGCTCTTGATGAGTATTCTGATCCATCCACTTGGTAAACACTCCATGCACTCCCTCCTAGGGATGTACCAAGCTTATCTATCTCTATGGTTTTTTATGATCACCCTAATCTCATCTTCTTAAGATGTTAAACTCACGGCCTACCTCGTGTTAAACATGAGATGTCTAAGGAAAACCTTGGAAGGCACTCCTTTAGTGTAACCGTCTCTATGAGATGTTAAACTCGTGACATACCCAGTGATAAACATGGGAAGATGAAGAAAACCTCAGAAACATGGCTCAAGAATATGATACCATGCGATTGACATGGGATTCCTCAGGTTCTTCACCCTTGAGATACCCTATTATGAAGAAGAATATAGGTTCCCCAATGACCACGCATCCAGAGAAGCCCCAAAATGCCAGATGTTATTGATTAGTCTGACCGATGGTTACTACCATGTCAAGACCCCATGGAATTTCATGACGTAAGTAGTGTAATTAACTGGATTCGACAAAGATATGGCACTTTTAGTGAGATTCACGAACCATGACATAATCATTAAGGGATAATCAGACTAGGTAATGAGTTCTGAGGAGGAATCCACCAAAGGAAGAATCGATATCCCATCATCCCATTTCGATCATGGAGCAATCTTCCCTGAACAATGAACAGATGCCGCCCGACTTTGGAAAGTGGAAATGCCCGGCCACAACTACGCGCCCTACATGGACAGACACGCACGGCCCAACGAAAGCATAGGAAACAGAAATTGTGAACCAGACGTGAATCTCTTCACCTTAAATAGAGAGTAGACCTAATATGTTAGGAAAATTGATGCATCACCCATGTGAATCCCCTATCCTTCATATGTTAAACGATGAGTACCATCAGTTGTGTGAAGACTATAGTCCATCAGCTCCTCGCTGACCCCGCCACCTCAAGAGGCCACACAGGGGGAAACCGCCCCCGACTTCATCGACTCTCTACTGATCGCGCTGCCTCAAGAGGTCGCGCATGGGGGAATCTTCCCCCAACTCCATCATCTCCTCATCGACCTTGTTGCCTCAAGAGGTCGTGCAGGTGGCATCCGCCACCCGACTCCATCAGCTCCTCGCCAACCCCGCCACCTTAAGAGGTCGAAAAGGTGGAATCTGCCACCCGACATCATTGGCTCATCACCAACCCTACTGCCTTCAGAGGCTACACAGGGAGAAACCACCCCGGACTCCATCGACTCTTCGTCGACCCATCTGCCTCAAAAGGCCACGCAGATGGCATCCGCCGCCCAACGCAATCGGCTCCTCGCCGACCCCACCACCTCAAGAGGCCACTGAGGGGCTATCCGCCCCCAACACCATCAGTACCTATTTGACCCTTCTGCCATTAGAGGTTGTGAAGGAGGAAACTGCCCTCGACTCCATTAGCTCTTCACCGACCCCACTTCCTCAAGAGGAAGCGTCGGTGGCATCCACCACCCGACACCATCAGCTCCTCACCAACTCTGCTTCCTTAAGAGGATGTGTAAGGGGGAATCCGCCCATGCCCCCATCAGCTCCTCGCCAACTCTGCCGCCTCAAGAGGTCATGCAGGGGGCAACCGCCACTGACTCCATCGTCTATTCGCCGACCCGGCTTCCTTAAGAGGCTGCTTAGGTGGCATCCGCCACCCAACTCAATCAGCTTTGTGCTGACCTCACCGCCTCAAGAGGCCACACAGGGGGCATCCACCCCGAATCCATTGTCTCAACGCCAACATAGCCTACTCAAGAGGTCGTGCAGGGTATATCCATCCCCAACTGCATTGGCTCCTCGCCAACCTCACTGCCTCAAGAGGCCACATAGGGGGAATCCACCCCTGACTCTCTCATCTCCTCACCGAATCTACCATCTAAATAGGTCATGCATGTGGAATCCACCACCCGACTCCATATGCTCCTCTTCGACCATGCCGCCTCTAGAGGCCACGCAGGGGGCATCCACCCCTGACTCTATCGGCTCCTTGTCGACATCACTGCCTTAAGAGGTCATGTAGGTGGAATCTGCCACCTGACTCCATCGTCTCCTCGCTGACGACACCACCTCAAGTGGTCGGGCATGGTGAATCTGCCCCCCAACTCCATCATCTCCTCGCCCACTCCGCCACCTTAAGAGACTATGTAGGGGGAAGTCTTCCTGACTACTTTAGATCCTCGCTGACTCTACCGCCTGAAGAGGCTGCACAGGGGGCATCTGCCTCAACTCCATCATCTCCTCACCGACTCTTCCACTTGAGGAGGTCGAACAAGGGGAATCCACCCCAACTCCTTTGGCTCCTCACCGACTCTGCCACCTCAAGAGGCTATGTTGGAGGCATCCGCACCTGACCCCTTCATCTCATTGTCGACTCTGTTGCCTTAAGAGGTCGTGTAGGGGTCATCTGCCCCTGAACTCCTTCGGCTCCTCAGCAACTCTGCCACCTTAAGAGGGGGCGCATGGGTTTTGGAACCGGGCATGCAGTGGAATCCCCAAACAGGTAGGTTTTTTAAAACTTTTCCACCGAATGTCGACATAAACATGTAGATTTCAGAGAATAGTAGCTAAGTCTTAGCTGAGGATCACACATGGAGTATTTTAAGCGCAAACATAAACCGTAAAATACCAGGTTTAGATCTGAAGATGTGCACAATGTCTGCTCATCGTTAATAATCGCTGCCTAAAGAATCCAAATCCAAATTCTTCTAGATCATCCACACATACTTCAAGAAATCTGCTGGACCGTCGTTCGTCATAGTCCAGGTGCTAGCGTGGAATACCGACGACGCCTTCGACATTCCAACAATCACCGCATCGCTTCGCTTGTGATGCCCGAGAGAGAGATGCATCTAAGCTCCTTGGATCCAGAGCTTCTCTCTCTAGATATTGGAGAGAGGAGATGAGAGAGAAGCTCCATGAATAGTATTTGGAAAAAGCCCCTCCTCTTCAATTTATAGAGCTCAATTAAAATACCTGGTATAACCTCGCCAGCCTCGGATACTTAACACACTATCAAGAACATTTTATTACTACTAATATGACTCATAATTATTATTATCATTCACTTGTAATATATTAAAATATATTACACGATAATAATTTAGTCATTAACTCGACTCGTCACTCCCATAAATATTAATTGAACATTGAATAACATAATATTTGTCAATTAATATTTTTCATGTATTTACTAAAACTCGTAAATACATATAATAAATTAATTGAAAACTCATTATTCTAAAATTAAAAAATATGAATTTATTTATTGCATTGGCGATTGTTTAACATTGGACTATTCCCAGACCCCTGTAGTGAGGCCCACTATGTCCAATACTCATATTCAACTGAATAGGAACGAATCTTGAATACACTATTGTGTGTGACCCTCTAGGACCTTATCTCGACAGTAGTGAATAGTATTCACAGACCTAGAGTGGGATCTAGAAACCCATCATGGCCCCTTGAAGAAATAAGTATTTTCACAGAAGTGACAATCAACCTACGAACACACACTATGTAATATAATCTATTTGTCTTTAATATATCATAAAGCAGGATGCACTCACGTATCATCGCCCTTTTCTTGATTTATAGTTTATTGATTTAACTACACTGAATTTACCTTGAATGCCATGGCCATGGTCTTATACAGGTACTACCATCCATATCAACATGGCCTAAGATATATTACTTCCATAACCCGGAAGCAACAAATCCTTTCTTGACCATTCAACCAATGTCATGCCACCAATGACGCACCGGACACAAACTACCTCACCATGAATTCATTGACATGGTTTTTGTCTATCATCAAAGTATGCAATCAAATGAAATACATTCATAGTGATCTCAAGTCAGGAGACCATTACACATGATTGTAGATAATAACATCCAATTACACCAGAAACATGTGGTGTTTCTATTGGTGGGTCAGTCCTCATGATCTCACTACTAGAGATCACCAAGTGCGAACTTCATGAGAAGAAGTCTCAATGCTTATGAGCCCCCAGCACCTGATGGTCAAACATCTACTGTGTCCAATCAGTAAGATGTATCTACACCATAAAACATATATATTTAAGATTATAGTCATAGTATCTAGAAGTTCTCATTATAACCTAGGAACTGCTATAACCTTTCGATAAGACAATTAATCTTTGGACATTACCATTTCAATAGTGGATGCAGAATAGTCTACACTATAATTGTAAGATGAAAACATGCATAGATAACTGTATACATGATATTGTAATCAAAAGAACTGAATAGTAAGGTCTAGGGAACCCACTATTTCAACACTCCCACTTGCACTAGAGACAACATTCTAACCAAACTTATTAGCTACTCACATGATGAGCATCATGTTTATATTGAGAAATGGATTTATCTACTGGGTCCCCCACGGTTCCTCTGCATGGCTATTCTTCTATTGAACCCTTTTCCCATTGAGTAAAAATTCTCAAGAGACTGTATCCCAAGTATATACCTTTTTTCAACTTTCATAACTTGACAACTTGGCTAGTAAGAATATCATAATCTACATTATGATAATACTTTTCTCACCATGTTTGATTCCAAGAACTGGAACAAATCATTTCATTCCACTAATTCATAGATATCTTAGAAGCTACAATATACTCAGTCTTGTAGGTATTTCCACCACTGGCTGATATGAGCTTGATTCGCTCATCATCTTTAGCCCAACTGCAATAGTAGATCACATTGATCTATAGAAGACTAGTTTGCATCCCCGAAAACTAGTATCCTTTCTTCTCCACTTACCAGGTTCATATCTTTTGTACTTTACAATGTACAATTAGATAGTTTTTACTACATCCCTTGCAGTGATCCTGGATATAACTATTATATGTCTATTATAAAATATACCTTGGCAATATTGGTTCTTGTAAATATCATGGCATACATGATTGATCCATCCTTCTGGCGTATGGATTTCACCTCACCACATTTATCTCTTCCCATGTCACGGACAGGTCAAAATGGAGAGATTAGTCCATGTGACATAGGCAACAATTCATCTCTTGAACTGTTCCAGCATGTATTTTTCAGTATAATGTCACTATATGTATAATCGACTAGGACCAAGAAACCAGTAGATCAACCTTATTAGATCATGTTCCCTAGAACTTAGGTTGCTACATTAAGTCAATCATTGGAGAGTAAATTTCATTTTGGTCTTAACTAACTGTGAGACTAATATCTGTTTTCCATATGTTTCCAAACATATTTTGTTTAGAAAACATTGGTTCTCCCTCTAACCTCATGTAGACACATGGAAAACATTTTTTTCAAATGTATTTTCTATGATCATGTTGCTTTCTTTAATCATACACCGGATTTTAGTAACTTGCAATCTTTATTTTCATTTTTTGACATAACCATCCTTTCTGGTTGTGTCATATAGACACCATCCATGATTGGTGGTCATGACATCAAATGGTAAATAGATTGATCATAGATATTAGCTATGATAAGTAAAATTATAATGGATTTAGGCATAAAAACTTGGTCAAACCAATAGATCCTTATTTTTACTGCGCTTGTACCATCCATGTATCAACTAACTTGAATACCCACCACAGTATTCGAAATAATAAGCCCCTTTTTCACTTTGATACATGGAATCCATTAATTGAATTTTAGTTGGCCTTATAAATTTTAGCTAATTTCCATATACTTCTTACTTGTAGGGAATATTATTCACATTGAATAATAGATCACCGACCACAGTAAATATAAAAACTACCACCATGGTTTTATCCTTCCTATGCAGTATGTGTCTCTAAAACATACTTTGTTCCACATTCTCTTATAGAAATATTTCATATGCCAACTATTTTGTGGATCTTGATCAATGACTAAAGACAAGTCAACATAGCTCCCACTATCTATAATAGAGATGTGCACCCTTATATAGATATGTAGTTACTTACTTGACTACAAATTTTCTACCTTAGGGATTTATGTAATATCCTAAGAAATCGTTATGATAAGTACCTTAGATGCACAATGTGTTTATCTTGATGCAGGTTTGTTTATATTTGAAAAAACTATTTTCATCCAGACACATGTCCGTATGACATAATGTTTCTCTATCATACTATGAATCATATGATATCCATTTTTCAATATAGTTGGCATATGGTTGTGGGTTATCATTGTTATTTGCAGATCATTTCATGAGATATAATGGAAGTTTCTACTAGTTGCAACATTGATATTACATAAATCAATTCTTTGATGTATAAAATGTGAGTTTAGAAAGTACTCCACACTAAATTTGGTTGATCAATGTTCATATGCAAGACTTCATCATCAATCCTCCTCATTAACATCAAGGTTGTGATGTAAATAAGGTAATGTGTGTATAGGAATTACTCCACACTACATTATCATGATTGATGAATGCTTGGTTGAGATATTCTTTGGTATCCCAACCCAAAGCAACTCATATCTCCTAAAAATGCATATACTTCACTTTGATATTCCTTAATTACTTAAAAGAATCTTATGAAGTATATATACCTCTATATTATACTTTGAATAGTTCATGTTTACTAGTTGAACTATTTCCAAATGCTTTGTGACATACCTTTATTTCTAAAGTCAACTTTGTCCAAATTAAAGATGTTGATAATACCCAAATTATTTAGCTATGCCAAGCCTAAATACCATACTTTGTATATTCGTGAAATCCATTTTTAGTATTACTTGAAAAATAATTATCCTTCCACAACTGGGTGTAATACTCACATTTATATTCATCACTAATTCCATATTATTCATCTATTACTGAACTAGTGATTGAGTTTACCAAAAACAACATTCATTCAAGAAACTAAAAGAATTTATCCTTGTTTCCATGTACACATTGGATTAATGTCTTTGGTTGTACTTAACAATAGTTCAACACAAATCTTTCACTTGGAAAATAAAGAAGTCATGTACTTCTCACCACTAGCCTAGGTATCACCCTTTCACAGCCACATGGAGAATACACTTGACTTCTAGTAAGGTTTCTATACTAACTTGTTTATCATATTAGAATACACACATGTTACCATCATATTGTATTTAATACCCAATTAGTAAAAGGGAAATATTACATTGATGAATACATCAGATGTAAAAGTGGAAACTTTCTCTTTTAAATCAGGTTATTGCTTTTAAACTTCCATAGTATTATTTTATAATTTGAAATGAAAATAACCTCTGTTAATACCTCATTAATTGAAGGGCATCATGAATATGTCATTGGCATTAAATGCCTTTGACCTTTTTACATTGTCTTTCAATTTATCCTCCATAATAATTAAAGATTAATTGTCTTTTATTCATATACACTTGGAAAACCTTAACAATATTGGTAATTAAGTGTTTACTCAAAACATTCTCATTTTATAACTTAAAATGAAACTTGAGTAAAGAGATGAAAATGAATTTTAAAGAACATGATCGATCTTTCAATTTACACATGTTGGTGTAAGAATTTCATTTTTCATATCATTACTTCGCTTTCTCTTTGCAAACTTCTCGAAGATGAGACATTATGTTATATAATTTATGTCTTGGTGTAGCGACTACAACAGAAACCGGACATTGATGAAAGCATAATGATATAACTATCATATTCTTTGTATCTTAGTCTCCTGTAAGCAATTTTCACCCATGCTTCTTGAAGAAGTTTAACAGTTTCAGGGACACTGACATCTTGAGTTACCTATATCATAGTAGTGTATGCATGTGCCTATACTATTAATGGATACTCATTTCAATGTGGAAATTTACTTTTTCCATTATTTATCACAGTTTAAATAGATGGTATAACTTTCCATTTTTCTACAAAAAAGAATTTTAGAAAATTAGTTCCTTTTATCTAGATTATCGGTATGGACATTTTGATTAATTACTTAAATCATTTAATGTCTCCCAATAATTTATCGGATTCTAGGAACCCTCTGTGATAGAATCAGACTACTCTGTCACTTGAGTATTCTAGTGGAAAGGATTCCAGAACCAGCCCTCATAGTCTAAAAGCTATGGCTACTCCACTACATGGAGGTTTCTAGGTAGGCTTATGTCTGGCCAACCACTTTAACTTGCGGTTCCTTGATGTGTTGAGTGAGGTCCAAACATTATAAAATCAGAACATGATTTACTCAACACTTTCCTCTAAAATTACAAAAAGATAGATATGGCTATTTCTTTGCTGCAACTTTAGTTAAGTCAACCCATCATTCTCATAAGGACTCCTCGGTAGTAAGAGGCACCCTCAGCTATGGCATGATCGGAATATCAAATAGCTAGTTTTGTCCAAACTTGAATAATGAAATCCTGTTATGACTTAATATATCTTTGCGGGTTTTATTATTTTTTGTGTGACGAAAGAAATAATTTTCTATTTTTATAAGAACATACTATGTGATCACACTCAGAACTGATCATGCAAGAAACAGAAATTGCATCACGTCACATGTTCATTTTATCTTACATTCTTGTTTATTATTAACTATGTGATCATGCAATAAAATACACATGCACATAAAAAAATAAACTATGCAGAAATAAAATGAACACCTTCTCATGAGCATGTACTATTGGTTGATTTGTTGAGTGAATAACGGACCAACCAAAACACTAGGGGTAAGTACCTTTTAGTCGTGTGGCTTGCAATGTGAACTGTAATGTCTGCTCATCCAATGAATCTGAAATTTGTCTGGTGTGTCACCGTCACTTGGCGTGAAATGCCTCATATCTCGTCTCGTCATTATACAGCTATACTCGCACGCAGGCGAGGGGGTCTCGGGGTAGAAAATTACAACTCGGAGAAGTGGACACGCAGGTCCTTATACATATAATGACCCTTGAGACGACATTCAGGCCGTCTTATATTTAATAAAACTAATTATTACAATAACATTGCAATAAATAAATAATTAAATAAAATAAATAAAAACCAGACATACATTGGTCGGTCTACGGATCATGACCAGTATATGCTTTAACTAGCGTATTTATAAACTAAATGTTGGATAAAATTAAACTTGCATTAATGTAAACCTGCGAGAATTATTTTATTGAATTAAAATTTCACTCTAATTTTAATTAAATATTAATATGTCATTTGGTCTCATTTAATTATTTTAATTTTATAAACTAAAATTAAATTAATAAACTAATTTAATTTATCAAAAAATAAATTAATTATGCCGCTTTAATTATAAACTGAAGTTAATATTTAATTAATTTAATTCAGAAACGAAATTAAATTAATTAATTTAATTAACTTTTTATTCAAATAAAACTACCTGAGCCCCATAAACCCCAGGAAAGGACTATGCGGGTCGGGGAAAACTTGTCCAGGCCCATCCTGGGTTGGGCCGACCCCGTGCGAGTTTGTTCTAGACCGAGAAGGCCCGCCCACGCTCGTTCCTGGCTGGGCATACCCGCCTGGTCACCAAGTGAGACAAATCAAACAGAACCAATATCCACACCTGCAGCATGGGTTACCTCATAGTGGACACCAGGTTACCCTAGGCGAGGCATGCGCATGGTGCGTAGTGGAGCAGCGTGCTACTATGGAGAGGTGTGTTGTGGCGCGGGGTGTCAGATGGTGCATGCTTTGGGAGAGGAATCATCCTTGGTATTTGAGGCAATCTTGTATCAAGGAAGGCCAGTGGGTGGATTAGCCTGCTTGGTGCACCGGGTCTGCCTACATAGCAGGAGAACAGAGGAGGCAGGCAGTGGCTTGGTGTAGCTAGCCTCCACGGATGGGAGGGAAGAGGCGACCTCTTCGAGCAAATGCATGAGGGAGGCCCCGGGACCTGGGTGTTGCATCTTCCTCAGCTGAGCGGCCTAGTTCTCAGAGTTGGCCTCACCCTATCTGAGGGAGGAGGCGGCACAACTGGAAACATGCTCCGTAGGAGGGTGACAGCCTAGTGGGTGGGGCCTTGGTGTGCTACAGTGTGACGGGGAGGGAGAGTAGCATAAGTGTCTCTACATGGCATAGGAGGTTGGGTCGGGAGTGGTGCACCTCCTGAGGCGACTGGTTGCGGCACTGGTACGCCGGACTAGGGAAGCGCCTTTCTGCACACAAAGGGAGCCGCACATGCAGCTCTACCAAAGCAAAAAAACCCCCCTTTTTTAATTTTTTTTCTTTTATTTGACCTATTTTTCACCCCTGGTTCGAAAAAACAATTTTCACGACATACACATGCAGGTCGTCACCCCACCCCTTTTTCAAAAAAACAAGAAATTTCATTTAAACTGGCTCTTTCCAGTCTACCCCAACACCCTTTTTTAACAAGACCTAAAATAAGGTCTTCCTCCCTTTTTATTTATTTTTTTGACTTGACCCACAAAGTTGATTCCCCTATTTAATTTATATTACATTTTCTTAAACGTATATAGGTTTAGAAATCTAATAATATTATTATAATATTAAAATATTATTATGAAAAAATTATTATAATAATCAAATTATTATTATAATAGAACTATTATTATTAAAATAAAGTTATAATAATAATATTTATTATGAAATATCAACGGATGAAATTGAGGTTCAGATATCTAAAACCTCATATGTATTTACCAGTGTTAAATCTGAATTAAAACTACTGATGACCACATAATGTTCATCTGAAGTCGGATTAACACACGGTTTGCGGCATTAGAACCGTATAGGCGCCCTTCATTATATTTTATGAAAATTTAATTTATTTGGATTAAAATCGACACATGATCCCTCTGATACCACATGTTGGAACCAGGCATGCAACAGAATCCCCAAACAGGTGGCGTTTTTTAAAAATTTCCACCGACGGTCGACGTAAACATGTCGACATTGGAGAAGAGCTGCCTGGTATTAGCCGAGGACCACACATGGAAGATTTTAAGCATAGAAATAAACAGTAAAATACCTGGGTTAGATCCGAAGCCACGCATGATGTCTGCTCATCATTGGTGATCACTGCTCTAAGAATCTAAAGCCGAATTCTTCTAGATCATCCACACATGCTTCAAGGAATCCGCAGGAGCACCGTTCGACGTAGTTCGGGTGCTAGCGTGGAATACCGATGATGCCATTGATGTTACAATGATCACCGCATCGCTTTGCTAGCGATGCCTGAGAGAAATTTCTATCTGAGCCTCTTGGATCCAGAAAATCTTTCTCTAGAGTGTGGAGAGAGGAGAGGAGAGATAAGCTCCATGAATAGTATTTGGAAAACGCCCCTCCTGTTCTATTTATAGTGAATAATTAAAATACCTAGTATAACCTCACCGGCCCCAAATACATAACGCACTATCAAAGACATTTTATGACTACTAATCTGAGTCATAAAGTTTATTACCATTCACCTATACTATATTAAAATATATTATATGATAATAATTTAGTCATTAACTTAACTCATCGCTCCCATAAATATTAATTGAACCTTGAATAACTTAGTATTCGTCAATTAATATTTTTTATGTATTTAGTGAAACTCATAAATAAATTTAAAAAATAAATTCAATACTCATTATTCTAAACTCGAATAATATTAATTTATTTATTGAATTGGTGATCGTTTAAATTTGGACAATTCTCGGACCCCTGTGGTGGGGCCCACTAGGTCTAATACTCCTATTCAACTGAATAGGGAAGATTATTGAATATGCTATTGTGTGTGACCCTCTTGGCCCTTATCTCGACAGTAGTGAATTGTATTCATAGACCAAGAGCGGGATCTAGCCACCCATTATGGCCCCTGAAAAAATAGGATTTTCACAGTAGCAAAAACCAACCTACGAACACACACTGTGTTATATAATCTCTTTGTCTTTAATATCTCATAAAGCATGGTGCACTCATGTGTCATCGCCCTTTTCTTGCTTAATAGTTTATTGATTTAATTAGATGGATTTACCCTTGACTTCCATGGACACAGTCCTATAAAGGTACTACCATCCATATCAACATGGCCTGAGATATATTACTTCCATAACCCAGAAGTGACAAATCCTTTCTTGGTCATTCAGCCAATGTCATGCCACCAATGACGCACCTGACACAAACTAACCTTTCACGACTTCATTTCCACGGTTTTTGTCTTGAATCAAAGTATGTAATCAAAAAAAATACATTGGAAATGATCTCAAGTCAGGAGACCATTACACATGATCATAGATAGGAACATCCAATGACACCAGAAACATGTGGTGTTCCTATTGGTCGGTCAGTCCTCATGATCTCACAACTAGAGATCACCAAGTGCAATCTTCATTAGGAGAAGTCTCAATGTTTATGATCCCCCAGCACCTGATGGTCAAACATATACTTTTTCCAATTAGTAATATGTATCTAGACCATAGAACATATATATTTAAGATTAATGTCATAGTATCTAAAGGTTCTCATTATAGCCTGGGAACTGCAATAACCTTTCGATATGACAATTAATCTTTCGTCATTACCATTTCAATAGTGGATGCAGAATAGTCTACACTATAATGGTATTTTGACATCTTGCATATCTAACAATATACATGAAATTTTAATCAACATCACTAAGTATTTTGGTCTAGGGAACCCACTATTTCAACATAGGGGGAATCTGCCCCCCAACTTCTTCGGCTCTTCAGCTTCTCAGCCTCCATAAGAGGCCGCGCAAGGGGCATCCGCCCCCAACTCCTTCAGCTCCATGCCAACTCCACCACCTTAAGATTCTACACAGGGGGTATCCTCACCCCAACTCCTTCGGCTCCTCACCTACTCTGCCGCCTTAAAAGGCCGCACAGGGGGCATCTGCCCCTGACTCTGTCAGCTCCTCACCGACTCCTCCACCTTAAGAGGACACATAGGGGCTATCCACCCCATACTTCATAGGAAATTTTCTGACTCTTCTACCCTCATAGGGCACGACGGGAGAAGCCCCCACCAATCCAATGTCACGTCTATAGCAGAACCAACAACCACTACGGAGGTACTCCCTGCACCGCTACCATTCAGCAAAGAGGTTCTCCTCGTCCCCAATGTCAACTATCAAGGAGGTCCTCCCTATGCATCAATAATTTTTCCCTACCTTATGAGATAACGCTCTAGACTCCCATGCCTTTCGGGCTCCATTTCCCCATTGTAATGATGCTCCAGGCTTCCACGCCTTCCGAGCTCCATCACCCCCATCGTACCGATGTCCTGTATTCCATGCCTTCTGGGCTCCATCACCCCTGTCATACCGATTTCCAGGCTTCCATGCCATCCAGGCTCCATTACACAAGTTGTACCTACATCCAGGATACCATGCCTTCCGGCCTCCATTGCCCCCATTTTCCCAACGTCCAGGCTTCTATGCCTTCCGGAATCTATCTCCCAATTGTACCAACGCTCTAGTCTTCCATGCCTTCCGTGCTCCATCACCCCATCATACTGATGTCTAGGAATCCATTCCTTCTTGGCTCTATTTCCCCCATCATACCGACGTCCAGGCCTCCACGCCTTTCGGGCTTCATTTCCCCCATCGAACCGACGTCCAGGCTTCTACACCTTCTGTCCTCCATCGCCCCCATCATACCGACGTCCAGACTTCCACACCTTCTGGGCTCTATCACCCCCATAGTACCGATGTCCATGCTTCCACGCCTTCTAGGATCCATCACCCTCGTCATACCGATTTCAAGGATTCCACGCCTTCTATACTCCATCATGCTGTCGTACTGACGTTCCAGTCTTCCACGCCTTTCGGGATCCATCGCCCCATCATACCATCGATCCTGGCTTCATCGCCCCTCCGGACTGAGGGAATTTGGTCATCCCTACCACCCTTGAGACACTCTGTGTCATCCCAACTACCACATTACATCAACTACTGAGATTCTCCCTGTGGCTTTGACACCATATCCTGGAATGTTCATTATGAGGTATCCCAACTCATGCACGTAGCACATCCATGCATACGATCGAGGAATTTTCGGGAAATCCCATCATATTGATTCCCCCCTTATCCGAGACCTCTTGAATATGTTAGAGATGAACATACCTATAATAACACAATTTGTGTGGTTTCATGTCCATGTTTCATGATGTTAAAATGTGTTACAACCACATCCTAGTTGCATGATATTAAACTGTGTAACAACCATGTCCCAGTTTCACGATGTTAAACTACATAAAAATCATCATCTTTGTCTATCATGGTGTTAAACTGCTCATTATTTTCTTGCATGACATTAAACAACATTATTTTCTTGCATGACATTTAACTGCATCATCATCATGCATGACGTAAAACAGTGTATCTTCATCTGTCATGATGTTAAACTGCTCATTATCATCATGCATGACTTTAAACTGCATCATCGCCCTACACGACGTTAAACTGTTCATCTTCGTCCTACCTGACGTTAAACTGTATCTTCTTCCTGCATGATGTTAAAATTCATCATTTTCCATCATGACGTTAAACTACTAATTATCATCCTACATGAAAATAAATTACAAAACCATATGAGCTCTATAAACAAAAACTATGATTGCAACCGTCCATATCACATGACATTAAACTGTGTGATCTATCCAAACTGAAGGATGTAAAACCACTCAAAACTTGTCCCACATGACAATAAACTACAAACTGATTGGGACTTCCCATCCTTGGCCCTGCCTTAAGCCCCTCGGCCTTTTTGGGCCCCTATCCAGAGTTCTCATTTGGGATTGTGCGGTGTGGTATGGACTCATGTCCTAATTTGTGTCTGGTTATTTTTCCACACCACATATCCCCCCTTTGAGACATCCCTCCATTTATAATATTTTTAACAAGCATAGTCTCTACTGCGCTTCGTGAGCCCCATCATTTGGGTTTCCATCACCCTCTATATCCAAAATGGCCCTCGAATGGCATAGATGCTTGGCCCAAGGGCTCTCATACCATTACAGTCTAACGCCCTCGAGGATTGTGAGCAACAAGTTGATACTAGTCTCATGTTGTTAATATGGTCCATGGTCGACACTCAATTGGTCCCCCCCTTCTGGTCACAAAAGGGTGGATACTATTTTGTGAATATGGTCAATAGTTTTCCTCTATCATCAATGCCGCTTCATGGTCTTCCTTAAGCACGATGATTCGCCCCTTCTATCCCACACATAAGACATTAAAATGGGAATCTATGGTCTGATCTCTATAACCCTAAACTACGATCACCTTCATCCTCACTAAAATATGTTAAACTGCAAGCTTGCCATGACATTCTGTCCATGGCCCAGTATCAGGCCCCTTGCCCTTCTCGGGTCCCTGGCCCCAATTCTCACTTAGGGTTGTACAGTGTCGTGTGGTATTATGTCATTATTCACATCGGGTTACTCTCTATTCCATACACATCCCCAGAAGAGATGGATTACCATGGCCTTCATCCTCACTACAAGATATTAAACAAAAATCTGGACATGAAATTCTATCCATGGCCCAGCCTCAGGCCCCTTGGCCTTTTCGGGCCCCTGGTCCAAGTTCTCACTTAGGGTTGTTCGGTGTGGTGCAGAATTGTGTCCTCATTCACATAAAATTACTCATCATGTCATACATGCCCCTCATTGGTGTATCTGTCCCTTATTTGCATCATCCCTTTTCCTATAATTAGGTGTGGCTTGATTCCCACCCCCATGGGATACATAGGGCCACCCAAACGTCTGGTCTTCGGGTCCATCCCCATCTCTTAGAAACCTCCTTATCATTTTGTCCCCTTGGACTGAATTCTTCCAGAAGATGGGTATACAGTGTGGCATGGCCATATATCCCCATTCAGATCAGGTTTATAACAACCACGCTTCATACCTCTCTCACTTGAGCGATCTTCACTCCAATTCCCTGATTTCATCTCTTTGAGTTGGCTTCCCTTAAGTTGGGTCCCTCTTCCCTCTTCGTTGATTCACCAATTGGCCCGTGAGTACTCCCATCCAGAACCTGGAGTTTCATATTCTACATGTAAATTCTTTCACTCACTTTTTATGCTTCGTTTTCCTCTTAATTTGGGCTTCCATTATGTTTCACACCCAAAGGGACCCCCAAATGGAATGGATGCAAGGCCTAAGGGATATACTAACATTACGGGCCAATGTCCATGAGGGTAACAGACAAAAAATAAATACATGTCCCACATTACGAATATGGTCAGTGGTCGATGCTCATTTTTTGTTCCTATTTCAGGACACACAATATGGATGTTGTGTTTCGAACACAGTCAACAGTTGTCCTTCATTGTCATGCCTGACCCTTTGAGCCTTGAATGTTGGTTACCTGATACACATTATTTTCCACCCACCCATGTCAAAATGGAATCTCGAGACTCCTGGTAATATCCCTTAGTGTGCATTTTCATGTTAGGAGGACAAAATCTATGGTAAAGGCATCATTTGGGGCTCCGCACAGACATTCCATTGGCGTGCATTCTGGGTATTAAAAAAATATCTTCCTCCCTTGTTTTCCACATATATTTTTTCTCATGTGGTCTTAGAGATCATGTGGACGTCTGAACTTACATGGAAGGATTCCTCTTCTCCTTAGTTTGATCTCTAAGACCATAAATTAAGATCTCTTTCAGAACTATGTACGGCGTGATTCCCATCCTCATGGAATACATCGGAATGCCCAGACATCCTGTCTCTTGGTCTAGCCCAAGGAATCTGAAATCGTGTCCTTTATCTTTTGGCCCCTAGTCCCAACCCCTTTTTGAAACATTTTTTGAGGTGATTACCACTTATTTCCTCATTCACGTAAGGTTTTACAATAGTCATATCGTGTTCCCCCATGTCTTTTCCAAATATGGTCTGAATCCAATGACCCAAAACTATGATCTCCCTATGGGAACTATGCGTTGGGTTTGGCTACTTCGCCGCCCATCGCCCAGTCCATTAAATCAAACCACCTTAATGGCTCATCCTACGAACATTAAGCCTGAAGCATGAGATCTCAGGACCCTTGTCCATGGAGGGGGACTCGACTCCTTCTATATGATATGTCTCTCTATCATACTCAAATGTGTTGTGGTAGTTCCCAAAGTGGGAAATTTTCATAGGGAAATTCCCTCGCTCCATGTTTAAGCTTATTGAACCCATCACTTGGATCCTCATCCTCTTCTATGTCTGAATGGACCCCCTTTATAACCTGGTCTCATGCCACACTGGCTTAACTACTATCTTGGGCCAACGTCCCTGAGGACCTTAGATGACATTTGCGAAAGGTCGCATGTTTCGAACATGATCAGTGGTCAACCCTCATTTGTCTGTCCCCATTCAAGGCTAACACAAAATGGATACTGTGTTTCGAACATGGGCAGCAGCCATCCCCTATCATCACGCCACCATCATTGTGGCCCAGATCTTGAGCTTCATGATTCACATAATTCCACTTCCTTATATTCAAGTGGAATTCCAACATACTCACCTTAACTCCATCATTCATCTCGGTGAATTATATAGGTGGGTCAAAATTATTGGGATGCCATTCACCCAACATCCCATCACCCCTAATGTGTGCCTTCGTGTGTTAGAAAAGTCCCATCACTACTCCTTGTTTTCCACATCGATCATGACTCACGTGGGCTTAGTAGTTTTTGTAGGATGTGTACTGGTGCAGCCATGACACACATGACTATCATCAACCCAGATGATGTTAAACAGCATCTCAAGAACTATGTATCGCTTGATTCACATCCTCATGGATATGTAGGAATGCCCGAGCACGTTTCCTCGGGCCCAACCTAACATTCGATTTTGGTCCCTTGACCTAATAAACTTCTTCCGGGGATATGTGTGTGGGATTATGCCCTCATTCACATCGAGTTTACAGATATTTCACCACATACTACTTCCTTGGGATCTTCCTATTCACCTTCCGTCCTATTATATGGCGTTAGACTACACGAGTCCACATTTCCTCGATGCATGACATTAAACAGCACCTCTACCCTGAGCTAGTTCAGGATGACCCATAATAACTATGGGATACATCAGATCCCTCTCCAGAAAGGATTTATTGCATCCGTGTTGGTCTCTGCCCACGTTGTTCTTCAATAACAACATTTGGCTTCATTCTCATCCTTATGGGATATGTAGCGATGCCCATGCAATCCGTCTCAGGCCCAGCCCTAGGGTCATTAACTCTCCTAGCCCCTCAGCCCGATCGCGGTCCAGACTCTATGACCTTAAACTAGGAGCCTACAATCCATGTATCATGACTTTAAAATGTTAACCTTGGTCTATGAAATATGACCATTAAACTATGTCCACTGTCCTCACTGTATGATGTTCATACTATTTACACCATCCTCATTGCATGATGTAAAACTACATGTCATTCTAGGTCCTTACAAGAGAGGTCATGTTCAGAAGTATTTTTGATCCCTGATCAGAAAGATATTCCCACCTAATTTGTTTCCACCACAGTGGTGTGATTTCAAGAGAATTAGAGTCCATTTGAACAACCCATAACTCCATACTCCACGATTTGTGTGCCCTTTATTCGGACCCTCTTCCTCTTTCACATCTGAAATAATCCACTAACAGTTCGGATGGTCGGACTATGGATTTCCAATTGTTCTGGTCTAACATTATGGAAGGCTAATGGGTGACATTTCAAGTCATGCCCTGTGTTTCGAACATAGTCATTGGTCGGCCCTCATTTGTTATTCCCATTCTAGGCTAATGCAATAAAGATATTTTGTTTCAAAAAAGGTCAAAAATCATCCTTTATTGTCACGCCACTCTTACAATCTTCCGAATTTTGGGTATTGTGACTCACACCTTCCATTTCCCTATGTTCGGATTAAGTCAAATGCCCTTGGCCTTACCCCACTCGTGAACAAGAGTATGCTGGGAAAATGGTAATTCAACTGTTCTGAGAGCTTCATTCTCTAGTTAGGTCTCCCTCTTTCTCCCTAGAAAACATGATCATCTGTTTAGAGAGCCTCATTCTCTAGCTGCAATCCCTTCTTTAGGATTCTCCTAATGGTGATAGATGTCCCATTCTGATCCCCTCACACCTTCTATTGTTTATCACTCTCGTACAGGTGAATGACCTCCTTTTATCTCTTTTTTCCTACATCGAGCATGGATATCACAGGCTTAGAGATTTATTTGGATATTTCCTCAATGTGGCCGTGGTACAATAAATCCCCTAACATGCGTTTTCGTCAGTCATTCCCTCAAAATGTGGTCCGCCTAGCCCTCCTCGCCCTCATTGGACCCCATTCTTATGGGTTCCATTTGTTGGAACTGGAAAACTCTTCCACAGAATATTCCAAATGCTTCCATACATGATCCAAGATTATATCCCGTTTCTCAATATTTGATTCGATATATCGTAGGGCCTGAATGGAGTTATGGATTTGGAGTTATGAACATTAGAATATGGGCTGGAAAACTAGTTCGCAGAGCCCATTTGCAAAGCTCCCTCAAAGATCACGGAGAGGAGGAGCATGACGGGAGCCCCCAGGGCCTCGCGCCGGTGCAAAGCTCCTCCTTTGAGAAGCCTCTAGGGAGCAAGGAGGCAGGATGCTTTGCGAACCCCTTTGACATTCATGAAACTTCCACGGAGCAAGGAGGCGGGATGCTCCTCGAACCCCATTAACATTCTAGAAGATGCTGTGAAGCAAGGAGGAGGGATGCTTCGCAAACATTATTTACATTCACAATAAATTGTTGTGCAAGGAGGCAGGATGCTCAGCGAACTCCTTTTTCGTTCGCAAACCCTTTGAAGAGCTAGGAGGTGGGATTCTCCATGAACCCCTTGGACATTCACGATCCCCCGTAGAGCAAGGAGGTAGGATTCCCCGCAAACCCCTTTGACATTCATGAACCCGCCGCAGAGCGAGCGTTGTCTTCGCACTGAGTGGGAATTTATTCACGGTGCCTCTCCCCTATAAATACATAGCTCACCCACTTTATGAAGAGGATGGTCACTCTACCCCTTTGGTGGCCTATCTTCCATTTCGCAGAGCTCTGCTTTCCTTCACAAAGTGGCTCCACCAGTCCACGCTCCGCAATTAACTTCCTTCATGAAGCAGCTCTGTGAGTCCATGCTACACGAGTTTCTTCTTTCGTGATGCTACTCTGCGAGTCCAATCTCTACAAAAATCTTTCCTTCATGGAGCTGCTCTGCAATACCCCATGCTCCATGAGACCCTTTGCTTCGCAATGCTACTTCACGAAGACCTATGCTTTGCAAGGATCCTATCCTTTTGAGTCAGGACATCTGGATTTTCCATTACGCCCTTAAGCGCACCCACCTTCAACGTATAGAATACCATGATTTGAGATGCTCTTCATCACACCATGAATCTCCTTGAGTCGACATATTCATCTTGGTTCATTTCTCATGCTGTTCATTGATACTCTCATAATAAATTCCCACGAGTACCTTAAGTCGAACCATTCCTCAAACAACTCAACCAACCCCCCATCACCAAACTCTTATGCTAGGTTAAACTAGAAAGTGTCGCCCTTGCGTAAGTCCCAACACCAACCATTGCTAGGCGACTTATCCCTAACAGTCCTTTCTACATGACTCTAAACTGTAGTATGACCTATGTTCCATACCTAGGATGCCTTTTTTCTGAACAAGAGATTCCTTATGCTCCAATCATAAGATTCCAACAGTCCTTTCTACATGACACTAAACTGTAGTATGCACTATGTTCCAAACATTGGATGCCTCTTTCTCTAAACAAGAGATGCCTTATACTTGCAGCATAAGATTCCAATAGTCCTTTCTACGTGACTCTAAATTTTAGTGTTCCCTATGTTCCAAACATAGTATGCCTCTTGCTCTAAACAAGAGATTCCTTATGCTCCCAGCATAAGATGCCAACAGTCCTTTTAACATGACTCTAAACTGTAGTACGCCCTATGTTCCAAACATATGATGCCTATTGCTCTAAACAAGTGATGCCTTATACTCTCATAATAAGATGAAAAAAATCCTTTCTACATGACTCTAAACTGTAGTACACCCTATGTTCCAAACATAAGATGCCTCTTTCTCTAAACAAGAGATTCCTTATGTTCTCAACATAAGATGCCAATAGTCAATTCTACATGAATTTAAATTTTAGTACGCCCTATGTTCCAAATATAGGATGCCTCTTACTGCAAACAAGAGATGCCTTATTCTCTAAGCATAAGATGCCTTATTCCATGATTATAGTGGCATAATTTCAGGAGCATCGGATTCCATTAAAACATTCCATCACTCCACCTCACGCTTTGTGTGTCCTTTATTCGGATCTTCATCCACATACATGTCTAAAGGGACCCCCTAATGGCCTAGTCCCATGCCGCATAGGCACACCTACCATCCTGGGCCAACGCCCTTGATGACTTTAGACGAAACTTGGAGTCAGGTCCTGTGTTTCGAACACAGTCAACAATCGACCCTCATTTTTTTGTCCCCATTTCAGGCTAAATCGATAAGGATGTTGTGTTTCGAACATGGTCAATAGTTATCCTTCTTCTCCACACCACCCTCATTGCCTTATAAATCTTGTGCATGTGATTCTCACTATTAATCTCCCTTTGTTTGGATTGATTACCACACCCCTTGGTGGTATCCCACTTGTGCACTTGCGCATTGGTTTTGGCCCCAATTATATACCTAAACCCACTAGTAGGTTGGGATTCCCTCATGTCCATACATGAGGATGAAATTACGGGCAACTTCCATGCATAAGCCCCAGCCACCATTGTCACTCCATAGCATCACTCGGGCTGCTTCCTTGCGTAATCCTCATTCACCATTGCCGCTCCATAGCGGAACCCAGGAAGCTACCATGCGTAAGCCCCATTCACCATTTCAACTCCATAGCAGCACCCAGGAAGCTTCCTTACGTAATCCCCATTCACCATTTCTACTCTATACTGGAACCCAAGCAGCATCCAAGCGTAAGCCACATTCACCATTGTCACTCCATATTGGCACTCGGGCAGCTTCCTTGCGTAAGCCCCATCCACCATTGTCGCTCCATAGTGGCACCCGAGAAACTTTCTTGCATAATCCCCATCCACCATTTTGGCTCCTTAGTGGCACCCAGGAAGATTTCCATGCGTAAGCCCCATTCTCCATTGTCTCTACATAGCGGCACCTGGGAAGCATCCTTGCGTAATCCCCATTTACCACCCTTCATGGACGCACCTTTGCGTTGTGATCGTCAGGTCCTTGCTGCCTCTTATTTCTCACACTGAGCACGACTCACATGGTCTTAGAGTAAGCATCAGCCTTGACATCCTCTAGGGGAAGCCTAGAGTGTAAGCCCCAAACCCCAACCTGAACTACGCCATCTTTGATCTTTTCCAAGGCAAGGTATGTAGGAAGCCTCTCTGAGGTTCAAGCCCACCATCCATTAGTCCCGACCATCTTCACTTCGGTTCATCAAACCCAACCTGAACTACGTGGACGTTGATCCATTCCAAGGAAAGGTATATAGGAAGCCTCCCTGAGGTTCAAGCCCACCATCCATTGGTTTCGACCCCCTTCACGTGGGTTCCCACTCCACCATCCTGAACTACGTGGACTTTGATCCTTGACAAGGAAAGGTGTGTAGGAAGCCTATTTGAGGTTCAAGCCCAACAACTATTTGTTACGGCCCCCTTCACATCGGACCACCTTCATCCCACTTGACATTAAACTGTTTCCCCCCTTTTCGTCTTGCACCACATTAAACTGCATCCACCATCCAGCAGTAAGCTGTTGTGACCCCATCCAGTGGTAATCCGTTGTGACCCCATCAAGTGGTAAGCTATTTTCAACCCCATCTAGTGGTAAGACATTGTGACACCATCCAACACTAATTGATTGTTCCCCTATATAGTAGTAAGCTGTTGAAGTCCCCAATTGACGGTAATCCATCTTCTGATGAACAATGTGGACTTTGTTTCCCTGCCACGAGGATATATAGAAAGCATCCATGAGGTTCAAACCCATCACTCATTATTCATCCTAATCGCTCTATCAAGCCAATGTGTCTCAGGAAGGACATTCCCCAACCTGGAGGTTCCACTTCCTCCAGGTCCGATCCATGCATCCATTCTCATAGGTCACCTCCTTAGGTGTCCAATAGTCCCACCAAACTATGTGGACATTGATTCCCTACCAAGAGGATAAGTAGGAAGTCTCCTCATGGATCAAGACCAACATCACTGTAATCCTCACATCGATTCCATCTCATTCTATCTCCACTTCATTCAAATTTCTATCATCAATCATGATTCTTACCTAGGCCACCACATCCCAGTGGGATCATGTCATCCCCCTCCTAAGTGCTCCATGCATTACTTAGACCGCTTTCCATGCATAAGCCCCATCATGTATCTAGGTTTTTGTACTTTCTGTACACCCTGATTCATCACCCCTTAAAATTACGTGGGTTTTGATCCCTGCTATCTATATAGGGTACATAGGAAACCTCCACGAGGTTCAATCCTAGCCAAAGGTACACCTTGGTGTTCCCCCATTCTAGGGTGCACACTCCCCGGTCCACCCTTAGCGGTGTCCATATCATACATCAAGGTGTGACATATTCCCTTTATGTTACACACCTTCCTGGGTCTGCTCTTATTGAGTGTTTATGATCCATCCACCTAGTAAACACTCATGGACCTCCCTCCTAGGGATGTACCAATCTGATATGCCTCTATGACCGATTCTTATCACCCTCACTCTGTCCATGCAAGACATTAAACTTGTGGCCTACCTTGTGTTAAACATGACATGCCTGAGGAAAACCTAAGAAGACAAACCTTTGGTGTAACCGTCTATGCAAGATGTTAAACTTGGTACATACCCCTTGATAAACATGGGAAGATGAGGAAAACCTCTGATACATGCCTCTGGAATATGATACCTCGCGACTGATATGGGATTCCTTGGGTTATGCACCCTTGAAATTCCCTCTAATGAGGAAGAATACAGGTTCCCTAATGTCCATGAATCTAGAGATGCCCCGAAATGCCTGATGTTGCCATCTACTCCAACCGAATGTTGCTACCAGGTCAAGACTCTGTGGAATTTCTTAACGGAAGTAGTGTAATTAACCGGGGTCCATAAGGATATGTCATCGAGAATGAGATTCGTGAACCATGACTTAATCTTTCAGGGAGACCCGAACTAAGTAATGAGTTCTGAGCAGGAATCAACGGATGGAAGAACCAACATCCCATCATCCCATTTTGATCAAGGATCAGACATCCCTGAACAAGGAATGGAGGTTGCCCGCCTTTGGAAAGCGGGAATGCAGGGCCTCAACTACGCGCCCTCCAGGGATGGACATGCGTTCACCGGAGAAAGTGTTAGAAATAGTAATATTAACTAAAATTTTGAATCAAAACATACTCAAAAAACAAAGCATTTATTTCCCAAAAAGTAACTTTAACAAGAAATTGTTAATAAATTGGAAATAAATAGTCATTATTAAATCAAATATGTTATGGTATATATATATATATATAGTTTTCTAATGGATTTAAAATAATATTATATTTCTTATACATCTTTTTCAAATGAGTAAATTATAATTTTAGACGTATAATAAAGGATTTCTATATCAATTTTATTTTTCGGTGAGACACATGTCATATTACCCATGTGTTTATTTTATATGGTTTATATACTGAAAGGAATTTATTTTATGACTCTGGCTATTAAATTTATTTGTCTTTACTTATCAATTTTAGGATCTACTTTTCATGGGGTTTTTGTTTCACATGTTTCTAAAGTTATAAGGGATTTTTTGTTTCAAATTTATTTCTTAAGGATATAAGATATTTAATTCACCTATCTTTGGATATGAGCTATATATAATAACATTTCATATCATGAATATACTTATTTTAATGATATTAAAAGTTTAATTTAATTTTATAATTTAATTGGGATTATGATTCAAAATTACCAATGTCATAAGAGTTTTATATTAGAATCTCATCATTTATCATGATTTTTTATTATTATGATTAAAATGATAAAATATTATAATATATTCTTTAACAAACATAGGAATATTATTCTAATCTAGTTATGTCATGAGAATAAATTTTTTTCCCTTCATTTTCCTCTCTTTTTTACTAAATATTTCATAATAATGTTTTTAAGAAAAAGCTTATTTTTTTTACTCTTCGATCGAAAACACAATTTATTCTAAAACTGTTCCTCTAAAAAAATATTTCTAAAAATATTTTTACCACTCTTAAAATGAAATATTTAATATATTTCCATATTTTCTACTTTCAAAAAATTAAATGAATATTCATGTCGTTTTCCAAATAATTTAAGTTCATATTTTACCAAAAATGTGGAATGGATCATTGTATTAATTTGTATAGTGTGAATAGAACATGTCACTATCATGACCATTATTTTCGTTGGATATTACATTATAATACTTTAATGTTATTTTCAATAAATATTATTTTTTAAATTTTTTTATTTTTTTTTAAATTCAAAATTAAAATGATTTTTTCTATAATAAATGTTTTAAATGGATTTTAGAGTTTCCTAAATAAGTTTCCAAGGTTATTTTTAAAAAAAGGATGGAAATTTTTTCTATGAAAAAAATCCAAAATTAGAAAGTATATATTCCTCGATAAATGTTCTATGTGATCATTCAAAATCCTCATCCATATAAGATGACATCAATTGATATTACTTATGATTTACTAGAGAAAATATTGAATTATACAATCCTTATTATCTATATAGATGGTTAATTTTTGTATTAATGAAATGTTTATGAACCCCATTTTTTATGGGTTATGCTATGGTGAATTGATGAAATGTTAATGAAACATTTTTTCTTTACATAGGTAATGATTAGGAGATATGATAAATTTTTTATTATATTTTGGAACACATAATTGTAGATTTCATTAGGAGATGTGTGGTACCTATATATCCCTCAAATTCATTTTGTAAGTCCTTATATCTCATGAGTTAAAAATAAGAAACATGTCAATGGCCTTGATCCACTATCTGAAATAGGTGAGTTGTAAGAACCCGAGTTTTTAGAACGGGTCAAATCCTAACCCTGTTTGAAATTTTGACTTGTTTCTAGGGAAAACTTTTAAAAGTTTGGGAGGTCGTGCAAGTGCACACTATTGGTGCATGGTCCGAACAAACCACGCGCGCAAGCCGTGCGAAGTCCCAGGGTTAAACAGTAGCAACCGCACGGTTGGCGCACAGTTTGAAAAAACCTTGCGGACAAGCTGTGCGAAGTCTCTGGGTAAGGTAGTGGCAACCACACGGTTGGCTCAAGGTTTTTCAAACCTTATGGCCACTTAAATTTAGGGTTTCTAAGTTCCAGGCCACTCAGAATTTTCCCTTCTTCTCTCATTTCTTCCTCCCTCTAGTGGCCCGTGAGGGGAAAGATGTCCGGACCTTGATTATTCTCCCGATTCTTCGTCCGATGTTGTTTTGGAACACCGATTGATGTGTTCGAACCCCCTTGGTAAGGCCTCGATTCCTCTTGAGCTGTTTTGCTTGATTTCATTTCTAGAACGAGTTATAGGGTTTAAAGAGGTTTTGAATCTTTTATAGATCTACCGAATTTTAGACATAATTGGAGGTTGTTACTGGATGAGTAGCATCATACGAGTCTCAAGTAGGTGGTGCATAAATCTTTTTGTATTTTCGTGGTCATTTGGGTGACGTGGCCTACGACGCGTTTTTGAGTATTTTGAGTGGGACCCAGTTTTATCTGTTAATTCTTATTAAACTGCTTATGGACCTATGGGATGCCTTTGTGTATGCCATGTTACCAGTTTTTCTTGAGCAGGGCTGGGTGAGGGGATGTAGCTCATCATGGTATTTTGGTCGGGGGATGCCAAAATGGTTATATTTGAATAATATTGTTATAAACTATTGAGTTTAACTTCTTAAGACTAATATATATTATTAAAGGCATTCAAGACCTTAGTGCTAATATGGGACAACACCTTGCATAGTGAAAATCAACTGTTATGAATTTTTACCCTTTTTACATTTTCTGTTTAAATACGTTATATATGCAATTACTGAATTGAATATGTTGTACCCTTTTGGGTGGTGTGGGGCATGGACCGGATATTCTTGAGTGATGCTAATCATAGGTTGGGCTTGGCCCAGGTTACATTGGGTGGTTTTGACCATGGGATTGGGCATCATGGATGTTTTCTAGAGGCAATGCGACTGTCAGGTTGGGCTTGGCCCATGTTACTTGGATTGCGAGGCCATAAAATTTGAGCGGCATGGTCGCAGGGAAACGAGGTGTAAGATGTGTGGTGGCTTAGGTACTATTTTTGTGATTACCGGTCACCTAGAACTTTGATTAGTGTGCACACAGAGAAACTTTGTGATTAGGTGGTTTTGACCACTCGTATGGGTAGAGGCCCCCGTAGATGCGGTTTAGGTACTTTGGTTGGGGGTGCTTGTCGTAGAAAGCCATGTGGGAGGTGATGAGCCTTCAGAGGATAGCATTGATGATATCAGGTTGGGGGATGAGGCTCATCATTATTTGAGAGAAGATATCCTTGTCCCTTCAGATACATTATTTGAGGGCAGACATCGTTGTCCCTCCGGTTATTTATTGGAGGACAGGCATCACAATTCCTCCGGGTTACTTCCTGGGAAAGCCTTTGGGACATCTGTAATTGAGGCATGAGGTTCCAGGAAGCACGAGGTGCCTATTTAACATTCTTGTGCGTGCCTTTGGGATGTTGGTACTTGAGACACACGGTTTCATAGGGAACATGATGCCGGGTTACAAGACAGAGAATCCGGTGTTGGCCGAAGCAGGTGACTCTCCATGGTGGCCGTTGAGTACCAGTGGAGTTTGTGTTTATTTGTGCATCATACTATTTATTGTTTTCCTTATAAATCCTTGCATGCGTAAACACTTATATTGGGTACACACTGATGGGTGGTATCCTACTGAGAGTTGTCTCACACCCTGCATAGGCCCTTCAAGACGAGTGTAGACTTTATGGATTAGCGTGTAGGAGAGACGCCAGCCTCAGGATTTGGGCTGCGTTAGTTGTTGCATGGAGATGTTATGGACATTGAGATCTTACCTACCTGGAGTTACTCTGTTTTGTTTTTTTAACTTGTATCAACATGCTTATCTGTTGTATCTATAGTTGGTTAGCCATTGGCACCTTTTTAAATTTGTATGTGTATGACCTACTTTGGATGCATTTTTTGTTTCTTAGTAGTAGTTACATGTGATCAGAATGCTGTTGGGTTTATTTATAATATAGTTTGTTATATTTACTGCTTCTTCTGTTTATTGATATTTAATGTGATTCTGCTCTGCGGGTCTGGTTCGAGTCTGCTGAGTCTTTTATTCCTCTGTATCTTTATAGTTATACTTGGACTAGTACTGTTATTAATATCCTTCGAGAGGGTATATCCTCTCCACTATACCTATGATACCCTCGCTTCTAGTCAGCCGCCTTTCGAATTTGGGGAGGTTCACCTAAGGTATTATCACCCGACCCGTTTAGCACTGTTTGGGTGGCTGTTCGGGTCTGGTTCGTTACAAAGTGGTATCAAAGGATTTCTTGAACGGGATTTAGTAGCAGTGTTTTTCTGGATACTAATGACATTGAGACTTCTCTTTTTATTTCTGCTGGTTTTACTATTTGGGATATGGTACACTGGAGATAATTTGTTACTAGAACTGGGTTTCTAGCTTGTTCTTGGGTTCATGCAGCCCCAGGTACATGGGATGAACCAAGTTTCCATGGGTGGGAATTACTGTTATCTTTTTCTCAGATTATAGTCACCTTGGTGGCTCACTTGGTGTGGGATGTTATTGATTGTGATATGTGACCCTTTACCCAGTGAGGTAAGGAAAAAATTGGACCTTCTCCTAGTATGGAAAGTCTTTTTTTCTTGGATTTTTATAGAGACATATTTAGGGTATTTCAATTTCATAACTGCACGTATGCTTTTTGAAGTGATAATACCATGTGAATAAAATAAATTTACATGCTTTTATGATCTGAACAATGAATAGGTGAAATTCTTGATAGAATTTCTTATTGTTGAAATGTCTATTCCATGATTTATATACTTGTAGGATACCATGTGGCAGGATATTTGGGTCTGGCTCTTATGAGAGCAGGCAGGTACTATCGGCTGAGGTGATTTTGATCATCAGGATTGGGCGACTAGGTCATCGGTTTGAGGAAATGTTGGTTATTGGGATGGTCATGGCCCGAGGAACTTTTTATACTTGGATCTGTTTAGGGCGGGTAAGGAGGCCATGAGGTCGGGATGCCATGGGCATGGGTTGTGGTGAGGTGGAGTAAGGGTAGTAGTAATGCACTGCCTTTTACTGCTTTCTTTATCTGCGTAGAATATATATTGTTATATATATATATGGGGGTTGTCTAACCAGAACCCATTCCCATGGCATCCTGACATCATGGCCTCCTTACCTGCCCTGAACAGAGCCATGTATCAAAAGATCCTCGGGCCATTCCCATCCTGATAACCAACGTTGCCTCAACTCGATGACCTAGTCGCCCAATCTTGGTGATCAAAATCACCTCAGTTGATAGTACCTGCCTGCTCTCATTCTTTATCTGTGTAGAATATATATTGTTATATACAAATATATGGTTTTTCTAACCATTTATGGTACTCAGTGGGTTTCTTTTTGGGCGACTCATATGGAGCGTCAGACGGGAGATGGTACAATGCCACAGGTGCAGGAACAGGTTCAGGATCTGGTGTAGGCAGAGCAGGAGCCACAGGTACAGGCTCAGGGACAGGATCATGTTCAGGATCCAAGGCAGGCAGGACAGTAGCCGGGTTTCGCATCATTCGGGCCATGGCTCGACGAGCAGCTTCGAGCTAGCCTAGTGCGTGTCTTGCAGGGGATTGATAGAGGCACATAGGGTACATATCCATCAATGGAATACCTGTCGCGGGAGTTCCAGTTACAGCACCTGCCGCTTTTTCAGGGTGAGGGTGGTCCGAAAGAGGCTGGGGAATGGATAGAGATTATACATATGATCTTTGAGTAGCTCTAGATGCCTCCAGGGAGGAGGGTGAATCTAGCGACATACTTGCTGAGAGGACCAGTGAAGCGTTGGTGGGATGTGCAGGTTCAGTCTCGTAGGCATGAGGGACTGGCATGGAAGGACTTTGAGGATAGGTTCTTCGAGCACTTTTACCCAGAGACACTGAGGGAAGAGAATGCTCAGGAGTTCTTGGGTATTTAGCAGGGAGACATGTCCATCATGGATTATGCAACTACCTTCACAGAGTTGCCTTGAATTTCACCTTGTATGGTATGTGATGACCATACTATAGTGAGGCGCTTCAAGGCTGGATTATGAAACACCATTCGGTCCAGGTGAATATTTTGAGGCTGGATTCTTTCTCAGAGGCAGTGAACTAGGCTCCTATAGGGGAGGGAAACCAGAGGGATAGCCCCTAGGTTGGTCGGACGATAGTTTCATGTGACGGTTCAGATAGCAGGAAGTGAGGACGAGATGAGTTCCAGTAGGTCAGTCAGGCCAAGGACTCAGCTAGACCAGCTCGTGGTATTTCTTTAGTTATTTGATTTCAGTGTGGACATCCAGGACATGTTTAGACTCAGTGTGATAGGCCTCCAAAGGAGTTCCGGGCATGTGGAAAGGTTGGGCATCTGGAGAGGTTCTGCATGTATCCTTCTCAGATAGCTTGTAGACAAGGACCAGGACAGATGGTGGCATCTGGAGTTGGTTTGAGTTTGGTACCAGGAGAGGGTATCCGAGGTTTAGCTACACGAAGAGGACATGACAGATACAGCGGGACCCATTTGAGGGGTCAGTGGCCGGTTATTGGAGCAGCACCACCGGGAGGTCAGGCATTAGGCGTTCGTGCTTCCGGCCAGGTGCACGCTATGGAGCTGCTAGAGGTTGAGCAGGCTGGTGAGACAACAATGGTTAGATGTGCACCATGGGTGTGGCTATGATTCCCTTTTTCTCGTTTGGAATGACCTATAGAGGCTGGTACATTTTTAGTGCATGAGGTGAACATGATTTATGTGCACTGACTAGATGCCAGTCAGTGGGATTGTCTCTATATCATGTGCATGATATATTTTTATATATATGTATGAGATTTGTTTCCCAGCGCTGCCGCTTCCTCCCTCTCGTTGCCCTCTCACGGTGAGATATCTCTCTGGCCTCCCTCCTCTTCTCTCTCGTCCCCTTGCTCGGCGGCTTCCGGTGAGCCCCTTTCTCTCCCGGCTCTCGCTCTCCTTCGATTGGTCTGCTTATGGCCCTGTTCTTCGATTTCTCTATGGTGAAGGCGCTATGGTTTCTTCCCCGGCCACCTCAACCTCTCTCTGGCCTCACGTTTCACCGCTCCTCTCCAGGTCGGATATGGAGAGACTGATACTCAGGGGTTTTGGGATTAATAGTTTTGGTGTTCATGGGTCTTCTAGGCATCTTCTTTCCTTTTCTTTTAGGGTTTCACCCCCCGGTTTCCCCTATATTTCATCCACATTTTCATTTCTTCTTTGATGGAAGTTTCTTCTTTGATATGATGTTTTCTTTTTTTGTGGTTTCTATGTTCGGTGGCGAGGCTTTTTCTAATAGCGGATGTCTACGATGGGGTGTGTCTTTTGGCGATGACAGTTTCCGGTGAGTCTCGTCGGCGTTATGACCAGTCTCTGTCTGTTCATTTATCTTCTATTGCTCTAGATCTCCACCTCTCTCTCTGAGTTAGACCAGCATGGTGTTCTTCACGGTGCCTTGGGTCATGAGTTCGAGAGGTTACCGGGGTCATGGTGGTTTCGTCGGCGTTCGTTCTCCGGTGGATGGTCTTCTCGGGTGCTCCTGGTGATGATCGGTCGGTGATGTTGAAGGCAGTGTCAATCCAGCGACATGATGATGCGGCATTGGAAGAAGACTTCTGTGATGTTCTGGTGTTACTGGAATGGTGCAATGCTTCCATCGACGATGGTGTCAACATCGACTGTAGGGTGATGATGATGGCCCAGCCAACATGCGGCCTCGTTGGGTAGGGCTTGAGGTGTGCTACTCTCTCTAAATTTCGAATTTTGAATGGATTTTTGGATATTTTGAATTTTTAATGTGTATTTTGGGATATTTCGAATTCTTAATGTGGAAATTTGTAATGGTTCCCACTTATCCATAAAGTGGTTATTTTGAAATGAAAAAAAAAAGAATTTCGGCAGATGTGTTGCATCAGGGGCATCGAGGATACGGGTTACTTGAGGTTCCATGGGAATTGGGGAATCGAGGATGCGAGTTACTTGAGGTGACATGGGCATCAGGGCATCGAGGATGCGGGTTATTTGAGGTGCTAGGAACCGGCTTTGTTTTGAGCATCCATGGGGTGTAGGACCTCATGGAGGCTGACAACGATGTGGTGCGGGATGCCTTTGGGTGTTCGAAATGACACGGGGGTTCCAATGAGGTGCAGGGGTAATGATACGTCACGAGAGGAATGTGAGTTTGGAAACAGGTTATTAAACCTTTACTTGTTCTATGTTTTGTCGGGTTGAGACCGAGTTAGGCAATTCCTAAGGTGGGGAGCCCCTTGAGGAATTTATCCAGAACATTTGAGTCTAGGGTATCCTGGGTTACTTTTAGCGGGGTGGTGTGTTTGGTTCCATCTCCGGGTTTTGTTTGATAGCCAGGGATCGGGTTATGTTAAGGTGGAGAGTTTGTAAGACCTCGGGTTTTTAAAAAGGGTCAAATCCTGACCCTATTTGAAATTTTGACTTGTTTCTGGGGAAAACATTTAAAAGTTAGGGAGGTCGTGAAGGTGTGCACGGTTGGCGTGCAGTATGAACAGACCATGCGGGTTAGTCGTGCGAAGTCCCTGGGTTAGACAGTAGAAACTGCACGGTTGGCGGACGGTCTGAACAAACCATGCAGACAAGTCGTGCGAATTATATAGGTGAGGCAGTGGCAACTGCATGGTTGGTGCACGGTTTTCCAAACCGTGCGGGGTAACTATGCTGCCATTTAAAGATAGGGTTTTTAAGTTCTGGGCCACTTGGGATTTCATATTCTTCTCTCTATTCTTCCTCACTCTTGTGGCTCATGCGGGGAAAGCGGGTCGGACAATGATTCCACTCCTGATTCTTCGTCTGATGTCGATTTTGAAAACTGATTGATGCATTGGAACCCCCTCGGTACGGCCTCGATTCCTCTTGACCGTTTTGTTTGATTTCTATTCTAGAACGAGTTATAGGGGTTTGAGAATTCTTGACTCTTTTTTAGATCTACCATGTTTTACACCTAATTGGAGGCTGTTAACGGGGGAGTAGCATCATACAAGTCTATGGTAGGTGTTGTATTCCTCTTTTTGTGTTTTCGTGGTCATTTGGGTGACGCGGCCTACAACTCATTTTTGGGTATTTTGAGCTGGACCTTCTTTTATCAGTAATTGCTTATTACATTGTTTATGGACATATAGGATGCATTTGTGTATGCCATGTTACCAGTTTTTCTTGAGCGGGGTCAGGCGAGGGGTCGTAGCTCATCGGGGCATTTTGGACGGGGGATGCCAAAAGAGTAATATTTGAATTATATAGTTATAAGCTGTTGAGTGTAACTTCTTAAGAATGATATAAATTGTTAGAGGCATTCAAGACCTTAGTGCTGGTATGAGACCGCACCTTTCATAGTTCAAATCAACTACTTGGAATGTTTTTCCTATCTAAATTTTCTATACAAGTACGTTATATATGAAATTTCTGAATTTCATATGTTGTTACCTTTTGGGTGGTGTTGGGCATGGCATGGATATTCTTGAGTGATGCTGATCACAGGTTTGGATTTTCCTTGGTTACTTTGGGTGGTTTTGACAATGGGATTGGGCATCATGGACATCGGATTGAGGCAGTACGACTGTCAAGTTGGGTTCGGCCCGGGTTACGTGGATGGCAAGGCCATCAGATTTGAGCCGCATGGTCATGGGGACATGAGGTGTTAGATGTGTGGTGGATTAGGTACTATTTTTGTGATTACCTCTCACCGAGAACATTGAGTAGTGTAAGCATAGAGATACTTTGTGATGAGGTGTCTTTGACCACTCATGTGGGTAGAGGCCCTCGTAGATGTGGTTTAGGTACTTTGGTTACAGGTGCTTGTAGTAGAAAGCCACATGGGAGGTGAGGAGCGTTCAGAGGATAGCATTGAGGCTTTCGAGTTGGGGGTTGAGTCTCGCCGTTATTTGAGGGTAGATATCGATGTCCCTCCAGATACATTATTTGAGGGTAGAAATCATTATCCCTCCGGTTATTTATTTGAGGACATGCATCACTTTTTCTCCGGGTGACTTCTTGGGTGTGCCTTCGGAACGTCGGTACATGATTTACGAGGTGTCAGGAGGCATAAGGTGCTGGGTTACTATTCTTGAGCATGCCTTCGGGATGTCGTTACATGAGACACATGTTGTGAGGGGGCACATGGTGCCGGGTAACATGACATAGAATCTGGCGTTGGCTAAAGCAGGTGACACTCCATGGTTGCCACTAAGCACCAGTGGAGTTTGTGTTTATTTGTGCATCGTAATGTTTACTATTTTCCTTAGAAATGAATTCTTGCATAAACACTTATATTAGGTACACACTGTTGGGTGGTATCCTACTGAGAGTTGTCTCACACCCTACATGGGCCCTTCAGAACACGTGTAGACTTTATGGATTTTGTTGCAGGAAAGATTCCAGCCTTAGAAGCTGGGCTGGGTTAGTTGTTTTATGGAGATGGTTTGGACCATGAGGTCTTACCAACCTAGAGTTACTTTGGTTTTTTTCTTTACTTTTATCAGCATGCTTACATATTGTAGCTACTGTTGGTAATTCATTAGAGCCTTTTTATATTCGTATGTTTATGACCTAATTTGGATGCATGTTTTGTTTCTCAATAGTAGTTACATGTGATCGGCATGCTGTTGGGTTTATTTCTACTATTGTTTATTATATTATTGCTTCCTCTGTTTATTGAGATTAAATGTGCTTCCGATCTGTGGGTCTGGTTCAAGTCTGCTGAGTCTTTTATTCTGCTGCATATTTATTATTATACATAGACCAGTACTATTATTATTATCCTTCGAGAGGGTATATCCTCCCCACTATACCAATCAGATCCTCGCTGCTAGTTAACAGCCTTTGGTGTTCGGGGAGTTGCACCTAATGTAGTAGCACCTGACCCGTTTAGCACTATTCGGGTGGCTTTTCGAGTCCGGGTCATTACATGAGTCATAGTCAACTATGAAAAAGTAGTGTGTCCTAATCCACAATGGGAAATATGTGATAAGTATTTATCCATTTTTTATGGCATTGGATGTAAACCTAGACATATGAAATAGTTTCCAATATTTATAATGCGGAAGCAATTTTAAGAAATGAGATTATGGTTAATAATTTATTTATGAAGATTTGTCAACCTTATGGTTAATGTTTTCTTAATCGATAAATTTCTATTCTATAACTCATGTTTATGATATATGATATTTAGGTTATAAACTTCTTATGTTATTTCCATTATCACTTACCCTTTTTATTATCTTATTATTTCATATGATCACTGATATATCCTATTTTTACCCTTATTGAGTATCTATGATCAACATTTATTATGTTTTCCTTCCCCATATCTGAATAAATATTTGGTTATGGTATGGATAAGAGGAGTAATATTTGATAATATCCTTAATGATACGTTGAATATCTTTCAAAAAACAATAATATTATGTTTCTAGTCTAAAAAACAAACTAAAATATTATAGACCTAGGGTTTGTGTTTATGAAATGAATTTAAAATTAATATAATGATATTTTATGTTAATATATTATATAATGGGTCTATATATCTAAAACGCCATTCTAATTAAATCATGTGCATAAAAAACATGTTTCTCAGGGGCGGAAGTTTGAGATAAAACACTTACAAAGTATATATCGTTGAGGTGATGGTTAATCATTGGGGTGATTATGTGTAAAAAAATTAACTCCACACAAATAAAAGTTTAAATACAACCTAAATAAATAAAAATTTATTTAACACATAATTCTTTCATAATATAATAATTAAAGTAGACTCAAAACACAATGAATGAAATTTGAGTTATGAAACCCCTTAAATCATGTTTCCCTTCTGTTAATCACTCTTTATTCTTCTACATTTTGGTTTAAAATTTTTTCTTATCTTATTACATAATTATATTTTTATTTATAACATCATATATTATCCTTTAATAACATATTATTACAAATTTATAATAGACTTTAATTATCACTATTTTTTCGGATGTTAATCCCTATGTTTTATTTTTCATATTTCATCATGAATGTTATGAATATTGAACATAGTTTATTTTTAAATAATATTAAAAATTATATTATTTTTATAAATATAATTTTTTCATTAGATAAAATTTATAATTATTATTTAATTTAGAATATGGTGAAGATATCACATCGCTTCATGAACATGATAGGCCATACGTAGGCACGAGCGACTTTATCATTTCCGTAACTGGTGAAAGGGTAATTAATTTGATTATATATTAATAATCCATAATAAATTTAATTTCATATATATTCAATAATTTCATTAAATTTTTCCTTCTTTACCTTTCATATAATGTGTTAGTGAAAAAATGAATCACAACACTTCGCGAGAAGGAAGTCCGCCATAAATAGGAGCGACATTATTGTATTTCCTGAAGATTGGAAAATAAGAAGTTATAGATGATATTAAAATTAAAAATGTATAATTACATCATAAATATAATTTATATTAATTATATATATCATTATATCAATACATGATAAGCGGGGACGGAAAAATAATTATGTCTGTTCGCGAGGTGGTAGATCGTCGTATACATGATCAACATTTTTCCCATTTGATGGTGAATGAGATTGTTTTAGTTTGTTAAAATAACATAAAAATATATAATTATATATAATATAGTGGAATCATTATATCAACTTGTTTTAATATGATTTTATAGAGATAGAGGAAGAAAAAAAATAGAACACCCAATTAAGGATATTACCACTTCTTCCGACAACTTCTTTTGGTGTGGATGAAAATCCTTGCTGGGTAAGATTATTTACAAAAAAAGGATTCTAAAATTATGGGATGGAATTATCTAGGTTATTTTTAAATTTCTTTTCTTAAAAAAGTTTATTAATGTTTGTAAATCGATGTGATGGTGGATTTTTTTAAGTAGGGGAGAGGGCACAATTGAAATTTTATAAGAGAAATAATTCAACCGACATTTTTTCAATAAAAAAGAAAAAAATAGATATTATTGTAATATTAAAAGTTATAATGTCCAGGTATTACCGTAAATATGAATTATACACGTTTTGGGTCATTTTTAGTCGTTTCCCTTTTATTTTAACACCCCAATCAACATATTTTTACATTAACCACAGTAAATAACTTTTAATATTTTCACTATTAATTTGGTTAAAAATATAAAATGACCTTATTTGATAATATAAATTATTATAATTTTAATTATGTAATCCCTTTTTCCAAATTCAACTCACCTAAGTGGTATAACATAGTTTAAAATTAAAACCACAGACAGGTTGAGAAAATGGTTTTCCCGAGAACTGTATTTTTTAGAAAATATGATCTCATATTAACTATATGAAAATTATTAATAATTAGATGAATTTAAATTTATATTTGAAGATATATCATCAATAAATTTTATTTAAATCATTCCCCATTACGGTTTATTTTAATCATTTAAAATTGATAATCATTATAAACATTAAAATAGTTTTCAAAAAAAAGTTTTTTTTAAAGCATAAAAATGTAATTACACTAATATATATTATAAATATGATTTAAATTTGATTAATTGGATTTAATTTGACTATATAATAATTATTTTAGTTTTAATTAAAATTAAAATAATAATAGAACATGATTTATTAAAATAAATGATAATTTTATAAAAATCATTATCTTTCACTATTCACTTAAAAATTAACATATTTTTAGAATGTACATAAAATATCCATATGTTAATATCAATATGATGATTTCAAAAATGAATCAAAAATTTTAAAATATATTTCCTAACATTTTTAATGACTATTTTCAAATTATGTGTGGAAATTATGACTAAACCTCCTTTTATAAAGATATAGATTTCAGAATGCATTTCTTTTTCACTAAAATGGTTCTTATATTATTTATAATAAATATATCACCATTGAATTTATTTTATAAGTTTTTAAAATATATAAATTTCATTATTTATTTTTTAATATCCATACCCTCTAACTTTACAACTAAGTTATAATGGGCATGTTTAAATAAAAATATTTTAATTGAGTGTCGTGTTTCGTTTATATATGGTGTTGTGTTCAGCCCAAGATATTGAATAGATAATCTTTATTTAAAGTTAAATATATCATAAAGTATCTATTCATAACATTCTCTTATAATATTCAGGTTATTTATCATATATATTATCAAACATGATGTTCCTCTTTTAAAATATTTTGGTGTTTGAAAATTAAAATATTTAATTCAAGACAGTGAAAATAAATTTATATAAATTGAAAATCCCATAAAGTATTGGGGGCTATTATAAAAAATATATAAGTAGGTAGATATGGTAAGAATCATATAGAAAATTATGACTATAAAAAATCCTCCTTATTTAGTGAATTTATCATTATATATACAAATTAATTATTGATAATCATATACTTCAACTACAATATCCCTTTATTAACCTTCTTCTTAATCAAAGTTAATTTTTATAAATATAATTTTTTCTTGAATGATGGAAATGATTTTTTCCTCCTATTATTAGAACTTAAGATATCAAAAATTATTAAAATAGAGATATTTCACCTAAACTACTACTTTCCTAAACTCTTCCTTCACCCAACATAATTGAGAACATGCTCGAGTTGACCAAAAATATTCACCCTCCAAAGTATTAACATAAATGCAGTATTTATTCTTACTTATATCTAAAAACAAATAACTTCCTAGATATAAATCACCTTTTAAATACTCTGGACCTAGTAGCCTAGTTCGAGTTGTTTCCTTATTACAATTTTATAAAACATAGTTTATCGCATCCTAAAGGACGGAATATTTTGTTTTTATTAATAAAATAAATACATATTTGAGTCTTGAATTTCATTTGAATACAAAAAAATTGATATATAATTTTATTTGAAATTTCATTACTCGCCCTGAAAAATCCTTGCATATCATTCGTAGTACACTTTTTTGGATTCCTAAAAAATGAAAAAAATAAGGGTGATATTAGATTCTCAGTAAAAGTTATTTAAAGAGGGAGAAAACATGAATTAATAGTCATAATAACATGTACATGTAAATAACTAAATACAAAATCCATTTAAATAATTTGACTATCATTATAAGATAATTAATATTTAATAAGGCATGGTAAACAAATTAAAACACATTCCCTTTAATCAATAAATTTACTATCAAATTTATATAACGGATAATCAATATGGAATGTTTTAAATATAAAAATATATTATATTTAATCAATAAACTCACTATTATAATTAGATAAGGAATGATAAATATGGAAAAGTAAATAAATGAAATATCATTCCATTTATTCAATAAACTATAATTAAATGTATCCAAATATAATATCATTTTTAAAATATCATGGATAACAATAACAAAATTATTAATAAATTAAATGATTAATTATTGGATGTCATGATCTCAAGAATCGTGATACCTCTAATTTCATTAACTTTCACAAGACTGTTTAAAATTGATGGGTTGGTATAAACTAGAAAACCATTTTACAAAGGCTAGTTAACTGATTCATCTCATGGGACAACCAATGCATCTTGGGGATATATATAACCAAGAACAAATCATATTTTATGTGAAAATCATTCCTCATATATCAAATAATCGATTTAATTCATGAATAATTTTCCTCATCAGTAAGCATGTGTATTGAGAAATGATTACGTATTTATCCATATCGTATAATATGATCAAATAATTTTAATAGTATAACCTTTTATATATAAATGATTTATGATTTATGAAATAAATATATCCATAATAAATACTATTCATAATTTGGGAAAATTTAATGTTCAGTGAACTTAGAAAAGTGAATATTTCAAGTGGAAGTTATTGACTGCAAAAATTTATCAATAAATTGAATTTCAATACATTTTATGGTCAAAATTATCATAAACCAACCATGGAAATAATAATAATTGTATCAATACAAAATAGCTCAGGTGAATTATATGTAAAATAAAGGTTTTGTTCAAACATATCAATAAAAGTCTCATAATATATCATTAAAAACATTATTAAGGAAAATATCCTTTTTAATCAGAATATTTTTAAAAAAAAACAATAAAAAAATATTTTAAAAATAAAATTATTTGAAAACATACTTTCAAACATATAAATTAGTATTTAAAAAATTATTGGTCATTGTGGTAGTAATATTAATACATTTCATAGACATTAAATGAACGATTCCTTTCACGTATTCAGTAAAACCCAAATAAGCCTTGTTTCAAAAATGGAATGAATATTATTTTAAAAAAATTATAAATTCAAACAACGGTTAAAATTTATTCAAATACTAATATCGATAATTTTGAAAATATTTTTAAAAAAAGTAAACAAAAAATTTTGGATGAAAATGGACTTTCGATCGAAGATAGAAATAATGTGGTATTTAATTTAAAATAATTCAATAATTTTAATTACCAAAGAATGAGAAACAGTACCATTACTTTAAAACATAATTAATAACAAGAAGATAATAAAATTAAACATATTTTTATCAAAGGGTAAAATAATTTCCTTTAATGTTTATTAATGATAAAACAATCCCAATTAAAATTAGATTGTGAAATAAACACATAAAAAGATCCAAAAGATGATGTGAGAAATGACCAATGAATCGACTATGTATATAAAATGTAAATATAGATTAATTATTTTTATATACAACATAAAATATTCAAAATTCCTTACACACATAATCTTATAATATCAAAGACAATGAATAAGTAATATAACCTAAAGAAAAGTAATTTAGTTGCGAAATACTTTACCACATGGTTACATTACGTAAAATCTACTAAAATTATTAATATTTAAAATTAAAATACCATGAATTATTAAGTATTTATGATGTTAAAAGTTAAATGGGTGTTATATACACCATTTAAAATAATATTTGTGCTTAACATTACAATAAAACTCAATAAAGGAAAATTGAGATGAAGTCCCTTACCTTACACTTTGTTTTAGATAAACATGATTTAAACAATTTAATAACAGTTTTAGTCATGTTATTAATTTATAACAGAACCATATTCATATTTATATTATCTTATATGATCCTATTGTAAAATTTCACTACCTAGTTTTTAATAATATTTCATTATATTCATTGTTTGGGGTGTTAATTTTCTTATTTTATCATTTGTGTTTTATCATGAAAGTTCTGGTTATTGTACATAGGATATTAATCCCTACTATATAGAATCATATTTATGTCATAAATATAATTTTCTTTATTATATACAATTTATCATCATTATTTTAATTTGAACATTGAGAATGGATCAAATCGCTTCGGCGAGACGGTGGGTCGTACATACTCACAAGAGAAGATATCATTCTCATAACGAGTGATATTTTAAAGAAATGTATTGTATATAAATTTTCATAATCAAAATAATGTCATTTATATATGATATATTCATTATATTTATCCTCATTACCATCAAAGTAAGGTGTGTGAAAAAACAATCACATCACTTCACAAAGTGGTAGTCTGTTGTACACATGATTGAGGTTATCATATTTTTAAACTTCATGGAAATTATAAAGGTATATGTGATATTATAATTAATAAATTTTATTAATTTCATAAATATTATATATATTCATTAAACCCATCATTATATATATCTCTCTTATTTTTTATGGAATACAAATTACATCGATTTGTGAGGTGGTAGTCCCAAATTAACATGATCACTGTTATGTTTATATTTTGATGAAGGATGAGATTGATAAATATTATGAAATAAAAATAATAAAAAAATATTTAGTTTTTAGATGATTTTGTTATTATATTTTAATTTTTAATAAATAATTGATACAGTGAAAAAAATGAATGAAAACAAAAGAGATTTGTTAAGAAAATAACATTCACCTACAGAAACCTCCTTTGGATCTCTTCTTAAGGAACCTAGGGTTGCTAGTTTGGGAAAACAATTATATCTATAATGTGTCTAATTATTTTAGGGAAATATTTTAAATAAATATGTTCAAAAAAATGGATTTATAGGTGTCAATAAGAGAAAGGATGGAGTGTTCTTTTACAAGTGGGTGGTAGTAAACACATGGAAATTTTGGAAGGAATATAGTGTACCAGATGTTTTCACATTCAAAAAGGAAAACAAATGGTTCATTAATAAATATTAAATGTGATAAGGTCTAAATATTTCCATAAATTGTGTTTTTTAAAATATTCCTTTAATTTGTAATAGTTCCTTATTAGTTTAACACTCTGATAAACATATTTTAACTTTAACCACGTTATATAATTTTTACTAATTTTATTGTTCATAATGGTAAAAAATTAATTTTAACTTGTTATATAAAATAAAATACTATAATTAAAAATATAAAATCAAATTTTTATACATTAAATCCATTTATTCAGTTGAATTTATCTCAAAATTAAACTAATAGATGTTTCAAAAAAACATCAAAATGTTTTTATATCATAGTTCAATATGAACTTGATTAAATTTTCCTAAATTAGTTAAATTTTTATATTATTAAACCAATTACATGTTAAAAACAATTTAGAATATATTTAAAATTTGAAAATAATTTAAACTAAGAAGCATTTTTCTTTAAAAATTGGTATTTTCACTACTCCTCATAAAAAACTTTTATGAAATTCTCAAAAAAATCACCCAAGGGAAATTTTAAATTTTGATTTAAAAAATTAAGTATATTGGGTGAAAAATATTTTATAAAAATAATAATAATTACTTTTAAATTATGTTCCCAATGTGAAACTAAACCACCTTATCGAAAACTCCCTTTTTCAGAAAACATTTTATTTCAAATGATTTTTTTTATTTTAAAGCAGTATAAAACCAGTAAATTTGACTATTAATGTGTATATGATGTCATTTTTATAATTTAGTTTTTACTATTCATATATTTCAAAATAATTTCTAGGTTATACTGTTCATGTTTTAAATAATAATACTTTAAAATACTGTTTTCTAAGATAGATGTTATGTGAATCACAAGCTACCAAAGAGATTGAATTTGTTAAAAAAATAAATATATAATAATGTGTCGAGGTGTTATATTCTTGTATAATCTTGGTTTATCATTTCATATTCACTAATGAACCTAATTTAATTCATTTAAAATATTAGGGTGTTACATTCAATCCCATAATATAAATTTCTTCAATGAAATTTAATCTTGACCTTCAAAATCAAGGGCTTGTATTTTGAAAATAGCTTCACTGTAAACCCATGTCATAAAAATTATTAATAAAACATCTTCTTAATGATAGATAAATGAAACTAAAAAAGATCTTCTTGAATAACACATACCAGGTTTCAAAATATTATAAAATTGGTGGAAATTGAAGATATAGACATTTAATAAAAGTGAAATTAATTATAGAGAGTTACAGAGAACATTGATCACAAGAAATTTAATCCTCCATAGAATTTTAAGGACCCAAAACCATAAATGTGGGAAGATTTAAAATACCCTTTGATTCTTTGGAAATGAAGGTAATAGGATAACACTATAGTTTTAAGATCCTTCTTCCTAAAGTTGAGTAATGCCTTAACCATATTTACTCTGAACATAAGTAAATATACATGATATCTTTCTATTTCATAATCACATTTTCTTCTTTTAGTTGTTCTTTGAAAAAATTCTACTTCATATCTTACTCTATGAAATGAATATCGAAAAATAAAGCTCCTAATCATAAAACACTAAAACTAACATTTAATGAATCATAAAATACATAAAATATTGACAAGTCCTTTTTTCAGTCATTAAATATTTTATAAAAGAGTTATTTTTAGCACAAGTTGTCTAATATAATACATTAATATTATGAACTCAAAAATAACACCACTAATTAAAAATTAATATTTATCCATCAAATATTTTAAGTAAAAATAATTTTATATTAATCATACCATCACGTAGGCCAGTGGTAGGTGATAAACCCATATTTTCCTTTAGTTGTGGGTTTAAGACCCACATCCTTCACTGAATGAAACAGGTTTTCTCCCAGTATGTGGGTTGTCCTTTTACTAAAACTATATTTACATAATTACAATAATGTTCTAAAATTTTAGAACACTATAATTACCTAAACATAAAAGATAATATAAACCCTAAATGTTACAAATTACTTCAGATTTATTCCCAGAAAATGTGACATCATTCTTCCTTAAATAATGGTTTCACTAAAACATATACTAAACCAATAAGTTTTATTCCCATAAATGTTTTCCAAAAATATCATAAATTATTTTATATTCTAACCAAAAAATTAAAAAGGTGTGCTTAATAATTTTAACTTATAATCAACCATAAACCCATAAAACCATCATTGTATTCAAAACTCTTATTGTAATGAATACATATATTGTTCTAAAATTGAGAACAATCCTTTTAAATTTCATGATTTTTATAACCAAGAAAACATTTTTAAAAATACTTCTATAATATAATTATTGAATCCAAATACATAAATAATTCAACCATTTTGTTTCAATATAGGTCATTACTAGGTTAAGGAGTTAAAATTTAGAAGAGTTTTTTGAATTAGATAATTCTCAAGTTCCCCATACTTAAGATAGTGAACTATAAATAGATCCCTATGATGAAATGTATAACTATCTATCGTACTCTTAATTTTTAAAATGTAATTATTTAGTTTATGCCTTAGTTTTACACACATAAAACATTTTCTCGTTATATTGTGAGACTATATATGGTGTCTCTTCCAACATTTATAACTTGAAATAAATTGAGCCTTATTTCTTATATAGTCTCCACTACTCGAGTTCTTAGTGAACTCCATCATTATATTAATTGGTGAGTTTGATATTTGGTCATGTTATATATTTTTAATCATATTTCTGGATAAATAATTAGGAATAATAAGAATATATATCACTATATTCATAAATCCATTTGGTTTCATATAGACACCAAATTTTCCATCATATTAAATGTTAGCATGATTCCTTATGGTTCTTGACATTGGATAAAACCAAAAATCCTAATGTGAGCAATAATAATTATAGTAGAGAAACAAAATAATCATTTATAGTATGTCTAAATCATGAAAATTTATTTTAAATATATCACCTCTTAGGTTTAATGTGGGTCATTTATTTTGAACATCTATTTAAATACATAATATTAGTCTTTGAAGAAAATGTTAATTGTCCAAATCATATCCCCCAAGAGTGTAAAACTATTTTCACATTAAGGCTCATCATCATGTACCAAATAATTCTTTGGTCAAGTACGATATTCAATTTTTTGAGTTAATACCACTATGTATGTTTTTTCAATAAATAAATCCACTTTTAGTATCTAGAGAGGGAATTATTACTAGGAAAAACACAAAATATCTACCTTACCAAAACTTTTGGAATTTAATCTATACTTTTTATCAAATTCAATTTTTGAATTTGGTTCCGAAATCTATATTTTGTTAAATATAATTCCCATGGATTCTATTAAATATACCCTGATACCAACTATAAATACAATGAACTCGGTATCCTAGAGTTGGTGGTTACTTTATTACATTGACATAAGTTATAGGGAATTGTATATTGAAGGAATGAATATTTTAGAATACATGGTAAACAATATAAATACATGATTCTTTTATTATATTTTAATACACAAGATTCAATATAATTTTATTCCAATAATATCATTATTCCCTATATAATATCATTTTATATCATTCATAGTACATGTTATTGATATATGGGAAATTAAACTACACAATGGTGAGCTTATACACACAGTAAGAGTTTTGTAATGTGGAAAAAATTAGGAATCAATAATAATAATCAGTATGGAAAGGTAAATAATTCAATACACATTTACATTTAAATAATTTTAATATCATGATTAAATAAATAATAATAAATATGGAATTCTAAACAATAAAAAAAATAAAATTTAATCAATAACATTATTATCATAATTAGGTAGGGAATAATCAATATGGAAAGTAAAATAATAGAAAACACATTCTATTTAATAAATAAATTGACTAAAATAATTACATAAGGAATAATCAATATAAAAAGGTAAAAAAACATAAAAACTCATTCAATTTAATCTATAAAATAAGAATGAAAAGCATTAAGAGATAATATCTTGGATGGAAGGTAGTATGGTCACAATCTTCTTAACCTCCTAGGACACCCTTGATAACTCGTGTAATAAATTTAATACCACAGGATATCTTCCCATCAAGTGTGTAAATATTTTGAGATTAAATTCTCTTAGGCTCTATTATTTTATTCTCTTGTGTGTGTATTTGGTAATTTCCCCTTATCATTAAAATTTTTATATTTTGATGGATAATGAAAGAAATTAAAAATTATTTAATGCTAAGATCTCAAACATAATGATACATCTACTATCCATACCTTTCATAAGAAAGCTTAATACTGATTTATATATATACAAGAGAAAATCACTTAACAAAGGTTTGTGATCATATTCATCTCATTAGACATCTGAGGTATCAGGGGGTTATCTATAACCAGACCCCAATTGTATCATCATGTCCAAATAATTATTTATATATATCAAATAATCAATTTAATTTATGAATAATATTACTTATCATCAAATATATATATTGAGTATTGAATAAGGATTTATCAATATTTACCTAGATAATTAAATTACTTTCACTATATAAAACATTATATAAAAATGATATATGGTATAAGAAATAAATATTTCCATATTAAATAATATGGATATTTAGGGGATGTTTAATGTAAAATGATCCTAAGAAATTTTATATTTCAAGGGAAATTTAATGAACAGAAAACTAAATCAAGAAATTGAATGTCAATACTTTATCTAGGAAAAATGATCTTAAACTATAACACCGTGAGATTTTAAATAGAAACACTTTGTTCGATAGAGTATAAGATATGCAACAATGAGCATAAATGAACTATGTTATAATATAAAATATTATTATTTAAAAAACAATTATAACTTGGCCATTGAATCGAAGGATATGAATCAGAAATAATATATTATGAAATATATTATTTCTTAATAAATTAATACTTAATCTGTAGTAAAGACACTTTATTCTTCAAAAATATGTTCGTTTTGAAAAACAAATGTTATTTCTTTCTATGAGAAGAAAAATATAAATAATTTTGACACTTTTAAAAAATTAATTTAAAAAATAAAAATAAATTTTTAATACATAATTTCAAAATTATATTAGTATTAATGTTTAAGAATTTTCTAAAAGGTGCTTAATTTTATTGAATGGTGAAAACACTAATTTACACTGAAAATTTTATTTTCTTTTAAATAATTAATAATGTAAAATTCAATTATTTATTAATTATAAAATTTTATTAGTTATTTATGTTTATAAATAATATAATTTATGTATTTTAAATTAATTTTATACCTAAATTTAGTGTTAAACATATTATACATTAAAAGGGTAATATGTCAGAAAAATTATATTTTGTAGCATTTTGTATATTAAAATTTAAATTAAATTATTTAATGATACGTTTTGAATTTGGAAAATTGGATATCATATTTTGAATCCAAATTTATAATTTTTTTATATAGACACATTTTATTTTTTGTTAATATGAATAGAAACATTAATAGTTTTTATTTTTGTGGTTAACTATAAGTCGGTTAATTACGTGTAAAAATAAAATTATGAGGGTTATAAATTGACCCTAAAACTTATATAAATTATTTTCAAAGAGAATTTTTCAACCAAAATCATCCATGTGTCTAATTTAGGACCTTTTTGGGTCACATAATTTAAATTTAGTCCCTTATAGTGTTTTATTTAAATGAAATCCAGATTGGTCATGCACTTATTTTTAATGAGTATAACATTTTTAATATCTAGTTTTCAAAGAGTTATTTTTTACCATAAATAGGTTTTAGAAATCTAAATTATTTATATTATTCTTGTAAATTCGTTTTTATCTTTTTGGAAAGAAAAAAATACCTTAAATGCTTACAAAAAGATGATATAGTAATTATTAAATTAATGAAAAAAATAAAATAAATGATATAAAAAATAATAAAATAAATTTAATTTGATATAATTATGATAATCCCTGAATTATCAAGAGTATTATTTAATTTAGAGGATATAATGAAATAATATTTTCTAATTCTACAATTTTTATGTTTTTAAAGTCATAGCAATTAATAGTATTAAATTTGACAAAAATTATATTTCATTAATATAATATTTTGTTAAATTATTTAAAAATCATTATGTTATTTAATTATTCCAAAAGAGAAAATATATGGTATAAAATATCATCTCCTATAAATTTATTGTCCATTTAGAGTCATTTTTCTCTAAAATTGTCTTATTATATTTTAATATTTCAAGGTATTTAAAAAGTACATCTCAACTAAGTTATTAAAGGGAACCCCTTACATCACTTCATTTCAAAACATCTTGAATTCTATGTAGACAAATACTCTAAAACATTCACTTATACTAATCCCTAGATATATTATATAGTTACAGGTATCAAAAAAAACCAGTTCCATGTTCTTTTATAGAGCCTTAAAGGAGGTTATATTCATGTGGTAACTTTCTTAAAACACCACTCTTAATTATTTTTATTCTTCTACCTTCTCTATGAATAATTAATTCATAAGAGAATAATACCACCAGTATCATGTATTTACTATAATGTTATAGTTATAATGTAATATTTTCTATCTATACCATTCTCTCTTCTCAAATTATTTAAATAATAGAAACCATTGTTTAAATTATGTTGATTAACTGTCTTCCTAGGATAATGAGTTTTATATTTCCATTACTATATTCATGGATGGTCCTAAAACTTTTATTATGGTCAAATCAGATTTTAATATGTGTTTTATTACTTATTTTTTGTTATTTAACTAATATATTGGAATAATATATAATAAAATAAAATTAATCTGTGATGGTTGAAAAAACCACCAAAATAAACAAAAAAATTTCATTAGTATTTTTAAAATTGAATAATATTTATTTTAGAATAAAAATTATATATGGTACTCGTTAAAATTATTTACATCATCTGGTGGTGGTTTCGCGACGCCGCTTCTGACCCTTCCGGGCCCCGCTTCGGATCCCGCTCTCTTGGGGGCCGTTCACTCTTGGCCTAAGGCACCTCCTGTCCCCCCCACCATGGCCTCAGCCTCCCATCTCTTCCAAAGAAGCATTTTGTTCTTTTTTTGGAGGCTATCAAAAGTCCTACCTCCCATAATAGAGGTCGGATGTTCCGTGGGGGCCTAGGGAGGGTTATGTCATATCAATGGAGTTCTATGTTGAGGATTTTAAAGATGATGTTTCCTACTTTAAATGGACCCTTGTAGTGTGGTTTGGATATGTGAAGCATCCCCTCCTCGTTTTCAAATTCTTTGTGGGTTTTTGGGGTCTACAGTCCCCAGCTAACATTTTTACTATTCCTCAGAACTAGTTCTTATAGAGATGCCTTTGGAAGAGGACATCATATAGGCATGGTGCAAGGCTCCCTAGATCTTGGGATACTATAATTTAAACCTAACCCATTGGTCTGTGGAGGTCCATAAGGGGCAGGAAAGCCTCCTCTCTCTTGTTTGGGTCTGCCTTCCTAGACTCCTGCTCCCCTTTCAGAATGGTGGTCTTATCAAAGCCATTGGATATTCTCATGGTGGATTTCTCTATATGGATGACCGCAACCGCAGCTATGATGACGTTTCAGTGGATCGTATCCCTCTTAGTCCCACACAAGCTCCATTTTAAGGTGAAGGTTGAGGTTGTGTGGATCCATGAGGTCGTCTTTCTTGTCTTACCCTCTCTCTACCCTCACTACCTTCTCCAACGACACTCCCCCTAAGTGTGCCGGAAATAGTGTCCAGGTCCATGGTGCCAAGTGGTTAGAGGCACATAGGGGAATAGTCTCATGTAAGTGGTGCCTTTGGTCGGGTCCTCCTCTAATGTGAAAGCGACACCTCTGGGCCCTCTTGGAAAGTCTCCCTCAGACCTCCCCCTTCCTGTGATCCCTCCCATACCCTTCACCAGTTAGTGTGGCCTCCTCCTAGATGGATTGTGTCCCTTTTGTTCCTCGGGTATCCTCCCCCTTATTCACGGCCTCACAGAATGTCTCTTCAGTCCTTCCCAAATGCTATCATAGGGTCATCTTCTAGAGCACCTTATAATAATTCTTGTTAGTTTCCTTGTGCCCGGGTTTACCCGCACTGGGGTCATCTCTCGTGCTGAGTGATGTAGGGAGAATGCCCTTGGGGATGGGAGTCCAAGTGGACTATCCCCCTTAGTTCATAATGTGGTTCCCATTATTGAAGAAATATAGCATGCTTATGAGGGGGATCTAGGCCCTGATTCTCCTTGGTTTTTTAAAGTTCAGGACTCACCATTTTAGTATCCTCCAATCTCAGTGAGAGGGAAGACTCTCAAGCCACCCCCCCCCCCCTCCCCTCGTAAGACCCACCCTTCTCCAACCTCCTCCCCTCGTCATCGGGGATATGCATGTGGCTGATATAAAGACTCAAGTAGAGTCAGAGAAGGGAGTGATCCTTCTCCCACCCGAAAGATACCATGTTGTATGGGCCCAATGTTGGGCCACACCTCACCCAATGATTCCTTTTATCATCTAGAATGCTCGTGGCCTATGGGCGTGAGTTAAAACAGATTACATAGATTCAGATTATATGAAGAACAATGCACACATTTTGAACATCCTCAAATAAAATCAAAATCATCTTGGACTCATTGACTTCACTCAGAAAATCAAATTTCATACATCCATGAATGCAGACCCTACGAACCAGCACATTTGGATATTCTCGATTAAAGATACAGTGGTGGACTTGGTGTAGGTGGGTGACTAATTAATAACAGCGAAGTTTATCCATGGTAAAAACCCAATCTTAGTAATTTTAATGTTTGGTAGTTGTGATTTGAAAATAAGGGAGTCATTGTGGAACAATATTAGTTCTTTTGACCCAGGGGATCTTCCATGTATCATTGATGGAGACTTCAACACCATCACAGAACCAGATGAACAGAAGGGAAGAGGAAATTTCCCTCGGAAAGTGAGTATGGATTTCACCCAGTTCATGGGGGAAATGTCCTGGAGGAAATGGTGTATTCAAGTTACCACTACACTTAGTGAAATAATCAAAAAAAGAACATGCAGTGCGGGAGCAAGCTGGATTGCTTCCTGGAAAACTTCCTTGCCATCACTAGGTTTCCCAATTCCGCAGTCATTCATTGGGTCTACAGAATATCTGATCACTCTCCATTATTGGTTTCTCTATTTCCAATGTAGGACACCAATAGGAGATTATGGTTCTTGCACCATTCGACTCACATACCTAGCTATCAGTAAATGGTTACTAATCATGTGGAGGTCCAACTGAGGGTCACATGGGGGTGGAGATCCATAATAAGATGAGGCGGTTCAAGCTAAGAATGCAAGAGTGGGTTAAAGATCTACCCCATGTGAATCAAAATATGGATAAGATAAAATAATATATTGAACATAATGAAGTCATCTTGGAGGAGAGATGGAATGAAGCAACCTTTGCTACCCTATCAAATAAAAAGAATAGTGTGGAAGAGATGATCCTTTCAGATGAACAAAAGTCCATTGAAAACTCAAGGATAAAATGGATTGGAGAGGGGGATAAGAATTTTACCTATTTGCATGCATGCATCTGGTAGAAAAGGAACATCACTAATCTAGATATCTTACTTGAGAATGCATACTACACAGATAGTAAGGAGGTTGTTGGGGCCATGGAACACACTATCTTCAATGATCTCTTGGTAAGCCCGAATGAGAGGATGTTGAATGGCTATCCAGGAAGTAGTACTGGCCTCTGGGATGTGATCCCTCACTTGGATTCCCCACAGGATAATGACTCAATGTAAGTCCTTCTAGATTAAGATGAAATTAAAGAGGCGATGATGCACCTTAACCATAATAGCGCACCGAGGCATGACTGTTTTTCCAGGCTCGTTTTATAGAGGATCATGGGAGTATGTTAAAAGTGATATCATGGATGAAATTAAGGATTTTTTTCACGGGGTAACTATTCTGAGGGTGGATAGTTCTAAAAATATGGTTCATATCCTAAGGATCAAGGACCCCTCTTTCATTCTTGACTAAAGGCCAGTAAGCATGTGCAATTTTCATTACAAAATTCAGGCCTTCACCATAAATTTGACACTATCTAAGTACCTTCCATGCTGGATTTCAATGGATGAACTTGTCTTTGTGAGGGGTCAGTTCATCCAATGTTCTATGGCCTTGTCGCAAGAAATTCTGAGAGATGTGAACTTGAAAACTCATGGATCCAACATGGGTGTCAAGATGGACATGGGTAAGGCATGCAATAAAATTGACTTGGCCTTTATCAATATTTTTCATCTGATAATGGGATTCTCCTCCTAGGATTCTGATCTTATCTTAAGATACTAAAGTTCCTCATGGATGGAGGTCTCTTTCATGGGTATAACCCATGGCTTTTTCAGGGAAACTTGTTTCCTTCAGCATGGGGACCCCCTCTCTCTATGTATTTTCATCCTCATGAAGGACTCTCTTAGCCGTCTCATTAACAAAGCAATATCCAATGGGTATATCCTCCCCTTTTGCAAAAAAATTAACCTCCATTCCATATCCCACTTAAGGACTGCAGATGATACATTAATCTTCTCTAATGCTGAAAAACAATCAATGTGAAATCTTAACAAGATCTTGGAGGTGTATTTCAATTGGAGCGGTTAGATTATCAAAATAACCAAAATCAACCTTTATATATCTTAAAAATGTGCTTCTAGAAGGGCCACCCACTTGTGTATTAGGGTTGACATGCAACGCAGATCTTTTCTGATAGAGTATCTCTACTCCCTGATATCTATAGGAAGGATGATAATCTGTGACTTTGATCATGTTATGAACATGATTACAAGATGTGTATTCAACTATAAGAATCACTACCTCTCCTTTGGGGCTGGATAGATTTGGTAAATAGAATCTTATCTGTCATCCTTATGCATGCATTGGACTCAACCTCAGTGTCGAAGGGATTCATTGAATCCATTAACAAAGTCCTGGACAACTTTATCAGGGTTACTCTCTCTGAAGGTAAAAGGCATTGGATAACTTGGGATAATATGGCCCGACCAATTACTGAGGGTGGAATCAATGTTACAAGCTTAAGTGACATGATCCAAAACTTTCATACTAAACTCACATGGGAAGTTATTTAATAATGCATCCTTTGGGGAAAAGTTATGTCTCAGTCGGCCAGCAATAATGCAGAACTAGAAGGTACTCATGGATCCCCTCTCTAGGATAGGATATTCCCTCTCATTATGAACCAAAAGATGCACTCCTAATGGGTTTTAAGGGAGGGTAATATCCACTTCTAGAACTGCAACGGGGCAGGGGATGTGCTTGGCATCCGAGGGTGTCCAACCCCAGAAATCTCCTTTTTGAAGGCATGTTAGTACCCACAGTTCGTAAAGACAGTGCTAAATGAGGATCAGGTTTGTATTTATGAGTTAATATCATTGAATTTCGAGTGAGACAAATTCATCTTCACACCTTATACCATAGGGAATTTCACGATGAGGGACTTCCACAATAAATCCACCTGTCAGGATCATTAAGACACATGGAATGAGATATTGTGGTGTGGAAAGATCCCAAAAAAATATCATTCTAATATAGAGAATAAGGAACCAACCACTTCCGATGGATGACTACATCAAAAAACTGGGTATTCCATGGCATCATATTTCCAATGATGCAAAAATAAGAAAGAAGAAAGAATCAATCACATCTTCTTTGAAGGAAACTGGTCTTAGGATGTGTGGAGGTACTTCAGTGGAATCATTGTTGTTTCTCCAACAATCGTCAGGATGGAATGTTCTTGCATCGATTGTTCTAGTGAAAAATTGAGAAGGGATATGAAAGGATGGATCGCTCCATCATCTTTAATGCAGGATGTTGGTGCATGTTTAATGCTTTCAACCAGGAACACTCTGAGTGGACATCTACAACAGGGAGGTCCATCACTATATGAGCAAGATTTATTATGATCGACTTGGTTATCTTTACAGTAGATGCATGGATTCTCCTTCCATGAGGATGCTTCAAATTAACTCACCTTTGGCTCAACCCCTCACTAGGTAGGGCTAGTGGTTGCGGTGGAAACCTCTTGATAATGGTTACAAACTCAATACAGACAGCTCTTGTAGTGCGGGGGAGATGTGAGGGGGAGGGGTGTTCTATCACTCGTGAGGGAATGTTATTCTTAATTTCACGGCCCACTATGTCCATGGTAATTCCATTGAAGTGGATCCCAAGGTTGTCCTCACTAGACTTAATCCATGTAAGAAGTGGAAGATTGGCTTATCCCACATTGAAAATTACTCCAAGATTATACATGTCTCCATTCAGGGTAACGTATCCACTCTATGGGTGATATATTAAATGATCAGGAAGTTCAAATACCTTATAAAAAACAATTCCAATATGTCTCACACGTAGAGGGGGGGTAACAAGGTAGCAGACCATCTTGCCTTTTTGCTCGTCCAAGGTTCCAATGTCACATGCCTTCAAACAATGTCCATTTTTAAACTCTTGAGGGGTGAATTTGATTCAAGGGGTTCCCCTTGGTCCCCACTAGTATAGACCCCCTATTCCTCGCTTTGTTTTTTGTTTGTCCTTTTTACCCTTTCCCAATAGGAATAAAAATCTATTGTTATGATGATGAGGAAACCATGAAACAATCATTCCTAGAATGATGAAATTGACCTTTTTAACTCAATGAAATAGTCTTACAAGAAAATTAATAAAATTATGATCATTAAAATACTTGTCTAATATGTTATAAATAATGTAATTAATTAATTTAATTTTATTATCTCTGGCATTAAGTGTACATGGTGAAGGCATTCTCACATAAGGTAAGTGATCTCTCTAAACTTCTATGTTTCATTTTGGTATCTCTTTATCTGACATTGCCTCGAGATATATCTTAATTATTCTTTTATATATCTTATATATTATTTATATATTATCCAAACATAGATATATAGCTCAATTAATCATTATTTTTTGTTGAAATACATATATTAAAAAGTTCTATTCTTAATTCCTCTCGATAAGCAAACCCGATTAAAGGTTACTTCAATATTTCTTATCCATTTTCAAGTGCATAACATTAAATATGATAAGCCTATGATATGTTTACTACAATAACTAAAATTATTATGATAAACTATTTTATTTTATTTCTGGTTTTATGAAAACTTTTATTCCTTTATCCTCTTTAAAAACATGTTACTTTTTTCCCTAAAACTATACTTAAGTGGAACATTTTTAATGTTACCTAGACACTCTATTTATTATTTTTCAATTCAATTGTAATTCATTACTCATGATATGTTAATATTTTTTCCTTATTGATGAACAATATTTATTTAAGTACCTTATTTCATATATACCATTATTATACGCCGTTTTGTTATGCCTTTTGACATTATTACAATTCACATTTCATTTGATCATCAACCCTTATGTATATTTTTTATGTTTGATACATTATGTGGCACATATATGCTTGAATTTGTTATGATGGTTGATCCCAGATAATACTACAATTAATTAGTTAATGTTATAGTGTAATGAGACATTATGTATGGGATAAGGGAGTAAACCTGATTTATTTTGGGGCTTTGTACACCATGTGATATAGTCTTGGAAATTATACTTGACTCATGTTAATGTCATCTCATATGATTCTTCCAATTTAATTTTTTTCTATGATAATAGGATTATATGTTCTATATGTTATTTTTCCTTATGTTTATTCATGATCCATACCTTTTATGTAATCATCTTATGCCTTCTAACACATGTGGTGTGCTTTATTCCCATGTTTGTTCCCCTATTGGGATTTTTACACATCCCTTTTATATATTTATTACCTAGGTTATCCAATTTAGTTATAGGAGCTCAATGGGAGTTAAGATCTCATTATAAATATTTATAAAATATTTTTTTCTCATTTAATATTTTTAAATTATGTACCTAGTCATCCAAAGATACTATATGACTTAGGATATACATTTCATTAATAGGTTTATCCTTCTATGTTCATAGTTTGCTTTTTATATTTTCATTATTTATGTGTTCAATAAGTCTCCTATTTTTAACTTATTATGAAAAATTAAATTTAGAGGGGTAAATTTTATAATGGGGAAAAATAAAGAATCTTAATATTTTTAAAGAAAACACTATGTTTCATAGCATACATGATATGTGATACTAAGGTTAAACGAACCACTATATAATGTAAAATATTATTATTTTAAAAATATCATTATAACATGGAAATTAAATTAGTGGGTATGAATATTAATATTCCTATTATGAATTATTTTAATTCATAGGAAATAAATATTATTTTTTAGTAACAACATTTTATTCTTAAAAATTATGTTTTCTTTAAAAATGATTCTTATTAGTTTCTACGAGAAAATAAATAAAATAAATTTTTAAAATTTTATAAAATTTATTCTACAAAATAAACTTCAATTTTTTTATTCATAAAATAAAAATTATCTTAGGGTTAATTTTTGGTAATTTTAAAAAATGATTGGTATTTTAATGAATACGGAAAAATACAGATTTACATTGAAAACTATATTTTCTTTTCTGGAATTTACAATGTAAAATGAAATTTTGGATTAATTTTAAATTATTATTAGTTTATTTCTATTATAAATAAACAAATTTTGGTCTTTTAAATTAATTTTATACAATGTTTTAGTATAAAAATATTTAATACTTAAAATAAGCATTTTTCTGAAAAATTGTTCTGAATGAAATTTTTTCAGTTTAATGTTAAATTAAATTCTATAATTTTTTGTTTTGAATTTTAAAAAATGTGATAAATATTCCTACTCATAAGTTCAAAATTTATTAATTTTACCCTGTTTATTTTTTGTCAATATGAATACCAACCTTGGTAATTTTTCTTACCACATCTAAGGGTAAATCCGGTTATTAAGGGTAAATATAAAATGGTAAGGGTAAAAAAAATGAACCTAACCTTGTCCTAATTTTTTTTATCTGCATGTATCAATGGGTCATATTTTTGAGTTTTCGGATCCACTTGGTCAATATTAATATGGGTATGGTATTTTATTTAAAAGAAAATCAATCTTGTCAGCCTCTAATTTTTAATAAGTCTATCATTTTTAGAATATGGTTTTTTAAAGATATGTTCAACCATAAATAGTATTTGTAAATTTAACAAACATGATACTCTTCATTGACAATTATAATTAATTTTTAGGGAATAAATAAATACCGTATGTGTGTACACATTGATGATGTAGTAATTAATAAATTAATGGATAAAATTAAATAAATGGTACTAAAAATATTAAAATAAATATAATTTGAGATAATTAAGATGATACACAATTTATATATAAGAATATGAAATTTATAATATATAATAAAATAATTGGGTCACATTTTACACTTTTTATTTTGATGTTTTAAAATTCATAGTAATGAATAGTATCCAATTTGACAATAATGATATTTCATGAATAAAATATTTTATTCAAATATTTAAAATTCATAAAAAAATTAAATTATTAAAAATGGGTAAATTTATGTTCTAAAATATCATCCCATGTACATTTATATTCCATTTGGAATCATTTTCACCTATAAAAGTCTTATTTACTTTTAAAATGTTTTGGAATTCCAAAAGTACCCCTCAACTGAATTATAAAAGGGCACCCCTTCCTTCACTTAATTTCACCAATTTGAGACTTATATCTCAAACATACTCTATGAAATTATCTTCTCCTCATCCCTATACACATTATAGAGTTACTAGTATCACTAAAATACCAATTCCATGTTCTTTATGGGATCCTTCAAGTATGTGATATTTAAGAGATTTCTTTCTTAAACCACAGCTCTTAATCTATCTTCTTATTGTACTTTATCCTCACATAATTTATTCATAAATCATAATAACTCCATTATCATGAATATAATATAATTTTATATCACTAATGTATTATTTTATATCATTCCCTTTCTCCCATATCCTCTTATTTAAAGAATGGAAACCATTGTCCAACCAATGTTGTTCAACCATCTCCATGTATTATGAGTTTTTTTTTTCCATTACCATATTCAAGGCTAGTTATGAAATTATTATTATGGTTAAATCATATTTTAATATATTTATTTTAACTCATTTCATGTTTTGGAGCTAATATATATACATAATATTAAAAAAATGAAACTAATGCATGATGTCCATAAAAACCTTCAAAATAAACAAAAAATTTAACATTAATTTTTTCAAAAATGTATCATCCTTGTGTTGGAATACTAAATTATATATGAGGCCATTTAAAATTATATAATTTCATAAATAATATTAAATTTCATTTTTGTTGTTTTATTTTGATTCAACAAGAACATTCTTAATTATTCAAAACATAAAAAATCACAAAACCATGAAGTAAACTCTCTATGAATGATGAAATTTAAATTTAGTACCATGAGATGTTATATGTGGTATTATTTTGTAAACCCAATCTCTTATGGGACTCTGTCCACTGTGTGATATAGTCTTCACAGATTACATAGACCTATGTTTATGTCATATTATAGGACGCTTCCCCTTTACTATGTTTACTAGAACATAATATTCCATGTTATACATATTATTTTTCCATATGTTTATTCCTGAGTCATTACTATAATGTTATCATGTTATGTATTCAAACTCGTGTGTTGTGATTTTTCTAATGTTTAATCCCTTACAGTGTTTTTTAGCTCATCCCTTTTTTATGTATTCCCAAGGTTATCCTTTGTAGTTTTAAGAGCTTAAATGGAGTTAGGATCTCATTATAATGATTTATAAAATATATTTTATTATATTTTCATATTTTCTATTTATATACCTATTCTTCCAAATACATTAGACTTTTTGATCCATGGTTTTTATTTATTGTATAATTATACTTAAAAAAGAAAAAATATATTTAAAAGGATTGGTTTTATATATAAACCATTCATATAAATAATAATTATGGTATTAATAAAACATATCCCTATTGTTGTATAAGTCAGATAAAAATTTTTTTTCGTTGATGAAATGAAATACCAAAAAATGTCATTTAAAAAATTATTTAGTAAAATACCTTACTTTACTATGAAAATATTTTTAAAACTAAAATTTCAAAATATATTTTGAAAATAATTCCCTTTGAAAATGAACTTTTAAACTTATAAATAAATATTTAAAACATCTAGAGTTCATGAAGGTTAAAAATTATATACATGTCATAAACATTAAAATAATGATTTCTTTCACATTTTCTATAAAAGATATATAAGCCTAGTTTTAAAAAAATAATGCATATTTCATTTAAAGAATGTATAAAATGTAAAATTTGGGTATATTTATTTGTAATATATTATTTTTATAATTTAATAAAACATTTTTAGAAAACACGGTTTTGAATGATTAATGATTTTCGACCGAAGATAGAAATGATGCCTGATTTATTCATAACATTTTATCAATCATTTTCGGTGACAAAGAGTTATCAAATTGTAATATTACTTTATAAATTCATGTGTAATTAGAGGATAATAAAACTAAATGGTATTATTATCCAATTATCAAATAATTTCCTTTAATTTAAATTCAATCCTAAACAATTCCAATAAAAATGAGATTGTGAAATAAACCGTTAAAAATTTCATAACGTTGAATTGAGAATTAACCAATTAATTTATTATGTGTATTAAATTTAAATACACATAAAACAAGTGTATATAAAACCCAATATGTTGAAAATATATTACACACATAATATTATAATATCAAATACAATGAATAAATAATATAACACAAATAAAAGTAATGGAGTTGGGAAATTATATACAACTCCGTGTCTTTTAAGTAAACTCTCCATAAATAATTAAAATTAAAACATAAAATACCATGAATTATTAATTAATTTTTATATTACATGTAAAAGAGTGAGTATATACATTATATAAAATATATTAGGTGCCTAACATTACAATATGCCTCAATGAATTGAAAATAAGATGAAGTCCCTTACCTTAAACTTACAATACGATAAATGTGTCTTATAAACATATATATTAGTTTTAATAATGTTGTTAATATATGAAAAAACCCTATTCATATTTATAGTATCATACATGATCCTTTTATTAAATATTGCCTCTTGTTTATTAATAATATTTCATTATATTCATTGTTTCAGGTGTTAATTGTCTTGTTTTCTCATGCATGTTTTCTCAGGAAGGTTTCAGTTGTTTATAATAGGATATTGATCAATCATATATATAATTAATTAATTTTATAAATATAATTGTTTAATTAGATAATTTTTTTACCATTATTTATATTTTAATATAAACAATGGATCACATCTCTTCATAGAGATTGTAGGTCGTATGTACGCACAAGCGACAACATCATTCCTTTAATGAGTAAAAAGGTAAGGAATTGGATGGTATATTAATTTTTTAGAATCATTAACAAGTCATATATATCACATATTTTCATTATATTTATCCTTATTTCATTCTATGTAATGTGTAAGTGAGAAACAAATCACATATCTTCGTGAGGAGATAGTTTGTCGCACACACGAGTGACGTGATCATATTTTCAAACGACATGGAAATTATTAAGGTATATGTGATATTATAAATAAATAAGTATAATAAAAATATAAATTTTATATATATATATATATATATTTAATCCTTTATTATATATAATCATGGTATGTGATGATGAAAAACGAGTTACATTTGTTCATGAGGCAGTAATCTTCCACACACACTATCAATAATTTTGATTCTCATTTGATGGAGCAGAAGATGGATAAATAATATACCATAAAAAATAATTTCAAAATATAGGGTAGATAATTTTTTATTTTATTTTCTTTGTTGAGACTTAATTTATGGTGTAAAAAGAGTAAATAAAATGAAAGAGTTTCGTTAAGAAAATAACTTTATATTAGGGAAACCCCTATGGATATCATCAAAAAGACCATAGGTTTTGACATTTGGGAACAGAAAAAGATCAATTATGTGTATATGGATTTTGGGTAGAATTTTTTTATGGGTTTGGGCGAGTCAAATTCTTTTATAGGTATTAATTAGTGAATGGAGGTAATGGACTTTTATTACTGGGGGAGAGGATGCCCATGGAATTTCATTAAATGAATAAAGTGTGCCCACATTATTCACATGATATAAGGGTCATAATTGGGTCGTTATCAAACACTATATTTCATTAGGTCTATATATTTAATTAAAATGTGTTTTTATAAGTTTTAGTCCATTTTTAACCCTTATCTCTTAGGTTAACCCCTACTATAATAGTTTTTACCTTAACAGTGGTAATTAATTTTTACTACATTTCCAATTCATAGTGGTAAAAAATTATGTCAAAATATCAAATAATATATATCATTATGATAGCAAATATTTAATAAAATTTCCCAATTTTAATTTATAGAATTTGAATAACCCAGTTTAAAATTAAACCCATAGACGTGTCAAAAAAAGGTTTTTCCAAAGAAAAACATTGAGATGTTTAAAAAGTTTTAATAAAATTATTAAATATAGAATTGATTAAAATGACATTTATAAGGTAAATAATATTATATTTTATCTTATTTAACTTTAAACTCAATCTAAAAAATAATTTTACTATTTTTAATAATTTAAATTAAAACACAATTTTTATTAAAAACATATTTTCACTTTTCATCGAAAAATTAATCTGGTAAGACAGTTCTCAAAAATTCAAACAAGGATAATTATGTCATTTATATTTAAAAATTGAAGTTTATTTTTTAAAATACATTTCCAAAATTTTGTGAAAATTAATTTTAAATAATGTGTGAAAAGCATGACTAAACTACCTTTTAGAACAATGTTGTTTTTTAGAAAATAAAAATTCTTTCTCTTTCAAATGGTTCTTATTTTCTTTTAAATAAATAGATAAAAACTTTTTTTATACACATTTTTAAACCATATAATTTAAATATTTTTTTATTACTAGTCATACTCGCAATCTTAATGGCTAAATAATAACGGTCCAAATTTATATAAATATATTTTAATAGAGTATTTTTTTCATTTAAACCCATTATTGCATGAATTTCTAGAAATCAAAGAGTTTGAAATAATTAAAAAGTAACTATATCATAAATTCTGGGGTTGTTGTATTATAATATATTTTATATGTATCATTTAATATTTTCTATCAGACCCAATTTTCTTCTATTAAAATCTAATGGAGTTAATCCACTCTTGATGTCAACTTGAGATCATCCCTTGAGCCTTCCCAATTTACATCAGTGTGTCCCAAAAACAATGGTTAGGATGTCTCATAATAATATAAACTGAAATCCATCATATTATTATTTTATTGTATCACTCTTTCCACTAAAAGAATTTGGAGTTTCCTTGGTATAACATCATTCAATTAGCATGTGGAAAACACTATGTCATAGCGGGTTGTTGTTTTATAAAATAGAAAGAAAATAATCTCACTATAATCCATCACATTGACCTATTTTACACCTCCATCTCTTGAAAATTTCAATTGGTTATCCCTCAGAGTTTTCATGGGATTAAAATATTCTCTTAAATATATCATGATTATTTCATTGGAAAAAATTATTAGGAAATAAATGTCCAAACCATTATTTATAACCACAATAATCATAGACATCTTGAATTCTAACCTCATAAATTCTTAAAATACCATTCATTGTGTATCTTCAAGTCTGATAAAAATTATGTTTGTAAAGACCCATATTTTCATAATGTTACGAATCATTTTTTTCTAAATTACTATAAATTATCTTAATAATGATTCCTAATCATGTCAAGAAGGTCTTCGGTGTTTCCAGGGATCGGTCAAAACCTGGAGCACTAAAATGGGGAGAAAATACTAGGTCACATATTTAGGATAAACCACACCACCCAACCCACATAGTTTCCCTAAACCATACAGTTGGAGACAGTGCAGACCAATGGTCTACAAAGTTTGTCTGAAATCATGCGACCTAGGGAACAGGACGATGCGGTGCCGCCAACCATTTTGACGGTGCGGTTTTTCATAGTTTTTACATAGTTACATATAGAATTCACCTAATTGTGTATGTTTCCCTTTTAAGTAGTTAATGGAGCATGGTCTATACATGGTAGTTCCAAACTATGTGCCCCCTATTTTGAGTGTGAGAAGTCCATTTTTTTCTTAATGAATTTTATTTTTCCCTTTTCTTCTTCCTCCCCTTCATTTCCAATGTGAATCATGTTTTCACCAAATAATGAGCTTTTCTCCTCCCCAAACTAGTATTTGTTCTTAATCACATATCCATAGTCCAAATCAAGATCTTTTGGAAGCATATAATCTGTATCGATAAGCTCTACACATCTCTTACCATTGATCTATGTTTGTTTCAATATCATTTTCTCTATTTAGGTGTGAGATCATTTTCACTATTTTTATGGAATTGTACTATTTATTATATGTTTTCCAACCTTCTCTAATTATTAGGCTTATATCGAGTGAAGAGTCCTCTATGACCATGAGGTTGGTGGGCTCATTATTTTCCCCATGATTTTAATGTCTCGTAGTTATAGAATTGTTCCACACACATTCTTTTTTGGAGAGTCTATTTTTTCTTATGTTACATGTATAAAATTAATCATATCATCGTGATACACTTCTTTTGGTCCTTGTTTAGTATTTTAGAGTATGTTTACCTCAATTATGAACACCCCTTGGGTGGACCGATTTTAATGGGCCCTTGTAACTAATGGATAAATTTACCATAACAAATTTTTATATTTACTCTTAGACTTAAAATAGATTTTTCTTTTATGTATGAATTTTTATAGAACCTAATGAACCTATTAGGTGTTTGGGTCAATCTATAGTTGGAATTATCCATATAGGAAATTACCTTGTTAACATTGTAACCTTTTAAATATCTCTATAATCCCTATAAATTAAATTACTTCATTATGAAGAATTGAATGGATTAATTGACTGGAATAGCTAATGCATGATGGTGTACCTTCATAGAATGAATTAGAGAAATTTAATATAATGAATTATAAGAGTGGTATGACCATGGTTATTCACAATTAATAAAATTTTAATTAAATGAATTTTCAAGAATTGTTTATATTGAGAATGATAATTGAGATGCATGGGCAGTAATGACTCATGCCAATATTTTTAAATATGAATTATGCCCTGATAGAGGTGGTGGTTTTATGGTAAGGTATATGTTGAGCATAAAAGTATCATTCTCCCTTACATTGGGTGTTGAGTAAGTCATCTCACACCACCGAAACTATTTGGATGGTGGGTATAATGCACCACATCCCTTGTTTGTGTGTGAAATAGATGGGAAACTCGCCATATTGATCGAAGAGAATTATTTTTCCCACTCAATATGAGATATAGGGAATGTACCCTATTTCTTATGACAAAGACTCATTAAACTGGTTATGGATGTCTGGGTTACACCCCAGTCTAGCTAGTAACTATTATTCTGAGTATATTTCCACTTATGTCTGCATGTACTTAGTTCAATAGTGGATTAAATATAGAACTATACTATATATATTACTACAATGTATATAGTAACATTTTAAAACATTCCACCTAGATATGGTATGAAGCAGGTAGAGACAACAAGTTTTCTTTATGAACTTGAGTAGGTTGTTATAAAAATTTGTTCAGTTTTTTTATTAATTCATTAATATTTGCACACCGTTTAGTTGCCAGCACTGCTTAGATTAAATCTAGAAAAAATTGGTGGTGGCCTACTGATATTTTATCTCAAACCATAATTGAAAAACATTTTGTACCCTTTAATATTATCTTTATGTGGGTTCAGATAAGGTAAAAGTACCTTCTACATGTTGTTGAAACTTTTTTGCATATAGATGGAGCTTATGAGTAGAGGATTGGGCAAACGCTCAAGATTTTTGTGAATTATCCTTTTCATATTTTTCGATTTTTATAGCAAGATTGTATGCATGTCTCTTGTTCCCCTTTTGAATACCATCATTCCATGCATCCATGCAGATGAAACTACCATATAGGATTTTAATTTTATAATTATGTTCTCCAATTATGTATTCTTCTGCTACTTATTTATTCTTTAGGTAATTAATATGCTTCTATTTTTGTAAGTTTGTTGTTATTGATTCCATTTACTATTCCACTCTGATATCATCATATATTCTCTCCTCCATACCACCATTACACCCTTGCTAATAGTCAGTAGCTTTTAGTATATGGGGAGGTGCCCTCGATGCCATGTGACCCACCGTCTCAGGGTGTAGGTAATGTGGATCCTAGGTTTGGACATTAAAAAGTTATGTAAATGTGAATAACTTTTCCTTTGTCTTAATATTCTCGTATTATAAAGGATACTAGAATCTAAAAGAACAAGTAATTGACCCTATTATTGGACGTAGAAAACCCATATACATGGGAAATTGAAATTACCAAGGAAGGGTAATTAATGATTTTAATTAATCCATTTATAGTTGATACAACTTCACCATTGGGTAACACACTAATTTTATGATTTTATTGATATTGGTATTTTTGAATTTATGATTTCTTTACCCATCTTTATTGAAATGAGGGGTTTTCATTGGTACATACATCGTCATAGAAAAAATAGGAAAAATATTTCTTAATTCATTCCATGTGATGTCTACTATTATCATGTATTTTTTTCATGTTGTAAGTGACATTAACATGTACTAAATTGGGTCAAAACATCTTGCATGGATTGGAAAACATAATTGATACTGTAAGTGACTTCTATAACCTAATATCGTTTTCTTCTATAGGCCAAAATTGACACATTAAGTAGACAATTATAGAATATTGAGCCATGGACCATTAGTCACATGGGCTGCACTCGTAATGTAGTGGGATAAGTGAATGACATATTTTGTTTTGTATAGAGTATAGGACCCAATGTATTGAAAAGAGAAATCCATCAAATTCCACCATTTAAATATTATTTAAATACTTTAATGACCACAAATTGAAAATGAATATGACTTTTAAAGTAATAGAAGTGAGATTATATATCTAACATATAGACTTATACCTAGACTTATCGTTAATAATGGGTAGTTGGCCAATTCTTAAGTTCTTTTGAACTGTTACGGTCTCTTCTACCACCTAGGCCTAGCTATTGAAGAATGTAGAGAGGTGTGATCATTTCTACATGAAGGATTCAAACCTATCCTAGTTTACTATATTCAACCTGTACAACTGCAAAAAACTTGTACTGAGGTATTCGTTTGGAATTGTAGTGTTATGTCACCAGGAAATCCTCTGGTCACATTCCATAAAGTATGCGATGACCATGTACTAGTGGTGGTGGGAATGGTTCCACTAGTTATTTGTCCTACAGTTATACCTATGGAACAATTTTATGTTCCTGATATGGGCACTGAAACTGAGTTCTAATAGGGATTATTGTGTATGTTATATAATATACAAGGTTTTGTTTGACCTACCCCAAACATTAAAGAGTTGACTTGAGAATTCAGACAACATCATCCTCCAACATTTTTGGGGGATGGACGAACACTTGTTGCTAAATCATCTCTTCAAGGCATTAAATCCATATTTTAGCATCTGGATATGCCTCCAAAGAAGATGGTTATACTAGCTTCATATTTTCTATGCGCTTATACCAAGTGATCGTAGGATGTTATCACTCAGTAAGATCGGTGTAATGATATAGTATGGGAATATTTTTATATCATCATCTATGACTACTTTCCCCAGACTCTAAGGGGTGATAGAGCTTGAGAAATCATGAACATGGAGCAGTGAAGCAAGTCAGTTATGGATTACTCTACTAATTTTTTTAAGCTACACTAGTTCTCTCTTACTCTATAGGCTGATGATCTTAAGAAAACTAGGTGATTAGAATATGGGATGGTTTATTCTATTTGGTCATAATCTAATGTCATTTGATTGATTATTATTTCAAAAATCTTCAACTAGTCCCTTATTACTGGGTGAAACTTGAGTGAAGATAATAGTGAAGTCGGGGTAGTTTGAAATCTAGAGCTACCAGTGATTCTTCTCCATGGTGAAAGATAAGTTTTGATTCTACCCATGGAGGTAGAAATAGTACAGATCCTTCTGCAAAAAACTTTCTAATATGTCACCGATGCACGATTTTAGGACGCATAAAATCTCAATGCTTGTGTGATCCAGTTGAGTGCATAGGCTATGGTAGGATGGGGAATATATAGACCTTCTATATTAATTTCTCTTTGCCTCCTAGATAATTGGTAGCTTATCATACTCCAAGTCCACGAGTAGGGTTAGGAGGATCAAGATAGGTATTAAGTTAGAATACCATCAGTCAATTAGGTCAAAGTGATAGTCGAGGTAAAGGAAGTCATGATTATGATTCTTAGTGCCAGATGAGTGGATTTTTATGGGAATTCAAGTAGTGAATCAAGGAAATTGTACAGATCAGTTACATGAATTCCAACCTACATCATAGGAGAAAATTTCACCACAATCTACACTGTGAGGTACTACTATAGTACACTCCACCTTAGTGTCTTCTTTATTTGAAATGGGTGTATCTCACTATTTTAAATCTGAGACTATTATGGAATTTTTGGGCCTTGAGATCGAACACTTTCATGGAGTTATGATTCTTGATACCCAATTAGGTATCCAATCAATGGTTGTTCTCTATTGTAAATATTGTCCCCTTAAGAACAGTGGTTACCTTTTCATGTAGAATATTTTCATCCATGACATGATGGGATTTGATGTAATCATTATGATGATCTAGTTAGTTCCTTATCAAGAACATGTAGACTAGTATCATCATAAAGTGAATATTACCACCATAGATGGTGGTAGGCACATGCATAATGGAGAATGGGATGTGAATGTTATGTGATTTCTACCCGAGCTATAGAGGTTGGCCAGTGTAATAGCTCAGATCTCTAGTGTTTTCCTAAATGAACAATGGTTACGACCAACTATATGTCCCCTGTTTTGGATCATTTCAGGGAAAACACTCCAGATGACTTCTCTAGTCCACCTCTGGTTTGTGAGTTATATTTTACCATTTATATTATACTAGGATCAGCACTAGTAAACATTACTCCTTATAGTATTGCACTTAAATAGAATATAGAACTCAAGAAGACATTTTTGTATTTTGATGTTAAGAATTTATATTTCGCAGAACATCTCATTTGGGATCACAGGTACTTTTTTCCATGATGTTGGATGGTACTGTTAGGGTTGATGTGGATTACCTTCATTTGAAACAGCTCGCAATAAAGAATCGGTATCCACTACCAAGAACCTATGACCTCCTTGATATACTCTAAGTGGAGAGACTAAGATTGAACTTGGGTTGGGCTATCATCAGGTGTGTGTCATGTCCTCATATATACCTCTCATATATTTTTGAAGTAGGTATTATCTATACAATAACCAGGTTATGTTGTTTAGACTCATGAATTCACCTGAAGTTTTCATGGCTCTTATGAATCGTTTTTTACACTCGTATCTAGATTCAATTATGGCAGTCTTTGTTGATATTATCATGGTGTACTTAATCTCCATATTTGACCATAACAACCATCTTGAGATCATGTTGAATACATTTAGAGAGAATCATCTCTATTCTAATTTGAGTAAATTCTATTTTTTTGACAGTTTCCACTTCTTGGGTCACATTATCTTAGAGTCGTGAGTTTTAGTATGACAATAGAAAGATAGAGGTGTAGTTTCCTGTGACCATCCCAAGAACATATTTGAAATTAAAAGTTTTTTTGGGCTATCTAGATATTAAAAATGCTCCATCTAGTATTTCTCACACATTGTAGAACAACTTATAGGATTGAAAAGGAAAGGTTTGAAAATCATATGGTTAGAAGGTTGTGAAGAAGCCTTTAAAGAGTTGAAGATCTATTTGACTTCAATGCAAAAAATGATTCTTCAAAATCCATGCATGAGCTAAAATATATATTTTGATACATCGGGTATCATTCTTGATGTTTTTTTATATAGGATGAGCCATTCATTGCATACGGGTCTCATCAGTTGAGATCTTAGAAGTGAAATTACCCAACACATGGCCTCTAGCATGCTATTATTGTACATGCCTTATGATTTTGGAGACACTGTCTACTTGAAGATAATTTTTTGGTATTCATGGATCAAAAAGAATTCAATTACATATTTACATTATAGTATATAAACCTTAAGCAGAGTATATGGGTTGAGTTCCGTCGGTTTTTGGATTTTATGATTTTGTACACACCTTGGAAAGGAAATGTTGTAACATATGTTCTTGGTATAAATACTTAGACACGTGAATTTAAATACTCCATTAGTGAATGGATGATTATGGAATTATTCTCAGATATGATCATTGAGGTTCAACAGGATCATGGCCTGACTAACCTCTCATCCTTAGTTGTGACCTCTACTCTTTTGGAATGTATTCGAATGAGGAAACTACTGGATCCTGAAGGCCCTGTCCATAAGGAAATTATTTTAGTTAATGATACAAATTTATGTTAGACCATGTATGGGGGTGATACTATTCTTTTCCATGGGAATTTTTGGGTCCCATATGACATCATAGACGATTTGATGTGGAAATTCCATGCCTCGTCATTGGAGATCCACCCCGATATGGATTTTACATCTTTTGTGTATTTCAGAGTGGAAAGGGGAAAATGTTTCAATGGATTTTATGACTAGTCTACCCAGATCACCTCATTGAAACAATACAGTGTGGGTTTTGATTGATCATTAGATGAATTTCACATACTCTTGCCTACGTGAGAGACGTTATTGGTATACGATCTATCATGGTTGTACATTAGGTAGGTTGTAATGCTTTATAGAGATCCTCATCCAATCATTTCTGATAGAGATGCTCACTTTACATCACAGTTATGGAAGGGGTTGTAGAAGGCCTTTTGTACACTAGTGATCATGAGCGCAATCTATCACCCTCAGGCCGATGGATAGATATCTTTTATGACTTCGGTGCTATAGGTCATTCTTTGTGCATGTGTCCACGACATTGGAGGGGTTCCTAGTAGAAACAAATTCTCCTTGTTGATTTCTCTTATAATAACATATTTCAAACTATCGTCAAGATGGATCCTTATAAATCCTTCTATGTTAAGCCATACTGGTAACCTCTATGATGGATAGACGTAGGAAAGACATTTATTCTTGGAACATAACTCATGAAAGAGACACTAGAGAAGGTTTAGCTGATCAGAAAACACAAATTGATTTCGCGGTCCAAATAGTAGTCATATGTTAACAGACACCAATGACCACTCGAGTTCTAGGTCAACGACCAGGTTTTCTTGCAAGTCTCACATAGGTTGGTCCATATACATATTCAAATGCAAGGTAATCAATAACTGGGGTTTTTTTGGACCCTTAGTGTTGGTGAAACAGATCATACCAATGGATTTCTAATTGTAACTTTCTCATATATATCGGTATATCCATGATTTCTTTTAAATATCTCAGATTCACCAATATTACCAAGACTCATAACATGTTTTTCAACCATGTGTGGTTGAGCTAGATGTAGGTTCTTACTTCTAGGAGTATCCAGTTAGTATTGTTGATCAAAGTGTGAAGATACTATGAGGTAGGTAGGTTTATTTGGCACTAGTGAAATGGAAGCACAACCGGGTATAGGATGAGGCCTATTAATGGAATGTTGATGTATGGGCTCATTGGTTGGAACTCTTCCCTGAAAATACCTATTTACCCTTAAGAAGACAACTCAATGATGAGTTTCTTTTTGGAGGGGAGCTTGTAACGATCTGTCTTTTCATGAAAGTATGGATCATTTTATTTTAGTTTAAATTCCATTAAACAACTCTGGTAAAGATGCATAGTCATTTCAAATATGTCTCAAGTTCATATGAGGATCAATCAGAGCCTGCACCACCAAAACGGGGAGAAGAGAATAGGTCACACTATTATAAGAAACTATGCCACCCATCCGATATGGTTTTCCTTAACTGTGTGGTTACAGACAGTAGAGACTTGGTGGCTGCATGGTTTGTCTTAAACAAAGAGAACTAAATAACACGACCATGTAGTGCTTTAGACCTCTTTGATAGTATTTTTTTCAAGGTGTAATATCCCGTTTTATTTCCAAGTATGTCACATTTGAGTTTCCTCCTTTGTTATACATTATTAAAGTATTTTATTTTGGTTTAAAGGCTTTAGAGGTGGGTGGATCCTGTATGAAAAATATTTTTGGGTTGAAAAAAATGTCTTTAAGAACTTTACACACAATGTAATGATATTACATGTCATTTAATAGTTTAATCGTGATAAAATCACCTGAGGTGATGGGTTTTTTGGAATAAGCCATTAAAAATAATTACACAATGTGTACTCTAATTACACACTATGAAATTTTCTAAGCAGCAGATTAAAAATTGTTATGCAGTTCATTTTTGTTTACTTTACTTCAAGTAGACTTCCTCCTCTAACCCTTGGGATAATCTTCATATACTTCGAGTGATTTATTAATTTCAGATAATTTTGGATAGTTTTTGGATACCTGATACTCCCTTTTTTCTTTGGTTCCCTAATGTTCCTCCTTATTCCGATGAATTAGTGGAATCTTTTATAGTTTTAGGTTTGGGGGGAAGATCTTGATCCAAGGTTTTGGTCTCGATATATTCTTTAATAGTTCACATGAATGCCCTAAAGGCCATCTATTTTTATTGATTTTTGATGATAGCCCTTTTAAGGGTTAAAGGGGAACCCAAAGAGGTCTTGTAGTATTTGTAAATTAATTAATGGGGATTTATATAACTAATTAGTTAGTGAATTGATTAATGGTATTTATCTGATTAATTAATTAAATATATTGCTTTTATTAACTAATTTTTGTATTAATTATGAAATTATGAATGATATTTAGAAAATTATGTCATGTATTATGAATGGTAGCATGGTAATTAAGTTAAGCTATTATGAATGGTAAAATATTCATTTAATTATGATTTAGTGAATGGTAACATGGACATTAAATCAAGTATTATTAAATATGAATGGTAATAATGGAATTAATTTAAGAAATTATTAATGTTAACAAGTACATTCAATCTTGTATTATTAAATATGAATGGTAATAATTAAATTCAATTATTAAATTATGAATGGTAACATGGAAATTCAATTGTCTATTTTTAAATATGAATGGTAACAATGGAATTCAATTATGAGATTCTGAATGGTAACATATAAATTCAACCTTGTATTATTAAATGTGAAATGTAACATTAACATTCAGGTATATGATTTGAGTTTGGGTGTCCTTGATAACTTGGGTGTTGTGTGGTTATATAAAGAATAATTGAATAAATGTAAATTGATTACTTTATTTCTTTTATGAATTATTTATAAATATTCATAGATATTTTATTAACTAGATATTGTTTTAGACACCATTGGTGTAATAGTACTGATTTGTACTCACACCCTACTTAGGCATCTTGATCTGTACCTAAATTGATTTCATTATTTTTGGAAAGGATATGGGTAAATTCCATATATTAGATGGATGAGTCATGATGGAGCATGACGGAGGGAGTGAGATATGTTTTGGGACAATCTTAGGGAATTTTTAGTGTATTTACTTTTCAGTTTCATTTTTACACTTGGAACGTACTTTATCATGGAATATCTACTATTTAGTTTTGATATTGAATTCCCATTTTTGGTCATCTTGGGATACTCGTATTGTACTGGTTTTGAATATATGTAATTATGTTATTTTTTATTTAAATTGAATATTGTGTTACTATGATAATAAAGGTATAGTCTCTCCATGACTGAGATAGACCCTTGCTACAAGTCAGTAGCCTCTGGCATACAGGGTGGCATTCTTGAGGTCGGTTGACTAACCAGCATGGTGAACTAGTGTGTGGAACCAAGGATGGGATGTTACAAAGTGTTATTAATGGGTTTTTCTTTTCGTTTCCTTTATCTTACTATCAGTAAGGTAGAAAAAATAATTGGAAGGATTAGTACTTAGTTATGAGCTCGTTAGTTGGAGTAGCCAACCTAGGTGAGGGGGGACCCACAATTACTTGGGTTGGGATGCTTTTTATTCGTATTTTTTGTCCTAGTTGGATGTTATTTAACCTTGGGTGATGCAATTTTTGTGTGATGTGATTAATTCTTTTGATTGTCTCTGAGATTTGACTTGTGGCCTGGTATATAATGACAGTTGTGTTTTGATGCATCATCCAAATAATTCAAAATTATTTTTTCATGTATCATTTTAGGCAGGCATGGAGAAAAAGGGTTATGTGTAATTTGTTTCACTTGAATTTTTTTCTACTTGCTTGTGGAATTGAATTTAAAATTGGTTCTTAACATGAAATTGGTAAGGATGGAAAAATGATGAAATATAAGAATAAATGGATATTTAAATGAAAAACTTGAATAATGATAATGTTTTTAACCTTGTTAACTGTGACCTAGGTATACTATGGTTAGGGTTAGTGATATAACCTCCATTTTGATGATACAATGGGGTTTGGGGAAATGAATTGTTGTGGAAAATTATATTTCCTTTAAATGTGTTAACCTAAATTATGTGTCCAAAAGTGTATTTTTTTCATTCATGATATATTACTCCATGATGTTGTTTTTTTAGAGTAAGATTGAGGGATATGACTGGGGATGTTCATCCAGTACTGGAACTTGAGACACCGATAGTGTTGGGTGAGTAAGTAGGTGAGAAGATTAATGAGAACTTTTCTCACTCAATGCATTTTATGGACAGCGACCCAAAGTGTGTTGTCAGTAGCATGTTTGACCTTTTGAGGGATTTTCAATTGCATCACCATTCAAATTTTACTTGAGTGGGTGGTCTTGAGGGAGATGATTTTTTTGGTTTAGTCTATCCCAATGATACTATTCCATTTGGATGCTCTGGGTGAGAATTCGTTCATATTAAACACTATCATTAAATGAGGATTAGAAAAGTGGAGGTGGGGAATTCAGGCACAGACTGGAAAGTCTGATAGTATGTTATGGAAGGAATTATGGGATTAGTTCATAAATCGCTTATATACAGAGACACAGAGGCAAGAGAGAGTAGATTAATTCATTAAGTTGACTCAGGGGAGTATGTTCATGATGTACTATGCCAGATTCATTGCATATTTGAAGAATTTTTATTTAGTTTTGTAAGTGGATGAGACATCACTGGCTAAGTGTTTCAGTGACTAACATAAATGTGAGATTCAATCCAAAGTTAACCTCTTTCGATTTAATAAGTTTTTTGAGATGGTGGATTAGGAACTCATTACTAATGTGAACCTAGGGGAGGCTTCAATTGTAGGATTGTTTATTCCAGATGGAATGTTATAAGGTAATAATTTCAAGATTATGAAGCATGGCTATGACAATGTTATCATCAAATGTGGGAATAGGATTTCCAAGATAGCAAAATCAGTTTCACATGACCTTTATCAAGAGATATTTAACCTATGTGGAAAGTATGGATACTCCGGAGATAGTGCCCCCAACCACCAGTACAGTATCAGTCTTACAACAATAATTTACATCTATATATGTTTTGTAGGAACCTATGATAGATGGGTAATGATGGACGAGATGAAAAAAACTAGGGTTCGTAAATGGGATCTTATACACCATATCAGTCTGGAATTTGTAGTTATACTGGCCATGGAAGTAGAGGTACTGGATGTGGAGATTCAGGGAAATAGTGCCCACATCAGTGGGGTGGTGTAGGTCAGGGAGATCTGATAGAATTTTAGAGAAGAGGTGAAAAACTGTTACATGCGATTTATCATATACTTTTGGATTGAAATGAAGGACTATCTGTTGGAAACGGTCATGCAGCGGAAGCCCCAAACAGGTGGGTTTTTAAAAAATTTCCACCGACGATCGATGAAAACTTGTCGACGTCGGTGAAGAGCAGCCCGATTAAATCTGAGGATCTCGCGTGAAGTATTTTAACCACAAAATTAAACCGTAAAATACCTGGTTTAAATCCGAAGGCGCGCACGACGTCTGCTCGTCATTGGCGATCGCTGCTCAAAGAATCCGAAGTCAAATTCCTCTAGATCATCCACACGCACTTCAAGGAATCCGCGGGAGCTCCGTTCATCGTAATCCGGGTGCTAGCGCGTATTTGCGACGATTCCTTCGATGCTCCAACGACCACCGCATCTCTTCGCTAGAGATGCCTGATAGAGGGCTTCATCTGAGCTCCTTGGATCCAGAGCATCTCTCTCTAAAATGTGGGAGAGAGGAGAGGAGATGGGAACTGCTTTAACCTTTTGATATGACAATTAATCTTTGGACATTACCATTTCAATAGTGGATGCAGAAAAGTCTACACTATAATGATAAGATGACATCATGCATACCTTACTGTATACACGATATGGTAATCAAAAGAACATAATAGTTGGGTCTAGGTCACCCACTATTTCAACACTATCGATAGTGAGTGGTATTATTATTTTATAATCAACATTATCTAGTTCCTTATTTGATACCAGTGCCTCTCATTCATATATTTCTACATAACTTGTGAATGGTTTGAGCATGGTGGTGGAGTTCAGTAGATTGTTGTTAACAACAGACACACTATTGGGAGTACATTATAGAGTCATATTCTAGTGAAAAGGGAGTTCTATCTAGGTTGGGAAGCATTATTCTCTATGGAATGTTTACATTCTTGACATGTCAAGATTCACACTAATTTTGGGTTTGCATAGGTTGGTAGAAAATTGAGTACTCATTTAATGTTACCATAGTAGAGTGAATTTTATGCATCCTAAGGGTGAAAATTATATTGATCATGGAGAATGAGATATCATGGTGGGTCATTCATTTCCATTTCAACAACAACTGAGGGATCTCATTGCCCATGTTGGTAGTATTTTTATGAATTATGGAGGTGTGAAGCATGGTTTGTTTCACTAGTAGAGGATCAGTTTCAAGAATTGTTTCCTAAATATTTACTAAGGCTTCCAGCTAATAGAAATGTAGAATTTACTATTGATCTCATGTTTAGGGAAGATCTTATTTCAATTATCCCATATATAATGACATCGATAGAGCTTCAAGATCTTAAGGCTTAGCAATAGGAGTTTAAGGATAAGGTATTTATATATATGAGTATGTTTCCTTGGGGTTATCTATTTGTTTATTTCAATGAATATTGACAGGAGTCTGCACTAGTATTTCGATTGAAAAATGTTTAGCTAGATGACAGTGAATAACCAATATCCACTTCCATATATTGACAATCTATTTGAACAGTTGGGAGGGACTTGGGAATTTTCCATGATATACTTTATATCAAGGTATCCTCAAATGAGAGTTTGGACTAATGATATAAAAATGACTAATTTTAAGAGATGGTATATCATATAAAATATTTTTATTTAATTCTTTTTGGGCTTACAAACTCTCATACATTGTATATGGACATGATGAACAGAATATTCCATCCATAACTGGATGAATTTATTGTTGTATTTTTTGGATGACATCTTGGTGTACTCCAATACTCATGATGATCATAACCATCATCCTAACATCATATTGAGTAAAATGAGAGAGAAATAGCTATATGTTAATCTATATATGTGTCATTTTTGGAATGATCAGGTATACTTCTTGGGTAACATCATCTCAGAGGAAGGTATGTCATTGGATCAAGAGAAGGTTCATGCAATTATTTATTTGGGAAATCCAAAGTATGTATTTAATATTTGTGGATTTCTTGGGTTAGATGGATATTATTAGAGATTTATAAATGAATTTTATTCATTATTGTCATCGTTGTTGGGCTTGTCTAATAAGGGGATAATTTTCAAATGGATGGAAGAATGTGACAAATCCTTCCAAGATCAAAAGAAGTGGTTAGCATCAGTATAAATCTTGATCCTACCTAATCCATGTAAAGAGTGCATGGTGTTTTGTGATTCCTCTGGAATAGGTCTTGGAACATTGTTAATATAGAAATATTGAGTTATGGAATATGGGTCTTGGTTGTCTAGGCCACATGAATGTAACTATTCTACGCATGAACTCGATTTGGAAGTAGTGGATTATTCTTTGAATTGGTGGAAGTATTAACTATTGGGAAAAATTACTATGTATAAGGATAAAAAGAGATTAATGTATATATTTTCACATTGAGATTTCAATCTTTGATAGTAGAGGTGGGTTGAATATATACATTCATTGAATGTTGAGATAGCATATATGCCATCAAAAGGGAAACAATGTGGCTGACATTTTGTGTAAGAAAACAAAAACTCATGCAGTTTAGGAGTCTAATGTAGCATGGAAGATGATGACCTTATTATCAGAGATTCATGAGGTGGTCTAGGAGATCTAGGAGAGGTGGAATATCATATTAGTTTCAGTGGAGTCTACACTCATGAGACAAATAGAAAACTAATAGTTTGAGGGTCCAGAAATATTGAACGTGAGGGAAGCCTTGAAGTTATAGATACTCTTTTATATTGGACCATAGATGATTATTAGATCATATATGTCTATATTCAATTAGTTGTGCCTGAGTGCATATGGGAATAGATTATTTGTGGATTTCATGCCTCAATGTGGGTGGTGCATCAAGGTGTGACCAAAATGTACCTTGAACTACCTCAACAGTTTTGGTTTTTGGGAATGAAAAAGGAGATTCCATGGTTTGAGACATGATTATACACATGGTTTTAGGTGAAGATAGAGCATCAATGATCTGGAGGTTAGCTACAACCATTTACTATTCTATAATAGAAGTGGGATGATGTTACTATGGATTTTTTATTGGTTCTCCCATGGAATCCTTAAAATAATAATGATATATGGGTGATTATGGACCATTTGAAAAAGGTAGTGCATTTAATGCCTATAAAAAATACCTTATCTATGGAGAGGTATGGTGATTTTTATGTTCTAGAGATGGTCTATTTGCAGAGTGACCCATAGACTATTTTTTATTCGATGGTCCACGCTTTACTTTAAACTGTTGATAGGGTTTATAGAAATTTATTGTTTCATAGGTTTTACTGACTATGGATTTCCACCCTTAGATGGTCATTATGAACAAATAATATGTGTTCTTGATGATATGCTTTAGGAATGTGTCCAATACTTCAATTTGTCTTAGAAGACTTACCTAGAATTTTTGGAGCTTTCTTATAACACATGTTATCAGAAAATGATTCATATGGAACCATACAATGAACTTTGTGGTACTCCAAGCAGATAACCTCTATGTTGGATAAAGGTAGGTGAGTCACAGTTGTTGGGACCCAGTCTTATATAAGAGACGTCAGAGCAGGTTTAGTAAATTTAGGAGTGTATGGCTATGGCACATAGCATATAGAATTCATTTCTAAATAGAGGTCGATGACCCCTGTTGTTTATAGAGGGTTATAGTGTATTCCTTATATTGTCACCTAGATTGGGTCACTACCAGATATAGAGGCAGAGAAAGTTAGAATCTAGGTTTTTTGGACCTTATGTTGTTGTGGAGAGAATCAGGCAGGTGGCATACCGATTTCCTCTTCCATAGAGATATAAATCTATGCATGTTGTTTTCCATGTGTCACAACTTTGGTGGTATCCCCCATACCCTCCTCTTGTTATATATGAGGATGATATTGATCTTGAGACTAAGGAATCCTTTTATGAGCATCTGATACATGTTTCAGATCATTGTGAGAATGTGTTTTGGGGAAAGAATGTACCAATAGTTAAAGTGTTTTAAAAACACTGGCATGTATTGGAGGAAGTTTGGTATGGATAATTAGATATGGGGGCTCAGTGGGCCAATCCTTTTACCACAAAGTCTTTGAGGTGCTTGGGTGTATAGCTTGAGGATGAGTTATTATAAGTTGGGGAGATGGTAAGATCTTGTTCAATTGTAAGGTATGTCCCTTTTGAGTTTTCTACTTAGTTCTAGGTCTGTAAAGTGTTTAATTTTGGTTTTTAAGGCTTTTGAGGTGGCCACATATATTATGAAAAATATTTTGGGGTAGAAACTTTTTCTACAAAAAAATTACATTCCCTGTAATGATATAACATGTCTTTTAACATTTTAATTGGGAAAAATCACCCGAGGCAACATGTTTTTCAGCATAAACCAGAAAAAATAATTACGTGACATGTAATTGAATTAAACATCATGTAATTATCTAAGAAATATATTTAAAAACTTTATTGTGGTTCATTTTCATTTATTTTCCATCATATGGCCTCCCTCCTCCAACCCAAGGGTGACTCTTAGATGGTTTTGAGTGATTTCGTCATATATAATCATTATATATTGGTGTTAGATACCTATTAACCCTTTTTCTATGGTTCCCATATGTTCTGCCTTATTTCAATGAAGTGGTAGAACCTTTGATAGTTGTGGGTTTGGGGGTTGATCTTGATCCTATTTTTTGGTCTATATCTGTTCTATCATTGTTTTTTCGACTATCTTACATCAATTTTGGTTTTCCATTGGTGATTGTTCTTCATAAATGTTGAGGTATGTGGTTAAAAAATCAAATCTGAAATTATTGATTTCATTAATATGCAAGTAATTATATAATTTTTATAGGGTGATTAATAATTCAATTTTCTTACATATAATTAATTAATTTATAAATTGTGAAATTGGGGGTATTGAGTTGATTGATTTGGATTATTTTTTATGAGTTGATTATGGGATATTCATATTCTATATTCTTGATTAATTATTTTTTAAATTAGTTAAGTGAGATTATTTTGGATATGAAAATATTTGAATTAGATTAATTAATTTTTTAATTATCTAATGGAAGTGGCTAATTATTTGGGGAATTAATTAATGGGATTTATTTGATTAATAAATTGGTGAATTGATTAATGTGGTTGATATGATTAAATAATTTGGGAATTAATTATTTAAATTGGATATGATTAATTAGTTGGTGAATTTTGTAATTGGGATAGATATTGTAACATATTGGATTATTTAATGTATTATTTTTAGAAATTATATGGATTGATTTAGACACTAGACATTGATATGACTTTTAAATTTGTGGTCAAGTATTCCAGAAATAATTGTTTGAAAAATATTAAACATTTAATAGCACGTGCTAATAGTTTACCTAAAAAAGTTGAATAACTCATAAATGGTTGCTTGACCCAGAAGATAGAGGGCACTATTGAGCTCATAATGAAGACTTTACCCTAGGTGCGACTTAACTTTATTCGGTACAGGTATTCTGTGGAAAAAAATAAAATGATGTAATAATCATTGAATAATTTAAATAAAAATCTATTTTAACATAATGAAATTTCCTTTTTATAAATACATTTTCTGGAATTTAGGTTTGTCACCATAAGATTTGAATTCCTCTAAGACATGGATAAAAACACTCTAGACAAATGGTGATGGATTATTGATTGATGATCAATGTGCATCCAATTCAAAGTAATCTCACCAACAACAATAGGGACACAACCATCCTTTTTCACATACAGATCTAATTCATCATAGGGTAGTTATTTCTTTTTGATCATTCCTTATTCTTCATTCTCACAACGAATTCATGTCAATCCATGAATAGATTTATCCTTTTTTCGATCACTGTGGGGTGGTTGTGTTTTCATGGTTTATTTCAGGGAGTTTACTTAATTGGTTTTTCATTTTTTTCTCCTTGTATAAAAATAAAGAATTGATGTTGTCATGAAAAAGTACATGGTTCAATCCTCAGGGTGTTATTGTGTTTTTATCTCCCATGTTCCTTGTGTTCTTCATCATTGGATCCTCATGGCCACAGTTCGACTTGTCGGGTGGCTCCGAAGGCGATAAGACCCCCAGATTGGAGGAAAACTAATATAAAAGGCTGGATCTATGTAGATCTAGACCCAAGTAACCTTGATCTAAAAACATGTTAAGATTTGGGTATTGGAGGTGGCTCAGTGGTTAAAGGAAGAGACCACCATCGTGGGTCCAATGCGGCAGTCTGATGAGGCCGAGTCACGGTCCAGCAAGGTCGTACAGTGGGGTAGTGATCATAGGCAGTGGTGTCATTGATGACATAGAGCACATTCAGTGGATAGGTGGGAGTTGGTGTGGCTGGCGTGAGTGGACCATAGTGGAGACCACATGAAATGCGACATGTGGAAGCTGACCACGAGGGCAGCCATATAGAACGCTGGAGACAACCATGTGCAGTGGCCCCAGGACAGAGCAAGGCCACGAAATATGAGTGAAGACAGCGTGGGACACGAGTGTTAGCCACATGTGGGTAGAGGTAGTGGCCTAATGGGATGTGGGCTATGGGGTGTGACCGAGTTTAGCGGTCTGTGCTGAGCGGGGTGCAGCTGCGCCAGGTAGGTCGATCGAAACAGGCCAGGTAGAGACGGCTGACTAGACCAAGCCTGGCGGGGCAGACCTAGCTAGACCTAGTGACCATGCCGTGCCCAGAAACTAGGATGGACCCAGTGGCCTGGGTCAGGTCTAGCGGGAAAGGGTGGACCTAGAGGGACGGAACGGTCCTAGGTCGGACACAAGTCGGACCCGGGGCAATTGAGACGGATTCAGGGTACAGTTGATCATGGCTATTGATCATGAGCCATGGTTGATCCAGCTACCACACATCCATGGTAGCCGCGGGGCAGCAAGTCATGAAAATCGACTACGGTAGTCAACTTCCTTGATTGGTGGACCAATCGTAAGTCAGTCCATAGGCCCTAAGACCCCCTTCTAAAATTTCAAACCCCCATATCTTTCAAATGGTACGTCCATTTGAAGAGCTATCTACATAATTGGAACTCTAAAGATGATACAATACTTTTGGAATATTTTGGTGAGTTTTATATTTGTACTAGAATTGGGTGAGAGTATTTCCCTTAGTCATTTCATTAAGGGTTCAGTATGGTATTACGTTCACATCACTAGATTGTAATCCCTTCTAGAGGATGAGTCCCTAAAAGAGTCAAGCATCCCTCCCTGGGACTAGAGTGTGGATGTCTATCACCCCTATTAGAGTCTATGGAATCATGTAACCTTTTTGAGTTGGGCATTGATCCTCCACATTGTGTCCTGCATTGGTGGGGTATAAGGTATCCCCCATTGAGACTGGGTGTGAACCCATACGTTACAAATGGATCCAAATTGGGTTTGTGGTATCACCAATGGTGTTTGGTAAGGATCCCCTCTCTATGGTATAATAATATTCCTTAACCAATATGTTTTCAATTAGATAGGGCCCAAAAAGGATATACCTCTTCAGGAGTGTCTTTGAAGATAACAATAGTTTATGGAGTGGGATGTCCCGGAATGATAGTTATTTGAGCTGAATCTTATGGATGAAACATAAATAAGACTATATAATAGTGTTCTCTTTTACATGGGTACACCTAGATTTCCTCTGTATATGTGATGCTTATATATACTTGGGTGGATATGACTAGTATTTCATTTGTGGTATTTCCATTGTTGTTTTTATGGTCTCCAAATGGATATTGTAATACTCACCCCTTCATGGGCTTTTCCCACATGTGTTGTGTCTTGTACATATGATCGACGCTTTGACGGAGTCTTAGGTGGACCAGGATTATGTGTTGCTTAGCAATTCCAAACTGAATAGGTGTGATCATGAGGATTCGTATAGTAGTCCCAATATCATTTCCTTGAAGGTGGATTAGGTAGTATTTTCTATATATGAGCTACATGAACTCCTATATTTAGTTTCCTAGTCTGGGACGACGTGGGTAACACATTAGCATGTTTTTTTGGGGTTCTTGGGAGACTCTTTTTGGTGGTATTGTATTCTTGATATGTTTACTTTACAGTACTTCATATTGTATTCTGTTGTGGGATCGTAGTGGTTTTCATCCATTTCTTACTTAGTGTTTTTAAATTTCTTGATTTGTGGTTCAGATATCTATGTGTTCGTGTGTACAAGTACTTAGGCCAATTCATCCCATTTGTGGGATATGCCTTCTCAGTGCTAGTCCCTAGCCCCTGGGAAATCGCCGGAGTTCTTAGGGTAGTCATGGAATGATACCCTCTAGGATAGGATTTGATAGAGTGGAATCAATAGTGGTCAGTTCTACTTTAGGATAGGGAGTCTAGAAGATTAGTTTGAAAAAATAGTGTTATGTGTTTTGGGTTTAGTTTTCAGGATAGATAATCCAATGCTGGTTCGAGAGATGAAATATCCAAGCACAAGGAATCTGATGTACGTAAAAATAACAGTACATGCCTCATATAAGAATGGTTGTGTTTTCCATTTACTTCTTGAGTCATCACTCCAGGTCTAAGATATTGACAATTGAATATTATGTTTTATTTCCGAATGCTTCTAGGAATGTAGTCTTCTAGGATTCCACTATGAGATCATGAGGATGATATGCCTAGTGATGATGTGTTCATATAGGGTCATGTACCAAAGATAGGACCTTCAGGTTGTTTACTAGCTATACCACCACATGTCGAGTAGCAGCTACTAACAACACTAGCAGCTGAGGATTCATGCAGTATGAGTGTGTTGCATCAATTCTGAATATAGATGGTGTTACACATGCAGTTGTCAAGTAAATATGCATGATATTTCCCAAGCCATTATACAGATGATCAGTAGATGATCGAGGGACAGTTGAGGTGGAGGTAGAGATATGATCAGGGTGGACCACAGGGTGGAGGACATAGCAGAAGAGTAGGCATGGTAGTAGGAGGTGGTCATGGGTTTGAGACATATCCACCACCACCCCCAGGTGGTCCCCAAAAAACTCAGGGAGATGGTGGTCAGGGGAAAGGCCAGCTGCAAGTGATGGAGGTTTATAACCACAACACTATATGGATGATTTGAGGGACTATCTATGTCTCTTCCACCATTGATTCAGTTTTGATAGACACCAGTTCTAGTCATTACATTCTTTACATAAACCTCATTCAATACTAAGAGATTCTACTTGAACCGTTGAATCAACCCCTACGCTTAAAGACACCTATTGTAGAAGATTTGATAACCACACACTGGTACTGAAAATGTGACCTGACTATTAGAGATTGGATTTTTCGATGGGATGACTTGGTAGTAGTGTTGAGGCCTTGTGATTTCATTCTTGGAATGGTCTAGTTATCAATGCATCATGCATAGATTTACTATATTAGTTACAAATTTTGGTGTGTCTATAGTGAGGGAACAAGTTTTTCTAGAAGTGGTGAAAAGAAATCACATGAAACGTAGGATGGACTCACACATAGAAGGGTGTAGCTAATTAAATATTCATTGGATAGATTCACCCTCAGGGTAGTGGGTGAGATGAGTCCTTATTTTCATGTAGTGGTGATAGATTATGATGGTGTATTTCATGAAAATGTTCTGGATTTACCTCCCCAATGGGTGATGGAAATCTGCATTGAATTACACCATGGTATGACTCTAATATCTACACTTGCATATCAGGTGACTCATGTAGTGCTTCGCGAGCTAAGGGGGAAGTTGGAGGACTTTCATAGAATGTGATTTGTGAGACCTAGTGTTTCACACGGGGAAGCCCCAGCTTTGTTTTCCACGAAGGAAAACGGGAGCTTGAGGTTATGTGTGTATTTCTGATGCTTGAACCAGGTGATTGTGAACATCAAATATCCACACCCATATATTTAAAACCCCTTTGATTAGTTCAAAGGGGTATGATGGTTATAAAAGATTTAACCTATATCAGGAAATTGACAGTTGTGAGTGGAGGATGAGGATATAAAAAATATGGCCTTCAGATGACATTATAGACACTATAAGTACTTGGTGATGTTTCTTAGAATGAATAAATCCCCAACAGTGTTCATGGGACTCATGAACAGGGTCTTTTATCATTATATAGATCTGTTCATGGTGGTCTTAATCCATGACATCCTATTATACTCGGCATCTGAGCAGGAGCACATGACACACTTGAGTATCATCTTGTACACACTTTGGGAGCACCAACATTATGGGAAGATCTCAAGGTGTCAGTTCAAGACTTGAGAGGTCCATTTTTTGGGATACTCTATCTTGGAGGCTGGAGTTTTAGTGTATACAACAAAGGTTGAGGTAGTTATATCTTAGGATCCACCTAAGACTGTTTCTGAGGTATTGAGTTTCCTAGTATTGGCAGGGTAATATCATACGTTTTTTCCTGACATCTATATATTGGTATCGCCCTTGAAAGATTTGATACAAAAGGGGAAGTATTTTTTATGGATAGAGAAGTTCCAGAAGTGCTTTTGGGAGCTGGGGAAGAAATTGACGAGGGCTCTCATCTTGAAATTGACAGAGTTGGGCATAAAATATGTGGTGTTCTGTGATGCATCAGGGATTAGACTTGGTAGTATCCTAATGTTGGGAATGCATTGGTTGCCTATGGTTTGTGTCAGTTGAGTCTTCATGAGAAAAACTACACGACCCACGATATTGAGGTAGTAATGGTAGTTTTCTCATTGAAGATGTGGAAACACTACCTGATGTGCGAGTAGTTTATCATCTACTCTAAAAAATATAGTATCAAATATATATTCTATCTGAAAGATATGATCTTGATATTGAGGTGATGGATGGAGTTTCTCTAAGATTATGACGGTGATATTGTCTACACACCTAGGAAAGGGAATGTAGTAGCATATTCTCTTAGTATGAGATCTTGCATAAAGTTGTTTAATGAGGCATCAGAGAAGTTGGTCTCATTGAAAATATCCATTGTGGATGGATATAGGGATGTTTACCTCCAATCAGTGGTTTTCACTCTTCCACTCTTACAGAAAGTTAGAGAGGCACATCTCAGGGACACCGACTATGAGAATTTACATAGTCAGATGTCCATGAGGAATTCCCCTGATGTATATTTGAATGTTGGGGATCAAGTTGTTCTTTTTAGAGAGAACACAATTATACCAACATCATTACGATAAGAGGTTTTGAGGGAGTTCCACACATCCCCTTTGGTTATACATTCAGTTTTGGAAAATATGTACCAGGACCTCCTATGTTTGTAATGGTGTCCTAGTATAAAGAATGGAGTTACAGAGTTTGTCCCTCGATGTCTCACTTATTAGAAAGAGAAGGATGAGAACCAGGTTCCAAAGGGTTTAACTCAACCCCTTAAGGAGACGGAATGAAAGTGGGATGGGATATCAATGGATTTTGATATGGATTTACCATGTACGTTCAGGGGACACAATGTTATCTGGGTGATCAATGACGGACATACCATGTCCGCTCGCTTCCTAGCAATCCTATAGCAGAGTTTAGTAAGGATATTGGTATTCCTCTATGTATAAGAGATAGTTCAACTCCATGGAGTCCCATCAATGATATTTTCAAATACAAACTCTCACTTTACATCCTATTTGTGTAATGGATTGTACTAGGTGTATGGGACTTTGATTCACTTGAGCACAGCATTTAACCCACAGACGAATGGCTAGAATGAGTAGACCATTCACGTTCTGGAGAACAAATTTTGGGCATGCATGTTAGATTTTGTCCGTAGTTGGGAAGATCACCTACCACTAGTAGAGTTTTGTTACAACAATTGATATCACACCAACATTGGTATGGAACCTTTTGAGGCCTTGTATGGGTGACACTGAAGGTTTCCACTTTACTGGACCAGCCTAATAGAGTCATCACTCATGGGCCCAATGTTGGTGTGAGCTACGATGGAGAAAGTGAAGATCATCCTGGTGCGGATTAAGACTACCCAAAGACAATATTAGTCAAATGATGATAGGAATCAGAGGCCTTTTGATTTTGATGATGAATACCATGTGTTCCATAGGGTCTCACCTTGGCAATGATTACAGAGATTTGGCATGGGTGGAAAGTTTTATCTAAGGTTCACCAGCCCTTTCTAGGTACTACATAAAGTTGGAGAGTTGGAAAACTTCTTGGATATACCACATCAATTAGATCAATTACACAAGATCTTCCATGTTTCATAGCTTATTAGGAACATGCAAGACCCATCACACATCATCGACTGTGTTGAGCTGGACTTTGAGAATTGAGGGACTTGTGCTATGTACCCGATGGAGATTGAGGATTCAACTTGATAGGATCCTTTGGGGGAGGTCAGTTACTTTGGTTCTTGTTCGTTGGTAGCATAGTAATATCTAGGAGAGAACATGGGAGTGGGAGGCTCAGATTCATGCTCAGTACCCTCATCTATTTTCATATCTTTTGTTTTGGATTTTGGGGATATAAAGACCTATGGTGGGGAGAATGTAACATCTCATATTTTTTCATGTATTATTTTTAAAAATTATATGGATTGAATTCAAGACTAGGTATTGACACATTATGTGATTCTGAGGACCATTTTTATAGGAAAAATTGTTTGAAAATTATTGAACTTTAAATAGCATGCAGGAATGGTTTTCCTCAAAAAGTGGAATTACACTTAAATGGGTTCCCAAATTAGTAATCTGATGGCACTGTTGATCTCAAAATGAAGACATTACCATATGTGTGACATAACATTGGTTAGTGTATGTCTTCTGTGGAAAGACTAAAAAAGGGCATATTCATCATTAAATAGTTTTAATAAAAAATTATTTTTATGCATCAACATTTCAATTTTATTAATCCTTTATCATGAATTCAGTGTTATCAATATAGCCTTGGAATTCGTCTAAGACTTGGAGAAAAACTCTCTTGAAAACAGTGATGGATTTTGGATTGACGATTGATGCACAACCACTTCATAGGAATCTCACCAACAGCAATGGAGATGCAACAATCCTTCATCAGCGACTGATCTGAATTGAGGTAGGGATGTTATTTCATTATGATCTTTCCACATTATTGATTTTAATGACAAACAAGGTTTATCAAAAAATTTATTGATCAGCAGTTTGATCATTGTGATATGGTTATGATTTCAGTGTTATTTCATTGAATTTTCTAAATTGTTTCATTATTATTCATTCATTATCGAATGGGAATGAATTCATCCCAACACAAATAAGGATGTGGTTCATTCCACAAGGGGTTATTATGATTTTATATCCCCCATTCTTTGTGTTCATCACCATTGGACAGTCGTGGATATGGTTCGACATTCTGAATTGCTCTAAATGTGATCTGACCCCAAAATTGGAGGCAAACCGACAATAGAGGCCAGATCTTTATAGATTAGAACTCACGGAATCTGAATCTACAACTGTTTTAATATTTGGGCATCACATGTGGTGTGGTGGTCTGCGGAAGGGACCACTGGCGTTGATCTAGTGTGGCGGTCCGGCAAGGCGGCGCAATGGTCAAGCGTAGTGGCGCGTCGATCTGTTGAGGTGGTGTGGCGGTGAAGTAATTGAAGGTAGTGACAACATCAATGGTGTGTAGCATAGTGGTTTTCCATGAGGGAGCTTGTGAGGGTAGTGGAAGTGGACCTCGGCCGTAGGGAATGTGGCATGCATCCACGGACGACAGTTGCGGGCGGTGACCATATGGGATGCTGGCTACGAATTGAGATCGGGCCGGGACGGCTGTGCGAAGTAGGGTGTGGCTAGGCTAGCCAGGTCGTGTGATGTGGGCCTGGTGAAGTAGGTCCAGGAAGAGTGTCATGGGTGGAGGGGCCTAGGCAGAGTGATTCGGGCCTAGTAAATGGCCTGGGCCTAGCTGACTGGAACGGACCTGGTTAAGTCCTGTGGTGATTAAGTTGGAGCTAGGAAACTGTTGACCATGGAGGTCGACCGAGAGCCACGGTTAATCCATCTACAGTGTAGGTGTGATAGCTAGGGCGTTTTTGACCACAATGGTCGACCTGTATGGTTAGTTGACCGACTGTGAGTCTATCCATGGTCCTAGTGACCCCCTTCTAAAACATTTAACCCCCATAACATTCAAAAGTTACATCTGTTTGATGATTCGTATATGGTGTTGGGACCATAATGATGAGACATTACTTTTGGAAAAAAATTTGAGTTTTTAGTTTAGATCATTATATGGTGATAGAATTCCCCTTAGAATTTTCCTCAAGCATTCAGTATGGTATTACGTCTACATCACTAGATTGTAATGCCCTATAGAGGTCAAGTCCCAGAAAGAGTTAAGAATCCATCCCTGGGACATGAGTGTGATCCCCTATCACCCCTAGTTGAGTATGTGGAATCATGTATCCTCCATGATTTGGGTGCTGATTTTCTACCTATAAGGATACATCGGTAGGGTTTTTTGTATCCCCCAATGTCACTGGGTGTGATTCCCTACATTATGAATTGATCCAAAGTGGGTTTGTGGTATCCCACACAGTGTGTTGGTAGGATCCCCTCTCTGTGAAATCATAATATTCCTTGACCATTTAATTCTCATTTGGGTAGGGGCCAAAAAAATATAGACCTCTTCGTGAGGGTATCTGATGATGACATGGCTCGAGAATTGAAATCTCCATGAACAAGCGTGCTTCGAGAATAATCTTATGGCTGGCACTTGCATAAAACCACCCGTTGGAGTGGTGTTTCTCATGAGTATATCTATATTTCCACGATATATGTGTTGTTGACATATACCTATGTGGATTGGACTGGTATTTCATTTATGATATTTCCTTTCTGGTTTTCTGGGTGTCCTACTTGGTATTGTTATACTCACTCATGCATGGGATTATCCCACGCGTGTCATCTCTTCTATAGATGATCAACTCTTTGACAAATTCCTTAAAGGACCAGGACCAGGAAGTGCATAACAAGTCTTAATAGTTGCGGTGTGCTCATGTATCTTCAGAAATAAATCCCAGTACAATTTCCTTTAGGTTGGATCAGGCAGGGTTTTCTACAGATGGGTAATAGGGACTTTGGAATTCACATTCCTAGACTGGGACAATGTGGGAAAGACATCACCATGTTTTTTTGGACTTTTTCCACACTCTTTTTTTGGGCTTGTGTTTTGGCCATATTTACTTTACTAAACTCCTTTTCATAATCTATAGTGGTTTCCTAGTGGGTTGAATGCCTTTTTTAGTTTTTTTTTTACATTTTATCATCTATGGCTTGGAGATGTATGTACGCATGTGTACATATACTTAAGTTATGACTCCCATTTTTGGTATATTCCTCCTAGGTTCTAGTCACTATCCCATTGGCTATTAGAGGCAGGCTTGGGTTAGTTATGACACGGTCCCCTCTAGGATGGTTCATGAAAAATATAACTGATTAATTGGTTAATTAATTAATTTGATTGATATGATTAAGTAATTTGTGAATTAATTAATGAGATTGGTTTGATTAACTAATTATCGAATTAATTATAAAATTATGAAAGGAAAAATTCACATTAAATCAGGTATTATGAATGGTAATATGCACATTCAATTATGAATTGAAACGTGGTCACTAAATTATGAAATAATGAATGGTAACATGGGAATTCAATGATGTATTGTTAAATATGAATGGTAACAATGACATTAAATTATGAAATGATAAATGGTAACATGGAAATTCAATCATGTATTATTAAATATGAATAGTTACAATGGAGTTAAATTATGAAATAATGAAGGGTGATAAAGAAATCGAATCATGTAATATTAAATATTAATGGTAATAATTACATTTAGGTACATGAATTGATTTTGGGTTTCCTTGAGAACCCGGGTGTTACTTGGATAAATAAATAGTAATTAAATAAATGTAAATATTGTAACTTATTTATTTATTTATTCTTTATTCAAATGGAATAAATTTTTATTTAGTATATATTGATTTAAACAATATTTTTTGGTTTCTAGTGAGTTGTACTCACACCCTACTCAGTGTTCCTGATTATTACTCGAATAGATTTCAGGATTACAGGATGGGATAAGTGAAAAGGTGCTATGAAAGATGGATGAGACAGGATGGATCTTGGATGAGGGAACCAAATGTGGTTTGGGACCCGATTGGGGAGTTGGCCGTGTCTTTACTTTTTAGTTACATTTTGACACCTGGCATGTACCATATCATGGCATATCTACTGTGTAGTTTTGAAATTGTATTTCTAGTTTTGGTCATCTTATGATATTGGTGTTTTCCTAGTTATCAATATATTCCATTTATATATTTTTTTTTATTTATATAGGTGTATATCTATAATTATGGGGGTATTGTCTCTCAATGACAGATATTAGACCATTTCCTCTAGTCATCAGCTTCTGGAGTACGGGTAGGCAAAACTTGAGGTCATGTGATAGACCATCTTGGGGCACTAGTTTTTAGAACATGGGTCATAACATTACACATGTTTTTTACACTATTAGATAAATTTTGCACATAACATTTCACGGTTCCCTTTGAAGTAGGGAATTCAACAAGGTTCATACATGGTTTGTCCAAACTGTGCATCCCTTATTTTGGGAGTGAAAAGTCCATTTTTTCATTAATGACTTATATTTACCCTTTTCTTCATCGTCTCTTTTACTTCTAACATGCAAAATGGTTCTCTCCTCCCATGAGATTTTCTCTTCCCTCCACAAGTCTTTGAGATGACCCACACTTCCATAGAAAAAAATCATGATTTCTCAGAAGCATATGATCCCTCTCAATAAGCACTACCAGTCTCTTACAATATGTCTAAGTTTATTTTTGGATACTTTGTGCTATTTAGGTGGAATCCTATTTTATCTATTTTCAGGATATTGGACCATTTCATATATCTATTCTAACGAACTCTGAATCATAGGACAATATTGAAGGAGGAGTCATCTTCAACCTTTAGGTAGGTGGTCTCGATATTTTCCCCATGATTTTTGATGTCTCATAGTTATTTCGTTGTTTGACAAGCCTGATTTTTTCAAGAGTATCTTTTTCATAAATTCTTCATATCAAATTGATCATAATAGAATGATATAAATCCTAGGATAATTGTTTAGTATTTTAGAGTATTGTTTCAACACTTACAGACACCCCTTGGGTGTGCCACTTTGAATTGGCCCTTTTATCTAGTTTCTAAATTCCTAAAAACCCCTTTTTATATTTAAGATTATAGTTAAAATTGAATATAATTTGATATATAAATTTTTATAGAACTGAAGTCACCTATTTTGTGTTTGGATAAACATATAATTGGAATTTCCCATGTAATAAATTACCTTGTTGACCTAGTAACCATATAAATTGCACTTTGAGAATTTTAAAATTAATTACCATGTTATAAGGAATTGCATGGATGAATTAAGTGGAATGGATAAGGCCTGATAGTGGACATTATTAAACTTAATTGGATGAATTTAATTTGAATGAATTATAATTGTGGTATTGCTATACCTATTCAGTTTCAATCAAATTTAATCAAATGAATTGTGAATCCTTGTTTATATTGAGCTTGATATATGAGATTCATGGGAAGTAATGCCTCATGACAATATTTTTTAATATGAATTATACCTTGATAGATGATTTAGTTTAATGGTAATATATTAGTTAATATTGACGGTATTACACTCCCTTACATTGATTATTGAGAACGTCGTCTCACACCGTTGACACTATTTGGATTGAGGTAATAATGCAGCAATACCTTGATTAAGTGTTGACATGATGGAAGACTCACCATACCAGATGATTATCAGGACATTTCACACTCATTATGATATTTATATCATGTACCCTATATTTTGAGAGTGTACACTCATTACACTGGTCATGGATATATGAGTTACGCCCAGGTCCATCCAGCAACTTGTATTCCAGGTATATGGCCACGTAAGTCTGCATGTACTTGGTTCATATAGGTGGATGGAATATAAAACCAAACTATATATATATATTGTTATTATATACATTATCACTGATTAGAAATTATTCCAGACCATGAGTTAAAGTAGGTAGAGATGTCTGGTGTCCTTTAGAAACCTCATTGGGTAGTTACATAAATTTTATAATACTTTTTATAAATTAATTTATTTATGGATGCAAATTAGTTTCAAGCATTGTATGGATTACTTCAAGACATTGTTGGTGGTGGAATAAAAACAATTTATCCCACACCCTACTTAGGATGCCTTTGGTACCCAATAACAATATCTTTCATCATGTTTTGATAAGGTAAAAGGGCTTGATATAGGTTGTTGATACTTTTTACTTATATATGGAGCTTAAGAGAAAATGACTGAGTATATGCTCGAGATTGTAATAAAGAAGGATTTTTTTCTTTTTGATCTGTTTGTTTAACATGATTATATATATGTCTGTTGTTCTCCTTTTGTATAACAACATTCCATGGATGCTTGCATCTGACACTTTCATAGAGGCTTTTGTTGTTATTATTCAGTTCTCTAGTTTTTTATTCTTCGGATTCTTATTTATTATTATTTTTATTCATATGATTCTTATATTGTATATTTGTGATTTTTGTAGTTATATACTATGTCTCTCTGACTTGAGAGAATGGTATCCCCATCGTACCACTTTTACACCCTCATTGCTTGTCGGCAGCCTCTGATGTATGGGGAGGTGTGCTTGAGGCCATGTGACCCACTATCTCTGGGAATGGGTTATGTTTATCCTGAGTAGGGAAGTTACAATGTCATACACATAAATGAGAACCAAAATCCATTGATATTTTCTATTCTCGATGTAAAGGATGGGATCAAGTTCCCCTTATTGAACCCCAAAATATCTTAAGTATTGATCATTCCTAGAGTACCATGATCATGGTTGTTGATATACTCTATAAAAATCATTATTCTACCGAAACAATTTCATTTATTCTTCATCTAAAAGAAAATTATTTGGTTGCTTGATGTGAACTTCCTCCTCATGTAATCCATTAATAAATTGCAGTTTGTTGTCTATTTGGTTTATATTCAATACATGTTTCCCATAAATGTCCAGAATAAATTAAGCTATTAAAAAATGAGGTGTGAGAAAAATCTATTCAACTATAAATTTTCATTTGATCAATTAATATCCCATTCAAACTATACATTCTTTATTTTGATTTTATTTTCTACATTCATTGATTTTTTCCATAACACTAACATAGATCCAATGACATTTTTCTTTTTTATCCTTAGAAAAATATCCCAATATTTATTGTTTTCAATTTTTTTGAGATATTATTGAATTAATTTGACCTAATTTTAAATGTTGATATCCTATTAAAAATTATCAGTCTATATATTAGATATTAGGAGGTTTTTTGTTTATCCTTTATTCTTAATGTTTGAATCAGAACTGTATAGTAACTAATAATGTGTTCATCACTGATTTTATCCCTTATTTTTAAACCTTTATTATCTAAAAATATCGTTTATTTCCTCATCTTGTGCTTCTTCATTTGAGTCTTTTATATCCTCATTTTATCCCCCATGGATTCTCCGTTTATTATGTCCATAGATATTGAATCACTATTTTTGTCAAAATTTTCTAATTAGGTTGTTAAATATTTGTGTACACAACAATTTTATTTAAATTATTATGAATCCCAAAAATAAAACTTCTACTCTCGACCAAACATAACTGCAGTAAAAGTCCCCTTAAGCGAATACTAGTGTTGTGAGTTCATCAGTGTCCTCAGATTTCAATTCCGAGCACCGGTTCAAAAGATATAAAACCAGCATGTACTTTTATTGAACGTACCCAAACAAAACTTCAGAAATTGATTTCGGGCACACCGGTTCTCGGAATCAGGTTCCGTCAGAAACTACAGACTCATAAAATTAAAAAGAATTTAAGAAAAACATTTCCTTGAAATTTACAGGTCTTTACAAACTTAATAGTTTATTTATATTTGTAATGCCTGGGAACCTGATAATTTTGGACCAAATGATCACTTACATCAGGTGTTGGGAGATGGGAACCCTATAAGAGTACATTGCTAACATAGGAAGATTATAGTCCTAATGAGTTATTGGACCTCTTCAAGTACTATTTGTAGTACCACTGAGTTCAAAACAATTAATTCATGGGTAGAACAAGCCGAAAAAAGGGTCACATAGGTGGAAGAATGGGTTGATAGGGAAAACACTATATTTATTAAACTGAGGAAAGTATTATGTCCATCACTTCTACCAGAGGTCAAAACAAGTTTTGATGAATATATGTTGTCTATGAGTTCATTATATATTTAACCTGGTGGCAGTTCTAGTGATAGTCAAGATGATTTCATTCCTAGCGATGATTATGGCGAGGAAGAGTTCGAGGGTGAGGATGATGTTGAGATCGAGGCTGAGGACGTGGATGAGGCCAAGGGAGAGGCAGAGGCTGAAGTGGAGGATGATGGAAAGTATGAGGCCTAGGATGAGTCCAAGGATGAGTAAAGGGATGATTATAGGGATGATGATGGTGATATGGATGAGAATGAGGATGAGGCTGATGATGATGATGATGATAGTGATAGTGATGATAATGAGGGAATAATTGATTTGTTACATTTTTTATTGATATTACTAACATTTGAGGTTTACTAATTTGTTTTGACTGAATAAATGTGTTATTAGGTATGTCACATTATGCTTGAATTTGGTCGCCCAAATACTATATAGTTTTAATCATAACACCATTTACCAATGTATTGTCATGTTTTTTGATAAAGTAATTATGGTATTTGGATATTTATATATGATTCAAAATTCAAAGGATTTATTAGGTCAGTGGCCTTAATTGTATATTTATTTTATTATCTATAATTGGATTCTATGAATTCTCTTTTTACATGGTATTAAAGTTATTCTACAACCCCGCCCATCATTATCCATGAAACCCTCCCCAACGCACCACCCTCCCTACCAAAACCACCCATGTTCATGGCCCCTCCTAGTATCCCCTTCCATGTTATCTCCTTACCACCCTCTCCCCTTCTACTAGTTTCACTTACTTTCCCACCCCTCTTGATGTCTCATCCTCTAACTATGTTGTGTGGGACTAACAAAATTTTACAAAACACACCTTCTGACATTACTTGAACACTTTCTTTTGGGATTCCAGTTATTCCATACCAACATATATTATACATTAAAATTTCTTTTTGTAGTAATTTTGGTATCCTTTTGTGCCATGGAGGATTCTTAGTGGATGCCTAATGGCACTTCACACTACCTGTGTATCCTTTGTTGAGTCATAAGATCTGCCAAACCATACACTCAAACTCTTGGCTGAAGAACTTGAGCTTATTCGTTATCATTATACCACTTCTTATTCATCTTCATCTTATTAATTTTCTTTTTATGATTTACATTTTGGGACACCATTTTGATCTAGTATCATTCCTACTTTCCAAAGGTGATTGGTATCTCACCATCGGGGTGGTGATGACTGCTCCCTTTATCCGTAAATACATGGATGGTTTCTTCAATCTCTCTTTGAGTAAGCATTCTACTCAATTTCATTACAACCCATCATTTAAATATGTCTAGGAAAATTAGTACCTAATATCAAGAACCTACTCTAAAACATCATTAATGTATTGTAAATAAAAATATCATCAATCAATAATAGCAACACAAAAAGGATGGATTTCCATTTGTCAACCTTTCAAGTGTTCTTTTCCCTAATGTTCAATTTGGTGTGGATGTCATCCATCTTTTATTGTGGATACCATCCTTCTTTTGGAATTCATTCAAGTGGAATGTTCTGATTTCCAGTGTTGTATTTTTCACTATCATTGTAATGTATATTTTTTTATTTTCAGGTGTATTAATAGTGCGGTGTTTTTTTCTGTGTGGTGTTTTTTCAGGCATTGTGTTAGTTTTGTTTTTAGGTGTTGTATTAATCATTATTCTGTAGTGTTTTTGCACATGTTTATAGTGTATTTTCATGTGTTGTTTTTTCCATTGTGGTATTTTGTATATTTTCTACATTACTATCATTTAGAATTCTATACATTGTATTAGTTGTAATGTAATTGAAATTTCATGTAATTGGAGAGGGGAAAAAGTTGTGTACTGCTGTCTAGAATTGAAGAACTCTATACCAATGGTTTAAAAACCGTTGGTATAGATCTAAAAATTATATCTTTACCAACAGTTCGATCTAAACTATTTGTATAGAGTTAACGATTGATATATACCAATGGTATAAAACTGTTTGTAAAGATCTATTCCAATGGTTTATAGAAACCATTGGAATAGTGAAATTCCCAGTGCCTTATACCAATAGTTAGTAAATAACTATTGGCATAGAGATATACATACGCCTCAACATCCAACGATTTGGAAAACCATTGGTATAAGGTATACCAATGGTTTTCCAGCTCATCCAAGTGGTTTAAAATTGTTGTTATACCCTAATTTTCCAGTAATGAATCCTCCTCAGAAATATGCCCTAAAATCCAACCTTTGGGCCTCCTATTTAAGGTTTAATCCCCAATCAAAACCTCATAATATCCATTATTCATGTCACTTATCAAGGCCCCAAAAATCATTAATCTGGGAATCAGAATTGGGATGAAGCCCCTACTTAATCATCTCAAAGCTTTATACTCCCTTGTGAGACAAATACATGGGCCTCTATCAGCACTAACCCTTATAACTGAACTATATGGGATTTGATTCCCATATAAATGGGATACGTAGTAAGCCTCCATGAGGGTCAAACCCAACACCCCAAAATAAACCCTACTCTCCCTGAGTCACATTCCAAGTAGAGTCTTATTCAACTTGGGAATTTAGATCCCTTCTAGGTTCCCTAGAGCACTTTGGTATATGTCCCACACTAGATTTTGACTATGAATCTTTCACCTGGATGTCCTTGAAGCATAATTTTAAACTAAATGGTTTGTTCCTTATCACATGACCTTAAAAGGTATGATGTTTCCCCATTAAGTGGCACTGAACTACATGGGTTCTGATTCCTTTCACAAGGATACATAGGAAGACCATCTCATGGGTCTAATCCCTACATCAAAGTAACTCCCATATCCCTAGATTAAAATACACTCTAGAGCACCCCACTGTGTGGCTAAAGACTAGTATTTTCATAATAATGACCACATAATATCTAATCAGTACTTAAGAGCATACCATTGATGGACAACCTTGAATACATACAGATACCTCCAATGATAAAGAACATTTAATACATACAGATGATTATAAATTCCACACATGATAATAATTTATTGTTAATTAAAGGTTTACCCATGTTATACTTGTAAATTAATGAAGGATTCATGAACATATCTTAAATCTATAAGAGAGTCCTGGAGTAGGAATAAATTCCCCCCAAAATGGTGTGATGTGTCCGAACTCCCCTAATCTTGACCAATGTGAGTTCATAAGAATTGTTGGCCAAACTTCCTAATGAGAACCTACATTTGTAATGTAGGTACCTCATAGATATATAATATTTGTATGTTTCCATTTCTATGAAGAAACCCACTGCAAACCATCTAGAAATAGTGAACCCGACATGAATGATTGCACGCATTTCAACCCCATGCAATCAACCATCGAGTGATGTTCCGATTCTCCATCAAAAATAGTGTTCTTATTCATTTCCATATTCTTTGACTCTTCTGGGTTGTGGGACAACCTCTTACTTTCACTCTATAGGTATCTCTATAAGAATCCAAGATATCCTTCTGATTAAGAACTTCATTAAAAATCACATCCCTGACATCTGAAATAAATATGTCAACCATTCTACTTGATTTACTCATCACGTTGTCATAACATACCATGATTCTTGAAAAAAATTAGAGTAAAATAGTACTTATAACACCTTTATATCTTAAAATATATTTATTTCATTTTAATTACTTTGATATCTTATGATACACACAACTCCGAGTCTAAATAAACTATAATATAGTATACCATTATAACCAAGCCATTAAATTAGAGGGTATTAATTGTACTATCTAAATTATGAAAATTATATTTTTTACACACATATTAAATAAATTCATTGGTTATCAATTGATAAATAAAAATCATTTGAAATTAAAATAAATTTTTTTCTGAAAAATATATTTTCATGCACTCAATGTGTTTATTTCATAATAAATAAAATTATTCACTATTAATATGTGATTTTATATATAATAATATATTATATATTCAATAAAAAAATTATCATTCATCTAATATTTTTTCTATTCATGGGATAAGAATAAATCCATTTTTATGCTTAAAAACTGTATTTTTCTAAAAAGTGGTTATATTGCATTTTGTGTACTTATTTGAAAATTATTTTTTACCAATACTAAAAAAATTGTTTGAAAAAATAAACCTTATTTTTGAAATCATTATATCAAAATTATCTTAGAGTGATTTTTTATAGTTTTATAAAAATATTAATTTTACAATGAATAGTGAAAATATTCTTTTTTATTGAAAATTACCTTATCATATAAATAATTTAAAAAGTTCAATTTTCTATTAAAATTATTATAAAAGTAATTTATTTAAATTTTATTATAATTAATCTAATTTAGGTCTTTTTAATCAATTATATGTTAAATTTTTATATAAAATCTTTTATACTTATGAAAAATGTTTCTTTGGAAAACCGCTTTTTCGTCACCTTTATGGGTATAATTTTGAAATATATTCTTCCACTTATATTAATAAAATTTGGTAAAATGGATTTCATATTTTTAATCATAATAATTAATACTATTTAATACATTCAACTTAATTTTTTGTTCATAATTAATAGTTAAAAAAATTAATTAATGTGTTTAAAGTTAAAATAGGTTTTCTGTTGGTTAAACTAAAAAGATAAGGGTTAAATTGACCTAAATAACTGTCAAATTACAATTTCATAGCCATATTTTGACCTTATCTCCTCTAATTATTTATGATGTTATACTTTTCATCCATTTTGTGTTTGAAGACATGGGTATAATTTATCCTTTTCAAAAATTCAAAGTGTATCATCTCCCCCCACTTGTAGAAGGATCCCCCCTCTCCTCTCCTCCCCAAACTTTATGAGCCCTTTGGTTTAGAAAATACCTATCCGAATAATTTATATGAATCCATCCCGATGACCTAAAGTACCTTTTTATCATAAAACCTTTCTAGTAATTCTTTTGGTACAAACCTCAATAGGTTGTCTGAATAAGAGTTATCGTTATTAACCAAGTGTTTCCGTTTTATTTATTCATCCAATTCCTTCAAATAATATTAAACTATGATGAAATAATAACACCATTATATATATTATATAATTATATTTTTTTATTTTAATGGTATAACCTATATCCATATACTCTTACATCAAATGGGGAATGAATCTATCAATCGTGTGTATGGTGGATTACCGCCTCACGAACCGATGCAAATCTTTTTCCATCACCAACTCTCATGGGTGGATATAATGATGGATTTATTTATATATATTATATTTATGAAATAAATCTAATTTTTTATTTATAATAATACATATACTTTTTTACCTTCTAATTTTTTGTAAAATGATAACTCGCTCGTGCAAGCGTGTGGACTACCACCTCCACGAAGCGATGTGAAACATTTTTCATTTTATTTTGACATGGAAAGTAATAATGATATATTTAATGAATATTATATATATATATAACATAATAATGATTCTATAAATGTGAAATATTATTTACCTTTCTTTCATTCTATCCATTAAAAAAATGGAAATAATGTTCATGTGTACGTATGGCCTACCATCTCCATGAATGGTGTAATTAATTTTTCTATCTCCAAATTGTATATATGAATATAAATAAATATATATTGAATATATATAATATTTTTATCATTGATAAAAATATTTAAATTTTGTAACCATGATAAAATTACAAGGACAGATACTACCAGACAATGAAATATATGAAAATGGAAGTAGTTTTTACTCGAAACAGTGATTTTAAAAAACCACTGATAAATGGGTGATAAAAGAATAAAAGAAAATCATATAAGGTTTGATTTATATTATTATGGTTCTTTAATATATTTATAATATATATTTATTTATTTATTATATATTAATTTTAGACACATATGAAGGATTTTGAACCTGTGGTAACGGATTTCGTTTCAATTTTCCTTCATTGAGAAATATTTTAATGTTATGCACCAGTTTCTTTTATATGGTGAATATAGTACAAATTTTATATGTTATATAATTAAACTTTGATAATTCATGTAATTTTAAGTTTCAATTTAAATTATTTCATCTAATGAGATCTTATTTGAATGTTAACAAGTGGTAAGTGTTTCATAAATCAATTTTCTTTCATTGGGTTATATCACTACTTAATTAATTATATTATTTCAAGATTATGTGTGAAATGGAATTTTTTTATATTATGTTTTATTTCCACTTTTTTATGTAGATTTAAATTTTATACACATAAACACTTCAGTTATTAACTCTCACTTCAATGTTATGATCATTGTAATGGTTTATTGTCTCACTTTTACTTCTGAGAGACATATGTCGTATTCACCACTTATTTATTTTGTGTGTTGTATATACATACCCTTTGATATTATATATCATAAATCTATTTATCATCATGTTATTTAAATTTTCATTTGAATTTATTTCTTTCATGGGGTTTATTATTTAAAAGTTTCCAAAAACAGTAAGGGTTTCTTTGACAATATCATCATTATTCGGGATTGTTTGTGTTTAAGTCTCCCTTTCTAGAATTATTTAATATTTATATCTTGTTCCGAATAAATTTATTTTACTTTGGTTATTAAATAAATTTTCAAGTAATAGAATCATTTTATTTTCTTTAGTACTAAAAATTATTGAGAATTATTTTAAAGAAAAGCTGACTTTATTTCTCTCTTCAGTCTAAAATCAGTTTTCTTCCATATCCTTATTTAATAGAACTAATTTCAAGTATGTTTTCAGAATTTTTGAATTGATTTATTAAGGAAATTTTCACTCATGTTTTAATTTTTATAAAAATATTTAAATGAATCTTTTTTTTATCTTCTGAACGAGGTACTTTTAACCATTTTACAGAAATGTGAAATGAAGTGTTTTTTAACTTATATGGATTTTGCATAATTACCCACCATCATGAACACTCTTTTATTTGAAGCTTAATTTTCAATTTTAAAATTTTATTTTCAAATAAAATGTTTTTATTAATATTTTATAAATATTTTATAATTTAAATAAGTGTTTTTAAAGTGAAAAGGGTATTTTCCTCAATAAAGTTTATTGTGATCTTTTTAAATTATTTTCATCTATTTCAATATCCTTTGTTGAATATTATTATCAAGATAAAATATAATTATTCCATACACCTTATTTATCTATATGGTTTATGATTAGTTTGAATGGGGATGAACTATTTTTATAACATTCTCTATATTACTCACGATGGTTTATGATTACGTTTATTGATTAGGTAAATTATTAACATTCCATATACTAGTTTTTCAATACATATTTTTATGTTGATTATGTTTATATAATATCATATGATTAATTAATTAGACTTAGTAAGTTATTGGGGGTTGCTATATCCCCTCAATGCATTTGTATTTCCCATGAGACAAACTAGCTTGTGTATTTGGTTGAGGCTTTACCTAATTATGTAAGATACCTTTTCAAAAGTACTTGATTGTATGTTTAGGATTTCTGAAATTATTCAATACCTAATTATGATATTGTTTTTTGATTTAAATTTAATTATTTGATTAGTTATTATATATGTGGATAAGTTTAAAGATTGTGTGATTATTTATATAGAATTATTTGATCATCATTTATTCCTACCATATTATTCTTGAATCTCAATTTATTGATTAAATGGAATGTGTTTCATATATTTACATTTCAATATTGATTATTTGTTATCTATCCATGATATATTCTACTATAAACGTACCCTTACTAATTATCTGATCTCAACCCTTTCTTGTGCATCCTTTCCCCATGATGTCAGGAAGTGTATTATGAGTGATATGTAGGGATATACTAAAGGTACAAATGGTGTTATCAAATAAAATTCTATGTTGTATTTTAAGTTTTAACTTATAATATGATATTCGAGTAATTACCTAGTATTCCAATACTACTAAATTATTTGATGCTTTAGGATGTTATTCCTTGTATCTAGTATCAATGTAATAAGGTAACAACTATAAACTACTAGGTTTGGGGTCTTTACAGTTGTTTTCGTAGGAAGTTTAGTCAAAAACTTGGGAACTAGATTTAAGAAAACATAAATTAGGGAATATATACCTATGAATAACTTAGAGGATAAGTCTTAAGTATAGGATAACATCCTACTGTTTTGGTAAGGTAGATATTATGTGGTTTTCCTATCAAAACATCCTTGTATGGATACTACAAGTGGATGTGGCTCAGGAATGGTTGTACCTAGGGGTAATAACTCTGAAAAGGGAATATTGGGATTTGACTCGATCAACACCTGGTGCATGATAATGGGCCTTAATGTACACCTGGTTTGACACTATCAGTGGATATTATTGGATTAATTCACATTTTGTATTATAAACCATCATGAAGGATTTAAATAAATGATAACCATGATTGAACTAGGTCAAAACTAAGGTGTATTACACTAAAAATAAGGTATTGTGGTTTATCAATACTATAAATTAATATTTTGTTTCCCAATGTGATTATTTTTTATCATATTATCCTTTTTTGTTTTATTTAATGGATGGATCCAATAGGAATCATGTTAAAACTGAATTTTATAGACAATACGGTGATTATAAGTAACTAAATTGGATAATGTATGGAGTGAAATATATTATGATTATTCTTAATCAGTTATCATGATATATGATTAATAAATTTCACCTTAACCAACTCCCAGACTCACTAAAGAAGATAAGGATAGAGTTTTCCAAGAAATTGGATAGTGTCAACCATGGATGAAATAATACTAAATTTCCTTCATGTTAGATATGTTGAAAGAGACACCCTAGGGAATGTCTCAAATGAATTATAAGAATTTTTTAATGTGTAAAAAAATGGACCTAGAGAAATGAATTTCTGAGGATTCCAATACCTTATGTTTGGGGGGAAAGGCATAATATGTGTCAATTCTCTAATACAAGGGTTAACTCCCAGACCAAGGAAGGGCCTATGTTATATTAATAATTAAAGTAAAAGTGTTGAAGTATTTATGTTTTGGGGTTCAATAATTGTGTTTTAGAAGTATTTTTATCAATGGTGTTTTGTCTATAAGAAACATGAAACATCTAATGATTGTGTTAATTTTTAGAATCGTATGTGTATTCATATAAGATTAACTTTGAGGTTTTATGTGATGATATTTTCATCTGATTAATAAAATTTTGGGAGAAGTTTTATTGGGTTGAGGTATATTTAACCCTTATGTTCATAATGAAGTGTTATTTAATGAAAAATGGTATCTTCATAAGTTTTAAATTATTGATAACCTTTAGAGTTAATATCATCATTGATGTTAAGGTAATAATAATCAATTAAAATAATTTGATTTCTTGGAAAAAAATAAGTCGTATAGAAAACCTTTTTGCTTAAAAAGTGATTTGATGACTAATGTTATTTTTTAGGAAATTAATCATATTATTGGGAAAGTTATAGTAATTATATTAATATACATCTTGAAAAAGAAATATATACATGATGGGTGATAACCCATCACATCCAGAAAGGTTGCAAGGCTTGAACCCACAACCAAATGGTGACAAGGGTGTAGTGCCTAACATTGGCCTATGCGATGTCCTAGTTTATATGAAATTGTTTTTACTGAAATGATTTGATGTATAAATATTAATTTTAATTTTGGTTATTATATTGAGTTTTATAGATTAATTTATTATATTGGATCACTTGTGATAACTATTTTAGTTTTGGTAAATATTTAGAGACATGAAGAATGGTTTGTCACATTTTTATGGATCTTATGATCCATTAAAAGTTAATTTTAGTTCTTTAGGCATAAAAATGATCTTTTATATTCATTTTTTGATGTAAGATACGAAGTGAAAATTGATCAAAACACAACCAAATGATGGAATTATGATTATTAAATTAAAATGATATCAATTAAGTATATTTTCTCATATTCACTATCTTGACAGTAAATGAATCTTTGAACATTCGGTAAATTATCTTGAAATAAAAAATTTATCGTTTTATCTTCATTTATAACGAATTAATGGTCACTTCACCCATCATAGATTTATGGTCTTGTGGTTTTTAACTTTCTCATGACCATGTTTTTATCACTCTATATTTATCTTTTGTCATTAGTTTTCTCTTCCATGTCCATATTTTTATTTCCCACTATTATTTTTCTACTTGGAAACCTAGTTATGTGTTATTCTAAATGGCCTTTATACTTCCCCTTCTCTCTTATTAAGAGGATATTTTATTAACCCTTTTTACGGTGTGGGTTTTCAACAAAGGTTAGACCCTCGATGACCAAAATATAATTATGAGAGAACAATTTATTAAAGGTGGGTAGATAGTAACACCCAAATATTTTTAAAAATATTTCTTTAAATTTAATCTCTTTGATAGCTTACGATACATGCAACCTCAAGTCTAAATGAACAGTAATATAGTATATCGTTTTAACCTAGCCGTTAAATTGGTAGGTATGAATAGGAATAACTAAATTAATCAAATTATATGCTTCAAAAATGTATTAAATAAATTCATTGGTTATAAAATTGATTAGAAATGAAAATAAAAATAACTTGAAAGTAAAAGAAATGTTTTTCTGGAAAAAAAATCATACGCGCAGTGTTTTTATATCTTAATAAATTAAAATAATAACTATTTGTGAATGATTTTAATAAAATTAATATTTTATTTATTCAATCAAATTTCAGATCATTAATCTAATATTTTTCTAACCATGGGATAAGAATAAATATAGTTTAATGCTAAAAAACTATATTTTTCTAAAAATTGGTTCGGTTGTGTTTTTCACACTAATTTTAAAATTCATTTTTACCAATTTTAGAAAATTTATTATGAAAAATAAAATTTATTTTTTAATTCATCATGTAAAAATTATCTTAGTGTTACTTTTTTAGAATTTCTAAAAAGATTAGTTTTACAATAAATAGTGAAAATAATGATTTTTATTGAAAACTGCCTTTTCATTAAAAGCATTTACAAAGCTAAATTTTTTTAAAATTGTTTTAAAAGTAAAATAAGTTAATTTATATTTTAATTAATCCAATTTATGACATTTTATTCAATTATATGTTCAATTTTGATAAAAAAATATACTTATGAAAACATTTTTTTTGGAAAATTACTTTTTTGTAGCGTTTGTGGGTTTAATTTTAAATTAAATTCAACCACTTATGTGAATTTAATTTGGAAAATTAGATTACATTTTTTTAATAATAATAATTTATATTAGGTTATAATTTTAACTTAATTTTTTTCATTATTAATAGTAAACATATTAAAAGTTAAATATTATGGTTAAGGTTAAAACGTGTTTACTAGGGCTTAAACTAAAAAGATAAGGGTTAAAATGAACTAAAAATATGTTCAATTGTTATTTAATGGACATATTTTGACATAATATCATTTATTTTTTGTTAATGTTCTATTGTTTACATTTAATTTTTGAAAAATGTGGTTATAATTTATTATTTTCAAAAAATTCAATTATATCATCTCCCATACTTATGAAAGGACAGCCCCTATTCTCTCATATACATACTTAAAAAGATATTTGGTTCAATAAATACCTTCCAAAATACTTTCTTTACATCCCTATACATGATCTAGAGTCCTTGATTTTATCATAATACTATTCTATGAAGTCTTTTAGTGAAAACCTAAAGTGGTTGTCCAAAGAAGTGGTAGTATTATTAACTGAGCATTTTGATTTTATTTATTCTTAAACCTAATTCAAATATTCTTTAAATATTATGAAATAAAAAAATTATCTCCCATATACTTATATTTTATTATTTTAATTTTATAACGTATATCCATCTCCTCTTCTATCAAATGGGAAACGAATCAATTGATCGTGTGTACGGAGGACTACCACCTTGCGAATTGATGAATGTTGTTTTCCATCACCACCTCTCATAGGTGAATATAATGATGTATTTATTATATATATATATATGATATATATGAAATAACTATATATTTTCAATTATAATAAAACATCTAACTTAATACCTTCCAATCCTTTGGAAAACAATAACATCGCTCGTGCGTACATGTTGACTACCACCTCCACGAAGCGATGTGAAACATTTTTCATTTTATTTTGACAAAAATGTTAATAAGGATAGATTTAATGAATATATATGATATATATATATGATATAATAATTATTTTAGATATTTTAAATATTATTTATGGTTCTTTTGTTCTATGCTTTAAAAATGGAAATAGAGTTTATGTATACGTACGACTTACCGTCTCCATGAACGGTGTAATTCATTTTTCTATATTTAACTTTTAAGTATGACTCTAAATACATATATAATTGATATATATTATATTTATATCATGTTTAAAATTATTTATATTATTTAACCATGATCAAAGTACAAGGACTGATACTACCGAACCAGAACATATATGAAAAAGAAACAGTTATTACCCAAAACTATGATTTTAACAAAGTATTGTTAATAAATTAGTGATAAAAGAATTTAAGTAAATAATATAAGGTGTGACATATATGATTATTTTTATTTTATATATTTATAATAAATCTATTTTTATTATAAATGAGGTTAGGACACATACGAAGGAAGTCAAACTTATGGTAAGGGATTTCATCCTGATTTTCCTTCATTGAGGAAAATTTTAATGTTATGCACTAATATCTATTATATGAGGAATACACATCCCATTTTACATGTTATATCATGAATCCTTAATAATTCATGTTATTTTATGTTTCAATTCAAATTACTTCATCCAAGGTGATTTGACTTGAATATTTCCAAGTGTTAAGTGTTTTATAACTCAATTTTATTTCATTAGGTTATATCAATTCTTCATTGATTATATTATGTCAAGGTTTTTTTTTGAAATGTAAATTGTTTATTTTATATTTTATTTCAACTATTTTTATGTTTATTTTCATTTGATACATATAATGACTTTATTGATTAATTCTCACCTCAAATTTTTGCTTATTGTAAGGTTTTCTCATCTTACTTTTACTTCTATGAGACTTATGCCATATTCAACACTTATTTATTTTTTGTAGTGTATATACTAACCCTTTGATATTATATATAATTATTATATTTATATTCATGGTATTTAAATATTCATTTGATGTTATTTCCTTCACGGGGGTTATGATCCAAAATTACCAAAGAATTAAGGGGTTCTTTCACAATCTCATCATTATTCGGGATTGTGTGAATTTAAGTCTCCCTTATGGAAATTATTGGGTATTTATATCTTAAGCCCTGTATATTATTTTCTTATTTGGTTATCCACTATATTTTTATGTAATATTACTATTTTCCTCTCTTTGTTATATAAAGTGATTGAGAAAATGTTTTTAAAAAAAAAATATTACTTAATTTGTATCTTCGATTAAAAATAATTTTTCTTCTATATCCATTATTTTCAAAAATAATTTCAAGAATATTTTAAAAAAATTAAAAATGATTTATTGATGAAATTATTACCCATTTTTTAATTTTTACAAAATTATTTGATAAGAATCTTTTTTTCATTTTCCAAAATATTACTTTTAACCCTTTTACAACAGTGTGAAAGGAATGTTTTTTAACATCTATTACATGTATAGAATTACATGTAATAATGACCACTCATTTATTTTAATCTTACTTTACAAGTTCAAAATTTTATTTTCAGTGAAAATGTTTTCCTTAATATTTTCTAAATATTTTAGACTTTAAATAAGTGATTTCAAAGTGAAAAGGGTATTTTTCTCAAGAAATTTTATAGTGATATTTTTAAAGTATTTTCATCTATGCCAACATCTTTTATTGAATATTATACTGAGTATATACTCTAAGAATACCATCAACCTTATTTATCTTGAATTTTTATGATCATTTTTACTTGGGATGAACTATTTTGATACCATTCATCATATTACTCTGGATGGTTTATGATAATGTTTATTAATTAGGGAAATTATTAACATTTAATATGCTAGTTTTTCAATATGAATGTTTAAATTGATTATATTTCTATTATTTTATATGAGTAATTCATTGTAATTATTAAGTTATGGTCAAATCCTGATATATCCCCTCAGTTCATTGATAGGTCTCATGAGACAAACTAGCATGGGTATTTGGATGAGGCTTTACCCATTTATGTAAGATGTCTTGGAACAAGGAATTCAATGTATTTTTGTGATGTCCAACATTATGAATTCCCTCATTATGATAATATTTATTGATGTACATGTGATTATTTAACTAGTTTTGATATCCATGGATAAGTTTAAATATAATATGATTATTTATATGGAATTATTTGATCATAATTTATTCTTTCCATATTATTCTTCATGATAAACATATTGATTAAATGGAATGTGGTTAAGATATTTACCATTACATATTTATTATTCCTTATGTATCCATAATAGATTTCATTATATGCATACCCTTACTAACATTATGAGATCACCCCTTTTTTATGTTACCTTTCCCCAGGATTATAGGAAGTGTATTTTTATTGATGTGTATAGATATACTAAAGGTAATAATGGTGTTCTGAAATAAAATTCTATGTTGTATTTTAAGTTTTCAATTGTAATATGAGATTCAAGTTTGTATCTAGTATTTTAATACTAAAAACTATTCAGTCCTTCGGGGTGGGGTTCCTTATATCAAATGCCAATATAATAAAGTAACCAATGACTTTGGGATACTGGGGTATGGGTCTTTATAGTTCCCTCTCTAGATCTCAAATTATCACCTTCACTGACTAAAAATGACTCCATATCATAGTGAAATCATTGATGTGATTTACAACTGGTTTACCTTCCCATGTCCACATGTCAAACAACCTCGATAAATGGAATGAATTATTTATTGTTGTTATCTTATCATATATGTTAGTGAGAGTCTTCATATATTCTAAAGCATTTTTTTTCTTCTCATATATTATAAACCATGTTATAGGATAATGAAATTCTAATCAACCTCGATACTTCCTTATTCATCCTCTCTCATTCTTCATTATTCAATCTTTATTGCATCTTGGTTGGTACCCATGAATGAATGATCAAGTTCATTCTACAATAATAAATCCTCAATCTTTATTCTATAGAACCCAAAATCCATGTCATCAAACTTATCCACCTGAACCATACATTCATCCAACAATGTCTTCCAATATATATTGATATCATAATAAATTATGAAACACATTAGAGGGATCATGAATTTCTTAACAAAAAACTCCTACAAGGAAAAGGGAATAATTATATTGTTGAATTGAGTTGTGAAGCACACCCTCTAGGGACTAGTCATCCAAAACTCTACAACTGATTCTTTAATACCACATATTGGATATCTTTCATAAATCTAATGAAAGATGTCCATCAGAAATTATTGGGTGGAACAATGTACCAGAATAATATGCACGCATAATTCCCAAAACATAGAACACACTCCTTTCTTAAGTCATCACACCAAAAAAATATCCACCAAATGAGTACTATCAATATTTATAGAAGACAAAAAGTGAAATAAATAGAATCAAAATTAAAATAGAACTCTTAAAAATATTGGATGTTATTTCTAATCCAAGGGGTAAAAGTGATTTTTGTTTATTTAAGGAATTAAATGATGACTAAAATGGAATTAGTTATACTCAATAATTGAGTTCACCTTGCTAAATATAATAGAGACCATATAGCCCAACTGACCACCACTACCTACCAACCTCCATGGGAAGAAGTCCACACATATTTGATCTACATGGATCTACCTCTGGTCAGTCAAAGACTTTCACTGCCTCATCTCTATCTTCTGGCACATAGTGTTTTCTTCCAAAACTCTTGAGAGGATAATATAGCATATCCACCATGAACTTTTTATATATCCCCTTTTATGAAAAACTAAAATGAAAAAAACATACATATCCTTCAAAGAAAAAACTTACATAATCCCTTTCCATCTTCCATAATTCTTTCATTGGACTCATCAATAGTTACTTTTGATTACTTCTTTTGACTGCCATCATCCAATCCACATCATCTAGTCCAAATAAATTCCAGATGTATGATGTTCATCACTATAAATCCACCATTTCCATCATACCTATAGGAGATATACTTCTTGAGTTTCTTCTGGAAGATCTATTCCTCAACCGAAAATGATTTTTACAGCTGATCCTAGTATTTTATCACGCTTCTTAATATAGGGTGGTGATTTGGTGTGCTAATGTGGTATGTGGTTTTGTTTTTGAGGGTGTGGTTTTGATTTGGTTATGTGAATGTGGTTGTGGTTATATGGATGTGGTTGTGTTGTGGTTATGTGGTTACAGATATGATGTGGTTATGGAGTTGTGGTACATGATGTGGAAGTGATGCGAGCACGATGGAGTATTCCATTGGGATATGGGAGAGTCTATATCTATAAGAAAATGGATGTGGATAACATTCATTATAGATTTTTATTATTACTATATTATTCTACATGTATACAGATTTGGTGAGCAAGTCTTTAGTGAGTTGGGATAGTAGTTGGCCTAACTTAGGTAACGAATTGGTTTTTTTCTTATTTATTGAGCTATTAGCATGCTTCTAGCACATTGGTAAAATATTCTATGAGGAACCTATTAAGTATACATCTATCACTCCAAAAAAATGGGTCTTTAGCGGAAGTTAATTATCAGTGTTCCCCACAACCGTTTCTAATTAATTTTTTTCATATTATTTAAAATATAGCAGTGGTTTCATAAATGGATGATAATAATTCTATTTAGAGGAGGCTTCATAAAACCACCACTAAATACTTAAAATCTAATTAACACTCCCCATTCCCCCACCCCACCCCCACCCCCAAGCACCCCTACCTTGACACCGATCATCAGCCACCAACTCACCATCCCTTGACACTGACTCCCCATCCCACAATGTCAATCGCTAATCCCCACTCCCATGACACTGACCCCTAACCTCGGCACCCCTACTACATCATTGACTGTCGACCCACTCTTACCCAAACATCCCTCCCCTAACGTTGACTATAATGATGCCCCCTGATGGGTATTTTCTAGAGATAGAAACCCCTTTACTAGGGGTTTCCATACCCGACCCAACCCGACGCGACCCGATCAGGTCAGGTCGGGTTTGGTCGGGTTAAAAAATTTATACCAAGGGTTGGGTCGGGTTGGCTTATATCATGGTCAGGTTGGTTCAGGTCACGGGTTGGGAAAAAATTGACCCAACCCGACTACTGTGAGTCGACTCTTCAGACTTCACCCTCTCCCCCTGCCTCTCGACCCAATTTCCCCTCACCCTCGCCCCACGCCACTGTCTTTATCCTTTCCTACACCATCCATTGAGTCCATGCCATCACCCACCATTACATTAATACTCTATTAATCGCATAGATGATAGAATCTTCCATGACATTTCTAAGACAAACATAAAATAAATTCAAAGGAATTGAGACATGTGAAATTAGCAGAAAAATAATGCCCGATAAACAAAAAAAATATGAAGATAACTATATTTCATTCAATTTGGCTACAAAAACTAAAGAAAAAGAAAAAAATAAAAGGAATATAGGACAATTTTAATGATTCAAATATCTGACGGTGGAATATTGACTAAGAAAATGATCATTGAGCATCTCCCTCACCTTCACCAGTCCAGTGTATCCACCACGCCGCACCTATATGTACCCCCTACCTCTGACACCACATACATCTCCATCGTGACTGTGTGCAGTGCCAAATCTATCGGTGTCAGGAACTACCCCATTCTCATCACCCTCTTTCCCTCACCTTGAACCTCCTCAAACCTTGATAACTACTTGTAGGTAAGCTAATCACATCACACCATCGAGTCGCAGACTGCGTTTTTTGGGGTCAATTAATTAGAGGGAAGAGGATGCGGACGTTCCCTAGTGTGGCGAAGAAGATGAAGCAGAGGAATACGTAACCCGATCAACCCATGGGGCGATATCCAAAAAAATAACTGAAGAATTTTTTTTCGTCGTAACCTGATCAACCTACAGGTTGGGATCATAAAAAAATACCAAACAATTTTTTTTCCTTAATCTGATCAACCCGACCCGACCCAAATATATTTGAGGCAGGTTGGTTTGGGTCAGGTTTGAATCCAAAAACATATCTGACCTGACCCAACCAGACCCGACCTATTTTGCTTGGGTTGGGTCCAAAATATCCCTCAACCCGACCCAAACCGACCCATGGACACCCATACCCTTTACCTCTTTCCCAATGAAAAGCACCCCACTATCTTCCAAGACCTAACCCCTTCCCTACTACCTTTTACTCCTACCTACCTCATTGGTTTCCCCTAATTCGATCTAAGTCATTTGTTTCTAGGATTGTATCCCTGAGCTCCACATTGTTTATTACCCTATCCTTGCATCAGGGACCTTCTTCCATGAAATTCGGCCAAGTTATTTTGAGGGATAATATTTATTCATATATTTTATTTATATTTTGTAAGCCTAATTGAACCGTTTTCAAGTTAAATTTGTGTTATGTTGAATCAAGACCCCACCCTAGTCAATGATGAAAATGGGTGATGTTAAATATTGATTTTAATTGTTTGATTAAACATTTCTATATTTATATCTAAATGTATAGGAAGAAGAGTGAAAATTAAAAACATATGGATGAAATTCAGATTAATTTACTGTGAAACACACCTTAATATACTAAGGGTTTGACATAATTTTTAGATTATGAAATTACAAACCAATCAATGGATGTTAGAAAAAAAATGTCTATGCCCTGATTTTGAATTCCATTGATTGTTGAATAGAAACAAAGTATATGAGCAATTGATATTGAAATATTTTTATACTCTATATATATGATTGATTTGTCATAGTGAATTGAATGTTATGGAAATTTAAAAAAATAACTATCCTGAAAATGAAACACACCCACCAGAGGATAATTCAGATTTAAAATTAATAATTGACATAGTTGGATTTATAGGATACAATGTCCAAGATTTTAATAGATCAATAGAACCCTCAGTTGATCCTGAGCAGGTTAATTTTTCTCAAAACTTCAGTGAAAAAAAAATGAGTTTTATGAATTAGTTGAATACGGTAAAAAATAGCCATATAAAGGGTGTTATAGGTATTTAAAGTTGTCTTTTATACTTATGTTTTATCATATCCAGTGTCACTATAGACTTACTAAAAAATAAATGTACATAATTTTATAGTTTCTTCGTGATGAATTTAGTGAAGTTAAGATTCCTATATCATTCTATGAGATGAAAAAAATCATCAATAAACTTGGACTTGATTATAAAAAGATACATGCATGCGCCAATGATTTCATGATTTACTGAGGAGAAGAATCCAATAAAAAACAATTCATAAGATTTCATAAAATCATATGGAAGTTAATGAACAACAATGAGAGTGAGAATCCATGAAATTCCAGGAAGAGACAGAAGAAGAAAACTCCCACAAAGATATTGTGTTACCTTCCTTTGAAACTATGCTTGCAAAGATTATTCATCTCATATAAGACTAAATTACACATGAAGTGGCATACTCAGGATGGAAAAAATGATGACTTGATTATACATCCAAAAGATTCAATTTCATGGAATGTTTTTGATTCATTCTATCTATATTTTTATTTGAATCCTAGGAATGTATGTTTATTATTGACTTCTGATGGTTTTAACACTTTTGGTCCTTTAATTTCTAATTATAGCATTTGGATAGTTGTTTTCATCCCATATAGTCTACCTCCATGCATGTGTATGAAGATGAATTCTTTCATTATTTTGATGATTATTCATTAAAATCAAATGCATGGAAATGAAATTGTCGTATACCTTTAACCACTAATAAAAGAATTGCAAGAATTATGGGATGATGACATAGAAACATATGATGCTTCAAGGATTAAACTATTTAAAATTAATATTGATTTAATGTTTAAAATTAGTGACTTTATTGAACTAGGAAACTTATATGGTTGGAGCACTCATACTGGTTTTTATTGTCCAATTTGTGATTTTGATTCGGAACCTCAATTATTACCACATAGTAGAGAACAGTGTTATCGATTTCTTGATGCTTCTCATAAATTCATGTTTAATAAGACACAATTCAATAGAGATATTAAATTGAAAAATTCACCAAAGGTATTATCTAGTTTAGAAATCTTTGGATAATCAATGAATTTCACTATAGAATTTGGAGAATGTAATTAGTTTAAAGAATGTGGGAAAAGGGTATGAGGTACAGTATCCAAAGCAGCTGAAACACAATAATGGAAGAAAATGAATATATTTTTCAAACTTAATTATTGGGAGTTTAATTTTATATTCCATAATCTTGACGTAATATATATTGAGTATAGCATCTATGATAGTATTATTTTTACATTGCTTAATGACCATGGTAAATTGAAGGATTGCCTTAATTCTTACAAGGATTTGGAATCAATGAATATAAAGCATGGTTTTTGGGATAATGATAAAAGAAAAGTATCCTTTGGATATTTTTACAATGAAAAATCATGAAAAAAGATGAGCCCGTAAGGGGCTCTGCGTCTAGGTTTTCCACCCGCCGTCGACTTCTTCTCTCCCGCTGGCTGATCTTCTCCGTCTCTCTCATCAGCGCGCTTGCGATGTGCTCTCTCCCAGTTTCAAAACTGCACAGGCTCGTCAACATCCTCAGTGATTTGCATCTCTGCGCAACCATCTCTCCTCTCTAGCTTTGGTTCTGGCTAGGGTTTCCTTAGGTGGCAAGATGTTGGTCCAGGGTGTGGGTTTCAGGTGCTGTGTTATGGGGTTTTCGTCGGTTTCAGCATAGTCCGTGCGAGATTCAGGTAGATCTGGATTTTGGGTGCAGATCTGAAGGTGGAAAAGGGATTTTCTCCTTGTCCTTCATCTGGGATTATATTGACCGGATTTCTGGTGATGTTCGTTTAGTTTTTGTTTTGTCGATTTTCTTTTTGGATGGTTTCTGGGATGGCGTTTGTTACGCTGGTGATTTTGTTTTGGCGACGGTGCTTCGATGAGGATGGAGTTTTCTACACCGGTGTTTTTGATTTAGAGATGGCGCTTCGACGGAAGCATGCCAGATGTTTTTGCTTTCACTCCTTGTTGTTTCTTTGCAAGGGTTTGATGAACTTTTTGGATTATTATGGATTTTTACCTGGTTGGTTTGATTTTACTGCTATGCGGTATGGTATTACGATGCTGGTGGGATTCGCGGCTCATGGGAAAGTGATTTGGCGATGGTTCGCCGCTGTGGATGGTGGCGCGTGCTCGGACCGGGGCGTGGCTTGATCGTGGTGCACAACAGGGCGCTGATTGGTGTGTGGTATGTGGCAGGTGCGCGGCTCGAGGGCCTGGCGCGTTGATTTTGGTTTTGAAATTTGAATTTCAAACTGGAGTTGAATGTTATGATGAGGTGTGTAGATGTGGTGAAGTCCTGTATTGGGTACCGGCAACCCTCAAACCGGCTTTTAGAAAATGTAAAAAAATGATTTCACGCACAATGAAAAATCATGATAAAGTTGTATTCCTTTGAACATTAAATATTGTAAAAGTGCAAGATGGATATACAAGTAATATTTCATGGTGTATTTACTTATAGCATCGAAAGGAGCATGAATTGAAAATTCATGACTCATATATTCTGATGGAGAAGTTGTTTCCAATGGCATTATGTAACATGCTACCTAAAAAAGAAACTGTAATTCTTGTTATGTTGCATTCCTTTTTCAGAGACCATTTCAAAAAAACACTAAACCCATCTATACTTGATAAACTTCAAGAAATAATTTTTTTGACACTGTTTTATTTAGAGATTTTATTTCTCTCATTATTCTTCGTAGTCATGATTCATTTAATTGTTCATTTATTGAAGAAGCTAAAATTGGTGGACTGGTACACTATCGATGGATGTATCTAATTTATTTTTATGTTAATATTAATTTATTTTCATTGATTAATTCAATTTTATCAAATCATTGCATGAAATTTTTTAATATGTTTCTTATTTTTTCATTAGGTAATTAGGTCATTTAAAATCATATGTGAGGGATAAATATTTACTAGAAGGCTTTATTGTTGAAGGTTACATAGCCGAAGATTTTTTGACCATATATTCTAGGTATTTGGATGGTATTGAGACTATATTCAATCGTGTTGGAATTATTAATGATATCTCTAGTAATTATCATTCTAAAAACTATTCATCAGTATTTCCAACTATTGGAAGACCTATTGGAAAGTGTTCAAATTTTAAACTAACTTAATTGGAGTTACTAAAATAAGATAGATATGTTCTACTCAATAGTCTTTTTTTCATATCCATTTATCAAATAATTTTAATTGCAAATAAAGAGGTGACTAAGGGGTCATACTCAAAATGATCTGGAATTAACAAAAGTTATTAATAAGAAGATTTTCGAATGGTTCACCTGTCATGTAAGTATATAATCATATTCATATTATCAGGGTTCAGTTATTTTGTCTATTTTAAAATTAACACCTTATATCTTATTTTCTAGATAATGAATGTTGAGAATCGAGCTGAAATATCAAATGATTTAAAGTTTTTGGCTCGAGTTACTCTAAGTAAGGGTAAGAGATTTGATTCCTATAATATTCATGGCTTCAAGTTTCATACAATTTATAATGAAAAATACTTGAAAATGCAAAATTAGTAGTATATTTACACTTGTAGAGGTGATATTCTATAGAAAGTTGATTGATATAATCGAATTAAACTATAATGGTCAATTTTTTATTATCTCATTCAAGTGGGTAAATATTTATAGGTTTATAATGAAAGATTCATTACATTTTTATTCTATCAAATTATCTCGCTTGATCTATACCAGTGAGCATGTAGAGCATGATCCATTTATCTTGGCTTCACAAGTGAAGGTGGATTATTATGTGGATGATGAAATATATGAAGTTTGAAGTGTTTTTTTACTCTTAAATTGTAGATACATTTATGATATGGGTGAAGAATATCAATTGGTACTTTATGATTGTGAACCTCATCAACCAAAAAACATTGAAAAGTTTTTTCCTAAAAATATTGAAATGATAAAACTTATAATAGAGGGTAAAAATGTGTTATTCATCAAAATAGAGGTTGAAAACAATAATGTCAATAAATATTTTGATAATTAAATTTATAAATTGGTAAGGAAAAAATATAATAATTTCTCATTTATAAGTGTTACAAACATATATACATTTTTCTATTCTTTCTTTTTTTATAAAAAAATTTTACTTCTATGTTTTTTATACATTTAATATATTCGAAACCATTTGAATTATAGGAATGTTGTGATAAAAAAATGATATCTTTGTTAATCAAGATGCCAGAGAAAACCACCAATGTCTTCAGCTTTAGTGGATCAAAGTAATTCTACTATACCAGAGACATCTAGATAGCAAGTAGTTTCTCCTTATTTTGTTGGTGACCTACCATCCAATGCACCTCCAGCAATGGAGCAGTTGGTCACCCCTCCTTGTAGAGAATATTAGAGATTTACCATTACTGGAATGTTTTTCATTATAAAAAAAACTATATTTTTTTAATTGTTTAATGAATTCTTCAAGTAGATAAATATAACAATAGAGGATATATAAATATGAACACCACGTATGTATATGACCTGAAATACTTCAAGATTATCATTATATTTTATGAGTCTGGGGTTCCTACCGATGATGCTATCATAATCTATAGAAACAATCTTGGGAATATTTCTTGGGAGACAGTGATCTTTCCTATTAATTATAAACATTAGAGGCATATTCCCACATCTTGGAAAAATTAGGTCATTGATAACCATGTAAAGGTAATATTAATTTAATATTCATTGAAAACTACTTTAAAATACATGAGTAAAATTATTAATATACTTATAAAGTGTTATATTTTTTATTTCTAGATGTTTTTCTATTTTCATGTCCCTGACTCTATTTTATGCCCATGGACTCTAACAAATTTGGGTAAGAAATTGAGAGATTTTAAATGGATATTATGGAACTAGATTAACGAAACATCTCTATGCTCATGAAAAATGTATGAGAAAGTGCCTGAAGTCATTTTTCATGAGAAGTGGAAGATGATTGTCGATGTTAACAAAGATGCATTAAATATGGTAATTTCATATTTTATAGTATCTTAATAACATAAACACAATAAAATTATATTTTTTGTCAATGTTTCAATTTTTTGTAGGAATTATCTAAAAAAATACTATGAATCGTGAGAAACAATTCATTCCTTATATCGTTGGGTCCCAGTGTTTTTAGATAAGAAGAACAATCATGGTTGTATTTTATCCATTGTTATTTATATTATTTTTTTGTAATTCAAGGTTTTTTTTTAACTTGTATATATCTTTTATAAATGCTAATGAATTGGGTCACTATATTGGCTGGACAGAGATGTTGCTTAAAGTTCATCGCAAACCCTGGGGATGTTTTGTGAATAAATATACCCAAGATGTTGGGGTAAGTACTTATCATTACTATTTAATGTTATTTCATTACTATAAAAACATAATAATGAAACATAATTTATGAAAACAAACAATCCTTAATCCCAATTAAATAGGTTTGGCTAAATGGATCAAACAATTCCAATTAGCTCTATTGGTGTCGTTTGATCCATCTAGATGACCCCAATTAATCGGGATTAAGTATTCTTTGTTGTTATAATTTATTTTTTATTATTATTTTTTTTATAATAATTAAATAACATTAAAGATAAATGAAAAAATTATTAATTAGATAATATTATGAGGTTCATATAATTTAAAAAATCATTGTTAATATTTTTGAATTAATAGGTGAAATTTTAAGAATCTTGGGGTGTGAGCCCTTCACAATCATCATCGTTATCCCAGAATGATATAGTTTCAATAGTTTTAAGGAAGGAGTCTCATAGGCCTATATGGTGGAAGGGTTATAGGCTAACTCCATTAGTAGTTTTTTGGTAGGTAATCGTCACAATTTACTGCTACACCCAATGGGGGTTCAAACAGTTTCGTTGATCAGGAAGCATAAAGCTAAATTTAAAGGTTAAAAGAAAATTTCAAGAACATGACTCTTCTAGGAAAACATGGAATGGGTGGTGATCAATAATAGAAAATGATTTAGTTTTTTTATTTCATAGGATTATAGGCATTATCTATAAGAAAATTTTCAACCTTATAGCTTATCATCTAAGGTAAATTCTAAACTCAATATCTCATTCACACATTTTCAAAGAAAACACAAAAATACCATGAATAAAACTAAAATGACACTTTTATATTGAAAGAAAACACTTCAAGTCATACTGACCACATCATGTGTCAGATTTACTTGTAGAAAATTTCTATAAATAAAATGAATTATGGATCATTGTTCTAATGTTTGAAAATGATACATGTTTTTTTGCTCAGTTTTGACTATCTCATAGGTGTTTTCAAGTAAAACGACACTTATATTGAAAAAACACACTTTGAATCATACTGATCACTTCATGTGTCTGATTTAGGTGTGGACTATTATTACACATTAAAAATGAATTATAGATCAATTTCTTAAATTATTAAAAAAATCTGAGATCATTTTCTTATCTTTGACACTGTAGAAGATGTTTTAAACTAAAATGACACTTTTATATTGAAAACACACACTTTGAATCATACCAACCATTTCATGTGTCATATTTATGTGTGGTCAATTCCTACATGTCAAAAATGAATTATGGATCACTTTCCTAAAGTTAGAAAATAATTTGAACTCATTTTCTCAATTGAGGCAATGTGACGTGAATTTTATTGTAAAAATGTCACTTTTATATTGAAAAGACACACTTCATGTCATACCGAACACTTATTGTATCTGATAACCATGAAATAATAGAAAAATAACCATATATTTATTTTTTAAATTTAAGAACTAACGATGTGTTAATCTAATTTACAATTTTTTTTGATATGTCCATAAATACATTTTTAGTGTTTTAAAACACTAAAACGTGTGTGTAATGGTAAAAAACAAAGAAAATGACCTCAAATTTACATGAAATCATGAAACAAAAATTGTTGAATTATTTTTGACATGTACACATAGAAAACACATCCATATGACATGTGTTGTGCTCAAAATGACTCAATAAATATTTTTAAAAGATACAAAAACATTAAAATGTGTGTCGGGGGGTCAAAAATAGGAAAACAATGTCAGATGGCTATGAAATCACATAAAAACAACCATAGATTGATTTTTGAAATTTAGGAACTGATGACACATCATTCTGAGTTATGGTTTGTCTAAGATGTTTGTAATAAAGTTCTGAGTGTTTTAAAACACTAAAATGTGCACGTAATGGTCAAAACTATAGAAAATGACATCATATTAACATGAAATCATGGAAAAGCCATCATATAATTATTTATGATGTATATGTATAGAAAAAAATTCCATCTAATGTACGGTGTACTTGGAATGACTCTCTAAATAGTTTTAAAAGATGCCAAAGTTTTTAAAAACATGTGTCACAGGGTTGAAACCAAGAAAATGACATCGGATTGCCATGAAATTATAAGAAAATTAACATATATTTATTTTTGAAATGTAGGAACTAATGGAATGTCAATACAAGTTACGGTTTTCCCAAAATTCCCATTAACATGTTTTAATGTTTTAAAACACTAAAATGTTCATGTAATTGTCAAAACCCTAGAAAAAAACCTTAGATTGATGTGAAATCATGGTAAACCCACTGTTGAATTATTTTTTATGTGTACGCATAGACAATACATACATATGATGATGTGTGGTGTGCTTAAAATGACTCAATAAATAGGTTTTAAAGATACCAAATTCTTTAAAAACCAGTTTCATGAGGTCAAACTAGGAAAATGACATAGGATGGCCATGAAATCACATTACAATGACCATATGCTGATTTTTTAAAATGTGAAAACCAATAAAACATATTTCCAAGTTACGATTTTCCTAGGATGCTCGTAAACATGTTTTTAGTGTTTTAAAACAATATAACATGTGTGTAATAGTCAAACCATAGAAAACAACCATATATTAATATGAAATCATGTAAAAACTAAGGTTGATTTATTTAGTATGTGTATGCACAAAACAACACATCCATCTAACGTGCGGTGTGCTCGGAATGACTCAATAAACAGTTTTAAAAGATAAAAAAGTTTTTAAAAACATGTGTTAGGGGGGAAACTAGGAAAATGATGTCGAACGGCCATAAAATCATAGGAAAATTACAATAAATTTATTTTTGAAATGTATGAATCAACTTCACATCAATCTGAGTTACAGTTTTATTGGGATGATCATAAATGCGTTTTTCGTATTTTAAAAAACTAAAGCATGCATGTAATGGTCAAAACCAAAACAAAAACCTCAGATTGACATGAAATAATGGGAAAACCACTGTTAAATTATTTGTGACATGTACGCATATACAACACATCCATACAATGTGCGGTGTGCTTGGAGTGACTCAATAAATAGTTTTAAAAGATACCATATCCTTTTAAAATGTGTTTCGGGGGGTCAAAACCAGTAAATGACACCGGATGGCCATAAAATCATAGTTAAATGAAAATATATTTATTTTTGAAGTGTAAAAACTGATGGCACATAATTTTGAGTTATGGTTTTTTCAAGATACCCATAAATGTGTTTTTAGTGTTTTAAAACACTAAAACATGCCTCTAATGATCAAAACCATAGAAAACAACCTCATATTGACATGAAATCATAGATGTACATCAAGGTTGATATTCCCCTATGGAGGAGGTATGGGTTAAGCTCCTTATATTTTTTATTCTATTTATTCTTCCTAAAAAATATTTGGGAATCTCTTTCTAAGTTCATGTGCACAGACGACCACATCCTTATCCTCTAAGATATTGTGGTTGCTCAGATCTACATTGAGAGAGATGTCTCCCCCCCTGTAACGCCCCGACCCCAGTTACCCAGAGTCGGTGCATTATTACATAACATTGGCATGATCACAAGAAATATCAAATCTCGAAAGACCGATTGGTTTAGTAGCCTTGGAAACACTAGATATATTCATAAGTTTTACATTACATCATAAAATGAAAAACTACTACAATAACATAATGTCTCCATAATCCACACTCATATCCCCACATAATATCCCTGCAGGTCATTCATAATTTACTTCTTCACTTCCTGGGAAAAATAAAACATAGAAAAGGGGTGAACTCAAATGCCCAGTAAGGATAACAATATAGCGAAAACTTTCATAAATAAGAATAAACATTTAAGGCAATGTATAACTAAAACAAAAGCCTTTTAAATATGAACTTTCAACATGGTATGGCATAAATAAAATGAAATAATTCCATTTACTTATTCACATGGATATTCTACTAATCGAATAATCACATGCAAAAATCAATAACCACTTTCATAATGTTAGAATGCATAATGCCAGACTATCATAACCACATAGCCAAGGCCTCGTGCCAAGACTACAAATAAGATTTTGTCAAGGCCTTGTGCCAAGACACTAGTTTGTCTCATGAGACCTACCGATGCATCGAGGAGCTATAGCGGGCTCCACCCGTCACATATTAAGTCCAATGCATTCCCATATGAAAAGGTTTAAACATAACATAAACATTCGTATTAAAACTAGCATACGAAATGTCAATACTTTCACCATAAACTATGAATGGTATAAAAATAGCACATCCATAGTCAAACATATCACAAAACCTTCAATACAATATAGAAGTTTTGTATCATAATAAATCAACTTCAAATGATCTTAAAATCCATCAAAGGATGTTGACATAGATGAAATCAAAATTCTTTTTAAAGAAATATCTCCTTTTATTTTGAAATAATTTAAGATCCATATAAAATAAAACATTTTCTTTGAAAATATTCTTATAATCTTGTAAGGGAAGCTTTGAAGATTTTATAACGGCGGAAAATAGCCGCACCTGCCGTATAAGTTAAAAAAAACATTCTTACCTTAATTCTGTCGAAAGGGTTAAAAAGGACCTTGTTTTGAAAACGACCGAAAGATTCCTTTATAAACCACTTATAAAAGTCAAAAAGGGTATAAATGACTTTAACTCATATTCTAGTAAATAGTAAAAAAGTTTTGAAATGCATTTTTAAGAAACATGGATGTGGATGATAAAGAGATCCCAGTAGATTATTACGTATAAACAACCTTGGATAATGAAGAGGTTGTAAAGTAAACCCTTACCTTGTACTCTTCCTTTTTTGGGGTAGGTTAACCTCCTGTATAATGGTGAAATAATTTTTATTAAATTATACAAGAATCATATACATTAATATGATATCATATATGATCTTTTAATATTGATTTGATAATAATATCTTAGTATTATCGTTGTTTCGGGTGATAACCGATTCGTTCTTCTTAAATTTTTGGTTACGTAAGACATGTTTTTAAAGGATAGGTTGTATATTATTCATATCCAGAATGATATCAAGTCCTTAAACATCATTTTTAAATCATCAAATGATAATTATACTTGAATGGATACGATGGAGAATGAATCTCATCGCGTTCGTGGAGACGGTAGTCCGTACGTACGCACGAGCGACAATATCATTGTTTTGATATTAAAATAATATATAAATGGATGGTATATCATATATACAGAATCATTAACATGTTATATTTATTATTTACATGAGTTACACATCATTATTATACCCATCCAAATAATAATATATTGAATAACAATTACACCACGACGTGGAGACGGTAAGCCGTACGTACGCACGTATGGTGACATGTTATTCAAAGGGTGGATAGAATACTGAATATGGTTGTACCATATTTATAATAAAATCACAGTATATGTATGATACTGGAGTTATTATTTTAGAATGGTAAGAACAAAGAAAGAGGAAGTGGAAGAAGAAAGGAACTTAGAAAAGGGTGGTGAAATCATTACCTCTTCTTCGGGTTCTTCCTTTTGATTTGATCAAAAGGGCTCCTTAGGTTGGCTTTCTGATCAAACTAAGGCCTCTAGGTTGTAGTGAGGGATGTTGGGAGAGTATTTGGGCAGAGTTTTGCCGAACCAAAAGGCTTTAGAGGTGTGAAGAAATGAGAAGGAGGAGTGCCCTTTTATAAGAGGGGTGAGGGGCACCTTTGGAAAAGCTAGAAATATTAATTTATAATAAATTCATATTCGGTTTCCAATGGCTCAAAAGTTGACTATTCAAAGGCTAAGGTAGGGATAGGTCGAAAACCACTCAACCAATAGAATTTAGACAGGTTTGGGTACTTATATTAACCTTATCTTTAAGTATTAACTCTAAGTTAATTAGTTTTACTTTTACAATGTCTCTTTGTATTTTTATATAATATGGTTAATAAACTTACTATATACATCCAAGAGACCCACAAGTAGTCCATTAATGATTAACCTATCATGAAATAAGTCTCTTGGCCGAACCTTATATTTTTAGGAATTTAATATCAATTAATAATATAATATTTGTTTTAAGAACTCTTTTATGTCAATTTTGACACTATTCAATAGTTTATTTTTTTGAAACTCATAACAGATTGATTACTTCGAACAAAGTCAATACAATCAATCCTAATATATCATATTATCCTATAAAATTAGTTTAATTCATTAAAAGTTTCATATTATATTTATTTTGGTATTTATAATATCTATTATTTTAATTTTTTACTATTATAGTAATTACCGCATCATCATTGTGTCATAAATAAAATAACTTATTTAATTTCTAAAAATTATAAATAAAATATCATTATGTAGGAAATCTTTTTAGCTTTATAATGAATATTTATAATCTAAAATCCAACTTATATAACCCTATGTAACAATTGCTTTTCTAAAATATATATGCTTGTGTCATTTTTGTATTCATTTTGACTTAATTAAAATAAAGTGTCATTATCACTTACAAGTGGATCCATGGGGTCCCAAAATCGACCCAAAGATGCCCATGGTCGGGTATGTGTCCACCAATAAGGTTAGGACACGTTTTAGGGTAATTTTTTATTATTATAATATTATTTTTTAACCCTTATTTACCGGATTTACCCTTTAACCATGGTAAATAAAATATTTACCACAGTAACTATTCAAAATGTCTAAAAATAAAAGTTACCCATTTACACAATTTGAACATCCTGATTACAAATATGGAATCCATTTTCCTAAATTCAAAACACAGAAGTGGCAGAAATTAATTTAAAATTAATTCTCGCTGTCAAAACAAAAAGTGTGTTTTTAAGAGATAATAACTATCAAAAGATTGACACTTGTTTATGTTCGTTTTAATTGTAAAATTATGTCCAATGACCAACATTATATTAAATGGTAAAAATATATTCTAAATATACTTTAAAACCACTCAAATTCATAATTTATCACTATTAATTATTTTGATTAAAAAAGTTGTTTTTAATTAAAATTTAGTAATTTTCACTATTCATCAAAATATGAAAGTTATCCGAAAAGTACCAAAATTTCACCTTAGGCTAAATTCGATATTCCAAGTCCAAAAATGAAGTCCATTTTCAAATATAAAATATATATAATTTCAAAAAGTAGGTATTACTATTCACAACGGCTAGTTTAATTAGTTGTGGTGTGTGTTAGAACTCGAGGTTGCGTACAACACACGCTATCGCATTATTCGAAGGGAAACGTACCGTAGAAGATTGGGGTGTTACATTCTCCCCTCCTTCAAATAATTGCGTCCTCGCAATTTCAAGGGTATTACTGCATAAAAAGACTCGGGTGGTTCTTCATCATAAGTTCCTCGGGTTCCCACGTTGCCTCTTCCATCTTATGATTTCTCCACAAAACTTTTACCAGACGCGTCGTCCGGTTTCTCAGTACTTGTTCTCTTGTATCAAGAATCCTGACGGGCTCTTCACAATAGGAAAGATCAGGTTCCAGTTCTAATTCCTCATAGGTGAGTACATGCGTTGGGTCAGGCATGTATTTCCTCAACAGAGATACGTGGAACACATCGTGAACTTTGGAGAGACTTGGCGGCATTTCCAATCGGTAAGCTACAGCCCCAATTCGTTCTAGAATTTCGAAAGGTCCGATGTACCTGGGACTCAATTTACCTTTCTTACCAAAACGTATGACTCCCTTCCACGGAGATACCTTTAGGAAAACATGATCACCGACTTGAAATTCCAAATCCTTCCTTCGATTATCGGCATAGCTCTTCTGCCTACTTTGAGCTGCTATGATGTGATTTTGGATTACCTTCACCTTTTCCACCGTTTCCTCCACTAGTTCTGGGCCTACAAGTTTTCTTTCACCAATGTCATCCCAACAGGTTGGTGTACGACATCTCTTTCCATATAACGCTTCATATGGTGCCATCTGAATACTCGAATGGAAGCTATTGTTATAGGAAAATTCTACCAGTGGTAAATATTGATCCCACATACCCTGAAAGTCAAGTGAGCAAGATCTCAACATGTCTTCTAAGGTTTGAATAGTCCGTTCTGATTGTTCGTCTGTCTGAGGGTGGTAAGCAGTGCTCAAATGAAGTTCAGTATCCAGGGATTTCTGAAGACTTTTCCAGAATCTTGAAGTAAAACGGGGATCACGATCAGAAACAATCGATAGGGGTATTCCATGAATTCTCACAACTTCATTAATGTATAGTCTTGCTAGACGTTCCAGGGGTAGATCTTCTCTTATAGCAATAAAATGTGCTGACTTGGTAAGATGATCAACAATAACCCATATTGCATCGTTCCTTCTAGGAGTCTTTGGTAGCCCCATGACAAAGTTCATCGTAATATTGTCCCATTTCCACTCCGGTATGGGAAGAGGTTGCATGACTCCTCCAGGATGTTGCCTTCCAGCTTTCACTTGTTGACAAACCATACATCTTGACACAAAATCAGCAATCTCCCTCTTCATGTTGTCCCACCAAAAATGTTCCTTCAAATCTCTATACATTTTGGTGCTCCCAGGGTGTATAGAGAAATTGGAACTATGAGCATCATCCAGCAATTCCCTTTTTAGATCAGGTATATTGGGAACACAAATTCTCTTCCCGAATTTCAAAATTCCATCTTCATACACAAAGTCTCTCAATCTCCCAACATTCACAGCTTTAATCTTCTTCTGAAATTCTTCATCATCGGTCTGGGAACTCTTAATCCTTTCTAGTAAAGATGGTTTGGCAACCATTTGAAAAAGCATTGATGTTTCACCTTCCCTGGTTATTCCCATGTCCATCTTCTCTAGATCCATGAAAATTGGATCCCTTTCAATTCTCATCATGTTCAGAACTCCATGGTCTTTTCTGCTCAAAGCATCTGCTACTTTGTTTGCTTTCCCCGGGTGGTAGTGTATCGTGCAATCATAATCCTTGAGTAATTCAAGCCATCTCCTTTGCCTCATGTTGAGTTCTTTTTGTGAGAAAATATACTTCAAACTCTTGTGATCAGTATAAATCTCACATTTTTCACCATAGAGGTAGTGCCTCCATATCTTCAAAGCAAAGATCACAGGTGCTAACTCAAGATCATGAGTAGGATAGTTTTGTTCATGAATTTTCAACTGTCGTGATGCATAGGCAATAACTCTATCATTCTGCATAAGGACACAACCAATTCCTTTCTTTGATGCATCACTATAAATAACGAACCCATCATTCCCCGATGGTAGAGTCAATATAGGAGCATTGACTAATCTTTTCTTCAATTCTTCGAAACATTCTTCACACTCTTTTGTCCAAACAAATTTAACCCCTTTACGTGTGAGCTTCGTTAATGGGTTAGCCAATCGGGCAAAATTCTGGACGAAACGTCGATAATAACCTGCCAAGCCAATAAAACTACGTACCTCAGTTATACTCGTAGGTGCTGGCCATTCTTGGATTGCCTTGGTCTTAGAAGGATCAACAGAGATTCCATCTTTAGAGACAATATGGCCAAGAAAAGAAATCTCCTGAAGCCAGAATTCACACTTGCTAAACTTCCCATATAATTCATGCCTCCTCAGAGTCTTCAAGATAATGCGCAAGTGATTTTCATGATCTTCATAGGTTTTGGAGTATACCAAGATATCATCAATAAATACCACCACAAATTCATCAAGATACTCCTTGAAAACTCTATTCATTAGATCCATGAATACAGAGGGTGCATTAGTCAATCCAAACGGCATTACAGTAAACTCGTAATGCCCGTACCTGGTTCGAAATGCTGTTTTCGGAATGTCTTCCTTCTTCACACACAACTGATGGTATCCAGATCGAAGGTCGATCTTTGAAAAGTATTGAGCTCCATGCAGTTGGTCAAATAAATCATCAATACGATGTAGGGGATACTTGTTCTTTATCGTTATAGCATTGATCTCCCTGTAGTCGATACATAACCTCATAGATCCATCTTTCTTTTTAACAAAAAGAACAGGGGCTCCCCATGGAGAAACACTAGGGCGAATAAATCCCTTATTACTCAATTCCTCTAGTTGTTTCTTTAGTTCGACTAACTCTACAGTGGCCATTCTATAAGGGGTCTTCGATATAGGCCTTGATCCAGGAATCAAATCAATGGAAAACTCAACTTCTCATTCTGGAGGATGTCCAGGTAAATCTTCTGGAAATACATCTACAAATTCTTTCACAATAGGTACATCCTCTATTTGAACATTCCTTTCCTCACCCGCAGTTATTTCATTCTCTTCCTCCCCAATAATTGAATTTAGTTGAGCTATTGAGGGTGGATCTAAATAAGAATTAGGTGGTGACGATTCTGCTCTAAAAATAAGGTGTTCCTTATCATTATCATCAAGAATCGTAAACTCTTTCTTCTTACAATAAATCTTCGCATCATAGTCCGAAAGCCAGTCCATACCGAGGATTATATCAAACTCAATCATAGGTATGACGATGAGATCAGCAGATAAAGAAAATTTATGTGCTCTAATGGGGACTGATTCACAAAACTTTGTTGCAACGATACTTCCCTTAGGAGTTTTAACTGACAACTCCCTTATTAAATCAAATTGGAAATATCTAATTTTCTTAGCAAACTGAGAAGATATGAAACAATGCGATGATCCAGAATCAAATAATGCATTTGCTAAACTTGAGGAAACCATTAAATTACCTGCCACCACGTCTTTTGGAGCTTCTACCTCTGCAGTAGTGATAGCATAAGCCTGGCCTTGATCCCTTGGCCTTTTCTGAGGTAAGTTCTCCTGACGCTTAGGACATGCATTTGCATAATGCCCCATCTCCCTGCAATTGTAGCACTGAACGTTGGTAGCTTCCTTCTTCCCCTTGCAATCATGAGCTTGGTGGCCTTTTTCACCACACTTGTAACAGACTCTCATTCCCTTCAGGCAAGCACCGGGGTGTTTCTTCCCGCACTTACCACAAGATGGATATTCAACCTTTCCCTTCTTCCCCTTATTTCCATTCCCAGATTGATCAGCAGGTCTCTTCTTCTCTTGCTTTGCTTTAAAGTCATAAGACTTAGAGAATTCCTTTTCGGTCTTGATAGCACATGAGACAATGTCTTCGTACGATGAAAAGAATTGTGAGACTAATGCTCGACGGAGAAATGGTTTTAACCCATCAAAGAAACGATCAATCTTACTTCTTGGGTTGCGAATATAATCACCAGCGTACCTCGCTAACCTTGTAAAGTTAGCCTCATACTTTGTGACATTCTCATCCTCCTTTTGTCTCAGACTCAGAAATTGTCTTTCCATATCTGCTCGATGGTCGCGAGGAAAGTATTTTTCTAAAAACAGATCTTTGAACTCCCTCCATTCCATATTTGATACTTCATCATCTTCCTTCGTATTTTGAATCAATGACCACCATTGATCAGCATCTCCAGTGAGGCGGTAAACTGCCATGATAACTTTTTCCCTTTCACTGCTCCCCAAAGCCTGAAATATTTTCTCTAGGGAAAATATCCATTGCTCAGCTACTAAGGGATTTGTATTCCCATTGAACGTTGGTGGTTGTTGCCTCATGAATCGATCTAACATTGATCCTCCACGTTGTGGATCAGGGTGCTCCATACGGGTAAGGTTATTATTCATAACCTGAGTAAGTTGTCCCAGTATGGTGATTAGCTGATCAGCACCAGTTGCATCACCAGCCCCACTATAATTATCTTGAGCAGGAGGAAAATCCCTACATGGAGTGCGTGCATTGATACGGTTTCCATTTCTTCCACTAGGCGCCATTTCTAAACAATGGCATAAACTAGATCAGTTTATGAATCAAAATACATAATCCCATACTTATAAAACACTTAACATAAATTGAACTATTTATGGACATAATCCATAATCATAAGAATTTTTTCTTTGAGGATGTATATACTCATAATCCCTTCAAAATGATTTGTAAAGAAAATGAGAGTTATCCTAAGCATATCCCCCGGGAGTGTCGTAACCAAGAGTGCAGCAAGGCCCGTTGTCGTGCACCAGTTCCCGTTCGAGTCTAGCTCAAAGCGGTGTTTTCGGGTTTTACCCCTAGGTACATCTGTGCCAGAGCCGCCTCTACCTGCTCGTATCCAGACAGGGATGTATTGCTCGGAAAACTCACAAAATCTCTACAATACCAAAATTCTAGGAAGTTCTTCTATACTAATCCTCAAAGTTCATCTTAGGTCTACGTGCTCTAATCAGAGTTTATCTAAATCTAGTTTCCAAGGTTTGTACTAAACTTCCTCTGATACCAACTGTAACGCCCCGACCCCAGTTACCCAGAGTCGGTGCATTATTACATAACATTGGCATGATCACAAGAAAGATCAAATCTCGAAAGACCGATTGGTTTAGTAGCCTTGGAAACACTAGATATATTCATAAGTTTTACATTACATCATAAAATGAAAAACTACTACAATAACATAATGTCTCCATAATCCACACTCATATCCCCACATAATATCCCTGTAGGTCATTCATAATTTACTTCTTCACTTCCTGGGAAAAATAAAACATAGAAAAGGGGTGAGCTCAAATGCCCAGTAAGGATAACAATATAGCGGAAACTTTCATAAATAAGAATAAACATTTAAGGCAATGTATAACTAAAACAAAAGCCTTTTAAATATGAACTTTCAACATGGTATGGAATAAATAAAATGAAATAATTCCATTTACTTATTCACATGGATATTCTACTAATCGAATAATCACATGCAAAAATCAATAACCACTTTCATAATGTTGGAATGCATAATGCCAGACTATCATAACCACATAGCCAAGGCCTCGTGCCAAGACTACAAATAAGATTTTGTCAAGGCCTTGTGCCAAGACACTAGTTTGTCTCATGAGACCTACCGATGCATCGAGGAGCTATAGCGGGCTCCACCCGTCACATATTAAGTCCAATGCATTCCCATATGAAAAGGTTTAAACATAACATAAACATTCGTATTAAAACTAGCATACGAAATGTCAATACTTTCACCATAAACTATGAATGGTATAAAAATAGCACATCCACAGTCAAACATATCACAAAACCTTCAATACAATATAGAAGTTTTGTATCATAATAAATCAACTTCAAATGATCTTAAAATCCATCAAAGGATGTTGACATAGATGAAATCAAAATTCTTTTTAAAGAAATATCTCCTTTTATTTTGAAATAATTTAAGATCCATATAAAATAAAACATTTTATTTGAAAATATTCTTATAAGCTTGTAAGGGAATATTTGAAGATTTTATAACGGCGGAAAATAGCCGCACCCGCCGTATAAGTTAAAAAAAACATTCTTACCTTAATTCTGTCGAAAGGGTTAAAAAGGACCTTGTTTTGAAAACGACCGAAAGATTCCTTTATAAACCACTTATAAAAGTCAAAAAGGGTATAAATGACTTTAACTCATATTCTAGTAAATAGTAAAAAAGTTTTGAAATGCATTTTTAAGAAACATGGATGTGGATGATAAAGAGATCCCAGTAGATTATTACGTATAAACAACCTTGGATAATGAAGAGGTTGTAAAGTAAACCCTTACCTTGTACTTTTCCTTTGTTGGGGTAGGTTAACCTCCTGTATAATGGTGAAATAATTTTTATTAAATTATACAAGAATCATATACATTAATATGATATCATATATGATCTTTTAATATTGATTTGATAATAATATCTTAGTATTATCGTTGTTTCGGGTGATAACCGATTCGTTCTTCTTAAATTTTTGGTTACGTAAGACATGTTTGTAAAGGATAGGTTGTATATTATTCATATCCAGAATGATATCAAGTCCTTAAACATCATTTTTAAATCATCAAATGATAATTATACTTGAATGGATACGATGGAGAATGAATCTCATCGCGTTCGTGGAGACGGTAGTCCGTACGTACGCACGAGCGACAATATCATTGTTTTGATATTAAAATAATATATAAATGGATGGTATATCATATATACAGAATCATTAACATGTTATATTTATTATTTACATGAGTTACACATCATTATTATACCCATCCAAATAATAATATATTGAATAACAATTACACCACGACGTGGAGACGGTAAGCCGTACGTACGCACGTATGGTGACATGTTATTCAAAGGGTGGATAGAATACTGAATATGGTTGTACCATATTTATAATAACATCACAGTATATGTATGATACTGGAGTTATTATTTTAGAATGGTAAGAACAAAGAAAGAGGAAGTGGAAGAAGAAAGGAACTTAGAAAAGGGTGGTGAAATCATTACCTCTTCTTCGGGTTCTTCCTTTTGATTTGATCAAAAGGGCTCCTTAGGTTGGCTTTCTGATCAAACTAAGGCCTCTAGGTTGTAGTGAGGGATGTTGGGAGAGTATTTGGGCAGAGTTTGGCCGAACCAAAAGGCTTTAGAGGTGTGAAGAAATGAGAAGAAGGAGTGCCCTTTTATAAGAGGGGTGAGGGGCACCTTTGGAAAAGCTAGAAATATTAATTTATAATAAATTCATATTCGGTTTCCAATGGCTCAAAAGTTGACTATTCAAAGGCTAAGGTAGGGATAGGTCGAAAACCACTCAACCAATAGAATTTAGACAGGTTTGGGTACTTATATTAACCTTATCTTTAAGTATTAACTCTAAGTTAATTAGTTTCACTTTTACAATGTCTCTTTGTATTTTTATATAATATGGTTAATAAACTTACTATATACATCCAAGCGACCCACAAGTAGTCCATTAATCATGAACCTATCATTAAATAAGTCTCTTGGCCGAACCTTATATTTTTAGGAATTTAATATCAATTAATAATATAATATTTGTTTTAAGAACTCTTTTATGTCAATTTTGACACTATTCAATAGTTGATTTTTTTGAAACTCATAACAGATTGATTACTTCGAAAAAAGTCAATCCAAACAATCCTAATATATCATATTATCCTATAAAATTAGTTTAATTCATTAAAAGTTTCATATTATATTTATTTTGGTATTTATAATATCAATTATTTTAATGTTTTACTATTATAGTAATTACCGCATCATCATTGTGTCATAAATAAAATAACTTATTTAATTTCTAAAAATTATAAATAAAATATCATTATGTAGGAAATCTTTTTAGCTTTCTAATGAATATTTATAATCTAAAATCCAACTTATATAACCCTATGTAACAATTGCTTTGCTAAAAGATATATGCTTGTGTCATTTTTGTATTCATTTTGACTTAATTAAAATAAAGTGTCATTATCACTTACAAGTGGATCCATGGGGTCCCAAAATCGACCCAAAGATGCCCATGGTCGGGTATGTGTCCACCAATAAGGTTAGGACACGTTTTAGGGTAATTTTTTATTATTATAATATTATTTTTTAACCCTTATTTACCGGATTTACCCTTTAACCATGGTAAATAAAATATTTACCACAGTAACTATTCAAAATGTCTAAAAATAAAAGTTACCCATTTACACAATTTGAACATCCTGATTCCAAATATGGAATCCATTTTCCTAAATTCAAAACACAGAAGTGGCAGAAATTAATTTAAAATTAATTCCCGCTGTCAAAACAAAAAGCGTGTTTTTAAGAGATAATAACTATCAAAAGATTGACACTTGTTTATGTTCGGTTTAATTGTAAAATTATGTCCAATGACCAACATTATATTAAATGGTAAAAATATATTCTAAATATACTTTAAAACCACTCAAATTCATAATTTATCACTATTAATTATTTTGATTAAAAAAGTTGTTTTTAATTAAAATTTAGTAATTTTCACTATTCATCAAAATATGAAAGTTATCCGAAAAGTACCAAAATTTCACCTTAGGCTAAATTCGATATTCCGAGTCCAAAAATGAAGTCCATTTTCAAATATAAAATATATATAATTTCAAAAAGTAGGTATTACTATTCACAACGGCTAGTTTAATTAGTTGTGGTGTGTGTTAGAACTCGAGGTTGCGTACAACACACGCTATCGCATTATTCGAAGGGAAACGTACCGTAGAAGCTTGGGGTGTTACACCCCCACCACCATCTTATATTTTTCTCTAGTATGAAGGTGGATTTTAATTGAGGAAACCCCTCTTCTACCCCACGGTGCATCATTTTTGCAGCAATTGTCACTTCCTCAGCCACTCCTTATTAGGGTGCAGAATTCTTCGCTCCCATCACACGTCAAGTTAATAAAAGGATCTCACTAGATCTGATTAAAATCCTCTATTCCCTGGTTATGATCAATTGATATCTATCCTTTATCTAGATCCTATCGATGTATAGGGCCAGTCGAGGCATCATTCCCCTCCTCCCCTCTCTTCAGTGGATCCTGGAGCAACCCTCTTGCATGACCCTTGTCCCTGGCCCTAAGCTAAACCCTATCATTATTCAGGAACCATCATTTCCATTTCTCCCTCCTCACTTACCTCTCCCTCCAACTCCCGAGCACCCCCCATGCATGGCCCTTGTCCCCTTCATCCCCCACCTACATTCCCCTTCTCCATTTACCCTTTTCTTCCTCCCCCTATTGATCGAACAGGATAGATATCCAAAGGAAGGGAGATTGTTTTTTTTTACTCCCCACCGGCTTCTCCATTCATATGTTCGGAAGATCATGCAGTCAACTAGGTTCCATTATCCAAAAGCTTTAGCATTTTGTCACATGTTCTTCAAAGTCCCTCCCCTAGAAAAAATTCCTAGAGATATATTTGTAGCTTCTTCATAGCATCAGAGTTAGTGACATGGAATTCCTTCATGCTTGACTCTCCCATTTACGGGGTTTTTACCCATTCTTAGTCTAGGAAAGTGCATGTATATTCCAATGATAAACGTCGAAGACCTAATATTCCTAGGGACAGTTCCAAGAAATCTCTTTTTTAATGATATAAGTGATAATATGGAATGCCCTAGGACTTAGTGACTTGGTTAAAATAGACTTCCTCTCGCATGAGTCGTCCAAGAACTCAGTACCCCTTATGGTTATTCTTGAACTAAAGAAAAACCCCAATAATATCAATGAGTTTTCCAAAAGGATTGGTATGAGTTCCTTCATGCATGGAGATATAATCAACCATCATATATGGATTTTCTAGAGGTCATTAGTCTCGGTAGAGAAGGTAATGGCCACAAACCAACAATTAAAGACCCCAATAATATCAGTGAGTTTTCCAAAAGGATTGGTATGAGTTCCTTCATGCATGGATATATAACCAACCATAATATATTTATTTTCTATAGTTAATTAGTCTCGGTAGTGAAATTAATGTCCACAAACCAACAATTATCGGTTAATTCAATAGATGGAAGCCATTGGTGTTTTTTCTCATTTGTGTATGCAAAGTGTGAAGCCCAGCTCTGAGATCAACTGTGGATTAACCTAAACTACTTTAATTCGAGTGATTTGCATTGGATGGTGGGAGGAAACTTCAAATCTATTATGTAATTCCCTGAGAAGAAGGGAGGAATCTCCTTCCCCAGTTGTGACAGTGCTTCCTTCATGGAATTTTCTACTCATGAGTGACTTCATGATCTGGGATTCATCAGCGATCAGTTTACATGGTGAAATAACTAGAGAGGCCACAAGTAGACCTTGTCTAGGTTAGACTAATGTTTTAGTAACCTTCAATCGATCTCTCTATTTATGGATACTTAAGTTCACCACCTGGTTCGAGCTCTCTCGAACCATTCTCCCTTACCCATTCACCTCAAATCGGGTGTCTACAGAGAGTGGAGATTATTATTCTCCAATAGGTGTTCTCTCCACCCATACATCCTCCACAAGGTGTGATCTATATGGGGGTCCTGATCTAGGTGGCACTTCATTTGTTTTCACAACAATTTGTGCAGACTAAAACAAACTCTTATGGAATGGACGACCTCTATTCACTTGATCCAACCAAGACTGGATGACATCATGAGGTATATTGAGGGTGAAGAGAATAGGTTGGAGGAGTCTTGGGATGAGGATATAGTGGTTTCCATTGGTCTCATGAAGCAACAACTCAATGAAAGATTGCTGGAGCAAGAGATATGCCTCCGAGAGAGATCCTGAGTCACATGGATTAGAGAAGAGGACCAGAATACTTCCTTCTTCCTCACCTGATTGAAAGAAAAATGATGTAATATTGTTCCCAATATCCAGTTGGAAGATATATCTTATACCAGTGACATGTATATTATTGGTAGGAATGTGAATGATCATTTTTCTTCCCTATTGTGTGATCCTAATCCTTGCATGTATAACGAACTATTGGATGGCCAAGTAGGTATTTTTTTAGTCTCTCCAGACATTACCCTCTGATCACCAATGTTTTTTTGTTAGAGTCTCTCCATAATATAGGGAGGTATGGGAAGCGGAAACCTCCTTCAAGAAGTAAATCAGATTAGTCCCTAATGGGTTCTCAAGGTCCTTCTAGTTTTGTGTCTGGGACATTATCATGTATGATCTATTTGATGTTATACATGACTTCTTCCACTGAGGGGTGATACCTAGAGTTTCTTGTTCCACTACAATGATACTCATTCCCAAAATTAAAACCCCATATTCTATTAATCAATTATGACCTATCAGCCTATGAAACCTTTCATACAAAGTCTTGGATTCCATTATTAAGAGGCGCCTTTCTCAGTTCATGCATGGATGGATATTAGAGGAGTAACATACTTTTATCCAGGTAAGGTTCATCCAAAGAGAATTTAGGATCAATCAATAGATGGTTAGAGAGATAAATAGAAAGTTTTTGGGATCCAACATTATCGTTGAGGTTGATATGGACAAGTAATATGACTGTATTGAGTGGAGCATCATCATCTAGGTTATGAAACGCATGGGATTCTCAAAATGGGTCATTGACTTACTTTTTTGTTATTATAGCTCTCCCTGGCTCAGTATTATGTTTATGGTTGGGTAGTGCAGCTTCATAAAATCAGTAAGGGGACTCAATCAAGGTGACACCCTATAAACTTACATATGTGTTTATCCAAAGATGCTCTCAGCAGATATGTAGCAACTAGTTTGCAGAACAGGATTCTCTTCTCTTACCATTACAGTGCTCATTTCCCCAGAGTATCTCATCTCATCTTTACATATGTCTTAATATTCTTTATCAATGGTTTCATATCTTCAATTAGTAATTTTAGAAAATTTATGGAAGAGTATACTACTTGTAGTGGACAATTTATCAATCGAGACAAGAGTTGTTTCTTCCTCCCTCCATCCTGTCGGGATAGGAATAAAGCCACCATTGGGTCCATTCTGGGCATGTGATATTGGAAAAATGGTTTCCTCTCCTTTGGAGGAAAGATCACACTTGTTAATTTCTTATTTCTTCAATTTCTATGCACATTGTAAGTGCTCTTAAGCTGCTGAATTAGGTTATAAAATAAATGGATAATCTTATGAATGTTTTCGTTTAGGATGCCCAAGGGGGTGGAAAATTCCCCTAGGACTCCTGGAGTAAGATATCCAAACTAATGGAGCATGGTGGCATCAATGTAAGAAATGTGGGGGAGGTAATGTATTTTTTTCAAGCCAAACTTTCATGGGATGTCATTGAGGGTTGGTCTCTTTAGAGAAAATTTATTAGGGGAAAGTATTGGTTCAGCCTAAGGAAGAAATATATGAAATATTCACACCTCTAGAATTATCTTCAAAATCATATTCCGCCTCATCAGAATCATTCTCGGTGGATCATTGGTTGCGGGGATATCAACTTATGGGAGTGTGATTAGGGAGGTGGAATCCTGGGGTATCCAGGGTACCCAATACCTGACATTGCCTTTAAATTATCCTGCTCATTTCCATCCATCACCCAAGAAATATGTAACCCTTTCTCAAGAAAGGGCTTTTGGAAGTATACACCTGGAAGATTCTATTGACCAATTTGATTACATAGCCTTATACTCAAGTAAGTTCACTGGTAAGGAGTATAAGAAGATGATATTCATGCAACCTGCTAGCGAATTGTGGGGTAGTCTTATTTGGTATAATCCCATTCCATTTAAGTACAATTTCAGACTGTGGAGGATAAGACACTTTGTTGTTCCAAGGAAAGAGGTAGTGAAGGGTAAGAGTGTTCTCTTTGCTTTAAGATGTACATGTTGCACTGCCTATAAGGTGGAAACTACGTCACACATGTTTTTTCAAAGTGAGTGGTAGGCTTTAATTTGGAGGGAGATGGGAAAGTTCATGGGTGGAGTAGGAAGTTTGGGTTCTTTTGTGGAGTTTTCTCAAAAGTGGTTTGAGTGTGCTAGTAGGAACAAATCAGAGGAGGTTGCATGCACAGTCCTTATGGTGTAATTTTGGTTCTTATGGTAGGCATGGTTACCAAACTCGCCACTCAGGATCTCCTCTACTGGGCCTGGATTTGATGGAAAGGGTCAGATTTCTTTCCATAGAATTCATGGGGCTCCTAAAGCATCATGAAGAGGCCCCCTCATTCAGACGATATCTTGCAAGAAGATGCACTTAAGATGTGTCCAGAACTCGGCAAATGGGGCACTGGGTTTACTGGATGCCACCAACCCATGGTCTTAAGCTCAACACGGATAGATCATGCAACCAGGGAGGCATGGGGTGGCGGGGGGACTAGTTCGGGACACCACAGGTTCAGTTCTGTTTTCCTTTAACTCATACTACAGGACGAGATATTCATTAAGGGTATAAGTTATTGCCTTTCTTAGTGGCCTTGAGATATGAAAATCTTAGAATATTTGATTATCCTTGGTGGAAACGACCTTGAAAATTATCTGGAAATATTTTAAAGTTACCTCGACCACCCCCTGGCCAGTCATATATCAGACTCGCAAGTGCAAGGATATTTTTTCTAACAACATCAAACTCACCCACACTTGGCAGGAGGGGAATTGAGTGACAAACTTCTTAGCATCCGCGGATACTTTGGAAGTTCCCTTAAGAAAATTTTCTTTCTTAGGGTCCCTCCCCCCATGGAGGAGTGGGTATTGTTATCGAGGATGCTCTCGGTCTCCATTTTTTTAGACCTCCTTGATGTATTGTTCTTCTTCATTTTTCCCATGTTCTTCCCCCTCAATTAAATAAAATAAATAATATTGTGTGTGTTCAAAAAAATTACTAAGGTCTTTAAAACATGTTTCATAGAGATAAAATTAGGAAAATGATGTTGGATGGATGAATCACAGGAAAACATTCGTAGATTAATTTTTGAAAAGTAGGAAAGGATGGAGCATCATTCCATGTTGTGGTTTGTCCAGGATGCCCGTAAATTCTTTTTTTAGTGTTTTAAAACACTAAAATGTGTGTAACTGTTAAAATCATAGTGAACAACCACATATTGGTGTGAATTCATGGTAAAAGGACCAGTGAATTCTTTCTGATGTGTACTCGCAGACAACACATCCATCTGACATGCGGTGTGCTCGGAATGACTCAATAGGTAGTTTATAAAGATACAAAGTCTTTAAAAACATGTGTCGTGGTGTAAAACCCCAAAAAATGACATTGGATGACCATGGAAGCATTGGAAAATGACCATATATTAATTTTGAAATGTATAAATCGACGACATGTCATTCTGAGTTACGGTTTTCTCGGGATGCCTGCAAATGTATTTTTAGTGTTTTAAAATTATAAAACATGCGTGTAATAGTCAAAACCATATAAACGTCCTAGAATTGATATGAAATCGTGAGACAACCACCATTTAATTATTTTTGAAATATAGGACATGTTGTCATATCAAAGTCTTTAAATTTCATTTATTAAGTAAATTTAAAGCACATTGCATGTTGATTTTAAAAATTGATTAGATTGTTATATACTTATCCCTTTTAGTTCAAAGTGTTGAATCGTATCTTAAATAGGTAAGTTTTTGTTTTTAAAGTATTTTGCATGATATATTTTTTTTATGCTAAAATGTCCTCTATTTGATTAACAAAATAACAAATGTTATGTGTAACATTTTAAATATATTCTGTGTTTATTCTATTTCGTATTTTTTTTCTTATATTTTTTGGTTTTTATTGTAGGTGATAGATGTCGACAGTATGTATGGGGTTGACTGTTTTGATGCACAACATTCTTCACAAGACAGTCGTAATGGTTATTAGTTTTTGTGGTATGTTTCAATATTATCAATTATTCTACTATAATTCTGATTTATTATGCTCGGTTCTAATTTGTACCTATTTTTGGTTCGAGTTGATGACATGATGTGATCGGTTCTAGTTGATGACATAATGTGGAGGTAGATGGATGTAGCAGGGGTTGTGGGGTGGACGTATATTGGTCATGGTTTGTTGCTAGACATATTATATATATAAAAATTGATGACTGAGGTTGTGGGTTGACTAAATTTATGGGTTGATTGAGGTTGTATATATGTGACTATGGAAGTATGATGGTGTATGTACGATGAGTTTATAGTGCATTTATGGTTTATTGTATTGTATGTCTGAGTCTTTATATGCCTATTTTTTATTGATTATTTTTTAAAAAAATTGTAATTTATTTAGCGGTGGTTTATGATAATCGTCGCTAAATAGGTAAATTAAAATCTATTTAGCGGTAGTTAATGATAACCACCGCTAAAGTATATCACGGTGGAAATGTTCATTTCCCCTATTTTATTTTCGACTGGTTTTTTTAAAACGTAGTGAAATGAATTAAAAACCGCAGCTAAATGCTTCAAAAACGACACAAATAAAACTTGTCACAAAAAAAAGAAAAACTGACATTAAATGATTGTTGACTATGAAATATGTTGTGCTTTAAACTATCCTTAGTGGAAAAAACCGCCGCTAAGTCCACCCTTTTGTGGTGTATGCTCTTTCCCATTTCTATGTATTCTTTTTATAGATGTGCAGGAGAAAGTTGGTGAGTGGTCTGGGCATTAGTAACTCATTGTGTGATGAAAGGTGGTGCCACATGAGCTATTTTATTTTCGTATTATTTTTGGAGATTACATGCATTATGTTGGGATCATGGTTGATATGAAGTCGGTGTTGATTGTTGAATGTTTTTTTGGGGGGGAGGGGGGGTATTTTAGAGTGTAATGTATCTTATATTGCGTGTGAAAAACCTTTCAGAACTTGTTGTCAACTCGTGATTTATTGGAGGTAGGGTTCATGGGTCACTTCTATATTCAATACCGGCTCAATGGGTTCTAAAATTGATATCAAAATATTAAATAAACGATATTATGGTTTTTTTTTAAAAAATATTAGATAGTGTAGGTGACATCAGGTCACCAAGCTTGGTAAGAATATTAATATGGGTTTTAAAAGTGACTAGTTTATTATTGAACTCGATAACAATAGATTCAATTTATTTTGGTTAAAGATTTGTCATCAAAGGTTTTTTATTTCCCACTATTACTTTTATACATGGAAACCTAGTTATGTGTTATTCTAAATGACCTTTATAATTCCCCTTCTCTCTTATTAAGAGGATATTTTATTAACCCTTTTTATGGTGTGGGTTTTCAACAAAGGTTAGACCCTCGATGACCAAAATATAATTATGAGAGAACAATTTATTAAAGGTGGGTAGACAGTAACACCCAAATATTTTTAAAAATATTTCTCTAAATTTAATCTCTTTGATAGCTTACGATACATGCAACCTCAAGTCTAAATGAATAGTAATATAGTATAACGTTATAAACTAGCCATTAAATTGGTAGGTATGAATAGGAATAACTAAATTAATAAAATTATATGCTTCAAACATGTATTAAATAAATTCATTGGTTATAAAATTGATTAGAAATGAAAATAAAAATCACTTAAAAGTAAAAGAAATGTTTTTCTGGAAAAAAAATTATACGCACAATGTTTTTATATCTTAATAAATTAAAATAATAACTATTTGTGAATGATTTTAATAAAATTAATATTTTATTTATTCAATCAAATTTCAGATCATTAATCTAATATATTTCTAACCATGGGATAAGAATAAATATAGTTTAATGCTAAAAAACTATATTTTTCTAAAAATTGGTTCGGTTGTGTTTTTCACACTAATTCTAAAATTCATTTTTACCAATTTTAGAAAATTTATTATGAATAATAAAATTTATTTTTGAATTCATCATGTAAAAATTATCTTAGTGTTACTTTTTTAGAATTTCTAAAAAGATTAGTTTTAGAATAAATAGTGAAAATATTGATTTTTATTGAAAACTACCTTTTCATTAAAATCATTTACAAAGTTAAATTTTTTTAAAATTGTTTTAAAAGTAAAATAAGTTAATTTATATTTTAATTAATCCAATTTATGACATTTTATTCAAGTATATGTTCAATTTTGATAAAAAAAAATATACTTATGAAAACAATTTTTTTGGAAAATCACTTTTTGTAGCATTTGTGGGTTTAATTTTAAATTAAATTCCACCACTTATGTGAATTTAATTTGGAAAAATAGATTAAATTTTTTTAATAGTCATAATTTATATTAGGTTATAAGTTTAACTTAATTTTTTTCATAATTAATAGTAAACATATTAAAAATTAAATATTATGGTTAAGGTTAAAACGTGTTTACTAGGGCTTAAACTAAAAAGATAAGGGTTAAAATGAACTAAACATATGTTAAATTATTATTTAATGGCCATATTTTGACATAATATAATTTATTTTTTGTTAATGTTCTATTGTTTACATTTAATTTTTGAAAAATGTGGTTATAATTTATTATTTTCAAAAATTTCAATTATATCATCTCTCGTACTTATGAAAGGACACCACCTCTTCTCTCCTATACATACTTAAAGAGATATTTGGTTCAATAAATACCTGCCAAAATAATTTCTTTACATCCCTATACATGATCTAGAGTCCTTTCTTTTATCATAATACCATTCTATGAAGTCTTTTAGTGCAAACCTAAAGAGGTTGTCCGAAGAAGTGGTAGTATTATTAACTGAGCATTTTGATTTTATTTATTCTTAAATCTAATTCAAATATTCTTTAAATATTATGAAATAAAAAAATTATCTCCCATATACATATATTTTATTATTTTAATTTTATAACGTACATCCATCTCCTCTTCTATCAAATGGGAAACGAATCAATTGATCGTGTGTACGGAGGACTACCACCTTGCGAATTGATGAATGTTGTTTTCCATCACCACATCTCATAGGTGAATATAATGATGTATTTATTATATATATATATGATATATATGAAATAACTATATATTTTTAATTATAATAAAACATCTAACTCCATACCTTCCAATCCTTTGGAAAACAATAACATCGCTCGTGCGTACATGTTGACTACCACCTCCACGAAGCGATGTGAAACATTTTTCATTTTATTTTGACAAAAATGTTAATAAGGATAGATTTAATAAATATATATGATATATATATATATATGATATAATAATTATTTTAGAAATGTGCAATATTATTTATGGTTCTTTTGTTCTATGCTTTAAAAATGGAAATAGCGTTTATGCATACGTACGACTTACCATCTCCATGAATGGTGTAATTAATTTTTCTATCTTTAACTTTTAAGTATGACTCTAGATACATATATAATGGATATATATTATATTTATATCATGTTTAAAATTATTTATATTATTTAACCATGATCAATGTACAAGGAATGATACTACCGAACCAGAACATATATGAAAAAAAAACAGTTATTACCCACAACTATGATTTTAACAAAGTATTGTTAATAAATTGGTGATAAAATAATTTAAGTAAATAATATAAGGTGTGATATATATGATTATTTTTATGTTATATATTTATAATAAATCTATTTTTATTATAAATGAGGTTAGGACACATACGAAGGAAGTCAAACTTATGGTAAGGGATTTCATCCTGATTTTCCTTCATTAAGGCAAATTTTAATGTTATGCACTAATATCTATTATATGAGGAATACACATCCCATTTTACCTGTTATATCATGAATCCTTAATAATTCATGTCATTTTATGTTTCAATTCAAATTACTTCATCCAAGGTGATTTGACTTGAATGTTGCCAAGTGTTAAGTGTTTTATAACTCAATTTTCTTTCATTGGGTCATATCACTTCTTCATTGATTATATTATGTCAATGTTTTTTTTAATGTAAATTGTTTATTTTATATTTTATTTCAACTATTTTTATGTTTATTTTCATTTGATACATATAATCACTTTATTGATTAATTCTCACCTCAACTTTTTGCTCATTGTAAGGTTTTCTCATATTAGTTTTACTTCTATGAGACTTATGCCATATTCGGCACTTATTTATTTTTTGTAGTGTATATACTAACCCTTTGATATTATATATAATTATTATATTTATATTCATGGTATTTAAATATTCATTTGATTTTATTTCCTTTATGGGGGTTATGATCCAAAGTTACCAAATAATTAAGGGGTTCTTTCACAATCTCATCATTATTCGGGATTGTGTGAATTTAAGTCTCCCTTATGGAAATTATTGGGTATTAATATCTTAAACCCTGTATATTATTTTCTCCTTTGGTTATCTACTATATTTTTATGTAATATTACTATTTTCCTCTCTTTGGTATATAAATTGATTGAGAGATTGTTTTTAAAGAAAATATTATTTGATTTGTATCTTCGATTAAAAATAATTTTTCTTCTGTATCCATTATTTTCAAAAAAAAATGAAAGAATATTTTTAAAATTTTCAAAATGATTTATTGATGAAATTATTACCCATTTTTTAATTTTTACAAAATTATTTGATAAGAATATTTTTTTCGTTTTCCAAAATATTACTTTTAACCTTTTTACAACAGTGTGAAAGGAGTGTTTTTTAACAACTATTACATGTATATAATTACATGTAATCATGACCACTCATTTATTTTAATCTTACTTTACAAGTTTAAAATTTTCTTTTCAGTGAAAATGTTTTCCTTAATATTTTCTAAATATTTTAGACTTTAAATAAGTGATTTCAAAGTGAAAAGGGTATTTTTCTCAAGAAATTTTCCAGTGATATTTTTAAAGTATTTTCATCTATGAAAACATATTTTATTGAATATTATACTGAGTATATACTCTAATAATACCATCAACCTTATTTCTATTGAATTTTTATGATCATTTTTACTTGGGATGAACTATTTTGATACCATTCATCATATTACTCTGGATGGTTTATGATAATGTTTATTAATTAGGGAAATTATTAACATTTAATATGCTAGTTTTTCAATATGAATGTTTAAATTGATTATATTTATCTTATTTTATATGATTAATGCATTTTAATTATTAAGTTATGGTCAAATCCTGATATATCCCCTCAGTTCATTGATAGGTCTCATGAGACAAACTAACATGGGTATTTGGATGAGGCTTTACCCATTTATGTAAGATGTCTTGGAACAAGGCCTTGAATGTATTTTTATGATGTCCAACATTATGAATTCCCTCATTATGATAATATTTATTGATGTACATGTGATTATTTAACTAGTTTTGATATCCAGGGATAAGTTTAAATATAATATGATTATTTATATGGAATTATTTGATCATAATTTATTCTTTCCATATTATTCTTCATGATAAACATATTGATTAAATGGAATGTGGTTAAGATATTTTCCTTTACATATTTATTATTCCTTATGTATCCATAATATATTTCATTATATGCATACCCTTACTAAGATTATGAGATCACCCCTTTTTTATGTTACCTTTACCCAGGATTATAGGTAGTGTATTTTTATTGATGTGTATGGATATACTAAAGGTAATAATGGTGTTCTAAAATAAAATTATATGTTGTATTTTAAGTTTTCAATTGTAATATGAGATTCAAGTTTGTATCTAGTCTTTTAATACTAAAAACTATTCATTCCTTCAGGGTGGGGTTCCTTATATCAAATTCCAATATAATAAAGTAACCACTGACTTTGGGATACTGGGGTATGTGTCTTTATCGTTCCCACTCTAGATCTCAAATTCTCACCTTCACTGACTCAAAATGACTCCATATCATAGTGAAATCATTGATGTGATTTACAACTGGTTTACCTTCCCATGTCCACATGTCAAACAACCTCCATAAATGGAATGACTTATTCATTGTTGTTATCTTATCATATATATTAGTGAGAGTCTTCATATATTCTAAAGAATTTTTTTCTTCTCATATATTATAAACCATTTTATAGGATAATGAAATTCTAATAAACCTCGATACTTCCTTATTCATCCTCTCTCATTCTTCATTATTCAATCTTTATTGCATCTTGGTTGGTACCCATGAATGAAAGATCAATTTCATTCTACAATAAAGAATCCTAAATCTTTATTCTACAGAACCCAAAATCCATGTCATCAAACTTATCCACCTGAAACATTCATTCATCCAACAATGTCTTCCTATATATATTGATATCATAATAAATTATGAAACACATTAGAGGGATCATGAATTTCTTAACAAAAAACTCCTATAAGGAAAAGGGAAGAATTATATTGTTGAATTGAGTTGTGAAGAACACCCTCTAGGGACTAGTCATCCAAAACTCTACAACTGATGCTTTAATACCACATATTGGATATCTTTCATAAATCTAATGAAAGATGTCCATCGAAAATTATTGGGTGGAACAATGTACCAGAATAATATGCATGCATAATTCCCAAAACATAGAATACACTCCTTACCTAATTCATCACACCAAAAAAATATCCACCAAATGAGTACTAAAAATATTTATAGAAGACAAAAAGTGAAATAAATAGAATCAAAAGTAAAATAGAACTCTTAAAAAGATTGGATGTTATTTCTAATCCAAGGGGTAAAAGTGATTTTTGTTTATTTAAGGAATTAAATGATGACTAAAATGGAATTAGTTATACTCAATAATTGAGTTCACCTTGCTAAATATAATGGAGGCCATATAGCCCAACTGACCACCACTACCTACCAACCTCCATGGAAAGAAGTCCACACATATTTGATCTCCATGGATCTACCTCTGGTCAGTCAAAGACTTTCACTACCTCATCTCTATCTTCTGGCATATAGTGTTTTCTTCCAAAACTCTTGAGAGGATAATATAGCATATCCACCATGAATTTTTTATATATTCCCTTTTATGAAAAACTAAAATGAAAAAAACATACATATCCTTCAAATAAAAAACTTACATAATCCCTTTCCATCTTCCATAATTCTTTCATTGGACTCACCGATAGTTACTTTTGATTACTTCTTTTGACTGCCATCATCCAATCCACATCGTCTAGTACAAATAAATTACAGATGTATGATGTTTATCACTATAAATCCACCATTTCCATCATACCTATAGGAGATATACTTCTTGAGTTTCTTCTGGAAGATCTATTCCTCAACCGAAAATGATTTTTATAGCTGATCCTAGTATTTTATCACGCTTCTTAATATAGGGTAGTGATTTGGTGTGCTAATGTGGTATGTGGTTTTGTTTTTGAGGGTGTGGTTTTGATTTGGTTATGTGAATGTGGTTGTGGTTATATGGATGTGGTTGTGTTGTGGTTATGTGGTTACAGATATGTTGTGGTTATACAGTTGTGGTACATGATGTGGAAGTGATGCGAGCACTATGGAGTATTCCATTGGGATATGGGAGAGTCTATATCTGTAAGAAAATGGAGGTGGAGAACATTCATTATAGATTTTTATGATTACTATATTATTCTACATGTATATAGATTTGGTGAGAAAGTCTTTAGTGAGTTGGGATGGTAGTTGGCCTAACTTAGGTAACAAATTGGTTTTTTTCTTATTTATTGAGCTATTAGCATGCTTCTAACACATTGGTAAAATTGTCTATAAGGAACCTATTAAGTATACATGTATCACTCCAAAAAAATGAGTCTTTAGCGGAAGTTAATTAGCAGTGTTCCCCATAACTGTTGCTAATTAATTTTTTTTCATATTATTTAAAATATAGCGGTGGTTTCATAAATGGATGATAATAATTCTATTTAGAGGAGGATTCATAAAACCACCACTAAATACTTAAAATCTAATTAATACTCCCCATTCCCCCACCCCCACCCCCACCCCCAAGCACCCCTACCTTGACACCGATCATCAGCCACCAACTCACCCTCCCTTGACACTGACCCCCTATCCCACAATGTCAATCGCTAATCCCCACTCCCATGACACTGACCCCTGACCTCGGCACCCCTACCTCATCATTGACTATCAACCCACTCTGACCCAAACATCCCTCCCCTAACGTTGACCATAATGATTCCCCCTGATGGGTATTTTCTAGAGATAGAAACCCCTTTACTAGGGGTTTCCATACGTGACCCAACCCGACCAACCCGACGTGACCCGATCGGGTCAGGTCGGGTTGGGTCGGGTTGGGTTATATCATGGTCAGGTTGGGTCGGGTCACGGGTTGGGAAAAAATTGACCCAACCCGACTACTGTGAGTCGCCTCTTCAGACTTCACCCTCTCCCCCTGCCTCTCGACCCAATTTCCCCTCACCCTCGCCCCACGTCGATGTCTTTATCCTTTCCTACACCATCCATTGAGTCCATTCCATCACCCACCATTACATGAATACTCTATTAATCGCATAGATGATTGAATCTCCCATGAAATTTCTAAGACAAACATAAAATAAATTCAAAGGAATTGAGACATGTGAAATCAGCAGAAAAACAATGCCCGATCAACAAAAAAAATATGAAGATAACTAGATTTCATTCGATTTTGCTACGAAACCTAAAGAACAAGAAAAAAATAAAAGGAATATAAGACAATTTTAATGATTCAAAGATCTGACTGTGGAAGATCGACTAAGAAAATGCTCATTGAACATCTCCCTCGCCTTCACCAATCCAGTGTATCCACCACGCTGCACCTATATGTACCCCCTACCTATGACACCACATACATCTCCATCGCGACTGTGTGCAGTGCCAAATCTATCGGTGTCAGGAACTACCCCATTCTCATCACCCTCTTGCCCTCACCATGAACCTCCTCAAACCTTGATAACTACTTGTAGGCAAGATAATCACATCACACCATCGAGTCGCAGACTGTGTTTTTTGGGGTCAATTTATTAGAAGGAAGAGGATGTAGGCGTTCCCTAGTGTGGCGAAGAAGATGAAGCAGAGGAATACGTAACCCGATCAACCCACGGGGCGATATCCAAAAAAATAACTGAACAATTTCTTTTCGTCGTAACCCGATCAACCTGCGGGTTGGGATCATAAAAAAATACCAAACAATTTTTTTTCCTTAATCTGATCAACCCGACCCGACCCAACTAGATTTGATGCAGGTTGGTTCGGGTCAGGTCTGAATCCAAAACATCTCTGACCTGACCCAACCTGACTCGACCTATTTTTCTTGGGTTGGGTCCAAAATATCCCTCAACCCGACCCAACTCGACCCATGGACACCACTACCTTTACCTCTTTCCCAATGAAAACCACCCCCACTATCTTCCAAGACCTAACCCCTTCCCTACTACCTTTTACTCCTACCTACCTCCATGGTTTCCCCTAATTCTATCTAAGTTATTTGTTTCTAGGATTGTATCCCTGAGCTCCACATTTTTTATTACCCTATCCTTGCCTCAGGGACCTTCTTCCATGAAATTCGACCAAGTTATTTTGAGGGTTAATATTTATTCATTTATTTTATTTATATTTTGTAAGCCTAATTGAACCATTTTCAAGTTAAATTTTTGTTATGTTGAATCAAGACCCCACCCTAGTCAATGATGAAAATGGGTGATGTTAAATATTGATTTTAATTGTTTGATTAAACATTTCTATATTTATATCTAAATGTATAGGAAGAAGAGTGAAAATTAAAAACATATGGACGAAATTCAGATTAATTTAATGTGAAACACACCTTGGTATACTAAGGGTTTGACATAATTTTTAGATTTTGAAATTACAAACCAATCAATGGATGTTAGAAAAAAAATGTCTATGCCCTGATTTTGAATTCCATTGATTGTTGAATAGAAACAAAGTATATGAGAACTTGATATTGAAATATTTTTATACTTTATATATATGATTGATTTGTCATAGTGAATTGAATGTTATGGAAATTTAAAAAAATAACTATCCTGAAAATGAAACACACCCACCAGAGGATAATTCAGATTTAAAATTAATAATTGACATAGTTGGATTTATAGGATACAATGTCCAAGATTTTAATAGATCAATAGAACCCTCAGTTGATCCTGAGCAGGTTAATTTTTCTCAAAACTTCAGTGACAAAAAATGAGTTTTATGAATTAGTTGAATACGATAAAAAAATATCCATATAAAGGGTGTTATAGGTATTTAAAGTTTTCTTTTATACTTAAGTTTTATCATATCCAGTGTCACTATGGACTTACTAAAAAATAAATGTACATAATTTTATAGTTTCTTCATGATGAATTTAGTGAAGTTAAGATTCCTATATCATTCTATGAGATGAAAAAAATCATCAATAAAATTGGACTTGATTATACAAAGATACATGCATGCGCCAATGATTTCATGATTTACTGAGGAGAATAATCCAATAAAAAACAATTCATAATATGTCATAAAATCATATGGAAGTTAATGAACGACAATGACAGTGAGAATCCATGAAATGCCAGGAAGAGACAGAAGAAGAAAACTCCCACAAAGATATTGTGTTACCTTCCTTTGAAACTATGCTTGCAAAGATTATTCATCTCATATAAGACTAAATTACACATGAAGTGGCATACGCATGATGGTAAAAATAATGACTTGATTATACATCCAAAAGATTCAATTTCATGGAATGTTTTTGATTCATTTTATCCATATTTTTATTTTAATCCTAGGAATGTATGTTTAGTATTGACTTCTGATGGTTTTAACACTTTTGGTCATTTAATTACTAATTATAACATTTGGATAGTTGTTTTCGTCCCATATAGTCTACCTCCATGGATGTGTATGAAGATGAATTCTTTCATTATTTTGATGATTATTCCTTAAAATCAAATGCATGGAAATGAAATTGTCGTATACCTTTAACCACTAATAAAAGAAATGAAAGAATTATGGGATGATGACATAGAAACATATAATTCTTCAAGGATTAAACTATTTAAAATTAATATTGATTTAATGTTTAAAATTAGTGACTTTCTTGAACTAGGAAACTTATATGGTTGGAGCACTCATACTGGTTTGTATTGTCCAGTTTGTGATTTTGATTCAGAACCTCAATTATTACCACATAGTAGAGAACAGTGTTATTGATTTCTTGATGCTTCTCATAAATTCAGGTTTAATAAGGCACAATTTAATAGATATATTAAATTGAAAAATCCACCAAAGGTATTATCTAGTTTAGAAATCTTGGGATAATCAATGAATTTAACTATAGAATTTGGAGAATGTAATTAGTTTAAAGAATGTGGGAAAAGGGTATGAGGTACAGTATCCAAAGCAGCTGAAACACAATAATGGAAGAAAATGAATATATTTTTCAAACTTAATTATTGGGAGTTTAATTTTATATTCCATAATATTGATGTAATTTATATTGAGTATAGCATCTATGACAGTATTATTTTTACATTGCGTAATGACCATGGTAAATTGAAGGATTGCCTTAATTATTACAAGGATTTGGAATCAATGAATATAAAGCATGGTTTTTAGGATAATGATAAAAGAAAATTATCCTTTGGATATTTTTACAATGAAAAATCATGAAAAAAGATGAGCCCGTAAGGGGCTCTGCGTCTAGGTTTTCCACCCGTCGTCGACTTCTGCTCTCCCGCTGGCTGATCTTCTCCGTCTCTCTCGTCGGCGTGCTCACGATGTGCTCTATCCTAGTTTCAAAATTGCATAGGCTCGTCAACATCCTGGGTGATTTTCATCTCTGCGCGACCTTCTCTCCTCTCTAGCTTCGGTTCTGGCTAGGGTTTCCTTAGGTGGCAAGATGTTGGTCCAGGGTGTGGGTTTCAAGTGCTGTGTTATGGGGTTTTCGTCGGTTTCAGCATAGTCTGTGCGAGATTCAGGTAGATCTGGCTTTTGGGTGCAGATCTGAAGGTGGCGAAGGGATTTTCTCCTTGTCCTTCATCCGGGATGCTATTCACTGGATTTCTGGTGATGTTCGTTTAATTTTTGTTTTGTCAGTTTGCTTTTTAGATGGTTTCTAGGATGGTGTTTGTTACGCCGGTGATTTTGTTTTGGCGACGGTGCTTCGATGAGGATGGCGTTTTCTATGTCGGCGTTTTTTATTTGGAGATGGCTCTTCGACGGAATCATGTCGGATGTTTTTTCCTTCACTCCTTGTTGTTTCTTTGCAAGGGTTTGATGAACTTTTTGAATTATTATGGATTTTTACCTGGTTGGTTTGATTTTTCTGCTATGCGGGATGGTCTTACGATGCTGGTGGGATTCGCGGCTCATGGGCAAGTTCTTTGGCGATGGTTCGCCGCTGTGGATGGTGGAGCATGCTCGGACCGGGGCATGGCTTGATCGTGGTGTGAAACAGGGCACTAATTGGTGTGTGGTATGTGGCAGGTGTGCGGCTCGAGGGCCTGGCACATTGATTTTGGTTTTGAAATTTGAATTTCAAACTGGATCTGAATGTTTTGATGAAGTTTGTAGATGTGGTGAAGTCCTGTATTGGGTACCGGCAACCCTCAAACTGGCTTTTAGAAAATGAAAAAAAAATGATTTCACGCACAATGAAAAATCATGATAAAGATGTATTCCTTTGAACATTAAATATTGTAAAAGTGCTAGATGGATATACAAGTAACATTTCAAGGTGTATTTACTTAAAACATCGAAAGGAGCATGAATTGAAAATTCATGACTCACATATTCTGATAGAGAAGTTGTTTCCAATGGAATTGTGTAACATGCTACCTAAAAAAGAAACTGTAATTCTAGTTATGTTGTATTCCTTTTTCAGAGACCATTTCAAAAAAACACTAAACCCAGCTATACTTGATAAACTTCAAGAAATAATTTTTTTGACACTATTTTATTTAGAGATGTTATTTCTCCCATTATTCTTCATAGTCATGATTCATTTAATTGTTCATTTTATTGAAGAAGCTAAAATTGGTGGACTGGTACACTATCGAGGGATGTATCTGATTTATTTTTATGTTAATATTAATTTATTTTCATTGATTAATTCAATTTTATCAAATCACTGCATGAATTTTTTTAATATTTTTCTTATTTTTTCATTAGGTAATTAGGTCATTTAAAATCATATGTGAGGGATAAATATTTACTAGAAGGACTTATTGTTGAAGGTTACATAACTGAATATTTCTTGACCTTATATTCTAGGTATTTGAATGGTATTGAGACTATATTCAATCGTGTTGGAATTATTAATGATATCTCTAGTAATTATCATTCTAAAAACCATTTATCAGTATTTCCAACTATTGGAAGACCTATTGGAAAGAGTTCAAATTTTAAACTAACTTAATTGGAGTTACTAAAATAACATAGATATGTTCTACTCAATAGTCTTTTTTCATATCCATTTATTGAAGAATTTTAATTGTAAATAAAGAGGTGACTAAGGGGTCAAACTCAAAATGATCTGGAATTAACAAAAGTTATTAATAATAAGATTATCGAATGGTTCACCTGTCATGTAAGTATATAATCATATTCATATTATCAGGGTTCAGTTATTTTGTCTATTTTAAAATTAACACCTTATATCTTATTTTCTAGATAATGAATGTTGATAATCGAGATGAAATATCAAATGATTTAAAGTTTTTGGCTTGAGTTACTCTAAGTAAGGGTAAGAGATTTGATGCCTATAATATTCATGGCTTTAAGTGTCATACAATTTATAATGAAAAATACTTGAAAACTCAAAAGTAGTGGTATATTTACACTTATAGATATGAGATTCTATAAAAAGTTGATTGATATAATCGAATTAAACTATAATGGTCAATTTTTTATTATCTCATTTGAATAAAAGTGGGTAAAAATTTATAGGTTTATAATGAAAGATTCATCACATTTTTCTTCTATCAAATTATCTCGCTTGATCTATACCAGTGAGCGTGCAGAGCATGATCTATTTATCTTGGCTTCACAAGTGAAGATGGTTTATTATGTGGATGATGAAATATATGAAGGTTTCAGTGTTTTTTTACTCTTAAATTGGAGATAATTTTATGATATGGGTGACGAATATCAATTGGTACTTTATGATAGTGAACCTCATCAACCAAAAAACATTGAAAAGGTTTTTCCTAAAAATATTGAAATGATAAAACTTATAATAGAGGGTAAAAATGAATTATTCATCATAATGGAGGTTGAAAACAATAAATTCAATGAATATTTTGATAATTAAATTTATAAATTGGTAAAAAAAATATAATAATTTCTCATTTATAAGTGTTACAAACATATATACATTTTTCTATTCTTTCTTTTTTTATAAATTTTTTTTACTTCTATATTTTTTATACATTTAATATATTCGAAACCATTTGAATTATAGGAATTTTGGGATAAAAAAATGATATCTTAGTTAATCAAGATCCCAGATCAAACCACCAATTTCTTCAGCTTTAGTGGATCAAAGTAATTCTACTATACCAGAGACATCTAGATTGCAAGTAGTTTCTCCTTATTTTATTAGTGGCCTACCATACAATGCACCTCCAGCAATGGAGCAGTTGGTCACCCCTCCTTGTAAGGAATATTAGAGATTTACCATTACTGGAATGTTTTTCATTATAAAAAAACTTTATTTTTTAAATTGTTTAATGAATTCTTCAAGTAGATAAATATAACAATAGAGGATATATAAATATGAACACCACGTATGTATATGACCTGAAATACTTCAAGATTATCATTATATTTTATGAGTCTGGGGTTCCTACCGATGATGCTATCATAATCTATAGAAACAATCTTGGGAATATTTCTTGGGAGACGGTGATCTTTCCTATTAATTATAAACATTAGAGGCATATTCCCACATCTTGGAAAAATTAGGTCATTGATAACCATGTAAAGGTAATATTAATTTAATATTAATTGAAAACTACTTTAAAAGACATGAGTAAAATTATTAATATACTTATAAAGTGTTATGTTTTTTATTTCTAGATGTTTTTCTATTTTCATGTCCCTGACTCTATTTCCTGCCCATGGACTCTAACAAATTTGGGTAAGAAATTGAGAGATTTTAAATGGATATTATGGAACTAGTTTAATGAAACATATCTATGCTCATGAAAAATGTATGAGAAAGTGCCTGAAGTCGTTTTTCATGAGAAGTGGAAGATGATTGTCGATGTTAACAAAGATGCATTAAATAAGGTAATTTCATATTTTACAGTATCTTAATAACATAAACACAATAAAATTATTTTTTTGTCAATGTTTCAATTTTTTGTAGGAATTATCTAAAAAAATACTATGAATCATGAGAAACAATTCATTCCTTATATCGTTGGGTCCCATTGTTTTTAGATAAGAAGAAAAATCATGGTTGTATTTTATCCATTGTTATTTATATTATTTTTTTTGTAATTCAAGGGTTTTTTATAACTTGTATAAATATTTTATAAAGTCTAATGAATTGGGTCACTATATTGGCCGGACAGAGATGTTGCTTGAAGTTCATCGCAAACCCTGGGGATGTTTTGTGAATAAATATACCTGAGATGTTGGGGTAAGTACTTTTCATTACTATTTAATGTTATTTCATTACTATAAAAACATAATAATCAAACATAATTTATGAAAACAAACAATCTGTAATCCCAATTAAATAGGGTTGGCTAAATGGATCAAACAATTCCAATTAGCTCTATTGGTGTCATTTGATCCATCTAGATGACCCCAATTAATCGGGATTAAGTATTCTTTATTGTTATAATTTATTTTTCATTATTATTTTATTTATAATAATTAAATAACATTAAAGATAAATGAAAAAATTATTAATTAGATAATATTATGAGGTTCAGATAATTTAAAAAATCATTGTTAATATTTTTGAATTAATAGGTGAAATTTCAAGAATCTTGGGGTGTGAACCCTTAACAATCATCATCGTTATCCCAGAATGATATAGTTCTAATAGTTTTAAGGAAGGAGTATCATAGTCCTATATGGTGGAAGGGTTATAGGCTAACTCCATTAGTAGTTTTTGGTAGGGAATCATCACAATTTACTACTACACCCAGTGGGGGTTCAAACAGTTCTGTTGATCAGGAAGCATAAAGCTAAATTTAAAGGTTAAAAGAAAATTTCAAGAACATGACTCTTCTAGGAAAACATGGAATGATTGGTGATCAATAATAGAAAATGATTTAGTTTTTTTATTTCATAGTATTATAGGCATTATCCACAAGAAAATTTTCAACCTTATAGCTTATCATCTAAGGTAAATTCTAAACTCAATATCTCATTCACACATTTTCAAAGAAAACACAAAAATACCATGAATAAAACTAAAATGACACTTTTATATTGAAAGAAAACACTTCAAGTCATACTGACCACATCATGTGTCGGATTTACGTGTAGAAAATTTCTATAAATAAAATGAATTATGGATCATTGTTCTAATGTTTGAAAATAATACAAGTTTTTTTTGCTCAGTCTTGACTATCTCATAGGTGTTTTAAAGTAAAACGACACTTATATTGAAAAAACACACTTTGAATCATACTGATCACTTCATGTGTCTAATTGAGGTGTGGACTATTATTACACATTAAAAATGAATTATAGATCAATTTCTTAAAGTATTAAAACAATCTGAGATCATTTTCTTATCTTTGACAATGTGGAAGATGTTTTAAACTAAAATGACACTTTTATATTGAAAACACACACTTTTAATCATACCAACCATTTAATGTGTCATATTGATGTGTGGTCAATTCCTGTTGTACCTCTCGAACCCCTCGAGGTTTAATTTTCATGATCACAATCACTCTCATCTTTATCTAATTTTGTTTCAAGTGTTTTTGGATGATAGGCATTCATTCAAGGTGTCAAGGAATTCGGCCAAGAAGGCCAAGAAGGAAAAAGGCCAAAATGGACTGAAATCCAGACCACCGGCCAACCGGTGTCACACCAGCGGCCAGCCGGTGGCACCCAGAAAGAAGAGGTTGCTACTGCCTCCTCACCGGCCAACCGGTGGCCTCAGCACCGGCCAGCCGGTGGCACCCAGCCAGCACAGTGGTTGCCACTGCCTCAGCACCGGCCAACCGGTGGCCTCCTCACCGGCCAGCCGGTGGAGCCTGAGCCCGAGCCCTCCTCCATTTTGCACACACCGGCCAACCGGTGGCCCTGTACCGGTCAGCCGGTGGAGCCAGTCAAACTAGCTGTTGGGCTTTTGACCAGCCTGTCCACTTGGCCTCCAACGGCTCCGAAGACCTCTCCAACGGCTCCGAAGACTCCCTAAGGCCATTTGAGGGTTCCCCCTCTATAAATAAAGGACTAGGAACCCCCGGAAGCCTAAGGAACATAGCCGGAACTATTGTGAAGCCAACGGACACATTTCCCATCATTTGGCGAACCTCCGGCGGATTCCTCCAAGGGAACTCCAATAGCTCCAACTCACTTCCACATTCAAGGAGCACCTCCAAAGAAGCTTGGGAGCGCCCCTCATCAGCTCCATCAATCCATTGGCACCCAAGACTTCCCCATTACGGTTTTTATTGCTTTATTTATTTTGAGCATCAAATTGGGTTTGTGCCTACAAACCCCCAACTCTTTCTCTCATCATCTCTCTTGGGTTTTCACACCACCTTCAAGGTGTGAAGAGGTTAGTCAAGCCTTTCCTTTTAAAAGGCTTGAGTCAAAGGTGAGCTAGCCTTCACCCGTAAAAAGGCTAGTGGGTTTCTTGCTCAAACCATTAAAAAGCAAGCTGTAATAGGTGAGCTAGCCTTCACCTGTAAAAAGGCTAGTGGGTTTCTTGATACAACCATTGAAAAGCAAGCGGTAGTAAATCTCTCAATGGTTGAGTTGGGAGCGGAGACGTAGGCCGGGTTTTAGGCCGAACTCCGTTATCAATTCTTGTGTCTTGCCTCTTTATTTCCGCTGCACTTTCACTTTGATTTTTAATTTGTTAATCATTTTTTAAAAGGCAATTCACCCCCCCTCTTGCCATCACTCCCTTTCTTTCTCCGCCTAACAATTGGTATCAAAGGAAAATTTGAGTAATACCTTCACCGGTTTCAAATTTAAGATCCATTTTTGATGGCTTCCACTTCTTTCGCCCCTGAAGGCTATTCTTTGGGTCGTGCTCCATTTTTTGATGGAACCAACTACACTTATTGGAAAACCCGCATGACTAATTTTCTTAGAAGCATAGGTTATCCTATTTATAAAATTGTCATGCATGGTTACACTCTCTCTTCTCCCGATGAATCCAAATGGACCCAAGCCGATATTAAAAAATTCGAGCTTGATGGCAAAGCCATGAACGCTCTACATTGCGGCCTTGATCGTAATGAGTTCAATCGAGTTTCCACATGCACCTCCTCACATGAAATCTGGAAACTTTTGGAGGTTACCCATGAGGGGACCAACAAAGTCAAGGGTACTCGATTGGACATGTATCGTCAAGATTTCGAGTCTTTTACCATGCATCCATCTGAAAATATTACTGAAATGTTTACGCGTTTTACTGATGTTTGCAATGGGAGAAAGTCCCTTGGTGATGATGTTTCTGCAGAAACAATGGTCAAGAAGATCCTATGGATCCTACCAAGCTCATGGGCTCCAAAGGTAACGGCAATCCAAGAAGCAAAGGACATCAAAAACATGCCGGTAGAAGAGCTCATCGGATCTCTCATGACCTATGAGATCACCATGAGGAGGCAAGCTGAAAAGGAAGGCAAACCAATCAAAACTCCAAAGAACATCGCCTTCAAGGTACAAAAAGAAGAAAGCTCATCCTCCTCATCTTCTTCCTCTTCAAGCGGCGATTCCGAAATGGAGAATCTTTCCCGCAAAATGCACAAGTTCATGAAGAAGCACAAGAAGAAGAAATCCCGCAAGGCTCAATCCAACGAAAAATCCGAGCCCAAGGTAAAATGTTACGGGTGTGGCGAAAAAGGCCATTACAAGCCCGATTGTCCACTCAACAAGAAAAAGGACAAGCAAAAGGAGAAGAAAAAGGCTTTCAAGGCCACATGGAGTGATATCTCCACATCTTCCTCCTCCTCAAGCGACCACGGTAACAAATGCCTAATGGCATTTCACGAGGTAACCTCTTCCGACTCATCTTCCTCTTGCTCTTCAAATTCCTTCAATCACATGTCATATGAGGATCTCCAACATGCGAGAGACCAATTGGAGGAAGATTTTCACGAACTTTCTTCCAAATTTGTTTCTTTAAAAAAGAATTTCAAAAAACTCTCTTCCGAAAAAGAACAACTTCTTAAAGATAAGGAAGAGTTGACCCTCAAAATCCAAAATCTTCCCGATGTTGATTCCATGGAATCAACTATCAAAGATTTAAGGGAATCCTTAGCTAAGTTCACCCAAGGGGAACAAAATTTGACCAAACTCCTAGGTTCCCAACGTGTTTCTAGAACCACCCAAGGGCTTGGCTATTCCAAGCAAGCTTCCTCTTCCCATGCACCCACTATTTTTGTAAGGGGGAGCTCTCAATTTAAATTTTGTAATTATTGTAAAAAACCCGGGCACTTAATTTATGAGTGCGATTGCAAAAATGCCCGGTACGGTAGGCCCAAAAATATTTTCTTAAATGATGAATTTTTTAGGAGAAGACCCGCCACTAGACAAGTGTGGATTGAAAAATCCCTTCTAGCGAGTCTCTCCGGGCCAAAATTTGTCTCGGTTTCAAAAACCTCTCCCCGGTGATTTGTTGTTTTTATTTAGGGGGATTTAGGATCGTTTAAGCCTTTTTGTATTCAAATTCTTATTCAATTCTTTCAATTTCAAACTTTCATTTTCAACTCTTGGTATCAAATTTTTCAATTCAAAATTTTCAATTCAATTTTCACTCAAAACTTTCAATTCAAACTTTCAATTTCAAATTAAGCCCTTTTTACTTCAATTTCAAATTTTTGATTCAAAAATTTTCAATTGGTTTAAAATCTCCATCTTGTATTTCAACTCTTCCCTCAATCAAGTTTTATGCCCCGTGCTATTTTGATAATCACAAAGGGGGAGAAATTCTTGGTTGATTGGGGGAGAAATATTTTAAAGCATGCCTTTCATTTAATTTTCTACATTGTTTGTTTTGGTGATTGTGATCATCAAAATAGGGGGAGATTGTTGTACCTCTCGAACCCCTCGAGGTTTAATTTTCATGATCACAATCACACTCATCTTTATCTAATTTTGTTTCAAGTGTTTTTGGATGATAGGCATTCATTCAAGGTGCCAAGGAATTGGGCCAAGAAGGCCAAGAAGGCAAAAAGCCAAAATGGACTGAAATCCAGACCACCGGCCAACCGGTGTCACACCAGCGGCCAGCCGGTGGCACCCAGAAAGAAGAGGTTGCTACTGCCTCCTCACCGGCCAACCGGTGGCCTCAGCACCGGCCAGCCGGTGGCACCCAGCCAGCACAGTGGTTGCCACTGCCTCAGCACCGGCCAACCGGTGGCCTCCTCACCGGCCAGCCGGTGGAGCCTGAGCCCGAGCCCTCCTCCATTTTGCACACACCGGCCAACCGGTGGCCCTGTACCGGTCAGCCGGTGGAGCCAGTCAAACTAGCCGTTGGGCTTTTGACCAGCCTGTCCACTTGGCCTCCAACGGCTCCGAAGACCTCTCCAACTGCTCCGAAGACTCCCTAAGGCCATTTGAGGGTTCCCCCTCTATAAATAAAGGACTAGGAACCCCCGGAAGCCTAAGGAACATAGCCGGAACTATTGTGAATCCAACGGACACATTTCCCATCATTTGGCGAACCTCCGGCGGATTCCTCCAAGGGAACTCCAATAGCTCCAACTCACTTCCACATCCAAGGAGCACCTCCAAAGAAGCTTGGGAGCACCCCTCATCAGCTCCATCAATCCATTGGCGCCCAAGACTTCCCCATTACGGTTTTTATTGCTTTATTTATTTTGAGCATCAAATTGGGTTTGTGCCTACAAACCCCCAACTCTTTCTCTCATCCTCTCTCTTGGGTTTTCACACCACCTTCAAGGTGTGAAGAGGTTAGTCAAGCCTTTCCTTTTAAAAGGCTTGAGTCAAAGGTGAGCTAGCCTTCACCCGTAAAAAGGCTAGTGGGTTTCTTGCTCAAACCATTAAAAAGCAAGCTGTAATAGGTGAGCTAGCCTTCACCTGTAAAAAGGCTAGTGGGTTTCTTACTACAACCATTGAAAAGCAAGCGGTAGTAAATCTCTCAACGGTTGAGTTGGGAGCGGAGACGTAGGCCGGGTTTTAGGCCGAACTCCGTTATCAATTCTTGTCTCTTGCCTCTTTATTTCCGCTGCACTTTCACTTTGATTTTTAATTTGTTAATCATTTTTTAAAAGGAAATTCACCCCCCTCTTGCCATCACTCCCTTTCTTTCTCCGCCTAACAATTCCTACATGTCAAAAATGAATTATGGATCATTTTCCTAAAGTTAGAAAATAATTTGAACTCATTTTCTCAATTTAGACAATGTGACGTGAATTTTATTGTAAAAATGTCACTTTTATATTGAAAAGACACACTTCATGTCATACTGAACACTTATTGTGTTTGATAACCATGAAATAATAGAAAAATAACCATATATTGATTTTTGAAATTTAAGAACTAATGATGTGTTAATCTAATTTACAATTTTTTCGATATGTCCATAAATACATTTTTAGTGTTTTAAAACACTAAAACGTGTGTGTAATGGTCAAAAACAAAGAAAATGACCTCAAATTTACATGAAATCATGAAACACAAATTGTTGAATTATTTTTGACATGTACACATAGAAAACACATCTATATGACATGTGTTGTGCTCAAAATGACTCAATAAATATTTTTAAAAGATACAAAAACATTAAAATGTGTTTCGGGGGGTCAAAACCATGAAAACGATGTCAGATGGCTATGAAATCACATAAAAACAGCCATAGATTGATTTTTGAAATTTAGGAACTGATGAAACATCATTCTGAGTTATGGTTTGTCTAATATGTTTGTAATAATGTTTTTAGTGTTTTAAAACACTAAAACATTCACGTAATGGTCAAAACTATAGAAAACGACATCATATTAACATGAAATCATGGAAAATACACCATTAAATTATTTATGATGTATATGTATAGAAAAAAATTCCATCTGACATATGGTGTACTTGGAATGACTCTTTAAATAGTTTTAAAAGATGCCAAAGTTTTTAAAAACATGTGTCACGGGGTTGAAACCAAGAAAATGACATCGGATGGCCATGAAATTATAAGAAAATTAACATATATTTATTTTTTAAATATAGGAACTAATGGAATGTCAATACAAGTTACGGTTTTCCCAAAATTCCCATTAACGTGTTTTAATGTTTTAAAACACTAAAATGTTCATGTAATTGTCAAAACCCTAGAAAAAAACCTTATATTGATGTGAAATCATGGTAAAACCACTGTTGAATTATTTTTTATGTGTACGCACAGACAATACATACATCTGATGATGTGTAGTGTGCTTAGAATGACTCAATAAATAGGTTTTAAAGATACCAAATTCTTTAAAAACTGGTGTCATGAGGTCAAACTAGGAAAATGACATAGGATGGCCATGAAATCACATTACAATGACCATATTCTGATTTTTTAAAATGTGAAAACCAATAAAACATCATTCCAAGTTACGATTTTCCTAGGATGCTCGTAAACATGTTTTTAGTGTTTTAAAACAATAAAACATGTGTGTAATAGTCAAACCATTGAAAACAACCATATATTAATATGAAATCATGGAGAAACTAATGTTGATTTATTTAGTATGTGTATGCACAAAACAACACATCCATCTAACGTGCGGTGTGCTCGGAATGACTCAATAAACAGTTTTAAAAGATAAAAAAGTTTTTAAAAACATGTGTTAGGGGGGAAACTAAGAAAATGATGTCGAATGGCCATAAAATCATAGGAAAATTAAAATAAATTTATTTTTTAAATTTATGAATCAACTTCACATCAATCTGAGTTACAGTTTTATTGGGATGCTCATAAATGCATTTTTCGTATTTTAAAAAACTAAAGCATGCATGTAATGGTCAAAACCAAAACAAAAACCTCAGATTGACATGAAATAATGGGAAAACCACTGTTAAATTATTTGTGACATGTACGTATATACAACACATCCATACAATGTGCGGTGTGCTTGGAGTGACTCAATAAATAGTTTTAAAAGATACCATATCCTTTTAAAATGTGTTTCGGGGGGTCAAAACCAGTAAATGACACCGGATGTCCATAAAATCATAGTAAAATGAACATATATTTATTTTTGAAGTGTAATAACTGATGGCACATCATTTTGAGTTATGGTTTTTCCAAGATACCCATAAATGTGTTTTTAGTGTTTTAAAACACTAAAACATGCCTCTAATGATCAAAACCATAGAAAACAACCTCATATTGACATGAAATCATAGATGTACATCAAGGTTGATATTCCCCTGTGGAGGCGGTATGGGTTAAGCTCCTTATATTTTTTATTCTATTTCTTCTTCCTAAAAAATATTGGGGAATCCCTTGCTAAGTTCATGTGCACAGACGACCACATCCTTATCCTCTAAGATATTGTGGCTGCTCAGATCTACATTGAGATAGATGTCTCCCCCCCACCATATTAGATGTTTATCTAGTATGAAGGTGGATTTTAATGGAGGAAACCCCTCTTCTACCCCACAATGCATCATGTTTGCAGCAATTGTCACTTCCTCAGCCACTCCTTATTAGGGTGCAGAATTCTTCGCTCCCGTCACACGTCAAGTAAATAAAAGGATCTCACTAGATCTGATTCACATCCTCTATTCCCTGGTGATGATCAATTGATATCTATCCTTGAGCTAGATCCTATCGATGTATAGGGCCAGTCGAGGCGTCATTCCCCTCCTCCCCTCTCTTCAGTGGATCCCGGAGCAACCCTCGTGCATGACCCTTGTCCCTAGCCCTAAGCTGAACCCTATCATCATTCAGGAACCATAATTTCCATTTATCCCTCCTCCCTTATCTCTCCCTCCAACTCCCGAGCACCCCCCATGCATGGCCCTTATCCCCTTCATCCCCCACCTGCATTCCCCTTCTCCATTTACCCTTTTCTTCCTCCCCTTATTGATCGAACCGGGTGGATATCCAAAGGAAGGGAGATTGTTTTTTTACTCCCCACCGGCTTCTCCATTCATATGTTTGGAAGATCATGCAGTCACCTAGGTTCTATTATCCAAAATCTTTAGCGTTTTGTCACATGTTCTTCAAAGTCCCTCCCCTAGAAAAAATTCCTAAAGATATATTTGTAGCTTCTTCATAGCATCAGAGTTAGTGACATGGAATTCCTTCATGCTCGACTCTCCCATTTACGAGGTTTGTACTCATTCTTAGTCTAGAAAAATGCATGCATATTCCAATGAGAAACGTCGAAGACCTAATATGCCTAGGGCCAGTTCCAAGAAATATCTTTTTTAATGATATCAGTGATAATATGGAATGCCCTAGGACTTAGTGACTTGGTTAAAATAGACTTCCTCTCGCATGAGTCGTCCAAGCACTCAATACCCCTTATGGTTGTTCTTGAACTAAAGAAAAACCCCAATAATATCAATGAGTTTTCCAAAAGGATTGGTATGAGTTCCTTCATGCATGGAGATATAATCAACCATCATATATAGATTTTCTAGAGGTCATTAGTCTCGGTAGAGAAGGTAATGGCCACAAACCAACAATTAAAGACCCCAATAATATCAATGAGTTTTCCAAAAGGATTGGTATGAGTTCCTTCATGCATGGAGATATAATCAACCATCATATATGTATTTTCTACAGTTCATTAGTCTCGGTAGAGAAAGTAATGTTCACAAACCAACAATTATCAGTTAATTCAATAGATGGAAACCATTGGTGTTTTTTTCTCATTTGTGTATGCAAAGTGTGAATCCCAGCTCTGAGATCAATTATAGATTAACCTAAACTCCTTTAATTCGAGTGATTTGCATTGGATGGTGGGAGGAAACTTCAAATCTATTATAGAATTCCCTGAGAAGAAGGGAGGAATCTCCTTCCCCAGTTGTGACAGTGCTTCCTTCATGGAATTTGCTACTCATGAGTGACTTCATGATCTGGGATTCATCAACGATCAGTTTACATGGTAAAATAACCAGAGAGGCCACAAGTAGACCTGGTCTAGGTTAGACTAATGTTTTAGTAACCTTCAATCGATCTCTTTATTTATGGATACTTAAGTTCACCACCTGGTTCGAGCTCTCTCGAACCATTCTCCCTTACCCATTCACCTCAAATCGGGTGTCTACAGAGAGTGGAGGTTATTCTTCTCCAATAGGTGGTTTCTCCACCCATACATCCTCCACATGGTGTGATCTATATGGGGGTCCTAATCTAGGTGGCACTGGATTTGTTTTCACAACAATTTGTGCAGACTAAAACAAACTCTTATGGAATGGACTGCCTCTATTCACTTGATTCAACCAAGACTGGATGATATCATGAGGTATATTGAGGGTGAAGAGAATAGGTTGGAGGAGTCTTGGGATGAGTATATAGTGGATTCCATTGGTCTCATGAAGCAACAACTCAATGAAAGATTGTTGGACCAAGAGATATGCCTCCGAGAGAGATGATGAGTCACATGGATTAAAGAAGGGGACCAGAATACTTCCTTCTTCCTCACCTGATTGAAAGAAAAATGATGTAATATTGTTCCAAATATCCAGTTGGAAGATATATCTTATACCATCGACATGTATATTATTGGTAAGAATGTGAATGATCATTTTTCTTCCCTATTGTGTGATCCTAATCCTTGCATGTATAACGAACTATTGGATGGCCAAGTAGGTATTTTTTTAGTCTCTCCAGACATTACCCTCTGATCACCAATGTTTTTCTGTTAGAGTCTCTCCATAAGATAGGCAGGTATGGGAAGTGGAAACCTCCTTCAAGAAGTAAATCAGACTAGTCCCTGATGGGTTCTCAAGGTCCTTCTAGTTTTGTGCCTGGGACATTATCATGTATGATCTATTTGATGTTATACATGACTTCTTCCACTGAGGGGTGCTACCTAGAGTTTATTGTGCCACTACAATGATACTCATTCCAAAAATTAAAACCCCATCTTCTATTAATCAATTATGACCTATCAGCCTATGAAACTTTTCATACAAAGTCTTGTATTCCATTATTAAGAGGTGCCTTTATCAGTTCATGCATGGATGGATATTAGAGGAGTAACATACTTTTATCCAGGGCAGGTTCATCCAAGGAGCATTTAGGATCAATCAATAGATGGTTGGAGAGATAAATAGAAAGGTTGTGGGATCCAACATTATCGTTGAGGTTGATATGGACAAGTAATATGACTATATTGAGTGGAGCATCATCATCTAGGTTATGAAATGCATGGGATTCTCAAAATGGGTCATTGAATTACTTTTTCGTTATTATAGCTCTCCCTGGCTCAGTATTATGTTTATGGTTGGGTAGTGCAGCTTTATAAAATCAGTAAGGGGAATCAATCAAGGTGACACCCTATCAACTTACCTATTTTTTTATCCAAAGATGCTCTCAGCAGATATGTAGCAACTAGTTTGCAGAACAGGATTCTCCTCTCTTACCATTACAGTGCTCATTTCCCCAGAGTATCTCATCTCATCTTTACATATGTCTTAATATTGTTTATCAATGGTTGCATATCTTCAATTTTTAATTTTAGAAAATTTATGGAAGAGTATACTACTTGTAGGGGACAATTTATCAATCGAGACAAGAGTTGTTTCTTCCTCCCTCCATCCTACCAGGATAGGAATAAAGCCACCATTGGGTCCATTCTGGGCATGTGCAATTGGAAAAACTATTTCCTCTCCTTTGGAGGAAGGATCACACTTGTTAATTTCATATTTCTTCAATTTCTATGCACATTTTAAGTGCTCTTAAACTGCTGAATTAGGTTATAAAATAAATGGATAATCTTATGAATGTGTTCATTTGGGATGCCCAAGGGGGTAGAAAATTACACTAGGACTCCTGGAGTAAGCTAGCCAAACCAATGGAGCATGGTGGCATCAATGAAAGAAATGTGGGGGAGGTAATGTATTGTTTTCAAGCCAAACATTCATGGGAAATCATTGAGGGTTGGTCTCTTTAGAGAAAATTCATTAAGGGAAAGTATTGGTTCAGCCTAAGGGAGAAATCTATGAAATATTCACACCTCTAGAATTCTCTTCAAAATCATATTCCGCCTCATCAGAATCATTCTTGGTGGATCATTGGTTGTGGGGATATCAACTTATGGGAGTGTGATTAGGGAGGTGGAATCCTGGGGTATCCAGGGTACCCAATACCTGACATTGCCTTTAAATTATCCTGCTCATTTTTATCCATCACCCATGAAATTTGTAACCCTTTCTCGAGAAAGTGCCTTCGGAAGTATACACCTGGAAGATTTTATTGACCAATTTGACTACATAGCCTTATACTCAAGTAAGTTCGTTGGCAAGGAGTATAAGAAGATGATATTCATGCAACCTGCTAGCGAATTGTGGGGTAGTCTTATTTGGTATAATCTCATTCCATCTAAGTACAATTTCATACTGTGGAGGATAAGACACTTGGTTGTTCCAAGGAAAGAGGTAGTGAAGGGTAAGAGTGTTCTCTTTTCTTTAAGATGTACATGTTGCACTACCTATAAGGTGGAAACCACGTCACACTTGTTTTTCCAAAGTGAGTGGTAGGATTTAATTTGGAGGGAGATGGGAAAGTTCGTGGGTGGAGTAGGAAGTATGGGTTCTTTTGTGGAGTTTTCTCAACAGTGGTTTGAGTGTGCTAGTAGGAACAAATCAGAGGAGGTTTCCTGCACAGTCCTTATGGTGGAATTTTGGTTCTTATGGTAGGCATGGTTACCAAACTCACCACTCAGGATCTCCTCTACTGGGCCTGGATTTGATGGAAAGGGTCAGATTTCTTTCCATAGAATTCATGGGGCTCCTAAAGCATCATGAAGAGGCCCCCTCACTCAGACGATATCTTGCAAGAAGATGCACTTAAGATGTGTCCAGAACTCCGCAAATGGGGCACTGGGTTCAGTGGATGCCACCAACCCATGGTCTTAAGCTCAACACGGATGGATCATTCAACCAGGGAGGCATGGGGTGGGGGGGACTGGTTCGGGACACCACAGGTTCAATTCTGTTTTCCTTTAACTCATACTACAGGACTAGATATTCATTAAGGGTATAAGTTATGGCCTTTCTTAGTGGCCTTGAGATATGAAAATCTTAGAATATTTGATTATCCTTGGTGGAAACGACCTTGAAAATTATCTGGAATTATTTTAAAGTTACCTCAGCCACCCCCTAGCCAATCATATATCAGACTTTCAAGTGCAAGGATATTTTTTCTAACAACATCAAACTCACCAACACTTGGCAGGAGGGGAATTCAGTGACAAAATTCTTAGCATCCGCGGATACTTTGGAAGTTCCCTTAAGAAAATTTTCTTTATTAGGGTCCCTCCCCCAGGGAGGAGTGGGTATTGTTATCGAGGATGCTCTCAGTCTCCATTTTTTAGACCTCCTTGATGTATTGTTCTTCTTCATTTTTCCCTTGTCCTTCCCCCTCAATTAAATAAAAGAAATAATATTGTGTGTTCAAAAAAATTACTAAGGTCTTTAAAACATGTTTCATAGATATAAAATCAGGAAAATGATGTTGGATGGATGAATCACAGGAAAACATTCGTAGATTAATTTTTGAAAAGTAGGAAAGGATGGAGCATCATTCCATGTTGCGGTTTGTCCAGGATGCCTGTAAATGCTTTTTTAGTGTTTTAAAACACTAAAATATGTGACAGTTAAAATCATAGTGAACAACCACATATTGGTGTGAATTCATGGTAAAAGGACCAGTGAATTCTTTCTGATGTGTACTCGCAGACAACACATCCATTTGACATGTGGTGTGCTCGGAATGACTCAATAGGTAGTTTATAAAGATACAAAGTCTTTAAAAACATGTGTCGTGGTGTAAAACCCCCAAAAAATGACATTGGATGACCATGAAAGCATTGGACAATGACCATATATTAATTTTGAAATGTAGAAATCGACGACATGTCATTCTGAGTTACGGTTTTCTCGGGATGCCTGTAAATGTATTTTTAGTGTTTTAAAATAATAAAACATGCGTGTAGTTGTCAAAACCATATAAACGGCCTAGAATTGATATGAAATCCTGAGACAACCACCATTTAATTATTTTTGAAATATAGGACATGTTGTCATATCAAAGTCTTTAAATTTCATTTATTAAGTAAATTTAAAGCACATTGCACGTTGATTTTAAAAATTGATTAGATTGTTATATACTTATCCCTTTTAGTTCAAAGTGTTGAATCGTATCTTAAATAGGTAAGTTTGTGTTTTTAAAGTATTTTGCATGATATATTATTTTTCTATGCTAAAATGTCCTCTATTTGATCAACAAAATAACAAATGTTATGTGTAACATTTTAAATATATTCTGTGTTTATTCTATTTCGTATTTTTTTTCTTAAATTTTTTGGTTTTTATTATAGGTGATAGATGTCGACAGTATGCATGGGGTTGACTGTTTTGATGCACAACATTCTTCACAAGACAGTCGTAATGGTTATTAGTTTTTGTGGTATGTTTCAATATTATCAATGATTCTTCTATAATTCTGATTCATTATGCTCGGTTCTAATTTGTACCTATTTTTGGTTCGAGTTGATGACATGATGTGATCGGTTCCAGTTGATGACATAATGTGGAGGTAGATGGATGTAGCAGGGGTTGTGGGATGGACGTATATTGGTCATGGTTTGTTGCTAGACATATTATATATATATAAATTGATGACTGAGGTTGTGGGTTGACTGAATTTATGGGTTGATTGAGGTTGTATATATGTGACTATGGAAGTATGATGGTGTATGTACGATGAGTTTATAGTGCATTTATGGTTTATTGTATTGTATGTCTGAGTCTTTATATGCCTATTTTTTATTGATTATTTTTTTAAAAAATTGTAATTTATTTAGCGGTGGTTTATGATAATCGTCGCTAAATAGGTAAATTAAAATCTATTTAGCGGTAGTTAAGGATAACCACCGCTAAAGTATATCACGGTGGAAATGTTCATTTCCCCTATTTTATTTTCGACTGGTTTTTTTTAAACGTTGTGAAATAAATTAAAAACCGCTGCTAAATGCTTCAAAAACGACACAAATAAAACTTGTCACTAAAAAAGAAAAACTGACATTAAATGATTGTTGACTATGAAATATGCGGTGCTTTAAACTATCCTTAAGTGGAAAAAAAACCGCCGCTAAGTCCACCCTTTTGTGGTGTATGCTCTTTCCCATTTCTATGTATTCTTTTTATAGATGTGCAGGAGAAAGTTGGTGAGTGGTCTGGACATTAGTAACTCATTGTGTGATGAAAGGTGGTGCCACATGAGCTATTTTATTTTCGTATTATTTTTGGAGATTACATGCATTATGTTGGGATCATGGTTGATATGAAGTCGGTGTTGATTGTTGAATGTTTTTTTGGGGGGGAGGGGGGGTATTTTAGAGTGTAATGTATCTTATATTGCGTGTGATAAACCTTTCAGAACTTGTTGTCAACTCGTGATTTATTGGAGGTAGGGTTCATGGGTCACTTCTATATTCAATACCGGCTCAATGGGTTCTAAAATTGATATCAAAATATTAAATAAACGATATTATGGTTTTTTTAAAAAAAATATTAGATAGTGTAGGTGACATCAGGTCACCAAGCTTGGTAAGAATATTAATATGGGTTTTAAAAGTGACTAGTTTATTATTGAACTCGATAACAATAGATTCAATTTATTTTGGTTAAAGATTTGTCATCAAAGGTTTTTGTTCAGTGTTTGATTTTATTATTGGGGGCCCAGATAATGGTGCCCATAATTTCCAACTTGGGGTTAGTTGGACCAAAAAACCTTTACATCCGTCAAAGATCACAACCCATAGTCAGAGTTTTATGTGTATATATATATATATAGAGGATAAGGTTAAGTAGAAGAAGGAATGAGGGAGGAATGGTACACATGTCCTTAACCCTGGCCTCCTACGTTGACAAGTAAAACCAGTGGTGGCCCCTCCATGGGCACCCATATGCCCCTCCATAGAGTAGTTTAATGGATGAATTCCCACCTAACCCAACCCAGGGACACGTACTTGTAAATCATTTCCTCTATCTTTTTCCGGTAAGGATCTGGTAATCTTCATCTTTGGCTGCGTCGCGGGGTGGGTGGTGCATTTAGAGATTATATTATTATGGTGGAGGCATTGAAAATCCACCCACGCCTGTCGCCGTCGTGACCCGACGTCTCAAGGCTGCGGCATCGCGCGAGCATGCAACACCTGTGCCGACAGAATCTATTCCTCAATCTTCATTATTTCACGCCTTTTGGCCCTTTTTGCTTTTCCATGGAGGACAAACTCTCCCGAGCAAAAACAAAGAGAAATCATTTCAACGTTGGAGCCACCACCGGTTATGCCCCCACCCACTAGGGTTTTATAAGGCTTTCTTGACGGTTTTTCCATACAACCGGAAAACAAAAAACATTTTCTCAAGAAACCATTTCTGGGTCTATGATTGTTTTCAGATATCAGACATAGAGAAGCATCTTCTTCAGAAATCCACTAAAGAAGCCGTTGTCTGAGACAACGTTTTATTTATAACATTCCTTAAGAAGCCGTTGTTAATGACACCACCTTATTCAGAATAGTTAAGAGGAATACAATTTCCCCGCATTTCTATTTTTATTATTGTTTTTTGTTTTGTTTATATATATCATACAATTAAAAATAAAAATGATGATCATGTAAATAATAATAATATTATTAAATATTGTTATTTTTAAATAATATATTGATTAATATAACTTCATAAAAACAATATATTAATTATTATTACTTTATTAATTATGAATTTATAAATTTTGACTTTTTTTTGTTATCATTAATTATGAAATGATTAATTATTAATAATGATGTCAAATATCATATTACTGTTAAATGTCATTAGTTATTGATTATTGATACAATATTGATAATTATGACTTTAATACAAATATAATTATTAACAATAATATTTTCTATTTGTAATAAGTACAATCGTGTATTATTATTAATTCTTAATATTTTCTATTTATTATTTTTATAAAATTATTTTAATATTAAGTTAATTTATATGTTTTAAGTGCATGTCATAAATTTCATTTAGAATGAAATTGTAATTTCTTTTTTATAAGATTTAGTGTTACCTACTTCTTTTAAAGTCCAAATGTTATGTTTTGAAACACATTGTTTTGTATCATCGATATTATTTTATGTTTATTATTTTGATGAATTTTTTTTATTTGCAATTATTTTTTATGTTTTTATTTTCATTTTGATTTTATTCACTACCATAAAAAACGGGTATTCGCAGCACTAATCTTTAACAGCGCTAAAAAACAATGATAAAGGGTGTATTTTTATCAGCGCTAAAAAACCCACTGATAACAGCGCTAAAAAAGAACTCTTAAAAGTACCCCCTTATCAGTGCATTTTTTTAGCGCTGTTAAAGGGGCCCCTTTATCAGTGTTTTTTTATTAACGATGATAAAGATGATTTTTTATCAGCGCTTTTTTTACTAACGTTGATAAAGAGTATATTTAAAAAAACAATAAAAACAATATATTAATATATAAATATATTTCTATTGATATAAATATAATATATATATTTTTGAATATGCTTTAGATAAGTATAAATAGGCATTTACATTTAATATATAAGAAATTTAGTGAAAATGACTTAAAGATATTTTAAAAAATATTATTAATTAATAACTTTTTAATTATCATTGACTAATAATCATTTAATATCAATTTGAAGACACAAAAAATCAAAAAATTTATAAAAAGATCTAAAATAAGTTGAAAACGTAACTCAAATTTCAAACGGTCATAACTTTGATCTGGGTGTCCTTTTGAGCTTTACAGTATATCAAATCGAAGCCTGTGACGAGCTCTACACGCTAACAATAAAAGAGAGTCTTCTTTCGCATTTTCAAGGCCAAAAAAGGTCCAGAAAACCTCTAAAACTAAGTTTTTTGTCGAGATGTCAATTTTTTTTAACATTCAATGGAATTTCAGCCTCGTTTTAGAGGGGATTTTTGCCCTTTTTCATTGAAGACTGAATTTATTCCGAGAGATTACATTCATATTGATATTATGGTTTTTAAATTTTATCATTTTTCACAATGTAATGTTATTTATAATCAAATATATAACAATATATACATATTTTTTATATATTCACACATACAAATTTAATTTTATAAATAAATAATTAAACATATTTACATATAAAGTATATTTCTCAATATATATGCCTTATAATATCCATTTTATTTAAAATAAAAATATATGTATATTTATATACCTATATAGTGTGTGTGTGTGTGTGTGTGTGTTTGTATTAACAAACTGATATATCCCAATCCATAACGGAGCCGCTTTGGTTAACAAACTCATATATACTATCTATATATTCTAACATATGAATATATAATATTGGTAAATATATATAAATATGTATAATTATACTTATAGACACACAAACACACACATATATAATATACAAGTGTATGTATGTTATATATATATATTTATGTATTTATTTATACAGACACAAAAAATATATTTTATAAATGTATTTAAAACTAACCTTATAAATATATATTAATATACGAATAAATATATAGATACAAAAAATATAACTATATATATATATATTTATATATTAATATAACTAAATAATATATATATATATAGATATATCATTAAAAAGAGAACAAAGCAACATGAGGAGTGGTAAAGGGTCCAGATGCGCATATGAGAGGTCCCGAGTTCGAATCACAGGGGAGGAAGAGGCACACCGACGGGTGTTGGGGTGACTAGCTTGTGGGTGGGTATAGGGTTGGCAGGGGCTAGCAGTGTTAAAAGAGGGTGGTGGGGGCGCAGGCGGGTGCAGGTGAGGGCTAGCGCTGTTGGGGGGGGGGGCAAGTGGTGTTAAAAGTGGGGGCTCCGATTTAAAGATTTTTTTTGAGTTTTATTAGTGCTAAAAACACTCATAAATGACCCTTTTATCAGTGCTTTTTTTAGCACTGATAAAAACGGCATTTCTAAGAGTTTTTTTTTGAGCGCTGATAAAAGAGACCCCCTTTATCTTTGCTAAAATTAACAATGCTTTTTAGCGCTGTAAATGCCCTTTTCTAGAGTTTTTAATGTCCATATTTATAGTAGTGTATTTATAATTTATTTTTTACAATCTTTCAAAATCTCCTACTTGAAACACTACAGAACATATTATCTTTCACGTAGGTAACTTTAGAAGCCTATAAAATATAAATTATACGTACAATCTAAATGAAACATAAAATATGAATTAAACATATTAAAAATAGTTGAAAATAAAAAGAATTTTATAATAATAAAAAACCAAAAAATATTTACATGGCACGAACTTTATTAATTAAAAACATAATATTTAAAAATCAAAAAATTTATGTGCTAAAATATAATATAAATACAATCAATATGAATTTATAAATAAAAATTAATTGAAAATTTATGGGATGTCAAAAAAAAAACAATAGACATTTTTTTTATTTACACAAAAATGTTTGCCGTAAAAATAATTTGTAAGCACAAATATTACGTTTTAAACACAATACTTTGTTTAATTAAAATTATTTTTCATCAACATTTTTTATGAATTTTTTTTCATTTTCAATTATTATTTATATTTTTAGTTAATGTTTCAACTGCTATTTATATTGTATTTATAATATACAATTTATTGACTTTTAAATTCACATACTTGAAACATTATTACATTTCAAGTAGGTGACTTTGGAAGCCTATAACATATAAACTATAAGTACAATCTAAATGAAAATTAAAACATGAATTAAACATATAAAAAATAACTGAAGCGTAAAAAAATGTCATAATATAACAAGCCAAAACTAATTTACATGATGCAATTTATTGATTAAAAACATAATATTCACCCTTCAAAATATTTATGCACATAAAATAAAATATAAATAAAATATAAATAAAATTTTAAACATTGACCGTACAAATAAAAAATAATTAAAAATATAAGGAATGTAAAAAAAACCCAAAAAATTTATGTGCATAAAAAATAGTATTAGTAAAATTTAAATGAAATTTAAAACATTGGCCATACAATTAAAAAATAATTAAAAATAAAAGGAATGTTAAACAAGTAATAAACAAAAAATTTTGATTTACACAAAAAAATATTGATGTAAAAAAATTTATAAGTGCAAATGTGGTATTTTGAAATAACAATATTTTGTGCCATTGAAATTATTTTTCATCAATGTTTTTTTAAAAAATATTTTTCTTTTCAATTATTTTTTATACGTTTATTTATTGTTTCAAATTTCACTTATATTGCATTTATACTTTATAATTTATAGTCTTTCAAAATCACCTACTTAAAACATTATTAAATTTCATGTATGTGACTTTAGAAGCCAACAAAATATAAGCTATAAGTACAATTTACATAAAACATTAAACATGAATTATACATATAAAAAATAACTGAAACGTAAAATAATATCATAAATATAACAAACCAAAACTAATTTATATGATTCAAACTTTATTGATTAAAAATATAACATTTACACTTCAAAAAATGCATGGGCATAATCCCTATTAAGTATTATATTGTTAATTAGATTATTTGGAAGTATTGTTAATTTTGTTATTATTGTTAAATATTTTTAATTACATTTTTAATAAATATTTATTATATTATAAAATATTTACAAGAATTATAATAATAATTATGAATAATGATGTAAATAATATAATTCTTAATGCATCTAATAAATTAGTTAATAATTTAATTTAGAATAAAAATTAATTAAATTAGTAATATATAAAATATAATTTTTAATAATAATGTTATTATTAACAATTTATAATACAATTATTAATTATTTATAATACTCACAATAGTAATATAATTAATATTTTAGTAATAAAAAAATAAAAAATAATTATTTTAAATGTTATATATAATCAATTTATTCATTTATTTAACGATACTAAATAATAATATAATTAATAATGTTATTAATTATAAATAATCATTAAGTCGAAATGAATATATGCACATAATTATTATTTAATAATAATAATATTTAATGACAATATGATTGTAATTTATTTGACAAAAAAATATTAATTATTTTAATAAATAAAAAATTATTTTTTATATTTAATAATAATATTTTTGTCATTTTTAATTTTATATTTTTTATATTTGATAATAATAATAATATTATCTTATTGAAATTGTTTTTTATTTTTTTTATTATTATCCTTATTATTATTTATTAAAAATGTGTTAAGATTTATAATTTATTATCATTAATTCATTATTATAAATAATATATTATTCATTAATTGGTAGAAAAGTGGTGTTTGAATCCCACATCGAAAATATGGAAAAATTTTCAAGTATCACATCTTTATAAAAGGCGTGGTTGTGTGACATTTTATATAATATTTTCGGAATACTTTTCTTAAAGTAATACTGAATATAAAAAATGTTAAATACTGTTTAATTTTTTATTTGTTTTGTATATATATATATGCGAAACAAAAAATATATTTAAAAAAAATAGAAAGGAAGGTGTTGTTTGAAACAACGTCTTCTTTAAAAAGATTACAAATAAGGCGCTCTCTGAGACAACACCTTCTTCATTTTATTTTTAAAGAGGATGCTGTCTTAGACACCACCTTATTCAGAAGATTTCTAAAGAAGACATTGTTTGAGGCAATGTCTACCCTTCTTTACTTCACGAATGCCAACCAATTTCATTAGTACATTGAGAAATAGTTTCCCAATCTACCAATTTTGGGATTTTTTTCTTCTGTTATATTGGAAAATTTGTCTCTTTTTATGCGATGAGGGTGGTCCATTTTTCTTCTTGGATAAGATTAGGAAAATAATGAAAAAGAAAAAAGAGAAAATGTTAATAAAATTTACATATTAGATTAATATGAATGCAAACATACCAAACGAAAAACAATCAACATGGTTTGATCATAAGCACACTATCATCTACCATATAAGTTATCATCATGATATGAATCATCCACTAATCAGCACCAACTCCATACGTAACTCATTAACCATCATCCCACAATAATTCATGTGATATATATCTTACACAATAACACAATCTCAAGAAATAATACCAAAATAAAACAGCACTAACCGTGACACCTCTGACACCACAAATCATCACACCAGAAGCGACTCATGTTCACCCATCTCACCAACTCTATCCTATAAATTTGTAAAAATAGTACATCGATGTAGCAGTGAGCATACAAGTATACTCACACTATTACTGATTCGTGTTTATTAAGTGTTACCCTTTATCAAAGCCAGCTAAATGCACTGAGAAATGTGACATTTATCTGCATTAAAAGGAACCAATGATAAAGGCACCTTTTCCAGTGTTCTTTTCTAGTGATGATAAATGTCGATGCATTAGGAGTGCAAAAAAAAAAGAACTGATAAAGGGCACTGTGAATAATTTAATTTATATATACATGTTTATATATTTTTAAAAATGACTTATATGATAATAAGTTTATATTTGTAAATAAAATAAATAAATATGATTTATATAACTATATTATAATAAAAAATATTATCAATCGTATTTTCATGATTTTATATATATAAAAAATATCAGATTTATGTTCATCAATAAAAATGTTTAACAATATAGTTATATATATTAATAAAAAATGTTTATTTAAATATAATATATTAAAATCATATTAAAACAATTATATAAATATATAAATGAATATATATTTATTTAAATATAGTTCATATTATATTCATATTAAATTATTTAAAATATACATATATATTTGTATGTATGTGGATGTTTGTGTACGTCTGTATTGTTGTATGTATGTGTACGTATGTATGCGTTTGTATTTGTGTATATGTGACGTGTGTGTGTGTGTTTATATAGATGTATGTTTGTGCATGTGCATGTTTGTGCGTGTGTATGTTTATGTGTGCATTTATGCATGTATGTATGCGTATGTATATGCATATGTACATGTATCTATGTATTTGTATGTGTATCTGTATATGTGTATGTCTATGCATGTAGATGTACATGCGTGTATGTTTTTATGTATGTGTATGTATATGTGTATGTGTATTTGTATGTGTATGCGTATGTGTATTTGTACGTGTATGTATGTGTACGTATGTGTATGTATGTATATGTGTATGTATGTGTATGTTTATGTAGTATGTGTATGTATGCATATGTATGTGTATGTTTATGTATGTTTATGAAATTGTATGTATGTGTATTTGTATACATGTGTGTACGTGTCTGTATGTGTATATGCATTTATATGCATGTATGCATATGTACGTGTGTGTGCATGTGTATGTCTATGCATATATATATGTGTATTTGTATGTATTTAATGTGTATGTTTGTTTATTCATTTAATATTATTTATGCATTTTTAATATTTTATGTAATTTATTCATTTTTAATATTTATTTATTTTTAAAATTTAATAATTTAATATTTGTGTAATATATTCAATTTTGATTGTTATTTATACATTTTTAAATATTTATACATTTAATTAAATAATAATATTCTTAATTATTAATAAAAATTCTAAAGTTTAATAATTAATTATATTTTTTATATACAATCAATAAAATACTTACATCAATAATTAACAATAAAAAAATTTGGGTACAACTGCGAAAGCGGCACACACACAAGTAAAAAATTTACATGTAAATCGCAAGCCCAGGGACATGATCCCGTGACCTGCCCCTCACCCCCCAAGCCCTTACCACCCCACCACTAACGGTGGGGCTTAATAATTAACAATATTATTATTATTATTTATTTATTCATTTTTATTCACTTTTTATGTGTTTGTAATTCAGGTAATAATTGTTATGAATTCACTTTTTTTAAGTATTTTTCTAATTTATTCAATTTTATTTATTCATTTTTAATATTCTTTCATTTAATATTATTTTTCCATTTTAGGTATTTATTACTTTTTAATATTTTTGGAATCTATTCATATTTTAAAATTTACACATGTTTATTTACTAAGTTTTAATATTTTCAATATGTTAGTAACTTATATGATTGACATTTCTTCATTTTTATTTGTTAAGTTTTAACATTTTTAATATGTTTGAAATTTATATAATTAACTCATTTAAAAGAATTTTAATTTTAATATTTTTTGTAATTTAAATAGTTAATATAAATCATTTTTAATTATTCTTTATTTATATTATATTATATTATTTATTTATTCATTTATATTCATATTTATGTGTTTGTAATTCATCTAATTAATCTTACGAATTCACTTTTTAAAATATATTTTTTAATTTATTAAATTTTATTTATTCATTTTGAGTACTCTTTCATTTAATACTATTTATTCATTTTTAATATTTATTTATATTTTTTTGAATTTATTAATTTTTTAATATTTATTTATACACATTTAATTACTATGTTTTAATATTTTTAATATGTGTGTAATTTATAAGATTATTATTTATTCATTTTTGTTTATTAAATTTTAATATTTTTTTAATATGTTTGAAATATATATAATTAATTTATTTTAATGAATTTTTTAATATTTATGTAATTTAAATAGTTAATATAATTTATTTTTAATAATTATGTTATTTATATAATTTATATTATTTATTTATTCATTTTTATTCATTTTTATGTGTTTGAAATTTATGTAATTAACGTTATGAATTCATTTTTTTAATATAATTATAATTTATTCAAATATGTCTATTCATTTTTAATTTTTATTCATTCAATATTATTTATAAAATTTTAATATTTATTATTTTTTAATATTTATTATTTTTTAATATTTTCCGAATTTATTCATTTTTCAGTATTTATTTGTACATTTTTTGAAAGGATGGGATCAAAACCCCTTTATTAGAATAAAAAGTGGTACAAGAGAAGACGACATGTGCAAAATAGTGGAAAAATCACTGCCACCAAAACAAGAAGAAAAATGCCCAAAAGAAAAACACAACTCCAGAAGGAGACAAATTGTCTACCACCCTTGTTCCTTGGCCAACCATGAGGATGCCGACCTCTTCTCAGTGCTATAGACTTTTTCTAAGGCCCAACTTTCAGATCGTTATTATATTTCCATGATATGTCTTGAATGTCCATCTTCGTATCAGACCAAAGTTTGACTTTAAAGTTAGTGGGGGATAAACACCATAACTATGAGTTAATATTTGTATCCAAATATCTCATGTTCCATATTTACAAAAATGTATTCAACTTGCGAGTCAAACAAATCTTTGATGTCTGCCTTGAGTCAATGCGACAACCTTTCTAGGAAGAACTTCTCTAGAGGAAGTTGGAGTTTTTGAACCTCGCATCTTCAAATTCTTCATTCAAGGCTTTTCCAAAATTGTCATATATAACATTAATTATTTTGGAAAAGTGGGGTAAGACTTACATACTGCATCCACGATCGACTCTAACGCCCCTACTTGGTTAACTATACATTCTTGATTAAGCATAGGGATAACTTCCCCTTTGTGAGTACCATCCTCCTGCATTTGTTCTTAACTCACATCATGAACCACGATTTCAATCTCTTTTGCCCACTCATGAGAGAGCTGCTCGTGGTTTCCAATTTTGGACACGACAGAGTGCTCCTCCATACAGACTTGAAGTGCAGGTATCTGCACCTTCCCTAAAGATTTTACGTCACCCTCTAGAGGGGGCTGAATGGAGGAAGTGGCAGGTGAAGAATACACTTGACCCACTATATCGGCTCCTCTATGTGGATTCATCTTACTATTTGATAAACCCAACAAATCTTGAACTCCAAGTGAAGAATGAGTTACCATGTCCACCTTCCCTTTGCGGTTGGAAAGTAGTTGTAGCTCTTGGAGCAATTTCATATCATCCTCTGACTGAGCAGTAAGTTCCCTTTTAGACTCCTCAATATCATCTTCTTCCATGTGAATCCTCATTTCATGTAGGTAGTCAAGAGGATCTTTATCCTTCCCCATCATACCCAAATATATCCCAACTTTAGAGGGTTGCTCACATGAGTTGTAAAACCCTTATTGTGGGCCAACAACTCCATTAAGTCATTCCTACTTTCATGAGTCATCAGGATTTAAATGTTCCCAAACCATGGTAGAATCAACAACCTACTTCTTTGACCACCTTCTGCAATTATCATCTGTGTGTCCATAGAGACTACAACTAGTGCATACCATCCTTCTTCGGTAGTGATCCATCTTATGGCTGATGTTGACATAGTTGGAACAAAAATCAGGGATCCTCTCATACCCAACCACCAAATCAAAGCATTGATCATCCATAGACAGAATAATGGTTCAAATTAAAGGAGAATTGAGTTCAACTTCTACTAAGACCAGAGCGAAGTGACTGTGCCTATCTCTTTCAATTTCTTTTTCCATCTTAGTCGAAATACCAACCGAAGAGACGATGTCCCAAAGGATTTGTGGTAGCCAAAAGAACCAACCCAGACATCGAATCTAAATCCAAACTTGGGTGATTGAGTTCCTATTATTTAAGGAACTCATAAAAAAAGGTATTTTCATGTTGTTTTTTTGTTTTTAAACATCAGATACTATATGACATTATTGCAGGTGATGTTGTAAATAATTTTTTTAATGTCGATTAATAAAAATAAATGTTATAAACACATTTTGGTGGAATTTTTTCAATTTTATTATGAAATAACCGATGTGAAAAATATTTTAACACATCAATTTAAAAAAATCAATATGAAAGATCTGTCAAAATTGATTTTTCAAATCAGTTATACAAAAAATGTCGTGAAAAATAATATTATTCACTATTTACTACATCAGTTTTTTTAAACCAACGTGAAAAATATATTATCACACCAGTTATGAAATAGCCGATGTGAAAGGTCTATCATACTTGATTTTTCACATCGGTTATATGAAAAATGACGTTAAAAATAATATTATTCACACTTTACTATGTTGGTTATATTAAAACTGATGTCAAAAATATTTTACCATGTCAATTTAAAAATAACTGACGTAGTAAGTCATGTTTCAAAATTTTCACATCGGTTATAAAATAACTGAAATGAATAATATATTTTTAAATAAAATTAAACTAATTCATCCCCTCCCAATAGTATAACAGATTAGTAGTAGAAAAACAATAACAACACAAATATTTACAATTAGAACATTAAACTTTACAATGTATATTACAAGTAAACTAAAACCCAATCGGACATATGAAATGATTTCCCCATTAAATTTTTAAGTGTCTTAGATATTTTATAGTATAAGACCGAGGGTCATAAAAAAATAAAAAAATAAAAAGAAATCATTTAACATGTATTCTGAGTAAATTAAATGAAAGAATAAGGGAAAGGTTTATAACAAAATATAACCTTCTGAAACTTTGTAACTGTCCCAATTGAATTTTTTCAAAAATAAATCTTAGAACTTAGTATCAAAATTATTTTACTCCTTGTTTATGAAATTTATTTTTAAAATAAATTTTCAAATCAGAATAACATTTTAATTACTTACAACCAAAATTTCGTAATTATAAATGAAAAATCACCTTTGCTTTTACATATTTCATTTTTGCGCTCTTATTTCTTATTGTATCTCTAAATTAATTCTATTACATATTTTAAAATAATATGTATATTAAAGGTTATTATAATATATACAAGTATTAAAATATTCAAACATAGATGTTTAATATATTTATAAAAGTTTATCACACTTCACTATAGATAGAGCATAGCCGGTAAGGTGTATTCTCCCTTTTAAAAGAACACCCAACATCAAATGAATACTAATATATAATAAAATATAATTTGAGTGGTTATTATGTTAAGATAAATATAAAACTTTATGAGATATAAGTTTCATACTCTTGATGATAAAAAAAATACAACACTGAATAATTTTTTTTGAAGTGTTTTAGTAATATAAATCGTTCTTTCTACACCACTCATTGTCCTTGCTATAGGTGAAATAAATTATGGGTCCATAAATCCATATACAATTGTTGTGTCATGCTATGTACAAATTTTATAAATACACCTAATACAAAACAAACATAAGTATACATTTTCACTAAATTAAAATAACGTAATGATATATGTTAATCAACTTACATGGAAAAAACTTTCATCGTGTTGATGTCCAACTCATCTCCGATTATAAGGTCCATGATATCTTTTTAAAAAATAGGCACAATCATTGCACTTACACAAATTCCATGTTCCATTAGAATCTCATAAACATCCTACAAACAAAATTGAATATGTTTACAATCTATCTAAACTAGTAGAAGTTGTATCTAAAGTCATAAAAATTTATATTTTTTTGTTGTATATACAATATGTATTTACCTTTAAAGTATTACTATAAAAAATAGAGAAATATATAAACTTTAAAATGTTAAAACAAATTTAACATCAAAATGAAATAAAAGATATAATATACACACTACTCTATGGTAATTTATCAAACAGGTCTAGATGGCCAAACAAAAAATGTCCAATACTTTGTCCAACTATACTGACCTCATCTGTAGGAAATGGTATTCTTGCTGATCTATCTATAATATCATGTACAATGACCCTATGATTCTCTATTTTTAGGTCGTAATAATACAAATATACACAAGTGGGGGGGGGGGTGAATTGTATCTTTTCAAAAATCTCTATAGATTATTTTAAATATCTCTGAGATTTATGGAGATATGTGGCGTTCTCTTCTGTGATAAGTATGAGCAGTGGATAAACATACAGAATGAACACAACAATTTTATATTGGTTTGAGAAAAAAATCTTCTTATTCCACTCCACTAACACTCTCTCTACAAACTTGGTGAATTTCACTAAAAGGTCATCTTATCACAATAGCTTCAAATCCACAGCTAAATATAGGTAGTTGACACTTTTACAACAAGGCTAAATAGAGCCTTATGGTTCTTTTATAGAGAAAATTTTATCCACAACTTAGTATAAGAAGATGAAACTTCATCCATGACTATGTCCGAGCAGTCAAAACTCTAATAAATTAAAAGAGTTTGATTTGTTGATGGTTCGGGCTGAACTTTACAGCTATAGCAGAAAAAACTTGAAGTATATGGATATTAGTCTTTATAAAAGAAAATATTGAAGAAAGAATAAATCTAAATTGATCCTGGTTGCAAATGATCTTCAATAAAAGTAGCAACAAATAAGTAGCAGTTCAAGGTGCAAAATGTATATCTCCAAAGTATAGCCTCTTTCGAAAATAACAGAGTCGAACAATATTTACAGCAGATCTATATTCAAAAGATATTCATTGCTATATTGTCATATTTGTATATCAAAAAGAATTATGATAGAGTATATAGAGTAGAAATCTTGCTTCAGTATTCCAGATCCAAGAAATTCACCTGACATATCATAGATATTCAAATATGAAATAATCAGGGGAGACGTAACTTCTCTTTATAATAGGAGTGATTTTCTCTGATGAATATAGTTCTTTGAATCGATCAAAACAAGCCTTTGAATTAGTCATAAATGGGATTTTATTAGATATTTAATTTTTTCAAGACCTTTGAAGAAATATTGGATAAAATCACGGATTTAAATCTCCATCATTGAATAGTCAAATGTAGGGTTTCTTCATAAAATGAAAAAAATACCAAATATAGTGTTAAACAACATAGCATTCATTCTCTGAACATAAGGTTGACAATGTATCATTGATGAACCATATGTTTTTTTCTAAAACACAGGGTTCCTTACTTACATAGGGTTCCTTAACCATACTTTTTTCTCTTAACAAACGTAAGGTTTCATCCAAACATAAGGTTTATTTTCGTAGTGTATGATTCCTGAATTATACTTTCCTCTATGTAGAACATATGAATCAAAAGTAATGTCGGGATGTGAATCCATACTTTCATCCTTCCAACATAAGGTTGAGTATACACGTAGAGTTCATGCTCCATACACACTATTCCAAGTATAGGGTTTATTCCTTACATTATGTTTATCAATATAGTGTATGAACAATGTTTCCAGAAAACACTAAAAACGCGTTCCAAATTCTTTGACAAATATTACCTCTGTATTAATAAATTAAATATAATTATAGAATAAATATTATAATGAATATTAATTTCCTGAAATATACTTAAAGTAATATCATTAGTAAAAAACAATGGTATTTGTGAGCATGAAAATCTATATGATTTACAGAGTATTGTTGAGAAAATACATGCCCAACAATATACCCCTTTTTAATGATCACAAAACCCATAAAATAATTTACATAAAAAACCATAGGATTTTTTAAACACTAAAGAAATAATATTATAAATAAAACAATTTTACCTTTAAAAATTAATTGTATCAAAGTAATATTTTGATTCCACATAACTATTTTGATTAAAAAAATATTTGAATGTTGTGTTTGAATGTTGTGGTTGCACAATTTTCTCCCCCTTTTTGTGATATAAAAAATAAAGTATAAGAAAAAGGACTGAAACAATTTTAATATTGCACAGAATAATAAATGAATGTTATAGTGTACTGGTTAGAAAAACGATACATTAGTCTTGGAAGTAGAGATTAACATAAAATAAAATATAGAAATGAAGTACAAAATATAAAAAGAACATCAAAAGTTTTATTATATAAACTATAAAAATACATGACTGGATTTTTTTTGAGAAAAAAGGTCTAAACAACAGGACTGGTAGATGGTTAAAGGTTTTGATCGGGAGTGGTTTCTGGTTTTGGTGATGCCTAAAAACCCTAAAAAATTTCTTTCAACTCTACTATCTTACCTTGTAACCTTTCTAAAATATTTTCTGTCAACTCTAATACCAAAATTCATGAATCTTGACTTACTTTTAAATTTTAAATCAAATTGGATTTCAAAAATTCATAAAGATTCTCCTCTGCCTATAGAAATTGAGATAGATTATCACTAAAAATATTAATAAGCTACCTGATATTGGGTTCACTTGAAGTGAGTTTCTCAAAAAGATCTTTTTGATTAACCAACAGAATTGAAAAAGGTGTACTATTACACTGAAGCGATTGAATATTTTCAATAATATCATCTATTACTGATGTGATAGCTTGAAATCTTCTGATCAGATCTAGAGATGTTGGGGGTACAGAGGTAGAAGCTTTAGATTGATTGAAACATCCCTTTATCGATTCAATTTGACTTCGCAAATACCATTTTAATTATGAAAAATATATTTTAGAAACAGATTATGATTTCAGTTTTCCAAACCGATCTAACATCTCTCTCTTAAATGCATAAAAATTTCTTTTTGATACAAAATTTTCTCTAAAATCTTGAAGCTGAGTCTGAACAGACTCTAATTCCATCCTTGGAATAGATGATTTTTTAAATCATAAAAATATTTTCTTATAGCTTCTGGTTCTTTTCAAAGACTCGAGTTCTCCTCCTAAACCTTGTTAAACTTAATTACAAGATCTTCAATATTATTTGTTATAGAATAAAATATACCTTCATCATTATTCTTTGATTGAAGAGCCTCTTCCAAAATAGCTATGGGTTTAGATAAAGACTTCTCACTTGAAAAATAAATACCATAAAGGACTTATGTCATTTCCTTAGAGACAAATGCAGTTATTTATATGAAATGACCAATGACAGAGACAACATGAATTTCAATGATCTTAGTGGTCTTAATTACCAATTTATAAGCTTTCTCTTCTTCTTAAGAGGTTTCCTTATGATGATATGGTTGAGGAACAACCTGAATTTCTTGAGCTTGACTTTTATCTTGTTGATCCACATGATGATTTGGTTTTTATAAATGGACTGAATGAGTTACATATCCAGATCCTAACACCATATCCTCATGTAGGGGTACTTCTCTGATCCTTGGCCTTAAGAAAAGTTCCTCCTGGTTTCCTTCATATGAATCTTCTTCAGAAAGATCTATAGAATCCTAATGTAGCTTTATTTTAGTAGGATGAGAAACACCTTATATTATGGATTCTCTATATTATTTATTTCTTAATCAAACTGAACCTGTAGACTTGATATTTTTTTGGTCCCCCTAAGAAAAAGATCCATATTTTTTTGGCCATTTGCACCAACAGGCAGCAATTTACATTTTACTGTACTCCAAAAGAAACCAAATTTTCTTAGAGTACCAAGATTTAATAAATTTCTATGGTGACATATAGCTCAAGAATCAAGATGATGAATCAAATATTTTCTAAACAAAATAAGGGAAATGATCTATCCATAAGGATATAATGATATCCTTTCCTCTGAATGGAAACAATAATTTAGATATCTCAACATATATCTGGGAAAGTTCAACATGATTTGATTGATAAATAAAAACATAATATACATGTATGGGTAAATAATATTCTCCATCTCAGTAACCCTTAGAGTGATAACAGTTTGAATGAATTTTATCAAATTTTTTTAGTCAACCTCAAGATCTTTTATAAACATTTTCCTAATATTTGTTGAACCAAAAAGAAATGACATGATATCTTATGATTTTTTTTCTTGATTTCCAATTGATCAAAGATCAAAATGGAATACTCCTTCATGAGGGAATTTTAAAATTTGAACAATTTCAATTGGGGAAATTGAAAACCCCTTATCATCCACTTAAGAAAATATTGAATCTTATGAATCACTGAAACTAAACTGAACATTTCTATAAAACAATTATAGTTCTATATCATAAACAAAATCTTTATTTTCCTTATTAAACATAAATTCCAAACTGATAAATGTAAGATCTTTGTTTATTAGAATATTTGTCTCATATAGCCTTTCACAATTTATGACTTTTCCTTGAATAATATTTCTTAAGGGGAAACACTGACGCTTCAGATCGCTTGGTTCACCTTCATCTTTTTTCTTTGTCTTCGTCATTTATGAGAATCTAATGGTTGAAGGTTTTCAAATTTTAGGGTTTGGAAGAAATATGAGGGTTCTAGTATGCAAAATTGTTTGAAAACAAAGTTTATGGAAAGTTGAAGGGTTTTCTGACGGATGGTGACATAATCTGGTTTCTCGTGTTGATTACGTATGGTAATCATTAAATTTTTAGTTTTTAAAAATGAAAAATTTAGAAACCAAATATGAGAAAAAATATATTTAAACAAATAAATGAAATAATAATTTAACATCAAAATTAACACATTAAAATAAATTATATTAAAAACGAATAAAAACATTAAAAAATTTAATCAAAATAAATTGATAAAAATTTATTTAAGATTAAATAAATCTAACTCCTACTTAATAAAATAAAATTTTTTAGTGGAAAGTGGTTTAGTAAAAATATCATCTAATTGATATTCATTATTTATAAATTTTAAAGATATATCCTTTTAAAGAACATGGTCCCTTAGAAAATGATGCCTTATATCAATATTCTTAGTCCTAAAATTAATTATATGATTTTTAAAATATTTATTACACTAGTATTATCACATAAAATAGGTATATTATTAAAATTTAGTCCAAAATCCAGTAAAGTGTGTTTCATCCACAACACTTGTGCACAAAAACTTCCAGTAGACACATATTCTCCCTTAGCTGTTGACATAAAAACTGGACGTTGTTTCTTAATCGACCATGATACTAAAGATTTTTATAAAAAGTAACAGGTTTGTAAGGTACTTTTTATATCTAATATAAAACATCTAAAATCAGCATCTAAATATAAAATTAAATTAAAATCATAAGTTTTGGGGTAAATAAGAGATTGAAAAACAGTTCCTTTTAAATATCTAAAAATTCCTTTAACAGATGTAAGATGATATTTTTTTGGATTTGACTAAAATATTTCACATATGAATATGAAAAATAGTATGTTTGTTATGATAAAAGTAAGATATAATAAACTACCAATCATAACTCTATATAAATTTTTGTTAACTGGTTTTCTATCTTCATCCAAATCAGGTTTTATATTTGTACACATGGGAGTTGTATATGTTTTACTATTTTTCAAGTCCAAAATTTTTCAACAAATCAATAATATATTTACTTTGATTTAAAACATTTCCATAATCATTTTAATAAATATGAAATCATAAAAATAAATTCAATTCTCCCATCATATTCATTTCAAAAAAAAATTTCATTAGATTTGAGAAAACTTTGAAAATATTTTTATTTGTTGAACTGAAAATTACATCATCAACATAAATTTGTACTAATAAAATATTAGAACATATAGTTTTCTAAAAAAGAGTAGGATATACTAATCCTACAAAAAATCTATTTTCCAATAAAAAAGATCTTAATATTTCATACCAAGCTCTAGTCGCTGGTTTAAGGCTATAGAGAGATTTAGTATGTTTAAAAATAAAATTTGGTTTATGAGGGTTTTCAAAACTTGGGGGGTTATTCAACATAAAATTTATCTATTAAATAACAATTTAAAAAGATATATTTAACATCCATCTAATATAATTCAAAATTAATATAAGATATATAATCTAGAAGGATTATAATGGCTTCTAATCTAGCTATAGGTGCATATGTTTCATCATAATCTATACCTTCTTCCTGATTATATCCTTTATCTACTAATCTACCTTTGTTTATAGTTATGATCCTTTGATCATCTTATTTATTTCTAAAGATCCACTTAGTTCATTTTAATGGTTAATCTGATGGTGTTTCCACTAAATTCAAAACTTCATTTATTTTTAATTGGTTTAGTTCTGCTTGCATGGATAATAGCCAACTCACATATTCTAATGCTTCTTCAATAAACATAGGTTCTAACTGAGATAGAAAGGAAGATAATTCAATTACCTTTCCTAAATTCCTTTAATTTCTAATTTTTATATCTAGGTCTCCTATAATAGTTTTTAAAGGATGCTTCTTTAAGATTCTTGACTTCCTAGGTAAGACACTTTCATGTTTTTTAGTTTTATGTTCTTATGAACTAGATTGAATTTTATTTAAATCATTTTCAAAATCATCTTTAGGAGTTTCAAGTCTCATGTTGTCTAAAGAGTTAGAAACATTATATGTTTGATCATCCCTTTTATTAAAATGGCCAGTTTCATCAAACTTCACATGAACCGATTCTTAAACATTCATTGAATTTTTATTAAACACTATAGGATTTAGAAGTAGAAGAATAAACTATAAATATTCCTTCATCATCTTTTGGATCAAATTTACCAAGTTTGTCCTTAGTATTCAAGATATATACCTTGCATCCAAAAACTTTAATGTATTTTAATTTAGTCTTTCTATTATTCTAGAGTCCATAGGGTGTCTTTTTAATGATATGTCTTATTAAAACTCTATTCATGATATAGAAAGCTGTGTTTACAGCTTCTATCCAGAAATTGGTAGGAAGACTATATTCATTCAACATAGTCCTTGTCATTTCTTGAATATTTTTTTTTCTTTCAACAATTCCATTTTGTTGAGGTGTTCTTAGTATATAGAAGGTGTGTTTAATACATATATTTTAGAAAAATGAATTAAATTCTTGATTCTAAAATTCTCCACCATGATCACTTCTTAATGCAATTATTTTAAAATATTTTTTATTTTTAACAATTTTTCAAAAGTTTTCAAAAATAGTGAATACATAACTTTTTATTTTTAGAAAATAAAACCAATTAAATCTCGAAAAATAATCAACTAAAACATAAAAATATAATTTACCCGCCAAACATGATACTCTCTATGGTCCAAACAAATTCATATGGATAAGTTCTAATGGTTTAGATGTAGAAATTTTGTTTTTTGATTTGAAAGATGATTTGTTTTGTTTGTTGATTTGGCATACATCAGAGAATCAATCATTTTCCAACATAAGACTAAGAAAATCAGAAACTAATTATTTCTTAGATAATCTATGTAAATCATATATATTACAGTGTCCAAGTCCTCTATGCCAAATCCATTACTCATTTTTCTTAGTAGCTAAATAATTCAATTTTTTTACATAAGGAATTGAGATCCAAAGTATAAACATTTTTAGTTCTAGGTTCTCAAAATTTAAGCAATTTATATTTGAAAACTAAGTTGAATTTGTTAGGGAAATCAAAATAATATCCATCATCACAAAGTTTATAGATACTCATCAGGTTGTTCTTTATCCCTTGTACATAAAATACTTTTTTGATTTAGATTGTCTTTGGATCTCCAATAGTTCCAACACGAACAATCTTTCCTTTTGTATTCTCACCAAAAGTGACTAAACCTCCATCCATTTTAGTTAGTGTATAGAAATTTGATGAGTATATACTCATGTTTCTGGAGAAGCCAATGTCCATATACTATATGACATTTTTATTCCTGTGGCCTTATTCCTCGTCTTCTACCGTAGCCATAAAGTACATATTTACTTTTATATTTTGTGGATATTTTTCTGAATCATATTTCAAATAGATATTAGAGTCTTCATTATACACTCTATGTAGCTTTCATGGATATCTTCTCTTTATGTTCATAATAATCTTTCTTCTGATATTTCTTTTCTATCCTATTTCTTTTATCTTTTAATTGGGGCCAATAAGGTCTAATGTGAACCAACTTATTGCATTCATAAAATCTTACTTCTCTTGGTTCTTTTCCATCCCTTTTAAAGGATTTTCTAAAGACTCTTTTCTTCTTCTAGAATTTCCTAAACTTTTTATAAAACTAAGATAGTTACATTTCAGAGTTTATGGAATTTTTATTTTTTATTTTTACTTCTTAGGTTGATTTTATTTCATGCTTCTGAGAAGTAACCTCAGGGGTAGTATTTTCAACTTTCACTAACTTGTGACCTTCAGCTTCATCTTTCATTTCTGATTCATACATCATCAATGTTCCAATTAATTATTTCATATTCAAATTCTTGATAAGTGGTGATTATAAAATTGCTACAGATATTCCATTCCATTTAGAGGGAAGTACTCTAATTACTTTTAGTGCTTGATCATCTTTACTGATGGGATCTCCCTAGGAAGTAATATTATTGAAAATATCTATTAATCATCCATTAATTTGAGTGATTATTTCACCATCGAACATTCTAAAGGTGTCAAACTTTAGTTTTGTATTAACATACCTCATTTGTCGGGTATTGTCTGTTCCTTCATAAGGAACTACACTTATCTGCCACATTTCATAGGTAGTAGGAAATTTTGATACTCGATTGAATTCATTAGGTCCAAGATCACAAATGATAGAATTCATTTCCTTTGAGTTGATATCATATCTAGATTTTGTTGTAGCATCCCAAGTTTCTGGTTTTTTTGGGATCACATAAGGACTGATGATTTTTAATAGACTTTTAAAACTAGTTTTTCAGATAAATTATCATATATGATTTCCAACATCTGTAGTTTTCAAAATTAAAATACAGATCATGAAACATAGACATAACTTATTTCAGATCATCCATTGCTATCTATTTTGTATAGAAATTATTCCTTTAAGCTTGATATAGATTTATTAAAAATATCTCATATAATACCAATCGTTAGGTTGGAATAATAAAAATATAAACATGGGTGAATTGTGTATTTTTGAAAATCTCTACAGATTATGGATTTTAAATATCTTTATGATTTATGTAGATATGCAACATTATCTTCTATTATAAGTATGAGCAACAGATAAATATAAATAATGAACACAATAATTTTATAGTGGTTTAGGGAACAAAGTTCCCCTAGTACACTTCACCAACTCTCTCTCTATGATCTCGGTGAATTTCACTAGAAAGATCCTCTTATCATAAGACCTTCAAATCCAAAACTGAATATAGACAGTTGACACCTTTACAAAAAGGTTAAACAGATCCATCTGGTTCTTTTACAAAGAATATTTTATCCACATCTTATTATAAGATGTTTACACTTCATCCGTGACTGATTTCGAGTAGTCAAAATTCTAATAAATCAAAAGAGTTTTATTTTTTGATGGTTTGGGTTGAACATCATAGTTGCATCATCATAAAAAATAGTATATGGATATTCTTCTTCAAAAAATATAGTCTTCCAAAAATAATAACTCTAAAGTGATCATAGTTGTAAATTATATTTAATAAAAGTAGCAACAAACAAGCAACAGTTCAAAGTGGAAAATTTATATCTCCAAAGTGCATCCTCTTTCAAAAATAACAGATTCGATAAATCTTTATAGAAAAAGATCTATATTCAAAAGATATTCATTTTTATACAATTGTATTTATATATCAAATGAAATTATGATATAATATATAGAGAAGATATATTTCTTCGGTATTCCATATCTAAGAAAATTTCATGACAGATCATAGATATTCAAATACGAAATAATCTATGGATATAAAACTTCCCTTAAGAATATGATTGATTTTATCCAATGAATACATATCTTTGAATCGATCAAAATGAGCATTTGAATCGGTCATAAAAAATATTTTATCATATATTTAATTTTTTCAAGACTGTTGAATAAATGTCAGATAAAATAAAAAATTTAAATCTCCATCTTTGAATATTCATATGTAGGGTTCCTTCATAAAATGAAAAAAATAAAAAATGTAGGGTTCAACTATGTAATGTTCATTCTCCAAATGTAAGGTTGAAAATGTATGGATGATCATAAAAGTAATGTTGATGAACCATATTTTTTTTATTAAACATAGTGTTCCTTACTTACATAGGGTTCCCTAACTATAGTTTCTTCTCTTAACAAATGTAAGGTTCCATCCAAACATATGGTTCATTTGTGTAGCATATTGTTCCAGAACCATACTTTCCTCTGTGTAGAAAATAGGGATCATAAGTAACATAAGTATGAGAATACATACTTTCATTATTCCAACATAAGGCTGAATAGAAATTTAGGGTTCATGATCCATACGTGTTGTTCCAAGAATAGGGTTTATTCCTTATGTAAGGTTTGTTAACATAGGGTATGAACAGTGTTTCCAAAAAACACTAAAAATGTGTTCTAAACACTTTAACAAATATTCCTTGTGAATTAATAACTTGAATATAATTCTAGAACAAATATTGTAATGAATATTAATTTCCTAAAATACACTTAAAGTAATATCATTAGTAAAACAAAAAATGGTATTTGTGAGCATAAAAACTGATAAGATTTATAGAGTATTTTTGAGATAATACATGCCCACCATTTATATGTATCTATTGATGACGAATGGTATCACCAATATAATATATCATCACATATGAAATAATATGATTTTGGGGATCATCAACATTAACTCACAAAAAATGCTAAGTTTTAGAGGAGGAGGTGTAGGAGTAGGATAAGTAAGAGGAGTGGGATTTGCAGGTGAAGGTGGAGGAGTGAGATTAGTAGCTTGAAACTATCTTTACATGTCTCAAAATATTGATTGTACAAAAGCTTTGATCCTGACCTCTATCATCTAAAAAATATATCAAACTGTAGATTCCAAAGATTCTATTTTTATTGTATAAACATCCTCTATTGATGAATCTTTAGAAAGTAAAAACACTTTTTTTGCTGATACACATGTCAGGTATCCTCATACACAACCCAGGTGTTCGATCTTTCCCAATTTTATAGCAAAAATATCATTCATACCCTTATCTATGAAGTTCCCAAGTGTGATATTCTCCTCAATACATTCCTGTATCAAATATTTTAAAAAAACTATAGTGAATCACAATATATAAAGAAATGATTTATCTTAAATAAAAAATAAAAATATAACAATCCTCTAAGCTACAAACCTTGACCCTTCCATAATATATTATCATTTTTTGATCATCCAAGCCCTCTTCCATTTTTCATGTTTAGTTGGGGGGACTGGAGGTGCAACCTCTGTAAATCCTGAAGACTCATATCTCAATTTTTTAAAATTTCTAGATATTATTTGTTCTTCTAATAATGTATACCCTTCATGAGATAAAGTATGAGGGTATACATTTCTAGATTTGATATCTCGATGATATCTCCTCATTTTCTATAAATTAATAATAAATAATTAATTAATATGATCATTAATACAATTTTTTTTTGAAAAGGCAGCATTTCACTTACCAAAAATTCTTCTTATCATATACTTTCAAAAAATTGAATCTATGTATCTTCATCTTGAAATGGATATATATCACAGATATTTTTATGTTACCTATTCCCAAAAATAAAATCTAATGTGAGGGTTGTTTTGATATCCCTCAATATCCTAGAAATAATGCTAAAAATTTCTTCCTGACTCCTCCAGTAGAACATATATCATATGTCATCTGATAAGAAGGGATAAAATCGATATTAGTATAAACATTTAATTATAAGTAAAATGATAACAAACAAGCTTACAAAATTGGGTCTAATAATTGAGATGTTGTCATTTTATCAACAATTCTCCAATTATCAATCAAAATACTAACTTTTATTTTACCATACACTACAATAAAAATCTTGTTATTTTTTGAATTTAAACCCCTTCTAATATCATTGTCATCAAATTCAATCAGTATCCTTTGCTCCTAGCTATGAGAAATTGATAATTTTGGTAAATAGGTGCTTCCACGTTTACCAACCCTTGAACTCTTTTTTTCCTCATGAAAGTAGATGCCTCTTATATAGAAGGATGAGGAGGGTCACTAATAAGAGTATCTATACATTCATCTCCATAGGTAAGTGTATGATCTTCCCCTTAAGTATGTAGTGGATCAAATGTTTGATATGTCATTATATTAAAAATTAAAGTAATAAATAATGAGTACACCAATATACAAATCCAATTATTACATAAAAATGAAAAATTATCACAAAAAAGTAAACTAAAATAAACACATTTGTATTCATATTTTTTTAGTTAACAAAAATGATAACAACATTAATGAGAGATAAAATGACATATCATCATTTGGAATATTTCATTTAGAAAGTTATAAAAAATCATCGACACCATCCTCATATTCATCACTTATTTTAAGTGCAGTAATCCAACTTCAACTCATTATTATCTATAACAAATATCCAAAATTTTAAATATGTTATTTTAATTTCAAATTTAATTAAAAAATAACATTTAGAAATAACAATAAAGAATAAAATAACATATGTCATAAAAAAAGAAATAAAACATATTTTATGAACAAAAATATAACTTTCAACATGTTAAATTATAATTATTTAATAAAAAAATCCCAAACTTTAATCTAAACATAATCATTTATAAATTAAAAAATATATAAGATGTTCAAATAATCAAAACTATAAATAAAAATTTTGAAGATAAAATGACATTAATGGAAAATTGGAACTAAAAATATAAATGAACATACCTTGGATTCATATAAAATAAAAAAAATAAACACAAACCATGAATTGATATTTTAATAGGGATGATTGAGAATGAGATACAAATGGTAATAAGGTACAAGCGGGAACTGAATATGGGTAACGATGGATGGTGGTGGTGAATGAAAAATAAAGATAAAGTTACATTAATAGAAACTTGGAACTGGTAATACAAAATGAAAATACCTTGGATGCTTGAAAAATCGAAAAAAACATAAACTATAAATTGATATCAGATTTGGGATGACTAAGAAGTCAACACCAATGTGAAGAATTCACAAGCCATTGATGAAGGATGACGATGGTAGATGCGACTCAATGATAAAATGACATCAAATAAAAATTGAAACCAAAAGTACAAATAACTAGAATGCATGGAAAATGGAAACAATAAACACTAATTGTAGATAGAAATCCGAATAAGGATGAGTGACACTAACTATAATAATTGTGAGTGGCGGTCAACTATAGGGAACCATGAACGACAATGGTAGATGCTAACTCAAAGATAAAGTGACATAAAATAAAAATTTACACCACAAATACAAATAGATATAATGAATGTAAAATTGAAATAATAAACACAGAAATTAGATTGAAATTGGAACCAGGATAAGTGACACCAATGAGAAGAAGCGCTAGTGGTGGTCTATGATAGGTGATCGTGGACGACAGTGGAGGACACCAAATGAAAGATATTCAATGTTAATGATTGAAAAATGAATATATTTGAGGCCAATGATCAATGAATGAATAGATTCTAGGCCATGAATGGAATATTTTTAGGGATAGAGATCTCCATGTGAGAAAAATGAGATATTTTTCACAACATAATGAAGCAAAAATGACTCCTCCTGATCCTAATTAATTTTATAAATATTTTTTATGTCTATTATTCAATGACCAAAATGTAAAATTATATCTTTCATGAATATTATTGAATAAATGATGTGAAAATATTTTGGTGTTTTATTTTTTATTTCAACTATTCAATAACCGGTGTAAAAAAATAGTTTTCTACATTGATTATTGAATAAATGATGTGATTTTTTTGTTATTTTATTTTAAACATTGGTTATTCAATAACTAATGTGAAAAATGTGTTGGAAAAATTATTATTTTTACTATTGAGGGGTTAAATGTGTGATCCTAGTCCTAAATTCATAATATTTAAGGTTTGATATTGACAAATAAAATACCACAAGCTTTATATTTAAGTTATAAAAAAGAAAAAATAATCTGGAAATATCCTCTACCTAGGGAGGTGATACTCCAACCATCAAATCCATAAAAATCCACTAACTATTTCTTAATTTCCTGAATCCCAAATCTCTTCTCTCTATTCAATGAAGAGTGGTGAGAAATTATTGAGTGTTTTCATTCTTGTAATCTCACTGAGAAAAGACCAAGATTGGATTTAATAAAGGTGATAAAACCTTCTTTCTAATATTTTGGGATATAGGGATGAAATCATGAAATTCATCAGAATTTCATGACTAAGACACATGATCTCACAACCCCCATTCAGTGTTAGTGTCACATGTTGGATTCTACCTTATATGCAGAGTTGATTCATGATGTTCTATGATGGTATGGGAATAAGAAATATTAGGGTCACATTTGACTCTGATGGAATTTGAATGAGTCAAATGATCAATCTTACCTACATCTAATGAAACAAAATGAGTATAAAGGGGTGTAGTTCTATGATTCAAAATACCTTGCACCACCATGACCTTCAAAAGACTAGAAGAAACCATCCAATCCAAAAAACAAAGAAGATCTTCAAAATCACCATTGAGTTGCCCAAGTGGGAGATCTAGAGATTCCATCTATAGTACATATTTATTTATTAAGTTTTAATATTTTCAATATGTTAGTACTATATACTATTATTTTATATAAATGTATTATTATTATTTAATTAATTTAATTTTTTAATTTAATTTATTATTAATAATATTTTTTTATATAATTAATATATTTTTTCAATTTTATTAATCTTTTTTAATTTTTTTCCAGTGTTAGATTAAGCACTGATAAAATTATATTTTATCAGCACAAAATAAAATTGATGAGAAATACCAATTTTGAAAGTGATTTTTTAGTGTTGATAAAGGTATTAATTTATCATCATTAAAAAATCACTCACAAATAATGCATTTCTCAGTGTATATATTTTTAGGCTGATAAAATGGGCTTTTATTAGTGCTTTTTAATAAGTGTTGATAAAACCATTCACCCTTTTTAAAATTAACCCTAATAGGTCGTTTCTCCTCATACTGCATTCAAGCTCTCATGGATCCGAACCTCTATAGTAGACAAAGTAATTTTTTTGGACAAATAAAACCTCAATAATATAGGTATGAAATTCCAAAAATATTTTTAATGATTCTCAGTCGATCTTTCATGCATTGTTTTTTTATTTTTTTGAGTTTTTCTTCTTATGTTCATATGTAGCCACCAAACTCATTTAATTTGGAAAAATCAAACCTCTTAACCAAATGTATGCTTTTATAAACTTTATTTTAAGGATTGACAATCGATATTTGATGTGCTCTTTATTATGTTTTTTGATTTTTTCTTCCCATATTCATCTATTGTGGGTTTTTACCATACATGATCATCTGTATTCCATTTTACACATTTTCTTCCCTTTTTTTGATGAATCAAACCTTTAGGGTGTTTTTTTGGTTTGCTGATCTCTTTTTATTTTCCTAATTCTTGGGTTGTTATTCCTCTTTATTAATATATAAATATAGACTATAGTTATGAATTTCCTACAAAATAATTTAAAAAATTATTATTTGATATTAATTGAAAATTTAAATGGGGTTTAGTGGAATGAAAATGGTTTTTGTAGATCAGGTGGTAAATTAATAACTTGGGTAAATTTCAAATGAGAAAACAGTGTTTGTAATATTATAAATAAGTGTGTTCCATATAAATATTAATGGATTCAGTAGTATTCATTGGGTTATGTTTTTGGTCAAACTAATAACTATATTTTAAATGAGAATGATTGAAGAGTAAGATTAATGGGGTTTTTATATATACATGACATGATATATGTTTCTTTCTTAGATATATATATATATATATTTATTTGTCTATGTTTCATAATATTTATATGTATAAGTGTAAAAGTATATATATATTTTTATGTGTGTTTAATTATTTATATATCTATGTGTGTATATTTATATATTTATATATTAATATTAGTTTATATTATATTTAAATCCTTAAACTTCCATGAAAAAACCTTCACATTATATCATCACATTTTTCATGAAGTTTCATACTCCACACTAGGAAAAAAATCAACACCAAGAGAGAATACTCATTTATTTCCAAAACACGAGCTTTTTTATATCTTCACATATGTGCGTGGATCAGAAAGTACACAGAAAAGTGGTGTTTTATGGTTCTTTGTTACATTCACAGATGATTTTAGTATATATAAATTTTCCTTTATAATAAAAAAAAATATGAACCTTTTAAATGTTCAAAAGTATCCAATAACTATGTAAAAAATAATATTGGAAGTGTTATTAATTTTTTTAACCAAATTAAGGGAGCATATACCTAAGTGAAGTGTTTAATAACTATTTAATGGGGTACTATTTTATTATAAAACAATCAATTGGAAATTACACAATATAATGATGTTTAAAAAAAAAATTAAACATGGTTCTACCTATTCTGATTTAATATTGAGCTTCTTATATTAATTATGGATTTTCTCCAGAATTAATAACATTCATAGTTAATAAAGTTCTATATAGGACAACTCAAAATACACCATATGAGATGTTGACTTGAAATCATCCAAATTTCTTATAAATATTTATTCTTCAAGGTGAACTCCAAAAACTTCTAATGACCTTAGTGACCTCTGAAGAAGTGAACTGAATAGAGATAGAGATCTACATTTTAAAAGTTTACATTATTATCTCCCTTGATGAATCCATATTAAAAAAGAATGATTTATGATATACAAATTATTATAATAAAAGATAAGGGTAATAATACTTTAAATTCATATAATTTTCTTCTTAATATGTTTTAACAAGTTATTGACGCAATGAAAATTTACATCAAAATTGATGACTATATGTGTGTATACATAAAGAATAGCCTTTTAGAATTATAATATCATATCTTATCTGTATTTATTTTTTGATAAATATAAATATTAATGAATAAAATATGATGTATATGAATTGAAAATGGATGGATTTTAATAATATTTCAAAAGATCATGAGGATTGGGCTAAAGAGTTCAACAAGCTTGCAATAGATTGGGTGACATCAAATTTATTGAACTGCATTCTCTCTTAAACGATATTCCACAAGAAGATAATGGGATTATTTTCTGAACATATAATGCTAACTAAATACTACACTCAATGGGCATTATCTATGAAAGAATACACTTCTATACAAATGACTATATAGTGTTTCAAAAGGACTATAAATCACTTAAAATTTTCCCAATGTGTGGTGTGTCTCAATACATTAAAGATGAATCAAGTCCTTCAAAATTTGAATGGTACTGTTTTCGATGCTTTCTCCGTCGCACGTGCATTTGTCTGTGGAGGGAACACAACTATTTGTTACCCCGCATTCCCGCTTTCCAAAGGTGGTTGGTATTCATTCCTTGTTCAGGGACGTTTTCTACTTGATCGAAATGGGATGATGGGATGTCGTTTCTTCCTTTTGTGGATTCCTCCTCGGAACTCGTCACCTAATCCGAGTCTCCCTTATAGACTTAAGACATTGTTCGTGAAACTCTTCCTGATGCCATATCTTCATGGACACCAGTTAATTACACTACTTCTGTTGGGACATTCCAAGGGGTCCGGTCAGGGCAGCAACCTTCGGTCGGGGGAGTAGTCACATTGGACATCACTGGAATATCTGGATGCTGGGATACTGGCACGTCTGGGTTTCTTCCCCTTATTATAGGGCTTCTCGAGGGAACGGAATCCTGAGGCATCCCACTTCAAATGCGAAGAATTATAAGCCATAGGCATGTATTTGAGGTTTTCATCAGCTTCCTATGTTTAACACAGGGTATGTCGTAGGTTTAACGTCTAGCGAAGATAGATTAGACAGATCAGAACACTGACTAGAGTGGATCAAGTGAGTGTAACCCCTGGATGGAACACTAATGTTGGGGCTAACGCATGGTTAGATACCCTATTGTTGTTAAAGGGAATGGGGAATGAGGTGGCATGATCCCACTGGGATGTGGCGGCCCGGGTAAGAACCAAAATGGATGATGGATGGTTAAGTGAAGTTGGTGGAGAATGAGATGGAGTCGACTTGAGGATGATAGTGATGTTGGGATTGAGTCTCAAAGAGACCTCCTATGTATCCCTGTGGTGGGTAATCAAAGTCCTCATATTTTACCTGACAACGGCTTACCGTCGATTGGGGACTTCAACGACTTACCACCGAATGGGGTTGACAACGACTTACTGTTGAATGAGGGTCACAACGACTTATCGCTGGATGGGATCACAACGACTTACCACTGGATGGGGTCACAACTGCTTACTGCTGGATGGGGTCACAAAGTCTTACCACTGTATGGGGTCACAATGGCTTACCGCTAGATAGGGTCACAATGGATTACCACTGGATGGGGTCACAACGGCTTACCGCTGGATGAGGCCACAACGACTTACCACTAGATGGGGTCACAACGGATTACCGCTGGATGGGGTTGAACCTCAGGGAGGCTTCTTAGATACCTTATCCAGGAGACAAGGATCAAATCCCATGTAGTTCTGGATGGTGGATGTAGTTTAACTTTGTGTAGGATGAAAAGGGGGCATGCAGTTTAAAGTCCCGCGGGACAAAGGTGGTTTGACGTGAAGGGGGCCCGGAACCAATGGTTGTTGGACGTGAACCTCAGGGAGGCTTCCTACTTACCTTTCCTTGGAAAGGGTCAAAGTCCACGTAGTTCGAAAGGAGTGGTAACCGACGTTAATATGGTCAGGACCGATGGTTGTTGGGCACGAACCTCAGGGAGGCTTCCTACATACCTTTCCTTGCCAAGGTTCAAAGTCCACGTAGTTCGGAAGGAGTTTGGTGAACCGACATTAAGATTTTTGGGACCAATGGTTGTTGGGCTTCAACCTCAGGGAGGCTTCCTACGCACCTTAACTTAGAAAATATCAAAGTCCTTGTAGTTCAGGATGGTGTTTGGGGCTTACACTATAGGATTCCCAGTGAGGATTTCATGGTCGATGTTTACTCTAAGCCCACGTGAATCATGCTTGGTGTGAGAAACCAGAGGAAGAAAAGACCCGATGATCATGTCATGGAATGTGCATCCAAGGGAAGTGTAATGAGGCTTACACATGGTTAGTGGTCCGAAGAGGAAACAGGAGCTTATGAATGGTTAGTGGCCCAAAGAGGAAACATGGGATTCTGCGTGGTCCACAACCTGAGGAGATGAAGATTGAGACTTACTCCAGGGTGGAGGCTTGGGTGGTGACAAAGCCCAGTGGATGAGGGATTTGGCACCCAGGAAGAGAGGAGGAGAAGGGGTGATACCTCCTATAAGAAAATATAGGGGCTTACACCAAGGTGGTTTCCCTTTCCCCGCAGACAGACGCCACTCTGATAAAGAGGATGTCATTCCATGTGAGGAATGATCTTACTCCTGTGGAGACCAGTGGGCATAGAGAATGTCCGAGATGGGGCACCCAGTGTACAAGGCATGGGGCGAGGTCACAGTTTAACATCATGCGTTGAGGATGATGGCGCTTGGCAGTTTAACGTCTTGTAGCTCAGATGAGGTGTGTTCGCTCCACACCCATAGGAATTACAAAACCGATACCCGCCCGCCCTTGAGGGAAGGAAGGCATCGATAATGCCATGGTAGGGGGGTTTCATGGAGTGATCCATCGGGGGGTCCACATTAGCATGGATATGTGAAGAAGCAATAGCCATTAGCGTTCCTAGTGAAGAAGCATGAGGCAAAGCAACGCAATAGAAAGCGCTGCCCAAGGGACTCTGAAGTTACTTCATGCGAGCCTAGAGGGCCGTATGAGAGAAGGGTGTGTGTTGTACATGTTTTGGGCATAAGAGGTGCCCGAGGATGGTGTCTGGAAGAGGGACATAGAACATGTGCAAAAAATTACATAGAAGGAGATAGGATCATGCTCAAATGGAGAAGCTTTGCGGAAAAGTCCAGGGTGGGTGGTCCTGAAGGTTTGCGCGCAATTTGGGAGGTTCACGCTCAATTGGTGCGAAATGGGAACAATTGCACAGAAGAGACCTGATGTGTGCGTAATTGGAGAGGTTTTCATGCAAAGGGGAGTTGAGGTTTTGTGCGCAAACTAAAGGGATTGCGCACAAGGTTGGGTGTGCAAGTCAGAGCGATTGCACACAATAACTGGTCAAAGTTTTATGTGCAAAGGGGGATAAATTGCATGTAAAGAAATGGATTGTACGCCAGGGTCATGACATAAGGGATTTGGGTGAGGGTTAAGCCCAAGTGGTCCTGCACAAAGGCAGACCCCTGGGAGACCTGTCATAAAATATCCCGTACCTGAAAGCCATCTTTTTTTCATGGGAGAGGGGAATTTCACACAGAGGATACAGTTCAGTTTCTTTAGCCCCCCGGAAGTTGAAGGGGTGACCTTATATTTATAGGCACTTGAGGCCGTCAGGTCCTCGTAGAGGTTCACCCGCACGAAATATTGTGCGCCCGGGTCGGAGGTGCACAAGATTCAGTGCCCAGGTCGGCAGTGCACCATATTTAGCGCCCATGGTCGAGGGCATGTAATTTTTCACACTCGGCGTCAATGGCATGTAATTTTTCACGCTCGGTGTCGGAGACACATAATATTTGGCGCCCGTGCAGAAAAAACCCTCGGATCCCACTGTTTTCTGCGCGCATGAGAAGTTTTTCATGCACGCCTTTAATTTTTTGTGCGGCCCTTCCAGTCCTCTCGGAATTGATCACCGGGTTGAACTTCGTCTTCGCTTTATCCGCAAAATACCCGCTTTAGGCCTGGAGTATTTTTCGACATATACAAATGCCCCCCTCAGAATCAGACCAATGAAGGGACGTAAAGGTCGAATTCCAAGGGAAACGCCAAGATACAGATCCTCCTGGGGTCAGGGCACACAAAAAACTGCCTCAGCACGTAAAACCGCGCATCAGCCTATAAATTTTTTTTTCATACAAAAAAACCCCACTCCACACCTATAAAAACCCTCGTAGGCCCTTATGTCCATACGGATTTTTATCGTGTGATAAGTCTAAAGATCTCACACGTGAAAAACCTTTCTTGCCTTGCGCGAAAAATATTTCTGTTGCGTGTAAGTATCCGAGTTTAGCTGTTGTTTTACGTGCAAGATCAGTGTTTTTCGCACCGCTGCCTCTATTTTTTGTGCCACCTATTGATTTTTCACATCGTAGAAGCCTTTTCGCGCTGACTCCTTTGAATCTTTCTGGAAGAAGATGGCTGCTAATCAGACCGATGTTGAGAGAGAAGTTGTGTTCGCCGCTTGAAGGGATGAGATGTTTACCAAACCTGATGATTATGACACCCAAAAGATTTTTTCCAGCAATCAAACTCTCTTTGACATGTTGACCCCGACCCAAAAGGAGTATGCACTGTCTGACAACTTACCGATATGGGACTTCGGTATTTTGGAGGAGGTACCCGTGCCAAGATTCGAAGTTGACATGCCGCGGTCATGGGTGACCCGTGAGGATGACCTCCCTTGGTATAATATCACTAATAATGGTCATCCTGCTAGAGAAACCATACATATGGATGTTTACGTCTTGAACCCCAGGACCAGGACCGTTTCAGGAAGTGACCCAGTCGTGGAGGATTCTCCGGCCCATTATGCAAGTACTTTCTGATAGAGTGTTACTGATGAGACTAAGGGATGGCTGTAGGATTGGGACCTGAGGTCGGGAGGAAACTTCACAAGTGAGTGGCCCTAGGTGTACTGGGTACGTCAAATGTGTGACCAGTTTGGGGTTGAGCTGTGGCATATTGCATTGTTTGAGTCCGTGTGGACGTCGCAGTTCCATTTCTACCGCTAACCTAAACTCGGGTTGGAGTTGTTTACCAGATGGTCCCCTGATACCAACACCTTCCATCTCCCCCATGGGGAGGTTGGTATCAGCCTTTGGGACATTTATTGTATTGGGGGCATCCCTTTGGATGGGAATCAATATGATGAATTCCTCCTGACAGGGAATATCTGGGGAGACGGATCACGGACACCCGTCTTGACATGGCATTTGCTGGAACTGGACAAGGAGAGGCTGGCGGTCAAGAAATTTTTGAAGGACATCGCATACTCGGAGTGGTTCAGTCTATTTCTACAGAAAGACCCAGACATCAAGATTCCAGGGAGAAGAAGACGGTGTCCGACCGCGACATAGAGGAGAAAAAGAGGCTCATACTTGAGGATCTTGGAGGCGGGGGAATGTCAATCTTGGGGCTTCATTGGGAATGAAAGTCGGGATCTGAATTTCCAGTATACCAGATTTTTGGCCACCTTCCTGAGTGGGAGGATCTCTCTAGAGAGGGATACGAGGATGGTAGTTCATCCATCGACATTAGTGATGGATGACATTATGGATGCTAATCAGAGGTTCAATCTAGGAATCCCTATGTTGTCCCACTTGTACGCCATTCTGGGGCACATTTTGAGAGGGGGTCAATGAGGAGAATCTGCGACCCTTTCCATATCCTTCATGGCTGGATTACGGCTCATTACAGTGGGTATAAATTTCTAAACACCATTAGTCCCCCGGGTAACAGTCTACGACCCTCCTTATTGAATATTTCTAGGGTCATGCCGCTGACGCTCAATGAATATGGGGTAAGGATCAAGATTAGAAATCATGCCAACTTTACCTTTAGTCTATTCCCTACCCCAGCTAGTCAAATAATATACAACGGGCAAGGATCTCTAGAGAAAAGGGAATACTTATAGAGCATCATAGGTGGGGTGCTTGTGGCCCGGGTTGACGAGAAGATCCTTTGCGAGCCCTATGTGGCATCAAGATTTTCCAGGCAGTTCAGGTGCCTCGAGAGGATGCCAAAGAAAGTTTATACAGAGGGCCAGGAGTAGAGGCACCCCTGTGTTCTTTGCCAAATGTGGTTGATGTTTACAGCTTTCAGCTCTGGATAAGTTACTACTTCACCCCTCACCAGAGTGAATGCTGGAATTTCAATAAAATACACTGAACATTGGGCTATGGCATACCCTAAAGGGATTCTGTGGAGGCAAGTCTAAAATCTCAAAGTGGCTAATGTAGAACCTAGGTAGCGAGAGAGCAGACAAAGAGATGTTGGGGAGGAGAGGTCTGAGGCAAGTTGGGAAACTGGGCTAGAGAACTGTTAGGGGGTTCTTTCAGATGTGAAAGAAGACGAGGGTCCGAATAGAGGGCACACAAAGCATGGAGTGTGGAGTCATGGGCTGTTCGAATGGATTCCAAAACTCTTGAAATTACACCACCATGGTGAAGACACATTAGGTGGTCACATCAGTCTGATCAAGGATCATAACTACACTGGAACAGGACCTCTCTGGTAAGGACCTGGAATGACATATAGTTTTACTTCATACCAATTAGGATTATAGACACATAATTTAACATTGCATGGTGAGGATGGTGCACATAGTTTTAAGGTCATATCACTTGGACCAAGGTTCATAGTTTAAAGTCATGGTACATGGACTGTAGGCTCCTAGTTTAAGGTCATAGAGACTAGACCGTGATTGGGGAAAAGATGCGGGAGGCACATGGTGCGGCCTTTTCAAAACCTAATGTGAATGAGGACCCAAGAGGTACTCTCTACACCACATGTTTTTCAAAGACCTCAGACCAAGGGGATAAAAGAGAGGGGATATGATTTTGGATTCCTAGGGATAGACCCGCAGATGAGATGTCTGGGAATTCTTACATATCCCATAAGTATGGGAATCAAGCCATACATTGTTCGGAAAGATGTAGTGCAGTTTAATGTCTTGTAGCAAGGATGCTGAGTGATCTTAGTTTAAAGTCATAGATCTCGGACCATATATGGTAGGGAACATGGGAGACACATGGTGAGGTATTTACAAAACCCGACGTGAATGAGGACCAGGAGTTCAGATCACCATGTGTTTCTTGGGGAGGTTTTAGGTCGAGGGACCGAAAACGAAAGTTAGGCTAGGCCTGAGGCAAAGTGCATGGGCGTTCATATGTATCCCATGAGAATGAGAATAAAGCCACACATAGTTCTGAAAGTGGCATGGTAAGATACCAATGTCAGAGATAATACAGATGTGTGGGTCTGGCCCTTTCACCGAAAGAAGCGGTATTTGATAGATCTTGTTTGTCCTTTAGGACAAATGTGTGTTTTTTTAAGCGATGGACCTAGGATAGAATGTATAGGAATCGCCATAGGAATTAAGCTGTATGAAGGAATTGAAAAATGGTATGGTGTGTGATCAATACCAAACATGATACCCCCTTGAGTAAGGATATCACAGTGTAGTGCCATTTTTCGTTGTTCGTCCGGGATGATGATGTCATAGTTTAGGGTCATGTGAGGGGACCAACCATCCATTTTAACATCGCATCATACAGAAATATCAGTTTAAAGTCACATGGGACTAGGCATCATAGTTTACAGTCATATGGCTCAGACATATACAGGAGAGATGAGGTTCTAGAGTGAATATACACGGCGTGATAAAGCATACATGATGTGAATGAGGACGAGGTACATATCATACCATGTGTAATTCCAAGTAGGAAACCTCATGCCAAGGGGATAGAAAAGGTTAGAGGATATGGTATGTGAAAGGTTATACCCTAGTTGAGATGGACCCAAAGATGATATGTCCAGGTGTTCCTACGTATCCCATGAGAATGGGAATCAATCCACACGTAATTCTAAAAGAGATCTTATTTTAAGGTCTTTGAGATTGGACCAAGGAGAATCGAAATACTTCCATGTAGGCGTGAACCTAAACCCGATAACTAAGCCCACATGAGTCAAAATCGGTGTGGGAAACAAGGGAGGAAGAGGTTTTTGCAATGACTAGAACACACGCCAAAGGAAAGTCAGTACGGAGCCCCAAATGATGCCTTACCGCAAATTTGTCCTCCTAACGTGCAAACACACACTGGGGGATAGTTATAGGAGTGCCGAAATTCCACTTCGACATGATGGGGTGGAAAGTGATGTGAATCATGTAACCAATCATTCAAGGCTTGAAGGGGATGGCGTGACGATGGAGGATAACTGTTGAATGTGTTCAAAACACAACATCCATATTGTGTGGCCTGAAATGGGAACAAAAAATGAGCATCAACTGCTGACCGTATTCACAATGTGGGACTTTTATTGATTTTTTGTCTGAAAACATCAAGGACGTTGGCCCATGATGGGTGGAGAGACCTTTTTCCTAGCATCCATGCCATTTGGGGGTCCCTTCAGGTGTGAAAGATAATGGAAACCCAAATAACAAGGAACACGAAGCCTAAAAAATAGGTGAAAGCATGTCCACATAGAATCTGACACTCCAGGTTCTAGACGAGAGTACTCATGGGCCAATTGGTGAAGTAACGAAGAGGGCCAAGGGACCCTACTTAATGGTAGCCGACTTAATGAAATGAAAGCAGGGAAAGGTATAAAAGGCCACTTAGGAAAGAGAGATGTATGTGGTGTGGTCCTTATAAACCCGACCTGAATGAGGGCATAATATCGTACCACACTGTATACCCCGCAGGACAAGGGGCCAAAATGATTGGGAGGTTTCTAAGAAATGGGGCTGGACCCAAAGACAAGACGTCTGGGCGGTCCTACGTATCCCATGAGGATGGGAATCAAGCCATACATAGTTCTAAAAGAAGGATGACACAAATAAGGGAAAGATACCCCAACGAGGGGTGTGTATGACACAACGAGTAACCCGACGTGATTGAGGACATAATCCAACACCACACCATACAACCCTAATTGAAAACTTGGACCAGGGACCCGAAAAGGCCGAGGGGCCTGAGGCTGGTCCATGTACAGAGTGTCATGGCCAGCTTGTAGTTTAATGTCTTGTAGTGAGGATGAAGGTAGTGGCAAGGTATCTCATCCGGAGATGTGTAAGACATGGCGAGTAACCCAACGTGAATGAGGACATAATCCCACACCACACCGTACAACCCTAAACGAGAAATTGGGCTAGGGGCCCGAAAAGGCTGAGGGGCTTGAAGTTGGGCCACTAACAGAATGTCATGGCCAGCTTGCAGTTTAACATCTTGTAGTGAGGATGAAGGTTATCTTAGTTTAGGGTCATAGATCTCAGACTGTATATGCCTAGTTTAATGTCATATTAGTGGGATAGAGAGGGAGAATCATTGTGCTTATGGAAGACCACAAAGCGGAAATGATGATAGAGGACAACTGTTGACCCGGTTCGCAACACAATATCCACCCTTGTATGACCAGAAATCAGGGCAAACAATTGAGCGGCGATCATTTTCCATATTCACAACACGATACTTGTATCAACTTTTCACTCACATTCCTCGAGGGTGTTATCCCGTAATGGTAGGAGGACCCTTGGGCCGAGCATCCATTCCATTCGGGGGACCTTTTGGATATAGGAGGTGATGGAAGCCTAAATTATGGGACTCATAGAGCATGGCAAGGCCTGTGCTCACGGGACATACGATAAAGAGGGATGTTTCAAGGGGATATGTGTGGCATGGTGAAATAGCCTGACGTGAATGAAGATGTGAGTCCATACCACACCACACAATCATAAATGAGAACCTACACCAGGGGCTCGAAGATGAGATGTTCGGGACAACTATATCTATATGACCCCTCATGCAGGAATTGCCTTCATAACTCCTAAGACCACATAAGCAATACTCGGTGTGGGAAACAAAGAGTTGTATTAGGCTCTCCCCATCACATAAGGGTCCGACGGATGGAATTACACTCCCAATCGAAGAAAAATGAGATTTGGAGAGATGGTGGGGCAGAATGAACCACTACACTCCATGTTTAGGACATATGGGGGTGGTGACAATGACAAAGGATAGCTGTTGACTAGATTTGAAACACAACATCTATATCGTGTTACCAGAAATGGGAACAACAAATGAGCGTCGACTGTTGACCATATTAGCAATGTGGGGCTTGTATTGATTTTTTATCTAAAACCCTTGAAGACGTTGGCCCGTAATGGTAGGAGAGCCCATAGGCCTATCATCCATGCCATTTGGGGGTACCTTCATGTGTGAATGATAATGGAAACCCAAATGATGGGGTGTGTGGAGCATAAATGCACCAGTGCAATTTCAAATAAAGTTAGGCAGCAAAAAAGATAAAGATATTCAGGGGAGAGGGATAAATGGTATTTTCATGATGAACTTGATGTGAATGAGGGAAAAATCCCGCACCACACCATGTGTTTCGTCCCAATGGGAGGTCTTGAAGTTTGGGGCTGGGCCTATGGATTAAATGTCTAGGCGGTCCTACATATCCCATGAGAATGGGAATCAAGCCACACGTATTTCTGAAAAGTCCATGCAGTTTAGTGTCATGCAGTAAGGATGTGGGATGATTAGAAGAATGAAGGAGGGAACATAGTATAATCATCTTAAACTTGTCATGGGTGGGGTCAAAGAAGCCTACACGATGCCATGTGGGATCCTCCAAAAAAACTATGCCCAGGAGGGGATAGTCAAAGAGGAAACTGGGGGCTGGACTCAATATGAGGCATTTGAGTGTTCTTACATATCCCATGAGGATGGGAATCAATCCATACATAGTTCTTAAGATGCAGTTTAATGTTATGCAGGACAGTGCACAGTTTAAAGTCCTATAGGACTGAATAGTTTAAAGTCATGCTGGACCATATAGTTTATGGTCATGCAGGACTGGAACTTTGAGGTCGTGCAGTACCGTACAGTTTAAGGTCATGATGGACCATACAGTTTATGGTCAAGTGGGACCATATGGCTCAAGAAAAGTATTTCTTGAGGAACTTGGCATTGGTGGGAGGAGTTATATGCTCACCATTCAAGGTAACCAGTGAGTATGTTCCATTAGATTAAACCTTGTGAATAATATTAGGTCCTTCCCATTTGGGCTCAAACTTGGGTGGTTTTATGCTAGGTATCATTGGTACCCTCAAGTCCAACACCAAGTCACCTTGCAAGAAGGATAAGAGGCGAACTTTCTTGTTTAAGGCTCTAGCTATCTTGTTCTGATGCCTTTCCAGATTGTGTAGGGCATGAAGCCTGTTCTCATCGAGCGCTTCCAACTCAACTAGAATAATTTCAGCTACTTCATCTAGTGATTTATAATCATAGACGGTTGTTCACAATGAGGGAAATTTAATCTCGATGGGAAGGACGACCTCCGTCCCATGTACCAGGGAATATGGGGTCACCTTGGTGGAATTACAAGTCGTCGTCCGGTATGCCATGAGGGAGTTGGGGAGCTTGTCCAGCCAAATATTCTTATTCTAACCAACCATTTTCTATTGAATGTTAGAGAGGGTCTTGTTGAACACCTCAATCTATCCATTTTCTTGCGCATGATAGCGAGAGGTGTTGTTAGAATGAATGTTGTACATAGCGTACAATTTATTCAGCTCAACTGCTTGGGAGTTCGTGTCGTTATCGGTGAGGATGACATGAGGGACTCCAAATCAGTAGATGATGTTAGAGCTCACGAAGTAAATGATAGATCATGCCTTGACCTCTTTGAGTGGAACGGACTCTGCCCACTTGGAGAAGAAATCTGTGACAGTCAGGATGAATCTGCACTGGCGAGATCTCGCTAGTGGATATGGTCCCATGACATCGAGTCCCCACACCGCAAATGGTCAAGAGTATTTGGTGGAGTGGAGAGGCTCTAGAAGCTGATGCATAAAGTTAGCATGAATTTGGAATGCATGTCATCTCTTGGCGAACTCGATGAAATCATGGATCATCGGGGGCCAAAAGTACCCCAGTCTTTGGATCTGGTGGGATAGTTTCGGCCCAGTCTGATGAGCCCTGTAGGAATCAGCGTGAACCTCTTACATGACCTAAGAAATCTCGACTACTTGAATGAAATGGAGGAGAACCACATAAAACCCATGCTTGTAGAGGATTAGCTCATGGCCAGGGTCGTCCTAGAGGGTGAATTACAACACGTGGCGTCAGATTCGCTCGCACTCAGCCCGATCAGCCGAGAGGTAACCGTTTTGGAGATAATCGACAAAGGGGGCTCTATAGTCAGGAGTCACTTAAATCATTGCATATGGGGGTCCTGATGTGGAGGCTCTGGCAGTAAGATGGCTCACCTGCAGGCCGTCATCATCATCTGGGGTTACAGGAGAAATGACTCTCTGATGTGCCATGTGGATAATTAAATCATCCTACTCGGGTACTGCAAGTGATGTAGCCAGGCTGGCCAGGGCGTCAGCTCGACCATTCTGAGATCGAGGAACACGAGTGACTTCTGTCCGAGATGGGAACTGAGCCATTAACTGAAGAGTGCATTCCAAAAATGGTACGAGCTCTAGCTTTTTAACGATGTAGTCACCATTGATCTGGTTGATGACAAGTTCAGAGTCCCCTTTCACATGAAAATGGGGCACATCAAACTCAAGGGCTAGATCGAGGCCAGTCATGAGAGCCTGATACTCTACCTTATTATTGGTGAAACATTCCGATAATAGGAATGAGTATGGCAGGATGGCTTGTGCCAGGGTAATGAAGACGATACCCAGGCCTACTCTGTTGAGCCTGGGGTCATTGAGCCTTCTACCGGTGGGTTTCGGGAAGCACTATCGAAGTGCATATGCCAACATGACATGGCTTGTTCCACCGAGATAATTTCTTCATCGGGGAAATTGAGATCCAAGGACTAGTCAGTAGGAGACGGAAGGGTAGCAAGGAAGTATGCCAAGACTTTCACCTTAATAGCCTCCTGAGGAACAAACATGACGTCGAACTACTAGAGAATCACTTCCCACAAAGCTAGACGACCTATCAACATGGGGCAGTTCAGGATGTACTTTAGTGGGTCTACTTGGGACACCACCTATACCTCATGGTGCTGCAAGTAATGTTGCAATTTTTGTACTACAAATAACAACACAAGGCGGCTCTTCTCAATGGGGTAGTATCTGGTCTCTGTATCGAGGATCATGAGGATGAGGTAGTAAAGATTGTTCTCCACCCCTTCATTGTTTCTCTAGGTGACAAGGGCACCAAGAGATCATTCCCGGGCAATCAAAAATAGGACCAACAGCTTTCCAGAGACATGTGGCATTAAGACTGGATGCTGAAGTAGATACTGCTTGATCTCCTCAAAAGTAGTATGACACTCTTCATCCCACTCATAGAGTGTTCCTTTCTTCATGATACATGAAAAAGGGCTTACACTTGTTGTCCAAATTCACAATGAATCGGCATATGTAGGCTACGTGGAATTGGAATCCTCGAAGTTCCTGAAAGTTGCTCGGAGGAGACATCTGGCTAATGGAATTGATCTTCTCTGGGTCGATCTCAATACCCCTATATCTGACAACGAAGCCGAGAAACTTTCCAGAGGTGACCCCGAAGGCACACTTCATGGGGTTCATTTTCAGGTGATGGGAAAAGAGGAAGCTGGACAATTTCTCAAGGTCTTTGAGATAGTCCTGACACTAGTGAGATTTGACCACCAGATCGTCCACATAGAATTCCCCCAAAGTTCTGAGGATCGGCTTAAATATGTGATGCAAAGACTGCTGATAGGTGGCACCTGCATTATTTAAACCTAATGGAAAGACTCGGTAACAAAAAGTACCTTAAGGTTCCTTGAAGTCTGTGAACTCCTCATCCTTAGGGGCCATTTGGATCTGGTTATACCCAGAGTACCCATCCATGAAGGATAGGGCTTGGAATCCAGCTGTAGAGTCAATCAACAATTCCATCACAGGAATGGGAAAATCATCCTTCGAACAGGGACGATTGAGATCCCAGAAGTTGATGCAGACTCTGATCTATCCATTCTTCTTCCTGACAGGCAAAATGTTGGCTAGCCATTTGGGGTACTAGAACTCCATAACAAAATTGGATCTGATGAACTTGTCAACTTCGACCTTGACCATGGAACTGTGGGAAGGGTGCATCTTTCTGGGAGGCTGCTTGAACCTGTGATGATTTGCTGGGAGACCGAGGCGGTGGGCGGCTACCTGAGGATCTAGTCCTGGCATCTCATCATAACTCCAGGTGAACACATCACGATGTTGTTTTAGGAAGTCTACGAACTTCCATTTCTCCTTGAGGGGCATGGCGACACTGATCAATGTGGGTCTCGGGTCTACCTCACTACCGAGGTTCACCTGTACCAGCTCGTCAACTGTAGTAGAAACACCCTCTTCAAATGTGGGAGGAGCATCCTCTAAATCATCTTATACACTTATAGAGGGGGAATCCTTAGAGATAAGAGTTTCTTCTAAGTTAGCAGCTCCCAATTGGAGGCTAGTACCAATCTGAGCGGCAATGGACACTGCATCGGAGGACTCCTGTGCTGTCAAAACCACAGTGATGAAGGTTGTTGATCCAATCCCATCAGGCCTTTGGCCCAAGGGGCCATTCTTGATGATATCAAAGCAATAGTTTCATGTCTTCTTGAGCTAGTTAATTCTGTCCTAGAGAAACAATCAATTATGACATATTGCCATTACCATGGGGCGGACATCCTGATACCTTATGGGAGTAGGAGGCTCCAAGATCACCTGATACTGGTTCGTGTTGGAGTATGAGGTGATCTTCCGGCTTCACTTAGGCCTGGGAATGTGTTCCCCGCTCATCCTAGAAATAATGAATCATTGTACCATGTTCGGGGTCGTAAACTACAATCGGTGGATTGGAAAGACGTAGGCATCATCTAGATCTGTCTACGGGTTGGTCGCAGCTGGGGCATGTTCGACCTCATTAGTCTGAATCTACTTTTCCTTTATCTTGTAGTAGTTGGCATCCAGGTAGCAGGCTTGACAAGAGGAAAAGGGAAATGAATCACCTTGAATCATTCCCACTCGACCATTAAGGGAGTACTTGAGGAACTGGTGATATGATGAGGGAATCGCCGTATGCAGGTGGAGCCATGGCCTTACCATCAATGCATTGTAGGTGGTGTCTTGGGAGAGGACCATAAATTCGGTGCTGGAAAGTAGGCCACTGAACTGGGTCTTCAAGAGGATATTTCCAATTAGTTTCTATTCTATCCTATCATAACATTGGATTCTTAGGTTAGAGGGACTCAGATCATCTTTGAACAATCCCAGTTTTTGCAGTGACCAAGTCGGGATTAGGTTGATTCCAGAGCCCATGTTGACAAGACAACGACAAACCTCCACACCACTAAACTGGCCAGTGATGTATAATGGGAAAATGTTCCCCTTTATGGGAGAGCCTTCATCTTCTCCAGATAATGAGATAATGGTCTAACATTCATCATTCCTGACCGCTTCAGCATGAAAGGCTTATGCAGCTGCTACTTCCGTCTCAAACTTGAGGGGGATTTTTAAAGCCTCAGCAAGGGCCTCATGCATATCTGACGACAGGATAAGGTCCTCAAGGACGGAGAGACTTGATGGAATGCTGGAAAGATGCTTGATAACATCATACTTCCGTGACAGGCATGAACTATTGCTTACAGGAGGCCGCTCTATGAAAGGAGGCATGGTGGGCCCTTCCGGTTGGACCAGCGGATGATTGGTACATGGAACATCCTGCTGCTCACTAGTCGAAGCCTGCGAAGTGACTATCGGATGAGAGCCATATGGATAAGACTAGCCTGTAGCAGGGCGTGGCTTGTCACGACATGGTCGGGGAGGCTCTTCCTAATCTAGAAACATGAACAACGGTGAGGGGGGGCCTGATGCCACCAGATGAGGAGGTTGCACATGCTGAGCTCTCCACTGAGCTTGCTGCCTAGTTTCAGTAACATGCATTTCCTGGATGGAAGTGCTAACTGAGGATCTCCGATGTACCATATAGCCACGGATCTGCCGACGCTGGCGACGACTGGGGACATTGGGAGGATCTACCTGGCGCTCCCCATCATTAGGAAACATGTAGGGATTTACCATCTCTACGGTATTAACCGAGGCGTAACCTTGACCGTCACTCGAAGAGTCATCCACTACTGGATAGATTTTGAGAGGGGTTGAAATCAATGGGGACATGAAGTCACCGAGAGTACAAGATGACAATGACATCGGTGGGGGACTTTGTTTTCCCTTACGCCACTGATGTTTGCTCTTCTGGGAAGAGGCCAGCTGAGATGACGATACAGAAGTGGTGCCTGCAGCTTCTAAAGGATTTGGCCAATTCAGGCGTTCCCGGATGACACCGTGGGCATGGGTGACTATTTTTTGAGCCATATAGTCATCATACTTCTGGGATCCATGACTGGAAATTTGATGCCACCCGCCCTTACTGTCGCTGCTGCTATCTGTCCCCACGAAGACGCATGCCACATGTTCCAGAGCTAGTCCTAAACGGAATATGTTGTTATCTACCTAGTCTTGAAGCTAGTTTTTTAACACATAGCACTTCTTGAGAGTGTTCCATAGGATCTGATGGTAGTGGTAGTAATTAGGGTGATCAGTGAGGTTTTCCTCTTCTAGCCTTATACACTAAGGAAAATGTAGAATCCCCTACTCTAAGGCACTGTGGACGTAACCGGGGACCTGTACCTCGTTGAATGAGTAGTCCTAGTTTCTCCAGTCCGAAAAGGGGGCCCTTGGATCTTAACCTTGATGAGGGGCTGGAGGAGCCTACTGAGGAGGTGAAGCTTGGTTATCTCTCCTAGGCGGTGGCGGCGCATTGCGCGAGGGCACCTGTCGATTCTGAGGTGTGTGCTACTGGGCCGGTGGATGCACCTGAGGTAGAGGGACTCTATGAGGCTATGGAGGAACGTCTACTAGAAACAACTCTAGTCACCTGGGGGCCTCTATTTGGGCCACTGTGGTAGTCTTGGCCTTGTCGGTCCTTCTTGCGAGGATCGAAAGAGGCAACTGACGTGCCTTCTTGGCCTTCTGTAAGGCTTCCTCTAGGCCCTGGGCCTTATCAGAGAATTATTGGAATCCCCTGGGATAGTTATGGGTGATCATAGAGGGTAACTGCTCCGTATTGACTTTACCTATGCACATTTTCAGCAATTGCTCTTGAGTTAGCAGCATGTCAAGGGAATACGTGAGTCTTTTCCATTGGGCAAAAAAGTCGGCGACGCACTCATCAAGCCTCTTCTTGCACTTGAAGAGGTCCTCAATACTTGTCTTCCATGTGGTGGAACTAAACTAGTAGAGGAATTGCATACAGAGGTCCTCCCACCCTACTACTAATCCGATGGGATGCTGGATATACCAGACAAACGTAGGCCCTTCCGATGTCTACACAAAACATCGGAGGTTGGCGGCCTCCTGCTGTGTTGGAGTTTCCAACATGGGGCCACACCTTGAGGTAAAGTGGGCCAGGTGCTGTGGCGGGTCCCCTATCCTATTGAAGGGATAAAATGTGGGATTCCCAAAACCTGGGGGTTCTGGAATATCATCCACCCATGCCGGATAAGGATTTCCATTGGGCAGGAGCGCCACCTATCACATCTCTAATGCCTTGAGATGGGCAATGAGTGTTGCTATTTGATCATTTGGGTGGGGGTTCCTATCTTGATGGGGATCCCTGAACAATAGTGCATTGGTGGGTTCTTCAACATGATAAGGCAGCCCATCGGCTCATGGAGCGGTTGGTGGAATGTTCTGTGGGGAAGCTAGGGGAAACTGAGATAGGTCCTGAGGATTGTCATGCCGTTCAGGAGGATTGGTCAAGACATACCACACCCCCTTTCTGTAGGTCCCAACCTCAACCCTATCTATGTGGGCAATTTGGATAGGGTAAACTGGAGGCAATTCACCGAGGGGAAGATGTGCCTACCCATGCTTCCTCGGCCTAGGATCATTGTAGTCTAACAGTCTCTCCATAGCACATTCAGCAAGGAGGTTGTTGACCACCTTCTTCTGTTCACCAAGTTTCTGGTGCAATACAGCTTTTTCGGGGTCGTCCTCCGCTTTCTGCACTGAGCTAGATAGGTTAGAGGGTTTGATAGCTCCAAGGAGTTCCATGCCCTTGTTGGGATTCCGGATGAGGACTAATGCCTTAGTGGGCACAGGAAGACCCAAAAAATTCCTCTGTTGACGAGTAATCCTTCCTGAAAAATCCAATAAGTGTGAAGCTCCCTCAGGGGGAGGTCCTCTCAAAGAATCTCTAGCTTGTTCTCATCCTCTAGAAGGTCGACCATGTTAACCACGAATCTTCCTGGAGGAATATCCGCTATGTAGCCTGGAGAATTGAGCTGTCTCCAGATAGGACTGAAGAGGAGGTCCGCGTATTACCCCCAACCATGGATCTGTACTTGGGGAGAAGCCTCTTTGATAATCTTGCGGAGTACCCTGAAGCTCTGAGTGCACCGTTGCGGGTGGTCACTACGGTGACTTGGTGACATAGGGCACTGGGCCACAGGGAGTGCGGCTAAATCAACTAGACAAAATTATTTTCCAATGTATTCGAAATGCACTTGGATCTTAGGTTAAAAAACTCACCGATGGAGAAGACATAAATGAGTCACCCAGAGGGTCTGGAGGAAACTCTTAATTTCCTCTTGGGTGAGGGATTCCGATGCACAAAAATCCGGCGCTGCAACCGGCCAAAACATCTCAGAGAAGTGTTCTATCATGATAATATACCATAATCACCTGGGCTCGGATTCAGGGTCTGGACCTTCATTTCCCCACTCGTCAACTAAAGGCGGCTGGGGAACGTGTAGCAGTACCGAAGCAGACTGCTGGGACGACATGATGGCTGGTGAAGAATATGGCGAGCGAGCTGATAAACTACTGCATCTATGGCTACCCTATGAAGAGTGTAGTGACTTAGCCATGGCGTCGTGGTAAGATGAGATGACGACCGCAGTTTCCATCATGGGGACCATGACTGCTGGCAGTGGACCACACTATTGCTCGTCTACCATTGGTCCCCATTATATCTCTATGTTATCTCTAGTTGAGGTAGAGAGTGACTCTGGTGAATATGGTGGTGATTACATGACCATAACCTATGGAGTTTCCAAATTTTCATCCTCTTGGATATACCTACAGACGGAGGCAAGAATCCGATGGACCTCGCATTCTGGGAGTACTAGGATGATTCGCCTTGTTCCTGCCCCAACCCTTGACATAGAGGACCTAGGTGAGGGTTCCATCGCTGATTTGTATTCAGATTCAAAATATGATAAGAAAACCAGTTTTATCTCAGTCTGAATCTTCTTAGTTTTCCTTATATAGTGGTGACGACCCACCCACCTACCCCGAGATGGTTTTTTAGGGCAGGTTATATTTTTGACACGAGGAGGACCTTCGGCCGTACTGGTGCTGGGGCAGAGAGGGATTCTGATTGAGTAAGTCGGGGTGCGAGGATCACCGAGACATATTTCAAAGGGGACACAAGGATGACCTCCGTGGGAAGTACTGTAGTGGGTAGGACCTCCACTCATGATTGTAGGAGCACGGGTAGGACCCCCATGATTGTTTCCCCTGGTGACATCAGTGTGAGGAAGGTCCTCATATTGGTTGAGCCGAACACGAGTAGGGTCTCCGTGCTGGGTGCTGGTGAAGCGAGGATGGACTTCAACCCTTTGGTTTCTGAGGTGAGGAGGACCTTCACCGGATGCTGTAAGAACATGGGGAGGTCCCCCATGCTAGATATTTACCGGATGCGCAACGTCCCCACACCAGTGGTCTGTGGCAGGAGGGATGACTCCATACTCGATGTAATGAGCATGGGAGTGGCTCCCGTACTGAGTGTCACCATCATGGGGAGGTCCCTCATTCAGACTGTGGGTAGCATGAGGTGGGCCTCTATGCCGAGCTTGGAAGTGGGGAGGACCCTCGCTTTCCATAGTGGTGGTATGGGGTGGGCCTCTGTACTGGTGGCGGCCACTACCTACACCGGCAGCTGAGAGAATCGACCCATCCCGCCTGTGGGATGGTTGGGGCCTTGATCCGGGATGGGTATACGAGCTCCCCTACTCATCATACATAATGAGTTGATGATTTACATCGGTAGTGGCCTAAGCCATAGTAGTTGCTGACATTGACGCCCCTTTGCAGGCGTCCTCCTCGACCTGTGCCCGATGCTGGCGTCAGGTCAACCAGACTGGGGCCAATGGTGCAGGCGCATGGCATACCTACTCCTCGACTCGTGGGACCAGATGACGGAACTGGCATGTCCTAGTGGGGGCCCTCCTTGGGGGCTTCTGAAATGGTATCCCGACCGGGCCGACCCGAACATCTCCTACCTCGTCGGCGTAGGGGAGAGAATCATCGAGGCGTTCCAAGGAGAGGCTCCGGAAACGATTGTAAGTCAGAGTGGGGAGAAGCGGCTCCCTACGCGGCTCTTGAGGGCGATGGTGGTGATGAGGCATAGGCGCCTCTAGATCATGGCGGGCCATATCCCGAGTTGGGATAATCCCCTCCTCCTTGTACCGGCATACAAGGTCGTTGATCACTGTCCGCTGAATGAATTCAGACGGGTATATGGGGAATGTGTGCCCAGTGTTTGTAGTCGTATATATTGTTGCCGAAGTGGTGGAACCACACGGGACTACCGCGTTGGCATTACCCCTGCCCCAGTGACGGTGGGTGGACAGTGATCGAATTCCTCTAGAAGCATGGTTTCTGAAAAGTAGGGTGATTAACCCATTAGTGATGAAAGGAAAGGAGTCAATGACTAGTGCCCCAATGCCATTCTGTCTTCCATTGGTGGTAAGATGGATCCACACTGATAATGCCGCAGACCGAGATGTCCAATGTTTTGACTGCCCCATATTCTGGTTAGTTCATGCCAGGCCCACTATTTTCTTGGTGGGACCCGGTGATGAATAGTTGGATCTGGTGACAAGCTAGTCCAATGATGTCTTTAACACTCCTAATCTCCATATTGAGGAGAAGATCATTCATGTCGGGTTCACCATTTCTGTTATTGACGTTTTTGCTAGGGCATGCACATCCATCTGTGGAGGGCGTGCAACTGTTTTTCCCCCACATTTCTGCTTTCCAAAGGTGGGTGGAATCCGTTCCTTGTTCAAGGATGTTTTATCCTTGATCGAAATAGGATGATGGGATGTCGGGTCTTTGTTCTGTGGATTCCTCCTTAGAACTCGCCACCTAATTTGGGTCTCCCTTAAAGACTTAAGACGTTGTTTGTGAAACTCTTCCTAGTTCCATATCTTCATGGACACCAGTTAATTACACTGCTTATGTCGGGACATTTCAAGGGGTCCGGTTAGGGCAGCAACCTTCGGTCGGGGGAGTAGTCATGTTGGACATCACCGACATGTCTGGATGCTGGGATACTGGCGCGTCTGGGTTTCTTCCCCTTATTATAGGGCTTCTCGAGGGCGCAGAAGCCCGATGCATCCCATGTCGAATGCAGGGAATTATATGCCATATGCATGTATCTGAGGTTTTCCTTAGATTCCTTTGTTTAACACAGAATATGCCTCAGGTTTAACGTATAGCGGAGACAGATCAAACTGATCAAAATACTGACTAGAGCGGATTAGGTGAGTGAAACCCCTGGAAGGAACACTAATGTTAGGGCTAACGCGTGGTTAGCTACTCGATTGTTGTTAAAGGGAATGGGGAATGAGGTGGCATGATCCCACTGGGATGTGGGGGCCCGAGTAAGAACCAAAATGGATGATGGACGGTTATGTGAAGTAGGTGGATAATGAGACGAAGTTGACTTGAGGATGATGGTGATGTTGGGCTTGTGTCTCGAAGATACCTCCTACGTATCCTTTTTGTAGGAAATCAAAGTCCTTGTAGTTAACCTGATAATGGCTTACCGTTGATTGGGGACTTCAACAGCTTACCGCTGAATGGGGTGGAAAATGGATTACCGTTGAATGAGGGTCACAACAGCTTACCGCTGGATGGGGGCACAATGGCTTACCACTGGATGGGGTCACAACGGATTACCGTTGGATGGGGTCACAACGGCTTACCATTGGATGGGGTCACAACAGCTTACCGCTGGATGGGGTCACAACGACTTACCACTAGATGAGGTCACAATGGCTTACCACTGGATGGGGTCACGATAGCTTACCACTTGATGGGGTCAGAATGGCTTACCACTGGATGGTGTCACAACGTCTTACCGCTGGATGGGGTCACAACGGGTTACCGCTGGATGGGGTTGAACCTCAGGGAGTCTTTCTACATACCTTATCCAAGAGATAAGGATCAAAGCCAACGTAGTTTAGGATGGTGGATGCAGTTTAATGTTGTGTAGGACGAAAAAGGGGCAAACAGTTTAAAGTCATGCGAGACGAAGGTGGTCCGATGTGAAGGGGGATAAAAACCAATGGTTGCTGGTCTTGAATCTCAGGTAGTCTTCTTACGTACCTTGCCTTGGTAAGGATCAAATTTCACGTAGTTCGGATGGAGTGGGAACTGACGTGAAGATGGCTGAGATAGATGGTTTTTGGGCTTGAACCTCAGGGAGGCTTCCTACATACCTTTCCTTGGAATGTATCAAAGTCCATGTAGTTTTGAAGGAGTTTGGTGAACTGAAGTGAAGTTGTTCGGGACCAATGGTTGTTGGGATTCAACCTCTGGGAGGCTTCCTACATACATTGCCTTGGCAAGGATCAAAGTCCTTGTAGTTCAGGATGGTGTTTGGGGCTTACACTCTAGGCTGCCCAGAGAAGATGTCATGGTCGATGTATACTCTAAGCCCATGTGAGTCATGCTCGGTGTGAGAAACATAAGGTAGAAAAAACATGCCAATCACGTTTTAGAAGGTGCGTTCGTGGGAAGTGGAATGAGGCTTACACGCGGTTAGCATCCCAAAGAGGAAACATGGGCTTATGCGTGGTTAGCGGCCCAAAGAAGAAACAGGGGCTTACACATGGTCTGTATCCTGGGGAGATGGAGATTGGGACTTACTCCAGGGTGGAGGCCCGGGTGGTGACAAATCCCAATAGGAGAGGGATTAGGCATCCACAAAGAGAGGAGGAGCAGAGGTGCTACCTCCTGCAAGAAAATCTAGGGGCTTACACAAAGGTGGTTGCCCTTTCCCTGCGGACAGACGCCGCTATGATAAAGAGGTTTTCATTCCATGTGAGGAATGATCTCACTCCCGTGGAGACCAGTGGGTGTAGAAAATGTTAGAGATGGGGCACCCTGCCTGCAAGGCACATGACAAGGTCATAGTTTAATGTCATGTGTTGAGGATGGCAGCTCTTGGTAGTTTAGCATCCTATAGCTCAGACGAGGTGTGTTCTCTCCACACCCCTAGGACTTACCTAATTGATACCCGCCCACCCTTGAGGGAAGGAAGGCATAAAAAATGTCGTGGTAGGGGGGTATCATGGAGATATCCATCGGGGGGTCCATGTTTGCATGACTATGCGAAGAAGCAATAGCTATTAGCGTGTCTGGTGAAGAAGCACGAGGAGAATCAACGCAACAGAAAGTGCCACCCAAGGGACTCTAAAGTTACTTCGTGTGATCCTAGAGGGACATATGAGAGAAGGGTGTGTGTTGTAGATGTTTTGGGAATAAGAGGTGATCGAAGATGGTGTCCAGAAAAGGGACATCAAACATGTGTGAAAAAGTACACACAAGGATGGAGGCTCGGACGCAAATGGAGAAGCTGCGCGGAAAAGGACGGGGTGGTTGGTCCAAGAGGTTTGCGCGCAATTGGAGCGAAATGGGAATAGTTGCGTGGAAGAGACCCATTGTGCATGCAATTGGATAGGTTCGCATGCAAAGGGGATCCAAGGTTTTGCGCATAGACTAAAGGGATTGCGTGCAAGCTTGGGCATGCAAGTCAGAGCGGTTGAGTTTAAGAACCGATCAAAGTTTTGCGCGCAAAGGGTGATGAATTGCGTGCAAGGAAATGTATTGTGTGCTCGGGTCATGAATTAAGGGCTTTGGGTGAGGGTTAAGCCCGAGTGGTCCTACGTGAAGGTGGACCCTTGGGAGACCTATTGCGAAAAACCCCGTACCAGAAAGCCCTATTTTTCGCACGGGAGAGGGGAATTTCACGCGGAGGAGATAGTTCGGTTTCTTTATCCCCCTGAAAGTTGAAAGGGAGACCTTCTATTTATAGGTTATTAGGGCGGTTGTGCCCTCACGAAGGTCACTTGTATGAAATATTGTGCGCCCGGGTCGACGACGCACAAGATTTAGTGCCTGGGTCAGCGGAGCACCAAATTTAGCGCCCGTGGTTGGGGGTGCGTAATTTTTCGCGCTTGGCGTCAGTGGCATGTAATTTTTCATGCTCGGCATCAGCAACACATAATTTTTCATGCTCGACGTTGGAGGATGCCAAATTTATCACTCGTGGTTGGGGGCGTATAATTTTTCGCGCTTGGCATTGGTGGCACATAATTTTTCACACTCGGCGTTAGCGGCGCATAATTTTTCACACTCGACGTTAGCGGCGTGTAATTTTTCACACCTGCGCATAAAACTCCCTCGGATCCCATGGTTTTCCGTGTGCGCAATAATTTTTTCACACACACCATGAATATTTTGTGCGGTCCTTTTGGTCCTCCTAGAATTGATCGCTGGGTTGAACTCCATCTTCACTTTATCCGCAAAATCCCCACTTTAGGCCTGGAGCATTTTTCAGTGTCTATAGGTACTTTCCAATCATTCCAAGGATTATGTGATTATATAGAAGTTAGGAGATAGTAAGGACATTCATGTGGAACATGAATACAAGAAATGAATATGGGAAACTTCATCACCCAAAAAACTCTTTTAAATAGAAGAATATTGCTCACGAGTATCTAGAATTTGGAAATAAGCTAAGAAACATTCATCTTACGCTATATACAGATATAGTGAAACTTTTGTTGTATAATGTAGTACTCACATTATAATTTCAATTATGTTGGTAAATTATAAATTTCCACTGTGGTTAGCATAATATGGAAATAAATTATGTTTTCTCTACTTATATCAGGATAAAAAACCAAGTAATGATATTGATGTTTATTTGGATCCACTGATCAAAGATCTAAAATTAATGTGGATTTCAAGTGTTATGTTGTATAATAATTATAGAAATTAAGATTTCACAATAAAATACATGTTGTATAAGATGATAAATGGATTTCCTACTTATGTAATTTTTTCAGGGTATATCATTAAAGGAAATCATGGGTGTCCCATTTGCTAATAAGGTACACACTCAGTTTGGTTGAAACAATACTTGAAGACTATTTTTCTAGGACATCATAAATTTATACCCCAATGACATAAATATAGATCTTAAATAATTCTATTGGATGGGAATTTATAAGAAGGTACAACACAATCTCCACTAATAGGTGATCAACTATTTGAGAAAGTATAGGATATTGTCCTTTATTTTTGTAAACCTTCTTCAAAACCCCTATTAAAACCAATTGAAAAAAGTGAGCAGTTTTTTTTTGAATTACCATACTTTAAATTTTTATGTCAGATATTATCTTGATGGAATGAATGTAGAAAAAAATGTATGTGATAATTTCATTGGAACATTACAAAATGCACCCAAAAAAATAATGGAATTAAGGCTAGGTTAGACATGATTATTATGGTGTTAGAAGATGAGTTGGCACTATTAAAGGGTGAAAAGAATATTTTCTACCTCCAGCTACTTACACTATTTCCAGACAAGAGAGATATCAAATTTTCAACTTCTTGAATGATGTAAAAGTTATATAGGGGTATTCATCAGATATCAAGAATATAATTTCAATAGATAAATTAATGTTAATAGGCCTAAAATTATATGACCTCCATGTTTTGAAGAAATATTCAATGCATGCAGCTTTACATTGATTTTTTCCTAAATTGTTTTTCCATACATTAATCAAGATTTGTTTGTTTTTCAAATATATATGCAAATAAGTTATAAACTAGATGAAATTGATAACTATGGTAAAAGAAATTTCTTCCATTTTATGTGAATTTGAGATATTCTTCCCACCATCTTTCGTTGATATGGTGGTTCACTTGATGTTTCAATTTGTTAAAGAGATCCAGTTATGGGATCGTATATATTATAGATGGATGTACCGCATTGAATGTTATATAAATATTTTGAAAGGGTATGTCAAAAATTAATGTTTTCCAGAAGGTTGTATTGTAACATGATATATTATTGAGAAAGAAATTGAATTCTATATCAACTAATCATCTGATGTGAAGAGAATTAGTCTAGAATAGATGTTTCCGTAATTACCATTACAGAGTGGGAAAAATATTATCTTTACATTTTATATAACATTTTATAGGTTGTTCCCTATGTTGAAACCCACAAAGTAATTCTTAGTCTTTTTAATCTATTTAGGGATGAAATATGCATATCTATTACACAAAATCGATAGTTTATAGGATGGTTTTGAGACCAAATTTTTTTGAAGTCAACTATAAATCTGAGTTCAATTTTATAACAATTTAATGGATAGAAAGAGGACTAAGTGTGAATATATTATCTTTTAATGGTTATGTAATTAATAGTTATATGTTCTATACAAAGTAACATGATAAAATAAATACCATGAAAAATAATGGAGTTAGTATTATGGTAGAAGCAATTCATGTATCTAGTACCAGGGGAAAAAATCCGATTTATACAAATATTTCATATTTTGGAATCATTAAAAAAATATGGGAGTTGAATTATAGAACATTCAAAGTTCCAATTTTTAAATGAAAGTGGGTTGATAACATGATAATAATTAAAATAAATGATTTTGTGTTCATGAAAGTGGATTTTAGTAAGGAAGGGAACACAGATAAAACTTTCATAATGATATCATAGGTAGCATAAGTATTTAATGTCTCAAATCCTGTAAACAAAAGGTGGTCAAATATTATATTATCAACATTAACCACTATAGAGTCACATGTTAATTCAACCAAGGTTGAATCTTTCATTGGGAAATTGTAATCATTTTGTGATGGTCCAAATGTAGACATGGTCTTGTATGTCAAAAGAGACCATAATAAGTGTATTTGGATACTTTATAGAGGGTCTCCATATACTGATACTCTCAATCTAAAGGAACAATTGGTTTCTTTTCCTGATAATGCTACCAATTCTAAGGAGAAATATATTGATAGTGCTCAAACTAAGGAAATATATGTTTGAGAAAAAATAGGGGCATCATAGCATGCTAGTCTTAATAAAAAAAATATTATGGTGAGAAACAAGGGCATAAAATTATATGTCAGATAGAATGAACATGGTCAACCTGTTAACCCAAACAATTTATTTTTTATTAGTTTTATTGGGGTCACCACTAGAATTCACATGTCGATTATTATAGATACATGGAAAAGTTTTTTTCTCATGATAAAGGCACTAATTTGGAAATAGATTAGGGTAATATTATGATATACCTTCACTATTTTACTAAAAATAAAATAATGAAATATTGATTTAGTCTTCATTATCCCTTGTAGAGTTCATTTATACTAGATAACCCTCAAGCTAAAAATTATATTAACGATTGTTGAAAAAACTCATAGATACTTTCAGACAATTATTATAAAGCACCATCTCAAGGATACTGAATAGAATGTAAACCCACAACCAATATAGATATATGCACACATGATATACCAGGAAACATTGAATTCATTTATTTATCACTGTAAAGAGGCATAATTTTAGGTACATAGTTATTAGTAATACTTTACATGGAAATATTGTTGGTCTCAATGGTAGGATTGAAGATTATCCAAGAGGGGGATGAATTTTTCTTTTTAAAATGAATTTATATTTAAGATTATAGAGTTATGTTAATATAGTGTAAAAGTAAAGAGAAATGGACAGAGTGATTTTTATAGTGTTTTAGATCTAAATTATCATAGTACAATATTCAACCATATCATGAACTAAGAGATATGGAACCCACTATATCCACTATAATAGAATATTACAATGAATTTTTTCCACCTGGAGTCACAACCCAATTAAAATTCCTTTTCCCCTAGAGGATTAAACCCAAACCAACCTACCATTTTCTACCTGGAGGAACAACCTGAACAATTATTTACTTTTTCCCACATGGAGGCAAAACCCAATGATTGAATTTGTTTTGAAGTCACAACCCATAATACTACCTTTCAATGGGTAGTATAGCCCTTTACAACTATACATGGAGTAAGAAATAGAAATAGAAACCATAGATCCGGATGGATGTTTCCTAGTCTAAGAGTTGAGGCAACCTGAAACTCTCTAGATGAAAAATAATCAAATAATTTTAGATTGGATGGGTACAGTAGTTGTTGAACAAATAATTCATCACCTATGCAACTTTAGAAAATCCTTAACCCTAGATATCTTGTGCATTGGTTCTTTCGAACTCTAAATATAGAGTTTCTTTATACACATAATATTTTAAATTTGAAATCTATTGCCTCTTTATTTTAAAAAAAAACTACTTCAGATTTGTCCATATTTATTTCCCATATAATTATCTACATGTAAAACTTTCATAAATGAAAAAAATATTATTTCCATAAGTCTTCCTAGATATCCAATCTAAAAAAACATCAACATATATAGTGGAAATTTTTAGGACCATTAATACAATAGAAAATAATAAGTATTAATATCATTATAAAACACCATGACAATATTCAAGGTTGTCCCTTAATATTTCAACCAATTTTAATTCCAATATTTCACATCCCAAAATTTTAAGCATGAATATCAATATATAAAAATAATATTAAGATCTCATTTAATTTATCATAAAAAAAATTAAAACATATTCGCATGATTTTTAAATAATTAATAAGTAATTATAGAATAAATAATACTCTAATTATATTCATAATAAAGCTAAAATATGTTTAAATATAAAATAATATGAAAAACAGAGCATATTTAAAAATTTAGAACATTCTGTAGAATTATAGGTAAATTATTAGCTACCCTTATGTAAAACACACATGCTGTGTATGGGTAACAAACTTTTACCCTTACATAGTCTATTACCCTTATATAACTATTGGAGAAAATGGATTATATTTAGGTGAGATCTTGGTGATCCTTATACAGGTTTTAATTTTTTTTGGTTCCCTTATGTATGTAATAGAAATTATTTAGTTCCCTTATGTAAGTATGGATTACCCCTACATGGGCCTCAGGTTACCCTTACATGGGTATTGAAAAAGGTCCAATACCCTTATGCAAGTATGAAATACCTTTAAGTGAGATATAGAATTCAAAAGTTACCCTTAAGCAAGGTTCATGTCACTGTTATATAGGATATATAATTTATAGGTTACCATTATAAAAGATAGAGAGTACCCTAACATAGGCTCAGTTACCTTTATGTGAGATAGAGAGTATGCTTATACAGGTTTAGTTACCTTTATGCAGTCACTGAAGTACCTTTATGTAAGTACCAAACTAATTTTATGTAATTACTAAAGTACCTTTATTAAAGTATCGAACTACCTTTATGCAACTAATATTATTTGAAAGTTTCCTTTACACAACTATGAAAATGTACTGGTTACCTTTAAGAAACTCATAGAAAGTTATAGTTACCCTTATATAACACTTGGAAACTTATGATTACCTTTAAGTAACCCTTGTAACCTCAATGTTAACTTTACAAAACACTATAAATGTTATTATATAATTACATAACTCATTAAAATTGGATGTTACCTTTATATAACACTATAAAAACATGTATAAATGATATTTAAGGGTCCAGATGGAATAATTATCTTAGAAACTCGACATGAAACTTCTATTGCGTGTTATAAAAAATTAATACATGAAATTTGAATATATGTTAAGCAATAAGATATAACCAAAGTTAATCATACTAAATATAACACTTATTAAATAAGTGAAAATTATAATTAACCATTAATATGATATCTTGTAATTATTAAAACATAATTAAATAAATGTGATCCAAGGATCCACTTCAACATTCTCCCCATTTTTTATAATTATAAAACATATTATAATTTCAAAAACACTCTCCGTTTTTGAACTTATAAAAAAGATAAAGTATTAATAGATGAATTTTTGCATTGAAATGATAACGTTTCTTCCTCACGGTGTTAAATACATATTATATTTCATAAAAATGAATATAAATAGTTTATAAATTATATTTCATAACTTTATTAAACATTAAAATTTCATTTCATATGTTATGGATCCACTTTAATACCTTAAAATGCTATATAGTGAGTATAATTTTAAAAATTGTCCGTGAAAAATACTAATAAACCCTTTATAAACTATCCTTTTATGTAAAATAACAGTTTAAACAGTAAGTTAACATCATCTAGTATATATGAGATGACTTAAAATAGTAATATAAAAAATAAATATGTATAAAAATTAAAAAATAGTTATCTAAAAAAATTAATTCCAAACTTTATAGATTTCATGTCTATCAGAAAATTTTGGCATATAAAAATACTAAAACTCCACTAAATTCATGCCAGATAAATAAAAAATTTAAATCTACATCATACCAATATAAACTTATTTTTTTTAAACTTAAAAAATTCTAGGGGGTTATTAATGACATCATCAATCTTATTTTTTTTAGAAATAAATTCCAGAATTATATTTCCTTTTTTAACATGATATTTAAGAAAACAAAATTTAACATCAATGTGATTAATCTTAAAGTATTTTAAAGTATTTTTGGAAATTTAAATATAATAAATACTATCATAGCATATAATAATCTTATCAAAATAAAAAACAAAAATAGAAATTGTTTGATTAATCCATAATGATTGAGCACAACAAGATGCAACAACTATATATTCAGATTTGACTATTGAAAGAGAAAGATAATTTTTTTCTTTGAATCCCAAGAAACTAAATATTTTCCAAGTAAATGAAACATAACTAAAGTGTTTTTCTATTTATCTGGCATCCATAAAAATTAGAATCAGAACAGCCTATCAAATAAAATTAGTTTTAGATGGGTAAAATAAAATGATAATCAATGATCCTTAACATATCTAATAATAATATTTACAAATTTAGTGGTAATTTTTTTAGGTTCAATTTGAAATCTCGATCACCTGAAAAATAAAAACATTAAATCTATCCTAGAAGTAGTTAGGTATAAAAACATCCAATCAATAATCTATAAGTTTTAACATGATTAGTTTTCTAAATTTTTATAAATATAATTTACAAGAAGTACTCATGGGAGTATTTTTACATTTATAGTATTATAAACTAAATCTCTCAACTAACTCTTAAGAATATTTGAATTGATTTATAAAAATACTATTATTTCACTGAAATATTTTCAAACCAAGGAATAATTACAATTCCCCCATCATACTCATATCAAATTTATAATTCATCAATTCTAAAAATACTCTAAAATTATTTTCACATGAATATCCAATAACAATATCATCAACATAAAATATCACAATAATATATCATCAAAACTTTTATTAATAAAAAAATAGGATTAAAGTTTTCCTTATCGAAATTTTATCTCAAAAGAAAACTAGTTAACATTATATACCAAGATCAAGGAGATTGTTTCTAACCATATGAAGCCTTAGATAGTAAACATAATCATGTTTCTTTTTTATTTTCAAAACCAGGGGTTTGTCTAACATATAATTATTCATAAATCTAAATATTTATAAAATTGTTTTTTAAATTAATTTTAAATAATTTAAATCCATGAGAAGTAGTATAAGATAATAATATCATATTTAATTATAATCGAGAAACATGTGAAAAATATTATTCAAAATAAATACCATATTCTTGAGAATACCCTTAATAAACTAATATTTTCAACAATATTTCCAGATTCATAAATTTTGTTTCTAAAGATACATTTTGTTCCAATAAAATGAGAATCATTTGGTGGAACAACTAAAGTACACAAAATATTTCTAGTAAACTAATTTAAATCATCTTTCATATCTAATATCCAATTAGATACATTTAAATCCTCATAAATATTCTTAGATATACATTCATAAATGAAAGCATGCATTGAAAAAATATTCATAATAGATTTACTTGTTAGAACACTTGATTCAACATTACTAATAAAATTATCTATAAGATGATCTATATTATTTTTACAAAGTATTTCATGAATAGGTTTAGGTTGAGGAGAAATATTATCCTGCTTAATATTTTCATCTTTATCTTTTGGTTCTTCCTCTTCAAAATTAAAATCTCTAAATTTAACCTCAAGTTGATCATCTCTATTATTAAAAGATTGTTTTTATTAAACATGACATGAATTGATTATTCAATAACCATGGTTCTTTTATTGTGAAATCTATATAAATTAATAATATTTGAATATCTTAAGAAAATATCTTAATTATATTTTTCATCAAATTTATTTAATGTCTCCTTAGCGTTTAGTATAAAAACATTACATCCAAATACTTTAAAATAGATAATTTTAGGTTTTCTTCCTTTTCAAAGATAATATGGTATCTTTTTCAATAAATTTATTAAAATAATTCTATTGGTAATATAACATGATGTATTTATATCTTCTTCCAAAAATATTTAGGTATATTAAAATCATTTAACCTATTCCTAGCCTTTTTTTGAAGTGTTCTATTTTTCCTTTCAACTATACCATTGTGTTGTGGTGTTCTATGGAATGAAAAATTGTAAAAATACCTATTTTATTCACAAAAATTGGATAAATTCTTGATTTTGAAATTCACCACCATGATCTATTATAATTCATTTAATTAAGTATAATTTATCAGTTTGAACCAATTTACAAAAAGTGATATTCTTAGATAATGTTTCATATTTAAGTGTAAGAAAATAAACATATGTGTATCTAGTAAAATCATCAATAATAATAAAAAAATATCTCTGACCACACAAACTAGTAGGTTTTATTAGAGTAAAAAAATTAAAGTTAATAATATGAAGAGCATATAGAGTTTTTATCTCTTTAATTTACTTGAAACTTCTTCTATGTTGATTACCTTTCAAGAAAGATTCAAAAATAAAGGTTTTGTCTACTTTAAGTTATGATAACTGTAAAATGGTTTTGTTATTGTATAACATATGCATCAACCTAAAATTTTCATGTTTTAATCTTATATTACACAATATGTTATCAAATTTTATAACATTCAAACATTTTACATTTTCATCCTTAAATTCAAAAAAATAAATTTTATAAATGTTGGATTTTTGGTTTTCATAAAAAACACAAGTATTATTAAATATAATGTATTTATAATTTTGAAATTTAATTAACATTCCATAATCACATAGTTTTTAAATTATTATCAAATTATGTTTCAATACTTCAATATATAAAAATTTAGAAATGAAAACATAATTTTAAATTCCAACCCCACTGAAACCTTTTACCTTTCCTTTAGAATTATCCCCAAAAGTAATATTACCTCCATCAGATTTATTGAATGATAGAAATTTTGATATATCACCATTCATGTGTCTTGATAATCCACTATCCATGTACTAAATAACCTTTTTGGGGATCTTAAAACATATTTTATACAAAAATTAGAATTAAGAAAGTTTTTATATCCATGAAAATTTAGGTCCAATGGGATTAGAATATAAATTATTGGGAATCCAAACTAACTTCAAATAATTTTTTATATATAATATTAAAGATTAATATTTATAAACTAGTGAATTAATATGTCCAAGAGACAGTGTAAATCTCAAGGAACACTCATCTATATAATGACATTTTAATTGACATCTAAAACATATAACAGTAGATGCACTTACATTAATTATTTTAATAAAGACTATATTATACATTTTGGGTAATTTTTTTATCATAAACAAGAAAAGATCTATTTTGGATCATTTTATTGAAACTCATCAATTTATAAAAGTTTTCTCTACCTTGAAAAAATGGAATGTTTTGAATTCAATATTTTAATTTCGTTTTGACCTATTAATTATCATTAAAAACATTATTAAAATTCCATATTTTAGATTCATGACATTTTAAGATGAAATAAAATTATTTATTTGATTTTTCATTTTCAGAAATATCATATTTTCATTTTTCTTGAGAAATTTTCAGATCTAAATGTTTATAATTCTTTAAATTTTTGAAAAATTTATTTATATTTTCATTTTAATTAAAATAACCATATGTTTACTCTTAAGGTTTTTGTATAAACCAGTGATATTTTCAAATTTATGATCAAGTCTATCAATCACTTTTATAAATTCCTCTATAGCGTGTTTTTCAAAATCCAATTCAGAATAATAATAATAAGTAGAGTGACTTACTTGATTTTATGAAGCTATTAAGAATTTTTCCCCATCCTTTTTTGAACTAGATTCTTTAGAAGTACTTGAAACATCAGTAAAAATGCCATCTAGCTGCTGCTACCTTCTTTTCTTTCTTGCATTGATTTCTCTTATTTTCTTCTTCTTTAATCTTGTGTATTCAAGCTTGATGTACCCCCTTTTCCTATAATCATGAAAAAGTACATCTTGAGCATAATTTGAATTAAAATTACTATTCTTACTATCCTTGAGATCATATTTAGAATAGTCATAACAGGATCTCCTTATGTATCCTTTCATTCTTCTATATCCACCTTTTATAACATATATTATATCATTCTTTTCACTGCATTGTAACTCGGAATCAGAAGAATAAGTGGAAACTTTTTACATAAATGAAATTTCCTTCTTCTAATAATTATCTTATTCAATAATATTTTTAATCTCTAACTAATATTGTAATAATGAACCATTCGGTTCATTAAGTATATATTACATGAAGTTCTTAATTTCATAAATAGTAACCTTTTTAACACACCACTTCTTAGGAAGTTCTATAAAAAATCTTTCATCAGGAACAATAATTTTAAGATATTCTCCTGATGAACTCATACCATTTACAATACAAGTAAATCTATGCAACATTTGAGTAAACATTTTTTGTTCAACCATTTTAAATTATTTATATCCATCTCTTAATATACTTAAATTTGTTCTGATAAGCTTATCTAAACCAAGATGTGTAACTCAAATAATTTTTTAGATGACTTGTTTAGTTTCAGATGTAGATACATGACTATACAAATTTTTATTTATTGTAAAATATAAAATATTCACCACCGTTTAATTCAAAACATACTTCCCCACATTATTTCCAACTAATGGTTTGGGTTCACCATTTTACAACTTTTATGGTTTTGAAATGATAGTTCAATGATCAATGCTAAGTCATGTTAAGAAATATTCTATCTGGGATTCCCAATACCCATAATTAGTACCATCAAAATGAGGTGGTCTTTGATGCATCAATCCTTTATTTAAACTCATTCCTGTTGAAATCAAATATATTTGTTGCTAATAATGGAGTTTGGTTTTTGTTTGTTGTCAATATGCACATGGATGACTAGAGAGTTTGAAAGGAATGAGGTCATACGTTTGAGGCTGAAAGTAGTATTTAAGGTAGCACAGTTTCCCAGTGTTTGCCAAATTTTTGGGCCTCAAAATCAGGTGTTTGGTGTTGGCAAACAAAGGGTTTTTAGATTGAAGTGAATGAAATATGAAATGAAAAATAAAATCAAAAAAATAAGGGAACCGTGTACCTTGAAACATGGACCACGTACCATGTTTTGGGAATGGTTTGAGGCCACATTACAAGAAGTGGGAGTGGTATGCGAAGTGTTGCGTATTGTAATGACCTGAAATTTTTGAATAAATCTTGTTTCCTAATTTTGTGTGTTATTTTAATTTTTTTTATATATACTCAACAAATCTATTTCATTGGATAACACGAGTATAATTAAAATGAAACTATTGGGTTTTGACTGTTATATGACCATTGGTCAATATGACCGCTGGAAACTAAACATTTCGATATTTGTCTCTAAATATAAGTGACCTTGGTTAATTAATATAGAAAGAAGATTCGATGGGCTCACCCAGTAGTCTTGGACCGATTGAAGCAAATCTAACAGAACTTGGGAAGGAGGTATCACCACTGGGCTTTGCTCTGGACCAAACCCAAGCCGAACTTCATCGTGTGAATCTAGAACGGGTTCGCCTTCGCGAGAAGTTCAAACTGATAGAAATTACTACTTGTGCGATGTTGGCTAAGCCTCCCTCAGATTCTCTCACCTTAGCACACCTTACACTTAGGTCCAATGATGGTGTGATAAAGGGATATGTAAGGAGACCATAACTGCCTTGTGTAATCCTTTGTTTTAAATAAAAATTGGGATTTCTTCTTATGATGAAGTTTATGAATGTTCAAATGACCGGATAAATATAGTATGCATATTTTTGATGAATTTTAGAAAAATGATATTTTAAACCTTAAATAATAAAAAATGTGTAATGATTTTCAGAAAATGGTCTTCTACAATTATGTTCAGTACGAAATTTAGAGTCTAATAAGATCAAATTGATTTTTGATGAATAGTAAATTATGAATAGTGATTTTACGCTTAGGATTAGTAATGTGACCAAATGGATTAGTAATATCACTTAAAGAATGTTTTAAAAATAATCTAGGCACCTTGATTAAGTAATGTGATTCAATAAAATGGTTAAATAACAGTTTCATAAATCATTATTCTAGTATTAGTTTTTTTGGGTGAATAGTGTTTTTTAATTAAAAATTAAATTAAAAATATTTAGAAAATTATTCTTATAAAATGGATTTCATTTTTGAACTCAGAGCATCAATATTATGTTAAGGTAATTTTTGGGGTTTTTCTCTGAAAAAAATGAATTTTCGGTGAATAGTGTATTTATTTAAAAATAAAAATAAAATTATTTAGAAAATTATTTTTATAAAATGGAGTTCATTTTTGAAATCAGAGCATTGATATTTGGTTAATGTGAAATTTTGGGATTTTTCTGAGAAAGTTGAATTTTCAGTGAATAGTAAAAATACAGTTTTAGGGTTTCAGTATGTTTAATGACATCATAACTGTGTCATGGTGATGTCATGAGATATTTTAAGGGTTGACCGACATAAGGTGTTGGATATTTGTATTGAGGTCCCCATGTGGCCTAACTTAATGGGAAATATCATGGGAGAGCACATGGTTTTGAGAAAAGCACATGTGAGGTGTCCCTTGGCCATTAATGCCATGTCCCCTCACTTTCCCTATAAATACCAAGCCCTCCTCTCATCCATTCGACTCCAAAACCATCCTCAACGACGTTATGGCCTCATTACCTCCCAAGGAGTCCTCCCAAGGTTCCCCCAATCCCTCAAGGTCCAAACCTTTGAGTTTTAAGAGTTACATTTTAAGGTAAGGGATCCGATCTCTCTCTTTCTTTTCAAGAAATATCTTTTATGTAATTTCTTTTATGCTCCATGTTCTTATGTTAAAGGGTGTTCTTTTATACTCCTATTACCGCCCTTTTCATGTTCATATAATGAGAGATCCCCTTTTACTCCCATTATTTCGTTTTATGAAGTTTTATGTGGCGTCGTTAGGCTGCCGAAATTTTTGTAACGGATTCTTTCTCCCTTCTCATTTTTCAAGATTTATTTTCATGTAAAGTATTTCAAGTTCCTTTTTATTATGTTGGGGTATGATATCTAAATTTATCATACTGATCTTTTATGATCATATGATGAGAGACCCCATTTTATCTCTTCAATTCAGTTTTTTGAAGTTTTAAGTGGCGCCGTTAGGCTGCCGAATTTTTAAGTGGTTCATTCATCTTTCTCCTTTTTGAAGTTATACTTTCATGTCAAGTATTTCAAGTTCATTTTTATTATGTTGGGGTATGATATTTATATCTATCATACTGATCATTTATTTTCATATGATGAGAGACCCTTTTTGATCTCATCAATTCATTTTTTGTTGAAGTTTAAGTGGCGCCGTTAGGCTGCCGAATTTTTAAGGGATTCTTTCACCCTTCTCATTTTCAAGTTCTATTTTCTTGTAAAGTATTTCAAGTTACTTTATGTTGGGGTATGATTTCTATATCTATCATACTGATCATTTATTTTCATACGATAAGAGACCCTTTTTGATCTTATCAATTCATTTTTGTTGAAGTTTAAGTGGTGCCTTTAGGCTGCCGAATTTCTAAGGGGTTCTTTCACTCTTCTCCTTTTCAAGATCTACTTTCATGTCAAGTCTTTCATGTTCCTTTTTATTATGTTGGGGTATGATCTCGATATATATCATACTGATCATTTATGTTCATATGATGAGAGACCCTATTTTATCTCATCAATCCATTTTTTGGAAGTTTTAAGTGACGCCGTTAGGCTGCTGAATTCTCATAAGAGAAATCTTATTTTTTTCTTCCTTTAATGTTCTTCATTTCATATGGTATATCTTTCAAATTTAATTACCATGTTCATATTTCCTTCATATTCTGTCCCTCTACTTTTTTATGGGTCATTTATGAATGTTTGACCCATGTTAACTCTCTTTTCAATGTTTTCTAAAACCCTCTAACGTAGCCGTTATGCTGCAGAATTTTCGTCTCAAAATGCCTCTCTCTTTTCTAAAAATTATTTTATGTTATAAAGTGAATACTCAAAGATATTATTTATACAGGGGTATTCACATATATATAAAAATGTTCTGTTTTAAATTCTGGGATTTACATACATGAAACCCGCTTTCCCTTTCCGTGGGTTTAAAGTGACATAAAGGTCATGTCTTTAAAGCAGTTTTTAAAATGTTATGATTATGAAATGAAACCCATTTCTTTTATGCTATATGGGTTGTTTATAAAATAATTGATGATGATATATGTGTCTCACATGATAATAAATACATGTCAATGGTGTGCCCAGATAGCGCTCCAATGCATTGGGTAAAGACTTAATCTCTAGAGATGACTTTTAGACTGATACCTTGGTGAATAACCTTGGTAATTTTTAATGACACCTTGGGGATGAACCTTGGTGAAACGAAATTATTGTCAATATTAAATGTTGTAGCCACATCTTCAAGTTATTAGAAATGTTATTTTTATTATGATATGCCTCATGATTTAATTTTCATGCCTTAAAGTTCTTTTCATGACTTTATTGATGTATCTCAAGTTCATATGTAAAATGTTTCGCTTGTTTCCATTACTGGGCCTTCTGCTCACCCTTTCTTTTGATGTATCTCCCCAGGTTATGAGATGCTGTAATGAACCTAGGATGAACTTAAGGATAATCCTTTCAAGTGTTTAAGAAGAATGTTTTATGTTGTTTTCATGTATTATGTTCCTGGTTTCCAAGACACTAAACCATAAAGATCCTCAGTTTTGTATAATGTAATGAAAGATTATGTGATAAAAATGAGGGATGCTATAGTTGGTATAAAAGGATGGTTTAGTTATTTGTGGAAATTAGGATATGAAAACTTTAGGAAGAAGCCTATAGAAAAGTTTATATATAGGAAATATTCCTGGTATTTTGGTGAGTATTGAGTAATGGGTTTCCAAGCAAATACATCCATGTCTGGATACGAGCAGGTAGAGGTGGCTCTGACACAGATGTACATAGGGGTAAAACCCGAAAACACCGCTTTGAGCTAGACTCAAACGAGAACTGGTACACGACAATGGGCCTTGCTGCACTCTTGGTTACGACACTCCCGGGGGATATGCTTTGGTAAATTCATAAGCTTAGTATGAACCATTGTTAAAGGAACAAAGATAAAATAAAATAAAGATTCACATTAGAATATATGATCATGGATAACCTAGATGGGAACCTAGGTGATCACAAGTTAGGGTAAACTTTCCTTCTACAAGTTATCTTTATATACTTTAAGTTCCTTTTCATGATTATTGGCTAAGTATTCAAGCCCCTAATTGTACTTTCTTTTTGGAGTTAATGGAGGGAAATGGAAGAACATGTCCCAACAACCAATGTGATAGGAAATGTGACGATTTCCATATTAATATGACATAGATGATTAGGGGATTAAAAGATGATTATTATTTTGGAATATGTCCACTATTTTGGGGACCCTATATGATAGAGGTAAATAGGTTACTACGATATTTTCATTGAGGAGTAAGGTTGACTTATATTTTGAAGAATCGATGAATTTAAGGCGGACTTATAGTAATTTAGGTTACTTATGGGAATGATTAACCTATCTTGGGTAAAATATGTTTAGGTTAGATACTTTTGTTATAAGATGTTAGGAGTGGTTGATGTTGTTTGGAGATGAACAATGAAGTTTATTTTGGAAGACTATGTTATCAAATACTTATTGTATTTGGGTTTCAATCTTAGTTTGGTTTATTTTTAGGAATCTTAAGGACCGTTATTTATGGAATGGTCTATGATGATCTTTGGGTAGTACCATGGAACTTTGAAGATTTAAAATTAGTTTCCATTCCTATGGGATTCTTTCTTCTTGAAGAGTTGTTTTACCTTACCCTTTCTGTTTTTGGGATAATGTTTAAAGATAGAAGAAATTGATAGTTAATATTTTGTGGATTATGTGATTCTCTAGAAGATGATTCTTGTGCTTTTGATGAGACAAAGTAGTTTTGAATGCTTATCGTTTGGAGAAAAGATTAGTTTTGGTAGAAACTTATTAAAGGATGAAACTCTACATGAAGGTAGGTATATTTTCTTATGTTTTTGTTCTATGTAGTAAATGAATTCCTCAAAATTATGAAAAGGAACGTAAAACAAAAACGTTTTTGGTTTACGTTTCCTACTAGGTAATCAAAGACCGTTTACACACATCATAAGTTTGTGATTTTATTATTGTTAACTTTATCCTAATCATGTTTTCTATCACTCTACCTCAGAACTTTACCCTTTGTTTTTTCTTCCATGCCCATGTTTTCCTACATGGAATCCTAGTATTGGTTGACTCGGGTGACCTTTTTACTTCCCTTTATTTCTTTTAAAGTAATAGTTTTACTGAGTCCTTTTCCGATGTGGGAATTTCAATGAAATTTCAAAACCCAGTTTTAAAAATTGCGAGGATGCAATTTCTTAAGGGGGAATATTGTAACGACCCGAAATTTTTGAATAAATCTTGTTTCCTAATTTTGTGTGTTATTTTAAATTTTTTTATATATACTAAACAAAACTATTTAATTGGATAATATGAGTATAATTAAAATTAAACTGTTGGGTTTTGACTGTTATATGACCATTGGTCAATATGATCGCTGGAAACTAAACATTTCGATATTTGTCTCTAAATACAAGTGACCTTGGTTAATTAATATAGAAAGAAGATTTTATGGCCTCACCCAGTAGTCTTGGACCGATCGAAGTGTAAAATCCCAAGTAAGTAATGAATAATAGATATTTTTATCTATGTCTATTAATTAATTAGATAGTGTTTTCGAGGCTTAAAATGAAAATAAATACAATCTTAAGCATGGAATACACTAATATTTTTAAATGATTGTTTTACTGCCTTTTGATGGAAAACCATTTTTAAATCAATATTTTGACAAATTTATAAGCTATGTTTGTCAAAATAAACTTATTCTTTATGATTGGGACATCAAAATTTACTTTGTGTGAATTTTTCGTATTTTTCAGACAATGTTCATTTTTTAATGAATAGTGAAAAATACTGCATTTTACATCAAAACTGGTTTTTAATCTAATAAATTTATATGATTAGTTTATCTTTTTAATTGGTTTTGAAGTGAAATTAGAATATATTTTTACCATTTAATCCAATGGTGGTCATTGGAATCAATTTCACTTTGAAATTGGACTTAAACTGGTGTCAATCTTTTGATACTTATTGTTTCATAAAAACACGCTATTTGTCATGACAGCGGGAATTAATTATTAAATTAATTAATGTGACTTATATATTTTGAATTTTGTAAAATAGACTTCATTTTTGAATTCGGAATATCAAATATAGCTTAGGGTGAATTTTTGGTAATTTTCTGAAAAACTTCAATTTTTGATGAATAGTGAAACCACTAAGTGGTACTTATAAAAACTGATTTTTCGTTTAAATGAAATTTTTCCATCTTTGTGTTTTGAATTTAAAAAATCCGACATACATGGTTGTAATTAAGAAGTAAAATGTGGTTCAATGAGATTATAATAATTTTTTGGTGAATAGTAACTTATTAAGTTTTTAATCGCGATTAGAGGTAATTAGTATAGTTTAAGGTAAGAATAATGTTTTAATAAAATGAAATGACCTAGACACATGTCCTAACCTTATTGGATGTGTTATGTCCGACCAAGAAAAGACATGGGTCAACTTGGGGACCCCATGGAGCCACTTTGGTTGGGAAATGACATAAATAACTTTTTATTTAATATTAAAGTAAAAATGACACAAACATGAGTTATTTTACTAAAAAAATTTTCACATGGGGTTATAAAAGTAAGATTTTTGACTATAAATATTAATTAGAAAAATAAAAAGATTTCATACATCATAGTATTTTTTTTATAATTTTTAGACATTAAATAAATTAAATTAGTTATGACATCATGATGATGCAGCGATGACCTCATTATTTAACGATTTAAATAAAATGGAAAGATAATGTAAAATCTAATACCTACACATGGCCAAAACCAATTGGATGAGTGTATTTGAAAAACTTATCACCTTATCCTATAATTATATCAATGTGGGACCTTTTTAATCCGAAACTCATTTTAAAAGGCCAACCCACACTTATAAAAGGCCCTCCTCTCCTCATATAAAAGGCCCCCACCTCTATCTCCTTACCCACACTTCCAAAGCCTTTGGCTCGGCCAACCCCTGCCCATTTTGCCTCTCCACATCCCTATCCTCATCCTAGAAGCCTTAACATGGGCAGAAATGTCTTCAAGGAACCCCTTTGGTTCAAACCAAGAAGAGTTACCCGATTTTAAGGTATTGTCTTCACTTGAGTCCTTTTGTTTTATTTTTCTTCTCCAACCCCCTAAACACATTTTATTAATTTTTTTTTGTAACAAATACAGTATCTTCAATATACTAGGATTTTGTTATAATAAGGATTCGAGATACACTTACACACACCTACATCTAATGGTTAATGAACATACTGTTTCTGTGGATGGCGAATTTCTGCCTCCCGAAACGATGATTGTTCAACATTTTTTTAACACCTTCAAAGGTGGCCATTAAGATGTCACTATATTTATATATGATGTATAATATGTTTATGTCTTCCTTAATCTTATGTATTTTTCATTTTGGGCATACCTTTATGGTTTCCATTATGGGTAAACGCGATATCTTCATTTAAGGAAGTGCGGACTACCGCCCCCTCAAAGTGATTTGATTCATTAAATACCATATGTGGGATGTATAAAGGATGGAACTATGATATTATATATGATATTATACTGTAATTATAATATACCTTTATATAATTATGATTCCATTCTATAAAATATGAAATATAAATGAAAGTAGCGTTCATGCGTACATACGGCTTACCGTCTCCATGAACAGTGAATTTCATTTCTTACCTCTAAATGATTATGTAATATTATAAATGCATGTATATACTGGATATATATGATATATACATAATGATTATAATTCTGGATATAATGGATACATGAACAACATGTAATTATAAAGGGTTTATTTTTGACTCAAGTACCAATGATCGTTAAAACGACCGTTATTAACTTAAATAATTACATAGTGTTCATGACATGGAAATAAGTGATATAAAAGGAATAATGAACTTGAAAAAGGTTCTTAAACAAGTAGAAATTAACTAAAGTTTATTATTCAGGAGATTAAAGAACGACCGAGTCAAGTCGGACCTGAGGTATGGGACTTCGTCTCAATCTCCTTTCATTGAGGCATATTTTGTTTTATACACAACCTTCTTTTATATGGTGTATAAACCCCTTTGACTTTTACGTTTATCCAAAAGGAATATTTTTATTCGAAGCATTTTACTATACGACAAAAGAGAATGTTTTTGTCATACGTATGCGGCGACAATGACTTCTCCGCCGCCGTGACAATTATTTGAGTTTCGGCTTCCTCTACAAGCCATACCGTTTTTTTAAAATAAAAATAAATACCCTGTTTTAATTTTCTTTTATTTTGGTATTGAAAATGGTTTTAATAATGTTTTTATTATATCAATGTGCTTTATTGATATCTTGTGATTGAAATCTCGAAATGTTGTGTTTCCTTTATGTATGTTTTATGTGATACGATTATGTTGTGGTTCTTGGGAATTATTATAAAGACTGGTGGTTTCGTGATAAACTAAGGGCGGGTGAGCCCGATATAGCTCTCCAATGCATTGGGTAATGCGAAGGAGTGTAACGTTAAGGTTTCTCCGAAGAGATTTAGGGAATATACTATGATGGGTATTTCAAACGTAACCAAGAGGGTTACTCCCTACGTAAGAATGTTATGAATGCCTCAAGTTACCTTTATGTCTTATGATTTCTATGATTTATTCATGATTTTATGAGTTATGTTAAAGTGCTTATGTTTTATGGGTAAAGTATGATTTCATTCTTATGTATATATGTACCCATGTTTCCTTTCCATATTTTTATAACCCTTTCTGATCTTTTTATGCTCATCCTAAGTTTTTTTGAAATGTTTTTCACAGGTCAAGGGAAAGGTACATGATATGATGATAGTGTCAAGGAAGTGTCAAGAAAGAATCCATGTCTTATTTTAAATATGTTTCCATTAATGGGAAAGAAGAATACTATCTTTATGTAACCAATTTGTTTATTTGTGGAATGTAATGCAAGTTTTATGATCTAATTCTCTAAAACTCTAAACCTGAAAAGATCCTCAATGTGTAATCTTGTAATAAATCAAGATTAAGTAAGGTTTAAGGCCGGGGCCTTATAGTTGGTATCAGAGGTCGGTTTAGATAACTTTAAGATTTAAAAAAGTGTTAAATTATGAATTAATTTATGGTATGATTGAAATGATATAGCATTTACGGATTACTATGTTGCTTCGCCTTAGATATTTCTCTGTTAAGAATGAATTTTCATAGAAGAAATAGAACAACTTTTCTGGGAAGGCATATAGAGGGAAATGACCTTTCAAATCAGTATCCTGAGATGGTTAGAATCAGAACTAAACAGTTTGTTGCAGTGATGGCTCAGTTGACTCAGGTGAAAATTTTTGGTTGTTTTTATTGATGATATTTTGGTGTTTTCTAAAAGTAAAGAGGAGCATGAAAGACATTTAAGGGTCATTTTACAAACCGTAAAAGAAAAGAAATTGTATGCGAAATTCAGCAAGTGTGAGTTTTGGTTGCAACAAATTTCTTTCCTTGGTCACATTGTTTCTAAAGATGGGATAACTGTGGATCCTGCAAAAACAAAGGTTGTTGAAGAATGGCCAAGACCCAGAAGTGTAACCTAGATTCGTAGTTTTCTTGGTTTGGAAGGCTATTATGTAAGGTTTGTTAAAAAATTTCACTGTTATCTAGTCTAATGACTAAGCTAACTCGGAAGGGTGTTAAGTTTATCTGGACAAATGAATGTGATGATTGTTTTCAGGAACTAAAAAGAAGATTGGTGAATGCTCCAGTTTTGGCACTACCTTCCAGGAATGGTGAGTTTGTTATATACAGTGATGATTCATTGAAAGGACTTGGTTGCGTCCTAATGCAGAATGATCAGGTAATTGCTTATGCTTCACGACAGTTGAAAACTCATGAGGTAAATTACCCTACACATGATTTGGAATTAGCTGCTGTTGTTTTTGCTTTAAAAATTTTGAGGCATCATTTGTATGGAGTAAAGTGTGAAATATATACCAATCACAAAAGTTTAAAGTATATATTCACTCAGAAAGAATTGAACATGAGACAAAGGAGATGGCTAGAATTAATCAAGGATTATGATTGTACGATTCACTACCATCCGGGAAAAGAAAATAAAGTTGCCGATGATTTAAGTCGAAAAAGTAATGCTTCTTTAGCAATGTTGCGTTTGGAACGTGATCCTTTGGTTAAGGATTTGATGAACTTTGTCATAGAAGTTGTTGGTGCAGGAAGTTATTCTTTTTTTTTTTCAGGTATTAGTGAGATCATCTCTATCAGATAGAATCAAGCAAGCACAGATGCAAGACAGTGAGTTGCAGAAAAAGGTAGAGCTGGTTTAGAAAGGTAAGTTGCCTGAATTCAACATTGATAGTGATTGTGTTTTGAGATTTGGGAAGAGATTGTGTGTGACTTGTGATTCACAGTTGAAGAGAGAGTTGTTATGTGAAGCTCATAGTTCTCCGTTTTCAGTTCATCCTGGCAGTACTAAGATGTACAGAGATCTTTGGGAGTATTACTGGTGGGATGGAATGGAAAGAGATATTGCTGAATTTACTGTGAAGTGTTTGACATGTCAACAGGTTAAAGTAGAGCGGAAGTTACCAAAAGGGGTGCTTCAACCTTTACCAGTGCCAGAGTGGAAATGGGAAAATATATCCATGGACTTTGTTGTGGGATTACCGAAGACATCTCGAGGTAATAATGCAATCTGGGTTATTGTTGATCGCTTGACCAAATCTGCTCATTTCCTTTCTATACGAGATACTTTTTCCCTAGATCAACTTTCCCGTTTGTATCTTAAAGAGATAGTCAGGTTACATGGAGTTACTCTATCCATTGTATCTAATTGTGATCCTAGGTTCACTTCTAAATTTTGGAAAGGCCTTCAGAAGTCATTGGGTACTAAATTAAATTTTAGTACAACATTTCATCCTCAATCAGATGGGCAGTCAGAACGAACAATTTAGACCTCGGAGGATATGCTACGAGCTTGTTCTATGGATTATCAGGGAAGTTGGGACCAAAATATTTCTTCGGTTTAATTTTCATATAATAATAGTTTTCATTCCAGTATACAGATGGTACCATTTGAGGCATTATATGGGAAGCGGTGTCGAACTCCCACTTTCTGGGATGAAGTGGGTGAAAGGATGTTGATGGGACCAGAATTGGTAGAAGACATGGCAGAAAAAGTTCAGATGATTCAGAAGCACATGAGAACAGCTCAGAGCAGGCAGAAGAGTTTTGCGGATAACCGGAGGAAGGATCTATCTTTTGAGGTAGGTGATCATGTTTTTCTCAAAGTCTCACCATGGAAAAGTGTGATGCGATTTGGTAAGAAAGGAAAGCTGAGTCCAAGGTTCATTGGACCATATGACATTCTGGAGAGAGTTGGATCAGTTGCATACTGGGTGGCTTTACCTCTGAGTTTATCTCAGGTACACAATGTTTTTCACATTTCGATGTTGAGAAAGTATATGCCAGATCTATCTCATGTTTTGAGTCTAGAGGTAGTTCAGCTGGAAGAGAACCTATCTTATGAGGAACAACCGGTCCAGATTCTTAACCACAGGGAGAAAGTGTTACAGAATAAGGTGATTAATCAGGTAAAGGTTTTGTGGAAAAGCCACATGATGGAAGAGGCAACATGGGAATCTGAAAATGCAATGAGGGATAAGTACCCCCATTTATTCGATAAGTAAATAAATTGCGGGGACACAATTTTCAAAAGGGGGGAAGGATGTAATATCTCATGTAAGTAATGAATAATATATATTTTTATCTATGTCTATTAATTAATTAGATAGTGTTTTAGAGGCTTAAAATGAAAATAAATACAATCTTAAGCATGGAATACACTAGTATTTTTAAATGATTGTTTTACTGCCTTTTGACGGAAAACCATTTTTAAATCTATATTTTGACAATTTTATAAGATATGTTTGTTAAAATAAACTTATTCTTTATGATTGGGACATCAAAATTTACTTTGTATGAATTTTTGGTATTTTTCAGACAATGTTCATTTTTTAATGAATAGTGAAAAATACTGCATTTTACATCAAAACTGGTTTTTAATCTAATTTATTTATATGATTAGATTATCTTTTTAATTGTTTTTGAAGTGAAATTAGAATATATTTTTACCATTTAATCCAATGGTGGTCATTGGAATCAATTTCACTTTGAAATTGGACTTAAACTGGTGTCAATCTTTTGATACTTATTGTTTCATAAAAACACGCTATTTGTCATGACAGTGGGAATTAATTATTAAATTAATTAATGTGACTTATATGTTTTGAATTTTGTAAAATAGAATTCATTTTTGAATTTGGAATATCAAATATAGCTTCGGGTAAATTTTTGGTAATTTTCTAAAAAACTTCAATTTTTGATGAATAGTGAAACCACTAAGTGGTACTTATAAAAACTGATTTTTCGTTTAAATGAAATTTTTCCATCTTTGTGTTTTGAATTTCAAAAATCTGACATACATGGTTGTCATTAATAAGTAAAATGTGGTTCAATGAGATTATAATAATTTTTGGTGAATAGTAACTTATTAAGTTTTTAATCGCGATTAGAGGTAATTAGTGTAGTTTAAGGTAAGAATAATGTTTTAATAAAATGAAATGACCTAGGCACATGTCCTACCCTTATTGTATGTGTCATGGCCGACCAATAAAAGCCATGGGTCAACTTGGGGACCCCATGGAGCCACTTTGGTTGGGAAATGACATAAATAACTTTTTATTTAATGTTAAAGTAAAAATGACACAAACATGAGTTATTTTACTAAAACAATTTTTACATGGGGTTATACCTGTCAGATTTTTGACTATAAATATTCATTAGAAATATAAAAATATTTCCTACATCATAGTATTTTTTTTATAAATTTATACATTAAATTAATTAAATTATTTATGACATCATGATGATGCAGCGATGACCTCATTATTTAACGATTTAAATAAAATGGAAAGATAATGTAAAATCTAAGACCTACACATGGCCAAAACCAATTGTATGAGTGGATTTAGAACCCTTATCACCTTATCCTCTAATTATATCAATGTGGGACCTTTTGAATCCGAAACTCATTTTAAAATAAAGTAACTTATCTTTACTTTCCAAGAGTGCCCCTCCTCTCCTCTTATAAAAGGCCCCCACCTCTACCTCTTTACCCAAACTTCCAAAGCCTTTGGCTCGGCCAAAACCTGCCCATTTTTCCTTTCCACATCCCTCTCCTCATCCTAGAAGCCTTACCTTGGGCATAAATGTCTTCAAGGAACCCCTTTGGTTCAAACCAAGATGAGTTACCCAATTTTAAGGTATTGTCTTCACTTGAGTCCTTTTGTTTTATTTTGCTTCTCCAACCCCCTAAAACCTTTTTATTCATTTCTTTTGTAACAAATCCAGTATCTTCAATATACTAGGATGTTTCTATAATAAGGATTAGAGCTACACTTACACACACCTACATCTAATGGTTAATGAACATACTGTTTCTGTGGTTGGCGAATTTCTGCCTCCCGAAACGATGATTGTTCAACATTCTTTTAACACCTTCAAAGGTGGCCATTAATATGTCACTATATGTATATATGATGTATAATATGTTTATGTATTCATTAATCTTCTGTATTTTTCATTTTGGGCATACCTTTATGGTTTCCATTATGGGTAAACGCGATATCTTCATTTAAGGAAGTGCGGACTACCGCCCCCTCAAAGTGATTTGATTCGTTAAATACCATATGTGGGATGTATAAAGGATGGAACTATGATATTATATATGATATTATAATTTAATTATAATATAACTTTATATAATTATGATTCCATTCTATAAAATACGAAATAGAAATGAAAGTAGCGTTCATGCGTACGTACGGCTTACCGTCTCCATGAACGGTGCATTTCATTTCTTACCTATAAATGATTATGTAATATTAAAAATGCATGTATATACTGGATATATATGATATATACATAATGATTATAATTCTGGATATAATGGATACATGAACAACATGTAATTATAAGGGTTTAATTTTGTCTCAAGTACCAATGATCGTTAAAACAACCGTTATTAACTTAAATAATTACATAGTGTTCATGACATGGAAATAAGTGATATAAAAGGAATAATGAACTTGAAAAAGGTTCTTAAACAAGTAGAAATTAACTCAAGTTTATTATTCTGGAGATTAAAGAACGACCGAGTCAAGTCGGACCCGAGGTATGGGACTTCGTCTCAATCTCCTTTCATTGAGGCATATTTTGTTTTATACACAACCTTCTTTTATACGGTGTATAAACCCCTTTGACTTTTACATTTATCCAAAAGGAATCTTTTTATACGAAGCATTTTACTAAACGACAAAAGGGAATGTTTTTGTCGTACGTATGCGGCGACAACGACTTCTCCACCGCCGTGACAATTATTTGAGTTTCAGCTTCCTCTACAAGCGATACCGTTTTTTTAAAAGAAAAATAAATACCCTGTTTTACTTTTATTTTATTTTGGTATTGAAAATGGTTTTCATAATTTTTTTATTATATCAATGTGTTTTATTGATATCTTGTGATTGAAATCTGGAAATGTTGTGTTTCCTTTATGTATGTTTTATGTGATACGATTATGTTATGGTTCTTGGGCATTATTATGAAGACGTGTGGTTCCGTGATAAACTAAGGGCGGGTGAGCCCGATATAGCTCTCCAATGCATTGGGTAATGAGAAGGAGTGTAACGTTAAGGTTTCTCCGAATAGATTTAGGGAATATACTGTGATGGGTATTCCAAACGTAACCAAGAGGGGTACTCCCTACGTAATAATGTTATGAATGCCTCAAGTTACCTTTATGTCTTATGATTTCTATGATTTATTCATGATTTGATGAGGTATGTTAAAGTGCTTTTGTTTTATGGGTAAAGTATGATTTCATTCTTATGTATATATGTACCCATGTTTCCTTTCCATATTTTTATATACCTTACTGAGCTTTTTATGCTCATCCCAAGTTTTTTTGAAATGTTTTTCACAGGTCAAGGGAAAGGTACATGATATGATGATAGTGTCAAGGAAGTGTCAAGAAAGAATCCATGTCTTATTTTAAATATGTTTCCATTAATGGGAAAGAAGAATACTATCTTTATGTAACCACATTGTTTATTTGTGGAATGTAATGCAAGTTTTATGATCTAATTCTCTAAAACTCTAAACCCGAAAAGATCCTCAATGTGTAATCTTATAATAACTCAAGATTAAGTAAGATTTAAGGTCGGGGCTTTATAGTTGGTATCAGAGGTCGGTTTAGATAACTTTAGGAGTTAGAAAAGTGTTAAATTATGAATTAATTTATGGTATGATTGAAATGATATAGCATTTATGGATTACCATGTTGCTTCTCCTTAGATATTTCTCTGTTAAGAATGAATTTTCATAGAAGAAATAGAACAACTTTTCTAGGAAGGCATATAGAGGGAAATGACCTTTCAAACCAGTATCCTGAGATGGTTAGAATCAGAACTAAACAGTTTTTTGTAGTGATGGCTCAGTTGACTCAGGTGAACAATGTTGGTTGTTTTTATTGATGATATTTTGGTGTTTTCTAAAAGTAAAGAGGAGCATGAAAGACATTTAAGGGTTATTTTTCAAACCGTAAAAGAAAAGAAATTGTATGTGAAATTCAGCAAGTGTGAGTTTTGGTTGCAACAAATTTCTTTCCTTGGTCACATTGTTTCTAAAGATGGGATAACTATGGATCCTGAAAAAACAAAGGTTGTTGAAGAATGGCCAAGACCCACAGGTGTAACCTAGATTCATAGTTTTCTTGGTTTGGCAGGCTATTACCTAAGGTTTGTTAAAAAAAATTCACTGTTATCTAGTCCAATGACTAAGCTAACTCGGAAGGGTGTTAAGTTTATCTGGACAAAAGAATGTGATGATTGTTTTCACGAACTGAAAATAAGATTGGTGAATGCTCAAGTTTTGGCACTACCTTCCAGGAATGGTGAGTTTTTTATTTACAGTGATGCTTTATTGAAAGGAATTGGTTGCATCCTAATGCAGAATGATCAGGTAATTGCTTATGCTTTACGATAGTTGAAAACTCATGAGGTAAATTACCCTACATATGATTTGGAATTAGCTGCTGTTGTTTTTGCTTTAAAAATTTAGAGGCATCATTTGTATGGAGTAAAGTGTGAAATATATACCGATCCCAAAAGTTTAAAGTATATATTCACTCAGAAAGAATTGAACATGAGACAAAGGAGATGGCTAGAATTAATCAAGTATTATGATTTTACGATTCACTACCATCCAGAAAAAGAAAATAAAGTGGCCGATGATTTAAGTCAAAAAAGTAATGCTTCTTTAGCAATTTTGCGTTTGGAACGTGATCCTTTGGTTAAGGATTTGATGAACTTTGGAATAGAAGTTATTGGAGCAAGAAGTTCTTCTGTTTTTTTTTCAGGTATCAATGAGATCATCTCTATCAGATAGAATCAAGAAAGCACATAAGCAAGACAGTGAGTTGCAGAAAAAGGTAGAGCTGGTTCAGAAAGGTAAGTTGCCTGAATTCAACATTGATAGTGATTGTGTTTTGAGATTTGGGAAGAGATTGTGTGTGCCTTGTGATTCACAGTTGAATAGAGAGTTGTTATGTGAAGCTCATAGTTCTCCGTTTTTAGTTCATCCTGGAAGTACTAAGATGTACAGAGATCTTCGGGAGTATTACTGGTGGGATGGAATGGAAAGAGATATTGCTGATTTTACTGTGAAGTGTTTGAAATGTCAACAGGTTAAAGCAGAGCGGCAGTTACCGAAAGGGATGCTTCAGCCTTTACCAGTGACAAAGTGGAAATGGGAGAATATATCCATGGACTTTGTTGTGGGATTACCGAAGACATCTCGAGGTAATAATGCAATCTGGGTTATTGTTGATCGCTTGAACAAATCTGCTCATTTCCTTGCTATACGAGATACTTTTTCCCTAGATCAACTTTCCCGTTTATATCTTAAAGAGATAGTCTGGTTACATGGAGTTACTCTCTCCATTGTATCTAATCGTGATCCTAGGTTCACTTCTAACTTTTGGAAAGGCCTTCAGAAGTCGTTGGGTACTGAATTAAATTTTAGTACATCATTTCATCCTCAATCAGATGGGAAGTCAGAACGAATAATTCAGACCTTGGAGGATATGATACGAGCTTGTTCTATGGATTATCAGGGAAGTTGGGACCAACATCTTTCTTCGGTTGAATTTTCATATAATAACAGTTTTCATTCCAGTATACAGATGACACCATTTGAGGCATTATATGGGAAGCAGTGTCGAACTCTAGCTTTCTAGGATGAAGTGGGTGAAAGGAAGTTGATGGGACCGGAATTGGTAGAAGAGATGGCAGAAAAAGTTCAGCTGATTCAGAAGCACATAAGAACAGCTCAGAGCAGGCAGAAGAGTTATGCAGATAACCGGAGGAAGGATCTATCTTTTGAGGTAGGTGATCATGTTTTTCTCAAAGTCTCACCATGGAAAAGTGTGATGCGATTTGGTAAGAAAGGAAAGCTGAGTCCAAGGTTCATTGGACCATATGGAATTCTAGAGAGAGTTGGATCAGTTACATACCGGGTGGCTTTACCTCCTAGTTTATCTCAGGTACACAATGTTTTTCACGTTTCGATGTTGAGAAAGTATATTCCAGATCCATCTCATGTTTTGAGTCCAGAGGTAGTTCAGCTGGAAGAGAACCTATCTTATAAGGAACAACTGGTCCAGATTCTTGACCACAGGGAGCAAGTGTTACGGAATAAGGTGATTAATCAGGTAAAGGTTTTGTGGAAAAACCACATGATGGAAGAGGCAACATGGGAATCTGAAAATGTAATGAGGGATAAGTACCCCCATTTATTCGATAAGTAAATAAATTGCGGGGATGTAATTTTCAAAAGGGGGGAAGGATGTAACATCCCAAGTAAGTAATGAATAATAGATATTTTTATCTATGTCTATTAATTAATTAGATAGTGTTTTAGAGGCTTAAAATGAAAATAAATACAATCTTAAGCATGGAATACACTAATATTTTTAAATGATTGTTTTACTGCCTTTTGACGAAAAACCATTTTTAAATCTATATTATGAAAATTTTATAAGATATGTTTGTCAAAATAAACTTATTCTTTATTATTGGGACATCAAAATTTACTTTGTGTGAATTTTTGGTATTTTTCAGACAATGTTCATTTTTTAATGAATAGTGAAAAATACTGCATTTTACATCAAAACTGCTTTTTAATCTAATAAATTTCTATGATTAGATTATCTTTTGAATTGATTTTGAAGTGAAATTAGCATATATTTTTACCATTTAATCCAATAGTGGTCATTGGAATCACTTTCACTTTGAAATTGGACTTAAACTGGTGTCAATCTTTTGATACTTATTGTTTCATAAAAACACGCTATTTGTCATGACAGCGGGAATTAATTATTAAATTAAGTAATGTGACTTATATGTTTTGAATTTTGTAAAATAGACTTCATTTTTGAATTCTGAATATCAAATATAGCTTAGGGTGAATTTTTGGTAATTTTCTGAAAAACTTAATTTTTTGATGAATAGTGAAACCACTAAGTGGTACTTATAAAAACTGATTTTTCGTTTAAATGAAAATTTTACATCTTTGTGTTTTGAATCTCAAAAATCTGACATACATGGTTTTAATTAATAAGTAAAATGTGGTTCAATGAGATTATAATAAATTTTTGGTGAATAGTAACTTATTATGTTTTTAATCGCGATTAGAGGTAATTATTGTAGTTTAAGGTAAAAATAATGTTTTAATAAAATGAAATGACCTAGACACATGTCCTACCCTTATTGGATGTTTCATGGACGACCAATAAAAGCCATGGTTCAACTTGGGGACCTCATGGAGCCACTTTGGTTGGGAAATTACATAAATAACTTTTTATTTAATGTTAAAGTAAAAATGACACAAACATGAGTTATTTTACTAAAACAATTTTTAAATGGGGTTATACAAGTCATCTTTTTGACTATAAATATTCATTAGAAAGCTAAAAATATTTCCTACATCATAGTATTTTTTTTATAAATTTGAGACATTAAATAAATTAAATTATTTATGACATCATGATGATGCAGCGATGACCTCATTATTTAACGATTTAAATAAAATGGAAAGATAATGTAAAATCTAAGCCCTACACATGGAAAAAACCAATTGGATGAGTGGATTTCGAACCCTTATCACCTTATCCTAAATGTATATCTATGTGGGACTTTTTTAATCCGAAACTCATTTTAAAATAAAGTAACTTATCTTTACTTTCCAAGAGTGCCCCTCCTCTCCTCTTATAAAAGGCCCCCACCTCTACCTCCTTACCCACACTTCCAAAGCCTTTGGCTCGGCCAACCCCTGCCCATTTTTCCTCTCCACATCCCTCTCCTCATCCTAGAAGCCTTAAATTGGGCATAAATGTCTTCAAGGAACCCCTTTGGTTCAAACCAAGAAGAGTTACCCGATTTTAAGGTATTGTCTTCACTTGAGTCCTTTTATTTTATTTTGCTTCTCCAACCCCCTAAACACTTTTTATTCATTTCTTTTGTAACAACTCCAGTATCTTCAATATACTAGGATGTTTTTATAATAAGTATTATAGCTACAATTACACACACCTACATCTCATGGTTAATGAACATACTGTTTCTGTGGATGGAGAATTTCTGCCTCCCGAAACGATGATTGTTCAACATTCTTTTAACACCTTCAAAGGTGGATATTAATATGTCACTATATTTATATATTATGTATAATATGTTTATGTCTTCATTAATCTTCTGTATTTTTCATTTTGGGCATACCTTTATGGTTTCCATTATGGGTAAACGCGATATCTTCATTTAAGGAAGTGCGGACTACCGCCCCCTCAAAGTGATTTGATTCGTTAAATACCATATGTGGGATGTATAAAGGATGGAACTATGAAATTATATATGGTATTATACTGTAATTATAATATACCTTTATATAATTATGATTCCATTCTATAAAATACGAAATAGAAATGAAAGTAGCATTCATGCGTACGTACGGCTTACCGTCTCCATGAACGGTGCATTTCATTTCTTACCTCTAAATGATTATGTAATATTATAAATGCATGTATATACTGGATATATATGATATATACATAATGATTATAATTCTGGATATAATGGATACATGAACAACATGTAATTATAAAGGGTTTATTTTTTACTCAATTACCAATGATCGTTAAAACGACCGTTATTAACTTAAATAATTACATTGTGTTCATGACATGGAAATAAGTGATATAAAAAGAATAATTAACTTGAAAAAGGTTCTTAAACAAGTAGAAATTAACTAAAGTTTATTATTCAGGAGATTAAAGAACGACCGAGTCAAGTCGGACCCGAGGTATGAGACTTTGTCTCAATCTCCTTTCATTGAGGCATATTTTGTTTTATACACAACCTTCTTTTATACGATGTATAAAACCCTTTGACTTTTACGTTTATCCAAAAGGAATCTTTTTATACGAATCATTTTACTAAATGACAAAAAGGAATGTTTTTGTCGTACGTATGCGGCAACAACGACTTCTCCGCCGCCGTGACAATTATTTGAGTTTCGGCTTCCTCTACAAGACGTACCGTTTTTTTAAAAGAAAAATAAATACACTGTTTTACTTTTCTTTTATTTTGGTATTGAAAATGGTTTTCATAATCTTTTTATTATATCAATGTGTTTTATTGATATCTTGTGATTGAAATCTGGAAATGTTGTGTTTCCTTTATGTATGTTTTATGTGATACGATTATGTTATGGTTCTTGGGCATTATTATGAAGACGGGTGGTTCCGTGATAAACTAAGGGCAGGTGAGCCCGATATAGCTCTCCAATGCATTGGGTAATGCGAAGGAGTGTAACGTTAAGGTTTCTCAGAAGAGATTTACGGAATATACTGTGATGGGTATTCCAAACGAAACCAAGAGGGTTACTCCCTACATAAGAATGTTATGAATGCCTCAAGTTACCTTTATGTCTTATGATTTCTATGATTTATTCATGATTTGATGAGTTATGTTAAAGTGCTTATGTTTTATGGGTAAAGTATGATTTCATTCTTATGTATATATGTACCCATGTTTCCTTTCCATATTTTTATATCCCTTACTGAGCTTTTTATGCTCATCCCAAGTTTTTTTGAAATGTTTTTCATAGGTCAAGGGAAAGGTACATGATATGATGATAGTGTCAAGGAAGTGTCAAGAAAGAATCCATGTCTTATTTTAAATATGTTTCCATTAATGGGAAAGAATAATACTATCTTTATGTAACCACACTGTTTATTTGTGGAATGTAATGCAAGTTTTATGATCTAATTCTCTAAAACTATAAACCTGAAAAGATCCTCAATGTGTAATCTTGTAATAACTCAAGATTAAGTAAGGTTTAAGGCCGGGGACTTATAGTTGGTATCAGAGGTCGGTTTAGATAACTTTAGGAGATAGAAAAGTTTTAAATTATGAATTAATTTATGGTATGATTGAAATGATATAGCATTTACGGATTACCATGTTGCTTCGCCTTAGATATTTCTCTGTTAAGAATGAATTTTCATAGAAGAAATAGAAAAGCTTTTCTGGGAAGGCATATAGAGGGAAATGACCTTTCAAATCAGTATCCTGAGATGGTTAGAATCAGAACTAAACAGTTTGTTGCAGTGATGGCTCAGTTGACTCAGGTGAAAAATGTTGGTTGTTTTTATTGATGATATTTTGGTGTTTTCTAAAAGTAAATAGGAGAATTAAAGACATTTAAGGGTTATTTTGCAAACCTTAAAAGAAAAGAAATTGTATGCGAAATTCAGCAAGTGTGAGTTTTTGTTGCAACAAATTTCTTTCCTTGGTCACATTGTTTCTAAAGATGGGATAACTGTAGATCCTTCAAAAACAAAGGTTGTTGAAGAATGGCCAAGACCCAAAAGTGTAACCTAGATTCGTAGTTTTCTATGTTTGGCAGGCTATTACCTAAGGTTTGTTAAAAAAAATTCACTATTATCTAGTCCAATGACTAAGCTTACTCAGAAGGGTGTTAAGTTTATCTGGACAAAAGAATGTGATGATTGTTTTCAGGAACTGAAAAGAAGATTGGTGAATGATCCAGTTTTGGCACTACCTTCCAGGAATGGTGAGTTTGTTATATACAGTGATGCTTCATTGAAAGGACTTGGTTGCGTCCTAATGCAGAATGATCAGGTAATTGCTTATGCTTCACGACAGTTGAAAACTCATGAGGTAAATTACCCTACACATGATTTGGAATTAGATGCTATTGTTTTTGCTTTAAAAATTTGGAGGCATCATTTGTATGGAGTAAAGTGTGAAATATATACCGATCACAAAAGTTTAAAGTATATATTCACTCAGAAATAAATGAACATGAGACAAAGGATATGGCTAGAATTAATCAATGATTATGATTGTACGATTCACTACCATCCAGGGAAATCAAATAAAGTGGCCGATGCTTTAAGTCGAAAAAGTAATGCTTATTTAGCAATGTTGCATTTGGAACGTGATCCTTTGGTTAAGGATTTGATGAACTTTGGCATAGAAGTTGTTGGTTCAGGATGTTCTTTTGTTTTGTTTCAGGTATCAGTGAGATCATCTCTATCAGATAGAATCAAGCAAGCATAGAAGCAAGACAGTGAGATGCAGAAAAAGGTAGAGCTGGTTCAGAAAGGTAAGTTGCCTGAATTCAACATTGATAGTGATTGTGTTTTGAGATTTGGGAAGAGATTGTGTGTGCCTTGTGATTCACAGTTGAAGAGATAGTTTTTATGTGAATCTCATAGTTCTCCGTTTTCAGTTCATCCTGGCAGTACTAAGATGTACAGAGATCTTCGGGAGTATTACTGGTGGGATGGAATGGAAAGAGATATTGCTGATTTTACTATGAAGTGTTTGACATGTCAACAGGTTAAAGTAGGGCGACAGTTACCGAAAGGGATGCTTCAGCCTTTACCAGTGCTAGAGTGGAAATGGGAGAATATATCCATGGACTTTGTTTTGGGATTACCGAAGAAATCTCGAGGTAATAATGCAATCTGGGTTATTATTGATCGCTTGACCAAATCTGCTCATTTCCTTTCTATACGAGATACTTTTTCCCTAGATCAACTTTCCCATTTGTATCGTAAAGATATAGTCAGGTTACATGGAGTTACTCTCTCCATTGTATCAAATCGTGATCCCAGGTTCACTTCTAACTTTTGGAAAGGCCTTCAGAAGTCGTTGGGTACTGAATTTAATTTTAGTACAACATTTCATCCTCAATCAGATAGGCAGTCAGAACGAAAAATTCAGACCTTGGAGGATATGCTACGAGCTTGTTCTATGGATTATCAGGGAAGTTGGGACCAACATCTTTCTTCGGTTGAATTTTCATATAATAACAGTTTTCATTCCAGTATACAGATGACACCATTTGAGGAATTATATGGGAAGCGGTGTCGAACTCCAGCTTTTTGGGATGAAGTGGGTGAAAGGAAGTTGATGGGACCAAAATTGGTAGAAGATATGGCAGAAAAAGTTCAGCTGATTCAGAAGAACATGAGAACAGCTCAGAGCAGGCAGAAGAGTTATGCAGATAACCGGAGGAAGGATCTATCTTTTGAGGTAGGTGATCATGTTTTTATCAAAGTCTCACCATGGAAAAGTGTGATGCGATTTGGTAAGAAAGGAAAGCTGAGTCCAAGGTTCATTGAACCATATGAAATTCTGGAGAGAGTTGGATCAGTTTCATACCGGGTGGCTTTACCTCCGAGTTTATCTTAGGTACACAATGTTTTTCACGTTTCGATGTTGAGAAAGTATATGCCAGATCCATCTCATGTTTTGAGTCCAGAGGTAGTTCAGCTGGAAGAGAACCTATCATATGAGGAACAACCAGTCCAGATTCATGACCATAGGGAGTAAGTGTTACGGAATAAGGTTATTAATCAGGTAAATGTTTTGTGGAAAAACCACATGATGGAAGAGGCAACATGAGAATCTGAAAATGCAATGAGGGATAAGTACCCCCATTTATTCGATAAGTAAATAAATTGTGGGGACGAAATTTTCAAAAGGGGGGAAGGATGTAACATCCCAAGTAAGTAATGAATAATAGATATTTTTATCTATGTCTATTAATTAATTAGATAGTGTTTTAGAGGCTTAAAATGAAAATAAATACAATTTTAAGCATGGAATACACTAATATTTTTAAATGATTGTTTTACTGCCTTTTGATGGAAAACCATTTTTAAATCTATCTTTTGAAAAATTTATAAGCTATGTTTGTCAAAAAAACTTATTATTTATTATTGGGACATCAAAATTTACTTTGTGTGAATTTTTGGTATTTTTCAGACAATGTTCATTTTTTAATGAATAGTGAAAAATACTGCATTTTACATCAAAACTGCTTTTTAATCTAATTTATTTATATGATTAGATTATCTTTTGAATTGGTTTTGAAGTGAAATTAGAATATATTTTTACCATTTATTCCAATGGTGGTCATTGGAATCAATTTCAATTTGTAATTGGACTTAAACTGGTGTCAATCTTTTGATACTTATTGTTTCATAAAAACACGCTATTTGTCATGACAGCAAGAATTAATTATTAAATTAATTAATGTGACTTATATGTTTTGATTTTTGAAAAATATACTTCATTTTTGAATTCGGAATATCAAATATAGCTTAGGGTGAATTTTTGGTAATTTTCTGAAAAACTTCATTTTTTGATGAATAGTGAAACCACTAAGTGGTACTTATAAAAACTGATTTTTCGTTTAAATGAAATTTTTCCATATTTGTGTTTTGAATTTCAAAAATCCGACATAAATGATTGTCATTAATAAGTAAAATTTGGTTCAATGAGATTATAATAATTTTTTGGTGAATAGTAACTTATTAAGTTTTTAATCGCGATTAGAGGTAATTAGTGTAGTTTAAGGTAAGAATAATGTTTTAATAAAATGAAATGACCTAGACACATGTCCTACCCTTATTGGATGTGTCATTTCCGACCAAGAAAAGCCATGGGTCAACTTGGGGACCCCATGGAGCCACTTTGGTTGGGAAATGACATAAATAAATTTTTATTTAATGTTAAAGTAAAAATGACACAAACATGAGTTATTTTACTAAAAAAATTTTTACACGGGGTTATACAAGTAATATTTTTGGCTATAAATATTCATTAGAAATATAAAAAGATTTCCTAAATAATAGTATTTTTTTTATAATTTTTATACATTAAATAAATTAAATTATTTATGACATCATGATGATGCAGCGATGACCTCATTATTTAACGATTTAAATAAAATGGAAAGATAATGTAAACTCTAAGACCTACACATGTAAAAAACCAATTGGATGAGTGGATTTCGAACCCTTATCACCTTACCCTCGAATTATATCAATGTGGGACCTTTTGAATCCGAAACTCATTTTAAAATAAAGTAACTTATCTTTACTTTCCAAGAGTGCCCCTCCTCTCCTCTTATAAAAGGCCCCCACCTCTACCTCCTTACCCACACTTGCAAAGCCTTTGGCTCGGACAAACCCTGCCCATTTTGCCTCTCCACATACCTATCCTCATCCTAGAAGCCTTACCTTGGGCATAAATTTCTTCAAGGAACCCTTTTGGTTCAAACCAAGAAGAGTTACCCGATTTTAAGGTATTGTCTTCACTTGATTCTTTTTGTTTTATTTTGCTTCTCCAACCCCATAAAACCTTTTTATTCATTTCTTTTGTAACAACTAAAGTATCTTCAATATACTAGGATGTTTTTATAAGAAGTATTCGAGCTACACTTACACACACCTACATCTAATGGTTAATAAACATACTGTTTCCGTGGATGGCGAATTTCTGCCTCCCGAAACGATGATTGTTCAACATTCTTTTAACATATTAAAAGGTGGCCATTAAGATGTCACTATATTTATATATGATATATAATATGTTTATGTCTTCCTTAAGCTTCTGTATTTTTCATTTTGGGCATACCTTTATGGTTTCCATTATGGGTAAACGCGATATCTTCATTTAAGGAAGTTCGGACTACCGCCCCCTCAAAGTGATTTGATTTGTTAAATACCATATGTGGGACGTATAAAGGATGGAACTATGATATTATATATGATATTATACTGTAATTATAATATACCTTTATATAATTATGATTCCATTCTATAAAATATGAAATAGAAATGAAAGTAGCGTTCATGCGTACGTACGGCTTACCGTCTCCATGAACGGTGCATTTCATTTCTTACCTCTAAATGATTATGTAATATTATAAATGCATGTATATACTGGATATATATGATATATACATAATGATTATAATTATGGATATAATGGATACATGAACAACATGTAATTATAAAGGGTTTATTTTTGACTCAAGTACCAATGATCGTTAAAACGACCGTTATCAACTTAAATAATTACATATTGTTCATGACATGACAATAAGTGATATAAAAGGAATAATGAACTTGAAAAAGGTTCTTAAAAAAGTATAAATTAACTCAAGATTATTATTCAGGAGATTAAAGAACGACCGAGTCAAGTCGGACCTGAGGTATGGGACTTCGTCTCAATCTCCTTTCATTGAGGCATATTTTGTTTTATACACAACCTTCTTTTATACAGTGTATAAGACCCTTTGACTTTTACGTTTATCCAAAATGAATATTTTTATACAAAGCGTTTTACTAAATGAAAAAAGGAAATGTTTTTGTCATAAGTATGCGGCGACAATGACTTCTCCACCGCCGTGACAATTATTTGAGTTTCGGCTTCCTCTACAAGCCATACCGTTTTTTTAAAAGAAAAATAAATACCCTATTTTACTTTTCTTTTATTTTGGTATTGAAAATGGTTTTCATAATGTTTTTATTATATCAATGTGTTTTATTGATATCTTGTGATTGAAATCTGTAAATGTTGTGTTTCCTTTATGTATGTTTTATGTGATACGATTATGTTATGGTTCTTGGGCATTATTATGAAGACGGGTGGTTCCGTGATAAACTAAGGGCGGGTGAGCCTGATATAGCTCTCCAATGCATTGGGTAACGCGAAGGAGTGTAACGTTAAGGTTTCTCCGAAGCGATTTAGGGAATATACTGTGATGGGTATTCCAAACGTAACCAAGAGGGTTACTCCCTACGTAAGAATGTTATGAATGCCTCAAGTTACCTTTATGTCTTATGATTTCTATGATTTATTCATGATTAGATGAGGTATGTTAAAGTGCTTATGTTTTATGGGTAAAGTATGATTTCATTCTTATGTATATATGTACCCATGTTTCCCTTCCATATTTTTATATCCCTTACTGAGCTTTTTATACTCATCCCATGTTTTTTTGAAATGTTTTTCACAGGTCAAGGGAAAAGTACATGATATGATGATAGTGTCAAGGAAGTGTCAAGAAAGAATCCATGTCTTATTTTAAATATGTTTCCATTAATGGGAAAGAATAATACTATATTTATGTAACCACTTTGTTTATTTGTGGAATGTAATGCAAGTTTTATGATCTAATTCTCTAAAACTCTAAACCCGAAAAGATCCTCAATGTGTAATCTTGTAATAACTCAAGATTAAGTAAGGTTTAAGGCTGGGGCCTTATACGAAGCCCATCTAACAGAACTTGGGAAGGAGGTAGCACCACTGGGCTTTGCTCTGGACCAAACCCAAGCCGAACTTCATCGTGTGAAGCTAGAACGAGATCGCCTTCGCGAGAAGTTCAAACTGATAGAAATTACTACTCATGCGATGTTGGCCGAGCCTCCCTCATATTCTCTCACCTTAACACACCTTACACTTAGATCCTATTCTAGTGTGATAAGGGGCTATGTAAGGAGACCATAACTGCCTTGTGTAATCCTTTGTTTTAAATAAAAATTGGTATTTCTTATTATGATGAAGTTTATGAATTTTCAAATGACCGGATAAATAGAGTATGCATATTTTTGATGAATTTTAGAAAAATGATATTTTAAACCTTAAATAATAAAAAATGTGTAATGATTTTCAAAAAATGGTCTTCTACAATTATGTTCAGTACAAAATTTAGAGTCTAATAAGATCAACCTGATTTTTGATGAATAGTAAATTATGAATAGTGATTTTACGCTTATGATTAGTAATGTGACCAAATGGATTAGTAATCTCACTTAAAGAAAGTATTAAAAATAATTTAGGCACCTTGATTAAGTAATGTGATTCAATAAAATGGTTAAATAAAGGTTTCATAAATTATTATTCTAATATTAGTTTTTTTGGGTGAATAGTGTTTTTTAATTAAAAATTAAATTAAAAATATTTAGAAAATTATTATTATAAAATGGATTTCATTTTTGAACTTAGAGCATCGATATTATGTTAAGGTAATTTTTGGGGTTTTTTCTGAAAAAAATGAATTTTCGGTGAATAGTGTATTTATTTAAAAATAAAATTAAAAATATTTAGAAAATTATTTTTATAAAATGGACTTCATTTTTGAAATCAGAGCATTGATATTTGGTTAATGTGAAATTTTGGGATTTTTCTAAGAAAGTTGAATTTTCAATGAATAGTAAAAATACAGTTTTAGGGTTTCGGTATGTTTAATGACATCATAACTGTGTCATGGTGATGTCATGAGATATTTTAAGGGTTGGACGACCTAAGGTGTTGGATATTTTTATTGGGGGCCCCATGTGGCCTAACTTAATGGGAAATATCATGGGAGAGCACATGGTTTTGAGAAAAGCACATGTGAGGTGTCCCTTGACCATTAATGCCTTGTCCCCTCACTTTCCCTATAAATAACAATCCCTCCTCTCATCCATTCGACTCCAAAACCATCCTCAACAAAGTTCTGGCCTTCTTACCTCCCAATTAGTCCTCCCAAGGTTTCCTCAAGCCCTCAAGGTCCAAACCTTTGAGTTTTAAGAGTTACATTTTAAGGTAAAGGATCTGATCTCTCTCTTTCTTTTCAAGAAATCTCTTTTATGTAATTTATTTTATGCTCCATGTTCTTTTGTTAAAGAGTGTTATTTTATAATCCTATTACTTCCCTTTTCATGTTCATATAATGAGATATCAACTCTTACTCTCATTATTTCTTTTTATGAAGTTTTAAGTGGCGCCGTTAGGCTGCCGAAATTTTTGTAACAGATTCTTTCTCCCTTCTCATTTTTCAAGATCTATTTTCATGTAAAGTATTTCAATTTCCTTTTTATTATGTTGGGGTATGATATCTAAATTTATCATACTGATCTTTTATGATCATATTATGAGAGACCCCATTTTATCTCTTCAATTTAGTATTTTGAAGTTTTAAGTGGCGCCGTTAGGCTGCCGAATTTTTAAGTGGTTCATTCATCTGTCTCCTTTTTGAAGTTCTACTTTCATGTCAAGTATTTAAAGTTCCTTTTTATTATTTTGGGGTATGATATCTATATCTATCATACTGATAATTTATGTTCATATGATGAGAGACTCTTTTTGATCTCATCAATTCATTTTTGTTGAAGTTTAAGTGGCGCCGTTAGGCTGCCGAATTTTTAAGGGATTCTTTCACCCTTCTCATTTTCAAGTTCTATTTTATTGTAAAGTATTTCAAGTTACTTTATTTTGGGGTATGATTTCTATATCTATCATACTGATCGTTTATGTTCATATGATAAGAGACCCTTTTTGATCTTATCAATTCATTTTTGTTGAAGTTTAAGTGGCACCGTTAGGCTGCCGAATTTCTAAGGGGTTCTTTCACTCTTCTCATTTTCATGATCTACTTTCATGTCAAGTCTTTCATGTTCCTTTTTTTATGTTGGGGTATGATCTCCATATCTATCATACTGATCACTTATGTTCATATGATGAGAGACCCTATTTTATCTCATCAATCCATTTTTGGAAGTTTTAAGTGACGCCATTAGGCTACTGAATTCTCATAAGAAAAATCTTATTTTTTTTATTCCTTTAATGTTCTTCATTTAGTATGGTATATCTTTAAAATTTCATTACCATGTTCATATGTCCTTCATATTCTGTCCCTCTACTGTTTTATGGGTCATTTATGAATGTTTGACCCATGTTAACTCTCTTTTCAATGTTTTCTAAAACCCTGTAACGTAGCCGTTATGCTGCAGAATTTTCATCTCAAAATGCCTCTCTCTTTTCTCAAAATTATTTTATGTTATAAAGTGAATACTAAAATCTATTATTTCTAAAGGGGTATTCACATATATATCAAAATGATCTATTTTAAATTCTGGGATTTACATACATGAAACCCGCTTTCCCTTTCCGTGGGTTTAAAGTGACATAAAGATCATGTCTTTAAAGCAGTTTTTAAAATGTCATGATTATGAAATGAAACCCATTTCTTTTATGCTATATGGGTTGTTTATGAAATGATTGATAATTATATATGTGGCTCACATGATAATAAATACATGTCAAGGGTGCGCCCAGATAGCGCTCCAATGCATTGGGTAAAGACTTAATCTCTAGAGATGACTTTTAGATTGATACCTTGGTGAATAACCTTGGTAATATTTAATGACACCTTGGGGATGGACCTTGGTGAAATGAAATGATTTTAAATATTAAATGTTGTAGCCACATCTTCAAGTTATGAAAAATGTTATTTTTATTACGATATGCCTCATGATTTCATTCTCATGCCTTAAAGTTCTTTTCATGATTTTATTGATGTATCTCAAGTTCATATGTAAAATGTTTCGCTTGTTTCCCTTACTGGTCCTTCTTCTCACCCTTTCTTTTGATGTATGTCCCCAGGTTATGAGATGCTGTAATGAACCTAGGATGAACTTAAGGATAATCCTTTCAAGTGTTTAAGAATAATGTTTTATGTTGTTTTCATGTATTATGTTCCTGGTTTCCAAGACACTAAACCTTAAAGATCCTCAGTTTTGTATAATGTAATGAAATATTATGTGATAAAAAGGCGGGATTCTATACATATTGTAGTGCACAGAGTGATGCGCGGAGCGGTGTGCAGAGTGGAGCGCGGAGCGATGCGTGGAGCTGTACGTGGAGCGGTGCGCATAACTGAAAACAGTTAACAATGACGATATGTGGTGAAGGCATGTGGTACAGGGAATGCTGAAGGACGAAACAAAACAATGGTTTATAGAGATGGTACGTGGTGAAGACATGCGGTATTCAGGATGTTGAGGTTTGGAAGGATTTTTTCGATTCACCGGTGGAGCCTAATAGTATGCGAATGGAGTTCCGTTTACAGATTGTACCACATTAAAAATTTGGGTAAATCAGATTACTAAAATTTTTGGAGTTACATTTTTATTTAAAGAACAATAATCCTATTTATTAGGGGATGATAGTGAATATTAAAATTTCGGGAAGAAATTCAGTGAAGTCTGAAGTGGTACGTGGAGGAGAAGATGGTACGTGGAGAGAATCACCCGCATAAGGAAAACAGTCCATAGAAGAGAGTGTGGTTCACACAGGAAGCTCTCACAGTACGCGGTAGAGCATGGAAGTATACAGAGATGGATGGTACGTAGAGGAGTGGAGCAGTACATAGAGTAGAGAAGTACACTGAGAAGAGAATTATGTAAAGGAGATGAATGGTATGCGTAGGAGCTGGACTGTACGTGAAAATAGTAGTGGTATGCAGAAACAACAGTAGTACGTGGAACACCCAAGGAAGCCAGAAAGTTGGCCAAATCAGTTTGAGAAATTAATTATCATAACATATCATTATAAAATAAAATAAATTACATCTGTGAGTGATTATGGGAATTAAACAAAGCATCCATTTATAGTTGAGTATTCCTGAATTAATGCTAAACCATTTAAGTGACCTTCAAGTCGATAAACTGAGTGAAGATTCTTCCAAAGTAGCGAGAAAAGGAGAGTTAGCAAAAGTGATCTGAGGGACACAATGTGATATCCCTAAAACCTTGTAAAGGTAGTGCGTCTGACAAGAGTGATTGTGCTAAAATATTGTAACCCACAACTTGTGAAGATTATTGGTTTTTGGTACAACTGACACACTGTCGGCGTATGTTCCTTAGACATAGCCCTTAGTGGTGAACCAAGTAAAATTGTTGTATCCTTTCTTTGTGTGTGACTATTTTCATTCTACACCTCCTCTACAAACATTTTAAATAGGTTCCTACCAATGTGGGAATAAGATCCATCAGTTTAAAAGAAAAATTTGACACCCTAATTCACCCCTCCTCTCTCAGGGTGTTTCAGGGTCCTTATGTGGTATCATATGGTAAAGGTTGCTGGTGTTGAATCTGTTTGTCATGGAGAATCCAATAAATGTTAGGGGACTTCCCCTCTATAATGGAATTAATTTTCAAATATGGAAAAATAGGATGATATCTCACTTAATATATCTTGGAATGGAAGTCTTATTTTCTATTGCATAGGGAATACGAGTCACTAATCCTACAATACTATCGATGATAGATACAGATAGGAAATTGCTTTATGCTGATGCAAAAACATAGAATTCTCTAACTACAACCCTTTCTAATCATATTTATTTAAAGGTAATGAGTTGCACATCTGCCAAGTCAATGTGGGATAAATTGGAGAATATTTATAAAGGTGATAGAAAAGTGCAGGAGGTGAAACTCCAAGTTCTACACAATAGGAAATATGATATAAAGATGCACCCTAATGAAAATGTGGATTCTTTCTTCAATCGAATTACTAAAGTTATATGAGCAATTTTAAGGCTTGGAGAATAAATCAAAGACATTTATATTGTAAAGAAAATTTTTAGAAGACTTCTTTCCATTTATAATGAAAAGGTTTCATCTCTTGAAGAAAGGGATCATTACAAACTTTCTATTGATAATATGCTAAGCATCCTGGTGGCATATGAGATGAGACTCAACCCAAAATATGAAAAAACTTGGGTAAGAAAGGAAATTGAATTCAAATTCATAGACAAACTATAAATTTCCAGATATTTTTTTAATGAAGATGATGAGGGAAAATAAGTTCTTTCTCTCATTTCCAAGAAACTCATGAAGGGGACATGTAAATTTTAAGGAAAGCTACCTATGGCTTGTTTTCATTATGGAATAGTTGGGAACATTGCCTCTAGTTGCACAAGAAAGTTCAATGATGAAGAAAGTAAAGATAAATACATTTAAAATCCTCAAAAAAGGTTTTTCAAAAAGAGATATTTTAGATATGGAAATAAATTTTAATGAAAGAGTTATGTTTTTGAAAAAGAAGATGATTAAAATGAACTCTTTGAGGAAGAGGAAGTAGAATTCAAATATGAGAATCATGATTCCATGATGGCTACTATTGAAAAGTTAGAACCATTGACAGATAAAGCTAGAGATTATCAATTGAATAATGATGCTGATCCCAAGTTGCAACTTAAGAAATATTTTAGTGAGATTGAGAATAAATGTAAGAGATGCAATAAGTGGAAAGCAATGGTGCAGGAATATTCAGAATATATTGACCAGTTGGAAGAAGAAATTGATCGACTGGAAGAATTGGTGAAAGTACAATCATCAATATTTTAATGCACTGATGATGCTGTAGAACTAAAACTCAGAATTGAAGAACAAGAAAATGTCATCAATGACCTTACCTCGAGACTGGAGGAGAAGTCCAATATCGTTGAGGGGATTGAAGAATAAGTTGTTACTCTAAGAAGTAAACTTGAAAGTGAATTAATCTCAAAATAATCAAAGAATAAAATACAATTTGGAAGTTTCTCAGATACTAAGCTACTAGATAGAGAAAAACATGGTTCTGATGGAGTTGAAGAGATATTTAGTGATCAAAGACCCACATGCATGGAAAATGGTGGAATTGGTTGTGATTCCAAAACGTCAAATTCTATAAATAAATTGAAATAGAATAAAAGCAAGTTTAAAGTTTATCATGTTGAAAAGAAATAAGAAGTGATGAAAAATAAATCCTTAAATAAAACTGGAAGGGGAACTATATATTATCCTTGAGTTTCTAGAGATGATAGGGAGTGAAAATATTTTCCCAAGGAAGAAGTCATGAGGATAAATATAAGTGATAAGACATTTATTTTCATGAAGTATCAGTTTTGTGGCTATCGAGGCCATACCATGTCATACTGTGAAGAGGCAAGGAGCTATATAAATGGGGAAGAGTTATGAGTTCAAAAAAAAGAACACATTCATATCCTAATTTCTATAGAAAAATAATTTTTATGGATATCATTTTCATTGTTCTAATTTTGGCCATAATGCTATATATTACATGCAGAGATATGATAGGAGAAATTCCTTTAATGCTCAAAGACATGTCAATACTCGTCAACCAGATGGTGTTGCTATTTCAAACAGGTTTGATCCTCTGGAAGAATAATTTGAATATAAAGAGCCCATGTACATGGTAGAGAGAATTGAAATTCCATCAGTGTCCTACACTCAATCCAATATCTCATGGAAATAAAAGAAGAAAATTGAGAAATCCAAATTTGCAGAAGTAACCCTCAAATATACCAAGAACAATAGAAATTGGATTCTTGATAGTGGATGTTCGTCTCATATGACGGTAAATGCAAACCTATTAAATAATATCAAGAAAAAGGTAGATGAGACAATGAGGTTTGGTAATGATGGTTCTCTTAAGATTAAAGGCAGAAGAAATATATAACTGGCTAATGACGAGCTGTGGAAGACAAAAGTTCTTTATCTGGACAGACTACGTCACAATCTTTTGAGTGTGAGTCAAACTATGTGACTCAGGCCTTATTATGACATTCAATCAGAAGGGATGTGATATAAGAGGATAGTCTGATAATTCTCTCATTAAAGGCTGTAGAATAGATGGAAACTTATATCAAGTTAACAATAAAGAGAAAATTTTCTACATAATAATTGAAGAGGTAAACAACTTATGGCATCAGAGATTGGGGAAAAACAATAAAAAATACATGGAAAAGATATCTAATATAAATATAGTCATGGATATTGCTAATATGAAGCGTTATTGAGAAAAGTCTTGTGATTCTTGCATGCTAGGAAATCTGGTTTGCAGCTCATATAGTCTAAAGAAGAAAAGGGAATCTCATCTTCTTGATCTCATTCATACAGATGTATTTGGCCTGATAAATATTGATAAAACTCCTGGAGAAAGGTACTTAGTTCTTTTCATAGATGATTACTGTAGAATGGAATGTGTAATGGTTATACACAAGAAATGAAAAGTGCTCGACTGCATGGAAACATATCATCAAATCACCGAGAATGATACTGGATGAAAAATCAAAGTGATGAAATCTAGAAATGGAGGAGAATACACGTCCATTGATTTTGAAAATTACATGGAGAAGCATGGGATACAACATGAGGTTGAAGCTATGAGAAATCCACAACAAAATGGAGTTGTGGAGCGCAGGAATTGACAGGTAAACAACATGGACAAAACTATGCTGATTGATAGTTTTATTCCTCGACATTACTGGAAAGAGGAAGTTCAAGCTACATAGTATATTTATAACCATACAAGGAAATATATGAGTGAGACAAAGACACAATATGAATTGTTTCATGGAAGGAATACCTCCTTGAAATATTTTTTTGTTTTTGGAAGAAAATGTTTCATCTAAAACAAAGAAGGAATTCAAGGTGAGTATGGTGAAAATGTAGATGAAGGAATATTACTTGGATACTCAACGAACAGAAAAGACTACAAGTGTTTCAATAAGCTCTTGGGAAGAATTGTGGAAAGCAGTGATGTTAAGATCATTGAAGAGAAAAATATGAATGATTCAAGGAATTCTTATGCTGACGTGAATGAAAATGAGGAAGAATGTGAACATGGAACAAATGATAATACAGAGGTTGAGGAAGATGTTTAAAACTCTCAGAAGTCATATCATGATGTTGACTCAGAAGAATAATCAGAAGAATAAGCTATATCCAGAGTGAATTTTGTCAAACCCCAAAGGAGAAATAGAAGAGCTTAGATTGATCAGTCCAACATTATTAGGGATCAGAATGCACCTACATAGATGAGGGGAATGAAGAATAATTCTCAATATACATTTCTATCAGTTATGGAACCATCCTTATTTGAAGAGTCTGCAAAGGATGAGTCATGGGTAAATGTAATGAATGGAGAGTTAGATTAGACTGAAAAAAATCAATCTTGGGATCTTTTCAGAAGACCTAAAGGTCATAATGTGATTGGTACAAAGTGGATTTTCAAGAACAAATTTGAAGAGAATGGAAATGTGATAAAAAATAAGGCGTGTTTGGTCTATAAGGGGTATTCAAAAATCGACGGTGTTGATTTTGAAAATACATTTTCTCCATTAGAGAGACTAGAGTCAATGAGACTATTTCTTGCCATGGAAATCCAATGTGGTCATAGATTTTATCAAATAGATGTCAAGATATAATTCTTAAATGGTGTTTTGGAAGAAGAAGTCTACATTAAACAACCTGTGGGGTTCATGCTTGGCAATGATAAACTAAAGCTTTTAAAATTAAAGAAATATCTCTATGTCATGAAATAGGTGCCACAAGTGTGGTACTCTCAGCTGGACTCTTATCTGAGAAATATTGAGTTTAAAAGGGGAGGAGTGAATCACAATCTCTATGTGAAAAACCCTCAAAAGGATCAGTTCATGGTATTGGTACAAGTGGATGATATTATTTTTGGTGGAAGCTGACATAGATCAGTGGATGAATTTTACAATCAAATGAAATCCTAATTTGAAATGTCCAGGATTGGGGAACTCACATACTTTTTAGGGTTTCAGGTACCTCAAAGGAAAGATTACACTTTCATTTCTCAGGAAAAGTATGTAAGAGATCTGATGAAGAAATTCAATATGCATGATTCCAAACCAATGTCGACTCTGATTGTAGTTGGATCAATGATCAAAAATCATGAGTAAGGGACTTCTATGGATCCCACCATGTACAAAAGAATCATTGAAGTCTGTTATACCTGATGGAGACTCAACCAAATATTGTCTTTTCAACTTTCCTTGCACCCGCTTTTAGAGTAATCTGAAAGAAGAAAATATGAAGGCAGTGAAAAAATCATGAGATACATTAATGGTACAAATAATTATGGGATATACTTTTCCATAGGAATATATAGTGAACTATCAACATTTTCTGATGCTGACTGTGCTGGAGATTTAGTGGATAGAAAGTCTACCAGTGGTGGAGCATTCTATATTGGTAAGAAATGTGTGGGCTGATTAAGCAAGAAACAAGAAAGTACTTCACTCAGTACTGCTGAATCTGAATATATATCTACTACCAATGCGTGCACTAAGTTACTTTGGATGAATTAGAAACTAAGTGATATAGGTGATGAGGTTAAACAACCAATGATGATTTACTGTGATAAAAAAAGTTCAATTGATCTTACGAAGAATCATATTCAGCATTCTCGTATAAAACATATTGAGATTAGATTTCACTTTATCAAGGAAAAAGTTGAACAAGGTGTGATAAAAATGAACCATGTGGGAACTAATAATCAAGTGGATGACATTATAAAAAAGACTATTAGAAGCTATGTTTTCTAAACATTGGTTGAAACTCGGTGTTTTTCCACCTCTTAGTGCATTAGGAGGTTACAAGATTTCCCTCTCCCCAATTTTTTTAACTGTGTTAATCTATTTGTGGAAGTGTTAAAGGTTTATTGGGGAGATACGATCTAGGGGGAGTTTTTGTGAGATCTAAAATGATTAAATAACCAGTTTTTGGGTTTATTGCCTATGGGGGAGAATGGATAAATTCAATGGAGAGTAATCTGTTTATTTCTGAAAACATGAATGATGGAGAATAGAAACAACTAGAAATGAAACTATGGGGGAGAAAAGAAATGGATGAGAACTCAATTCATGTCCTCTCTCTTTTTTTCTACACGGATCACTGCTCATGTAGACTTAGAGTGATGGATGAGTTGTTTCTTGAAGGTTCAAGTTTTTATCGTTGCTGGCGCATCAGTGAATTTATCTGTATATTGTGAACAAACCCAAAGGGGGATATTGTTGGAACCAAGGATATTCATTGCTAATAATTTATTTTGGTTTGTGTTTGTTGTCAATCATCACATGGATGACTAGGGAGTTTGTTAAAAATTAGGTCATATATTTGAGGCTAAAATCAATATTGAAGGTTGTGCAGTTTCCCAGTGTTTGCCAATTTTTTGGGCCTCAAAATTCAATGTTTTTTGTTGAAAAACACAGGGTTTTTAGATAAGAGTGAATGGTATGAGAAATGAAAAAGAAAATAGGAAAAATTATGGAACCGTGTACCTTGGAACATGGACCGTGTACCATGTTCTGGGAATGGTTCGCAGGCACATTCCAGGCTACGAGAGCAGTACGTGGAGCAGTGCACATTGCGGTGTGCGGAGTGGTGCATGGAGCGGTGCGTGGAGTGGTGTGTGGAACTGAAAACATTTCACATCAATGGTACACGGTGAAGGTATGTGATACAAGGAATGCTGAAGGAAGAATTGAAAAATGGTTCGCAGAGATGGAATGTGGTGAAGACATGCGGTACGCGGGATGTTGAAGTTTGGCATGATTTTTGTGGTTCATAAAACAAGAGAGGTACATGGTGGAGCCTAATAGTATGAAAATGGAGTTCAATTTACAGATTTTCCCACATTTAAAATTTGGGTAAATCAGATTACCAAAATTTGGGGAGTTATGTGCCTATTTAAGGAATAGTAATCCCCTTTATTAGGGGATGAGAGTGGAGATTGATATTTCAGGAAGAAATTTGGCATAGTACGAAGTGGTACGTGGAGGAGAAGACATTACTTGGATAGAATCACCCGCGTAAGGAAAATAGTCTGTAGAAGAGAGTGAAATTCATATAAGAAGCTCTCACAGTACGCGACGGAGCAAGGCAGTACAAGGAGCAGGATGGTACGTGGAGAAGTGGAGTAGTACATAGAGTTGAGAAGTACGCCGAGAAGGGAAGTACGTGGAGGAGCTGTATGGTATATAGAGGAGATGGACTGTACGCAAAAACAACAATGGTACGCGAAAACAACATCAGTATGTGGAACACTCAAGGAAACCAGAAAGTTGGCCAAATCAGTTTTTGAAATTACCTCTCATAACATATCAGTGTACAAGAAAATAAATTACATTATGAGTGATTATGGGACTTCAACAGAACATCCATTTACAGTTGAGGATGCAAAAATTAATTTTAAACCATTGAAGCGACCTTCAAGTCGATAAATTAAGTGAAGATTATTCCAAAGCAAGGAGCAAATTAGAGTCAATGGAAGTGGTCTGAGGGTCACAGTGTGCTATCCCTAAAACCTTATAAAGGCAATACCCCTGGCACAGAGTGACTGTGCTAAACTCATGTAACCCACAACTTGTGACGATTAGTGGTTTTTGGTATGAACGACACACTATCAGTGTATTCTCCTTGGACATAGCCCTTAGTGGTGAACCAAGTAAAATTGATGTGTCCTTTCTTTGTGTGTGATTTTTTATTCTTAAATTCCTCTTCAAATAGGTTTAATCGGTTCCTACCAATGTGGGAACAAGATCCATTAGTTTTTTAATAAAAGTTGACACCCTGATTCACCCCTCCCCTCCTAGGGTGTTCTGGGGTCCTTCAGTTCCTTCCACATTAAAAGGATCTTCCCCCTTGAGGGTTATGTTTAGAAGTGGTTAGCATAAATAAACAACATATTGAGTTTAAGGTTAACCTATGATACCAATTATTGGTCGCAAATGTAATATATTAGATTATACAAGTGGAGGGGGGGGGGTGGACATTTTAAAATGAATTTAGATGTAAAGTTATATAGTTAAGTTAATATAGTGGATAAATAAAGAGAAATGTGAACAGTGAATGTATAGTGGTTCAGATCTAAATGATCCTAGTACACTTTTCACCCCTCTCATGAACTGAGAGAGATGACACCCACTATTTCTATAATAATGGAATATTACAATAATTTTTCCCACTAAGAGTTACATACCATTTACATAGAATATTTACTTCTAAATGCTTAAATCCAAACCAAACATTTGTTTTTCCACCTATAGGAACAACCTGAATAGTTCCTATCATTTTCTCACTTAAAGTCACAACCCAATGCCTGATTTTTTTTGGGATTCACAATACATAATCATACCTTTTAATGGGTAGTATAACCCTTTATAATTATGCACGTAGTAAGAAGAATAATAAAGTGAAACCATAACACTAGATGAATGTTTCACAGTATGAGAGTCAAGGCATCAAGAAACTATTTAGTAGAAAAATGATCAAATGATTTTAGTATATCTCGGGATCGTAATTGATCACCAAAATATGAAATACTTGTATAGATTTATAGAATCTTCAACCTCATTTATCTTGTGTATTAGTTCTATGAAACTCTAAATATAGAATTTATGTATGCACATCATGTTTAAACTTTGAATTCTATTGTATTTTTCTCTTTCCAATGAACTAATTTAGATTTCTCCAGGTTCATTTCCTAGATAAATATCCATGTGTAAAACTTTCATAAATGAAAAATAGTATTCCCATAATTCTTCCTTGATATCTTATATAACCAAATAATAACTTGTACAATGATACTTATTAGAATCATTAATACAGTACCAACCAATAAGTTTTAATATTTTTGGAAAACTCTGTAATAATATTCAAGGCCGACCCTTTATATTTCACTCCATTTGAATTTGAATATTTTAATTTTCAGAATTTTAAATGTGAATATCAATATATGCATATCTCATGAAGATATCATTTAATATATCATACAATAAATTAAAAAAATGTTTGTATGGATTCTAAATAATTATTAAGTAATTTTAGAATAAATAAAACACTAATTATATTCATAAAAAATTTGAAGTAAGTGAAAATTGAATTAATATGAAAAATAGAGCATATCTTAAATATTATAATATTTTATAGAATCATAGGTAAGTTATTAGCTTCCCATATGTAAAACAGGCACACTATGTATGTGTAATGTATTTTTACCCTTACGTATCTTACTAACACTTCATAAAAATTGGAGAACCTAGACTTCCTTTATGAAATATCTTGGTTACACTTACATGTGATATTAAAAAGTTATAGTACCATTATATAAGTAATATAAATTCTTTAGTACCCTTACATAAGTATGGATTACCCTTATATGAGCCTCATGTCACCCTTACATGAGTATTGAAAAATCCTGGGTACCCTGGACAAGTATGACTTACCCTTACGTAATCTGCAGAATTTACTGGTTACCCTTATAAATGGTTCATGTTGACCTTACATAGGATATATAATTTATAGTTCACCATTACATGAGACAAATAGTACCCTTAGGAAGGTTCATTTATGATTATGTGAGATAGAGACTACCCATATTGTAATGACCCACTTATTCCCATTGTCTTGAGAATATAATGAATCATTACTAGGACTTAAGATACATTCCCAAGATGCCGAAGGATGAAAATAAATAGCAAAGGGTTTCAAATGAAAGTGGGGGATGATTTACACTTTTTGAATAAAACCATTAACTCATCCAACCATAACCAAATAGCTCAAAATATAATGAATGAATAAATAAAAGACAACTCAACCACTTCATTTATAACAAAATAACACCAAAGTATACTACAACAGAAGACAAAGAAACTATCAAATTAAAAAGTGAAAAGACATCAAAAGACTCAATGAAAACCACAAGACTCCATTATCTATAAGATCTATGATCCAAAACCACAAAATAGACCAAGTATCATGAGGTGGTTCTAAAAAATGTGATACTTTACCTTTTCCCATGTCCCGGAAGATAACATCTGCAAAAACACTAAAGTGCCAAAGTAGGGATGATTATAAAAATCAGTAGGTTTTTCCCTAATGTCTTCACCACTCACACCAATAGGATAGAAATTTTAGCAACATTTAAATTAAATAATTCATATCAAAACAATTTCTTAAAATAGTTTATAACTAATTGTAAAAAAGTTCTAAAACAATTTAAAACAAAATTTAAAAAAGTGCTATTTTAAACCAATTTTATAGCAAGTCGTACTTCCAGAAAAATAACAAAAAAAGGATTAAAAATATTTCTCAATATCATTTTGGAATCACCATTCCATGGTTCACAATGCACATACCCATGCATGCTTCATTTGACAGTTCCACACTCATGAGCAGTCTCTCATCCAATTACCTTATGTCCCAATGAAAAACACCCTCGATCCAGGGTCACACACCTTGTACCCCAATGGTATGTGTACCTTATTAAGGGGAATTTGAAGCATGAACTCACAAAACCAAATATATTACAAAACCATTCCAAATCACAAATTCAAACTATTTCAATAAAAATATACTTTTATTAAAAACTAATGAACAAACCAATTTCAAAACAACCATTTCGTTTCAATAAAACATTCCCTTCTATTGAAAACAACTAATCAAATCCATGTACCACAATTCTAGAAAATCCTCATTTTAAAATCCATATTTTAAACCCATGAACAAAAACACTTTATTCAAAACACCCAATTTTCCATATTTCTAGAATTTACCAAAACATCACAAAAGAAGGTTTCCAAAAATTCAAAAACTTGCAATTCACAATCAATAAGATAATAAATTTAAAATAATTCCATTCAGTTATACTAAGATGATATGAGAGTGAAGCCACCTACCTCAATCGTTTTGATGCAAACCGAAAACAGACAAAGAATTATTAAGAAATCGGGTTGATTTTCCATGAAACCGCCTCAGATATCTTATCCTATCATGATAAAGACCAAATATCAACATATTTGGAATATATAATCTTATATCTACCCATAAAGGGAATATATATATGAAATTGAGAAGAGAGGAGAAGTAGATCTTAGAATATCTAAGAAACAGATCAAGAAGGATGAAGAAATATCATATACCTCAAGAATAAGGCTTCAAATCACAAATGAAAACCATCATATTGGATAAAAAACGAATGGGAGAGGTTATCCTACCTTCAATGCAGAGTAATACCGAATTAGGACCACTTAGGAACAAAAATGAGTGGTTTGGAGGCAAAAATGCACGAGATAAACTTTTTTAGGATATCACTTTAACCTCTTGGAACACATTATTCACCTTGATAAACCATGGTGTTAATGCCAACCAATATGCCACATCTGATACCATTTGTAATGACCTATTTATTCCCATTGGCTTGAGAATACAATGAATCATTACTCAGCCTTAAGTGATATACCCAAGATGCCAAAGGTTGGAAATAAATGCCGAAGAGATTAAAATGAAAGTGGGGGTGAGTTAACATTTTGGAATAAAACCATTAAATCATCCAACCATAACCAAACAAATTACTAAATTTTTCATAAATAAATGAAAGAAAACTCAACCACTTCATTTATAACAAAATCACAACAAAGTGTACTATAATAGAAGACAAATAAACTATCAAAGTAAACAACAGAAAGAAAACCAAAGACTCAATGAAAACCACAAGACTCAATGCTATACAAGCTCCATTCTCCACAACCACCAAATATCCCAAGTATCATGAGGTGGTGCTAAAATTATGTGATACTTAATTTTTCCCATGTCCTAGAAGATAGAATCTGTAAAAGAACCAAATTTCTAAAGTAGGGGTGAGTATAAAATTCAGTATGTTTTAACGAATGACTTCCCTACTCACTCTAATAGGATAGAAAGATTAGCAAAATTTATATAAAATAATTTATACAAATCAAATTTCAAAACAGTTTATAACTAATTATAAACAAGTTCCAAAACCATTTATAACCAAATATAAAAAAGTTTTATTTTCAACCAATTTTACAGAAAGTCATACTTCTATAAAATTAACCAAACAAGGCTTAAAATTTTTTCTCAATATCATTTTGGCATCACTATTCCATGGTTCACAATGCACACACCCATGCATGCTTCGTTTGACAGTTCCATACTCATGAGCAGTCTCTCATAAAATTACCTTTTTTCCCAATGACACACACCCCTGATCTAGGGTCACACACCTTGTACCCAAATGGTACATATACCTTATTTAGGGGCATATCAATAATGAAATCACACAACCCAATATATACCAAAACCATTCCAAATCACCAATTCAAGTCATTTCAATAAAACTGTACTTTTATTGAAAACCAATGAACAAACCAATTTCAAAACAACTATTTCATTTCAATAAAACATTAACTTTTATAGAAAAAATATAATCAAATACACGTGCTACAATTCCATAAAATCCCCATTTTAAAATCCATATTTTAAAACAAAGAACAAAATCACTTTATTCAAAACACCCAATTTTCAAGATTTCCATAATTTACCAAACCATCAAAAAAGAAGGTTTAAAACAATTAAAAAATAACCAATTCACAATAAAATTCAACATAAGACAATCAATTTGAAATCATGCCATTAATTTCTACTAAGATGATTTGAGAGTGAAGCCACTTACCTCAACCGTTTTGATGCAAACTGAAAAAGGACAAAGAACCCTTAAGAAACTGGGTCGATTCTCCATAAAACCACCTTATATCTCTTATCCTATCATGATCAAGAACAAATATCAACATATTTCTCATATAGAATCTTATATCTACCCATAACAGGCACATATCAAAGAAATTAAGAAGAGAAGAGAAGTATATCTAATAAGACCTAAGAAACCAATCAAGAACGATGAAGAAAGATCACATACATCAAGAATATAGATTTAAATCACCAAGGGAAACCTTAATATTTACTCCAAAATGATTGTGAGAGTTTATCCAACCTTCAATAGAGATAAATCTTGAATTAGGGCTGCTTAGAAGTAAAAACGATCAGTTTAGAGGCAAAAGCATGTGAGGTACACTTTTTTAGGATCTCACTTTAACCTCATGCGCGATTAGTTCGCATGGTTAGACAAACCGTACACTAAAATTGAATTATCTACTACCTTAAGGAAACCCTTACACAACCTCCTTGCACAGTCTCCTGAAATGTGGGCACACCATGCTGAATCTACTGCCCAGAATCTGCAACTTCGTACAATTTCTACTAGGATTTTCGTAACGTCCCTGTTCCGGGTGCCACTGAACAGGTACCCCGAACCCAGTTGGTCACATGACCTCACGATAATTTCCCCAAACGCTAGAGGCTGTTGACTAGCAGTGAGGGCCTAGGTCTGATAGTGGGGAATCTATGCCCTCATTTGTCAAAGTGTAGCGCAGCGGAATACAAGATAAAACATACAACAACAGCGGAAGCAATAAACCATACACATTTAATAGAACAACTGCAGTAAAAGATAACCATCCAGATATATAGATATGATGCAACATGTCTCAAGTCCTAATAAAATAACCAGAACATGTTACATAGCAGTATAATACAATACAGAGTACAACAAATCAAAAAAAAAAAAAAACAGCCGGTAGCATCACAAGCATAAGCCCGGTCCCATGCTCCCCTACTCCTCAGCAGCACTCAAGTACCTGTATAAGGACCCTTTCCCTTATCTATACCTACTGAAATGTTATCTGTTTGGGCTGAGAAGCATGAACCAAACAGGGTGTGAGAAATATATCTCTGTAGGCACCCACCAAAGGCTCGTGCCCAACTGGGTGTAAACATGAAACAACAACGTGCAAAAGTAAAATGCAATAAACTAAGTAGTACTAAAAAGTAACCAACTTACCAGTTATATTTCCATTTAATTATTCATTTAATCCATTTAATATTAAGAAATCACCACAGTGAATTTCTAAGTAAACAGCCAGTGTCCACAGACACTCAACCCTTACCCTCAGGTAATCAAGAACGTAACCCGCAGGTACTTGCCCACAGGGAGAACATATTTTTCCCTCAGGTGTACGTAGTGTCACCGTCAGGCAGAGAGTCTATTGCCCATAGGCATGGAAGAAGTTGCCCTTAGGCTAAGAGATCATTTCCCTCATGCTAATACAGTCATGTCGTTAGGCTATAGTAAAACACTTCCCTCAGGCACAAGTAACTGGGCCATTCCCAACATATAAACATGAAATTTACATACAATTACTCTCAAGGAAAAGTAATGCATAATTTAAACATGGAATAACCTCAGGTATCCTGGACAAACGGCTAAACAGAGGAACGCACCCCCGGGGTGGTCCTGGATCTAAGCAGCGATCCCAAACAACATTTTAATATCACATTGAATTACCTATACAATTATAGGTATTCAAACAGCTATGGACTCATCCACACAACACCCCAACATGGGTTTGTAGCACAACCAAAAATACAAAACGCACAACAGTTGGAAAATAAACACCAAGCCACCTTCCTTTAACACCCACAAACGATATACACGAACGACGATCCTCGATTCATCCTAGAAAGACGTAGATCTGAGGTGAAAGAAAACCCGCATAAACTTAAATAACTTCCATTAGAGGAATAATTAGATAGAGTCACACCAGGATATGGAAGCTCTTACCCATGTGGTTCCAACGAGATCGTCCGAGGCGGAAACAGATTTCTGACATGCGCTCGGCGGATCTCCAAAGCTCCGACCTTCCTCTCCCAATCCCTCTTCCCGTTCTAAGCCTTCCCTATGAACAGGGGAGGCTACTTCCCATTTTAAGCGAAAAAACAAAGTACACGGCGTGTATTTCCAAGTACATGGAGTGTACTTCCCATTTTTTTAACTATTCCTCTGGCGGTTTCCCACCAGCGTGGCACTATTCATCTACCGACATGACTACACAGCGTGTCTTCTTGAGTACACGGTGTGTTCTATCACACAGCTGGCCACCACCTTACTATTCTCCTGCCGACTGACTACACGACGTGTAAGGGACCACTACACGACATGTATTTGGTTCCTACACCCTTCATCACCGACATGGACACACGCCCTGTGTACTCATCCCACACGGCCAAAAGTACACGACGTGTGGAAAAGTACACGACGTGTACTTTCCAAAATTTTGTATTTTCGCCCATTTTCCATATTTCTCAAAAACACTTAAGGAAAAGAGAAAAGAAGAAACCCGTACCTCAAAAATAATAACTGGGTTCTTACAATCTTCCCCCCTTAAAGCAATTCATCCCCAAATTTCCCTTCCAAGGGTGGCGAAGATAAAGCTGGGAATAACTCTGGCCACTGAGCACGTACGTCGGTCTCCCGCTCCCAGGTTTCGTTCTGCACTCGGCCATGATGCCATAGAAACCGTACGAGAGGAACTGACCGGCCTCAGAGAACCTTCGTGCTCCTATAAACGATACGAATCGGATGCTCCTCAAAGGAGGAATCTAACTCAATCTCAACATCCTCGGGCAGAAAGGCGTGAGACGAGTCTGAATGATAGCGGCCCAACTGAGATACATGGAAGATGTCATGCATGGCTCGGTACCTCTGTGGTAACTACAACCGATAGGAAACCAGCCAGACTCTCTCCATAATCTCAAATGGCCCCACATACCTCCATGAATGTTTACCCTGTCTCCTGATCCGTCTGTGTCCCAACCTCAGTGAAACATGTAAGAAAACCTGGTCCCCAACCACGAACTCCAAAGGTCATCTGCGGTGATCAGCATAAGACTTCTGACGAGACTACGCGGTATCCATCCGCTTCTGAATCAACTGGACCTACTCAGAAGTCTCCTACAAGAGACGTGGTCCCAGTAAATCTACCTCACCTGCCTCTAACCAACACAAGGGTGATCGAAATGGCCTACCATATAATGCCTTGTATGATGCAATCTCAATAGTTTCCTGGAAATTATTATTATAGGCAAACTCGACCAAGGGTATATGATTCTCCCAAGATCCCCCAAAGTCTAGGACACGTGCACGCAGCATGTCCTCAAGCACCTGTTTCATATGCTCTGACTGACCATCTGTCTGATGGTGGTAAGCCGTGCTCAGAAGCACTTGTGTACCCAGTGCCCTCTGAAAACTCTTCCAGAAACGAGATGTAAAATGGTCGTCCCTATCTAAAACGATAGAACAAGGGATCCCATGAAGACGTACGATCTCTCGGATATACAACTTTTCGATATCATCAACACCGAAGGTCTCCTTGATCGGCAAAAAGTGAACTACCTTTCTGAGTCTGTCCACAAAAACCCACACGGAATCATTGGATCGAGGTGACCTCGGAAATCCGGTCACGAAATCCATCGCGATATCATCCCATTCCCACTCCGGAATGGGTAACTTCTGTAACAGTTCGGCTGGCCTCTGATGTTCCGCCTTCACCTTCTGACAGGTGGAACACCTCATAACAAAACCAACTACATCTCTCTTCATACCCGGCCACCAGTACTGATGTCTCAAGTCTCGGTATATCTTGGTAACCCCGGGATGAACTGCCCATACTGAAGCATGAAACTCCTGCATCAACTCCTCGTGTATATCCCCTGGAACCCATACTCATCCAGGGAAATACAGAGCCTCATCGTCGCCTATCGTCCATCTAGGAGGAGGGTCCTCACTTGCCAACGACTCCCGTAGAACTAGGCCTTCTAAATCAGATAGCTATCTCATCCTCACTCTATCTAGGATGGTAGAAGTCACAGCTAAAGAGGAAAGATAAGTCTGCCCCTGACTGTTATGCACCTCCAAATGCATCTCAGAGAACAAATCCATAAGCTGCCACTCATCACTGGCCTCCTTCACAGCCTGTATCTGAGTCTTCTTGCTCAGTTCATCAGTTAATTCATTACCTTTACTAGGTGTGTAGGCAATCTCAATATCAAAAGACTGTAGGTATTCAACCCACCTTCGTTACATCAGATTCAATTCATGATGAGTAAATTTATACTTGAGACTTTTGTGGTTGGTGAAAACCACAAAACGTTCTCCCAATAGATAATGTCTCCAACAGCGCAACACAGGAACAACTGCAGCCAACTTGATATCATGCGTCAGGTAATTCCTCTCATGTGGCCTCAACTGCTGAGAACCGTACGCAACAACTCAATCGCCTGGTACCAACACTGCTCCCAGCCCAATACCTGATGCATCATAGTAAACTGTATAGATCTTCCCTTGCTCGGGAAGTATGAAGACTGGTGCTAATGTCAACCTTCCTTTCAGGTCCTGAAAGGCTGTCTCACAAGCTTTTGACAAAAATAACTTCACACCCTTATTATTCAAACCCGTCAATGGCGCTGCTAAGCGGGAGAAGTCCTAGATAAAGCGCATGTAGTAACCAGCCAGCCCTAAGAAACTCCATATCTCAAACACGTTCTTAGGTTGCTCCTACTAAACTACTACTCTCACCTTCTCTGGGTCTATTGAAACTCCTGTTTCTGAGATGATATGACCCAGGAAGTGAATCTGGTCTATCCAAAAATGGCACTTTGAGAGCTTAGCATATAGTTGATTCTCTCTTAGTGTACTCAATACAATATCAAGATGGGTGTCATGGTCATGTCGAGTGTGAGAGTACACCAAGATATCGTCCACGAATACTACCACAAAAGAATCCAGATAAGGATGGAACACACGATTCATCAGATCCATGAAAACTGCTGGTGTGTTCATGAGTCTGAACGGCATAACCATGTACTCATATAGAGAATACCTACTTTTGAAGGATGTAAGCGGTATATCTGATGGTCTCATGCGCAGCTGGTGATATCCTGATCTCAAGTCAATCTTCAAGAACACTCGTGCTCCACGAAGTTGATCAAAAAGATCATCAATCCTCAGCAAGGGATATCAGTTCTTAACCGTTAACTGGTTCAGCTTCCAATAATCCACACAGAGTCTGAGGGTACCGTCCTCCTTATTTGCAAAAGAACCGGTGAACCCCAAGGAGAAGTACTGTGTTGGACGAAACCCTTTTCCTGTAACTCCTCTAACTGCCTCTTGATCTCCTACAACTCAGGCGTGGACATCCTATAAGGAGTAATGGACACCGGTGATGCCCCTGGAACAATATCAATAGAGAAGTACACCTCACGCTTTGGAGGAAGACCTGAAAAGTTGTCCAGGAAGACATCCCTGAAACGATCAACCACTGGAGGGAAATAAGCCTGACACATCCCCTAATCATCCAGATATAAACTCGCAATCTGGGATGTGACTCCACCTTGCCCATGTTGCTCTGGTCCAGCTCGACTCTCCTGAACATCCCAATCACCCTTGTATAGAAACTCTCCACCCTCTGGTGACGTGAAACTCACCCTGCAATGATAGCAGTCTACAAAGGCTCGAAAGGGAACCAACCAGTCCATCCCGAGAATGAAATCATAGCTCGTCATCTCTAAGACATAGAGGTCCCATAGGAAGTGACACCCACCAACCTCAAGGGGGAACTCCTTGCTCTGAATCACACCAGCCGTTCTAGTCCCCAACAAAGTGTCTAGCATCATGATATCAAAAGAAGTAGAAACATATAGCCCAAAGCTCTGCACAACATCTACAGATATGAAACTATGTGTAGCACCCGTATCGAAAAGTACTGAAGATAAGACAAAAGCTACTAGAATAGTACCTCTGACTGTAGAAGTTCCGGGATCCTTCTCCAGCTTGGTCTGTTGTACTGCATATTCCTGCCTAGTGCCACGACCCTGCGACACAGCCTGGCTACCCTGAGCTGTCCCGCCCTACTACCTCTGAGATCCTGGTGTCTGGCTACCATGGCCACGACCACCATCTCTGCCTGCACGCCCTAACATATTCCAGTTCCCTGACTGGTAAGAAGCCACTGGTCCTACTCCCACACGCAGAGTCTGCACAGAACCCCTCTCACTAGCCATTGGTGGAAACGCCCTACAAAAGCGCTGCAGATGACCCATCTTACCGCAAGCTCGGCAATCCACTGGATCATGTGGACACTGCGGTCTCTTGTGCCCCTCTTTACCACACTGGTATCACCTGAACTGACCACCTAAAACATCCTTCTAGCTAGTACTTCCACCCTGAGAGATGTCCATCTGTCTCTTCCTCTTACCAGTAGAAATAGTACCAGAAACTGGTGCTGAACTGCCCTGGCCCACACCACTAGATTCCTGCAGGTTCCTCTATGTAATCAGCACCTGATTCACAATAGCATGTATTGAAGGAAACCTGAAACATTCACCAGTGCTCAGATGTCATACCGAAGACCATCCTTGAAGTGCCTAGCCCTCAACGTCTCATCACCCACCAGCACGGGTACAAAGTGATGAATCTCGGTAAAGTGAGTATAATAATCCATCACTGACATAGTGCTCTACTGCAGATTCATAAACTCTCGAGCTCTATATGCCCTCAGAGTATTTGGAAATAAGAAGTCATAGAAGACTGCTTGAAAATCTTCCCATTCCATGTCTCTGTGATTCTCTATATAGGTGGTAACATCCCACCACCTCTTGGCAGAATCACACAACATATAAGTCATGAGCTTGACCCTCCACCCTGGAGGCGTCTCAAGATGCTCAAAAGTAGTTTGCATCGATCCTAGCCAAGACTTCGCAGCTTGTGGTCCGCCATCCCCAGAAAACGTAGGCAGATGCTACTGCTGAATGATAGGAGTCAACTCGGCCATAGATGTGGCAGCTGACGGTGCTCCCTGAAAGGTCTTCATAAACCGCATAAAGCCTTCACGGAACTGCGCATCTGTGCTTGTGTCCGGTATAACAGCTGGCACCGCATCTGGCTCTTCTGGAGGATCCACTGGTATCCCACGGCCCACCATCTCTAGATTATAATCGTTTCTGCTCTCCTGGCGAACAACGCGAGGTCGTCTAGGTGGCATGGCACTACACGGTCAAAAATACACCTTAGATTCAAGATTAACAAGACTGAAGCGAAGGAACCATAAAGGGAACAAGAGGAAGAAGGCATTTCAAGATTTGTAAAACAATACTACACGGCGTGTATAATGACTACATAGTGTGTACTTGACTTCCCCTCCCTTGCCCGGGTCCTTCTACACGGCTGAGCTACACCCCTCCCATTGAACAAAACTACAAAACATGTATATAATCTACACGGCGTGTATGGTGTAATTTTTCCAACTGCCCATGTCGTTTGTGACACGGCCGACTACTCGGCTTGACACTACACGACGTGTTACACCCGCACACATCGTGTACACCGCCCTATTTCCTAGACACACGACTAACTCCACATGGTCTGTCCTCAGACAAGACTACACGACGTGTCCCACAGGTACACGACGTGTACCAGACGAGCTCCGTCGACCCATGTTGTTAGTTACATAGTCAGAAACATGGCTCACACTACACGGCGTGTTTGATATACACACGGCATGTACTCGAACGGATTACACCAACCTGTGTTGTTAGTTACACGGCCGGGTCCCTAGGTCAGACTACACGACGTGTTCCATAATGGACACAGCGTGTAGGTCTTAAGGTTTCCTCCGCCCGTGTTGTTAGTTACACGGCGGACACTAGGTGAACACTACACAGTGTGTACATAATCTACACGGCGTGTTCACCCCAGACTCTTCCCTTCCCCGTGTCGCCGCCCACATGGTTTGTGACACGGGAAGAGACTATACGGCGTGTACTTAGGGTACATGACATATACTCAAAAAGTTTATTTTTCTTCCCAAACAGAAGACCATACATGGTGTGTTGAAGGTACTACATGGCGTGAATACTGGGTTTCTGGACAGTATGCCTCAGAAACTTCCCTGAAACCCAGAAAACGCTGCAAAACAACACCTATGTGTCAAATTCCGATCCGTGAGGGCCCATACTCCCCACGAATCAAAGTTTGACATCTTATCTGTGTTATAACATAATAAAAAGTCAATGATCCACCAAATTCCAGTCAATGTGGGATTATAACACATAGTTCGGAGGATCGAAACCTCCCTTTGATACCACTTTGTAACGTCCCGGTTCCGGGTGCCACTCAACAGGTGCCCCGAACCCAGTAGGTCACATGACCTCAAAAGAATTTCCCCAAACGCCAGAGGCTACCGACTAGTAGCGAGGGGCCAGGTATGATAGTGGGGAAACTATACCCTCATTGTTAAAGTGTAGTGCAATGGAATACAAGATAAAACATACAACAACAGTAAAAGCAATAAACCATAAACATTTAATAGAACAACTAAAGTAAAAGATAACCAGCCAGATATATAGATATGATGCAACATGTCTCAAGTTCAAAGAAAATATCCAGAACTTGTTACATAGTAGTACAATACAATACAGAGTACAACAAAGAAAAAACAAAACAGCCGGTAGCATCATGAGCCTAAGCCCGGTCCCATGCTCCCCTACACCTCAGCAGCACTCAAGTACTTGTATAAAGACCCTTTCCCTTATCTATACCTGATGAAACGTAATCTATTTGGGCCAAAAAGCATGACCCAAATAGGGTGTGAGAAATATATCTCAGTAGGCACCCACCAAAGGCTCGTGCCCAACTGGGTGTAAACATGAAACAACAGTGTGCAAAAGTAAAATTCAATAAACTAAGCAGTACTAAAAAGTAAACAACTTACCAGTTATATTGCCATTTAATTATTCATTTAATCCAATTAATATTAAGAAATCACCACAGTGAATTTCTAAGTAAACAGCCAGTGTCCATAGACACTCAACCCTTACCCTCAGGTAATCAGGAACGTAACTCACAGGTACTTTCCCACAGGTAGAACAGATTTTTCCCTCAGACATACATTGTGTCTCCCTCAGGCACAGAGTCTATTGCCCACAAGCACGGAAGAAGTTTCCCTCAGGCTAAGAGATCATTGCCCTCAGGCTAATACAATCATACCCTCAGGATATAGTAAAACACTGCCCTCAGGCACAAGTAACCAGGACATTCCCAATATATAAACATGCAATTTACATATAATTCCTCTCAAGGCAATGTAATGCATAATTTAAACATGGAATACCCTCGGGTATCCTGGCCAAATGGCTAAACAGAGGAACGCACCCCCGAGGTGGTCCTGGATCCAAGCAGCGATCCCAACCAACATTTTAATATCATATTTAATTACCTATAAAATTCTAGGTATTCAAACAGCTACAACCTCAGCCACATGACACCCCATCATGGGTTTGTAGCACAACGAAAAACAAAAAACGCACAACATTTGGAAAATAAACACCAGGCCACCTACCTTTAACACCCACGAACGATATACGCGAACGGCGATCCTTGATTCATCCTAGAACGACGTAGATCTAAGGTGAAAGAAAACACGATTAAACTTAAATAACTTCCATTAGAGGAAAAATTGTCAAGAAAAACACCAGGAGAAGGAAGATCTTACCCGTGCGGTTCCAACGAGGTTGTCCAAGGAGGAAAAAGATTCTTGACGTGCGCTCGGTGGATCTCCAAAGCTCTGGCCTTCCTCTCCCGAGCCCTCATCCCGTTCTAAGCCTTCCCTGTGAACAGGGGAGGATACTACCCATTTTAAGTGAAAAAACAAAGTACACGGCATGTATTTACAAGTACACGGTGTGTAATTCCCATTTTTTTAACTGTTCCTCTGGCGGTTTCCCGCCAGCGTGGCACTATTCATCTGCCGACATGACTACACGGCGTGTCTTCTTGAGTACACGACATGTTCTATCGCACAGTTGGCCACCGGCTTACTATTCGCCTGCCAGCTAACTACACAACATGTAAGGGACCACTACACGGCATGTATTTGGTTCCTACGCCCTTCATCGCCGACATGGCCACACGCCCGGTGTACTCATCCCACATGGCCAAAAGTACACGACATGTGGAAAAGTACACGATTTGTAATTTATAAAATTTGGGATTTTCCCCCCATTTTCCATATTTCTCAAAAACACTTAAGGAAAAGAGAAAAGAAGAAACTCGTACCTCAAAAATAAGAACTGGGTTCTTACACTTTTTTCATGGTTTGGACAAACCATGTGCAACCCGTGCACCTTTCCTTTGGACCCAAAAACATATTGAATGTTCTTTCAACTCTCTTATTCTTCAACATTACACATAAAAAACAAAAGGAAGCACAAATTAAGGGTTATATATATCAGAAAACAAGGGTAAAAAATTCTCCCCACAATTAATCGTTCCATCCTCGGAAAGTAGAAAACCCTCACTATCCTAAAAGAGTTTCAGTCATTTCTCATTTATTTCCTTCTCATGTTCCTAAGTTTCTTCCTAAATATGACCATTTTACCATAAAACCTACACTAGACCGATGTTTTTTATATGCAATAATTTATTTTTCCAATCCAAAATCCACACTGGGATAAGTACCAATGAAGAATTCGGCTCTAGGTCAACATGATACCATCGAAACACACGGTCAAGATTAGGATGATAGTTTATCAACTATGATACTTGGAACACATTATGCACCGCATTGAACCATGGTGGTAATGACAACCAATATGACACATATGATACCATTTGTAATGACCCATTTATTCCCATTGGCTTGAGAATACAATGAATCATTACTCCACCTTAAGCGACATCTCGAAGACGCCAAAGGTTGGAAATAAATACCGTAGGGTTTCAAATGAAAGTGGGGTATGATTTTCCAATTTTGAATGAAACCATTAACTCATCCAACCATAACAAAAAATCTCACTATATGATGCATGAATAAATGAAAGAAAACTCAACCACTTAATTTATAACAAAATCACAACAAAATTTAATATAATAGAAGAAAAATTAACTATCAAAGTAAAAAAAAAGAAAAAAGAAAACCAAAGACACAATGAAAATGAAAAGACTCCATGCTCTATAAGCTCTATGCTCTACAACCACCAAACAACCCAAGTATCATGAGGTGGTGCTAAAAACATGTGATACATTACCTTTACCCTTGTCTTGGAAGATAGAATATGAAAAATCACCAAAGTGCCAAAGTAGGGGTGAGTATAAAACTTAGTAGATTTTCACCAATGACTTCCCTACTGACACCACTATAATATAAATGTTAGAAACATTTATAGAAAATAGTTTATATAAAACAATTTCTCAAAAGAGTTTATAACTAATTATAAACAATTTCCAAAACCATTTATAACCAGATATAAAAAAGTTCTATTTTCAACCAATTTTCTAGCAAGTCATAATTCCAGAAAATTAACCAAACAAAGCTTAATTTTTTTTCTCACTATCATTTTGGCATCACCATTCCATGGTTCACAACGTACACACTCATGCATGATTTATTTGATAGTTCCATACTCATGAGAAGTCTCTAGTCTAATTACCTTATGCCCCTATAACACACACCCCTGATCCAGGGTCACACACCTTGTACCCTAATGTTAAACATCCCTTATTGAGGGGCACATCAAGCATAAACTCACACAACCCAATATATGCTGAAATCATTCCAAATCACCAATTCAAACAATTTCAATAAAACTGTAATTTTATTGAAAACCAATGAACATAACAATTTCAAAAAAACCATTTTGTTTCAATAAATTTTTTTTTGAAAACATATAATCAAATCCACGTTCCACAATTCCAAAAAAATCCCCATTTTAAAAACAATATTTTAAAACCATGAACAAAGGCACGTTATTCAAAACACCCAATTTTCCATATTTTCATAATTTACCAAACCATCACAAAAGAAGGTTTCAAACAATTAAAAACAAATTCAACATAATATAATCAATTTGAAATAATTCTATTCAATTCTACTAAGAGGAGTCGAGAGAGAATTCACCTACCTCAACTGTTTTGACACAAACTAAAATGGACAAAGAATGCTTAAGAAACTGGGTCGATTCACTATGAAACCACCTTAGATATATAATATTATCATGATCAAGACCGAATATCAACATATTTGGAATATAAAATCTTAGATATACCCATAATGGGTGTAGATCTAAGAAACTAAGAAGAGAGGATAAGTAAATCTAAGAAACCGATGAAGACCAATGATGAACGATCACATACCTCAAGAATACAACTTTGAATCACCAAGTGAAGCCTTCAGGTTGACTCCAAAATGCTTGGAAGAGGTTATAATACCTTAAATGGATAGGAATATTAAATTAGGTCAACTTAGGAGAAAAAAATGAGTGGTTTAGAGAAAACAATGTTTGAGATCCACTTTTTTAGGATCTCACTTTAACATCGTGCATAGTTAGTTCACACAGTTAAACAAACTGCGTGCTAACTGAGAATTACCTACTACCTTAAGAAAACCCTCACATGGCCTCCTCGCATGATCTCCCTAAACATGCACACACTGTACTGAAGCTAAAATCCAAAATTTGAAAATTTTTATGGTTTCTACTAGGCTTTCCGCATGGTTTGGACAAACCGTGTGTAGCACGTGTGCCTCTCCTTTAGCCCCCAAAACTTATTGAAAGTTCACCCAACTCTCCTATCCTTTACCCTTATACTTTAAAAACAAAATGAATCATAAATAAAGGGTTACATACCAGAAAACAAGGGCACTACACTTATGCTGGTCTAGTTACCTTTATGTAAGCACTAATGTACCTTCACACAAGTTCTGAACTACCATTTATAAAGTACTAAAGTAACTTTATGAAAGTAAAAAATCAACTTTATGAAAGTAATAAATTAAATTTTAAAAAATAATAAAATTTTCAAGTTATATTTCACAACTATGGAAATGTTCTAGTAACCTTTACGCAACTCATATAAAGTTATGGTTACCTTTACATAACACATGGAAACTTATGATTACCTTTACATAACCATTGTAATCTCAATATTACCTTTACACAACATTATAAAAGTAATTAAACTATTATGTAACCCATTAAAACTTGAATTCACCTTTACATGACATTGTAAAAACATGTAAAAATGATATTTAAGGGTCCAAATGACATAATTGGATTAGAAAATCAACATGAGAATTTTAGTGCATATTATAAAAAATCAATACATGAAATCTAAATATATGTTAAGTAATAATATATGACCAAAGTTAATCATACGAAAGATAAAAATTAGTGAAGATGCGAAAATTATAATTAATAATTGATATGATATTTTTTAATTATCAAAACATAATTAAATAAATTTGATCCAAGGATCCACTTCAATAAATATGTGTATTAATCACTTTGATTATAAATTGTTATTTTATGAAACAACAAATGAGTGATGAAAATAACCAACATGCATGAAAACCAATGTAACCATACCATAAAGCAATGATCGGGTATGCTTCACTTAAAAAAATAGTATTTATTTTAAATCTATAGTAATACTTATATGTGGAAGGAAACAACAACATATATGCACCTTTTTTAATATATAGATTGATGAATCAAAATAAAAAGACACTACTATCCCACATCATGTGCTATTGAAAGATGATTTGATAAATAATGATGAAAAAATAGTAGATGAAAACATATTAAGAGTATGGGAATCATGTGTAAGTATGACATAATAAAAAAAATTCAAGTTTAAATCAATACTCTATAAAAATGACTACTTATTTTCCTATATTTTTTACATGATTTTGGCATAAGAATCATCATCGGTAGTACCTGATGAACAACTACATTTAGTGGCATATATGTATCCATATAAATGTGGCTGCATCATAGGTATGGGCTTTAGAGTTTCACCTCAAACATATTTTTAGAAAAGAATTCATAAGGGGATAAAAATAAAAAAATAGATGAGATGTGGTCATGGATAAATGTTCTAAAATAAAAACATAATTGGAAGTATGAGTTTTTAGATAATGTTATGGGAAGGAATAAAAGATAAGAAAAAACACAACAACAACCACTACAGAAAGATCCACCCCTAACTTTGAAGCTAGACATTCCCCTCAAAGGCCTACCTTACCAAAGGTAATTGACTTTTTCTTAATAGTTTCTGTGAAATTTGAATCAAATAGAAACTTATGCCTTTTTTTACTAATAGTATACAGGGTTAAATTGATTATGATATATATATACATCAACACAAATCTATCACCTTGTTTCAAGGGGTACAATTTACAATATCCAAGTACATATTACACACAACAAAAAACTTCCAAAAGATTGTGTGAGAGTAGGGATTCAGACAACTCACAAGCTGAGTGCTGAGTTACCTCTTCCCCTTAATGACATAGATGTTCCCAAGGTCTAACTAGAATATCATATCCATTTTATATTGTAAAAATACATTTCAAAAATTATTTATTCCCTTTATAATTTACATTTTTATGAAAAACCTCTAATAATTATTGAAAAAAGCATGTTTTGAGGAATTTTATTACAAATAGAAGAAATGAATGGGAAACAGAAGGTCAAATAAAAAAAATATAATGGATCAACCAATCAATGAAAATACCTTCAGATAGTTTATTTACCAGGATAGTTTAACTACTGAATTTTTTAATATTATAGGTTCAGGCAAATACAATGTTTAAAGATGGTTATATAGACATCATTGATTTTAGAGAACAAATATATGGAGTGACCATTACAAACTATCTTGGTATTGATAATATATATGAAATCCTCAAGCATGAATTGTTGGGAGTCTCAATTATAAATGTATACATGAGGTTCATTTTTATAATTTGTTTTTCCAAAAACAGATCTATTATGTTAATTACAGTTAAATACTATTCATATTTTTTTTCATGAATATATACTTATACTATTTATAACACACAAATATTTTATGATATGAATAATTTCAATTCGTTAGATAGACTATTGTGCATGCAACACTGAGTCTCTGTGAAACAAAACATTTTTATCGGATATAGTTATAACCTAGACGTCAAACTTAATTTTTCCACTTATGTGATTTGATTTTCAAAAAATGGACATACCCAGTTGTGTTCAGTATGATATTTAGATTTAGATATGATCAAATTATTTTTTGATGAATAGTAATGTAACCTTATGAATAGTAATGTATCCTTTATGAATAGTATTGTACCCTTATAAATAGTAACTGGACCCTTATGAATAGTAATGTACCCTTATGAATAGTAACTTGCCCTTTATGAAAAGTGATGTACACTTATGAATAGTAACTTGACCCTTATGAATAGGAATGTACCCTTATGAATAGTAATTTGACCCTTATGAATAGTTATATACCCTCATGAATAGTACCTGACCCTTATGAATTGTAATTTACCCTTATGAATTAAAACCTCACCCATATAAGTATAAATATAATTTAGGCACATTATAAATGAGAGTGAATATTTTAAAAATCAATAATTAAGTGTTGGTATTTTTGTGAGCAATAAACAATGAATTACAATTTTATAATTAATAGATTAATTTAAAATACAATTAATTTTCATAATTTTTTTTCATGAATCAATATTTTGTCTTCATGTGATTATAAGATAATTTTATGAGACCTTTGTTAAATTTTGAAAGTGTCATAAAATAATTATAATATTAAAATCGATATTTTTTGAGTAAATAATGATTTTATTTAAAAAAGTAAATTTCTCATATTTAGAAAAATATTTTAAAAAATTGAGTTCATTTTCAATTTCTACATGTAGAAAAATGGTTAGGGTAATTTTTTGGGATTTTTCTAAAATACTTGAATTTTTAGTGAATAGTAAGAAATACAGTTTTTAAGAAAATATAGTATTTTTGTGTGACCGCAACAAGAGATATTTGTGGTATAAAATTTATTAAACTTATGTAATAAAGAAATAAAAATTTTATAAAAGTAATATTGTATAGAGACCATTCAGAACATGTATTCTATAATTTATTTCATGATAGGTATAACTATTATTGTCAATGCCGACGCAGTGTCTACGCAACATTGAAAATGTAAAATTTTGTTCCTTATAAAAAATAATTATGTGATAAAAATTATTTTCATCACTTATTTATTAATTATTGATGTTTTTGGTTGTTAATTTTGAATTTTAGTGTTATATAACATGATCCTTATCTAAATGTTTGTGCAATTCTTATGCAAGACTATAAAAAGAAAAATTAACAAATTAAAGAAGTTATTTTGATATAGATATGTGTAAATAAACCTAATTAATGAATATAAATGATTATTTTGAAGCTATGTATGTTATTTTTATTATATTAATTTATTTTTAATTTTTATATATAATATAATTAACATTAATGCTTAGGAAATGCTAATGCAGTGCATGTGCTAGAATAAGAAAATTAAATAAAATGTTTTCAAATAAAATTATAATAATTATTAAATGACTCATATTTTGAATAAAAATTATTATATAAGTAATTTTTTACTATTATATATTTTTTATTCTATTTGGGGACACTTTTTACCCTCAATAATCACTTCAATACCTTTAGAATATTTTATTTTAAAGTAAGACAAGGTTTTCACACTATAAAGTTTACTTTCTATAAAATTTTTAATGTAAGGTTTTTTTGAGTTTTATTTAAAGGAAAATATTATTTATAAATAAAATAATATTATATTTTTCATATAATTTTACTTTTAATTTTTAGACAACAATTAATTATCACAATGACTTCCACAAAGATGGTGAAGTATTAATTTAATTAATGAAGAAATAAAATAAATTATAATAAAAATAATAAAATAAACATGATTTTATATTATTATGATAATTAAAAATAACTCATAGATGAATATGAAATTTATATTATATAATATAAAATTTTATTCTATTTTGATACTTTTTTTTGATGTGTTTAAAGTCTTATTTATGAATAGTTTTTATATTGAAAAAAATGTTTTCCATGAATAAAATATTTTATTAAATTATATAAAAATAAAAAAAATATTGAGAAAGGCCCAAAATTATAAGATTAGATCGAAAATGTTACCCTATTTAGTTTTAGGCCTTTTTGAAAATTTTTAAACCTATAATATATTTATTATAATTTAATAATTTTTGAAATTCCTAAGTTATCCTCCACCTCACTCATAAAAGGAGACTCTTTATTTCAAAAATATCAATCACCTTGAGCCTTATTTTTCTACAAGACTCTTCCAAATTCCATCCTCCTAATCCCTGGAAACATTGTTATGCTTATGGTATCACTAAAAGACAACTTCCAAGTGCATTAAGGTGGATTCAAAGGAGAAATATTCAAGAGGTAAATTCCTCTTTTCAATTTTTTTTTTTATTTTCAAGCTCCTTTTTTATCTTTTATATTCTCACCTCTTCTCATAAAAATCTTATAAAAACTAAAATACCTTATATGTACTTGAATTTTATTATTATAATGTAATATTACATCATCATCTATATATTTCCGTCCTTTAATACTATAAATGAGAACACCATCCGAGATGTGTTAATTATCACGTTCAAGGAAGACGAGTTTTCAATTTGTATTACTATCTTCAAGACTGGTCATGAAACATTTATAATGGTTGATTAAAATAATAATATATTTATTTAATCTTATTTAATGTTCCGGAATCCTTACATTCTTATAATATAAAATAATAATAATATAAAATAATAATATAAATCTAGTTCATTGTGCACAAAACCGCCAAGTTAATGCAAGCGTTTATCATTAACTTTTATCTAATGATTCATCCTCATGGTATATAAAAAAATCATTATAAGATCATTTATTTTTTTATAATGTAATTATTAATATATATTAACAATTCTAGATGCCTAATCACATTTCAAATGCACTTCCATTCATGAATACAAGTAAACCGATCATGAAAACCAAGGAATAAAATGCTTCCAAAACAATAAAATTGAATCTATTAAACCGATAAAAAAGGACATGAATTCATGTATAGGAGGTCCTGGAGTTACTAATTAATGAATATTAATTTGATTATTCAGGTCATTAAGATCAATCAAAGAACACATTCAGGCATAAGGTAAGGGTTTTCTCATCTCACTTTTAATTTTGTGAGGTTTCCATGGTTCACAAATTATTTCTCATATGTGGTGTATGTGTACTACTATTTGATATATAATATAATTATTCTATTTATATTCATGGTATTATGTGATTCATTTGGTGATTATTAATTTTTGGTCATACGATTCGATTGATTACAATGTTGTAAGGGACTTTGTCTCAATTTCTATTTTCAGTGAGACTTCCTTGGTATTGTGAACCTAATTTTTCATATGTGGTTTATCTACTGAACCTTTTAGATAATTTTTCATTTTAAATTATAATTATTTTAAATATCCATTTTCTTGTATCAAGGATATGATTATTTCCTTAAGCTGTATACAATTTCACATACTGTGTTTGTTTTGAATGATACTTCTACTATGGAAATATTGATGAATTTGTATCCTCTACTCAATACGGATATTTAAAAGGAATATTGTTCTTGTATTAAATATTTTAATAAATAATGATTTGGACTGTCAGTGACGGGTGGGGCCCGCTATATCCCCTCAATGCATCACCAGGTCTCATGTGACAAATCAGTTGGCGACAAACCCTTCGAGTTTGTATCCAAAAAATCAGACAGGTTTCTACGCACAAACTTAATATATTTTGATATTATAGTGGTATCATTTTTCAATTACATGACTTCCAATTAATAAGCATATCTCTTTATTCATTTTCATTTAGTACTATCCATGAGTTTTTCACGGTGAAAAAAATTTGTGGATGCAGTTTCATTCTTCGTTTATTAATGGCGAGTGTTTTTTATTTATTCACCATGACATATTGACTATGCCAATTTTTTTTATGATTCAGTTATTGTTGATTCATACTTCTGATATTTTTAACCCTTATTGAGCATCTGATATTACCCCTTTTATTAGTTTACCTTAAACAGGTTATAAAGAGGAGGCCATTTATTGAGTTCTCATGGATGCAGTTTATTAGCTTTTATTATGTATTATATTTTGTTTCCTTTACAAATGTAAAACGAGTTCCATGTATGTATCTAGTTTCTTTAAGACAACTAAACTGACCAGTCCTTTAGGATTTTATTCCTTGTAATCATGCCAATGTAATAAAGTAATGCACCGACTCTGGGCTTCTGGGGTCAGGGTGTTACTGTTTGTATAAAAGGAAGTTTAATAAAAACCTTGGGAACTAGATTTAGAAAACATAGTTTAGGGAACATAAACCTGTGATTGACTTTGAGGACAAGGATATAAGAACCACCCACATCTATTTTGAGGGCATTATACAAGAAAAATTTTGAAGATGAAATTTCCAAAGGTGGGAGGAATATAACACCCCAATATTTTACAGTATGAATAATTTAAATTCATTAGATAGCCTATTATGCATGCAACACCGAGTCTCTGTGAAACAAAACATTGTTATAGGAGATAGTTATAACCTAGATGTTAAACTTAAATTTTACACTTATGTGATTTGAATTTCAAAAAATGGTCATACAAAATTGCGTTCAGTATGATATTTAGAGTCTGATATGATCAAATTATTTTTTTGGTGAATAGTAATGTACCCTTATGAATAGTAATTTAAACCTTATGAATAGTAATGTAACCTTATGAATAGTAATGTACCCTTATGAATAGTAACTTGACCCTTATGAATAGTATGTACCCTTATTAATAGTAACTTAACCCTTATGAATAGGAATGTACCCTTATGAATAGTAATTTGACCCTTTTGAATAGTAATGTACCCTTATGAACAACATCTTGACCCTTATGAATAGAATTCTACCCGTTATGAATTAAAACCTTTCCCATGTAAGTATAAATATAATTTAGGCACCTTATAAATGAGAGTGAATATTTTAAAAATTAATAATTAAGTGTTGGAATTTTTATGAGCAATAAATAATGAATTACAATTTTATAATTAATAGATTAATTTAAATGACAATTCAATTTCATAAAATTTATTCATGAATTAATATTTTATTTTCCAATGATTATAAGATAATTTTATGAGACCTTTATTAATTTTTGAAAGTTTCATAAAAACATACTACATATCCTCATAATCTAAAAAGAATAAGGTTCAGTTGGTATCCATCCTTGAACAAAAACAACAACCAACAAAAATTAGGGACTTCTCTTGTAGGATTTAAATGCAGAATTTCATGCATGCAGATCTGGTTAACATTCATATTTGGTTTTTATGGAGCAAGGGTATTTCATTGGACCTGGTTCAGGCGGGGGAGCAGTTCATCACCATGAATATCAAAAGTTCCACAAGAATTCTTCTTATGTCTTTCGTCTATGGAAACTGTGATGCCCAAAGGGGGGAGATTATTTGGTAAGAGATTTTGGGCTTTGAACCAGGGGATTTACCTTGGATTATATGGGGAGACTTCAATGTTGTTGCATATCTAGAGGAGAAGAAAGGGGGCGGTACTTTCCCTTAGAATGCTAGTCTGAACTTTGATCAATTTATGGCAGGAAAAGGATTAATGGACATGGGATACTCAGGCAACATGTTCACTTGGTGCAATAATCAATGGGAGAGCAGTTGATGTTGCAGCCGATTAGATCTCTACCATGCCAAAATTCACACTGTATCCATGTTTCCCAACACGCAGGTCAAATATATGGTGCGAGGAGTGTTAGATCACTATCTGTTGCTTCTCTCTCTATCCCCAGTTCATACCAACTATGATAGATTCAAATTTTACAGCCAGTGGTGAGAGGAACCAGGGTATAAAGAGATAGTTAGGAAGTCCTGGGAATAACCAATTTGTGGTCATTCAAGGGTGGCCCTGCATAACATGTTGAGGAGGCTGAAATAGAGACTCCACCAGCGGGTGAGGAATCTAACTCTAACATATGAGTCTATAGAGAACTTGAAGCAAGAAATAGAGTGGATAGATACTAGCTTGAAGAAGAAGTGGGATGAGTCGGTTTTTGATGTGCTCCTGGATAAGAAGAAAGAATTGGCTAATTTTATCCTTTCCCAATAGTGAAGGGCTTGGGAGGCCTCAAATATCAAGTGTCTTAGAGAGGAAAAAAAAACAGATTTCTTTCACACTTGCATTAAGGAGAAGAGGGGGAACACCAAGCCTAATATAGAGCTGGAAGATGGGTCCTTCAATGATGAAAAAGATGTGGTGGGGGGGATGGTGTATACATTTTTCTGAGACCTGTTGGCAGGGCCTAACTCAACAATTACAAAAGACTATCCGAAAGGGAGTAAGGATTTTTTGGGAGAACCTTTGAATGTTGTGCCTACTCAGATAAATGAAAACCTGGTTCACCAGCTAGAGGAGGAAGAAATATATGGAAAATGATGATGCTTAATCCTAACAGTGCTCCAGGTCCAGAAAAACTACAAGGAACTTTATATAGGGGTCAAGGGATACCATTAAAGGGGAAATCATAGTGTCGATTTAAGACTTCTTCAGGGGAGGAGGCCTTCCTCAGGTGGCATGTGAAACTTCCCTGGCTCGGCTTTAGAAGATAAAAGTCCCCTCTTACCTAACTCATTATCGACCAGTAATCCTGCACAACTTTCCATATACGATTTTGGAAAGTATTATCAACACGAGTTTGTATGAATTTCTTCCCAAGTGCATTTTCCTTGAACAAAATAGGTTTGTGAATGGCCATTCAATCTAAAGAGCAATGGAATTATCTTAGAAGATTACCAGAGACATCAACACTAGAAGTCACAGGTCTAATATCATCATAAAGATTTATATGATCAAGGCGTATGACATGGTTATATGGGGTTTTATTAATAGGGTGTTGGCGCACATGCGTTTCTCTGCATGGGCATGTGATATTTTCTTCAGATTCTTCAACACTTCCTAGATCACTGTTTCTTTTATGGGTAGATCATACGGGGTTTTCAAGGATACAAGAGGTATTCTCCAAGGAGACCCATTATCTCCAAGTATATTTGTCCTAGTGCAAGATACTTTAAGTAGAATGATAAACAGAGGGATTCAAAATGGAGACATTCTTCCCTATCGAAGAAAACAGAGCCTAGCGCCAGTTTCACATCTCATGTTTGCTGATGATTCCATTATCTTCATTAATGTAGGAAAGAGATCCATACAAGGAATTACTAGAATAATCAATGAATACTACCACTGGAGTGTCCAAGAAATTAACAAAGACAAAATCATGTTCTACATCTATAACAAGTGCACGACCAAGAGAGCGGTGCATCTAAGAAATATGTTGCGAATGCAGTGAGGCCAGTTTCCTCTAGAATATCTAGGAACTTCTATCACTCCAGGAATAATTCCGCTTAGGGACTTCTATCACGCGGTTAGAAGGATCGCAAGCTGAGTGCTCAACTAGAAGAATTATCTTTTATCCTTTGGGGGTCGTATTGCTCTGGTTAACAGTGTTTTATCAGTAATCCTAGTGCATGCAACGATGTCTACCAATGTTACTAAAGGGGATATTGGAACTATCGATAAAATAATGACTCGTTTTATATGGTATGAAACATTGGAGGAAAAAATACACTAGGTTTCTTGGGGAATAATATCAAGGACAATCCAAGAGAGAGGTATTAATGTAAGGAGCTTAGAGTCCACTATAAACTTCATGCACGTAAAACTAGTGTGGGAAATGATTGAGGGGCACTCTTTATAGGGAAAGACCATGAACTGTAACAAGGGAGGTAATGTGCGAAACCGGTATATGATTGGTTCTCCTCTTTGGTCTTTGATTTACTCCATCATCTCTATTATTCAACATCACTCACAATGGATCGTAGGGAAGGGGAACATTAACTTCTGGTTTGACTAATGGGTTGGTGAAACAATAGGGTATCTTGGTTACCCTGCGCCCACTATTTCCTTCAGGGAAGTGAGTCATTATCCTGACTTTATATCGATGGAATTAGATGGGAATAAAATTGAGGTGTTCAATAATATTCTCACCAATTTGGAACTAGATAAATGCGTCTTTACTCTTTTTTCAATGGTAAACTTCAACAAAAAGGATTATCATAGGATTTATTTTCCCCAGTCTCAAGGCATTAGATGGAGTGAGGTGGTGTGGTGTAATATGATTAATTCCAAATGCTTCTTTCTCATCTGGAGGATAAAAAATCATGCCATTCCTTAAGACGACAATATCAAAAAACTGTGAATAAGTATTGTGTCCTATTTCCACTGTTGTAGTAGTAAGTATGAGGAGGATGCCAATCACATATTCTTTGAGGGAGATTGGGATCAAGTGGTGTGGAGTCTCTTCATCAAGTTCACATCATAATATTCCCTGGTTCACTATGACAAAACCTTTTTGGAGAGATGGTTTCAGGGGATAGACAGAATGGACAAAGAAAGGAGGGCTCAGACTATTCTTCTCAATGATGGATGCTGGTGTCTCTGGAAAGCAAGGAACCAGGCGAGGTATGAGGGGATTCTTTCTTCAATGAATTCCATCATCGCAAGAATCTAGAGCTTTCTGGAGGGCCTGGTTCCTTTTTAAAAAACTAGGAGGAAGCACCATCTCTTAGGATGCTTCATGTTTCTTCCACAGTGGCTCATCCCCCCCCCCGCTTTAGATTTCAAGGCTAGTGGGTGCGATGGTTTCCCCCAAAGGTTGGCTTCAAGCTAAATATAGACAATTCCTGTAAAGAGGGCATTTCTTAGGGTGGAGGGGTTGTGTGGGACCAGATAAGGAGTGTGGCTCTGGAATTTAAGGCCCACTATGGGAATGGTACTTTCATTCAGGCCAAGGCCAAAACATTGTTGTCTGGAATCAGGCTGAACATCCAAAAGAACATCGTGTTATCTCATGTGGAGATTGATTCAATGATTATTCATGGCTCCCTTCAGGGTAAAGATCAAAACCCATGGTCGATATATTAAATCACTAGAAAATGTAGAGCTCTCCTTAGAAATTATATTAAGGTTACTCATACTTGGTGTGCAGAGAATAAAGTTTCAGATCATTTATCCTCTCAATATGGCCCAATCCTTGAAGTCACCAGCTCGCTAAACATTTATTTCTTTAAACCCGAGAAACTATCTTTTATACGAGGGGATACCCTCAGCCTGTATTATTTTAGGCCTCCTTAGGCCCTATTTTTTCTTCTTTATTTTCTCTTTCTTTTAATTCAATAAAAATGGAATCATTGATGATATGTATAAAAATTAGTGTCAATGCCGACATAATGTTTCCTCAGCATTGGCAATGTTAAATTTGGTTTCTTATAAATAATAATTGTGTGATAAAAATTATTTTCATCACTTATTTATTAATTATTGATGTTTTTATTTGTTAATTGTTAATTTTAGTGTTATATAACATGATCCTTATCTAAATGTTTGACAAATTCTTATGCAAGTATAGAAAAGGAAAATTAACAAATTAAGGAAATTGTTTTTATATATTTATATATATGTGTAAATAAACTTAATGAATGAATATAAATGATTATTTTTAATATTTTTATGTTATTTTTATAATCATAATTTATTTTTAATTTTTATATATAATATAATTAACATTAATGCTTATGAAACTCTAATGTAGTGCTTGTGCAAGAATAAGAAAATTAAATAAAATATTTTTTAATAAATTTATAAGAATTATTAAATAACCCATATTTTGGATAAATCTTATTTTATAATTAATTTTAGACTATTATATATTATTTATTATATTTGGGTACACTTCGGACCCACAACAATCACTTTAATACCTTTATAATATTTTTTTAAAAGTAAGACAAGGTTTTCACACTATAAAGTTTACTTTGTATAAAATTTTTAATGTAAGGTTTTCCTTGAGTTTTATTCAAAGGAAAATATTATTTAGAAATATAATAATATTATATTTTTCATATAATTTTATTTTTAATTTTTAGACAACAATTAATTATCATAATGACTTCCACAAAGATGTTAAAGTATTAATTTAATTAATGAAGAAATCAAATAAATGATATTAAAAATAATAAAATAAATGTGATTTTATATTTTTATGATAATTAAAATATTCCATAGATGGATATTACATTTATATGATATAATATAAAATTTTATTCGATTTTTATACTTTTTTTGTGTGTTTAAAGTCTTATTTATGAATAGTATTTATAATGACATAATTATTTTTCATGAATAAAATATTTTATTAAATTATATAAAAAAACCAAAAATATTGATCAAGGCCCAAAATTATAAGATTCATTCGAAAATTCAATCCCCTTAAATTTTAGGCTTTTTTTGAAGTCTTTAAACCTATAATATAATTATTAAAATTTAATAATTTTAGTAATTCTCAAGTTATCCTCAACCTCACAAATAAAAGGAGACTCTTTCTTTCAAAAATATTTAGCTTTCTTGAGAATTCTTGTTTGAAAAAACTCTGCAAAATTCCATACTACTCATCCCTTAACACATTATTATTCTTATGGTCTCTCTAAAATACTACTTCCAAGAGCCTTAAGGTGGTTTCAAAAGAGAAATATTCAAGAGGTAAATTCCTCTTTTCAATTCTTTTGTTTTCTTTTAAAGCTCCTTTGTTATATTTTATATTCACACATCTTCTCATACTAATTCTATGAAAACTCCAAAACATTATATGTACTGTAATGTTGTTATGATAATGGAATATTCCCTCATCATCGCTTCTTTTCCCTCCTTTAATACTTTAAATGAGAACATTATCTGAGATGTGTTAATTATCACATTCAAGGAAAATGAGTTTTAAATTTTCATTACTATCTTCAATAATGGTCATAAAACCTTTATAATGGTTGAATAAAATCATAATATATTTATTTTATCTTATTTAATGTTTTTTAGTCCTTATACTCTCATAATATAAAATAATAATTTAAAATAAGTTCATTGTGCACAAAACCTCCAAGTTAATGCAAGCGTTTATATTTAAATTTTATCTAATGATTCATCCTCATGGTATATAAAAAAAATCATTATAAGATCATTTATATCTCTATAATTTAAATATTAATATATATTACCAATTCTGGTTCCTTGATCACATTTTAAATGAACTTCTATTTATAAATACAAGTAAGCCGGTCTTGAAAACCATGGAAGAAAATACTTCCAAAACAAGAAAATTGAACCTCTTAAACCCATAAAAAGGCCATGAATGAAACTAATAAGATAATAATAATAAATTAAATGTATAGGAGGTCCTTGATTTATTAATTAATTAATATTAATTTGATTATTCAGGTCATTTAGATCAATTGAAGAACACATTCAAGCATAAGGTAAGGATTTTCTCATCTCAGTTTTAATTTCGTGAGATTTACCTTGTTCACCACTTAGTTCTTGTATGTGGTGTATGTGTACTAATATTTGATATATAATATCATTATTCTATTTATATTCATGGTATTCTATGACTCATTTATTTATTATTAATTTTTTTCATACAATTCGATTGATTACAATGTGGTAAAAGACTTTGTCTCAGTTTCCATTTTCTTTGAGACTTACATGGTATTGTGAACCTAATATTTCATATGTGGTGTATCTAATACCCCTTCGTGATAATTTTTAATTTGAAATTATAATTTTTATAAATATCCAATTTATTGAACCCTGGATATGATTATGTCTTTAATCCATATACCATTTCACATACAATGTTTGCTTTGAATGCTACTTCTACTATGGAAATGTTGATGAATCTGCATCCTCTACTCAATACAGATATTTAAAAGGCATATTGTTCTTGTATTAAATATATGAATAAATAATTATTTGGACTGGAAGTGATGGGTGAGGACTACTATATCCCCTAGATGCATCGACTAGTCTCATGAGACAAATTAGTTGGCGACAAACCCATCGAGCGTGTTTCTAAAAAATTAGGCAGGTTTCTACCCACAGACATAAACCATTTTGACAATATAGTGGTATCATGTTCTAGATAAATGGAGTCCAATTAATAATCATATATCTTTATTCATTTTTAGTTATTACTATCCATGAGGTTTTCTCTCTAACAAAATCTATTGATACAGTTTCATTCTAAGTTTATTAATGGCATGTGTTTTTTATTAATTCACCATGCCATATTGACTATGCCAATTTGTTAATGATTTAGTTATTGGTGATTCATGATTCTACTATTTTTAACCCTTACTGAGCATTTGATCTCACCCCTTTCATTTTTTTACCTTAAATTGGTTATGAGTAGGAGAGAATTTATTGAGTTCTTGTGGATGCAGTTTATTACCTTTTATTATGTATCATATTTTATTTCCTTTTACAAATGTAAAATGGGTTCCATATATGTATGTATTTTCTTCAAGACTACTTAATAGATCGGCCCTTGGGTATTTGATTCCTTGTAATCATGCCAATGTATTAAATTAATTCTCTGTACTTGGGCTTCCGGGGTCGGGGTGTTACACTATTTATAGGAAAAAACCTATGAAAAAGATTTAGACTCATTAGTCCTCACATCACTTATACACAAAAATGTCATTGGAATAAAATAAATATTTAAAAATAGTATACCAACTGGGTAATTTTTTTTAAAAGAAACTTATAAATGTAAAATTCTTTTTAATACCCATGATTTAGGGGAAAAACCATACTATGTAATCATATCAAATATATTTTCATTTCATTCATTACTTATTAGTTTTTATTTTTTTAAGGAGTATTGATTGCTTATTGTAATCAAATTTGATACTATAAAGCATTATTTTCTAGATTTAATGAATGGATTTCAAAAAATAGAACATACATGATAAATTTTATCAATATTTAATATACTACATCGAATATATTAGAAATAAACTTCAAGTTATGAAATTTATATTATATTTTAATTAAATTGTTTCTCTGACAGTGCAGTGTTTAAATATCATCAAAATCATGGTATGAGGATGGTCCATGAGCATAGTAAACCTTTTGATTTCCAAAACTAGATAAGTATTATGGTATATATAATAATATCTCACTATCAAAACAAATTGATTTTTTTAATTTTTCTACAATGTCTAAAACAAACTAATAGACAGTATTGTGGTTATTATGTTTAGAAATTTATAAAACATATCATATTTCATTAAAAAAATAACATCCCCAAAGTGGTATTTTGGATAATAATTTCAACTTAATTTAAAATATTTACTAATAATTTTTATTTATATTTTTTCAGTATTACTAGGACTATCGAAAATATTTGTATTTAAAAAAGAAAATAGATTTTTATAGAAACCAGTGGGTAGAATACATGGTGTGAGAATGTATATAGACATTATGAAGAGGTGACTTCCTATTACTATTTAATTTTTAAATTTTTTCTTCATTTTATCTAATTCATTTATATTTAATTTTGTACTATTTTTATTTAATATTTATTTACTTAATTTTAATATAGCTCATGAAGAGGAAACTTGGTCAAGAATTTATTATTCTCCAACCATTTTGTACTCTATTAAGAGAATAAAATTCTCAAAGAAAATCAATTATCATAAAATTATTCAATAAGGATGAAGAAATTCGGTACAATTTTTTCTCTTCATAGAGGTAATTTCTCTTTATTTGTTTTTTTGTTAATTAGTGTGTGCTTTTAGATTATAAATTACTCAAGGTGCATGTTTTTCGTTTACAAATAAAATATTTGTTAAAATCATGTGTTACTAACTAAAAATGACCAAACATGATTGGATTATCTTGATACTTTAGAAAAATGACCCATTTTTCATTGGTAATGTGTAGGAATTGGCTACACATCTATCTGACACGTAGTGTACCCAATATGGCTCAGAGTTAAAGTTTTAATTTAAAAAAGAACATTTTAGTTCAAAACACATGCGATTCACTAAAAATTGAGAAAACACAATCATATTTTCTCGATACTTTAGTAAATTATACATAACTCATTTGTGTTATATATGAATCACTCACTTGTCAATCCATCACACGATGTGCGAAGTATGATTGATACTGTGTGTTTTTATTTAAAAGTTACTTTTTAGTTCAAAAACGAGTCACTCACTAAAAACTAAGAAAACATGCTTGTATTATCTTGATACTTTATAAAAATGATCAGAATTTCATTTTTTATGATATGAATCAATCACACATAAATCTGAAAAAGGGTGGTCTCTATGATTGAAAGTTCATGTTTTTATATAAAAGTGAAATTTTAGTTCAAAACATGTATCACTCACTAAAAATTGAGTAAACATGCACATACTATCTTGATACATTAGGGAAGTTATCAATAAATGATTTTTGACATGTAGTAATCAAACAAATTTCAATTTGACATATGATGTGCTCAGTGTGACTCTAAGTGTGTGTTTTCTATTTCAATTTGACATTTTAGTTCTAAATGTGCATTACTCACTAAAAACCATGAAAACAATCTAATTTGGTATAAATACTTTATAAAAATGATCTATATGTTAATTTTTACTTTAGGAATCAACCATATGTCAATATGACCCACAATGTGCTTGTAAAGACTCAAGGTGCGTGTTTTCAATTTTAAAATGATATTTTATTAAAAAATGTGTGTCAGTCACTCAAAACAGAGCAAAAAACTCAATTTTAGGACAATAATCCACAATTAATTTATGAAATGTAAGAATTGACCACATGTTAATCCTACACATGGTGTTCCTAGTATAATTCAAAGTGTGCATTTTCAATTTGATATTGACCATTTAGTTTTAAACATATGTCACATACTCAAAAATGAGAAAACATTCATCGACTATCTTAATAATTTATTCAAATTATCCACAATTCATCTATGATGTGTAAGACTTATCTACACAATAATATGATACATTGTGTTATTCACATGATTTAAAGTGAATGTTTTCATTTAATATCAAAATTTAAATTCAAAACATTTTCACATAATCAAAACCAATAAAATGTTCTCGTATTATCTTGATACTTTAGGATAATGATCCATAAATCAGTTTTGATATATAGGAATCAACCACACATAAATCTTACATATGGTGTGACTATTATGTTGCAATGTACATGTTATCATTTTAGTTCAAAATGCACATCACTTACTAAAAACTAAGAAAACATACTCGTATTATCTTGATAATTTCAGAAAATGATACATAATGGATTTTTTATAAGAATTGGCCACACATGAATCTGACACACGATGTGACTAGTATAATTTATGGTGTAGGTTTTTATTTAAATCAACATTTTAATAAAAAAAAACTTCACATATGAATAAATGATAAAAAAACACTCATATTTCTTTGATACTTTAGGAAAATAATCCATAATATATTTGTGATGTGTAGGAATCAACAACATGTCAATATGATAAATAGTGCCCCTCGTATGACTCAAAGTTATTGTTTTCAATTTTAAAGCAACATTTTAGTTAGAAACACAATTCACTAACTAAAAACCATGAAATCATACTAATATTTCCTTAATAATTTATGAAAATGATACATAAGTCATTTATGACATATTAGAATCATCTTCACATCAATCCAACTCATGGTGCGACCAGTATGACTAAAAGTGTTTTTTTAATTTAAAATCAACATTTTAGTAGAATACACATTTAACATACTCAGAGATGAGAAATCTCACTTATATTATCCAGATACTTTTGAAAAATGATCCATAATTAATTTTTGATGTATATGAATTTGGCTCACATTAATTTGACACATGGTGTGGCTGGTATGACTAAAAGTGTGTGTTTTCAATTTAAAATTGACATTTTAGTTCAAAAGATATGTGAAATACTCAAAACTAAGAAAAAACTATTTTTAGTCATAATAATTTAGTATAAAATTACATAAGTTATTTGCGATTTGTTGGAATTAGACACATCCCAATTTGATACACAGTGTGACCGACATGACTTGAAGTGCATGATTTCAATTTAAAAGTGAAATTTTAGTTAAAAACTTACATCACTCATTGAAACCCAATAAAAAACATTCATGTATTTAATAATTTAGGAAAATGGTCCGCAATTCATTTTTGGTCTTTTATCAATCCAATACATGGTGTGGTCTATATGACTCAAAATACGTGTTTTCAGTTTAAAATGAAAATTTATTTAAAAAGGCATCATTCACTAAAAACAAATAAAAAACACTCAGATTTCCTTTATATTTTAATAAAGTCATCCATAATTTATTTATTATGGGTATAAATAATTGACACATCAATATGATACATGGTGTGACTAGTATGAATCAAAGTGTATGTATTCAATTTATAAATGAAATTCTAGTTAAAAGTAAGTGTCACTTACTGAAATCATTAAAGCACACTCATATTGTCATTATGATACAGGAATACCACCCATAAATAATTTTTGATGTGTATGAATCAACCACACATCAATCAGAAACACGGTGTAGCCGATATGACTCAAAGTGCGTATTTTTATTTAAAATAGATAGTTTATTTCAAAAGACATGTGCATACTTAAAACTGAGAAAAAAAATTTATATTGTTTTGATACTTTAATAAAATGATCCATAAGTCATTTTTTATAGTAATAACCAACCACGCCTCAATCTAATGCACTGTGTGGTCGGTATGACTTGAAGTGTGTGTTTGTAGTTTAAAAGTGACATTTTAGTTAAAAAATATGTCACTTATTGAAAACTAATAAAAGTAATTCATATTTAATAGATAATTTAAGAAAATGATCCATAACTCATATTTTAAATTAATCATTTAGTTTCACACCAATTTGATACTTGGTGTGACTGGTATGACTCAATGTGTGTGTTTTTATTATAAAATGGAATTTTAATTAAAAACATGAAACTCACTAAAATCCAAGGAAAAAAAATCATATTATCTTGATATTTTAGGAAAAATATCCACAAATTATTTTTGATATTTATGAATTATACACACATAAACCTAATACATAATGTGACCGGTATGACTCAAAGTGCATGTCTTCAATTTAAAAATGATATTTTAGTTATAAACTTGTATCACTCACTAAAAACTAAGAAAACATAGATAAATTATCATTATAATTCAATAAAACAATCTATAAGTCATTTTTGACTTATACAAATCAACCAAACATCAATCCAACACATGGTGTGCCGGGTACAACTAAAAGTGTGTGTTTTTTTTTAAAATTGAAATTTTAGTTCAAAAGAAGCATGACATACTAAAAAATGAGCAAACAGATTTACATTATTTTTGATAATTTAAGAAAACTATCCATAAGTCATTTTTTGATGTAAAGGAATTATCCACATGTTAATATGATACATGGTGTGACAGATATGACTCAAAGTGCATTTTTTCAGCATTGAATTTTTTCACTGCTAAACAAAAAGTGTTTATAAAGGTGAAACTCTTAACTGCACTTGTTAAAATCATTGTTAAAGGAAACATTGATCAATTTTAAAAAAGCATTGAGAAAATGTTACTACTAGAGCTAATATATTATGCAATTTTTATATGCATTTCAATTGTTTTAACCCTCCCAATTTATCAATTTGATCTTATATAGATCAATTTTGGATTTATGATGTGTCTTGAGCAAAATTGTGAAAAATGATCAATTCTTGATTTTTAACATATTTTTATCACAAGGGTATTTTGGTCATTTAATTAAATATATAATTCAAAATTGAGTGATTTTCTGTATTTTAAATCATAGATTTATTTCCCATAACTTTTTTTTCTGGACTAGGGGCTTATTCAAGCATCTAGAAGATCGAAATATTCATTGAAGTTGGGAAAATTTTCGGGCGGATAGTGTGGACCCTGCCACCATAACGAAATCACAACATGGTATACACACCTCCAATTAAGGTTATGATACCTTTAATAGAACTAGGAATCATAGGCTCATTTGTACATTAAATTTCATGGAGTTATGAGCTTATAAAGCTAACCTTTGAATGAAATACTTTGAAGAAAGTTGTCTTGAACCTTCATTCAAAGAAAGAAATAATAAATAAAAACATAAAAAATCCTAAATCTGGTGTCCAATAAAGCTGAAAATTTTAGGGTGGATGTACAATACGTTTTGGAACAACTTTTATGAAGGATCCACTACATTATACTATCATTAATTTGGGATAAAACGGGAATAATTTTGGAGGACAAATTTTGCCTATAAAAGGAGGGGACCTTCTACATCTCATATCATTCCATTCCATCCCATTTCTTCTGAGGAAACAAGGAGGAGATATCCACTGAGGGAGGCCAGCCTCAAATCTTTCACTATTATTCTTTTTTATTTATTTATTTTATTTATTTTTGTTTTACTTTTCAATTATAATGTATATTTCTAATAAATTCATGCATTATTTTTATTTTTGTCTCCACCTATCCACCCACTTTTCTTCTCCAACTTTTATAATTTTTTTATTTTTTTCTTCTTCTCGTATTACCACCATGAACTCTAATACTCCTGATCACAAGTAACTAACCTAAGGAATATCCAGAGGTAGTAATCTTGTTCTTGAACTTGAGGCCATGTTTTTAATCTTCTTTGAGTTTGTTCTAAGGATAATTTTTAGTGCATGTAATCCTCACTTTGGTTGTCTAAATTTTAACTTCTTAACCTACAACCATTTTTCCATGATTGAGGAGGTGTATTGAGAGTTTTCTTGGTGATCTCTATGTGTTCTTTTAATTTATAATTTGGGTAGATTACTATGTGCACACATACTATGAAGTGTTTTCACTAAGAAGATTTGAAGATGATCAATGAATGTGTTCCTTGAAAGTTATCTCAGAGAACTTCCTTCCTTCATTAACTCAATTTTTTTAACATTTCTTATTATTTATAATTGAACATTTCATTTAATTGATTTCCATAAATTCTATTTCATTCATAGAAATAATAAACACAAAAAAAAAAAGAATTAGTTTAAGTGATTTAGTTTAAGTGAGTGAATAACATAGAACGCTCCTCAAGTGAGACGACCCTGGTCAGCCACTATGCTGCACTAGAAAAACATAAAAATTTGATTTTCCACATCCTATGATAGATGTATGTCAAAAATATCCCCATTTCAATGGATCCAATTATTTATTCATTTACTTTTTCTATTTTCCCATTTTAGATTGTTTTCATTATTTAAAAATTAAAAAAAGAAAAAAGAAAAATTCTTTTTCCATGATGTATCCAAACTTCTATTACTCTATATGGAATGACTACTCACATGTGAAACAAAAATAAGAAGAAGATATCTTAAAGCAGAACAGAGCTCAGGTGAAAGAACATAAAGAGTCCATAGAAAGACGACAAAGTCAAATTTCAAGTCTAACAGAATATGTCCATGCTACCCAAGAGAAACCAGAGCCTGTGCTTTATATGGGATATAAAAAAGATTAAGATCACTTTTGGAATGATTATGAAGAACAAAATGATCTCCCCATTCCTTTCAATGAACCTAATATAGTGGTGGAATAAATTTCACCACTCATCTTTGAAATTGAAGAAAAGGTGGAGGAGCCCGACTACCTGCCTCCATCCACTGAGATCCAACTTCAAGGGGTACTTACCACAGAAGAAGTGATTGAATCAAAACAAACTACATGATATGATTATTTATTAAAGTCTACCTTTTCTGATTTCATTCAATTGGATTTATGTATCACTCCCTGTGGTTTTGAATTTTCATATTCGGTTAATCATTACTTTGTCTTAGAGGAAGAGGAGGAAACTGAACATGCACCTATTGTGGAACACATAGAGCTCCTTATTTTATTGAACATATATTTTACAAGGCCCATAAATAAGTCCATGTTGTTAAGATTTTAGAAACCAAGCTAAAATATTCTTACTTTTATAGGGAAGGATTTGATATTGATACTTCATGCTTTTATTTCTATTCAAATATATTTACAATCTAACATCAAATTTGATTATTCTTTTGATGAAGCACATCAGGAGAAAATAATAGAAGGAGAAGAAGAAGTTTTACAAGTATCAATGAAGTAGTATAAGGTTACATACTTCATCCTACCCCACCATGCAAGTTATACCACATTGAGATGGGGGTAGATCTAGTGTACTCTATCAATGAATTCTTCGTTAAAAAGAACAAAGAACTATAATCTGGGAAGAACCAAATGTGGTGGTTCAAATGAAAGAATATCTACCAACTATCAGACTTTGGATAATAGATGGAACTACCTTCTGAAGGCCGTAAAAATTCATGACCCACTTGGGGGATCGTAATAATAATAATTTTTCACTTGCTTTATAGTACATTCATTTTCAATATTAGGAATTTAGATTTCAAATTCAATATTTGGAATTAATCAATCATGAATACCCATCCGTCCTATATATTTTTAGCTATAATGACATGATCCTTATGCTTAATTGAGTTTTTTTATTTTATAGGTTTATGATGGTAGAAGAAAGCCTTAAACAATGGAAGAGATGGACTAAGCTCTACAGGAAAGGGAGTTCGTTTTTTTATTGTTTAAACTTTTAAACTCCTTACATTTTTTGGTCTAATACATGATTTGAGCTTTAATGATAATAATTTAATGCCCATACTTGAATTAATGCATTACTTGACTTATCTAAGAGACATGAGTTTCTTAGGAATCTAGTTATGCTGTATTTTTGATTTCAATGTTGATATGATTAAATGAGTAAAATGAAGAATCTTATTATTAAAATGAATCATATATATTGAAATGATGACTCATGATTTCAACGAATTGATTGATTCATGTAAATGAAATTTCCCAAACATTTTCAAGCTTTGAATTTCCAAAATTTATATGAATTGATTTGTTATTACTAATCATAGCTGGAGTGATTTTCCAATATCATATATCTCATTCCTGAGAGGATTTCTTGGCCAAGTACTTCCTATTTATCTTGAGCATATTTATTGAGTGATATTAGGACATGTCACCAACCAAAACATTCATTTGAACTTGTCAAAGGCCTGACTGTGCAAAAACACATTTAAAATGATTATAGAATATTTTGAAAATCCCTTATCCTTAAAATAACACCTTTACACCAATCATTATTTTATATCATAGAGACCATGAATGACCTTTATAAGGATAATCCATGTTTCAATCCATTTTTATCCATTCCTACCCTAATCTTGGAATTTGCATAATATTTTAAAGTTTAAGTGTGGGGGTAAAGGGAGTCATGGTGGAATAAATGATCTAAATTATAAGGAAAAAGTGTAGGGGTGATATTTTGGGAATTTTAAATGGTTTTGAAATCATTCATTGTACTCTATTTTTCCCCTCTTAAATATAAAAAAAATAAAAAAATGATAAAAAGAAAAAAAAAGAGAAAAAATGGGCTGTGATTTGGAAGAACCAAAAATCACAATTTTCTAAATCTATGATCTTCTGATAAATGTGGTTAGGTTATAGATGTGATGTTTGATCTAATAATAAATTTTAAAAGAAGAGAAAAAAGTGAAAACAATATTCAAGAGGGAGCACAAATAATTCATTATTCTTTATTTGATCATGCCCTTACTTTGAGTTTGGGGGAAATGGGAGTTGCTAATTTGAAGGGGAGAAATTTTTTACAATTTTTAATATCATTCATTATACTTAAGAGATAAAAAATATCCTTGACCCTTAATTTTTAAAGAATAAAATCCTACCAACCTTAAGGCTTAGAGTCATTTGAACCATTATCACAAGTCCTCCTGATTTTATGTGCCTTTTTTTCTTTAAAATGTGGAGAAATTAGATCATTTAGAAGACTATAGATAAGGTTAACATTTTCATGGCATAATAATAACTCCACTTAAATTTTATCATGATACATGAGAGAAAAGATTCATGTGAGTCAAATCATGATTTGATATGCTTAATAATAATGAATTGAGGAGCATGAATGAATGAAAGGAAAAGTTCCAACATTTTTCTAATGGGAATAGTAAAATACATGAATTGATTGTTTGTTTTAAAAATGAGAAATCAAATTCCTATTTTATGTGGATTTTTGAATGTTTTATTTGAAATTGATTTTTTTTTGATTTTATTACTTTGGAATTTGAATATTAGTAACATTGGCCTCCTCTGAATTCCATGTTGAGATTTTATGCTTAAGGGAACTCCTAGTTTAAGTGTGGTGGAATTGATTGAGATAATATTTTTTGCATTTTATATATGAATTTGAATTGTTTTAACCCTCCCAATTTATTAATTTGAGCTTAGGTTGACCAAAATTATATTTATGATGTGTTTTGAGCAAAATTATGAAAAGTGGTTAATTATGGATTTTTTTACAGATTTTTACCACAAGGGTATTTTGTTCATTTATTTAAAAATATAATTCTAAATTTAGTTTTTTTATAATATTATAATTATTTCCTACAACTTTGTCTTATTGAACAGAGGCTGATTCATGCATTTAGAGGCCCAAAAATTTCATTGAAGTTGGGAAATTTTCTGAGTGGATAACATAGACCCCAACATTGTAACGGAAGAAAAAATTGGTCTACACACCTCAAATTGAGGTGATTACACCTGTAATGGGACATGGACTCATAGATTCATTTTTCCAATTAATTTCATGGTGTTATGAGCTCAGAAAAGTGGCCTTTGAGAGAAATATTTTTAAGGAACCTACCTGAAACCTTCAACTAGAGAAAGTAACAGTAAATAAAAAATTAATGACTCCTACATCCCATGAACAATTAAGTTGAAAGTTGGATGGTGGATGTGAAATACTTTTTGGAATAACTTTTATGAAGGATTCACTATGAGATTCTGTCATTAGTTGGCGATACAACACACAAACGTTTGGAGGAAAAATTCTTCCTATAATAGTAGGGGAGCTCCTAACTATCATATAATTCCATTCTATCCCATTCTTTATGAGGAACCAAGGAGGAGATATCCATAAAGGGAGGTTGGCCTCAAATATTTCCCTTTTCTTCCTTTTCATTTATTTTTTTAATTTATTTTTGTTTTATTTTTCAATTATAATTTGTATTTCAAACAAATTCTAGATTTTTTTTTATTTTTGGGTCCACCCATCCACCCTATTTTATTCTCTAACTTTTACCCTTCTTTTCTTATTTTCTTATTCTCGAATTACCAACATGAACTCTAATACTCATGATCATGAGTAACTGACCCTAGGAATATCCTGAGGTAGTAATCAAGTTCGTAAACCCGAGACCATGTTTTTAATCTTCTTTGAGTTAATTATAAGGATAATTTATAGTGGGTGTAATCCTCACTATAGTTGTCTAAATTTTAACTTCTTATCCTACAACCATTTTCCCTCAATTGAGGATGTCGATAGAGGGTGTTCTTGGAAATATCTAAGTGGAATTTTCATTCATAATCAATGTAGATTGAGGTGTGCACACATATGATGGAGTGTGTTCCATATGAATATTTGAAGTAACCAAACACCATCTATGATAATAAATAGTCAGAGTATACATAAAAAATATACATCTACTCCAATACAATGAATTGTGATAAAGGCCCAAACAACCATGATATACATACAAGACCACCCACTAGTCCGGTTAAAGATACATACCAGAGTAAAAGAAAAATAAATAAAGGCTCCATTACATTTATGGGCACAATCTCATCCAATATCTTGAAACCAACCGAGCTATCCCACTCAAACACACTATCTGAATCCCCAACCCAAAGTTCTTGAAATAAACATGTAAAAGATGCTCGAGTACGCAAGTGAAATGGGAGCCTGGATAGGGTGTGAGTAAAACATAGTAGGTCGACACCACAATGTCTAAAAAAATCCAATATGAGGAATATAGTGCATGAAATAAAGTGGTAAACATGGTAATTAATTAATCATTTAATACCAAAGAATAAAAAACCTTCTAACCTTAGATTTCTAGGTTTACAACTGATGTTAGTCAAACTTACTTTGGAACACTGTCAGATATATCTGAGCACATCATAGAACCAAGAAAACCATAAACAAAATCAAACCAACATCGACAAATTTCTGAATACCTTAGTCAAGTGGTGGATCAGCCTACATCAAGATATATCATCCATGCCTTGGAGGATTCTCCATCCCAGGATAAATCATTGATATCATGCATCGAGAGTAGAGTGTATTCCCCTCAGGAAACAACTAATCAATAATCTCACCCGTAGCCATTAGTTAATCAACCACACTCCTCACCCTTAGGCACCAAGGAGAAATAAACACCTAGTCCTCATGCATCTAGTAATCATGTGTCTAGCCCTCAATTTTTCTATACCACGCATCCATCCTTTAGGTGGTACATCATCATACATCTATCCCTCAGGATATCTGCAACCATGCACCCAGCCCTTAGGCCTATACATACAGAATGAGTCATAACAAGAAAATATAAAAGGGGTTACACAACATTCCTCCCCCAAGCATTAATCATAGCACAATCATCTCAAAATAGAAGGATAAAAAAAACACATGACCATGTACCAAGTATAACAACATGACATCATAAGTCATAATGGTCAGTTCATGAAACTACCATTTATCTACCCATTTTCATTCTACAAATTCAAATTCCCAATTTATCATAATATTTGGATCTGATTATATTCATTTATCATATATGCTCAAAAGCTTCTAACATGACAAAATCCAATTATCATTACGTTAACATAATAAACTGATTTCATATCTTTTAAACAGTTTAGTCTATACGATCCTATCTCAAGAAATCATTACAATTTACATGCTATACCAAGTTGGTAAATATATCAAGTTAATGAAGACAAGGAAAGAAAATAATTTACATGAAAAACCAATAAACATGGTTAAACCCAAGTATAATAAAAAATTAATTTTATTTAAGGGTTCAAGGTTTATTTTTGATTATGTTACCAACCTAGGGTTAAGTGTTGGAACACCCCTTGGGTGGCCCCAAGTACAGGGATCAATGATAATGGACCCAAATGGATCTAAATGACAGTTTATATATATAAAAACATCAATTTATCCAATTACTTAGGTCTCATGCATGACATGCTGGCATAATCACACATATTTTACATACTAGGATAATTTTAAATATACAATTATGTATATATTTTAGACCACCCACCTCAAATAGAGTAAACCACAAGACAAGCAAGGTCCAATAGCCTAAACCACATTTCCCAAGTCCAGTCGGCCTATCTTCAAGCACCGTGAGTTCCTATATCATGCCAAAAAAACCTAAATAAGTAATTATAATTAAATTATAATTAATTAAATTATCACATGGAACCTCACACCTAATAATGAAAAAAATACACTGAAAGACTTACTGGACAATGGCATCTAACTAGAACAATGACCAACCATCCAAGGGTGGTCAATAGTGGAATTCTAACTCCATCCCGAGAAAGATACCTTTAATGGATCACCCTTAAATAGTGCATTCATTAATGTAGGACACCCTCTCTCCAAAAAGATCTAAGATAGAACCTTTTATCATCCACACCTATCTCAATAATAGAAGATCTTAACTCATTCCAAGAATCAATAATTAATAAATTTTTACACTTATAATTAATTAATTAAATCTATACTTTACATATTGCTGGCTAACATACCAAGTAGCTTCATCGAGATGAAACCATCAGAATTAGGGTGAGTTTACTCCTAACACGACCTTGGATCTAGGCTTCCCAAAATCCCCAATTAATCATATCGATTCAACGGCTGATAAAAACAGTTTAGTGAAAAAATACCTTTGTAAAAATTGAAATCAAGTCATACCTCAACGGATCAACATGAGAATGTAGATGGAAATCATATTGGGATCCTTTCTTTCAAGGCTTCAATACATATTCGATGAAATCCAATGATTCACTATCTTGTTTATCAATCGAGATTTATCTATGGCTAAAAGATGAAAAATATTTGAAGAGAAAAGAAAACATACATGGATTTAAAAGGATATGAATCACTTATAAAAATCCAACACAACTAAAATGGATTCAATCAGATGAAAGATGAGTTCACATGAGGTCTTGGAAGCCCAAGATTCTATATCCCATCGATTGTCACATAAGGGGATCAATGAGATGAAATTTTTTAGGGTTTCCAAAATACTCCAGTCATTTAAAAATTTCCCAAAATCATCCTTCGATGTTTCATGATGTCTAAAATAAATTATCAAGATTAAAAACTTAGGAAAAGGGGATTACTGGACCTATAAAACTAGTGTCACGATATCAAACATATTGTCATTTCATGAAAATTTAGGCCATTCCCCAAGGCCTTAGTTATCACATCTTTCAACTTTATATCTGCATCACATTGTGAATCATATTCGTGTCATGTATTGACTCTTGGTGATTTTTTCTGCAACATGACACATCCATTTCTTCTATGGTGTTCTCCTGAACCCCTAGGACATCCTCTGGAACATAAAACTCACCAAAAAACACCAATTTTGGATCTAAAATTCAAAAAACCTCATTTCAACACTTGGATTTTATAATTATTCATCTACCAATGAAAAAATTTTAAATTCCTATTAGAATTATCAACCCATAAGAACGTGGGTTCTTACAATATCCCCACCATAAATCTTATCATCCCAATGAATCCTCGGTGAGAATTTACCAAGAGAACCAATTCTATACAGGTCACAAAACCATGCACAAAACATCAAGCTCTAATCTAGTGCATTGAAATAGCTACCATTGTACAACCCCAAATATGAGGAACATTACTCAACAAAACCTGAGCCAACGATCATAGCCATCAATGAACCACTAGATGGTTTTCCCCGACACACGTCCATTCCAAAACATCACTCTTTTATTAGCCATTACACAAGCAGTTTCATGGTGCTCCCCACCATAGAAACAAACTTACCAAGACCACTTTCAACCCATGAAAATAAACACCATCATGGTCATATATAAAAACAAAATCCTCATGGTCTAATAACCCACTCGATATTGCTTCCATCCCACCATGCTTTAACATGAAGAAAACAACTTCTAGGGCTAGTACTATATTTTGAATCTGATTGCAAGACAAACATATGTGTATTCATTTCACATACATAGAGCTCGAATATGCTGAACTCTAATCAGAAGGCCCTGACTAGACCTCATAATACTCCTTCCATACCATAAATGATGTTCCCAATACATTCTACAAACATCCCAATATTTTTTAGGCATTTTAACCCAAAAATTACATTCTACACTTTTTGTTTCATGTTTGACCCCCTAAAACATGTCACAAATAATTCCATTTCATTTTTCACTCCATGAAACATGTTAAAAAATTGGGATTCTCCTATTAAATAAAGCGAATAAATTGGTTTAATCCCTAAACCAATCCATGAAGTATGGTATACCCCACGAACCATGTCATTAATAGTGGTTCACCTCATGAAACATGTCATGAAAGGGGGTCACCCCATGAATCACATTCTGACCAAACCAGAACATTCCAAGACCGATGTTGATATACTAACTCCATCCACTATCTCATCCAAAACCTAAATTTTTTATTTTCTTGGAACTATAAAAATATGACCATATGACTTTTAGGTGTTCAAACACCACCCAGACCATCCAAAAATCAATTTAACCAAGAAAAGTTTCCCTCACACATGAGGATCATCCTCCAAAATCCAATGGTTGTGTCCCCACCATACAAATTTCCTTACAATGATCCATAAGAGTAACCCCAAGGAGGCCCTTCATCTAACCAATAATGCATTTAGGTAGCTTGGTTTATTGAAAAATACTTATTATCACAATCAATATTATTTCAAGATATTGGGTATGATCATCTCTAAACTAGGAGTATACTAAGATTTCAATAACAGTTACCACAAAAAACATAACCATTTGTGATGTCACATATTACTGTACAGACATATCATAATCTTTCAAGTATCCTAGGCCTCCATAACTACAAGAATCTATTTAATTCCTAAATAACATGATTCAAGAGGAAATTTTTTGCCAAGAATCACTAACACCTCATGATTATCTACCAAGAATCCAAGAAAATAATATTGTTGCGACACTACCACTAACACACTGCTTGGTATCCATTATCTAAACTCAAATTTTTCCAATGATAACATAACTAATTTATCACACAATAATCTGAACAAATAACTTTTATCTATTTGAGAAAAACATGTTATTACTCTAGATCCACCTGTTTATACTTAACAAATGAAATTGGGCATCTCCAAAATGTTTTAACCATACTGTAACCATCATAAACCCCTTGTTCACTCACCTTCCAGTGACCATTCACTAATCCTGACTCAAAATTTAACAAGTCATACATCTCTATAACAAGGATAAAATTCCCATTCAACAACTGACCACATATCCTACTTCTTCATCCTTAACATGATATAATATTCCCTTAAACTCCTCTTAAAAAATAGGTACCTTTCCAGTTCAAAGAATATTCACAGGACTACCTGCCTCATGGAGTTTTTCTAGCATTGCAGGTGCTTATCCTTAGTCGAAGACATGCAAACCTCAACCACACTGTTAGCCATCACTCCGCACTACTCTAGTCATGGGAATCTACCTATACTCTAATTACACTACTAATTATTTCTCAGTACACATGAAAAATTATTGCCATAGTCCTATCCTCAAGACCACACTTTGATTATTAAATAACTAACATGCAAGGTTCTCATCACCAAAATCTCATAAACTCCAATGCATTGGTCTCAACCCCAAGAAAACCTAATGTCGACTCACTAATATCCAAGTTAAAAAAATAATGGCCTTTAGGCCTCCCATCTAGCCCTACTGGTCAAGTCTCAAGATGTCACTATGTACAACCACCTAGTCCATATGTCAAACTCATAGAGGGTTACAACTCGTAGGTCATCAAGAATGCTCTATTTACACTTCACATGTTATCAATATTTCAAGACATCCAAATCTTAGTCTCTCAGATGATACACATCAAAATAAAAACCAGATACTCCCAACCGGGGCACCCATCTCTATGAGAATGTACACAATAGATTGTTCCCTAGAATAAAAAGTACACATAACCAAAATCAACTAAATACCACTCGCAAGGGGTCTAAGGTATAGGTACCATGTGCCACATTATTCTTACTAGGGACATTTCACCTATTTTGAATGAGTATTGATTCATCATCCTCGTCATCAAGAATTTCATCATAGACCCACATAACCTCCCATCGAAATGAATATGTATACAAGTCGATCGATCTAAGCAAAATTCCACCAAGTACTTATATTTGAAAATATGGTATGAGTAATTATCGACAACTTAAATGACCATGCCTCTATATTTGGTGAAATCACACACTATACGACCTAAATTTCATGTGAATCCTACATACCTAATATGATTCATGAGATTCCTCTTAGATCTACATGTCAAGAGTCAAATAAAATCAACTCACTAGCCACTCTCTAAAGATCCAAGAGCTAGATAACTGTCATAAATCAAAACATCCAAACCACATGTTCATTTTCCAAGGAAAAAAGAAAATACAATTCTATAAAAAAAATCATAACATTAATCCCATCCTTAGTAACCAAAAATTCCTACATGAATAAGTGTTCATGATGCACCAACCCGGTATCCATCATAGGCTCTGACACATTCCAAAATCTCCAGTCCACCGAATACCAAAATCATAATGAAAAAGAAAAATAATCCTATGATACCACTTTGTAACATTCCACCCTGACTTACTATATAACTAGTGGTCGGACCAGTTTCACACATGACCTCAGGCGCACCTCCTCGTACACTAAAGACTTCCGAATAACATTGGGTGTGTAATATAGTATAGTGGAGAGACTATATCCCCTATATTAGAGTGTGAAATAATAAATAACCAAATGTCATCTATTAACATAAAAAATTAGAGTACAATGAAAATAATAAACATCTATAAAAATAAAATGAAATGCGGTAAAGGCCCAAACAAAAATGCTATACGCACAATACCATCCACCAGGGAAACTACAGATTCATACCAGAGTAAAAGATAAATCAACAAAAAGATCTATTACATCTTTGAGCGTAATATATTCCAATATATTGATACCAACCAAGATATCCTACTCGAACATGCTATCCCAGTGCACAACCCTAAAGTTTTGAAAATAAATATGTAAAAGTTACTCAGGTACCCAAATGAAATGGTGGTCCAAGAAGGGTTTGAGTAAAACTCAATAGGTTGACATCACTGTGTCTAAAAACCCAATCTAAGGAATATAGTTCCTGAAATAAAGTGATAAATAGGGGTATTAATTAATCAATTAATTCTTTACAATAAATAAACCCACTGAACCTAAAGTTACTTATTAACACCCAAGTCCAGTCAAACATACTTCAGAACATTGTCATATATCTCTATGAACATCACATAACCAATCCATACATAAACATAATCAAACCTGAATTGACACATTGCTGGATACCTTGGTCTAGTGGTAAATCAACCTACATTAGGATGGATCATCCATGCCTTATAGGATTCTCCTACCTAGGATAAATCACTAATATCATGCATTAAGAGAAGAGTGGCTTGCCCTCAGGAAAAAAACTAATCAAGAATATCAACCTAGAGTATAAAATAATCAACCAAACTCTTCTCCATTAGGAACCAATGAAAAATATACACCTATACCTCAAGTATCGATTAATCATGTGTCTAGCCCTCAGGAAGTTTATACCATGTATCTAGCCCTCAGGCTATTTTCAACATTGCACCTTGTCCTCAGGATCTGACATACATAATGAGTCATAATAATACAATAAAAAAGGGGTCATGAAACATTCCTCCATGAAGTATTACTCATAATAGATTCATCTCAAAATAGAAATCTAATAATAAAAACACATGACTAAGCCCCAAGTATAACAATATTTCATCAAAAGTCATAATCATCAATTTATCAAACTACCATTTATCTAACCATTTTCATTCTACAAATCTGAGTTCCTAATTTGTCATAATTATTATAATTGATTCTATTCAATAATCATTTAGGCTCAAAATCCACTAACATTCCATGTACTGTCCCTGACCCGGGTGCTACTTAATCGGTCCCTCGAGCCAGATCATCACATGACCTCAAGTACGCCTCCCCATATGCTAGAGGTTTCCGACTAGCAAAGAGGGTCCAATTGGTCACAAGGGGAGACTATACCCTATTTACCAGAGTAATCCACAATATAATCAAATATAAATAGTTGAAAAAAATAAAAAAACCAATAACATTCATATTTAAACATCTCCCAAACTGGGTCAAAATCCATAATAAACAGTAAACATGTCATGCCATGCTATAATTATAAGTGAACAAAACAAAAAACAAATAAAAATAGAGGAATCCCAAAAACGATCTTGACTCCAAGTATGGAACATAAACCATACATGTCCCATTTCCAACTCAACTCCCTAGCATAAGGCCCTTACCATTGACCTATCCTGCAACATGAAATATGCTAAAGTACCCAATAGTGGCTTGAGCAGGGTGTGAGTATAACTCAGTAGGCCACCACCAACGATGTATACAAATATCGAGTCTGAAAGATAGTGCATGCAATTATAAATTTAAAAAGTAAAGGAAAGACTATTCAGGGCCACTAGTTAACAATCTCTACATAGCTAAGCTAACCAAGTTTCCAATTCATTATTTCACTTTAATTACCAATTCATCATCAATCACACAAGTTTCATGTACCTCATAATTTGAAAAAGGGAATATGTAAGTCCCTAACTCAATAGGGATAATATATCACAACATCCCAATATCCTCACCTCGAAGCCTCAACCTAGGTGGAATGAAACCGTTAGGAGAATATAGCTCTATCCCCATCCCTAACCCATGCATTATGGGTAGAGTTAGAGCATTGGTCTAACTTGACCCGTGGGAGGAGCCTCAATCCTTTATTCCACAGCTCTAGCCACGTGAAAATTATTATCCATCCCTTCAGAACACACAAACCATATAACAACCGAACACAACCAATACATACAATAATCATAATCTATAATAATCAACATGGTAAATCATATTGTGCCATATCCCATTGACACATTTTCCATTACATCACTTATCCCATTTAGAACAATTTCCATTATCAAGCCTATATCACTAAGCATATTCTAGAAACCCCTTATATCAAACCATTAAACATATTCATAAGCCTCATAACCCAACCATAATTAACCACTACCTCATTTTTACTTCCATTAATAATATCACAAACTCAACGAGGCTCTAAAAGATCACTCAAAAACTTAGGACATAGATAATTCTATGTTTGGAAAGTAGAAGTGCACCCCATGAGTGGCCCTACAAAGGTCAAGTCATCCTCTATGTGTCCTATGGGGACCGTGAGGGTTTCCATTAGTCATTTAGACATTTGTTTTACCAAATATCATCAAAATATCAAAATCAAGATAAGGAGTAACAAAGAAATAAATCCAAGCATGCACAAATCTCAAATAAAACTATGAGATATAACTTGTAGACCTCTTAAATTGATTTATTTGATGAAAAATCCCTTAATAGAAGCCATAGTTACCTATTCAACCAAACACTACTACAAATATGGGTATTATCGACAGCTAAAAGTCATCGCTAAAGCCCTTTATCATCCGCTAAATGGAGGAAGTTTTTGGTTTGTCACTAAATCCTTTAGCATCCACCGTTTGGAAAACACTAAATATCCACCACAAAAAATTGCAATTTTCAGTCTTGGATAGAGTGGGCGATGCGGGTGACATGATGAGATGGGGGAGGATTTCTAAAACCTTGCTTCGCCGACCATGGTAGATGCACGTCGGCCAGAGTGTGTTTGGGTACGTTAAGGATGGTCGGGGTGTGGTGAGGGGATATTGGGGGGGAGAACAGAGGGATACGAGAAGGTAGCCATGGTGTGTATGTGTTGAACATCGGTGACCAGGGTGGTGCTGGGGGCGGCAACGAGCCGCGGCAGGTGGCAGGCGGCAGAGGGCAGCACGATGTGTTTCATAGTGCTGTTGTGAAGAAGACAAGTAGGAAGGCGGGAAAAATCCCGTTGTTTTTCATTTTTGTATTAGAGACCCCCATTTGGAGGTCGCTAATACACCCTTTAGTGACCGCCAAATAGTGGTCACTAATACTAAAACATAAAACAAGAATGATTTTTCCTGCCTTCCTGCTTCTTTACTAGTGACAACTAAATGGCGGTCGCTAATACACCCTTTAGTGACAGTCAAATGGTGGTCACTAATACTCCTCTTCTCTAGCATGCACAAATGATCAAAATTCTAATAGTGAACCCTTGTACCATCAATCAAAATCTCACTAGAAAAAGAGGGTTTTAGAGATTTATAAGGAGATGGGATAAAGATGAAAACTTTAATCGAGAAGAGGAATCAAGGAGGATATTAGACTTACCTGGATCTTTGATATGAAACCAAAAGCACTCAAAATGACCTAGTAATGAAGGAGTATCACCCTTGGGATATCTTGGAAGCTTGGATTCATCACAGGGGTTTAGTGGAGAGGAAAGGGGGAAAATACTGAGTGAGGATTTAAAATCTCAGAGTATGAATTTATTAAATTTATCAACTTTATTGGGATGCATGTTTAACCCACACGGTTTTCCAAACTATGTAAAAACCATGCAAGCGCTATTATACCAAAATCCCCCTTTCACATGGTTTCATGGGAATTCTGTATGGTTAGTTTAACCATGTTGTAACTGTGCACAAGCCTCTATCCAAGGATGCATGGTTACTTGGAATGCTCCACATGATTTGCACTAACCACGCGCAAACCATGCAACATGCCCAGAAATTCTTTTTTCATCCTATTTCATTCCCTAAACCCCGAAAACACCCATGGTCATTCTCATGAACTATAGGAACCACTTATTTGACAAAAATAAAGGAATTAAACTAAAACATAAACAAAAAAATACCTTAAGAAAATCCCTAGATCTTACAACCTACCCACCTTAGGATGGCTCGTCATCGAGCCACTCTTCCTGAACATCATTGGGTTTCTAAAGAAAAGAGATCAGGCCACTGGGCCCTCATATCTAAATCTCACTCCAAAGTTTCTTCCGGAACATTTCCATGTTTTCATATAACATGAACCAAAGGAAAAAACTTTCCAAAAAGACTTTCTCACTATGATCCATGATAAATACCATATGCTCCCCAAAGGATGCATTATGTTCAAGCTCAACATCATAAAAGTTTATCACATGAGATAGATTAGGCTGATACTGTTAGAGTTTTGAAACATGAAAAACATTATGCATCCTGTTGTACCATTGTGGAAGAGCCAATCAATATGCCATAGGTCTGATCCTCTCCATGATCTCAAATAGCCCTATATACCTTGGTGACAAATTTCCCTACTTATAGATTTTATGGTGAACCAACCTTGGAAACACCTGGAGAAACACACTATCTACTACCATGAACTCGAGAGGTATACAAACTGATATTCATATGAATTATGCCTACTCTAAGATATTTCCATACACTTTTGAATCAATCAAATCTTCTTCAAAATCTCCTATACAAGACTTTGTCCTAATAGTTTCGACTTCCCAGTTTCTAACCAACACAAAGAAGATCTAAATGGACTCCCATAGAGTGCCTCAAAAGGCACTATCTGGATTGTATCGTGAAAACTGTTTTTTTAGAAAAATCAACAAGAGGAAAGTGATTTTGCAATGAACCACTGAAATCCAGAACACTGGATCTCAACATGTCCTCCAGTACCTGAATTGTTTGATCTGACTACTCATCCATCTGTAGATTATAATCCATACTCAAAAACACTCGAGTACCAAAGAACTTCTATAGCCCCTTATAGAAGTGTGATGCGAAACGCAAATCATGATATGAAACAATAGTTCTCGTCACACCATGTAGTCATACTATCTCTCGAACATATAACTCACCCATCTGATTGACTGTATAAGTCTCCTAGATTGGAAATAAATGAGCCAATTTAGTCATCTGATCCCTAAAGACCCATGTTTTATCATTTTTTCGAGGCTTACTTGGAAGACCCACTATGAAGTCCAGCGTTACGTCATTCCACTTCCATTCCGGAATGGGAAATGACTACGACAACCCACTTGGATGCCGATGTTCGGCCTTCACCCATTGAAAGGCAAGGCATCATTACACAAAACCCTCAAACTCTCTCTTCATTCCTGACCACTAATACTATCGATGAAGATCATGATACATTTTAGTCAAGCCAAGATGCACTTCTGACTTCGATGCATGGAACTCACACATCAACTCTTTGCACTCACCCACTGGTACCACAAAACGACCCTGAACATAGAGAAATCCATTAGCACCAACAACTCAACTAGAATGTGAATCCCAACATTTAAGAATTTCCTTCATGGACAAACACTATGGATCCTCTAGCTGACTCTCCTTGACCTGACTCAAAAGTGTAGACTCAATCACTATAGACATAAGGGTTATTTGGCCGTGACCATCCTACACCTCAAGGTGAATCACAACAAAAGATATATCATTTTCCATTCAAAGTTAGATTCGTTAACCACCTGATTCTGATTATTCAAGATTAGAGCATCTATAACACTATTACCTTACCCTGATATATAAAAGAACTCAAAATTGAAGGATTATATGCAATCAACCAACCATAACTACCAAATGTTCAAATCCTGCTGAGAGAAAATGTATTCAAGACTTTTATGATTGGTAAAAACCGTGAATCATTCCCCCAACAAGTAATGCCTCCAACACATTAAGGCAAAAAACACAAAAACTTTTTCTAGATAATGGGTAGGGTAATTTCTATCATTTTTTTCAACTCTCTTGACCCATAAGCTATGAACCAATCATCCTGCATCAAAAATTCCACAAGTCTCACATCGGACGCGTCACAGAACAAGGTATACTTATTACCAGGAGTAGGTAGGATCAGAATCGATGCAGTAGTCAACTAATTACTAAATTATTGAAAATCTATATCACATGCCTCTGACCACTCAAACTTAACACTCTCACTGGTTAAGATTGAGAGTGGTGCTACCAAATGAGAAAAATCCCTAATGAACCTTCGATAATAACCGACTAAACCAAGAAAACTCTGAAAATAAGAAACATTATTGTGCTAACCCCAAGAAACTAAAACCTATAACTTATCTTTATCTATTGAAACACATGTCTGAGAAATGATATTTCCTAATAAATTCACCTTATCAATCCAAAACTGACATTTTGAAAGCATGGTGTAAAGCCTATACTCTCTTAGTGTACTCCAGACGATGTAAAGATATTTGGTATGATCATAAAGAGTTATTGAGTACACCAAGATGTCATCAACAAAGACAACCATTAATTTATCTGAATAAGGATGAAATGTCTGATTCATTAGCACCACGAACACATCCAGTGCATTTGTCATCCCGAACGGCATAAAAAAAATTCATACAGCCCATACCTGCTCTGGAAATCTCTCTGTAGTACGTCAGAAAGTCTCACCCTCAGTTGATGGTATCCCGATCTCAAATTGAACGTAGAAAACACTAAGGCACCCCTCAGTTGATCCAACTGGTCATCAATTCTGGGAAGTGGGTATTAGTTTTTAACCATCATATGATTAAACTTTCTATAATTGACACATAACCTCAATGACCAATCCTCCTTCTTAGCAAACAGCTCAGGCGATCCCCACAATGATGTACTAGGACGAATGAATCCATTCCAATCCAAATCTTTTAGATAATCCTTAAGATCCTAGAGTTCTTCCAATGCCATTCTCTATGGTGTAATATAAACTAATTTTTCCCCTGAAAGAAACTCGATTGTGAACTCTACATCAATTTCGGGAAGCATTGTTGATAAATCCTAAAGAAACACATCCAAAAACTAATCCACCACATGAGGAAATACATTTTGATCCACCTATCTATCATCAAGAATAAGGCATGCCCTTGGGATTTGAGTTCCCCCAGCTGCTGACAAATTGGCCCTACATGGACTGCTCGAACATCCCACTCACTGAAAAAGACATATATATCTTTATTAAGAGACATAAATGTTGTCCTCTGATGGTAACAATAAATATAGGCATGATAAAACACTGGATAGTCCATACCCAAGATTAGGTCAAAACCTGACATCTTGAGGGAAAAAATGTTCCACAGAAAATGATAACCACCAACCTCTAAAGCACAACCTCAACACTATCTAATATCACCAACTCACACTCCCAACATAGTATCAATTGACATATCCCCACAAACTTGTTCCATGGATAGGACCAACACAACCACGAACTGTGCAAAGATAAAATAATGTGTGGAACATGTATCAAATAAATCATTTGCGAGTGTGGAATCTACAAGAATCATACCTCAAATGGTAGATGGTCCAGCCTACCACATCCAGGTGTAGAATGAACTATGTAAAGATGGATTGTCCCTCTACCCTGAGATCCATCCTGAGTATCCTACAACACACTTCACTTCTGGTGTGAATGGTCTCACCTAGAGTTCCACATCCACCTCCCAGATTGGTACGACTAGTGGAGCTCCAACTACCTGCCTGATACAGGGTGATCGCTCCACTACCTACACTTAACATTTGCCTCTGAATCTCATCCATGTTTGGTTTCAGAGGGTTCTTACAAAACCCTTGTATATGTCCCCACCTACAATAGGATGGGCACTCAACTGGTGGCCAAGTACACATACCCCACATGTGCCCTGACTTGTCACACTATTAGAAGAACACCTAATCACCCCTTGAGAATCTGACCATATATTCTAACTATTTTTCTCACTTTTTCCTTATTGGGAACTTCTAAAATGACTCTTCCTTTTTTTAGAGGCTATACCACCTGTCCACCCAGTTAGCACCTCAAATCTTCCTCCTAAAGCTCCCTTCAAGTTTCCTTATGATATAAGGGACTAGTCCACTACCTCTACAAAACTATTTAGATATAATATGTTCAACTAGGACCTAATATCATGACTAATACCATCCTGGAAGCATTTTCCATAGTCTCCTCATCTCTAGACATGATCCGAATGAATCAGTGCAAGTCTGTGAAATAGATAGCATAATCCATCACTTATGCAGCCCCCTGAGTCAAACTCATAAAACCTACAACTTTATACTATGTCAAGGTTTCTGGGTAGTAATGTTCTAGAAGCTTTTCATGGAAATCATTCCATGACATTCCTTCAACCTGCCCCACCTAAACTATAATATCCCACCAACTCTTGTCCTGAACTCTTAACATGTAGGCTTCTAACTCGAATCACATATCAAGAGGAGTCTCCCGATGATTAAGAATATTCTAGATAGATTATATCCAAAACTCTTCTTCCTCTTGACCACTATCATTGTTAAAGGTTGGAGGGTGTTGTAGATGAAACTTCCTGGCCAGATCAAATATTCTCCTCACAACCTGCCCTGGGTCTTATTCTATCATCTGCATAAAATGAGAAAAATTATCACGGAACTTCTCTTCCTTGTTATCTTGAACCACAAGATCCTCTTTCTCCACTCTCAGGGGAGAATTTTCACCAATTTCATCCTCTATCCCTAACGGCACACATCTTCGTGGAATAATTTCTCTATTATTCCAAACACAAGATTTACTAAAAAAACTATAAAGATTTCACAAATATAAAAGAAGAATCTTCATTATCCACCAACAAACCATTTCACATATACCACCCAACATGTCTGATCATACCTAGAATGATACCATCAACCATCCCTACCAAGGTCATAGCAAACATGAGGTTACTAACTCACACAACTACAAGCCTTCACTTCTATATTTTCTCAAAACTATTCTCACATCACAAATTATTACAATAATACTTCATTTCACATACCACCCTTTATCAAGTATAATTACTTAATTATCATTTAACAATTTTCTCCCCTTTTTAACACATTTGTATTGATTCATTAAACATAATTTTCCCCACTTTTAAGAAAGTCAAATGAATTTTACCCTCTATTTCCCACACACCCATCCCATATGTGTGTGCCTACTATGATGCATGTCACTCATATACATAGGTTAAGAGAATGATGTATGAATTCAAAACCTAGTGCCATAAAACCATCACATCACACAACTTTTGCATCACCCAAAGGTGAAATATCATCAAATGTAACAACACACAACAAGAACAATAATTCCCATCTTGGGTGACTTGGGTTTTCTCCCGTACTTGGGTTAGATACTCCCAGTAACAATCTCATTACCAAAGAAAAACACTGTCCTAATCTCTTTTCCACCTCACTCAAATATTAATAAAGAGAAAAGAACTCATCTGATACCACTTTGTAGCATCCTTGACCCGAGTGCCACTAAATCAGTGCCCCAAACTAGGTCGTCACATGACCTCAGGCGCACCTCCCCGTATGCCATAGTTTTTCAAAGAGTATCAATGGTCTAATAGGTCACATAGGGAGACTATACCCTCCTTAATAGAGTAATCCACAATAGAACACAATGTAAATAGTGGAAACAATAGGAAACAACCAATAATACGCATAGTCAAACATCTCCCAAACTGGGTACAATCCACAAGCAATAGTAAAAATATCATTTCATACTACAATTCAAAGTAAAAAAAACCTAAAATATAGAAAAATAGAAGAATCCCAAAATAGGCCCTGAATCCAAGTCTAGAACCTCATCCATGTATGTTCCATGACCAACTCAACTCTCTATCATAGGGTCATTGCCCTTATTCTGACCTTCAAGCATGAAATATGCTCTGGTACCCAACGATGACCCGAGCTGGGTGTGAGTACAACTCAGTAGTCCACCACCAATAGTGTCTACAAATATCTAGTCTAATAGATAGTTTAGGAAAGTATAAATAAAACATGTAAAGGAAAGACATTTTAGGGACACTAGTTAACAATCTATGCTTTGTTAAACTAACCAAGGTTCCAATTTATTATGTCCCTTCAATTACCAGTTCATCATCAATCACACAAGGTTAATGGCACTCATCATTTGCATAGGGGAATAAGTAAGTCCCTAACTAACAAGGGATAACATATCAAAACATCCCAATATCCTCACCTTGAAGCCTCAGTTCAGGTGGAGTGCAACCGTTAGTGGAAGAGAGTTCCACCCCCTTCCCTAACCAGTAGATTGTGGATGGAGTTAGAGAATCAATCCAACTTGACCCGTGAGAGGAGCCACCGTCCTTTATCCCACACCTCCAGCCATGTGCACATTCTTATCCATACATTCACCAAACATAAACCATATAACAACCAAACAAAAACAATTTATACAAAAATAATAGTCCATAACAATAAACACGGTAAATCATATTTTTCCATATCCCATTAACACATTTTCCATTACATCACTCAGCCCATTTAGCCCAATTTCCATTATTAAGCCTAGATCACTAAGTATATTCAAGAATTCCATTATATCAACCCATTAAACATAATTTTAAGACTCATAACCCAACCATAATGAACCACTATTTCATTTTAACTTCCATTAAAATTATCACATACTCAACGAGGCTCTACATTATCACACAACAACCTACGAATTATCTAATTCTAAGTCTGAAAAGTATCGGCACACCTCATGAGTGTCCCTACAAAGGTCAAGTCATCCTCTATGTGTACAATGGAGAGAATTAGGGTTACATTATTCATTTAGAAATTCATTTTACCAAATCTCATCAAATGATCAAAAGCACAACTAGGTGTAACTAAGAGATAAACCCACGAATGCACAAATATCAAACGAAACTATGAGATATAACTTGTATAACACCTACCTTTATTCTGTTGATGAACTCTCCCTAAATCAAAGACTTAGGCCATGATTCAACCAAAACATGAAACTTAAACCTAAATATCACTAGAAAAAGAGGGTTTTATAGATTTGGAAGGAGATGCGAGAAAGATGAGAACCCTAATCGAGAAGAGGAAGAAAGTAGAAGATTAGACATACCCTGAGCTTCGATCTGAAACCAAAGACACTCCAAACAACCTAATAATGAAGGAGGATGACACTTGGGAGATCTTATAAGCTCTGGTTCATCACTAGGGTTTTGGGAAGAGGAAAGGAGGAAAATAACGAGTGAGGATTTAAAATCCCAGAGTGGCAATTTTATAAATTTATCAGACTTATTGGGATTCATGGTTTACCCACATGGTTGTCCAAACTGTATGCAAACCATGTGGGAGATGTTATCCCAAAATTCCCCTTTCACATGATTTATAAGGAATTCGGCACATTTAGCTTTAACATGTGATAACCATGCACAATCCTTGATCAAAGGTTGAATGGTTACCTGGGATGCTCTACATGGTTTTCACTAACCATGTGAAAACTGTGCAACATGCCCAGAAATAACTTTTTCCTCCTCTTTCATTCCTTGAACCTGAAAAACACCCATGAGACTTATAATGAACTATAGGAAACACTTATTTGACTAAAATAAAAGACTTAAAATGAAACATAAATAAAAACACACCTTAATAAAAGCTTGGGATCATATATGTCAAAAGAAAATTATTATCATGTTAACACAACAAACCAATTACACATAATTTAATTAATTTAGTCCACATGATCCTATCTCAAGAAATAAATAAAATTTACAAGCTATTCCAAGGTGGTCACTTTATACATTTAATGAAAATAAGGAAAGAAAATGATTTACACGCTAAACCAATCATCATGGTTGAACCCAAGTATAACTAAATTTCATTTTATTCAAGGGCTCTAGTTTTATTTCTGCTTAAGTTACCAACCTATTGTCAAGTTTTGGTACACCCCTTGGGTGTCCAAAAGTCTGAAGATCAATGCCAATGGACCCAAATGGATCCAAATGAAGGTTTGTATGTGTACAACACATCAATTTATCCAATTACTTAGTTCACACGCATGATACACCGACATAATCACACATATTGCATATATTAGGATAATTTTCAACCTACGATTTTGGTTATGTTTTAGAAAACCTACCGAAAATGGAGTTATTTCCAAGCCATGAAAGGTTTGACAGCCCAATCCACATTACCCAAGTCCATTCATCATTTCCTTAAGCGCTTTTAGTTCTTATCTCATGCCAAATCAAGCCAAATATTTAATTATAATTATGTTATAATTAATTAAAATATCACAAAAAATATCACACACAATGTTGAAATAAAAAACGTGCTAAAAGGATTACCAGACAATTAAATCTAACTAGAAAAATGACTAACCATCAAAGGGTGGTTAACAGCATGCTTCTAACTCCATCCTAGGAAAAAATCCCTTTAAGAAATTACCCTTCAATGGTGTATTCATCAAAACATGATACCCTCTCACCCTAAAGATCCAAGATCTTGCCTTTGATTATCTAGACCCATCTCAACAAGACAATCTCTCAAATCATTCCAAGAATTAATATTTAATTAATTATAACACTTATAATTAATTAATAAAATCTTGACTTGGCATATTTCTAGTTAAATCACTAGGTAACTCCATCGCACCAAAACCATCAGAATTATGGTGAGATATACTCCAGACGCAACCCTAGATATAGATTGCATAAAATACCCAATTAATTATACTAATTAAATAGATGAAAAGAAAAAATTATGGAAAAAATCCCTTCTTAAAAATGAAAATAGAGTCATACCTCAATGGATCGACACACGAATGCAGATAGACATCATCTCGGGATCTCTTCTTTTAAGGATGCATCGAATCCTTGATGAAAAGAAATGATTCACCATTCGATTTTTCAATCAGGATTTATCCACGACCAAAAGATGAAAAATATTTGAAGAGAAAAGGAAACATCCCAGTATTTAAGAGGATATTACTCATTGAGAGGAATCCATCACAACTAATGATGCTTCAATTAGATGAGAGGCAAGTTCGTAAGAGCTCATAGAATCCTATGCCTTCATCTCTCATCACATTCCATATAACGAGATCAAAGAGATAAAATTTTGGAGGGTTTAAAAACTTCTCCTCTCATTAAAACTCCCAAAAATCTTCCAACAAGGTTTCACTATGTGTAAAATAAATTAATATCTTGAAAAAACTAGAAAAAGTAGATTACTAGACCCAGAAAACCAATGTCATGGAATGAAACATATTTTCACACTGTGAAAATTCATTCCATGCCCTTGGGATATAATTCTCATATCCTGTAAATTTATAACTGGTCTATATGAAAACATTTTACATCGTGAATCATATTCACGATGCATATTGACTCATGGGACAGTTTTCAGTAGACCTGACAAGTCCTTTTCTTCTTGGGTGTTCTCCCAAATCCCCGGGACTTACTTTAGAGCATATAAATTGCCTGAAAACACCATGTTTGGAATCTAAAATACTTGAAACCTCATTCCAATTATTGGATTTCAAAACAAATCATCCACCAATGGAGAAATTTTAAATTATCATTGAAATTCTCAACCCGTAGTAACGCGGGTTCTTATAGTATGCATATGTATGTGTTTTTATGTGCATTCATGTGTATGTAAGTGTATGAATGTTTATGTGTATACATATTCATATGTGTATGTATATGTATATTCAGGTGCATGTGTATGTGTATGTGTATATGTATGGGTATGTGCATGTGTATATGTGTATGTGTATGTGTATATGTATATGCCTGTATGTATGTGTACATTCACATTTACGTATTTGTATATGTATGTCCATGCATATGTGTGTGCATCTGTATGTCTGTTTATTGATTTAATGTTATTTATTCATTTTTCACATTTCTCCATTTTTTGTATTTTCTGTAATCTATTCATTTTTAATGTTTATTCAATTAATATTTTTGTAATATATTAAATTTTGATATTTATTTATACATTTTAAAATATTTGTACATTTAATTAAATAATAGTAATATTAATTATTATTAAAAATTCTACAGGATAATGATTAATTATATTTTTATATACAATTAGTATAATGCATATATCAATAATTATAAATTATAATATTATTAATTAATTCATTATTATTCATTTTTAGTGTGAAATCCATGTAATTAATGTTATGAACTCAACTTTTTTAAATATTTTTTAAGTTTTTTTATTAATTTTTAATATAATTTTATTTATGAATATTTTTTTTTGATATTTATTAATTTATAATAATTTTTGATTTTTTTAAATTTTAACATATTTATTTACTATGTTTTAAAATTTTCTATATGTTTGTAATTTATATGATTATTATTTACTCATTTTTATTTATTAAGTTTTAATATTTTTGATATGTATGAAATTTATATAATTGATTCCTATAAATGCAATTTAATTTTATTATATTTGTATAGTTAATATAATTCATTTTAAATAATTTTGTTCTTTATATAATTAATATTGTATATTTATTAATTTTTATTCCTTTTTTATGTATTTGTAATTAATTTAATTAATGTTACAAATTCAATGTTTAATTTTTTTATAATTTATTCACGTATATTTATTAATTTTTAATATTTTATCATTTAATACTAATTATTCATTTTTAATATTTTTAGTTTTTTTTATTTTTTTAGAATTTATCCAATTTTTAATATTTATTTAGACATAATTTCTTAGTAAGTTTTAATATTTTCAATATGTTTTTAATTTATATGATTAATATTTATTCAATTTTATTAATTAAGTTGTAATATTTTTACAATGTTAGAAATATTTATAATTAAATTATTTAAATGCATTTTTAATATTTTCATTATTTTTTAATGTGTTTACAATTCATTTAATAAATCTTATGAATTCATTTTTTAAAATAGTTTTGTTCTCTATTAAAATTTATTTATTCTTTTTTAATATTTATTCATTTATTACTATTTATTTATTTTTAATATTTATTAATCTTTATATTTTTTTAGAATTTATTGATTTTATAATATTCATTTATATATATTTATTTACTTTGTTTTAATATTTTCAATATGTTTTTAATTTATATGATTAATATTTATAAATTTTTGTTTATAAAATTTTAATATTTTTAATATGTTTAAAATGTATATAAATAACTTATTTAAATTCATTTTTAATAATTTTTTAATTAAATATTTAATATTATACATTTTCAATAATTTTGTTATTTATATAAATATTGTTATTTATTTATTTATTTTATTTATTTTTTATGTGATTGTATGTTATCAAATTAATGTTATGAATTCAATTTTTTGAATATTATTTTAAATTATTTATTCATTTTTAATATTCATTCAATCAATATTATTTATTAATTTTTAATATTTATTAATTTTTAAAATTTTAAAATTTTATTCAATTTTTAATATATATTTATACATATTTATTTATTATGTTTTAAAATTCTTAATATGTTTGGAATTTATATAATTAATTCATTTAAATGAATTTTTTAATATTTGAAATTTTAAATAGTTATTATATTTCATTTATAATAATTTTATTATTTATATAATTAATATTATTTATTTATTCATTTTTATTTATTTTTTTAGATTTTTGTCTATGCTAGTTTAAGCGTTGAGAAATACTACCTTTTCAACATTTTTTATCTTGGATAAAAGTTATGATTTATTAGCGTTAAGAAAGCACTGATAAAAGTAGTTTTTATTAGCACTTATGTTTTTAGTTCTAATAAACTATGATTTTATCATCGCTTTTTAGTAAGAATTGATAAAACTCTTTTCCCTCTTTATAAAAGAACCATAGAAGATTGTGTCTTCCACTCACTGCACTCAAACTCTTCTAAAACTGGAGGTCTGCTACAACTAAAGTTGATCATTTTGGACAAATTTAACCTCAAAACCATAGATATAACATTATGAACTTGTTTTTGTTGAATATTAGATAATATTTCACGCATTTTCATGATTTTTTTTGAGTTTATCTTCCTTTTTATCCTAGACAATCCTTGGAAATATGATTAATGTTCATGGTTGAATCTCACATTATTATTGAGAGTGTGTTTAATACGATTCAATACTCTGGAACTCACTATAATCACACACGAGTATAGATTTCCCATTCATGATCATTGAAAATGTTATTAAATATCATAGGTGAAACCCATATAATTTATAGGGGTGTGTTTAACATGATTAATGTTAGCAATACCTACTTTAATCTCACATGAGTGTAGATTTCCCATTCTATTCATCCACAACCTATGAAATTCCTAGTAAATCATATTCAGTTACCCCTAAAAATCAATGAGAATCTCAATTTAATGTGTAGGTTTATACCAAAAGTAATTCTCAAATTAATAAAACAATATAAATCTTGGAATTATTCCATTGAATAATTTAACTTCAAAATTTTCAAAAACACAAAAAAATTTGGTAAACTAACAAAAATATGTGGGAATATTTGGAATTAAAAGCAATTAAAAATTTACATTATAATTAACACAATTTCCCCAATATTTTTAAACAAGGTTTTTTATTTTTTGAATTATATTACTTATTAAAATAAACAAGGATGTTTATTTGTGTGATTAAATACATCCTCTTTATGGTTTTGGAATTTGAAATTTGGGTTATTTTGGTCAAATTATTCAATTTACCAAAACTACCCACAATCATGACTATTTTCAAAAGATCTTGGTATACTAAAATTTTTATTTTTATTATTTCTAAAATAATAATTTAAATATGATATCCTTTATAAATTTAAAAATTTAATAACCATAATTGATGTGATTTATTTGTTTCATACACTACAGAAACATAGTGGAAAATAAGTAATTTTTTTGGAGGGGGTGGTTTTCGTGTGCCTTCTCTAGTTCCTCCCACTTCCTCTTTTTCTCTCATCTCTGCCTCTATTTCCCACCTTTTCCCTCATCATTTTTAATTTCTCAATGATGTTTCGTGCTTCAGCCTTGACGACATCGACTCTTTAAAGATTTTGGTCTTTTTATAGTGATAGTTCTCCTTGTAATTTTTGGTTGTTCCGAAGAAGGTTTAACATTCGAAGACCTAGGACACTCATACCCTACTTTGACCCATTATTCCACTGGGACTCTCTAGGTCAGAGCTGGAATGGCTACAACATAAAGGTTTTGGGTTATGGTTTAGCAGCCGAGGGTTTTTTTGGTGCTACTGAAGTCGGCTTCAGTTTTTCTATTAATCTCGTGATGTCATTCTGTGACTCTAGTTTTTGTGAAGTTTGTGTTTGGATGTGGCGTTGATAGTCGACGTTGGTGACCATGGATACATGACCCTATTGAGGTTTTTGTTCACTCCATACTTTTATCTTACTCCAGAATTCAACTAATCTTCTCCCAGTTGGATCTACGTAGTGGTTTACAAGGTGTTTTGGGATGTGAGTTTGAGCTGTCAATAAAGACCCAGGGGGTGTCTCTTATGTTGTATTCTTCTCCATCTGTTCCACTCGGTTGAACCTCATATTGAGTTCGGTGATTCCTTGGCTAGAGATCTAGTCATCAACTCTAGCGGTTTTTGGATGATGATGTTAACAGTAATGATATCCTTGATGATGGTGGGTGAAAGTTCTGTCCTAGTTTTGCTTCTTGAAAAACCTTCTACAATAATCAGATCCTGTGGTGTTAGGGTGATGATGATGATAGGTGGTAATCAAGAAGGCTGGAATTTGTGGTTCATTTTGTGTTCTCCGGTCATTGGTTCTAGTGGTTTGGGGGGTGTCAATGCCAACAATGATGGGGGCATACCTTGATGATAATTATGGATGGCAGTGATGGGACTCTGACTGACACAGTGATGCTTGGATTTAGGCCTCATTGAATAATTTTCTTTCAGATAGGGAGTGAATTATCTCCCTTAAAAAATCCATTTCAAAAAAATAATGATTTATGATATGATACTTCTTGTAATAAAAAAATAAGTTCAATAATACTATAAATTAAAATAATTCATGGTATTTATATTTTCTAAATTTTTTTATGCAATGAAAATTTATATAAAATATGATGATTATATATAAATACCTAGCATTAAACATTACATAATCTAGTGTCTTTTGAATAGTGTTCACTTTCTTATATTCTAGAATATTTTCTAGGTTTATAGTTTTAGATAATTAGATCATAACACTTTTATACTAAATTCATATATTATAATGTGGACAATTCTACTATGTATCAATTTTTCCCAAAATAAAAAACTTTTAAAATAAAACATGTTTTTGTTTCATAAAATAACTACACAAATTTCAACTTGACTTCTTCTTTGTTCTTACTCATCCTTAAATCCTATGAAACACATTTAAAACATGGTATAACCAAAAAAATCTTAGTAAGAGACATAAAACTAAGAAATATGTTTGTCCAGTGAAAAACATGAAAACCCATAATTTTTTTATCTTTATCACAATATTCTTTGAGCATTTGAGGAAATCATAACCACATGAAAAATATGTATTCTCAAATAAAACCTTTTAAACCAATAGTTATAAAATATAAATCATTTTAGAAAACATATAGATTTATATTCATAATTCATGTCATAAATAACTGGATACTTGTTAAATCAATATGATAAACCTACCTGACTAACTCCCTCTTTCTTACGTTTGATGACATAGAACATTACCTAATGCATTGGAGTGCTATATCAGGCCCACCCATCATATAAGCTATATCAGGACCAACCTTCATATAAGCTATACCAGGATAAACTACTGTATTTTCTTTACCAGTCTCACCTATCATTATATATAATTATTAAGTACAATATCATGAATAAAACATTTTATCCTTTCACCTATTTTTCATAAACCCTTGAAAAGATCTTTTAAACTCATATACAAAAGAATTTTGGATGTTGAAATTTACTTTCATTTTAAAAACCCATTTCTAAACTAAAATTCCTAAAAAAATGGAAGAAGGGTTTTTCATTGAAGAAAAAATGGAATCATGTAAAGGAATACAAATATTAAATAATGGTTTTAGCGGTAAGAAAATTCATTGATGTAGTATACATTAAAATAGATTATTCCATTTAACTTTTGTAAATAAAGTCAAAATATTATGTATAAAATAAGTAAAAATATTCCTTTTGATTTTTTTCACAAACATTCATAAGAGATATAAAATTCCCATTATAATTCATTAATATTAAAATAAACACATCTGTAATATAATTTTAATAATATGAACATGGAAGAAAATGATTTAGAAAATAAATTATTAAAACATTTAAATTAAGGTTTTATGTTAAAGTGTCCCTTGCCTAAAATATGACTTGTCACGTATGTTATTTATAATCCTGAATAATAAAATAAAATTAATTATTTACTTAATTAAGAATATTATTAAATTTTATTATGCGTTTTATTTTATTTTTTACCATGTTATATTAAATTACTTAATAAATTATGTTCACATCAGATGTTTTGATGATATTTAGATTATATATCCAAAATGACTTAGGTAGGATGAATATGGTCAAATATGTAATTATTCCACAATCTCAATAATAATAATCATCAAATAATAATCATTTTTATACATAAATTATATTTTTAAATCCAACCATGAATGATGGTTATGGAATATTAATTATGTTACAATCATAGAGACGGTAGGTTGTACGTATACAAGAGTAAGATTTTCATTTTTCAAAAAGAATGAGGGAAAGAAGTTAGAAATAATTTTATATTTCCATAATTATTATTATATCATAAATATCATATTAAATCTTTAAATAGGATCATGTATAGAAATCATGTGATGTACTGATGAAAAAATAATCACATCGCTTCATGGAGGTCGTAATCCACACATACGCAAGAAGGACGTTATCATTTTTCAATAGATGGAATGGTAAGAAAATATATGGTATATTTTATTTTAATAATGATAAAATTTCATTAATTATATATATATAAATTAAATCCATAATTATAACCATTCATGACAGGCGGTTATGGAAAATGAATTACATCGGGTCGCGAGGTGGTATTCCACCATACACAAGAATGATGGTTTTGTTTCCTATTTGATGGAAGAATATATATATATATATATATATATATATGTTATTCCATTAATATAACAACATATAAGTATATCCAATATAGTTGTGTTATTATTTCATCATTTTTTAACAATATTTTAAAGAGTTATAATAATAAATAAAATAAAAATTCTCAGTTTAGATCGATATGTCTTATTCTGATGACCCCTTTAGGTTTATACCTAAATCCACCTGGATTGGTTTTATGATCAAACCAAAGACTATAGGATGTGGGGAGTGATGTAAGGAAGATATTTGGGTAGATATTGGATGAACCAAAGTCTTATTATGTGTGTATTGAGGATGAGATAGGGTGTCTTTTAATAAGTGGGGGAGAGGACACATTTGAAATTTTTAGAAAGATTAAAATATATTAATATAATATTAAGAGAAAGGATCCAAAATGATCTATTTGAAAATATTACTTGATATATGGTCTAAATATGGCCATAAAATATAATTTAAACAAGTGTTTACGTTATTTTAACCCTTATAACTTTAGTTTAACTCCTGATAAACCTCTTCTAACCTTAAATATGGTAACAAATTTTTTATGTTTTTATTATTCATTATGACCAAAAATTAAGTTAAAATTATTAAAAAATGTTAATTATTATTATTAAAAATATTAAATCTAATTTATCAAATACATTTCATATATTTTACATAATTTAATTTAAAATTCAACTTGTAAAACGCGATGAAAACGATTTTTCTAAAAAATATATTTTTAAGTATAAAAATGTTTTTATACAAAATTAAAGTATAATATTGATTAAAATGACCTTAATTGTATTATTTATAATATAAATTAAATATTTTTATTTTAAAATATTTTAAAACAAACTATAACTTTTTAAATGTTTGAAAGGAAAATATATTTTTTTAATAAAAAACAGTATTTTTCACTATTCATTGAAAACATAAAACTTTTCAGAAAATTATCAAAAATTTATCCTAATATAATTTTAACATGATGAATTAAAAAAATTTCCTTTTTTAAAATAAAAATTATATAACTGTGGAATAAATATTTTAAATAAATCCATATAATGTATTAAAACCCAATTTGGTTAGAAATTAAGATTTTTTCCTTTTGACTAAAAAATTACCTTATATTATTATAATGAATATAAATATTTAAGATAAAATTAAAAAATAATAATATGATATAAAATTAGTTTAATATTAACTTTAACAAGGTTTTTTAATTTTTCCCACCATATGCAAATTTCACCCTCACTATTTTATTCATTACTTAAACAAGTGGAGATATTTTTCATTCACAACATTTCTAATTCCCATACCACTTCTTCAACTATATGGTTTTTCCACAAAAAATTAACCTGTTGAATCACCTTATTTTATAATACCTTATCTCTATGGTAAATAATATGAATAGTATATTCCTCATAATAGTAGTTTTCTTCCAACTGAACTACTTTAGAACTCAAAAAATGAGATGCATTTGGCTCATATTTTCATAACAATGAAACATGAAATATGTCATGTAGATGAGATAAACTTAGAGGTGAGGCCACTCAATAATAAAATGATCCAAATTTATTTAGTATTTCATATATTTTAATGAACCATGGAATTAACTTTCACTTTTTACCAAAATTCATAACATTTTTCAATGGGGAAACTTTAAGAAAAACATGATCACCAACCTCTGAAGAAAGATCCTTTCTCTGGTTATCTTCATACCTTTTCTGCCTAGTTTCGGATATACTATTATGTTTATAAATCATCTTCCCCCTATAGACTATTTATTCTACCAACTCTGGTCACAATAACTTCCTTTCACCTACTTCACCCAATAAGCTGGAGTCTGACATTGCTTTACAAATAATGCATCAAATAATTTCATTTGTATACTAGAATGAAAAATTTTATTATATGAAAACTGTACTAATGAAAGATGATGAGCCCAAATTCCATGGTAATCAATTTCAAAATTAAAAATCATGTATTACATGCTCTAAATAGTTTTCTTAGACTATACATCATACTAAGGAAGAAAAGTAGTACTAAAATTTAATTCAGTAGCCAACAACTTCTAAAGGGATTTCCAAAAATTAGAAGTAAATATGGGTTCACATTCTGATACAATAAGGAGAGTAAATTCACGTAACTTGAATATCTTCTTATGGTATAGTCGATAAAGTTGATCTAAATACATAGTATATTTAATAGTAATGAAATGTGTAGATTTAGTTAGTTGATCAAGAATTACCCAAATCTCATTATTACATCGATATGTCTTTCATTGTCCCACCTCAAAATCCATGGATATATTTTTCCATCTCCACTCCAGAATTGAAAAAGGCTAAAGCATCCCCTTTAGTAATTTTCCTTCCACTATAACATATGGATAAGTAAACTATTTCATGGTAAATAAAATTATATATCTTATTATTCCATACCGTCATTAATACCCTCGAAGGTCTCTGCATTTATTAGTGCTTCTAGTATAAATGTAAATCAGGTAACTACAAGGTTCGATCAACAATTATATCTTTATCTAGTAATCACAAGACATATAAAATCTATTTCTAAATATGATAACACCCACTTCATTAAAAGTAAACTTTTGGAAGTTATTATTCTTAATATATTTTAATTTTTCTTATAAAACATGTTCATCATTTTGGGCTTTCTTAATTAATTCTAATAATGTCGACTGCACTAAAACCTAAAATAAAATAGAGGACTCCTACATGCACAATTTATAGGATAAAATTCATAAAATTAGTAAATTAAGGGTTATGTTCCAAACATAACATGGTTAATGTAGCATTATCTTTTTAACTCAAAGAATCAACTACATTATTTTATTTTTTAGTATGGCAATGAATCATGTTTTCATAATCCTTAATTAGTTCTAACCATCTTATTTTCCTCATGTTCAACTCATTCTGAGTGATATATATTTTATAGTTTACTTCATATAAATGATGCCTTTAAATTTTTAAGGAAAAAACACAATGAATAATTATAGATCACAGGCAGGATAATTTATCTCATGAGATTTCAATTGATGTAATACATAAGAAATAACCTAATCATTATGCATCAGAACATGACCAAGTCCCTTCAATGAAGAATCAATGTAGATAAAAAATTCACCATTTATAGAGGGTAGGTAAAAAATGGAACATTCACCAATCTTATTTTCAATTCATGGAAACAATCACTACACTCTATTTTAAATGGATTTAACTCTTTTTTGAGCTAACTTACTGGGATATATAGCCCAATAAAGTTTCTACCAAAATTATGGTAGTAAACCACTAAAATAAGAAAACTCTGTATCTATATTTCATTTGTATGTCATGTAAATTCTTCAGCAACTTTAGTTTTAGCATTTTCAATAATTATGACATCTTTAGAAAAAATATTCCGAAGAAATTTTTTTTGAAAACAAAATTCACACATAAAAAATTTTCCATCTAGATTATTTTATTTTAATGTTTGAAACATAATCCTTATTATTATTTAATGATCCTATGGAATTTTAGAATATACGAGTATATAATCAATAAATTCAACCACAAATAAATCTAAAAAATAATAGAAAAATATATTCCTAATATCCATAAATATAATAGGTGAATTAGATAACCAAAAGGGAATAATTACAACCTCATAATTCCCATATCTAGTCTAAAACTATAAAGACTCGTAAATTCAAGGGAAATTTTTTTCTTAATTTTCTTTGGAATTTTAAAAGAACGCGGTTTCTGACGGCACGTGATTCCGAGGCCCGGAGTGCCCTGAATCAATTTCTGAAGTTTGTCTCGGGTATGTTCAGTGAACGAACGAGCGGGAATTTCTAACTTTTGATCTAGTGCTCGGAATTGAAATCCGAGGACACCGATGAACTCACAGCGCCGATATTCGCTTAAGGAGACCTTTTTTTGAGGTTGCGTTTTATGCGGAATGAAAGTTAGTTTTGGAAAAAATTAAAAGAAGTTAAATAAAATGTGGAAACACGTTTTATTTTTAACTTGTTGGTTAACTTCTCCCAAAGGGAGTTAGGGGTGGGACCCACATCCACTTAACCTCCCTTGAGAGGATTAAGTGTGGTGGGGCCCACACGAACCCTAACTCTTAACCTTATTTTTTTAAAAACTCCCTTTAAGTCCTCTTTTAATGAACTTGACAACTTGGTTAACTAATGGAGTTGAGTTGTTTGAATTTCAAACCTTTGAAATTCAAATTGTTAATTGTGTGAATAAAATAAGCCTTAGATTATTTTATTTTGGTTGGTCTCCTTATCCATCTTGAGAGGTTTTGAAGAATTCTCTCCATGTTCTTCAAACTTTGACGAAGAACGCGAAGAAAATTCGGACATCGACGAAGAACGCCACCTTCTCGGGAACCGTCTTCCGCGACGCCATACCCGCGACACCGACGACGTCTCCTTCCACGTCATCTCTTATTTGACGGTTTCTCGCGACGAAATCGCCGTCAAAGAGCTTCGAATCCCCGCTTCATGACATCAACGTCCTTTTTCCGCGACGCCGACCACCGCGACACTTGTCTTCCGCGGGTCGTTGACGAACATCGTTTTTGAAACCAAGGTAGGGGTTTTTTTTTGTTTAATTTATTTAATCACGTTCTTGGTTCTAGCATGACGAGCCTTGAGGGTAAATGATTAAGTGTTATCGTCTAATGAGAGGGGGGGGGACCACACAAACACGGCCAAATCCCCCCTCCTTTGTTCTTGAATGTTTCTTGCGAATGAAACGTGATGGCGTGGTTCCGTCGCACCAAGCAGATATCATTCGACAATTATTGCACGACGCCATCGCACTGCGCCGTGGAAAGATTATCATGAACGCGACGCCGTCGTGCCGCATCGAAGGAAACCGAAGGCGCCACGGCCGGAGCGAAGCCGCGGCGGAGGGGCGCGGTGCCGTCGCACCGCCCCGGACGACGAAGGCCGCGGCCGGTTCCGGGCCGCGGCGGGATGTGATGACCGGCGGCCAGCCGGGCCGCCGGTGTCGGATGACAGAAGAGGACCGGCCCTTGCCGGTCCTGTTGAGAAGAAGCCGGCCGGCCATGTCGGGCCGACCGGAATGGTGAAAACCGGGGGAATTAAATTCCCCCGGGCTGCTTCTTTGGCCCCCCATGAAGGGAGGGGGCCACGGTTACAAAGGGGGGGCAGCGCCCCCCCCGTTTTTCTCGAAGGCAGGCCCCCACGTGAAGGGGGGGCCGTTTTTTTCCAAGGCGTGACATCCAGCCGCGCCGCCAGCTGAGGAAGGGCGGGGGCCTTGCCCCCCGCGCGTGGCACCTGAGCGGCGCCCCGGCCGCGTCGCCGGCCGGGCCAGGTCGGACCCGGGTCGGGTCGACCCGGTTCGGGCCGACCCAGGGGGGGGGGGGGGGGGGGGGTCGGGCCGGGTCGGCCCGGACCCGGACCCCCCGTTTTCGAATCGACTCAGGTATTTTGCCCATAACTTGAGCTACATACCTCCGATTGACAAACCGTCAGCGGTAATGAGATCCTTGGATCGAGCCGGTCGTTTCGGTATATCGCACTCAAGGTTTCAGAATACTTTGAGTTCGGCCAGGTTGGTTCGTACACGAAACCAACTGGGCCCTTGGAGCGGAAACACTCATATCTTGAGCTACGGACGTCCGATTGATGTGCCGTCAGCTTTGTTGAGTTCCTCTTAGTGAGACGAATCTTTTGCCATACTCCGACCGAGGTTTGGACGCAGGTGGAGTACGGTCGGGTTGGTTTTGCCTTAAAAACCAACCGGGCCCCTGGGACGAAAAAGCCAATAACTCTCAGACCGGGCGTCCGATTGACGCGCCGTCTGTTACGTTGAGTTCCTGTTGGCGATACGGAACTTTTGGATACATCAACTCTGGACTTTGTGATAGTTGATGTATCAGCCTCTCGGCTCGTGGAGCGGACCCTCCCGAACGAGCTTGCTGTGTGCGGGTACCCTAGAGCTGGCTGCGACTGTGACTGCTACTGCTACTGCTACTGCTACTGCTACTGCTACTGTGACTGCGATGACGACAGTACAGAGATCCTTGGTGGATTCGACGACGACTACAGCACTCAGCGATCCTACGTGGATCAGTGCTACAGGTCCTGTGTGGGCCTGATCCTGTGTGGGTCCGATCCTGTGTGGCTCTGCGCTCAGCAGTCCTGTGTGAACCAGCGCCTACAGGTCCTGTGTGGGCCCGATCCTGTGTGGGTCATTGCGGGGGTTAGTTACCTATCGATACTTCGTGGGTCCGACGACTTAGATGGATCAATGATCATCTTTATCGTTATCCGAAGAAGTATACCTGTGTGAGATGAATCCTGTTTCTTTCCTGTGTGGATTGTGTTGTTCTATCCTGTGTGGATTTCGTTTTTCTTTCCTGTATGGAATACGTATACTTTCCTGTGTGGACTGAGTTGTACTTGGGCTCGGAGGTTGGAGCGTATTGGAATTGATGACTTAGGTATATGTATGGGCATATACCTAAGCAGTGTTGGTTGTTACTTCGTGATTGTATCTTCCTTTGTGGTTTATCCTTTGTGGATTTTGGGAGACCTTCAGGGGTATCGGGGTCCCTACTGAGTAGCTTATACTCACCCCTGCACGGGCTATGCCCGCACTACGTTGTGTTGGTTGCAGACGACGGACAGCGTTGATCGTGGCTGAGGCTTGCAGAGAAGAACGGTACCTCGAGGTGGACCACTGGGCGGGACGTGCCCGGAGCGGACGGAGGGACCCGAGGAGCAGTGGAGCTATCTGTACCCACCATTCAGGTGGGATTTCCAGTGGACAGCTCGGTGTAGCGGCTTTTACTTTACAGTTGTTGTTTTCCCTTTCGAGTTGTACTTTACTTTCAGTTTGGGTTTGTATACTGGCCCATTTACTTTTCCGCACTTTCAGTTGTACTCTGTTCTTACTTAGTGTTTACTTTTCCGCTTGCTTACTCTGTGGTGCTTGTTTACTTTACAAAGGCAATGCCTTCCTTTTTTACCGGGATTTACGCCTTGGTGCTAGTCGCCAGCCCCTGGCCTGTGGAAGGCGAGCTTGGGGTAGTCACGGCATGGGCCCCATGGACGGGTCGTGACAAAAACATCATCTTTTTAATATATTCAACCTTTACTTTCAATATATGGTATCCTAATCTATGATCAATATTTGAATAATATTTTTCTCCTTGGGGCTTATTAAATAGACTACCGATATGAGGTAAATTATACTAATTCTTAATAGTGATGTTATTTAGGGATATATAATCAATGAAAAGTGTCATTGGATCATGTTTATTTTTAACAAATAAAATTGGTTTACCCTAAGGTGAAGTTATAGGTTTAATTTAATCTTTATCTCTCCACTCTTGGAACTAATTTTTCAATTCCAAAATTTATACTTGATACATTATATATGGGATTTATAAATTAGATTATCATCGACACTAATTCAATTTTAAAATCAACCCCTCAATCATAAATAATACTAGGAAAATCAATAGTAAATACATATATGTATTTGTTCATTATAGACACATCAATAATATAAATAATTTCATTATTTTGAACAACATGATATTGTTAAATTTCAATACAATATCTAGTTAATCTATCAGCTTCATGATATGTTATCAAATGTATGAAATCACTGAATATAACTTTAGTATCTCTATAATATATTTCAACATGATAAATTGAAATCCAATCCATAACCAAAATAACATCAAACTTAACTATAGGAAGTTCAATAATAATTATAGGAAAGACAATCCTTGTGAAAACTATAAGATGATTTTTATAAATATTTATTTATTTAATATATCCACCCAGATTTTTCATCAAAAGTTCTATCTTATTCTCATCAGGTGATATTCTCATCTTACTTAAAAAAAGTTTATAAACAAAGGAATGAAAATATATAGAGTCAAAAAAAAATTTACATAATTTGAATTAACAAGTAATTTACATGTTACCACTTCATTAAATGGAATAACATAAACTATAGTAGTAACAAATGATATTGGCACACGTTTTTTCTTTTGATCTTGATAATTTCCACATAGGGTAACCAACTTTAGACACAAATTAGAATAATGTACCAACTCATTATAATTAAATTTTTTTACCATTGGTCGGTTATCTATTAACACATTCTTGAATATTCATGAATATTTTATTTTTATGGACAAGCCCTATGACTAAACATACCACACTATTAACACTTTCCAGATCCAATTAAACATTATCTGAAATGCTTTTCACCAAAATTGAAACATTTTAGGGGATTAACTCCATATTTCTTTGATTTTTTCTTCTCTATTTCTTTCTACCTTTACAAATTATTACTCTTTTCATCTTGAGGAATATAAGTGTCATCAAACTCCTTCTCAAATTTCTCAGTGAAATGAAAAGAATTCACATAAATTTAAAATTATCATGAGTATAATTATATTCATTAAATTGGTTTCAATATTGAGTAAAATATATTAATTTTAATAATAATGTCTTGCATAAAATTCACTGCATAGCTGAATATTATTGTAAAATTGAATACATATTCAACTACTGAATATTCTACTTACCTCAATTCTTATAATTTTTTCTCCATCATGTGTCGAAAAAATTAGGTAATTATTTTTATCGAAAAATATTCTTAAATATGTCTCATTACATGGAATAAATGTCATCTCTATCTTGAATTATTAACCAATGACCACCATCGATCAAATTATCCTTCAAAATGATAAATGGAAAGAGTTATCTTTTAAAGTTTTGAACATCCCATGTCCTCAAATATATTTTCCAGAGCATTGATCCATCCTTCTGCTACAACTGGAATTGAAGTTGCACCCAAATCCAGTGGGTTATATTTTATAAAATGTTAAAATCCTATAATGTTACTCTATATTAAATCTTGATGATCTTCAACATGGATTCCACAACCATTTATAACCTACTTTAATTGATCCATCACTATAAAAAGTGTTCTATTCAAATTCCAACAAATTTAGGTTTTTGATTTGGAAGTATATTTTCCACTTAGTGCCATCCTACTTTATATTTCCTATTTCCTATATAGAAAACCATTGTTAACATGCATATTTTAGATGAAAACACACGGTAATATTTAAATTATATATCATTATAAGCGTAAATTAAAATCTATTAATGTTTTTCACTTCTATTATCATAATCTATAAAATTATCTAAACCTTTTCTTATATAACAACTACAAGGAACTAGTATCAAGCATTAAATAATATAGTGTATTTATACTAGAGATCAATTTATTACATTCCTAAAGATCTTATTAGTTTATAGTTTTAGTTAATTGGATCATACCACTTACATAATAAAACCATATATTATAAAGTGGATGATTCTACTCAGTATCCATTTTTCCAATAATATAAAACATTTAAATGAAACATGTTTTCTTTTCATGAAAAACATCAAGACATTAAACTTGAGTTATCATTTATTCTTACTCATCCTTAAAGCCTGTGATTTTTTTAAATTGTGGGATGAGGAAAAAATAATCATTAAGTGACATAAAAGTAAGAAATCTATTAGTCCAGTGAAAAACATGAAACCCATAATTTTATTTCCTTTATCAAAATCTTATCTGAGTGTATAAAATAAATCATAACTATATCAATAACTCCTTATTTTTTCTCAAATAAAATATTTAAAACCCATAAGAAAAAATAGAATCCTTTTTAGGAAACTTAGAGAATTATATTCATAACCCATGTCAGAAATAACTAGAGGCCAATTAAATCTATATGATAAAACTCCATAATTAATTCCCACTTTATTTCCATTAAAGACAAGAAACATTACCAATTAATTAGAGTGTTATATCTTTCCCACCCGTCGTATAAGCTATATTGAGCAGACCCGTCTTATAATATGTATTCAGAATGCTCGTCCTATAAGCTGTATCAGGCTCACCCATCCTAACATATTATGATCAATTACCATATCATGAATAAAACATTTATTCTTGAACCTTTTCACTATAAAACCCCTAAATGTATCCTTTAAACTTAAATTCAAAATCTTTTTAGATATCAAAATAGCCTTTCCTTTTAAAAACCCATTTTCTATACTAAAATTCTTAGAACAAAGAGAAAAAGGTATTTTTGTTGAATAAAACATGGAATATTTTAAATTAATCCAAACATAAAATAATATTTGTAGTTGTGTGAAAATCCAAGAACATTGTATATGTTAAAATAAAACATTCATTTTTTTCCTTTTGTAAAGAAAGTCAAAACATTTGGTATAAAATATAAAAAAATATTCCTTTTGAATTTTTTTTAAATAAATTCAAAAGTGACATAAAATTTGTTTTATGATTATTTTATTTACATATAAATACATCCATAAAATAATTTTAAGAATATGTATATGAAATAAAAATATTTACAAAATAATTCTTTAAAACATTTAAAATGAAGTTTTAAGTTAGTGTGTCTCTAACCTTGAGTCAGAATCATCATAGAAATTATTTATATTTCTTAATAATAAACTTATGTTAATTATTTTTTGTATGAAGAATTTTTTTCAATTTTATTATTCTTTTTATTTTATTTATTACCATGTTATACTCAATTACTTAATTGATTAATTTAATGTTATAAGTTTTGATGATATTCATCTCTTATGTCCAAAATGACTTTGTTAGGTTGACTATGGTCAAAGAGATCATTATTCAATATTATCCAAAATAATAATCATGAAATAATTATCATTTAGATACATAAATTATACTTTTAAAACTAAATATGAAATATGGTTATTGAAAATGAATTATGTTACAATTATAGAGATGGTAGTTCATACATATGCATGGGTAAAATTTTCATTTTCCAAAAATAATGAGGGAAATAAGGTAAGTATAATTTTATATTTATATAATAATTATTATATCATAAATATATTATTATATTTTTAAACAAACTTATATATAAATTTCATGTGATGTGGTGATGAAAAATGAATCACATCGCTTCATGAAAGTGGTAATCCACACCTACTCACGAACGCTGTTATCATTTTTCAATAGATAGAAAGGTGAGAAAATAGATGATATAATGTCCTTATATAATAAAAAAATGTCACTAATATATTATTTATACATTAAATCAGTCATTATACCTAGTAGTGAGAGGCGGTTATGCAAAAAAAAATTACATCATTTTCGTGAGGTAGAAGTTCTTTGTGCACATAATGGATGGTTTAATTTCCCATTTGATTGAGAAAGGAGATGGATATAGGTTTTGAAATTAACATAACGCATAATAATATATTTAATATAATTTTTTTATTATTTCATCATGTCTGATTAATATCTTAAGTAGATATATGAAGAAATAAACAAAAATTCTCAGTTAATAATGATACCTCTTATTAAGACTACCCCTTTAGGTTTATTCCTATAGCCTTACTAGATTATTTTTAAGATAAAACTAGGACCTATAGAACATGGTGTGAGATTTAATAAATTTATTTTTTTGGTATTTTATTAACTAAAATCATTTTGATATGTTGAGAGGCGAGGATATGGGATGCCCTTTTATAAGTGGGGAAGAGGAGACACTTGGAATTGTTAAAAAGATTAAAATATATTAATGTATTATTTACACCAAATGGATCCAAAAATGATAATTTTTGAATATTATATGATACAAGTTCAGAATAAGTCTAGAAAATATAATTTAGGAAAAAATTTATTCCATTTTAACCATTATCTCTTTAGTTTAACCCTTGGTAAACCTTTGTTAACTTTAATTATGGAAACAAATTTTTAGTGTTTTTACTATTATTTATGAAAAAAATGAAGTTAAACTTATTAACTAATTAAATTAATTATTATTAAAAATATGGAATCCATTTTATCAAATTTATTTCTAATAATTGGTTTTATTTAATTTAAAATTAAACTTGCAAACAGTGATAAAAAAAGATTTTTCAGAAAAATGTATTTTTATATTTATAATTGTTTTATAAAAAATTAAAGTATGATTTATATTAAAATTAGATTAATATTATTAATAATAATATAAATTAACTAATTTTAATTTTAAACCATATTGAAACAAAATATAATTTTTAAATTCTTGAAATGAAAATACATTTTTTTTAATAAAAATCAGTATTTTTCACTATTTATTTGAAAAACAAACTTTTCTGAAAATTCACAAAAATTCAACTTAACTAATTTTTACAAGATGAATTTAAAAAATTTCATTTTTGAAATTATTTTTTCTTTAATTTTGTAAAAAAGGATTAAATAAAACCATATAATGCCTGAAAACCAAATTTGGTTATAAATAAAGTTTTTTTTTACTTTTGACTAAAAAATTACATCATATTATTATAATGAATATAAATAAAATAAAATTCATGAATACTAATAAGGAATGAATTTATTTAATGTTAACTTTACTTGGGTTGTTCCAATATTACCCCCTTTTGGAAATCATTTCCTTGTAATTTTATTCATTTCTTGAACAAGTTGAGATATTTTTCCTTCGTAGAATTTTCTGATTCCCATGCCACTTATTTAACTATATATATTTTACACAAAACCATAACCTGGGGAATAACCTTATTACATAAAAATTTCCCTCTTTGGTTAATAATTTTAATAGTATATTAATCATAATAGAGTTTTTCTTCTAACTAAACTAATTCTGGTCTCAAAACAAGTGATGCATATGGAATATATTTTATTAACAATTAAACATGAAATACGTCATGTGCTTGAGATAAAATAGAAGGTAAGAAAAATCTATTGGAAATTAATCCAAAATTATCTAGTATTTTATAAGATTTAAGGAACCATTAACTTCAATTCCACTTTTTACCAATATGAAAAACACTTTTATATGGAGATAGTTTAAGAAAAACATGATCACCTACCTCGAAAAGAAGATATTTCCTCTGGCTATCTTCATAACTTTTCTACCTATTATGATCTTTCCTCATATGTTGTTGGATAATATTCTCTTTCTAAAATATTTATTCTACTAAATCTAGTCTAAACAACTTCTATTCACCTACTTTATACCAACAAGGTGCAGTCCCACACCACTTTTCATATAATTCCTCAAAAGGTTATATCTGTATGCTGCATTGAAAACTATTATAATGAGAAAACTCAACTAATGAAATCCATTGATCCCAACATCCCTTGAAATATATTGAACAATAATGAATCATATATTCTAAGTTCTAAATTGTTTTCTCGAACTATCCATCAAATCGAGGATGAAAGTTTGTACTAAAATTTAATTCAGTACCCAATGACTTTTGAAGACATTTCCAAATATTAGAAGTAAGTATTGGACCATTTTTAGATATTATAGAGAAAGGGAATCCATGTAACATGACTATATCCCCGAGTTACATTCAAAAAATATGATCTAATGTAATAATATCTCTAATGGGAAAGAAATGTAAAGATTTAGTTAGTTGATCAATAATTACCAAAATCACATTATTACATCAAGTTGTATTTGGTAATCCTACCATGAAATACATGGATATATTTTCCCATTTCCACTCCAATAATAAGAGTGTCTAAAGTACCCCCTTTTTTAATTATCATTATTAGTTAACCTGTTGATAAGTCAAAAATTTAATGTTAAATTAGAAAATATTTATTTTTATTCCATTCCACCAGTAATACTTTTGAAGATCTCTATACATATTAACACTACTAGGATGAATGGAAAATAAATAATTATAAGCTTCAATCATTAATTATTTTGTAACATGGGAATAAAAATTTATACATGGACTCTTTAAAAATATTATAACACCTAATTTATCAACATTAATCTCGAGAAACATACCCTTCTTAACAAATTCTATCTTTTTCGATAAAACATGATCCTCATTTTAAGCATACCTAATTCATTCTAACAATTTCAACTTCACTGAAACCCTAAGAAAATGGAGGAAGTTCCTACATGCATAATTTCTAATCCAAAATTCACCAAATCATTAATCAAAGGGTTACGTTATAAATATAACATATTTAATTTATCATTATCACTCTCACTCAATACATAAACAACTTTGCCTGCTTTTCCAGGATGGTAATGAATAATGTAGTCATGATCCTTAATTATTTCCATTTATCTTCTATGCCTCACGTTCAACTACTTTTGAGTTAATATATACTTCAAAATTTTACGATCAGTATATATTTCACACCTTACACCATATAAATGATGCCTCTAAATTTTTAAATCAAGAAACAAAAAAAAACAATTCAAGATCATGTGTAGGATAATTTTACTCATGAGGTTTCAATTGATGCGAAGAATAATAAATTACCTAATCATTTTTCATTATAAAACAGCAATGTCCCTTCAGTGAATCATCATAGTAGATGAAAAGTTCACCATTTTTAGAGGGAAGGTCCAAAACTGGGGCATTCTATAATATTATTTTCAATTCCTAGAAACAATCATCACACTCTTCTTTCCCAGTGAATTTAACGCATTATTTAGTTAACTTAATAAGTGGGATAGATTATCAAGAAATGTTTTTCACAAACCGATGGTAGTTTTGCACTAAATCAGTAAAACTAAGAATATCTGTGACATTGGTAGGTCTTGGAAATCCTCAATAATTTTATTTTTAGTAGGGTCAATAATTATGCCATATTTAGAAACAATATTCCTAAGGAATGATTTTTTGTGACCAAAATTCATAATTACTATATTTTCTATACAACTTATTTTCTTTTAAGGTATGAAAATCGATCCTTAGGTATATTTATATATTTTAATGACTTTTATAATATACCAGTATCTAATTAACAAACAAAACTACATTATTTATCAAATATTAATGAAAAAATATATTCATAAGATCCATAAATATAGTTGGTTAATTAAAAAACTAAAAGGGAATAACTATAAACTCATAATTCCCATATCTATTCTGAAATTACATCTTAATATTCTCTTCCCCCTTCATGTTAAAATGATGGTATCCTGACCTGATATCAATCTTTGAAAAATACTATACTCCCTTGTGTATATCAAACATGTAATCAATATGTGGAAAATGATAAATGTTTTTTACAATGATTTCATTTAAGGATCTATAATTAGTGTAAAGTCTCACTGAACCATATTTATTTTTAACAAATATAATATGGTCACCCTTAAGGTGAAGTGCTAATATGAATGAAACATTTATCTAGGAACTCTTTCAAATTATCATCAATTCTAAAATTTCTACTCAATCCATACAATTAGGGGGTTTTGAAATTTTCTAATAATTAGACACTAATTAAATAAAAAACTCAACCTCCTGATCAAGAATAACACTAGAAAATCATCAAGAAATACATCCACATATTCATTAACTATGGGAACATCACTAATATGAATAATTTATTTCTTTAAAAAAATATCTTCGTAACTTTCATCTCTATCTCTAATAAATTTTTTAGCTTCTTGATATGTTAGATGTAAAAACCTAGTTTTTATTTGAGGTATATATCCTTTTAATTTCTATTAGAATACTTACTTTTATCCTTATAAACATTCCTAATCACTAAATGAATTTTCCAAGAGAATATGGATTTTGTTATGATCCTAGAGCCCCAAATTTTGAAGGAAATAGCTTGGCCAAATGTTAAGTAGAAAATGTGAATCCTAGTATGCATAGTTAGAAAAACTGGGCAGGGTTTCTGTAGGGATCCATAGAGGGGAGCTCATGGGAAACACATGGTTTGACAAATAGTGCACTTCAACCCACGAGGGGTATGTTCCTTGGGAATCAGAGATGCATGGGTAGAGTATGGTTGGATAAACCATGCTCCCCCAACTGTGAGGGACACTATCCTTGGGAATTAGTTGACACACAGTTGGCACACAGTTTCACCAACCATGCAACAAAACTATGTGCCTCTTTGAAAATTGTTCTATTTAACTATTTTTACCTTACCTATTTATAGACCCTCACTCTTTCTTTTTTTACTGTAGTATAAAAAAATCATCTCCCTCTCTTATTGAAAGATTATCCCATGGAATCCACTTATGTTCTTTGATAAATTTTTAATCTTACCTCATAATCAATATTTTTTGCCTTGTTTGATTCCTACTGGTAAGGTCTATAATCAGTAGGCTCTTTTAATTATTCCTCTTCCTATTAAAAATGATATTTTGGTGAAATATTATATTATATATTTTCATTTCATTCTTCTATTATTATATTTTATTCTGATCTAGGCCAAATTAAGATTCAATACTAGATGAGGAATATACTACAGGTATAAGGTAGGAGGTCTATGACTTTTCCCTCAAATTATCTCATTTTTGTAAACTTTTATCATTGTATGCATGACGGTATCATCAGGAGTTTCTTCAAAAATCAGTATAACTTTAATTTAAATTATTGAAGTGTACACAAAATCCATAGTGAAAACTCTTGACACCATTGAAGGTTGATACCTAAATTTTAAACACCCCAAATAGGGTTCATTCTTCATTATACCATTAGTGATATATATTTTCATTACCTGAGACAATGTTTGGGTGTTCTTGACTTGAAATTTGTTAAGATAAGTGTTCCATCATAGTTAAATGGAACTTTAAAATTTTAAATAGTATGTATATATATAGATTTCACTTATCCTTGGAAAATGTAGTAAAAATTGATAATTGGTTGCATGTCCATGATTCACTATTCCACGTATGATGAAAACTAATAGAATGAACCCAATGAATTGAAATTAGGACGAGTATTAAATGGAATATGGTAAAAAATTTATATATATGAAATGAGTATAAGGTTCTTATTGCAGTTAGAGGTTTTCCATCTTTATAGGAATGGCCAGACTTGATCCCTCCTTAGACTACTTAGGTAATGCCTTAATCACTCAGAGGAAACTATTCCAATTTATTAAGATGATTTTCATGGGACATACACACCATTGAATCTGATATTTATCTTATTATGTTAATTATTAGGTGATGTAATGATGATTCAATTGACTCTTCTGGTTATTATAATGCCTTGGATGCACTCCTTGGATTAATCTTGATGTATTTGGACAAGCGGTTCCATAGATTCACCCCATTAGGGCCATTAATTCTTAGCTCAAGATTACTATGGATAATCTCCTTGGAGTCGATTAGACTATTTTACAGTGGAATGACTTGGATATTCGCCTTGGATTACACTCATACACTTGTTCCTAGACCGTATGAGTTAGCTTGACCCCTGAGGTCAAGGATTCCATGGTCATATTCAGATCCACTTTTACATTATCATAATTATTACACCATTATTACCAATATATAATAATTATCAATCCCTATATAATAATTAAATGATCACATGTTCAGAGACATTTCTAGCTGAGGCTGAAGCAGGCATGGGTTATTTATTTTATCATATATTTAATTTTATATATACCTTTACACTATTTCAGTTTATATTAACATACTATATTTGTATAGATACTATTGGTGGTGACCTATATAGATTTATCTCACACCCTATCTAGGTCACTATTGGTACCCAGGAAGATTATTTGATCACAAGTGTGGAAAAAGGGAGTCATATTGCATTAAACACCTACATTCTTTCTATAAGATGAGAGTTGGGTAGCAGTTGACTGATCCAGTGCCCAGGATGCTTGGATAGTTTCTGGATTTTTTTATTCTATTGAATATCATGTATTGTATGTTCTTTCTATTGCCATGTATGCATGATTTCCCTTTTTATAGTGACATGACATCATCTTTTGTATGTAATACAATTTACAATATTTTATTATTATTCATTGCTTTGATGTTATACTGGTCTTTGCTGGCTTATTTATTATTATTATGCTTCCATTTTTTTCTATTATCTAAACTACGTTCCAAATTGAAATGAGGGAATATTATCTCCTTGAACACACCCTAGGAACTCACTACTAGTTAATAAAAATTGGCATATTGGGAGGTGTTATTTAGGCCAAGTGTCTAACCAGGTTCAGTTACATAGGATTGAATCGGGTTTGAGACATCACAAAGTGGTATTAGAGGGTTTATTTTTTTTGTCTTATTGTTTGGAAAATTTAAAAAGAAGATTAATAATGTGTCAGTTAATGGTCACAATCCATGTTTGGGAGTAGCTAACCCAATTTCAGTGTAAATAAAAAGTTTCATGGGAATGGGAAATTTTTGTTCTATATTTTTCCTATTATAGTTGATATATTTTCACCTTTGGATGAATCACATGAATTTTGGTATTTTTTAGGGTTTATGAAGATTCTACCTTAGACCAGTTTGGTAAGGAGAATTGTTACATGCATCATTATAGGAACCTAGGAATCCACATTCCATTCATATTATATTCCATATAAGTGCTTTTCACTACTTTCATTTTCCGTGTTTCCTATGATTGATGAGTATTCCTTGGTTGTGATATATGCTCGTGCCTCTAAAAACATCTATAGTAAAGAGAAATTAGTTGTTTAAAATTTCGTCTTCAAACTAAATTGAGTTTTCTAATATATATTGATGGTCGTATATGAAATAGAAAATTTATATCCATATAAGATATATAACCCTAGTTACTTGAGCTAGAATTTGGAAAAAATTGCGTGACTACCAATTTCAATTTATAAAGTGAATGGGACTTTATAAATTATAAAGGGAAATTCACCGAATCAAGCCATTGTACTATACCCATTATATTATGAGACTGAATATAAAGCTAATGATTATAATTAAATGGGAATAAATTTCTATATATAAAGAATATAGGAATTTATAAACTAGGATTAAAAATCCATTTTATTGAGCCTTGTATTATGTAAAAACACATATATGGATTTAAGATATAAATTTTGACTTAGAAATGGAATGGTTTCTAGTAAATTAAGAGTCCAAGTGCAACTTAAAGAGTGTTTCCCTCCTTAAATATCTATTAACCCTCCATATATTGGGACCCCTACGAAAGAAAAACTTGAACACTTACCAATACCTTGACCATCAATGTGGGTAGTTGGGGTAGTATATTGGGTAGTGAACCTTTTTATTTTTTTCCATTTATTAGAGATCCTATATGATTTTGAATCTGGTTTTCAGGTGTGTGATTGGAATTTGTAGAGCAATACCACCTTGACATCCTCAAAGCGTGCACTAGGAGGGTGGTGATGACCATGATCTTGATGTGGTGGCCCATGAGCCACCAGTGTTACCTCCAATATTTATCCCTTTTAATCAACCTATATTCAAGAACTAGTCACTAAATATCTGATTAGAGAGAGTTTCCTATGTTTTATGTAGTCTATATATGGTGATCGATGACCTGCACCTACGATGTCTGATCTTAATTATGAAAACTAGTAGCTGCATCCTCCCATATTCTCTGGGGATAATAGTCCTTAGGCTACTAACTTATAGATATAATTTGTTTTATCTATCTTTGATCTTCTAGAAATTCCTCCAAAGAGGAGGTTCAAGCACTCCATATACATGCTGTGTGATTCTAGAAAACATTGGTAGGATGTGATTACCTAGGATGGTCTTCATAAGGGCATTGTATGCATGGAATTTCCAACCTCCCTCTATGATTACTTTTTCCCTGAGACACTAAGAGCTTACCAATCTAGGGATTTCTTGCATTTGGAGTAGGGTGTTATTTCCTTAATGGACTAATCTGTTCATTTCACCGAGTTGATATTTTTTTCACCGCTTCTTGTGGGTGATGAGCTATCATGAGTGAGATGCTTTGAGGATGGGATAACACATTCCATCCTCACTTTGGTTATATTATTTCACCTATCTACCATTTTTGATATTGTAAACCAATATATTATAACTGAGCAAAACCTAAGGAAAGATGACAGTACCTGGTATAAAGGGTCAACAGCGAGACAAGGAAGTAGTTATTCTAGCACCATGAAGCATAACCTTGAGGTTTATCATCAGAGTAGTGGTGGCCATATTATCCACACTAGTATATCTATTTAATGCCTTAAATGTGGAAGGATGGGTCTTGTGAAGATGCAGTGCAATAGAGACCCCACTGGAGTGTTGTTCTTCCGGCCGAATGGGTCATATTCAGAGTTTTTTTCAGACCATTCTACCAGTTTCTAACAGAAGATAACCCACACCAGATCCACCTTCAGGAGAAGGATTAGTGAATCTGAATGAAAGGAAGATAGATTAGCTTCATAAAAATAGGTTGAGGTGGAGATCATGGTTGAGGTAGCCAGACTTTTGACTATCAGTACCAATAGAGCAGACCTACTCAGGTTAGTCTAGCTGTATCTTATGGCCATAGATTAGGAAAATTGTACACAATATAGTAGATACATGAAGAGTATAGTGTAGTATTGTCAATTGTACAAGGTACTATTCTATTAGCCTCTACTATCATATCTTATTTATTCAATACATGTTATTTACACTCCTTTATCTTTGTATTGATAATGGAAAGTATTTGGTTGGAATTTATGTTCGTTTTTGGGGTGATGACCCGGGAAACACCATTGGGTGTGTAGTTAAAAGGGTATACACCAATTCAAGGACTGTCCCCTTGAGGTAGGTAGTTATCATTTCTTATGGGACCTATTTTTCATCAAGACAATTGGCTTCAATTTCATTCTTGGGATGGACTGGTTAGTCCCCTATCACACTTATGTTGACTACTATCAGTTTAGGGTATCATTTACATCACTATAGGGGGACAGTAATCTTCACAATGGTGAGTGCGATGTCAAAGATAGTATATCTTGAACATAGTATCATATGATGGGTGGAGTGATAATCCGGATTTCTAGACTTTATATGGAGGAGCAATAAATATTTTAGGCTAATTTTCATTTATTGGTGGATCGTTTTATGGATGTTTTCCAAGATGAATTTTATGTACTACTTTCTAAGAGAGAGGTCGAGTTTACATTTGGTCTTTTTCATAGATAAACTCCAATATCCATTCCTCCATACATGATAGAACATAATGAGCTCTATGAGCAGATGAGATGGTTAGAGGATTTTGAATATAGGGGTTTTATATGACCCAATACTTCTCCTTGGGGTTCACTTGACCTTTTCACCAAGAAGTCAGATGGAACCCTTAGACTATGTTTATATTATCAATGGTTGAACTAGTATACAACTAACAACTGATATAATTTTCCTCCGATAGATGATTTCTTAAATTAACTTTGAGGAGAAACAATATTCTCAAAGATCGAACTAAGATCAGGCTATCATCAGATGAGAGTCAAAACATAAGAGAAAAAACATTTGACATTATGAAGTTAATATGGTTATATATGAGTAAGTAGTTATGCTGTTCATTCTTATGAATGCACTCACTATTTTCATGTCCTTAATTAATATGGGTTTCCTACCATAATTGGACTCCTTTATCATGGTTTTTGTGCTTGACATCTTGGTGTATTATCATACTCTAAGTGACCATTTCAAAAATCTTGATATTTTATTGAATATACTAAGAGAGTATTAGTTACATGATCATATCTCAAAGTTCCACTTATAGATATAAATGTTTCACTTCTTATCTCATATTATCTTATAATTAAAAGTATCATTTGACCAAGAGAATGTGAGTACTATTGTTTTTAAGATCCTCCTAAGAACTTGTTAGATATATGGAGTTCCTTAGGGATGGATGGATATTTTATCATGCCTTGTAGTACATATTACGAGTCTGAATAATATGGGTGTAAATTTATTATGGTTTGAAGTATGTTAGAAGGCCTTTCAAGAGCTGAAAGGGAGGATTACTTTACCACTGATCCCGATTCTTCCTAATCTTAGAAGAGGCTATACAATGTTTTGGGATTCATCAGAAATCAATATATGTCTAGTAACGATGTAAGAGGATCAATTTGTTACATATAGGTCTTGAGACCTCATGAGTGTAATTACCCAACACATGATCTCAAGCTGAAAGTGGTCATTCATGCCTTGTGCTTCTGGAGACATTATCTTATGGGAGAGATCTTTGTGATGCTTATGGACCATAATAGCCTCGACTATATCTTCACATAGTGTTAATTGAATCTCATATAGTGAATATGGGTTGAATACCTTCAGTATTTTCACTTTGATATTTATTGTATACCTGGAAAGGGAAATGTAGTAGTTGATGTGCTATGACTTAAAACTTAGGCATAAGTAATTCAGGAAGCCATTGATGAATGGAAGTTGATGAAACACTTTTCTAATTTTCATATTGAGTTTTAAGAGATTCACAAGTATCCTTTCCTTTTATCATTATCATTTTCCTCCTCACTGCCAAATAGGGTAAGAGAAGATAATTTTCATATCCTGAAGGTTTGATCCTATGAGGGAGTATTTCCAGTGAAGACCCACCTATGGATTGGTTAGTTGAAGGATATGACATATTATATATATAAATGGGTTTTTATAGGTTCATATAGACAGAAAGAAGAGGAAATTCAAGAATCCCATTCTTATTAGTGGGAAATGAACCCAGGTATCTCCAAGATTCATCGTGATATGCACTGTTAGTATTGGTGGATTGGGATGAAACATCATATCACGAGTTTTATCACTAGATGTTCCACCTATTAGTAGGTGAAGGTGAGACACTAGTGGTAAATTGTATTTTTATATCCATTATCTGTCCCAGAATGGAAATGGGATGACGACACAATGGGTTTTGTGATTGTTTTAATGAGGTCAGCTTGAGGTAGTGATGCAGTTTGGGTAGTCGTGGATCGACAAAAGAAGGCAGCTCACTTATATCCTATTCAAAAGAATTTCTCTGTTGATTATTTGGGAATACTATATTTTTGTGATATTATACACCTATAAGGGGTCCCTCTTACTATCATTTTATATTATAATGATCATATAACATCGAGGTTCTAGAAAGGGTTAGAGAAATATTTGGGTACACAGGTGTTTAGGAGCATATCTTTTTACCCTTAGATCAATGAACAGATAAAGTACACTATACATGTGTTAGAGAACATAATACAAACATGAATACATGATTTTAAGGGTTCTTGAGAGAATTATATACCCCTTCTCAAGTTTTCCTACCCTAATAGATTTTAAACACCAATTCAAATGTTTTCATATGTGGCCTTATATAGTAGTTCATATCGTTCATGTTTATGCTAGCAAGAGGAAAGGGAGGTAGTGATAATAGGTCCTCATCTCATTTAGGAGACTTCAAAGTAGTTGAAATTGATCAGAATGGGGATTTATACTTCTCAATATAGATAGAAATCATATGCCAATCACTATTGATGACCTATATAGTTTTAAGCTAAGGATCATGTTTTCTTATGAGTATTAACCAGGATTGGGAATATATCAATAAAAAGGAAATGGAATCTATCACATCATTATTTTTGGCCTTTTAAGATATTGTATAGAGTAAGTCTGATAGCTTATTGGTTGATATTACCTTAGAGGTACACGGACATGTATGTTGTCTTCCAAATTTCAAATCTTTGTCATTATCATGCTGACTAGTCTCATTCTTTTTATCCTAAGGATATTGAATTGGATGTTGATGATTATTTTGAAGACTGTCCCATTCATATCATTGATCAGATCATGAAGGATCTCTTAGTCTAGTTTGTTTATTTATTATAGGTTCTATGGAGACATGACTATTTATAGGATGAGACTTGGGAGCAGAAGGCTGATGTATGTGATCAGGGGTCATAATTATTCTCATATAAAGTTCCGAAACCCTTGGAATGGAAACATGCAGATGAGTTACTTTATAGGGGGGGGTGTAAGAATCCAATTTTTATTTGAGGCATAAAAAATTTTAATTTCAGTTTGAATATTTAATTTTATCCTTATAAACATGCCTAATCACTAAACGAAAGGGTTTAGAAGAATCTGGGGCTTATTTAGAGCCTGAAGATATAGATTTTGGAGGAAAAAGTTAGGTCACACTATTATTAGAAATCATGTATCCCATTACACATGGTTAGACAAACCATGAAAGGTTACTTTAGGGCTCCATAGAAGAAAATGCACAGGTCGCATAGAGTTTTCCTAACCATTTGCTGAATCCCATGCAGGGTGTGTTCCATGGGTAGTGGGGGAAAACTAATAGAGAATGTTTGGATAAACCATGACCCCCCAAAAATGTGGGTCACTATCCTTGGATAATAGCTGGAGCATGGTTGGACGAACTGTGAATCCAAACCATGAACTGCTTAAAAAAATTGGGTGATTTTACTCTTTTTCACTTACATATTTATAACCCCTCACCCTTTCTTTTTTCCTTCAATCCTGTAGATATAATTTATCTCCCTTTATCATTGAAAGTTTTTCCCATGGAATCAACCTAGTTTGTTTGATAACTTCTCAATCTAACCTTAGAATCAAGATCCGTTTGTCTCATTGGATTTCTACCAGTAAGATATCCACTCCTTAGGATCCTTTGTTCATTCCTCTTACTATTAGTGATGCTATTTTGGTGTGAGATCATATGCTTTATTTTCAGGGCATTCATCTATTATTCAATTTTATTATAATAAAAACAAAATTAAGTGTTTATAATGGAAAATGAATCTTCTAAAATCATAAAGTTTGTGGTCTATGAATTTTCCAAAAAATTCTTGTCTTTTTATAAACTATTTTTATTGTGAACATGTCAATATCACTGGGAGATGCTTTATAAATACATATTCCTTTAATTTAAATGTTTACTATATACTAAATCCCTAATGAAACCACTTGAAACCATTTGAGGTTGAGACCTAAATTTTAACCACCCCATGTAGGGTGTGTTATTTATTATGACATTAGTGATCTATTTAGGGATTATTTGAGACACTGTTTGGGTGTTCTTGAAATGAAATTTTTTTAAGGTAATTGTTCTATCACAATTAAATGAAGCATTAAATTTATTAATGGAAAGTGTGTGTATATATATATATATATCACTTGGCCTTGGAAAATGTATTCAAAATTGAAAATTTGTTGCAGGTCCTTAATTCACCTTGTCACCTATGATGAAAGGTAATGGAATGTACCTAATGAATTGAAATTGGAATTGATATTACATGGCCCATGGTGACATATATATATATATATATATATATATGAAATGATTATAAAAGTTCTTGTTACATTTGCACCATTTTCATCTTTATAGGAATCTAAACAAAATTATCCCACCTTGGATTCCTAAGTCAATTCCTTGAGAACTCAAAGGAATCCATTCTAAATTATTAAGATAATTTTTTTGGGATATGCCAACTACAAAATCTAGTCTTTTCATATTATTTGAATTCATCGATGTTGTAAAAATTATTTAATTGATTATTTTCAAGATATCATAATTCCTAGGATAGACTCCTTGGATTGAGCTTGATGTCTTCAAACATGCAGCACTACGGATTTATCCCAATAGGCCTAGTCATGCTTAGCCAATGATTACTGTGTACAAACTCTATGGACATAGTTAGAGTCTTTTATAGTGTATTACCTTGGGTGTATCCATTGGATTACACTCAAAACCTTATCTTTGGACAATATGAGTTACTAATTTGAGTTTTTCTGAAACCTATGGTCAAGGATGGTGTGGTTCTCCTCAGATCCTCTTTTACATTATCATCATTATTACTCCATTATTACCGGTATATTATAATTCTTGAACACTATATAATAATCAAATTAACACATATTTAGAGGCATTTCTAGTGGAGGCTGAAGCATCTATGATTTATTTATTTTAGAAGTGATTTACATTTATATATACCTTCACATTGTTTCAGTTTATATTCACATACTGGATTTGTATAGATACCATTGGAGGTGGTATACTAAGATATATATTACACCCCATCTGGTCCACCATTGTTACCATGTAAAATTTTATTATCAAAATTTTGGACAAATAGAAGAATCCCACTTTAGACACCTGAATTCTTGATTTTGGATGGGTGCTATGTAGCAGATGATTAAGTTAGTGCTCAAGATTCTTGGATAGTTTTTGTCCCTTTTGATTCTTTTTCATATACTATATTGTATAGTATTCTTATGGCCATGTATTCCTGATTTAACATTTTTAGATACATTCCATCATCTTTTTTTATATGATACAGTTTACAACATTCGATGATTATTAATTTGTTGGATGTTAAACTAGTCTCTTTCACCTTATTTATTATTATTACACTTTTATTATTTATTATTATTTTATCTTTTTTGTGATCCACTCTGACCTAGGGTCATAGTCTCCAATCAGAAACACCTTATCCCCTAACTACTATTCAATAGTTTTTAGCATATGGGGAGGCATGCTTGAGGCCATGTGACCAACTGAATTTGTTTACTCAAGAGTGAACCAGGTCCGTGATGTCACATTATCAAAGGTATGAAATCATTTATATAACTGTATTAGATATATAATCTATCTTATAATGAAAAAATAAAATCCAATCTATACCCAAAAAAACATCAAAATCCACTATAGGAAATTTAACAATATTTATAGGAAAGTCCATCCCACTGTTAATAATAGAAAGAATGTTATATTTATTGGAAAGTTTAATATTTATACTCATAGTTTTCACAAAAAGTTCCATATTCTTTTCATAAGATGGTATTCCCATTTTACATGAAAATTTATCATAAATGAAGGAATGTGAAGATCCAGAGTCAAATAGGGAATTGGAATAATTTGAATAAATAAGTAATGATCCTATTACCACTTTATTATTTTTCCCAACATCTACGATAATGGTAGAAAATGATTTTCACACCTTTTTTTATTTTGATCTTTATGATATCCACACAGAGTAACTAGATTTGGAAAGAAAATATTATAATGTACCAAATCATTGTAATTGAAATATATCCATATTGTATACCTATCTATTATCCCATTATCAGATTGTTCATGAACATTTTCTTTTCATTCACCAGCCTTATGACCAACCTTACCACAGCAGTAAAACATTATTGATCCGATCAAACATTCCCTAAAATATTTTTACCAAACCTAGAACATATTGGGGGGATTACCTCCAAATTTATTAGTGAATTATTTTCAATTTCTTGCTATATATACCTCCTCTCACTCTTGTCATCACAAGAAATACTAGTGTTATCAAACTACATATCAACTTTCTTAGTATAATGAGATTTTTTTCTTTTAAAATTTGAATTATCATGAGTCTAATGCTATTTATAAAATTAGTTTTAATCCAGAATAAAATATATTAATTTTGAAATCAAGGCCCCGAATAAAAATCAGTGTGTACCATTAAAATATTGTGAAATTTTCTTCATAAGTGGGTATTGAATGTTCCTCTTGTCCCAATTATAAGAATTGTTTCTCTATCCTGAGTAAAAACAACCTAAGGAAATATTTCTCTATAAAAATTTTCTTAAATATGTCCCATTCCATGGAATAAAACTTATTTATCTATGTTATTCTTAACTAATGAAAACCATTAATTAGCTTCACCTTCAAAATGAGAAATGGAAATAGTTAACTTTTAAAATTCTAAATATCCAAAGATTTCAAATATTTTTTCTAGATGATTGGTCAATATTTCAACTAACACTGGATATGAAGTTCCATTAAAATTTGGAGGGGTTAGTTTCATGAAATGTTCAACCGCCGACATTTTTTTTGTGGTAAATATTTTTTATCTATAATATATACTTCAATTCCATTTATATCATAATTAAACTAATCCATAACTATATAAAAATACTCTATACCAATTATAACCATTCTAGGTTGTATAATTTGAAGGATATTGTCTTCATGGTGCCTTCCTACTTTAGATTCCCTATTTTTTCTACGGAAAACCATTTTAAATAGGCATACTTTAGATGAAGAATCCTGATAATATTTGAATTCTATATCATGGTAACCATAAATTATAATCTCTTAAGGTAATTTACTTCCATTATCATAACCTCTAAAATTATCTAATTTTTTTTTTCTAATGCTAGCTATAAAGACCTAGCCTTAAACATTATATAATATATTATATTTATACTTTAATTCACTTTCATGTATTCTCAAATATATTTTAGGTTTTATTTTTAGATAATTAGGCTATAACTATTACATAATAAACCCATATACTACAAAGAGGTCACTTCTACTCAGTATCCATTTTACCAAAAATAAGAAACTTTTATTAGTGAAACACATTTTATTTTCATGAAAAAACTTCATGACTATTAACTTGAATTCTTCTTTTTTTTACTCATCCATAAACCCTATTAAAAATATTTAAAAATGTTGGATGGGAAAGAAAAGCATAATAAGGGGTATAAAAGTTAAAAATTTGACAGTTTAGCGAAAAACAGGAAAACACATAATTTTTTTACCTCTATCAGAATATTCTTTGAGAATATGAAATAAATAATAATCACATGAATAACACATGAATTGTTTCACAATGAAAACCATTGAAACCCATAATAAGAAAATATAATCCCTTTCTGGATACTTAGTATAAGGCCCCAACCATAAACCTTACTTAATCTTGAGTTATTACAAGATTACACCTTGAGGATCTTTTCAGGTTTAGAGTTTTAGAGAATTAGATCATAAAACATGCATTACATTCCACATTTAAACAAAGTGGTTACATAAAGATAGTATTATTTTTTCCCATAAATGGAAACATATTTAAAATAAAACATGGATTCATTCTTGACACTTCCTTGACACTATCATCATATCATGTATCTTTCCCTTGACCTGTGAAAAACATTTCAAAAAAACTTGGGATGAGCATAAAAAGCTCAGTAAGGGATATAAAAATATGGAAATGAAACATGGGTACATATATACATAAGAATGAAATCATACATTACCCATAAAACATAATCACATTAACATACCTCATCAAATCATGAATAAATCATAGAAATCATAAGACATAAAGGTAACTTGAGGCATTCATAACATTCTTACGTAGGGAGTAACCCTATTGGTTACGTTTGGAATACCCATCACAGTATATTCCCTAAATCTCTTCGTAGAAACCTTAATGTTACACTCCTTTGAGTTACCCAATGCATTGGAGAGCTATATCGGGCTCACCCGCCCTTAGTTTATCACAGAACCACCTGTCTTCATAATAATTCCCAAGAACCTCAACATAATCGTATCACATAAAACATGCATAAAGGAAACATAACATTTCCACCTTTCAATCACAAGATATCAATACAACACATTGATATAAAAACATTATGAAAACCATTTTCAATACCAAAATAAAAGAAAAGTAAAACATGGTATTTATTTTTCTTTTAACAAAAGTATGGCTTATAGAGGAAGCCGAAACTCAAATAATGGTCACGGCGACGGAGAAGTCGTTGTCGCCACATACGTATGACAAAAAAATTCCCTTTTATCGTTTAGTAAACACTTATTATAAAAAAAATATTCCTTTTGAATAAACATTAAAGTCAAATGGGTTTATACACCGTATAAAATAAGGTTGTGTATAAAACAAAATATGCCTCAATGAAAGGAGATTGAGACGAAGTCCCATACCTCGGGTCCGACTTGACTCGGTCGTTCTTTAATCTCCTGAATAATAAACTTGAGTTAATTTCTACTTGTTTAAGAACCTTTTTCAAGTTCATTATTCCTTTTATATCACTTATTGCCATGTCATGAACACTATGTAATTATTTAAGTTAATAACGGTCGTTTTAACGATCATTAGTACTTGAGTAAAAAATAAACCCTTTATAATTACAAGTTGTTCATGTATCCATTATATACAGAATTATAATCATGATTTATACATCATATATATCCAGTATATACATGCATTTATAATATTACATAATCATTTAGAGGTAAGAAATGAAATAAACCGTTCATGGAGACGGTAAGCCGTACGTACGCATGAACACTACTTTCATTTCTATTTCGTATTTTATAGAATGGAATCATAATGATATAAAGTTATATTATAATTCCAGTATAATATCATATATAATATCATAGTTCCATCCTTTATAAGTCCCACATAGGTTATTTAACGAATCAAATCACTTTGAGGGGGCGGTAGTCCGCACTTCCTTAAATGAAGATATCGCGTTTACCCATACTGGAAACCATGAAGGTATGCCCACAATGAAAAATACAGAATTTTAAGGAAAACATAAACATATTATATATCATATATCAATATAGTGACATCTTAATGGCCACCCTTGAATGTGTTAAAAGAATGTTGAACAATCATCGTTTCGGGAGGCATAAATTCACCATCCACAGAAACAGTATGTCCTTTAACCATTAGATGTAGGTGTGTGTAATTGTAGCTCGAATAATTCTTATAACAACATCCTAGTATATTGAGGATACTGTAGTTGTTACAAAAGAAAAGAATATAAATAGTTTAGGGGGTTGGAGAAGCAAAATCATACAAAAGGACTCAAAAGAAGACATTACCTTAAAATCGGGTAACTCTCTTAGATTTGAGCTCAAAGGCTTCCTTGGGAAGACTTCTGCCAAAAGTGAGGCTTCAAGGAGTAATATAGGGATGTGGAGATCCAAAATGGGCAGGGGTTGGCCGACCCAAAGGCTTTGGGAGTGTGGGTAAGGAGGTAGAGGTGGGGGCCTTTTATAAGAGGAGAGGAGGGGCACTCTTGGAAGGTAAAGAAAAGTCACTTTATTTTAAAATGGTATTCGGATTTAAGAGGTCCCAAATTGATGTGTTTCTAGGATAAGGTGATAAGGGTTCTAAATCCACCCATACAATAGGTTTTGGCCATGTGTAGGTCTTGTATTTTACATTATCATTCCATTTTATTTAAATCGTTAAATAATGAGGTCATCGCTGCATCATCATGATGTCATATATAATTTAATTTATTTAAAGTCTAATAATTGAAAAAAATATACTATGATGTAGAAAATCTTTTTATATTTCCAATGACTATTTATAATAAAAAAATCTGATCTTTATAACCCCATGTAAAAATTGTTTTAGTAAAACATCTCATGTTTGTGTCATTTTTACTTTTACATTAAATAAAAAGTTATTTATGTCATTTCCCAACCAAAGTGTCTCCATGGGGTCCCCAAGATGACCCATGGATTTTATTGGTCGTCCATGACACATCGAATGAGGGTAGGACACGTTTCAAGCTCATCTCATTTTATTAAAGCATTATTTTTACCTTAAACTACACTAATTACCTCTAATCGCGATTAAGAATCTAAGAGTTAATATTCACCAAAAAATTATTTTAATCTCATTGAAACAAATTTTACTTCTTAATGACAACCATGTATGTCGGATTTTTTGAAATTCAAAACACATAAGTGGTAAAATTTCATTTAAACGAAAAATCAGTTTTTATAAGTACCACTTTGTGGTTTCACTATTCATCAAAAATTGAAGTTTTTCAGAAAAATACCAAAAATTCACCCTAAGCTATATTTGATATCCCGAATTCAAAAATGAAGTCTATTTTAAAAAATTCAAAACATATAAGTCACATTAATTAATTTAATAATTAATTTCCGCTGTCATGACAAATAGCGTGTTTTTGTGAAACAATAAGTATCAAAAGATTGACACCAGTTTAAGTCCAATTTCAAAGTGAAATTGATTCCAATGACCACCATTGGATTAAATGGTAAAAATATATTCTAATTTCACTTCAAAACCAATTCAAAAGATAATCTAATCATATAAATAAATTAGATTAAAAAGCAGTTTTGATGTAAAATGCAGTATTTTTCACTATTCATTTAAAAATGAACATTGTCTGAAAAATACCAAAAATTCACACAAAGTAAATTTTTATGTCCCAATCATAAATAATAAGTTTATTTTGACAAATATAGCTTATAAAATTATCAAAATATATATTTAAAAATGGTTTTCCATCAAAAGGTAGTAAAACAATCTTTTAAGAATATTAGTGTATTCCATGCATAAGATTGTATTTATTTTCATTTTAAGCCTCTAAAACACTATCTAATTAATTAATAGACATAGATAAACATATCTATTATTCATTACTTACTTGGGATGTTACATCATTCCCCCTTTAGAAAATTGCGTCCCCGCAATTTACTTATCGAATAAATGGGGGTACTTATCCCTCATTGCATTTTCAGATTTCCATGTTGCCTCTTCCATCATGTGGTTTTTCCACAAAACCTTTACCTGATTAATCACCTTATTTCATAACACTTGCTCCCTATGGTCAAGAATCTGGACTGGTTGTTCCTCATAAGATAAGTTCTCTTCCAGCTGAACTACCTCTAGACTCAAAACATGAGATGGATCTGGCATATACATTCTCAACATCGAAACGTGAAAAAAATTGTGCACCTGAGATAAACTCGGAGGTAAATCCACCTGGTATGCAACTGATCCAAATCTCTCCAAAATTTCATATGGTCCAATGAACCTTGGACTCAGCTTTCCTTTCTTACCAAATATCATCACACTTTTCCATGGTGAGACTTTGAGAGAAACATGATCACCTACCTCAAAAGTTAGATCCTTCCTCCTGTTGTCTGCATTACTCTTCTGCCTACTCTGAGCTGTTCTCATGTGCTTCTGAATCAGCTGAACTTTTTCTACCATCTCTTCTACCAATTTTGGTCCCATCAACTTTCTTTCACCCACTTCATCCTAGAAAGCTGGTGTTCGACACTGCTTCCCATATAACGCCTCAAATGGAGCCATCTGTATACTGGAATGAAAACTGTTATTATATGAAAATTCAACCAAAGAAAGATGTTGGTCCCAACTTCCCTGATAATCCATAGAGAAAGAACGTAGCATATCCTCCAATGTCTGAATTGTTCGTTCTGACTGCCCATCTGATTGAGGATGAAAATCTGTACTAAAATTTAATTCAGTACCCAATGACTTCTGAAGGCCTTTCCAAAAGTTAGAAGTGAACCTGGGATCACGATCAGATACAATGGAGAGGGGAACTCCATGTAACCTGACTATCTCTTTAAGATACAAACGGGAAAGTTGATCTAGGAAAAAAGTATCTCATATAGCAAGGAAATGAGCAGATTTAGTCAAGCGATCAACAATAACCCAGATTGCATTATTACCTCGAGATGTATTTGGTAATCCCACAAAAAAGTCCATGGATATATTCTCCCATTTCTACTCTGGCACTGGTAAAGGCTGAAGCATACCTTTAGGTAACTTCCGCTCTGCTTTAACCTGTTGACATGTCAAACACTTCACAGTAAAATCAACAATATCTCTTTTCATTCCATCCCACCAGTAATACTCCCTCAGATCTCTGTACATCTTAGTAATGCCAGGATGAATTGAAAATGGAGAACTATGAGCTTCACATAACAACTATCTCTTCAACTATGAATCAAAAGGCACACACAATCTCTTCCCAAATCTCAAAACGCAATCATCATCAATGTTGAATTCAGGAAACTTACCTTTCTGATCCAACTCTACCTTTTTCTGCAAATCACTGTCTTGCTTCTATGCTTGCTTGATTCTATCTGATAGAGATGATCTCACTGATACCTGAAAGAAAACAGAAGAACTTCCTGCACCAACAACTTCTATGCCAAATTTCATCAAATCCTTAACCAAAGGATCACATTCCAAACACAACATTGCTAATGAATCATTACTTTTTCGACTCAAAGCATCAGCCAATTTATTTGCTTTTCCCGGATGGTAATGAATTGTACAATCATAATCCTTGATTAATTCCAGCCATCTCCTCTGTCTCATGTTTAACTCTTTCTGAGTGAATATATACTTTAAACTTTGGTGATCAGTATATATTTCACACTTTACTCCATACAAATTATGCCTCTAAATTTTTAAAGCGAAAACAACAGAAGCTAATTCCAAATCATGTGTAGGGTAATTTACCTCAAGAGTTTTCAACTATCATGAAGCATAAGTAATTACCTGATCATTCTGCATTAGGACGCAACCAATTCCTTTCAATTAAGCATCACTGTATATAACAAACTCACCATTCCTGGAAGGTAGTTCCAAAACTGGAGCATTCACCAATCTTTTTTTCAACTCCTGAAAACAATCATTACATTCTTTTGTCCAGATGAACTTAACACCCTTACGAGTTAGCTTAGTCATTGGACTAGATAACCGTGAAAATTTTTCAACAAACCTTCGGTAGTAACCTTCCAAACCAAGAAAACTACGGATCTCAGTTACATTTTTGGGTCTTGGCCATTCTTCAACAAATTTTGTTTTAGCAGGATCAACAATTATTCCATCTTTTGAAACAATGTGACCCAGGAAAGAAATTTGTTGTAACCAAAACTCACACTTGCTGAATTTTCCATACAATTTCTTTTCTTATGAGGTTTGAAAAATAACCCTTAAATGTCTTTCATGCTCCTCTTTACTTTTAGAAAACACCAAAATATCATCAATAAAAACAACCAACATTTTTCACCTCATTCAACTGAGCCATCACTGCAACAAACTATTTAGTTCTGATTCTGACCATATTAGGATTCTGATTTGAAAGGTCATTTCCCTCTGTATTCCTTCCCAAGAAATATGTTCTGTTTCCTGCAGGAATAACCATTCTGAACAAACATGTCTTAGATGAAGCAACATGGTAATCTTCAAATACTATATCACTTCAATTTGACCATAAAAAAATATTTTTGGATAATCATTTAATATAATTTTAACTACTAAAGTTATCTAAACCGACCTCTGATACCAACTATAAGGCCCCAACCTTAAACATTACTTAATCTTGAGTTATTACAAGATTAGACCTTGAGGATATTTTCAGGTTTAGAGTTTTAGAGAATTAGATCATAAAACATGCATTACATTCCACATTTAAACAAAGTGGTTACATAAAGAAAATATTATTTTTTCCAATCAATGGAAACATATTTATAATAAAACATGGATTCATTCTTGACACTTCCTTGACACTATCATCATATCATGTACCTTTCCCTTGACCTGTGAAAAACATTTCAAAAAAACTTGGGATGAGCATAAAAATCTCAGTAAGGGTTATAAAAATATGGAAAGGAAACATGGGTACATATATATATAAGAATGAAATCATACATTACCCATTAAACATAATAACTTTAACATACCTCATCAAATCATGAATAAATTATAGAAATCATAAGACATAAAGGTAACTTGAGGCATTCATAACATTCTTACGTAGGGAGTAACCCTCTTGGTTATGTTTGGAATACCAATCACAGTATATTCCCTAAATCTCTTCGGATAAACATTAACATTACACTGCTTTGCGTTACCCAATTCATTAGAGAGCTATATCGGGCTCACCCGCCCTTAGTTTATCACATAACCACCCGTCTTCATAATAATGCCCAAGAACCTCAATATAATCGTATCACATAAAACATGTATAAAGGAAACACAACATTTCCACCTTTCAATCACAAGATATCAACACAACACATTGATATAAAAACATTATGAAATCCATTTTCAATACCAAAATAAAAGAAAAGTAAAACATGGTATTTATTTTTCTTTTAAAAAAAAGTATGGCTTGTAGAGGAAGCCGAAACTCAAATAATGGTCACGACGGCGGAGAAGTCGTTGTCGCTGCATACGTATGACAAAAACATTCCCTTTTTTCGTTTAGTAAACGCTTCGTATAAAAAAAATATTCCTTTTGAATAAACGTAAAAGTCAAAGGGGTTTATACACCGTATAAAAGAAGGTTGCGTATAAAACAAAATATGCCTCAATGAAAGGAGATTGAGACGAAGTCCCATACCTCAGGTCCGACTTGACTCGGTCGTTCTTTAATCTCTTGAATAATAAAATTGAGTTAATTTCTACTTGTTTAAGAACCTTTTTCAAGTTCAATATTCCTTTTATATCACTTATTTCCATGTCATGAACACTATGTAAATATTTAAGTTAATAACGGTCGTTTTAACGATCATTGGTACTTGAGTCAAAAATAAACCCTTTATAATTACAAGTTGTTCATGTATCTATTATATCCAGAATTATAATCATGATGTATATATCATATATATCCAGTATATATATGCATTTATAATATTATATAATCATTTATAGGTAAGAAATAAAATGCACCGTTCATGGAGACGGTAAGCCGTACGTATGCATGAACGCTACTTTCATTTCTATTTCGTATTTTATAGAATGAAATCATAATGATATAAAGGTATATTATAATTCCAGTATAATATCATATATAATATCATATTTCTATCCTTTATACGTCCCACATATGATATTTAATGAATCAAATCACTTTGAGGGGGCGGTAGTCCGCACTTCCTTAAATGAAGATATCACGTTTACCCATAATGGAAACCATGAAGGTATGCCCAAAATGAAAAAAACAGAAGCTTAAGGAAAACATAAACATATTATATATCATATATAAATATAGTGACATCTTAATGTCCACCTTTGAAGGTGTTAAAGAATGTCGAACAATCATCGTTTCGGGAGGCATAAATTCACCATCCACGAAAACAGTATATCCTTTAACCATTAGATGTAGGTGTGTGTAAGTGTAGCTCGAATCCTTCTTATAACAAAATACTAGTATATTTAGGATACTGGAGTTGTTAAAAAAGAAAAGAAGAAAAATATTTTAGGGGGTTGTAGAAGCAAAACCAAACAAAAGGACTCAAAAGAAGACATTACCTTAAAATCTGGTAACTCTCTTAGATTTGAGCTCAAAGGCTTCCTTGGGAAGACTTCTGCCCAAAGTGAGGCTTCAAGGAGTAAGAGAGGGATGTGGAGAGCCAAAATGGGCAGGGGTTGGCCGAGCCAAAGGCTTTGGGAGTGTGGGTAAGGAGGTAGAGGTGGGGGCCTTTTATAAGAGGAGAGGAGGGGCACTCTTGGAAGGTAAAGAAAAGTCACTTTATTTTAAAATGGTATTCAGATTTAAGAGGTCCCACATTGATGTTTTTCTAGGATAAGGTGATAAGAGTTCGAAATACACCCATCCAATAGGTTTTTTCCATGTGTAGGTCTTAGATTTTACATTATCATTCCATTTTATTTAAATCGTTAAATAATGAGGTCATCGTTGCATCATCATGATGTCAAAAATAATTTAATTTATTTAAAGTATAAAAATTATAAAAAATATACTATGATGTAAGAAATATTTTTATCTTTCCAATTACTATTTATAATAAAAAATCTGATCTTTATAACCCCATGTAAAAATTGTTTTAGTAAAACATCTCATGTTTGTGTCATTTTTACTTTTACATTAAATAAAAAGTTATTTATGTCATTTCCCAACCAAAGTGGCTCCATGGGGTCCCCAAGTTTACCCATGGGTTTTCTTGGTCGGCCATGACACATAAAATGAGGGTAGGACATGTGTCAATCTCATCTCATTTTATTAAAGCATTATTTTTACCTTAAACTACACTAATTACCTCTAATCGCGATTAAGAACTTAAGAGTTACTATTCACCAAAAAAATTATTTTAATCTCATTGAACCAAATTTTACTTCTTAATTACAACCATGTATGTCGGACTTTTTGAAATTCAAAACACATAAGTGGTAAAGTTTCATTTAAACTAAAAATTAGTTTTTATAAGTACCACTTAGTTGTTTCACTATTCATCAAAAATTGAAGTTTTTCAGAAAAATACCAAAAATTCACCCTAAGCTATATTTGATATTCAGAATTAAAAAATGAAGTATATTTTACAAAATTCAAAACATATAAGTCACATTAATTAATTTAATAATTAATTCCTACTATCATGACAAATAGCGTGTTTTTATGAAACAATAAGTATCAAAAGATTGACACCAGTTTAAGTCCAATTTCAAAGTGAAATTGATTCCAATGACCACCATTGGATTAAATGGTAAAAATATATTCTAATTTCACTTAAAAAACAATTCAAAATTTAATCTAATCATATAAATAAATTATATTAAAAAGCAGTTTTGATGTAAAATGCAGTATTTTTCAGTATTCATTAAAAAATGAATATTGTCTGAAAAATACCAAAAATTCACACAAAGTAAATTTTGATGTCCCAATCATAAATAATAATTTTATTTTGACAAAAATATCTTATAAAATTGTCAAAATATAGATTTAAAAATGGTTTTCCATCAAAAGGCAGTAAAACAATCTTTTAAGAATATTAGTGTATTTCATGCATAAGATTGTATTTATTTTCATTTTAAGCCTCTAAAACACTATCTAATTCATTAATAGACATAGATAAACATATCTATTATTCATTACTTACTTGGGATGTTACACTTAGATCATTATATTCGTATCCAGTGTTAAAAATAACTGGAGCCCAGTTAAATAAATAGAAGAAACCAACTTGATTAACTCCCTCCTTATTTCTTTAGGATTAATAACATTACCCAATGCATTGAAGAGATATATCAGGATTATTGTTCATATAATTTATATCATTCTCACCCGACATATAAGATTTATCAGGATTACCCATTATATTATATGTAATGGGCTCACCCATAATAATCTATAATAATCAAGTACCATATCATGAATAAAAAATTTTATACTCACAAATTTTAATTATAAAACCCTTGAAAAACTCTTTTAAATAGGTTTGAAAAACATTTTGGGATATCAGAATATCATTTTCTTTTAAAACCACATTTTTAAAATTAAAATTCCCAGAATGAAAGGAATAATGGGTTTTATTTGAAGAAAACATGGAACCTTGTAATGGAATATAAATATAAGATAATGGTTACAATGGAGGGAAAAAATATTGATTTTATATATGTTAAAATAGACCATTCCTTTTTTACTTTTGAAAATAATTTCAGGACATTCTATATGAAATAATTACCAATATTCCTTTTGAAAAAAAATTATAAGAAATTAAAAAGTGATATAAAATTTTATTTATAATTCATTTATTTTTATATAAATACATCCATAAAATAATTTTAATAATATGGCATGGAATAAAAATATTTATAAAATAAATATTTAAAACCTTTAAATGAGGTTTTTAGTTAAAGTGTCCTTTGCATCAAGGCTGGCTCCTCACTTACATTCTTTATCTTTCTAAATAATGTACTTATGTTCATTATTCACTTGATTAATTTTTTTTCATGTTTACTTTTCCTTTTAATTTATTTGTTACTATGTTATATTAAATTACTTAATTAATTAAGTTCATAATGTACATTTTGATGGTATTCGGCTCATATGTCCAAAATGACTTAGGTAGGTTGATTATGGACAAAGAGTTAATTATTACATCATATCCAAAATAATAATAATGAAATAATAATAATTTTTATAAACCAAATAAAATTTTAAATCCAACCATTAAATACATTTATGAAAAATTAATTACATTACAGTAATAGAGTTGACAGGTCATACGTATGAATGAAAATTATTTTCATTTAAAAAAAGAATGAGGGAAGGAATTTAAGTATCATTTTATCTCTCCAAAATCATTATTATATCATAAATATAATATTATATATTTAAATAAACTCTTTAATATCATTAATGTGATGTAGTGATAAAAAATGAATCACATCACTTAGTGGAGGTGGTGATCCACACGTACATAGAGACAACATTATCATTTTTAAATGGATGGAAAGGTAATAAAATAGATGATATATTATCATTATATAATTAATAATGTATCATCAATATCATATGTATACATTAAATACATCATTATAATCATTTGTGAGTGGTAGTGATGAAAACAAAATTACACTGGTTTGTGAGGTGGTAGTTTGTTGTACACATGAATGGTGGTTTAATTTCCAATTTAATTAAATAAGGAGATGGAAATAGACTATTTGATTAAAAAAATATCATTATATTGAAGATATTTGTGTTATTATTTCAATATATTTTAATAATATTTTATGTAGGTATAAGAAGAAATAAAAAAACTCTCAGTTAAGAACTATACCTCTTCTTCAGACGACCCCTTTAGGTTTATACCTAATATATTAAAAGATATGTTTTATGAAAAAAGGGACTCTAGGATATGTTTTGGGATTTAAGTATGTTATTTTGGTAGGAATTTCTTTAAACAAAAGGATTTTGAAGCGTGGAGAGGAGAGGAGAGGTGGTGTCCTATATTAATTCTCTAAAAATATTAAAATATATTAATGTATTATTCACAAAAAATGAATCCAAAATGTACCATTTCAAAATATTAGAGGCTATAGGGTCTAAATATGTCCATAAAATATAATTCATAAAAGTATTTAGGTTATTTTATTCCTTATATCTTTAGCTTAATCCCTTGTAATTTGTTTAACCATAACCGCGGTAATAGATATTTAAACTTTTTAATATTAATTAGGACTACAAATTAAGATGAACATATTAGGTAATATTAATTATTCAAAAAAAAATTTATAATCCATTTTATAAAATTGAATTCACATAATTTGTAACATTTAATCTAAAATTAAACCCGAAAAACATGATGAAAAATAGTTTATTCGGAAAAAATCAATTTTAAGTATAAAATGTTTTTATACCAAATTCAAGTGTAAAACTGTATATAATGAAATTTATGATATTAATAATAATATAAATGAACTATTTTTTACTTTAAACTCACTTTAAAATAAAATGTAGCCTTTTAAATTCATGAAATGAAAATATAGTTTTTAATAAAAATATGTGTTTTTTACATTTCATTAAAAAATAAAACTTTTCCGAAAAATATAAAATATTCAATGTAAGATAATTTTGAAATTATTAGTTTAAAAATAAAGTACATTTAAAAAAACTATAATTATAAAATGTATATTTTAAATAAAACAATATAATGCAAGAAAACCTACTTTTTTTTGGAAGTAAATCTTTTTTCCTTTTGAATAAAAAGTTTCCTAATATTATTATAACTAATAAAACTATATAAGATCAAATTCATGAATACTAAAAATGCATGAAATTTAATTTCTACTAACTTTACATCGTTTGTTACACTATATGTGTTTATATATAATGAATATCCTTTTAATGTTCTAAGCTCATACTTTCTATATATTAAATTATTTTGTTAAATGTGAATATTACTAAATCAAATTGGATGGATATGAATTGAAAATGGATGGATTAAAATCATATGAAAAAATATTATGAGGATAGATTTCATCACATTTTTAAAATATCATACATATGACCCTTCATACATCCTTTGTTTGTGTTTATGATATTGTTTTCAAAGAAAAATTAGTCTTGAGGAGTTATAAGAACACTTGATCTATCAAAAAATATATATAAGTTATAAATATTATACTAAATATAGGTAAGAACTAAATATATCTATTTAACAGGATAGAACTATGTTTAATGGATCATTTGATATGATTTTAAGTGTGAAAAATGATGAAGACTGTACTAAGGATATGATTATCAGCGTGAAAGATGATGAAGATCATATAGATTAAATGACAATGACAGTTGAAGATGAACTTCTAGATTGTCCAAAACTGTTACAAAAGTTAAAGAGTTTTGAAAAGGTGAAATTATATTCTGGTTTTACTAAATACAAATCATTTTCATCCACATTGAATCAATATGATCTAAAATATGGAAAAAATGTAGTGACCCAAACTTTACTGAACCACTTTATCTCTTGAATAATATGATCTCAGAAGATAATGATCATCCATACCAAAAATATGATGCTAAATGAATTCTATGTTCAATGGGTATTATCTATAAATTAATAAATGCCTATCCAAATGACTATATATTTTTTTACAAGGATTATAAATCATTTTAAAAATGCCTAATGTTTGGTGTGTCTCGACATAAGAAAGATGAACCAAGTCATTCAAAAGATGTATTGTACTTTCCTATCAATCCAAAATTTAATCACCAATACAAAAGTGAGGAGACTTAAAGGCAATTAATGTGCATAGAAATATGATAAATTGATATGGGAAAGTTTTCAAAAAATCAGACTCCCCCTAGGTAGAATAAAATTGATCACAAGTATCCTAAATTTGGAAATGAGCTAAGAAACTTTCATCTTACACTATCTATATATAGAGTGAATCCTTTTGGTTTATAAATAAACACTCAAAATTCATGGATATTTATATCCTTAAATTATAAATTTGTAACATGGTATGTATAATGAAAAAATACATTATATTTTCTACGGTTTTATCAATACCAAAACAACCTGATAATGATATTGATATTTATTTGGATATATTGAATGAATTTTTGAAATTAATTTTGATTTAGGTGTTACATTGTATGATGATTATATAAATAAATATTTCACATTGTGATCCATGTTATATGAGATGATATATTAATTTCTTACTTATATAAATTTTTTAGTATATAGAATTAAAGTAACTCAATAGTGTCCCATTTTTTAACAAGGTATACAATCAATTATGTTGAAACATTCATCAAAGATTATGTTTCTAGGACATATCATATTTATACCATGATGATATAAATACTAATCTTAGACAACATCATTTGATAAGAATTAAGATGAAGGTATAAAACTATCTATACTAAAAGGTGATCAATTATTTGTGGAAGTAAAGGATATGGACACCACTTTTAGTAAACCTTATTTTAAAAACCTTATGAAAATTGGATAGAAAAAGAGATTAATTTTTTGAATTACCATACTTTAATTTGTTTTATGTCATGAATTTTATTGATATCATGCATGTGGAAAAAATACACGTGATAATTTCATTGACATGTTACTAAATTCAAAAGAAAAAAGGATGGAATTAAGGACACATTGGGGATGATTTACATGGGGATATGGGAATATTTTATGACATATAAGGGTGAAAGATAGACTTTTCTTCTTCCATCTGCATACACTTTTTCCAGGTAAGTGAGATATTATTTTTTAAACTTCTTGAATGATGTAATGGTTCAAGATGGGGTATTCATAAAATATCAATAATATCATTTTAATGACTATTTTAATTTTTAATTGCTTGAAATCACAATAATTTCAGGTTTTTATCAATATCTAATGTCTATATCTTTATATTTAACCTTTTACAATAATTTCCTTTAAACATTAACCAATATTTTTTTCTTTTTCAAATCTATACACAGTAAAGTTATAGACACGAATTAATTTCCAACAATTTAAAAAAAATTACTATCATATTTGTGAAATGGATATGTTTTTCCCACCATCATTATTTGATATGATGGTTCACATGATGGTTAACTTGGTTAAAGGGATCTGGATTTATGTTCCTATATATTATTGATAGATTTACCACATTGAATGATACATGATGATTGTGAAATAGAATTCTAAAAAATAAATGTTTCCCATAAGGTTATATTGTAGAGAAATATATTGTTGAGTAATCTATTTAATTCAATTCCTACTACCTATTTGATTTTGAAATCATTGGTCTTCCAAAATCTCATCACACCGGGAGACTTGTGGGTAATAGAATTTCTAAAATACATTTTGGCACAATTACTATTATATAGTAGGAGTAGAGTCACAATTTTATTTCATATAAAAATATTGATGTTTCACCATATTCTAAAACCCAAAAAATTATTCTTATGAATTAAATCAATCAAGGTTTGAAATTTGGATCTCAACTATATATTATCTACAATTTACAATATGGTTTTGAGACCAAATTTTTAAGGAGCCAACTAAAAATCTAAATTTAATTTCAAAAATGACTTTGATGGATAGATATAAGATCATATGTTCATGGATTATCTTATAATTGTAATACAATTAACGAAAAAACACACTATACAGTGGAACATGATGAACAAGTAATATACAAAATAGTGGAATTTCACTTGTTGCTTAATTTAGGCATGTATCTAGTAAAATAGAAAAAAATTGAAATTTATGTGAATATATCATGATTTGGAATTATTGAACAAATATGGTAGTTTTATTACAAAAAATTCCAAGTGATTATTTTTCAACAGAGGTGTCATTATAATAGGAGAATAGTTGAAATCAATGAATTTGGATTTGTAAAAGTGGATTTTAGTAAGTAAGGGTATAAATATGAGCTATTCAAAATGTAATCATGGGTTGTACAAGTAATTTATATCTCGGATTATGCAAATAGAAAGGGGTCACTTGTTTTATTATTGAACAAAACCCCTAAAGGGTCAGATGTCCATTAAACTGAGGATGACCCTTTCATTGGGGCATCCCAATAATTTCTTGATAGTCCCAATGTAGATTGGGTCTTGAATGTTAGAGGATACCACATTTAGGGGATTTGGATACTTGTTAGAGGGGTCAAATCCCTTCAACATTTAAAGTAAAAAAGAGAGTTCAATAATCAAGTTATATTTTTTGTAATATACATTATGTTACCATTAAATTAATTTCTTTACAATACTAAATTTTTATAATTTAAATTAAAATTTCAACCTCTTATTTACATAATAGATTCTACACATGTTTATTCTTCTAATTCTAAGTAACAAAAGGTTTCTCAACATGATTATTCTCCAAATACAAAGGAACAACAAGTTTCACCACATGTCGATGCTACCAATCCCATGGAACAACATATTGATGATATTTATGCTGAGGAAATGGTATAAGGTGAACAACCTATATCCTATAAAATACTCGAGCATTGTATCATGCTGTTTTTATAAACAATTATTAAGGTGAAAAGAAAAAGAATAAAATTTGTGGTTGGATGGAATGCACATGAAAAACTTATTAACCCCAATGAGTCTATTTTCATTAGTTACATTAGGGTCAATACTCAAATTAACATTTATATAGATGTAGATACATGGAAAAAAATTTCAGCCATGGTTAAGGCACTAATCTAGGAATAAATTAGGGTAAAATTATAATATGCTTTTCTTATTTTACTAAAAAAATTAAATAATGAAACATTTATTTAAACTTTATTAATCCTAGAAGAGTGCATTTATACTAGATGTATTCTAAGTAAAATTTTTGTTAATAGTCACTAGAAAGGATCATAGAGTCTTTCATACAATTCTTGTAAAGAATCATCTCAAGGATACTAAAGGTAATGTAAATTGATACCCACCACAGATGTATGCACATATGATAAACCAAGAAATGTGGAATTCATTTATTGGTCATAGTGAGGAGGAATATTTTTATGTACATTACGACTGGTAATGAATTAATTGACAATATGTGTATTAAAATATTTCATTAAGAATTATTAATTCAAGAAACAACAATTAAGTTCTGAAAATAAGCAGCATGAATAAAAAACAACACACCCTACCATAAATCAAGGATGAGGCATGCTTTACTTAAAAAAGGTATGTATTTTAAATCTATAGTAATAATTTTATGTTGAACAAAATAATAATATAATCAATCTCCGTTATTTTTATTAAAACTTATGAATAAAATAAAAATAAAATTTCATCCCACATCATGTTCTATGGAAGGACTCTCGTGTGAATTACTATGGAATACTAGTAGATGGAAATACATAAAAATTATGGGAAGCATGTGTAAGTATAAAATAAAAAATATAATTTAAATATATATTACATAAAAATCATTTTTTTTTTATATTTATCATCTAATTTATACACAAGAATCATCGTCCTCTGTACTCAATGAATTACTACTTTTAGTGGCATTGAAGCGGCCATAACAATACAACCACTTCAGAGGTGCGGGTTTTAGAGTGTATCCATGAACACATTTTGAGAAAAGGATGCACAAGGGGTCAAATTTAAGTAAATGGAGGATATGTAGACATGAATAAATTCTATAGAATAAAAACCTAATTTATAGTTTGAGTTTTTATATAATGCTATGGGAAAGAATCAAAGAGAATAAATAACATAACAACAACAACAACATGAAGATCCACCCCTTTCTTTGAGGTGGTCTATTCCCACTAAAGGTTTTCCTTAACAGAGGTAATCAATTTTTTCAAAATTATTTCTATGTAATTGGAATCAGGTAGATACCGATACCGTTCTTATACTAATATTATACTAGGTGAAAATGGTTGTGCTTTATTTCTATTAACACCCACTCATCACATTGTTGTGAGGGTTAAAATTTATAATATCCAAGGAGATATTCTACATAAAATAAAAATTCCAAAAGGTCATGTGAGAGTGTGGATTCATGTAGATCATGATACAAGAACTGATCTATCTATTCCCCTTGATGATCTGGACATTCACACAGTTGAACTATCTATTTGAACTTTCATAGCATGATGATTTGATCCTGTAGAAATACATGTTGACAAGGAGGTATTACTTTCAAATTTATTTTTTTATAAAAAACCTATAACAATTAATGAAAAAAGGAATGAATCGAGTAATTCTATTAAAGACAAGGAAAATTAAGTAGAAATATAAGGTCGAATGAAAACAATATAAAGAACTAACCAATCAATCAAAACGACCTTAAAAAAGTAACTTTACCTCACCAGTTCAACTTAAGTATTTAATAATATTAAAATATCATGTGTGTATAATTTTAAAATATAGTGATACAACCATAATTTATTTTTAAGAAAAATTTATATAGGTTCCACTACATAATTTCTTATTCTTGAGAATATAGATGAAATATCCATGCATGGATGGCTATGAGTCTTAGTTATAAATGTATACATGATGTGTGTTTGCATAATTGTTTTTGTATAATAGCTAACATAATATTTTAATTATATTTATATTCTATTCATATATTTTTTTGGATTATATATTAGTACTATTTGAAGGGAAAATCCTATTATTATTTTTCTGACTTATTAGTCCTTACAACACTTCTACACAAAAATGGTCATTAGAAGAAGAAGAATATTTATTAATAGTGGAAAAACCGAATGCAATATATGAAAAAAATTACAGATAAAAATATCTTATCAATAATCATGATATAAGGGTAAAACACTACAATTTCATCATATCTAATACATTGTCATTTCTTTCATTAATTATTATTTTTAGTTTTTTAGGGATCATTACTTACTAATTGTAATTAATTTAGGTACTATAAACATTTATTTATTTTGGATTCAATTCATGGATACCCTACAGATTGACTAAACATGTTGAAGTTTATCAATTTTTAATACACTACATGAAATAACTTAAAAATAAAATTGAAGTTATACTTTTTATATTATTTTTTAATGAAAATTTTGTTATGAAAGAGTAGTGTTTATATAATTTGAATATCATGTCATGAGGATAGTCAATGAGAAAAAAAAATCTTATCAAATTATACAATAGGATTAGTATTAGTGTATATATAATAATATTTGACTATCAAAACATATATCGAAACAAATTACTTATTTTTCTTAATTTTTCTTCATTTTAGGAAACACACAGATGCAAAAGATTATCGTATTACATTTTTAAATTTATGAAAGATATTATATTCCATAAACAAACTAGTATCCTTAAAGATGTATTTTATATAATAATTAAAATTTAATTTAAAATATATATTAATCAGTTTTACATTTATATTTTCCAGTACTACCAGGACTATTGTTGGTCCACATATTCAATATGAAATATATTTTTTTCGAAATGAAAAATATATAGTGTCTGAATGTATAAAAACATCATGAATATGTGATTTTAAATTACTTATTTAGTTAATTTTATCATCATTTTTTCTAATTTTTAGTTAACTTAATTGTCAATTTTATCTAATACTTATTTAGTTATTTTTCATATAGATCACAATGAAATGTATTCATCAAGAATTGATATTTTTTCAACCATTTTTTGATCTATTAAGAGCACAAAATCATCAAAGAAAAAAATTGGCGATGAATTCTTCAACAAGGATGATGCACTCAAAGTAATTTTTATTCTATTTATATAGTTATTTTTTTATTTGATCTGTTGATGTAAAATAGAGTGTGTTTTTTGTTTAAAAATGACTCAAAGTTTGTTTTAAATTTAAATTAAAATTTTAGCAAAGAATATGGTTCACTCCCTAAAAAACCATTAAAATACACTTAGATTATCTTAATACTTTAGGAAAATAATCTATAAGTCATTTTTGATGTATAAGAATTATCTACACATTAATTTGACATAAAATGTTGTTAGTATGACATATATTTAATTTTTGATGTAAAATTTACAATTTAGTTCAAACCATATGTCACATACTCACAATTGAGAAAATACGCTTGGATTATATTGATACTTTAAGAAATGATCCATAAATAATTTTTGATGTGTAATAATCTACCACCAGTCAATATGACACATGATATGACTGATATGACTAAAAATGCGTATTTTTATTTAAATTTTAAATTTTAGTTCAAAAGACATGTAAGATACTAAAAAAGGATCAAGAATATTCATATTGTATTGATAAATTATGACAATATCCATAAGACATTTTTGATCTGGGGGACTTTTCCATAGATCAGTATGACACACAGTATTATCAAAATGACTTAAAGTGTATGTTTTCAGTTAAAAAATGACATTTTAGGTACAAACATATATTTTTCATTGGAAAACAGGAAAACATACTCAGATTATCTTGACACTTTATAAAAGTAATCTATAAGTCATTTATAATGTGTAGAAATTAGTCACATGACAATATGGAACACGGTGTGACCGATATAACTCAAAGTATATGATTTTAGTTTAAAAATGATAATTTAGTTGAAAATGTGTGTCACTCACTGAAAAATAATAAAAAACACCATGATTATCATGACAATTTAGAAAAATGATCCATATGTTATTTTTGATGTGTAAGAAGAAATCACACCTCAATATAACACACAGTGTGGATGATATGACTCAAAGTATATGTTTTAATTTAAAATCTAAATTTTATCTTAAAACACGTGTCATATACTCAAAATCAAGTAAAATTTCTCAAATTGACTTTATAATTTAAGAAAATTAACCATAAATCATTTTTATGTGTATGAGTCAAATTCATGGCAATCCTACACATGATGTTACCAGTATGACTCAAAGTGTATTTTTTTATATAAAATTGATATTTTAGTTCAAAAGACTCATTTAATACTCAAGATATGGCAAAAAATATAATTTTTTTGAAGCTTTAGGATAATGATCCATATTCATTTGGGTAGGAATTAGCAGTACCTCAATCTAATACACATTGTGACTGAGTACGTCTCAAAATGAGTGTTTTTGGTTTAAAAATGATATTTTTGTTAAAAAAATTTACCAATTACTTAAAACCAAGAAAATGAACTCAAATTGTCTAAATACATTTGGAAAATGGTTCATAAGTCATTTGTGATGTTTAAGAATTAGTAGTATGCCAATACGACATACGATGTGATTGGAATGACACAAAGTGCATGTTTTCAGTTTAAAAATGTAATTTTAGATAATAATGTTTGTTACACCTTTAAAACATTGAAAACACACTTGATATGTCTTGATGATTTAGGAAAATGATACATAAATCATTTTTAAAGTGTTGGAATCAGCTTCACATCAATCTAACACACAGTGTGTCTAGTATGACTCAAAAAGCATGTTTTTATTTAAAATTGAAATTTTAGTTCAAAACAAACATTACATACTCCAAACCAAGGAAATGAACACCAATTATGTTTATAATTTAGGACAATTATCTATAAAGCATATTTGACATGTCATAATCAACTACAGGTAAATCTAAAACACGATGTTCTTGGAATGAATTGATGTATATGTTTTAAATTTTAAAGTGATATTTTATTAATACATTGTTTCTTATTTATGTTTAATTTATTTCATTATAGTTTTATTAAAATAATAGTTTTTTTTATATAGTTACACTCTTTTTCAAGAGTTGTGGTGTTTTTTTGGCAATTGGTAGCTTGATTACACTATTTTGAGAGGGACAATACTGAAGATCGACCCTTTAATAGTGGAGAAAAAAGGAATTTAACATAGATAAAAAAGTGATTTTATCCTCAATTATATTAAAGGGTCCCCCTTTTTCAGTTCTAAAAAGGTGCCGATAAAGGCTCCATTTATCAGTGCTAAAAAAAGATGATAAAAACGGTCTTTTATCCGCGCTAGAAAAGCATTGATAAAAGTCAAAAAAAGATTATTTTTTTTATAGTTGAAGGTCTAACACCTATCCCCCACCCTTTATCATCATTTTAAGTCCCCCCCCTTTAGTATAACTACCCCTCTTTAATAGAACTCAAAGATCCCCCCTTAATAGCGCTAGGACCGCCTACTTCACTCGCTAGCACGCACGCCCCCTGTCGAGTTTCAAACCAAAGTCTTCCCTTTAAGGATATGTACCTTTACCACTCCTATATATTGTTTTGTTCTGTATTTTACAATATTTATATTTATTTATATATATTTCATTTCAATTTTATCTATATATTTATATAATAATTTTTAAATACATATATAAAATATGTTTTTGTGTGTGTTTATAATTACACACACACACATATCTATTTTTATATATGTGTGTGTCTATAAATATAATTATAAATATTAATATTTATTTATGTATATTATATATTAATATTCATATACATATATTAGAATATATATATAGATATATATTTGTTTCTCAATACACATACAAAAATATACATACATATATATATATAAACATTAAATATAAATATATATATATTAATTATATAGGTATATAAATATTCATACATTTTACTTTAAATAAAATTATTATTATTATTATTTTGATATGGTTTATATATATATAAAGATATTTTATAAATATATATGTTTACATATTTATTTATAAATTTAAATTTTTATTTTTTAATATATACAAATATGTATACATGTGTATATATTTAATTATAAAAAAAACCACATTGTGAAAAATGATAAAATTGTAAAACCATAATATCAATACTAATGTAATCCCTAGGAATAAATTCATCCCATACTAAAAAAATGCAAAATACCCCATTAAACATGGTTGAAAGTTCATCGAATGTTAAAAAATTGGGATACCCAGATTAAAAAAATCAGTTTTGGAGGCATTATAGCCCTTTTTTAGCATCAAAAAATGTTACCTGGTTTTTTATATGTCACTAATGTGTAGAGATCATCGTAGGGTTTGATTTGATATGTGGTAGAGCCTGAACAGACACTCAGATCCAAAGTTATGGTTGTTTGAAGTTCAAGTTACGTTTTCAACATATTTTAGATTTTTTTTTCATTTTTTGATTTTTTGTTTCTTTAAATTGTTTTTAAGTGACTATAACTTGATAATAATTATCAAATTATTAATTAATATTATTTTTTGACTTATTTTATAATATATGTTTCACTAAATATCTCATATATCAAATGAAAATGCATATTAATCCATATATAAATAATATTTAATAATATATACATATATATTATTATTATGTTAATATATTATTTTCAATGATATAATTTCTTATGAAATTTACCCATTATCAACGCTATTAAATAATGATAATAAAGACCCATATTTATTAGCGCTATTGAAATATCATTGATAAAGTGGGTACTTTTAACATAGCTAAAAAAAGCGCTGATAAAGGGTTACTTTTAACATCGCTATAACACCCTGATATTTTTATGAGATACATTTTTTATTATGTATTATGTTTTACGCTACACCAAGATAAACTTATGATACGTGCAACACCATCCTAGCTTGCAGTATACGCAACGCTATGCTTGGCTTGTGTTATATAAAATTTTAATATCATTTGATAGAATTCATTTCAAACATGTCCAAGTCTAAAAGAACAACTAAATATTAGTATTTTACCTTATAATCTATCCATTATAATAGCAGATATGAATAACATTAACTTTCTTCTAAAAAACTATTTAAATTCAAATAAGTGAGTCTAAAAAATAATAAAATCACTTTGGATGGATTTTATTAAGGAAATATATGCAATATATTTAATATAATGTTTAAAAATTCATTTTATATGTTTTCTATACATGATATAAGAACAAATTCATTTTTTTGGACAAAGAAGTATAAAAAATATTGTTTTTCTGCCTTTTGAAGGCGCACCCATTTTAAATCTAGATGTTGAAACTTGTTTATATTTATTTTTAAAAAATAAAATTCCTATTTTAATATGAAATATAACAAATTACATTAGATGAAGTTTTGGTATTTTTCTGAAAAGTTTCATTTTTTGATGAATAATGAAAATACCAATTTTTATTGAAAACTGTATTTTCTTTTAAAGTCACTACATAGAAAAATTATTTTTTGGATTAGTTGTAAATATTAATTAGTTAATTTTTTTTTTCCAATTATAATTTCTTGAAAATGATTTTATACATGAATTTATTATAAAACATTTCCATTTCAAAAGGGGCATTTAAAAAAAATTCATTTTTCATGCCATTTTACCTATTTTATTTTAAATTTAATTCTGAAACTTTTGGGTTTTGAATTTTGAAAAATATATTTAAAATATGTATTCATGAGTTCCAAATTTGGTAATTATATTATTTATTTTTGACCAAAACTAACATTAACCATGGTAAATTTTGTTACCATTGCAAAGGGTCAATTAGGTAATTTATGTTAAAAATAAAATTATAATGACTAGAAAATGACCAAAACAAATGAAAAAGTTTTATTTGATGAATTAAATTCGACCCTTAACACTTAAGGATCCAAATAATTTTATTTAATGGACACTTTTTCATGAAAATTACTTAATAATATTTAAATCAATTAAAGACACAAAGTATCATTTTCATTCTCTTTAATATCTATTATGTGTCCAAATATTGATAAAAGGGCGGTATTAGTGAATATAAATAGTAATTTTTAACTTAATAAACATTTTACTCTAATATAAATTTATATTTTACGTTTTGGGGTCATTTGGGAGATATAATGGTATTTATAATATTTCATTTAATGAAAATTTAATGATGTCATGTTCATGTTTTAAATAATATATCATTTTTAAAATAATTTTATACATAATATAAATTCAACTATAAATATATATATGAAATATAAAATGTTTTTATTTATTTTAGTAATTTATTTTTATGTTTTAGGAAATAAATAAATTCATTAAATACTGATTCTTTGATGATGTAAAAAATAATTAGTTGATGAGAAATTAATAAAACATTTTTTATTAAAATTATAATAACCATAAAAATACTCAAACAATTGAAGTAAAATATATATCGACCATAACCATCCAAGGGTTGAGTAAGTGACCATTTGGATCCTTATAGAACATATTGTGACACTTATATTATTTTATTTAAAGTTATTTTATGTTGTCACATTCATAATTTATTAAGTATAACATTTTAAACATTGGATTTTCAGGAAGATAAATTAGACTGATTATATTATTCCAAAATATAGTATATATATATATATCCATCATAGTATTTTAGTTTTAATTTTTTTTCGAAAAATATGTATACTAAATAATTACATAATAATTATGTAGTAATTATTTTATTAGTTGAAATATCAAATTAATGTTATTAAAAATATTAAAAGAAATATAATTTGAGAAAATTAATATGTACAATGAATTTTATATATTAAATATACCTCTTTGGTATAAAATTAAATATTTTGTTCGAGGACAACATCTTATCTTGATATTTAAAAAAATCCATGAATTGAATAGTGTCAAAATTAACGCTATTGTTGTTTTGTCAAAATAATGTTTTACTAAATTATTTAAAAAATCATAAAACTTTTTTAAAAATTTATAATAATTACTATATACTATAAAATGATATAAATTATTTATTTATGATTTAATTTAAACCAAATAATTAAATATTTTATCCTTTTAATATTTAAATAATTGTTTTCCTCGTTAAAATGAAATAGAATAACGAAGTGCTAAATTAAAATGGTAAGATTTAAATAGACATAAAAACTTGTAAAAATTTTATTTATTTATCATCTTACAACCTTATATAATATAGTATTCTAAACAATGACATTTTTGAGGTTTTTGGATGTGATTTTATTTTATTATAAATTATTATTTTTGGAGATCCCAATTGTGCCCCTTACCTCAATTATAAAATGACACATCCTTCCTCACAATTTAAATTCACATTGAGCCTTAAAGATCAGCCATTACCTAAATACCTCCCTTACAAACTTCTATAGTTAGATTATAGAGGTTTTTGTTTTCTCAAAATACCTACTCTAGTGCCTTTAAGAGGAGATCCAGAGGGAGCTTGTCGAAGAACATGTAATCTTCGCTACCGATTCTTTCAAATTATCTCTCCTTCTACTTCCTAATCATGAGTTGTTTAAATTATAAATTAACTAATACAGTGTCAATTTTATAATTATTAGTTATTCATATTATGGAATAACCATAGTACACCTTCAATCCATCCTACGAAAAATGAAATCACCACGCGTGCGTACGTACAACTTACCGTCTCCATTCTGTGGTGTAATATGTTTTTTACCACCACTTGACATGGATGGGTATAATGATGGAAATAATAACTATATATGATTATTATAACAAGGTATTTATTTTGGAACCATATATATACCATCCACTATGATACCATTTCATAATTAAAGGAATGATATCATCGCTCGTGTGTACGTACAACCTATCGTCTCCACGATGCGATGTGATTTGTTTGACATAATATCCCTTAAATCATGATTATATAAATTTAAAAAATAAATAAATATGATATATATTATGTTAATATCATTTTTTAATGATATAACTCTGACCTAAGAATGATATCCACGACTAATTCAAAAAACATGTATAAGAACATAAAGCAATTAATATCTGAATAACGAGTAACAATGAAATGTTATTAACAAACAGATGATAATATAAACATATATGATATCAAAAAAATGACTTTGATTATGTAATTATTCAATGAAATTATTTAAATAATTATACAAGAGTTTTGGATACTTATGAAGTATTTCATACCAAAGGTAATAGATAATTTTTTAATCTCATTATTATCAAAGATTGTTTATTCATAAGTATTTACTGGGGTATATTTATCATCCAAATCTATGTTCACTGACTATGTGATATTATTTCTATTATTCTACAATTTTTTAAATTCAATTTTACTATTTGGTGAATTTTTATTAAACAGTACGAAATAAATCTTTCGTCATTATTCTAAACGAGGTACTTTTTGACTTTTCTAGAAATAGTACATGGATAATATATATATATATCTTTATACTTCATGATTGTATTTTTATGTTTTCACAACACCTTATTTCCATGAAGATTCCTTTACAATATTTCATGTTTATTTTCAAATAAATTATTTTCTTTTAAAATTTCAAGGCATTTTGAGAAAAAAAAAACGTTTTTGATGAAGAAAGGATATTTTCCTCAAGAATTAAGTTCAAGTGTAATATAAAAATTATTTTCCATCTAAGATGTAATTCTTTAATAGGGTTATGTTTTCAATAATACAATCCATATTACTAATATGGTTCGATTTTTTATGTTGTACGTATATTTATGAAATCCATTTTTTTATATACATTATGATGGAATAATGTTTAAGAAACCCATTTTATTCCTTGGGTTATGCTATGATGAATGATTTATATTTTTTTAGAACACGTAAGAACAACATTCTTATGATATGGGTGGGACCTATATCTCCCTCCAATGAATTGGGTAAAGATTTTCATCTCATGAGTTAGACATGACTAGAATGACAAGTAAATCTGGTTAAGAAAAACATGGCTGAAATGGTAAGTAAATCTAGTTCAGAAATACAGGGTTAGAATAAGGAGTGAACTCAGTTCAGTAATGGAATTTTTCCACTATGAGAGTCTTGGAAATGAGACTTGGATCATATGGAAATTATTTTTTATGCTTATGTGTTTTCCACAATTTCATGTTTTATGCCAATGTTATTTTATCATGGTTGGTGTTCCCTTACGATTTATGCTTTACAACCTTCCAAGATTTCTTTCATGAATCAAGATTTTGATATTCAAAATTTATGTTCATGTTTTTATATTCTTATGTTTATGATTTGTTTGATGTTATCTATTTTTAACCTTATTAAGAATTTGAGCTCACCCTTTTTTATGTTTTCCTTTCCCCATGATATAAATAATGATTTTAGGTAGGAAAAATAAAGGGGAAGGTATTTATGGGAGATATTGAAGATCATTCACCATGTTAGCGAAATTTGTTCCCAGTTCCCAAAACACTAAAATAATATGGTCTTTGGGAATCTATTTGTGTCATGCATTATGTGTTCTACAAAAGTATTGTAATGTACATGTATGTTATGCTTGGGTATTTACAGTTGGTATCAGAGTGAAGGTTTAGTCAACCTTTGGAAACTAGTATGTGAAAACTTTAGTGATATACCTAGATATATTTCTAAGGTATGTATAGGTATGTCCTCAAGATAAGTCTAATTTTAGGTTATAGTCCTAGAATTGTGGTAACGATCATGAATAACCTAGGATTAAACCTAATATGTTATAGATTGAAATCACTTTCCCTTGATTATGTGATTTTTCTAGTATGATTATTTTCACTCACACTTTTCATTTTAGGTTTTAGAAATTATTGGAAATAGGTTAATTCATGTTAATAGTTAATATGATGGAAAAGAGAATGATTTTCATCATGAGAAACCAAATGAAATATGAGTTAGAAGGAGAAACAATGTTATTATGCCAATATTATCAATAATATCATATTTGGTGAGTTTCCTGACCCACCTAATAAGAGAAAGTTTGAGTTTCATGGTGATCAAAGTGGAAATAATGATCAATTTTCCTAATGTAAATTATGATGCAATAATTGTCAAGGAGAATGTTTCAAAGGAACTGGAAGATATTTTGGGTGTAGAAAATAAAGACACAAAGCCAGTAATTTCAAAGGAAAAAGATCAGTTAACACAAAGGACAAGGATAATGGTATTTCTAAGAAATCAATGACAGTAAAATGTTTTATATGTGGAATGTATGAGCATTATGAAAATCAATGAACTAGGGGAAAATCTCATAAAGAGAATCAAAATGGTCGTATGGGTAGTATTTATGTTTCAGATGATGAAGATACTACCAATAACATATGAGATGAAAGAAGTGTTAAGTAATAAAACCATGAATCTTGGTTAATAATTTAAGAAGACAGTGGAATGATTTACTGTTTATCAAGAATAATGTTGTATAAAAAATTTTATGGTATTATGGAATAAAGAAACCTCTAAGTATTGTTACACTATTATTTTTCTTTTGGTATTTGAAAGTATATGTTGAATGTTTTTGATAACCGTGAAAAGTGATTGAGGTAATAAAATAAAAAAGACATTATGAAGGGAAGGATAATCCTTAATATGAGCATGATGACAAGAAAATTATATATTGGTTATGAATAAGTAAATTGGATGGTAATGATTTCTATAGAACTGATTACAAATTTTTTGAAAATTGGTTTATGCTATCAGGTAGGAAATTTACAACTATTTGGAATTAAGAATAAGGAAACATGCATGATTTAAAATATGGATATATAGTAACCTAGGTTATTATCAAGAGAATACATGGTGAAGGTGTTCACATGTTTGGAGTGTGACCAACAAGATATACCTTATGATATATGGGAGATAAATATTAAGCCGTGTTAGTGAACCTTTTTCTATAGTTTTTGATTTTCAGTTTTTAGAAGGATTGTAAGGTTATAAATTTATGTAAATTTTAAGTTAAACATCATCTGGAGTTTGTTAGAATAAAGTATTATCTCACCATATGTGTACTTGTATATTTTATAACATGTTATAACCTTTCTGTGATAAAGATTAATGGAATAACCTATCCTTATATTCATGGATCACATGATTAATTAATGCTTTAGGAATGAAAAATTCAACTTCATTTATTTGAATAAGATATGAAGTGGAAATTTTTCGAGGCATGACCAACAATGAGATTATACTAAAATAAATTATGCATTTCTTCTCAAGTTCTTCAACTTGAGAGAAAGGATCTTAAAAACCAAAAATATTATCATAGTACCTTCTAATCTGATGAATCAGATGGTCCCTTAAATCATTACAGATTTATGGATTTGTGATTATTAACTTTTTCCTAACCATGTTCCCTATCACTCTTAGTCAGGACATGATAGTTATATTTCTCTTCCATATCCATGTTTTCACTTCTCACCTATGTTCTCATATGTGGAAACCCAATGATGAGTTACTTTGGGTAATTATTCTATTTATAACTTTCCTTTTTTATAAAAATTTTAGTATTCCTTTTTACGATGTGGGTTTCTATGAAAGAAAATTTCAAGAAATAATTATTTTATAACCAAAAAGAATTTTGAGGGAGAAATTAATTTTAAGGGGGTTAGAATGTAGCACCTTGATATTTTTATGAGATACATTTTTTTCCGATGTCTTATGTTGTATGATACACCAAGATAAGCTTGTAATACATGCAATACCGGCCTTGATTGTGATATATGCAACACTATACTTGTCTTATGTTAGATACAATTTCAATTTTTTTGATAGTATTAGTTTTACACAATACCAAGTCTAAGAGAAAAAATAAATATTTTTATTTTACCTTATAACCTAGCCATTATAATAGCGGGTATGAAAAGTATTAATTTTCTTCAAAAAAACTATTTAAATGAAAATAATTGTGTCTATAAAATAATAAAATCACTTCTGATGGATTTTATTAATGAAAAAATATATAATATATTCAATATAATTTTTAAAAATTCATATTATATGTTTTCTATACATGATATAAGAACAAATTTAATTTTTTTTGGATAAAGAATTATTTAAAAAAAATACATATTTTCCACCTTTTAATTGTGCACCCATTTTAAATCTAGTTTTTGAAACTTTTAATATTAAATTTGACAAAATAAACTTCTTCTCTTAATTATGATTATAAAAAATTACTTTGGATAAAATTTTGTTATTTATTTGATATGTTTTATTTTTTGATGAATAATGAAAATACTAATTTTTATTGAGAACTTTATTTTCTTTTAAATCCATTATATTGTAAAATTATTTTATTTATTAGTTTTAAATATTAATTTGTTAATTTTTATCTAATTATTATATTTAAAAATGATTTTATACATTAATTTATTATAAAAACATTATCTATTTTAAAAGGTTCATTTTACCAAAAATCTATTTTTCATGACATTTTACCAGTTTTATTTTAAATTTAATTCAGAAAAATTTGTGTTTTGAATTTTTAAAAATGGATTTAAAATTTGGATTCATGAGGTCTAATTTTTTTGAGTAGGTTAATTTTATTTTTGACCAAAATGAATAGTAACCATGATAAATTTTGTTACCATGGTAAAGGGTAAATTAGGTAATTTAGGTTAAACATAAAATTATAATGACTATAAAATTACCAAAATAAATGAAAAAAAATTATTTTGTGAATGGAATTTGACCCTTAGCACTTAAGTATAAAAATTATTTCATTTAATGGACATTTTTCCATGAAAACAACTTAAAATAATATTTAAATCAAAGAAAGACACAAAGTGTTATTTTATTTCTCTTCAATATCTATTCTGTGTCCACATATAGATAAAAGGGTGGTATGAGTGGATATAAATGGAAATTTTTAACTTAATCAAAATTTTCACCAAATATAAATTTATATTTGACATTTTGGGTCCATTTGGGATATATTATGGTATTTATAATATTTTATTTAATGAAAATTTAAAGACGTCGCATTCATGTTTTAAATAATATATCATTTTTAAAATAAGTTTATACGTAATATAAATTCAACTATAAATACTCATCTGAAAGATAATTTTTTTTATTTATCATGGTAATTTTTTTAAATTTTTAAGAAATAAATAATTTCTTTAGAGACATAATCTTTGAGGATGTAAAAATTAATTAATTGATTAGAAATCAATAATTTTTTTATTAAAATTATAATAACCATCAAAGAATACAGACACTTGAAAAAAATCTTATTAGTCAAGTATATCTCTAACATAACCATCCAAGGGTCTAGTAAGTGACCATTTTGATCTTTATATAAGAGATTGTGACACATATATTATTTTATTTAAAGTGATGTTAATGTTGTCACATTCCTAATTTAATAAATATGACATTTTAAATGTTGTATTTTCTAGAAGATAAATTCAACTAATCACATTCTTATGAAATCTAGAAGATATATATTCATTATATTATTTTATTTTTAATTTTTATTCATCAAATAATTATACTAAATAATTACATAATACTGATGTAGTAATTATTTTATTAATGGAAATATCAAATAAATTTTATTAAAAATATAAATATAAATATAATTTGAGCTAATTAATATATCCAATTAATTTTATAGTTGACCTAGATACAGTTAAGATATAAAAAGTATTTTTTTTCAAGGATAAAATCTTATCTTGATATTTTTAAAATACAAGAATTGAATAGTGTAAAAATTGACACTTTTTGTTTTGCCACAATGTTTTATTAAATTATTTAAAAAATAATAAAAAATTTCTAAAAATTTATACTAATAATTACATGTTCTAAAATAATCTAATTTTTTCATTATTTCATTTACATCAAATAAGTAAATATTTTACCCTTTTAATATTGAAATAATTGTTACCCTAGTTAAAATGAAATAAAATAACTAAGTGTTACATTAAAATGATAATATTAAATGGAAATGAAAACTTGTCCAAAATTTATTGGCTGATGAGATTAAAACCTTATATCATATAAAGCTTTAAAATATGAAATTTTTGACGTTTTTGGATGTGGTTTTATTTTATTATAAATTATTATTTTTGGAGATTCCAATTCTTCCCCTCAGCTCAATTATAAAAGGGAGCATCCTCCATCATAATTTCAATTCACATTGAGCCCTAAATCTTGGATATACCCTAAATATTTTCCTTACAAACTTACATTGTCACATTACAGAGTTTCTGGTCTTCTCAAAATACCAACTCTAGTGCCCTTAGGAGAAGATCTAGAGGGAGCTTGTCGAAGAAGACGTAATCTCCTCTATCGATTCTTTCAACTTATTTATTCTTATACTTCCTAATTATTAATTGTTTACATTATACATTCATTAATTCAGTATCATTTTTATACTGATATTTTATTATGAATATGGAATAACCGCATTCCACATTGTATCCATCCTATGAAAAATGAAATCACCACGTGTACGTACGTATGACTTACCGTCTCCATGTCGTGGTTTAATATGTTTTTCACCAACACTTGACATGGATGAGTGTAATGATGGAAATAATAAATATATATGATTATTATAACAGGGAATTAATTCTGTAGTAATATATATAATATCCAGTTCAGTACCATTTCATAATTAAAGGAATGATATCATTTATCGTGCGTACGTACGACCTACTGTCTCAACGATGAGATGTGGTTAGTTCTACATGATATCCATTAAATCATGATTATATAAATGTACAGAATAAATACATATGATATATATTATGTTAATATCATTTTTAAATGATATAACTAAGTCATAATAATGATATCCAAAACTAAGTTGACAAAACATGCATAAGAACATAAAGCAGTTAAAATATGAATAACGAGTAACAATGAAATGTTTTTAAAAAACAGATGATAATATGATCATATATCATATCATAAAAATTACTATGATTATTTAATAGATAAATTAAATTATTTAAATCATTATATATAAGGTTCGAATAAATATAATGGATATCAGACCAAAGGTATGAGATAATTTTGCAATCTCATTATTATCTGATATTTTTTATTCATAAGTATTACTAGGGTATATTTATCATCCACATACATATTTCCTAAGTATGAAATATTATTTCTATTCTTCTAATATTTTTTAATTTCAATTTTACCCTTTGGTTAATTTTATTAAATAGTATGAAAGGAATCTTTTTTCGTTATTCTATATGAGGTTCTTTTTGAATTTTCTAGAAAAATTATGAAGATAATATATATATATATATACATTACCTTATACATAACGAGTGGTTTTTACATTTTTATAATGCCTTTTTTCCACGAAGCTTATTTTAAAATATTTCACGTTTATTTTCAAATAAATTATTTTCTTTTAAAATTGAAAGACAATTTTAGAAAATAAAACATTTTTTAAGAAGAAAGGATATTTTACTCAAGAATTAAGATCAAGTGTTATATTAAAATTATTTCCCACCTAAAATATAATTATCTAATAGGGTTAAGTTTTAAGCGTACTATCCATATTATTCTTGCAGTTTGATTTTGTTTATGATGAAATTATATTTTTGAAATCCATTTTTTATATAGATAATGATGAAATGATTTTTAATAAACCTATTTTATTCCTTGGGTTATTCTATGATGAGTGGTTTATATTTTTGTGGCACATGTAAGATTGATTTGATTATGAGATGGGTAAGACCTATATCTACCTCCAATGAATTGGGTAAAGATTTATATCTCATGAGATAGAAACAAATGAAATGAAAAGTAAATCTAGTTTAGTAATTGAGGGATGAAACGACAAGTAAATCCAGTTTAGTAATACAGGTCTAGAATGAGGAGTAAACTCGGTTCTGTAATGGACTTTGTCCACTATGATGGTCTTGGCAGTGAGGCTTGTCTAATATGAAAATGATTTTCTATGCTTATGTGTTTTCCACAATTTCATGTTTTATAAAAATTATGTTTAATCATGGTTCATGTTCCTTTAATATTTATGACTTAAGAACTGCCAATATTTCTTTCATGACTCAAGATTTTGATATTCAAAATTTACATTCACATTTTTATATTCTTATGTTTATGTTTTGTTTGATGTTCTCTATGTTTACCTTTACTGAGCATTTGATCTCACCCTTTTTGATGATTTCTTTTCCCCAACATATAAAGAATGGTTTTATGTAGGAAAACTAAAGGGGAAGTTCTTTGTGGGAGATGTTGAAGATATTTCACTGAGTTAGTAGAATGTGTTCCCAGTTTTCAAATACACTAAAAAAATAGTCTTTGGATTTTTGTTTGTGTCATGTATTAAGTATTATAAAAAAGTGTTGTAATTTCTATTCACGTTAAGCTTGGGACTTTACAACCGCTATTAAGTGCAAATTTTATCGGTGCTACAAAAAACAAATTGATAAAGGGAGTAATTTTAATAGCGCTAAAAATATTGCTGATAAAGGAGTAGTTTTAAGACTGCTATTAAAAGAAACTTTTATCAGTAATTTTTTCATGCTGATAAAGGAAACCCTTTATCAGTGCTCTTTTAGTTCTATTAAATAGAAAAACTATGTAAATATGTTTTTGTGGAAGTGAGGGCCAGGGACTAATAACAACAAAACATTAATGTTTTTAAAATTTTTGAGGTTTATGATAAATTGTATATAATAATGTAATTGTATAAACCATTGTTTTAAATGATTGTAATATATTGTTTTTTTTCTTGTATTGGTGATGTAAATTTAATTGAAATTAAATTTTGTATTTGGTGCTGTAGTGTACTGAAATTTAGTAAAACATTTCTCCGGTTTGAATCTTATCAGTGCTAGATATTGTGCTGAAAAAAGACCACCTTATCAATGATACAAACCCATTTATATGGTCTCCTTTATCATTTCTAAAAAATGGTGTTAAATGAACCTTTTATCAATCCTACATTTAATGTTGATAAAAGATATCAGACATTAAAGACGCTTATTACATCAATGTTTTTTTTCAGCATTGAGGAAGACTATTTAAATTGCTATTAAACCCAATATAACATCCATCGACTAGTTTAATCTATCAATTACCACATAACCCAACCCATCTTCCACCAAAGGGATAATAAAATGTCTATCATTTCCTCCCCCTCTTCCTTTATTTTTTTTGGTAATATAGAAAGTAAGAGAGAATCTAGTGAAGGATCTTCCTTCCAGCAACCTATCATCATCATCATCTTCATCTAAATCCTAGGGTGGGTACATGCATATAAAACAAGTAATGGTACCCACACACTGATTTATTTAGACATTATATTATAATGTTGGTGGAATTAAAAATCCACCCATGATGAAAATATATATTTGTCAATATCTCCTTGTTAATTCCTTATTTAACACCTTTTGTCCTTATTTGGGATCCCACATTTACTCTTTATAAGGAGGAAAAACTTAGCTGAGTAAGAAGACAATGAGAATGGAAGAAATCATTTCAACATTTGAGTCACCACCTGTTATGCCCCACCCTGTAGAGTTTTCTGGGGGTTTTTTCTCACGGGTTATGCGATGAGGGTGATCCATTTTCTTATGTGGATAATATTAGATAGATAATGAAAACATAAAAAAGAATAAAGAAAAAAAGATGTGAATAGATATTAATTATTAGATTAATATGAATGCAAACACCCCAAACAAAAAGCAATCAACATGGTTCAATCAATAACACACCATCAACTACCATATAAGTAATCATCATGATATGAATAATCCACCAATCAACGTGTAACAATTTGGAAGATGAGATATTTTTTTATTTAATTAAATAAGTATAGAGTTTTATTATTTAGGGATATGGGTGTAATGATCACGAGATGAAATGATTCTTTTGGGATAAACCCAAAATCATCAGATCAAATGGCGCTTTGGGGTTCTACTTTTCCCCATTTTCATTCCCCCGCCATTTTTATTATATATATAATTATATATTATCAATTATATATAAATATAATATATAAATATATAATTATAATTATAAATAAATTAATATACATCTTTATATATTAGTAGTAAATATATTTATAAATATATTTTAAATTTATATATATATATATATTTTAATAATTATATAATTTTAAATAAATTTATATTTATATAATTATAAATATTTATTTATAAGGAGAGATTTATAATTATATTTATTATTTATATATATTTATATACATAAATTCAAATTTATAAATATATATTTAAAATTATATATATATAATTATATTTATATATAATTTTAAATATATATTTATATAAATATCAATATATTTATATAATTATAAATAATTATTTATAGAGATAGATTTATAGTTATATTTATTATTTTTATATATATTTATATAAATAAATCCTAATTAATAAATATGTATTTATAATTATATATATTTCTAATTATATATATTTATCATTATAAATATATATTTATATAAATAAATTTATATTTATAAATATTTGTTCATAATTTACTATATGTTTAAATATATTTAACATTTATTTATAAACAAATATATATTTACAACTATATAAATATAGATTTATAATTATATCTCCTCTAATTCCCCAAAGGCCTTATATTTTATTTTATTTTATGGATAATCTCCCCTTTTAACTATGTTGAGAGGGAACCCTTACATGACCCGAAGTCTCAGAGGCATGAATCCCAATACATGACCCAAATGCCCAAAGTCCTGATTACATTGGAACTGTACCTTCCCAGTATCTACTTCTTTGATGGCGCCTAGCTACCCACAACACATGGTTGATCAGGTAACATTTCCTAGTGTAGAGCTGGACAATGTCTGATACCAATGACGATTTTTATACTCTCTCATTCTTTCAATATAGTTTGTTCTATTGGTGTCTAATACTTGCTCTGATTCTGCTTCAAGGGCCTGCTCCCATGTGGTCTGATCTCAATCTATAGCCCAGAGGCCCTGTGTCCCGAAATCCTTTAATGGTCTAAAGCCCCTACTTGCATCTTCTTATCCAGGGACTACACCCCTACCTACAATAAGCCTATGTCACCACTTGAATGTGTCATCCCTACATCACTTCCTGATCGCGTCATCCCTATGTCACCACCACATCATAAATCCCCCAAGAGGCCTTCCATGATTCGAACTCTAGTCTTTTGGATGCAGGATTATGAGGTTTACTACTCACGTACCACCCCAACTTCAAATTTATAAATATTTAATTATAAATATATTTATAAATATTTAATTATAAATATATTTATAAATATTTTATAAATATAATTATATTTAATTTAATTATTTTAAATATATATTTATATATTTATATTTATATAAAAAAATTAAATTTAAAATTATTTAGTATTTAAATGTTTATTAAATTATATAATTATAAATATATTTTAAATAAATATATATAAATTTATTTTAAATTTATATATAAATATATTCTAATAAATATATAATTGTAAATATATTTATATTTATATAATTATAAATATTTATTTATGGAGGTAGATTTATAATTATATTTATTATTTAAATATATATTTATATAAATAAATTCATATTTATAAATCTATATTTATAATGATATATATATATATATAATTATATATATATATATATTTATAATTATGTATATATTTATTATTGTTATTATTATTAAAATAGGTTGAGGTACAAGGCCCCTTTTATTGAAAGAAAAGAAAAGCTGAGAGAAAAGGAGGAACAAACATGACCCAGAAAGTCCACATACACCTGAAAAAAACTGAAAGAACCTCAATAAAGTTGAGAGATAGTTCCCATACTATAAAAAGAGGAGTGTCCAAACCTGCTATGAGGGTGATGTCCCCTCTTCCAAGTCTTAAGTTCCACCTATGGCCCACCTCCGTCATCTAGAATCCCATCATCAACATCTTCCCTTTTCTCATCAGCTTCATGCACACCGTCGTCTATAAATTCATCTATTTGGGTCATGAATTTTACCACATCCTATTCTCCTCTAAAGAAATAAAGACGAGGGATTTGGGTTTTGGCATAGACTTCCTCAATCCAGGTTTGCTTCACATCTATGAATGAGACAAAAGATTCAATCTTCTAGAGGTCAGTAAAAGTTCAGTGCAATTGTGGGTTAAGGTTTTTGGATTAAAATGGTTTCTCTAGAATCTAAAAATACTCCATGATATTTATTTTTCTATTGGGATCCCTATAAAAATGGATAAGGTGACTAAAATGGATAGATTTGGTCATTTTGCGTAATTTTTGGTTGAATTCTATCTTTGTTCTTATTTGGTTGAGACAATTTTTATTTCAACAGATGATGAAGAATTTGATCTCATAATTGAGCATGAAAATGTAACTCGCTTTTGTTCAATATAAAAGACAACCTGTTATGAATATTTGAACTGTAAGAGATCTATTGTCCTTATGATCTATGATGCTTATTAAAATGATGTAAAACCATGTTGCAAAAATTTTAAGAAGATGAAATCCATAGATCAAAGTGGAATGGATACTAAACAGGTTTATACCTTGAAGGGTGGTCTGAATCTGACCCATTGGATGTGGCCATGAATATTGGGGTTGGTCACAAATATTATGTTTCTATTTGTCTAGATGATGAAAAAATTCATTTGATACATGATCCCTTCCAACCTCATACTGCTTCTGCACTAGATATCTTTGAGTGAGGCACTGAGGTCGTTGATGATCATCCTATGGTTAATTTCAAAAAGGATGCTCCGAATGATGCACACCATTCTTGATGAAGGATGAGACTATGAGATGACATTGTAGAAGAGGATATAACACATGATATTTTTCAGGACCCATCCTCTAAGTCCCGTGCCGCAACTACCTCAAGCCTGCCTCCTAAAGGCCAGGGGTTGGTGACTAGCGTCGCAGGCATTATCCTCCAAATGGGAGGCATTATACATGAACTTGTAAACACACACAAAAATCCAAGCCAAAGATACTAGAAAGTAAAATCCAAGGAAACCACTCATGTAATCCACTAAGTAAAACACAACTAGAGTAAAGCAGAAAGTAAAGTATAGGGTGGCAACCCGAGCCGGTATACAAGACCACCAAAAGAAAAATAGAACAAAAGTAAAATTCAATGTCCCTAAAGCCCGTCCACAGAGAAGCCTACCTAAAGTGTAGGTGAAGGGTAGCTGCCTGAATCTATAGAAGTATACCCCATCTGTATAATCTCACTGAACACCACCAGGTCCTGGTCCTCCCTCAACCCCATCAAAGTTTCAGTTGTCTACAAAAGACACGACACATGTGGGCAATGTCCATTCCAGAGCGATTAAAACAATACTTAGTAGGGGACACCAAAACCACAAAGTTAAAAGACAAGAGAAAAACAAAAAAGGGATGCAAAATTATCTATACTCATGTATATTCCCATACATATACCCTGAACATCCAGATATACTCATTTCAGCCACTAAGGAAACATGTAATCCCAACCACAAATCCAGCTTCAGGATTTTCACCGAAGGCTCAAGTCATATAACACAAACCAGGAGGTCACACTCTAGGAGATTAGCCATCCCTAATGGAATATATCTGAGAGATGCACTTCATCAGGTACAACCCTTCCATTCTGAATGTTATATTCAAGAGAATGTGCTCCATCGAGAATATTCTATTAGGCCTGACTCTAGTGTTCAACCCTGGAGGTCTTGTCGACACAACCTTGCACTCGATACAAGAATAAGGAAACCAAAGTGAAGAGTCCCGCTCCTCATCACTACACTCAGTTGAGGGAGCATTGCTCCAAACCAACCTATGATACCTCAATCACTCCGTTAAGGAGTGGCATGCGCCTTAGTCTGTTGATAGAGTACTAGATCCTATCTATGTGTCATTCACATCACATGGAGGGGCCTACTCCTCATAGTTGTGTACTACAGTCGAGGTAGATCCAAATCATATGGAGGAATTTCTCCCTGTTGCTACTCATAGATGGGGGAGTACTACTCCGTAAATGGGGACCCACACTGTGGTTTCTACAGTCGAGCACAGATCCGGAAGGACTCAGACCCTGAATCGGCAGGGGAGTACAACTTCGTACATCAAGGAACCACACCCTACCCCATAGGGCAGTACTACTCAGTGACTAGAGGACCCAAAACCTATCAATATATTGCAGTACCGACTCTATCAGTTTTTTCTCTATGGGGGACCCACACCCTAGTACATCAGGGGAGTACTGACCCCAGGCTAGATGACCCACTCCATATCAAGGTAGGGGTGTACCGACTCTGTCAATTCATTTACTACATAGGATCCACACACTAGAACATTAGGGAAGTACCGACCCCAAGCTAGAGGACCCGCTCCCTAGCACGATAGAGGAGTATCAACTCTACTGTAACATTGCATAAGGAGGACCCGCTCCCTGGAACGATAGGGGAGTACTAACACCTACAATAGAGGACCCGATCCCTACCTAGTATGGGAGTACTGACTCTATAAGTGTTTTATATATATGACACGCACCCTAGTCTAATAAGGGATTACCAAATCCAAGGCCAGAGGAACTTCTCCCTGGCACGACAGCGGAGTGCCGACTCTTCCTTTATGAACTTCTATAAGAACCTACATCCTAATCCTATAGAGGGAGTTGCAATGTCGGAGGAAACAACTCAAAGGAGAATGAACCTGCAACCAAAATGTGGGGATTCCCGTATCAACCAAAGAAGAGGGATAAGGATTACCCACACCTTTAGTCATCAAGGGAGTAACCATCCTAACATCTCATCAAAAAGTCACCCCGATTCTTCCCAAAGTATTCTCCTACCAAGAGAGCCTACTATTCCAACCAAATAGGCCATCCTCTAAATTTCTAAAAAATTAACTTAGAGTGTTTTAAAAGGACTATATCATCTCAAGGGTCCCAACACCGTAGACAACTCATCAAAAGTATTATTCATTTAGAAGTTACGACCATTTTAGCAAAATAGGGGTTGGTGGGGGTCTGGGTCTGGTCTAACCCGAGCGGGATGACCCGACCAGACCCGGAACAATTGGCCTAGCCCAGCCTAACACACTGGGTCGTGGGTCCATCCCGACCCACCTGGTTGGGCATGACCCACCAACAGAAACCTAGCCTACCTTTGAGCAGGCCGACTCCACTAGACCGGACGCGGTTGTGCCATGTCCGTTGCGCACCAAGCAATGCTAGCTTACACCACCACCTTGGTGAACCGGTCCACTCACGTGTACTGGTTCATCTAGTAAGACCCATGGATATTCCATTAGTCCTGGTCACACTATGTCTTCTTCATGTGGTTTTTGTCGTTTCCCTCTCCATAGCGTACCGTCCCGTCGTTGGACAAGCCAACAACCTTTTCCATGGACCACCAGATGCGCTCTAGTGGTCCATTATTCAATTTATAGGGTGTTACAGAGCCCTCTAGTCACATTAATCACTCACTAGGTCTCAAATATCTATTGCGATCCCTTCCATTGGAAAGCTCCTGATTGACAGCATCTCACACGCCACTTTGGCCCAACCGACGTCATTTTCATCGCACCAACTTCGTGACGTGTCCACACTGGGGGGGGGGGGGTAAGGGGAGATGTAAAAAAAGGGAAATAAAAATCAAGGAATGATATTCAACTATTGTTTGTGATAAATTTAATCCATTCCCATTAAATGGATGAAAACACAAATTAATCTCCCAGAGTCAAACCCAATAAAGACCCTCTTGCAAGAACAACAATCTACAAGTAAACATGTTGGTGGGTTGATCCTTAGGTGTCATTTAAAACCAAGAACAGGGAAAGAACTATATTAAATAACAACCCCTACCTAGGTCAGGTCGTTCGTTGGTGATGAACGATGTCACTATATTCATCTTTCCATGATCCTCTGTTTACTGCCATTGGTCGATTGTCATTGGTGACAATCTATTTAAAGGGGGTTTGGAGTTCGTCGTTGTCACCCACTAGAGCTTTAGAGCCTAAATAGGATTGTGCCAAAAATCCAGTGTTGTATTCTTGGCCTTTAAAGGAAAAAACCCGAATCTTCATTTCGGTTATGTTTTTATTACAAAGTCGTTACACTGTTTCCTTTAACGAAACAATGTATTCTATTTTGCTTGGTTTGCAGATAATTTTGTTGCAAACGTTTCAAATTTCAAATGAAATAAAATAAATCATGTTTATTTTATTTAACCTTTTCTTTAAAATGGTTATAAATAACTTTTCCAGTAGACCCACACCAGTTGAATTTAGGTCCTTTCTAGGTGAATCCCACCATTAAGAGTTCAACAATGCCCTAAATTTTTTGATCTGAGCACTACATAAAAATATAGAAAAACCTGGTCACATGTTTAATTAATAAATTTTAAAAAATGTTTGAAAATCCATTACGACAACTCAAGTTCTTAGAATTATGTTCTGTATTAGAGCCTTGTCTCATAAAAAACACATTTAAATTTGAAAAGAAAAATCCATGGAATTTCGGGACATCACATTCTCCCCACCTTAACACATTTCTTCCCCAAAAAGAAAAATCTTATTCTCAAGGTAAGAAAACTGAGTTCATAAAGGGTCCCTGCACTTCTTATAAGAACCCACCTCAAGGAACCACTGAGATTGACTATTATCATGTCCAGATATTTCTAGGTAATAATCATGCAACGATGTGAACATGTTTCTAAAGCTGTAAAAAGTGGGAAAAAGTACCAAGCACTATGATCCATCTACAATAATGGGGTCTAGTGGCTCACCTCTGTGCTAACCTGATGCAGATTCAGACTAAAACCCACAATTCAGATCCACCCTTGGATGAAATTCACTAAAATCTCCACAAGCGTTATGTGTTTAGGGTTGAACCTAAACATATAGGGGTATTTATGAATGAAACATGGCTACCCATGAGAGAACACTGGTTCTTATTAGGCCCTCTGTCTATAACTTCCAGCGTCCACACAACTTGCCAAAACTGGAACACTATCACACTCACTAGCGGCATCTCATATGAGCATGGATGGTAAACAACCATTTCATACTGTAAAAACATCATGGGGTCTCACTCTGCCACCATGGAATGATCCCAAGCAGGACTCTTTGTGAGAGCCCTCCATGTGCTGCATGGGTTTTTTCTTTCACCCCAAGGGAAAACCCTTATTTAGCAATGGGGACACACCATATCCATTTCCTAATATCGTCAATCCAGGCATGGACGGTAATAGTCAATACCTAGAATGACTTCATAAGGCATCAATGCCACGACTAATAGATCCCAACCGAAACTCTTGCCTCCAAGAGTTAGGTCACACTATCAGCATCAATGTGTGATCAATGGGTCTCATCCAGCAGGAGTCTCTAAGCCTGATGGTCAAGTCCATGGTCTAATCAGAACCTCAAAGTCTAAAAAAGAACTAATATAAAAAGGTGGATGACTAGAACCTATGTCTATTTAAAAAAGGAATCCAAAATAAAAGATGCATACCACACCTTGAATTTCACATAGAGCTTCTTGGTCGTAATACAAGATCACATACAGTTGTCCTGGATCACGTCCTCCATCTCCCTAATCCTAGCATAGACCACCTGGGGGTGGTGGTGGAAAAGCTGCAAACTTTCTGCCACCTCCTGCTGCTCATCCAACACCTCTGCCTTTCCCGCTATCTTGCGGAACTCCTTGATCCTAGCATTGTATCTACCTAGGAAGCTCATCTGTAGGCTCCCTATAATTGGTATGGTAGGTCAGAACATCTCTAGAGAGATTCCTCCAGCCGTTACAAGGGTAACACTGCCTCTCCTACTACTGATGTTCTCCTTGGGGATGCTCCTATGCCATATAACCACATGTCTATTTTTGAGCATGGGTGTACCTCCTACTCCATGATCATATGTCTTGTAATTTTCTAGATCGAACATATGCCTCTACCTCATGAACTCTAATGTATGTAACATCAATCTGATCATTCTCCAGGTATCTCTCAACCACGAAGGCTCACTCCATCACCCCATCATATGTCAGAATGCAAAGGGGTACCACCAACGCCCTAATCTCCCAGAATATTCCTTTCTCGAAGTTCTATTCCCTGATGTAAGGGTCCCGAACCATATTCATAGAGTAGTGAGAAAGATCAATGAATCTCACCGAGTACTCTACTACCGTTATGTTGACCTGCCTTAGGTGAAAATATAATTGTATACGCATAGACCGTAAAATATCCAGAAATAACTCCACCCTGAAGAGGCACTCAAATTCAACCCAGGTGAGGGTCACCTCATTGTGTGTCTAGATATTCAAGATCCACCATCTCCCCGCTGAGCCATGAAGAAGTCTCATAGATAAGATCACCATCTATTCGAGAGGCAGCCCCACTACTCGGAAGACTCACACAACTGCCTCAATCCAGTTCTAAGCTACCTGAGGATCTCTCTAGCGTTAGAACATGAGAGGTATCTACCTATGGAACTCATGTAGTGCACTCAACCTATGCCTATACTCCTCTGGTTTCTTTGGTAGTAACTTTAGATCAACGGGTGGTGGCATTACTAGTGCACCACATAGAGGAAACACCTCAAAATTAGTGCCATGAACTGAAGCCTCCACTCAGGGAAGATCATCATTACAATCACGTTATAGAATCCTATATTGCTGTCATTATGGAGGCATCCGGAAATTAATCAAGATGGACCATAGTTAAAAGAGTATATCTGGATAGATCACTCAAGAATAACATGTAAATAACATCAATTCCAACATGATACATGTACCCTTTATTTCCCCGCAACTAGTGTTTCCATGCACTAAGTCGGAAAGAAGGTGTCTAGAGTCTTGGTGTATGGATACGTCAGCTGCCGCACCAACACTGGAGTCCCTGGTCTGAAAGCTGAACTCGAACCACTTAACGCTGTTGCTAAAAACAAAAAACAATATACCCTTGGTGTTTGAGGTATGACCGACCTCCATTGATACCAATTTGTCACATCCCGTCCCCCGGGGCCCATGTTGTGACTACCCAAGCTCACCCCAAAGACCAGGGGCTAGAAACTAGTACTGAAGGCATTATCCTGAAAATGGGAGGCATTCTCTAAGTACTTTTACACACAAAAACAACACCCAACTAAAGGTAATAGAAAGTAAAAGCCAAGGAAACCATGCAGGAAATCCACTATGTAAAATACAACAAGAGTACGATAGAAAGTAAAGTACAGGGTCGAAACCCTGAGCTAGTATAGAAGACCACCGAAAGAAATTCAGAACAAAAGTAAAAATCTAAGTCCATAAATCTTATCTTATGGGAAGCCTACCTGAAGCATAGGTGAAGGGTAGATTCCTAAATCTATAGAAGTACACCATGCATGTCTAATATCATAAACACCACCAGGTCATGGTCCTCCCTAGACTTCATCAAAGCGGCAGTGGTTTGCACAAGATACGATACACATGGGAAATTATTGTGCTTGGGTGAGTAAAATGATACTCTGTAGGGGACCCCGAAATCACAAAGGTAAAACATAGGAGAAAAACCAAAAAGTAATGCACATTCATCTCTACTCAGGTATATGCCCAAAAATATACCATGAACATCCATATATACTCATTTCAGCCACTAAGGAAACATGTGGTCATAACCACATAGCCAACATCGGTATTTTCACCGAAGGCTCAAGTCATAACACACAAACTAGGAGTTCACACTCCAAGAGCTCAACCATCCCTCATGGAACCTGTCCGAGAGATCAATTCTATTGGGTACAATCCTACCATTCCAAATGGTAAATCCAAGAGAACATGCTTCATCATGAACATTCTACTAGGTACGACTCTAGTGCCCGACACTAGAGGTCAAGTCATCACATTCTTTCACCTAATGCAATACTAAGGAAACCCAAGTGAAGAGTCCCACTATTTGTCAATGCGCTTAGTTGAGGGAGCACTACTCCAAACCAAGATACGATAGCTTAGTCACTCCGGTAAGGAGTGTCCCGTAACTCAGTCTGTCGAGGGAACTCTAGCTCATATCTAGGTGTCATTCACATAACGTGGAGGGTCCCTATATACTAAAGTCGAGGGAGATCAAAATAATTTGGAGGACATGCTCCACATTGCTACTCAGAGAAAGGGGAGTACTAATCCTTAAATGAGGACCCGTTCCCAGGTTTCAACAAAGGAGTTAAACTAATGAAGGACCTGCACCATGAATCGGCAGGGGAGTACAACTTCAAACATCAATGACCCACACCCAACCCTGTAGGGGAGTACTACTCAGTGACTAGAGGACCTGAACCCTGGTAATATAGGGGAGTACTAACTTTATTAGTCTATTTCTATGGTAGAACCACACCCTAGTACTTTAGGGGAGTATCAAACCTTGACTAGAGGACCCACTCCTTATCACAATAGGGGAGTACCGACTCTATCAGTTTGTTCGCTATGGGGGACCCACACCCTAGTAGGTTAAGGGAGTATGACCGCACTATCGTGACACGTCAAATTGATTATGATTTTAAGATTTATTTATAGTATATGGAAGACCCTAGGTCGTCTTTCAAGGAGCATTTATGGGTTTTGAGTATGTATTTTTCATAAGAATTACTAAAAGAGGGGAGTGGTTTTGAAAACAGTCTGAAGTAAATTTCTTAATTTAAAGAGTTTAATAGTTGATAAATAAAAGTGGTGTTTTAGAATTATGAGAAAAGGAGATCATTTAAAGTTCACTACAAATCTTGGTGAGTTCATCATTCTGAAAAATATGATTGGTTTAATGGAATCCTTTGGTTGAGGGTTTTCAATATCTCAACTTCCCTCTTGCCTCTTAAACGATGCTCAAAGAACCACCCCTTAACAAAATAATTGTGTTGTCAAGGTTTGGGTATCAATCATAGAGAATAAAGGCTAACAAATTATACTGAAATTTTATGTATGTGTGAGATAAACATGACTCTTATCATGTCCAATCGAAACAACCCAATATTCCCACTTGAAATCTCAACCCAATCGGTGTTGAAATAAAAAGTGTTTGAATTAATTTTAGCAATATAAATGCAATTAGAGAAGAATAATGTCAAGATAAAAAATAAGTGAAATATTTATCACCCAAATTACACAAAACTAGTAGAAGGAAAAGTGATGGAACTCCCTCCCATGTATGTGTTGCTCCCTAGAAATGATCGACCACCGTTTAACTCGACCTTGGGAGGAGGAGGAAGCTCGGGTGGAACTTCGCCTTCATCCTTGATTACCTTATGAGGATAGGGGCCTCCATAAATATTTGGATGATGATAGGTCTTATTAGGGTCTCAAAAATACCAGAGCTTTTCCTCCTAGCCTAAATTACAAATGGGGAGCCCAATGTGCCATTTTATAGAAAAATGGGAAGGTGGTTTTGAGCAGAACGATTTCTTAAAACCACTTGTCACATGATATTTTCAACCTCTAGAAAGAATTATATTGATTTAAAGAAAATAGAAAAGTTGTATCCCTGCATCATGGATGTCTCCACCAAACGTTTGTCACAATTTAGACACATATATCCCGAGATATGGATACATCACAGCTCACCACTTTTGATGTCGTGCAGATGCGGTGTGCTGGATAGATTAGGTTGGCTGGGAAACCATATGGCTGAATGAGTCTTGGGTTTCTTCATATAAAATGTATCCCAATGAATTTTGGACTAGACTAAAAAATTAAAGACCATTTGGATGCACGGTTCAGGAGAAGTACACGGATGAGTTCACTGGTGTGCATGGATCTTGCGCAGTTTGGCCCATTTTTCTTGAACATCATCATGGGCCCTCCAAATCACCTCCTCCTACAATGGAATCATCAAAACAAGTAACATTACCTTTTTAACAGTGATAAACACAAAAAAATGATTCAAACATGGAATGAAACCAGTCATTATTTTTTTAATTTTCAATATAAGACAAGTTTAACATAGTGGTGTAAAAGTGAAAATTACACAGTGAATCATGGTATGATCAGAGTACCAACCCCAGGATAGAGGACCCGATCCCTAGTATGGTAGGGGAGTACTAACTCTACCGTAGCACTGCGTAAGGAGGACCCGCCCCTTGGAATGGAATGGGAGTACTGACTCTTACAATAGAGGACCCGCTCCCTACCCGGTAGGGGAGTACCAACTCTATAAGAATTAGATATGGTGGACCCGTGCCCTTGTAAAATAGGCGAGTATTAACTCCAAGGATAAAGGACCCGCTCCCTATCATGTTTGGGAAGTACCGACTCTTCCTTTATGAACTTCTTCGAGAACTTACATCCTAATCCTATAGGGGAGTAGCACTATCGGAGGAAACCAATCAAATGAAAACGAACCCACACCCAAAATGTGGGGAGTCCATATCTACCACAGTAGATGGATAAGGAGAAACCACTCTTTGATTCATCAAGGGAGTAACCGTCCTAACATCTCATCATAAGAATCACCCCGATTCTGCTCAAATTCTGCTCGTACTAGGAGATCCTATTCTTAAAAAAATGCCATCCAATAAATTTCTCAAAAACTCACTTAAAGTATATCAAAAGGATTGTATCTTCCAAAGGGTCGAAATTACATAGACAGATCATCAAAAAATACTACGTTTAGACGTTATGACCGTTTTAGTGAAATAGTGGCCGATGGGGCCCGGGTCCAGTCTGACCCGGTCAGACCAATCCCACCCGACCCGGGTCTGACACATCCCAATGGGCCCAGCCCAGCCCGTTGGGCCACGTGTCCGTCCCGACCCACCTGGCTGGGTGTGGCCCACCAGATGCTACCTGGATAGCCTATGAGTGGGGCAGCTCTTCCGGACCAGATGCAACTGTGCAGTGTCCATTGTGCACCAGCCGATGTCAGCCACCATCGCCACCTTGGTCAACCGGTCCGCTTAGGTGGATCGATTTATCTGGAAAGACTCATAGCTTTGTTGCGGGTCCAGGTTACACTGCAGGTTCTTCACATGGCTATCACCGTCTCCCCCTCCACGGCGCGCCGTCTCGTTGTCCTGCATGCACCTTCACTGCGTGCCGTCACCACACTACAACCTTTTCCATGGACCACCAAACACACTCTGGTGGTACTTTCTTCAATTCCGAGGATGTTCTTGTCCCCTCAGGTTTCCCACTTCACTACCTTGGGCACAAATCTCTATTACAATCCCTTCTACTCGAAAGCGCCAAATTGATGGTGTCTCACATGCCACTTTGTCCCAACTGCTGCCCTCATCGTCACACCGACATTGTTTCGTGTCCAGGGGTGGGAGGGGGGGGGGGTAAAGCGAGATGGATCAAAAGGTAAAAACAAATCAAGGAACAATCTTCAACCATTTTTTGTTACGGATTTAATCCATTCCTGTTAGAGGGATCAGAACAAAAATTAAATATCCAAGAGTCAAACCCAATAATGATCATCCCACAAGAACGATGATCCGCAGGTCAACTTGTTGGTGGGTTGATCTGCAGGTGTTGTTTAAAACCAAGAACAAGGAAATAATGGTATTAAATAACAACCCCTACCTAGTTTAGATCATTCTTCAGTGATGAATGGTGTCTCTATGTTCAACGTCCCACGATCCTCAATTTATGGTCATTGGTCGATGATTGTTGGTGACGATCCATTCAAAGGGGGGTTGGAATTCATCATCATCACCCACCAGAGCTTTGGAGTAGAACCATGATTTTTCCAACAATCCTGCATTGTCTGCTTTTCCATTAAAGGATGGAACGTGAATCAGCGTTTTAGTTACATTTCTTTTATGGAGTTGTTATGCTGTTTCAATTAATGAAACAATATATTCAGTTTTTCTTGGTTGGTAGATCATTTTGTTGCAACTATTTCGAATTTCAATGGAAATAAAATAAATCATGTTTATTTTATTTAACTTTTTCTTTAAAATGTCAATAAAATTACTTTTCCAGTCAACCCATGCCGGTTGAAGTTAAGTCCATTCTAGGCGAATCCCACCATTCTAAGTTCAAAAGTTCCCTCAGATTTTATATTAGAGCATCAGTTCAAAAGATAGAAAAAAACCTCTTGCATGTTTAGTTAATAAACTTATAAAAAGTTTGAAAATATATTCTAGCCACTCTAACTCTCAAAATTATTCACCGTCTCAGAGCCTGGTCTCGTAAAAATCCCATTTAAATTTGAAAAACCATTCCATGGAATTTCAAGACACTACAACATTGAATCCGTAAAAGGTAAATGAATCACTCATCTATTAATATTTGGAACTATAATTCCCTCTAGATTTTATCAAGGAATTGTGGTACCTCCACTATGAAATAAGGCTCTTACAAGGAGGTTATAATCATACTCCCTACATCATGGGAAGGTATTGATCAATGGGAAGAAGTAGGAATTGATGGGTGGAAATCTATGGATGAGAAAGATCTCATTGAGGTTTATTTCTAGGATGTGGTAGACCATCATGTTTTGTAGGAATAGTTTCTTGATTTGAGAAATTGTAATGGAAAAAATAGAAAATGATGATTCTCCCATGTTGATTAAAAATAGAAAGGTAACGAGCTTTTGTCATTATAAAACTGGGGATTCATGTGCATTGGAGTCTTTGAGGGAGGTTGGGTATAATGGGAGACCTCACTCCCATGGAATGGATGCTTTAGCTAAAAATGTTCAGGTCTCGTTTGTGGAATAGAAGTTGGATGCTCTATTGTTCCATGATATGGGAAATGAATTATCTACTTCTCCCATAAGCTATTTAGTGACACACATAGTTTTTGATTTGGAAGACAAGAATATTACTTCAGCTAAGATCTCAATGGATGAGGAAGGATTCCATATAGTTCTATTTAGAAATTCCAAAACTCTCTCTGAGCCCTAGCAGGATCAAGCGACACGAACATATGATTGAGGTACACATCGTTAAGATTTTGGACAAAAATTGGGTTGTCCAAATGATGTGAAGGGTACAATGTAAAACCTCTTTGGAGCCATTGAAGAACACAATAATGATTCATGTCAGCCAGAGATAGGATATGTGAATACACATGCAATGGGTAAAACTGAGGACATTATACCTGATAAGGTAGAACCCCAATAGGATGATAGTACTAGCTTAGATAGTACCAAAATAGAAGGCCTTTTACTATAGGAAATATCTTGGAGGATAGGTCACTACCCCAGAATTATTGGGCATAGGCATGGATGTAGGTGAGTTTATTGGAATGCTATAGGTGATGAAGAGTATAAGATAGACATCAAAATTATATAGAAATTGGGTCTTTGACTGTTCTCTGATGAGGGAAGCCTCACCATGTCTCCTATACATTATTTGTTTTATTGTTTTTTTAATAAAGGGGTTCACCCCCACCTTTATATATATATTTATAATTATTAAAATAATTTTATATATACTTTTAAAATAACTTTATATATAAATTTAAAATATATTTATAATTATATAACTTAATATACATTTAAATACATAATAATTTTAAATTTAATTTAATTTTATATATATATATATATATTAAAAAATATGAAATTATTTATAATTATAGAAATAAATATATTTAAAATTATATAATTATATATATATATATATATATTAGATTTATATTATATTATATGAGGTGTTTGGGGGTAAATTACATTCAAATACACACACACCACACACACCACACACACCATACACATAGGCCAGAAAGGCAGGCTATAGCCCCCTAAGGGGATAACCCACCCATTAAGCCTTATAAATCTATATTTATGAATCTATATTTATTTAGGTATAAATAAATAAATATTTATTAAGAAATTTTAAATATTTTTAGACTTAAAATAAATTATAAATAAATATTTATAAATATATATATATTTAAAATTATAAATAAATATAATAATAAATATGAATTTTTATATATTAATATATATATAAATAATAAATATAAATATAAATATTTCTCTATAAATAAATATTTATAAATTTAAAAATATTAATATAATTATATAAATATATATTTATAATTTAAAAAAAAAATAATTATAAAAATATATTTATAAAGATGAATTTACCAAAAACAGTATGAACCATGGAATAAAACCCATGGTTCCAGAAATGTTGGTAATAAAAAAAGTGCATAAACAAAGGAAGACATGGTTACAAAAAAGTTGTCCTAAACAAAGCTAGTAATACCAAAAGGCAAGAATCACCATTTTTTATATTTTCCACCCCTTCCCTGAGAGCCACCCCTACCTCTCGGATGCCGACCTCTCTTCCACTACTTAGGGGTCTACCAAGTTTCATTCTGATCATCCATGCCCTATGCATCCTCTTCTTCATCCTATGAATCTTGATATGATGTAATTTTCCTTCATATCAAAAGAGAACATTTCTTGAATAGTCTGATTGTCTAAGGATTGTCTTCCAAATGATCCATGAACATTCCCAAATTCCTCATGATAAATGTCCCTGCTATAAGATCTATTCAAAATGTCAAGCATAGTAAACTTCTTACTGTGACTAGAGTCTGGTAGGACATCACCACCCTCCTCTATCTCATGGAAAACATCTTTACCTCTTTATGATCTCATGTTTGGCTTTGAACCAACTTTATAAGCCAGTCTCATCCCACATGGGTCAATATTTAATGGGGTAACATCTTCAAGAATGTAAAATCGAACTGATTCTATCCCAGCTAGAACAAGAGAGGTCTTTCCCATCTTGGAAGGAGAATCAAATTTATTAAATTTCTTATATGATATTATTTTAAAGTCATCATAATCAAATATAATTTTCCTACCCCCTTTCTTAATGACTATATTTTCATAGTTTCCAACATGGGAATCTTTATAATAGGTTCTTCCATCTCCATCCTTATTCTAAGAGTTGGTCTTTCAGCTGTGAGGATGACATTTCAAATCAACTTCCGGATTTCATTCATCCCTCCTTTGAGAATGACCAACAATAACATGAATAAATTCAACCATGCACTCATCCATCCCAGAAGGAAGTCCGTCATTTGTAGAAGGGTGTGTTTCCAAACTTAGTTATCTCCCGTTAACAGCTACAGAGGTATCAACAGTCCAACAACCAAGACTTAATGATTTATAGACCTGAAACTCTGTGACAATACTTTTCCCCTTCAATACAACATCATTATTTATTTCCTTGGTTCCAATATCAGTAGGGGTGTGGTCAATTTCTACATCCTTCCTTGTATATGAGGTACGAAGACCATTCTTCCCAGCATACTGTAAAGGAGTTCCTACATTCATAAATTGAATATTTATAAAATTCATGCAATTGGAAACCTCATACCCCACAAGATTTTAAAAGTCATAAAATAATGGGATGAATTCATATTCAAATTAAACCTCAATTTTTGTCACCATTTTCTACCAAATTAACAAAGTCAGACAATGGATTGAGCAAGTTGGTATCCACAAGAACTCTAGAAAAGTACTCAAATTTCCCTTCAATAGTGTTCTATTCCATCTTAATGAGAACACCAATGCAAGAGACAAGGTTATTAAGAATTACATTATGTTAAAATTATTGAGAACATTGATTTTTATCAATTATAAAAAAACCATGATAAGAAGTACCATTTTCAGTGTTTTTTTAGTGTTAACAAAGTTACCCTTTATCATCACTTTTCTTAGCACCCATAAATGCCTCCCCCTTTCACAGTGATAAAAATAATTGATAAAGGGAACCATGAATAATTTAATTTTTTTATACATGTTTACAAATATTTAAATATGATTTATATAACAGAAAGTATATATATGTAAATATAGTATATAAATATGATTTTTATAACAATATTATAAAAAAAATATTATTAGTCATTTTTTCATTATTTTATTTATATATATAAAATAATGTTTATGCCAATCAATAAAAATGTGTAATAATATATTTATATACAGTGATTAAAAAAGGAATATGTAAAAATAATATATTAATATTTTATTTAAAAAATTATATAAATATATAAATGAATATATATTTATTTAAATGTAGTTAATATTTGAAATTATATATTTATATTCATATTAAATAATTTAAAATATAGAAATATATATGTATGTATGTGTATTGATGTTTATATATGTGGATGTATGTGTACATCTATATGTGCATGTATATATGTGTATGTATGGGTCTGTATGTATGCATTTGTAAGCGTTACATGTGTGTGTGTGTGTGTTTATATAGATGTATGTAAGTTTGTGCATGTGTATGTTTATGTGCAAGTGTAAGTATGTATGTGTGTATATTTATATGCATATGTATGCGTATCTATGTATTTGTATGTTTATCTGTATGTGTATGTGCATGCATGTAGATATATTTGCATGTATGTGTGTATATGTGTGTATGTGTATATATATTTGTATGTGTATATGTATGTGTGCGCATATGCATGTATATGTGTATGTATTTGTATGTTTATATAGTATGTGTATGTTTGTGCAGTATGTGTATGTTTTTGTAGTATGTGTATGTATGCATATGTGTATACATGTGACTACGTATATATATGTGTATTGCATGTATATGCGTATATGCGTACGTATGTGTATGTGTGTGTGTGTGTGTTTTTGTTTGTGTACACGTATGTATATGAATATGTATGCATGTATGTGTGTGTATAAAGCATTAAGGTTATAGGCCTAATAGTAAGGTATCCCTGTAATACTACATCAAAAGAAGGGTTCAATACTTACTAGTCCGCATTTATGAGGAATTTTAAAAAGGGCGGCGTCTGAAGGGGGCTATTCGTTTGGTGGGGGTGGTGAGTGAAAGGGATATTTTTGCAGAGGGTGACTGGAAATAGGTGTCAGCATGTTCTACAGTGTCCACCTATTATAGAGTGACACACGTTGATGATGGGTCCATAACAAAGGGCCTCAATCGTTGGTGGATGCCTCGATGACGAGGGTGGTGGGTCTCGATCATTTGTGGTAGGAGTGAATTAGATGGTGAACGCATGAGTGAGTTATTGGCTCGTGTCATAATCAGATTAGGGTGGTGGGAAGGCCATGTGGTGGTCCTCAGCAACGACAGCGGTGGTATATCCATGCAGTGGGTGTTCATGCATTGAAGGAGTAGCGTGACGATGTCAGATCAACCTGGTGTTTGGTGGCAGATCAATGGAGCACCACTGTTGACGTTAGAAAAAAAAACCATGGACCACAATTACGCTAGTGCACGGGGCTTTGGAGCAGTAGCACCGAATTTTTCAGGGCTATCATATTGGAAGAATCATAGGTTTAATATCTTCCATTGATACCAGGCACCATGCATTTTTGGGTAGGGTAATGCTAGACGTGCAGTCATACAAGGTTTGAAGCTAGAGTAAATGTATTAAATAGGTTTGGGATGGACTATTCTAGTGGTGTTATGTATTTGGGGTCGTGAATGTCATGCATTAGGCTAAAGTGACTCTAGGATTATGAAACATGTAAGGTTAACCCTCAACCTAGTTAAAAAGGGGAATAAAAAAATATAAAAATAATGGTCATTGGGCTTGGCGGTAGGTATGTAATGTGTATGTTTGTTTATTCATTTTTAATATTTCTTCATTTTTAATGTTTTATGTAATTTATTCATTTTTAATATTTACACATTGAATATTTTTGTAATATATTCAATTTTAATAGTTATTTATACATTAAAAATTGTTTATACATTGAATTAAATAATAATATTTTTAAGTAATATTAAAAATAATAATAGTTAATAATTAATTATATTTTTTCATATAAAATCAATATAATGCATACATCAATAATTATCAGTATTATTATTATTTATTTATTCATTTTTATTCGTTTTAGGTGTTTATAATTCATGTATTTAATTTTATAAATTCATTTTTTCATTTTTTTTAGTAATTCATTCAATTTTAGTATTCTTTAATTTGATGTTATTTTTTATTTTTTTGACATTTATTATTTTTAAATATTTTTCTAATTTATACAGTTTTAAAATTTATACATATTTACTTACTAAGTTTCAATATTTTCTATATGTTTTTAATTTAAATGATTAATATTTATTCATATTAATTTATTATGTTTAAATATTTTTAATATTTTTAAAATTTATATAATTAATTTATTTAAATAAATTATAATTTTATTATTTTTATAATTTAAATAGTTCATTTAATTCATATTTAATAATTTTAATATTTTTATAATTAATATTATTTATTTACTCATTTTTATTTATTTTTATGTGTTTTTAATTAATTTAATTAATGTTATGGATTCACTTTTAATTTTTTTAATTTATTCAATTTTATCTCTTCATTTTTAATATTATTTCATTTAATATTTTCATTCATTTTCAATATTTATTAATTTTTAATATTTTTCAAATTTATTCATTTTTTAACATACATTTATGTATATTTATTTACTAAGATTTAATATTTTCAATTTGTTTTGTAATTTATCTGATTAAAATTTATTCATTTCTATTTATAAAATTTTAATTTTTTTAAATGTTTAAAATTTATAAAATTATTTTATTTAAATGGAATTTTTTAATAATTTTTTTAATTTAAATAATTGTATAATCTATTTTTAATAATTTTTTAACTTATATGATTTTTATTATATATTTATTCATTTTTACTATTTTTTATGTGTTTATAAATCATGTAATTAAACATATGAATTCCACTTTTTAAATTTATCTTTTAATTTATTAAATTTTATTTATTTATTTTTAATATTCTTTTTTAAATATTACTTATTCATTTTTAATATTGAATATATATATTTTTATAATTCATTCATTTTTTAGTATTTATTTATACATATTTATTTACTTTGTTTTAATATTTTCAATATGTTTATAATTTATATGATTAATATTTATTCATTTTTGTTTATTAAGTTTTAATATTTTTAATATATTAAAAATTTATATAGGTAATTAATTTAAATGAATTTTTATTATTTGTGTAATTTATACAGTTAATATAATTTATTTTTAATAATTCTGTAATTTATATAATTAATGTTATTAATTTGATCATTATTATTTATTTTTATGTGTTCATAGTTTAGGTAATTAATGCTTTGAATTTTTTTATTTTTTTAACATTTTTTTAATTTATTCAAATTTATTTATTATTTTCTAATTTTCATTCATTTAATATTATTCATTAGTTTTCGATATTTATTAATTTTAATATTTTCAAAATTTATTTATTTTTTAATAATTATTTGTACATATTCGTTTATTTATTTTTAATATTTTCAATATGTTTATAATTTATACTATTAATTTATTTAAATGTATTCTTTAATTTTTTTAAATTTAAATATTTAGTATAATTCATATTTAATAAATTTTTTATTTAAATAATTAATAATATTTATTTATTCATTTTTATTCATTTTTTATATTTTTGCAATTGTAGATTAAGTGCTGATAAAATTATATTTTATCAATGATAAAAATTAAATGCTAAGAAATACCACTTTCAAAAACGCATTTTTAACATTGATAAATATATTAATTTTTCAGTGCTAAAAAGCGCCGAAAAAAGTGGTATCTCTCGATGCATATATTTTTAGGCCAATAAAATGGGTTTTTATCAATGCTTTTTAGTAAGTGCTAATAAAACCCTTGCCACTTTTTAAAACAAACCCTAACATATCACTTCTCCTTCCACCACATTCAAGCTGTCACAGATCCGAACCTCAATAGCACTAGAAGTCACTTTTTTGGACAAATCAAAGCTCAAAACCGTAGGTCTGAAATATCAAACTTATTTTTAAGGATTCTCAGTTGATCTTTAATTTGTTTTCCTAATTTTATTTGAGTTTTTCCCCCAATTCATCATCATCAACCGAATTCTTTTATTTTGGATAAATCAAACATCTAAACCAAATGTATGATATTACAGACTTGTTTTTAAGGATCTACGTTCGATCTTTCATGGGGTTTTCATGTTTTTTGAGTTTATCTTCCCTTGTTCATCTATAATGGTTATTACCATACGCGTTTATCTGTAATCAGTTTTGTGTATTTCTCTTCATGTTTTTTTGGATGAATTCACCCTTTTAAGATTCTTGCCTTTTTGGTTTGTCGATTTTCTTCAATTTTATGATTTTTGGGTTTTCATTCCTTTTCATATATATAAATATAAACTATTGATAGAGATTTCATAAAAATTAATTCATTTTTTTATTATTTGATATAAATTGAAATTTCAAATTGGGTTTAGTGGAATGAAAATGGGTTTATTGATTAGGTGGAGAATTAATTTCTTGGGGGTAATTTTTAGTTAAAAAATCAATGTTCATAATGTTATAAATCAATATAGGACTTGTAAATATTAATGAATTTAATATTATTCATTGGGTTATGGTTTGGGTCAATATAGTAACCATATTTTGAATGAGAATGATTAAAGAGTATGATTAATTGTTTTTTATAGAAACCTGACATGATATATGATGTTTTCTTACATATATATATATAAATGTGTGTTTCATTTATTTTTATATGTATAAGTATAAAAGTAAGTATATTTTTGTTTATGCGTGTTTGAGTATTTATATATCTATTTGTGTATATATGTATGTATATATACATATATATTTGTTTATATTATATTTAAATTCTTCAACTTTCATAAAAAAAACAATCACATTATATCATCACATTTTTCATAAAGTTGCCTATGCCACACAAGGAAAACAATCCACCCTAAAAGAGAAAACATAATTCTTTCCAAAATACAATCATTGTTGTATCATGACATGTGTGTGTGTATCAACAAGTACAAAACAAGTGGTGGTTTATGGTACTTTGTTACCATTATAGATGATTTTAGTGAATATAAATATGTCTTTATAATGAAAAAAATAATAAATATTTGAAATGTTCCAAAATATATAATAACTCTATAAAAAAAATATTGTAAGTGTTATTAAATTATCTTAACCAAATTGAGGGAGGAATTACTAAATGAATAGTTTACCACTATTTAAGGGGGTATGGTATTTTATCATATCCCACTTATTTGGAAATTCCATAATAAAATGCTGTATTAAAAGAAAAAACAAATGTTAGATATGGTTCAAACAATGATGATTTATGATTGAGCTTCTTATATTAATTTGAGATTATGATGTAGAAACAATAACATTCTCAGTCACAGTTAAGCAAGCTCAATATATGACAAATCAAAATACACCATATGAAAAGTAGAATTGAAAGAATGAAATTTTTTTATAAGTATTTGTTCTTCAAGGTGACCTCCAAAAACTTACGATGACATTGACAACCTTTTAAGAAGTTAACTCATTGGAGATTGTGATCTCTATTTTAAAAGTTTACATTATTATCTCCCTTGATTAATGCATAAAAATAGAACAATTTATTATATTTAATATCATATAATAAAATAGTAAGTGTTATAATACTTTGAATTCATATAATTATTGGCTTTATATGCTCTTACAAGTTGATGATAAAATGACAATTTATATCAAATATGATGACTATATGTGTGAATATATAAGGAACAACCACTTAGGATTGTAAGATCATACCTTATATGTATTTATATATTTTTTTATATGAACATTACTATATAAAATAAGATGGATATGAATAAAAAATGGATGGATACTGATTCCATGACAAAAGATTATAAGGAACTTCATGGGTATAAATGAATACTACACTTAATGGGTATGATCTCTAAGAGAATAAATGTCTGTCAAAATGACTGTATATTGTTTTCCAAGGACCATGAATCACTTAAAAAATGCCCAAAGTGTGGTGCATCTTGATACAAAAAAGATGAACCAAGTACCTCAATTTTTTTTGGTACATTAGAATCATTCCAAGGTTTATGTTCCTATAAATAAGTTATGATACTACCGGGAAATTAACATGGATCACTGATACAAGAAATCAAGATGGGAAATTTCATCACCCAACAAACTCTCCTCAATGGAATAACATTGATAACGAGTATCCTGACTTTAAAAATGAGGTGATAAACCTTCATCTTGCACTATCTACAAATAGAGTGAATCCTTTTTGTGTATAATGTGTCACTAATAGTTCAGGGCCACTTATATTAGTAAATTATAACTTTCCATTGTGGTCATGTATGAACTGGAAATACATTATGTTGTCTCTGATTATATTAGGACCCAAAAAACCGGTTACAAATATTTATGTTTTTATGGCTCCATTGATCAATGATCTGAAATTAATATGGGATTCATGTGTTATGTTGTATAATTCTTATAGAAATAAGGATTTCATGTTGAGAGCCATGTTTTAAGAGATGATAAATAAGTTTCCTACTTTTGGAAATTTGTCAAGATTATATAATTAAAGGAACTCAAGGGTGTCTGTCACATCCTAACCCAGTTCACACTATAAATAGTAACTAAAATAGTTGGCAACAAGGCCTCAAGCTTGACTCCCCATACACCAGAGGATTTCAACTACCAAAGATTGTCTAAATGTGGTAAAATGGGGATACTATACCCTCTAGATCAATACTAAATTCAACATAAGAATAAATAAATGAAACCAGTGAAGGTTAATCAAAAACTAACAATTAGTAATAAATAGACCACCAAGGCATTGATAAATAAATAAGAAACCATGCATGAACATGATTGTTCATAATATAATCAATCAACATACAATAGGTAATACATAAAAAGAGTCTAGATAAATAAATAAATAAATAAATAAAAGACCCAATTCTTGTAGGAAGCCATAATAAAAGCTCGACCCTCATCTCCAAGTCAAGTTGTAGTCCATATAGAGTAACAACAATGAGGCACAATCCAGGGTCCTAACCTACAAACAATAGATCTATTTGGGTACCAAACACAAGCCCAAAAAAGGTATGATTAAAACTCAATAGGCCACCAACAATGGTGTCTAATGTAATCCAGTCTATAAACTTAGTACACATTTATAACAATAAGGCCTTAAAGTAATGGTGTATAGACAACCATGTCAAGCTCAGGTTTATTATGGAACACCTAATTGACAATACCTGATTTAGACTAATCCATACTCTCTATAGACATTTCTAATATTATATAAATGGACTTAGGACCCATGGTATACAATAAAGTCACTAATATAATACAATAAACATACGAGGTTTCATATTTAAGTAAGGGCATCACCCCAAGCATCTATCCAAAGGGGGATTGTGTCCCAAAATTCAATAAATAATGGTATGGAAGAATATGTCCAACAATGTAAAATAATTTAACATGGAATATCATGCCTAATTATTTCAAATAAATAATATGGAACACCATTTCAATTAATTTTTGATTAACAATAAGGAACTTCATGTCCATTAATTTCAATTTATAAAGGGGAATTATATTTCTAAGTATTTCAATTAATAAATATTAACTCATAATCCAAGGATTTTAATATAAAACGAGTAACACTGTGTTAAATGATATAAAAAAATTACTATGAGAAATATTCCCAACATCACAAAATCATTCGCACTTTATTTAATTCAAAGTGTCTTCTGGCTTTGTCTAAAGAATAATATTAAAAATAGAAATTTACAATTAATAAATAATCATTGGCTATGATAAAAATATCCATTCCACAATACGATTCATCATGATCATTCTATTTTCAAATTCACCATTAGATAATAAATAGGGCTATGTGAATAAACATTCTATAATACAATTTTTCATGTGCATTCATTTAGTCAAATCACTCACATGTGATATTAAAGGCCATTTTATGGTATTTCACTATTTGAAAATTCATTTAATTAATCTCATTAATCACCTAATTTATAGATGAAAACATTCCATGTGGATATCCATCCTACTAACCATTCATTCTAGTTAATACAATATATCCATAGTCTCACTTCTCAATTTATTTTGGGTCAAGTGACATGGGATCAATATTCAATTCCAATTTAAACCATTTAATTATTTAAGTTAAGAAGATACAAAAGGAGAGGAAGTGGGGTATAATATTCTCTCAAGAGACCTTATGTTCTCGAGAAAGTTCTAACTATATAACATATTGAAATAATCATCCTAAGAGTCTGTAATATATGTTTTGTTGTCAACATGCCCCAAAGGTGGTTTAGTCACAATACTAGATAAATAAAATTTTTATTTATTCAAAACCACCTTAAGTGGTGTTTCGGGTTGAGTTCATAAATCTATAACCATATCAAGAGGTATAAAGAACAACAAAAATATTTTCTATGTATTTAATTTAAGGATTTTTTATTTTAGGAGAAATGTGTGGGGGGTCCAACATGCATCAAAATGAAAAAAATACATAAATTATAGACAATTTTAGGGAAAATTATAAGTCCACCTACCTCAATCTAAACATCTTCACACATACATTATCAGTCTTTGATTTATTTTGGAATATAATAAATTGAAGAAGTAAGACAAAAAACCAAAAAATAGGGCATATGTTCTCACATGGAAATGAAATCCACTATGAAAAAAGAATCTGAGAAAGGAAGTAGGAATCACAAGCTTACCATTGGATTTCCAATTTGATTAATGATAGTCGATTCTGAGATTATATGTGGAAAGGATCTCAAATCATATAGGAGAGGTAAGAGGGATCTCGATTGACTACTGTGCACGAGGAATGAGGGAGAAAAAATAAGAATTAGATTTTAGGGGTAAAAGAGGAAAAAGAGTAATTTCAATTACTTTTAAATGGGGGCACAATTTGGCTACATAGTTAGACAAACTGTGCACCAGTACTATCCAAATGGAGACATCCCTTGCACAACTTAACACATGGTTAGACAAAACATGTGCAGAATGTGGGAACTCATTTTCCAACTTGTCCACCCCCTCACATACTAGGTGAATAATTAGAAAAATTTTATGGTATCCATGTGTGTCACCTATGTAACATCACTTGAATTTATCACATGGTTAGACTAACCGTGGGTCAACCTTTATGGACCACATTGTTGAGGGTCATGGTTTTCCATAACTATGTGCTAACTGTATGCCTCCCTTATCTTTCGAAAATCGGATATTTTGAAGCCCAATACTCTTGAAACTCATCTAGGATTCTAAGACATTTATCAAGCCTTAAACCCCATCTAAAACAAAACTTTTAACTGTTCCAACTCTCAAAATTCCATTCTAAATCTTGGTTTAAAATTTATCCAGATCACTAAATGATGATTCAAAATACTTTATAATTTATTAACCAATTCAAAACACAGGTTATTAAAACCTCTCAACCTTATAACTTATCATCCATGAGAATCCTCTATGGAGCACAAAAACATCACCTGACCTACATGGGTCATGAATTTATTATCAAATGGTTGTGATGCATTTCCAAACATTCAACATGCCTTTAATCATCAATTTAAACATGAAACACTTAAACTAATAAAAGAATAATCCAATTATCATAACTTCAAATGAAACACTAAGAAGATTCTTACCTAAGATAGTCTAACCCAATGAAAAATCACATCGTCATTTCTTTCATCAACCAGAATTTGAAAACCCTTCCATTGGTTCTATTTTTTAATGACCGATTCCAAGTCACAATACTCTAACCATATGAATTTATTATTAAGTCACACCCTTATCATTATAACATCATTCCAACACAATTATTAGTACCCCACACCCGATCACGCATGAGTACATTATTCTTAGTCCTTAATTTGATCGAAATTTCCAAAACCAAAATGACCCTGCAAGTCTAATCAGGCCAAGTTTTCATTAAAAATCTTATGCTGATATTTAACCTACACCCATCTCATCCCAATGGAATAACCAATGAAGCTCCACACCAACCACATCTAACCATTTGAGGGAATTCAAGACAAACTACCTCCAGCCAAATAATTTTTAAAACACTTAGGTTTAGCGTCCAACATGTAAACAAAACCAGACTCAAAGCCTTTATCCCAAGGCATACTGAGATTTCTCCAAGCACATTCACCAAAACCTATAACATCTTCCGATGAAATCTCCTAGAGAAACCATAGAAAGATCATTTTCAATACCATTCCATAGCATGATCATTAGTGAATTCTTGATCTAGTATAATTGGATCATCACAACTAACCCTATTCTAACACCCGCACTTGGAAATTACCCCAGTATGTATATAAACCCATACATATAATTTACCATGAAATCCAGCTATACATTGTTCCATTTATTCGAATGTAATATGAGAGACAAAATAAACATCCAGCGATTAGTCTCAAAATCCCATGACCATTCTCAAATGAGGGTCACATACCAATGACCGACATCCCTCTCCTTACCTTGGGAGTATCACTTCCATCATACTAATGATTTTTTTTCTAATTACCAAATCCCATCCTCCATCCATCTTAGACATAACAGTTGGCATGGATAAGATTCCACGCTTTTTTGAGAGATAAAGAAAATGTCACCTACCATCCATTATCAATTCATGAGAATGGTTCCCATGGAATTCATCAAGATTCCAATTACAACGAGGGTTACCACCCCCAAAAAATAAATTGTTCACTCCCCACCATCTGTATTATAATTAATTTTTTCCTCTATTAGAACATCCATGGAGTTTATTTTTGAAACAAATAAATAGATATTTAGTTTTTCTCAGTATATAAATGATGCTCTATTAGTTCACTCAAGATAATGTAAAGATGTTGGGAATGATTATATCTAAATTAGGAGTACACTAAGATTACATTGATAGGTGTGTATCGATCTCCCTCAACCACAATTCATTAAAACAAGCTATACCTGACTTTAATCACCTATTAGGACCATGCATATCGATAATGCGTGTCCAGGTCTACCTATGGGTAAACCAACCCATGAAACCCTATTCATTTTCCATGATAGACCTCATCACTGGGAAATGTTTTTCCTAAAAGCTCAGGGTATCCATGACCACAAATATCATATTTGAAACCGTCAATCCTTGGAACACACCTTCCCACTCCCAGATATTCCATATCAACCAGTTACCTTGTGTAAATGACACAAACTAAACTTTCCATACACAATGGATGTATACTTCATACCACTCAATTTAAGACACGTCTCATGCTCCATGGGTCATCCCTAAAAAATGTAAAGATGATCGTAATACATGGAACATCAGTATTAATATTCATGGAGATCCCTAGGTACTCTTATTTAAAATCGGTCAATTACTCATTCCAAGATATATTGAATGACTTCCCACCTCAGGATGACATTTACTAAATTAAAACAAAAACCACACTACCACTGGTTAATAGGTCTAGACACCCAAAAAATCCTACACATCAAAGACAGTATCAATACCCAAACACCATATGTGCTTCCTCAGATATCCAAAGGCATCAACATGTCCATATCTCAAAAAATAAGAACCTTTCATGAATTAGTCTCTAAACAATGATACAACCAATATCACCCCCTAAAAATGAATTCATAAATTTTGTGCAACCACTCTCTTAGGTTCACTTCATTAAACCAACCACAAAATCACTAGGAACTGAATTAAAGATAAGGGCATCTAGATATCCCAACTAACCCTACCGTTCAAAACTAAAAACAAGACCACTAGGTCTATCCACCTTACCCTATGGTTTATCTCATAAGAAACATATTCCAGATAAGGGATTCTATAACATGGTATCTAATGTTCCAATAAAATGTCTTCAAAATTTGTAAAACAAGGTAAGGTAAGGAATAACCGACTCATATGGTTCCAAACCTGTCAACATAGGTGCAATGATATCATCTCCCAAGAATCATCCCACTGTGACTTGAATCACTTCAAGAAACTTCTTAGGGGTTTCTATCTAGAGGGTCACAATGTCAATGAAAAATCATAAAATTTCACACTAATAAGGCATTTGTAATATTATAATACCCACTCAAGGTTCAGCTTACTAGACAACCACTCATTTACCTAGGGGTGTCTTTTCATCATCAAAGAGTCATATTCAACTGAAATAGTAAAATATACTATTCTTAACATTCTTAGATATTGGATCAATGTATATTATTTTCCTATAACCAAGGGGACTACCACAATAGGGTAAACCCTAACTAAAGAATAAAGAACCAATTTTTATTTAGTTTCACACCTAAAAGGTCACTGGGCTCAACCACATAACCTTTAGGTCCAACAGAACAAAACAAGGTCACTGAAACTTAGAGTAAATGACCATATTCTCATTTAATGTAACTCAAGGAAACATTATAAATAACCCCTACATAAGGGTTCTTTATGATCAAAACCACTAAAATGTTTTATTCAATCCATTACACAACTTCATATTTTTTATATACCATAAATAAGCTCAGATATATGCAATGTCAAGAACCAGTTATATGGGATACAGTACTTGGAACTCTATATAGCTGAAGTCTCATAAAATTATAGAAAAACTATCATATAATTTCATTCTAAACAATTTATTTATCCATAAGTTCTCACAGTAGGGCATGGTTAAAGAAAATTTTGATTATAATCTATAGTGGAAAACACTCTTTTGGTTGAAATTAGGATTTTGATTAACTAACACCTAATATTTGTAAAGGTAAAAAGAATATTAAATTTATTTAATCAATTTATTGGGGATTGGTAAAATAATATACCCCCATAAATTTATATGCAACACTATATAAATAGCTACTGAAACTTTATGTAACCATCCCATTTAACATGAATATACCCCCATAGGGTTAATCACTAAGCATGAAAAAAATAAAGGTGAACTAGGAGGGTCCTATCATGCATATTTAGGTCTATTTATAAGGGAAACTATTCCCTATTTATGGATTTAACGCTATATAAATTACAATTATAATCCCATTTAAGTGCAACCCATTATTGCTAAAATTCAGAACACCCTTAATGGGTTTATCACATAAGCATAAAATAATAAAAATCACCTATATAGTTCAAGTAAAGTATATAAGGATTTAGTTAAATGGGCCATAATTCCTAAGAAATAGAGGTACAAGCCTTAATAATTTTTAATTGACCCACCGTTTAACGAACATTCATAAACAATGACTTGAATTTTCCAAAAAAATTAAATTATTAACATTTAATTTTTTTTTTATTTAGGTTAATTTTTTAACCATTTCAAAACATTTCATTTAATTAATTTCATACTATTTAAATAGAATTCCACCATCAATCTATATAGGAAAAACCATTTAGGTCGATGTATGCAAGATATTTAACTCATCCCAATACATAAATATAACCATAAAATCGATCACATTAGTAGAGAATATGGGTGGACATGGAAACAATCATAGAAGCATGGTATATAGATAAAAATTCTAAATAATCACCCAAGAAAAGTGTACAAATAAGAATGACACATAATCACAGAAGTATGGTACATAGGTAAACATGGTAATGATATGTGAATCTTATGTGACTGAAATGATGCATGTACACACCTCTTGCCTTTCCATATTAGGACAAGAGATAAATATCATAAATAAATAAATCAAGAACCAATGGAAATAAAAAAATCACTCAAAATAATAATCGTCCGAAATAATGAATTATCATGAATTAGTGTCCAATCCAAGGTAACTTGATCTTTCCCTCATGTGTGGGTTTTCCATTACTATACAAAATCTATTTACCAGGTTCCAATATATTATTAATCACATTTTTACCTCCCCCCCCCAAAATAAAAATAAAATAAAACCTCATTTGATACCACTTTGTTACGTTTCTCTATGCTTTACTATATAAATAGTAAAAAGACCAGTTAACATTAAGGCCTCAAGCGCATCTCCCTTTACACCCGAGGATATCAACTAAAATCAGGAGTCTAAAAGTGGTACATTAGGGATACTATACCCTCTGGATCAATAATACGTAAAGCAGAATCATAAATAAATTAAAGGTTGTAAAAGATAATCACAACTGACAAGTCATAATAAATATACCACCAGTCCTGTTCCAAATAAAGTACCAACCATTAATGAACATTATGTGTCACAATACAAGAAATAAACATACAACTTGTAATATATACAACAAAACTAGACATAAAATGAAATAAATAAATAAAATACTAAAATATTTTAGGAAGTCTAAGTACATGATCAGCTCCCAAATCCATGCCAATCCCTAGTCTATAAAGAGTAAAAATAAAGAACCACAATCCATAGTCATAATATATAACTATGAAATTTTTCCATGTTCCAAATGATGACCTAAACAGGGTGTGATTAAAACTCAGTGGGCCATCACCAACAATGTCTAATGAAATCCAGTTCATGAATATAAAATGAAGTGGTGTGTGAGTAAAATAATAAGGTAGTAAATAAATGGTGTATAGAAATCCATTTCAACCCCAGTTTCCACAAGCAACACTTAGATGATGATACCTTATTTGGCCTAAGCTATAACATATATGAACATTTCAAATTTTATATAAATATAATCAAGACTTGTGGTATAAAACCAAGGGGTGCATGCATTATGATAATCATATGTGGTTTAATATTTAAGTAAGTGAATTATCCCAAGAATCTATCCAAAGTTTCATCATGTCCAAAAATTAAATTGATATTGGTATAGAGAAACATGTCCAATAATGTCAAATAATTTTATATGGAATATCATGTCCAATTAGTTTAAATAAATTATTTGAAATTCCATATGAATCAACATCATATGAACAATAAGAAACTTCATTTCCATCAATTTCAATTAATAAAGAATAATTCTATGTCCAGGGATTTAAATTAATAAAGAGGAACACCATGTACAAGGATTTAAATAAAAAATGATGAATAGTGAATATAATGATATCTGTAAATAAATTATTAGGAGAATCATTTGAAATATTTCTTAATCATTCAAACATTATTCAATTATAAGTGCCTTAGGATTCTATCCATGACATACTATTTGAAGATATGCATATGAATTTATTAATTAATATTTAGTTACGATAAAAATATCCATGACACAATATGATTCATCATGATAATTTTATTTTCCAATTCATCTTCAGATAATAAAGAGGTCCATGGGAATACACATTATATAACACACTTTTTTCCTGTTCCTTAACTTAGTCAAATCACTCAAAAGTGATATTAAGGGACATGGAGTGGTATTTAACCATTTTATAATTCATTTAATCCATATAACTAATCACCTAATTTATACATAACAAAGTTCCATGGGGATATCCTTTCTACTAATCATTAATGTGAAGGCCTCATACCTAGTATCCTAGAGTAGGTGGTTAATTTATTACATTGGGACTGGATACAAGCGATCATATCTAAACAGATTGAATAGTTTCTTATTCTTGGAAAACTAGACACATAATTGGATTTCACATTACATTTGAAAACATAAAATAAAACATATTATTTACTTTTATAACACTATTATTCCCTTAAGAAGATCCCTGGATATTAGTTATAATACACTTCCTGGAATCCCGAGGAAATGAAACATAAGAAAGTGGTGAGATTAGATTCTTAGTAAGGGTATACATACAACATAAGATATCATGAATAAATAAGTAATAATTATAATGACAAGGTAAATATCTGAAAAAAAATTATATTTAATCAATAACCTGAGAATGAAGAATAACATGGTAGAAATAAATGATGATAAAAAAATTCTATATAAATAATCACATGAGCACGAAAATTATCCCCAAATATCATAACTAATAAAATAAACACATGGAAATCAATAACTAATCTCATAAATAGGGACTTCATAATTTCTAAAATTACAAACATACCATAAAGGAATCATTCTAACATATCTAAATTAAATGGGTAATGCCTTGACTAAATACCCAGGCTCGTTTGTCTTTTGACACCTTCCAATACATTGAGAGGAAATAGTGGGACCCTCCCATAACTTAAAAAGTCTAATGCATTACTTATATGGAATGTGTGAATCAAAATCAATGTAAAAATTCATATGAAAAACTAGCATACAAAATGTTAATAATTTTCCCAATCAGTAAACATAATTATAACTATCTAGAGTAATATAAATAATGGTATCAAAATAGTAAACCCCCTGTCAAATTGATCATAAACCATCCAAATAAAAAATAAATATGGTATCATTACAACATTTCCCCAGTTGATCATAAGTATAATAACGGTTGTTGTCATTGATGAATAAAAATACAATAAAAACGCCATTAAAAACTTTCTTGAGGAAAATACCCTTTTCACTTTGAAAATCACTTTGAAAAATAGAAAAATTACAAAATATTAGGGAAAATATATTTTTTGAAAATAATCATGGAAAATTATAAAGGAAACTTTAAATAAATGATCATTCATGATGATGGAATTTTTTTTTCATATTGAGTATGTTAAAACTAATATTCCTTTCACATTTTCATTAATAAGTAAAAAATGAACTGATTTTGAAAAATAATAGGAATATTATTTTTGAACCATTTTTTAAAAATTAAACATGGTTAGAAATTAATTTTTATAATAATAGAAGTATAGTACAAAAAAATGAAAACATTTTTATAAAATAAAGGCATGAAAGGGAAATGATTTTTGACCAAATAGAGAAATAAAGTTGGATTTCCACAAAAATATTCATTTGTAATATTGAGTAAATAAAAAGATTAAAATGAAATGAAAACATGTAATTTCCAAAAAAAACACATTATATGAAAATTATAGACTTTTTTGGGAGCTAGATAATAATATTTCATCATTGGAAGCTTAATAATAAATAAATTCAATAAATAATGAGATTGTAACACAAAACCCTTACCACTTTGGTAATTTTTAAATAATAAGAAACATGAAATAAATAACCTTATATTGATATTTATATCCCATAATTTTCATGATAGGAATCATTAAATACATACATGTGAAGTATATACACAACAAAAAGAAACAATTGGTGTATAAGGTATGTGTCCCAGAGAAATAAAAGTGAGACAAAATTTCCTTACCTTAGGTATGATTTCTTTTCCACATGTTTAGAGCTCCTGTATTATAAATATAGATTTATTATAAATATATTTTATAACCATCTTCAAATATATCATAACATATATTATTTAATTATAACTTTTTATCACCTGTTTTTTAATAATTATTTATTAAAATTACTATTTTGGGTGATAACAGCTTCGTTTTCATGTATGTTTTGGTTTGGTAGTTTTGGTACTTGTACTTTGATCATGTTTCCATAATATCTAGAATTATATTCATGATATAAATATCATATATATTCATTATATTTGTATTTATAGAAATCTATAAAAAGTTATAGAAAAAAAAAGGATTACATCATTCATGGATTCAGTAGGCCATACATATGCGTGAACATTGTTTATATTGTATTAATGGATGGAATGAAAGAAAGGTAAATTGTAGTGTTGAGTGCTTAATTTATTGTAAATGATGTGTCAATATATGTTTGGTGAGAAGTGGTGATGCTTTAAAAATTTTAGTAGATTCATAAAACGGAATTGGATGTCATGCTTAAGAAATTCTTCTAGTAATGATGATTAAATAAATGTTATAGATTTACTTTATTGCATTGTATGTCATTATTATAAAATTATCCTTAATATAAATGTGATGATAATTTGAACTAATATTCATTATTAAATAAATAAGCTAAGGAGTGAATAATGTTGTAACAAGTTTCTATTTCTTATTTGGATGACGAATAATAGAATAAGTCCATGAAAATATTAGGTTTCATGTTGAATTGTTTGTGAAAGTATATTTGAAGGGATTTGAGAAAATACCATGAAAAAATAGAAGGGTATAAAAAATATTTTTTTAGATGAGGATTTTTTATTGCATAAATAATTATTTTTATTATTATTTTATTTTGAGAATACGTTGGGAATTTATGATAGAATTTATGAATGTCTTCAATGGGGGTTTACTAAAAAATGGATAACCAAGCCAACTAGACTAGCCATCTCAACCAAACATGTTGGGATAATTTCTTAACCATGCATGTGATCTAGTAAATCCTGTTAGAAATGTGGTAGGTGAGTGGGTTGTTTATTGGTCTAGAGGATTATGTGATCATGTGTTAAAACATGGGCTAGGGATGGTGGGCCATCATGTAGAGTCATGGTCTGTGAGGCCATAGTGTTTGGTGTTTTGTGGGTGTTGATCCCCTATTTCAAGGTTGAAGTTATTGTAGAAATAATTTAATTTTTAATAAGTGATCTACTGAGGAAAAATGAAATGTGGGAAAAGAGGGATGCACAATACTTTTCCTCTTCTTAAAATGTTATGCATATAATATAGGACACATGATACGACTGATCATGACCATCCAATCAAGCAGCTAACATTTTATTCATCCTTTATCATTTTAGAGTTATTTTTTCTTATATATTCCTCCATTGATGAGATGTGAAGATCAATCCCACGTCCATTGTGATAAAACTAGAATCCATGTACACATTAGTGCCTTTTTCTCTGAACTTATGATATCACGGTGACTTTGAGATACTCATTACATATGATAATCATTAAAATTACATATATGAATAGAATAACTCTATGGGAGATGTAGCCTAATTAATTTGAACTTTAAAAAGGATTTAATGCGTGATAAATACATGTAGTATGTCCAAGATTAATGGACATGCATGAAGATACACTTTCATGCATGTAGACCAAATTTATAGTAGAAGGAAGTTCCATGGAATCCATGAATATGGAGTACATGAGAGTCCATTACATGTGATCTTTATTCATGTGATATTAAAGAGCATTTTAATATTAAAGAATGCAAGAGATTCATTCCTTGTGAACAGATGAAGAATCATGAGTCTTTAGGCATTTAAATGAGGTTTATAAAAGTAGTATGATACACTACATTAAATAGGTGTGATAAGTTTTTGGAAATTTGAAATGAATACACTTTGTGAAGAAGAATGTGGAAGAACGATATCCTTTAGGTGTTTGATATGCTTGCATGTAGAGAATGATTTATAGAGAAAGGAATCATGTGAAGAAGAAATAAGGAAACACAAAACGTTTTGGTATTCATTATGAGTTTCATAAAACATAATACACACACAAATTAATGGGGTATTGAATATGATGAAAATATAATACCACCACCAATGGGTATTCATATTTGAATGAGAAATTAAATGTGTTGTTCCAGTACACATTTAAATAAGGATTAAAATGAGAGAATTTAAATCATGTAATAATTATATATTATCACATGCATGATTATTTTTATGTTTTGTATAAATCGTTCTTCTAGGTGATGAAAAAATATGAGGGAAAAAATATTGATAGACTTTACATCAATTGTGAAATAAGTATTTTGATATCTCAGTACATAATTGTTTCTAAGAGAGATGGTGAGTTTCAAGAAAAGTGGAGCTGATAATTTTTAGTTACTTATAAAGATCTTGAAGGAGTCTCTAGACCATTATTTTTGATGTTATTTAGTAATTTCATAAGGAAGGTACATCTATCTTTCTTATGGAATAAGGATATCTATGAAGAAGATCTATCTAGATCTGGATTAACAAAGAAGATGAATAAATAATATTTCACATTTAAATAATCATTATTATATAATATAGATATATATATTCATTAAATCTATCCTTATTACTATCCATGTCAAAATAAGATGAAATTTCTTCACATTGCCTTGTGGAGGTTGTAGTCCACACGTACGCACCCACAACATTATCGTTTTCTAATGGATTGAAAGGTAAGAATGTATATGTGATATTATAATTACAAAAGTATAATTATGTAATAAATATCATATATATACACTAAATACATCAATACATCCATCCATGAGTGGTGGTTATGGAAAAATAATTACATCAATCTGTGAGGCGGCTGTCCGCCGTACACACAATCAGCGTTTTCATTTCCCATGTGATAGGAGATGAGATGGATTTAGTTTATTCCATCAAAATAATAAAATTTCATTATATTTATGATACAAGATTCATTATTTTATAGTAGTTGGAGAAGTTTTTAATGGGGTATAAGGGGATATAAAACAAAGATGCATGGTTAAGAACAATACCTCTTCTTCATAGAACCTCTTTAGGTTTATAGATAAAGCCTTCCTAGGAAGATTTCATGGTCAAAATAGGGAATCTAAGTCATGGGGATAAATTTACGTAAGTTATTTGGAATATTACTTTCTGAAATAAAATTCTTTTGGTCTTTTAAAGGAGAGGATACGGGTGTACTTTTATAAGTTGGGGAGAGGTCCCACTTGGAAATTTCCCAAAAGAATACCAAATGATGAAATCATTCCCAAGGAAACTACTTCCAAATGAACTAATATTTTAATTTTGGATTATATAAAGTAAAAAAATGTCTATAAAATATTGTTTTGAAAAGTTTAATTGTCAAAATTAATCTTATATTTTATTTTAACCCCTGATAAACCCGTCTTAACCTTAACAAGGGTAATTAAATTTTACTATTTTAACTATTAATTATGACAGCAAATTAAGTTAACCTTATTTACTAATATTAATTTATATTATTTAAAATATGTAAAACATTTTAAAAAATTCAACTCATGTATGTGGTAGAATTTAATTTAAAATTATACCCGAAGACATGTAAAAAACGGTTTTCCAAAGGAAAACTTTTCTTAAGTGTAAAGAGTTTTTATATCAAAATAGAAAATAAAATTGATTCCAATGAAATGAATTTGATTAATTATACTATAATTTAACTAATTTAACACTAAAAGAAAATTTAAAGAAAATTAACTTTCAAAATACTTTAAACAAAAAGGGAGTTTTCAATAAAAATTATTCTTTTTAACTAATCATTGAAAAATTAGTGTTTTCAGAAAAATATAAAAAGTTAAATCTAATATAATTTGGAAATTATTATTTCAAAACTAAAGTTAATTTTTTCAAATTAATTTTATAAAATTTTCAAAAATTAATTTTAAAATAAGTTTGTAAAATGCGATGAAAACACTTTAAAAAAATACAGTTTTAATCATAAAATTGGATTTATTCTAATACGATGCTTAGAAAAAATATTTTATGAATGAAATTTGTTTTAATGAATATATAATATTAAAATTATATTAAAATATTTTACTAATAGTGATTAATTTAATTTGTTAATATAAAACTTCATAACATTTGTAAAAATATTATTTCAGAAAATAATTTCTTTTAGTTTCAAATGATTTATATTTTTACTATAACAATTTGATAGCAAATGTATTTATTTATAAATATGAAAAACATAAGATTTGAAAAAATTTATTTGTACTATTCATATTTTCTAACTTAATGGCTATTTTAAAACATTCATAATTAAATATTTTATTTTGCAGGTCATTTTATCTCAGTGTTGCATAACCTATACACTATCGAACCTAATGTTCTTCTTTTAAAATGTAAAGTTGTTACATTCTTCCAAAATTTGATAAATTTAAACCTCAAAATTTTTAATTTCAATATAAATTTTTTTCACTATATAAGAAAACTGTTTTGGAAATACCACATCATAAAAAAGGTTAATAAAACTTTATATTGATAAGAGAGGAAGAGAAGTGTGAAGGTCACCTAGAATAACACATATTTTAGTTTTCAAGTAGGAAACAATTTGTGGGAAATAAAAATATAGTCATGTAAGAAAATCATAATGCCCAAATAATGATGGAGAGTGATAGATATCACTATTCAAAAGAAATTGAATGGTCATAGGAAAGTTAATGAGCACAAAACCATAAAACAAAGAGGTGTGCAAAAGACTCTTGATTCATCTTAAATGAAGGTAATACAATAAATTTTTTGTTGCAAGATCCTTTTACTAGGGTTGAGGAATTAATTTACAATCTAGATGAAGAACATAACGAAATATAATTATTTAATAAGTATAATTTCTTCATTCAATAAATTTACACTACAGTATCATTTTTACCCCAAACAATTAGTATTCCAGATGATTTTTTCCCGAAGCACTAACCAATCACATAAACTATAAAAGGATAACAAGAAATTACTCTAGTATTTACTAGAACATGTTATCTAATATGTAAAAATATAATACATTAATCTCTAAAATTAAATAATAAAACCAAAGGTATAACTAAAATATCCATATATCACTAATAACACAAATATCCTCAACATTTAAAGAGTATTGTAACCTTAAAGGTTATCTGATACTGTTCAGATTACACCTAAAAAAACATAAGAGCATTATTGAAAAATAATATCATATGTTAAAACTAATGGTTATATATATATATATATCTCAACACAATAAAATGTATCCAGAAATATCATTAATCACATCAAAATCATAAAAAATCCAAAAAACAATTGATCAGATAATATGTTTCCCAATATAAAATTTATCCATAAAATCATTTAAGTAAAAATAAATTCATACTAACTAGGATATCACATAGGCTAGTGGTAGGAACTGTACACTTTTCACCATTCTGTAATGGGTTCAAGCCTTGTGGCCTCACTGGATATGGCGGGTTGTCCCTTGACATGTGGCTTGTCCTTTTTCCAAAAGCATATTAATATAATTCCTAAAATGTTTCCAAATTGTAATAAACCATAATTAACAAAAAATTAAATATAATATAAATCATAAAGGTAACCAATAGTTTTAATCTTATTTCCACAAAAATGTAAAGGAATTATTCCTTAAATAACATTATCACTAAAAAATGTATTAAAATAATGGGTTGTATTACCATAAATGTCCCCCAAAATATCCTTAATCTCGATAAAATCTCATCATATAAAAACTCAAAAATTGGTGTTTAATACTTTTAAATTATGATCAAACTTAAACTAATAATCCCATGATTTTATCCATAAATATCAAGTTAATCTTACATAAAGATATATATGATTCCAAAATTAACACAATCCCTATATTTTTCATGATTCTTATAACCAAAATCCCATTGGTAAAAATAATTCTTCAATATAGTTCTTGAATACCAATAAATAAATAATTCATTCATTTTACTACAATTATTGGTATAATTAAGTACTTACATAGTCTAGGAGTCAACCTTTAAAATATGGAATTGACTCAGATTATGCCTAGGTTTCCCACATTTAAGATAATGAACCATAAATGGATCTCTTGGATGAAATTTATTTCCATAAATTTAACTCCAAACTTTTCCTTGTAAATTCATTACTCTTTGACCATATTTTCCAAACATTAAACATTTTGTTTTCACATTGATACATTATACTAAGCAGCTATTTCCACATTTCTAATATGAATGAAGTATTTCCTTATTTCCATTATGGCCTCAACCACCTGATCTCTTAATGGAACCCACCCTTATATTCGTTGGCAAGTACAAGAGTTGGTTAAGGGATATGTTTCTAATCATATATTGTGATAAAATATTTTAAATGATCAAAATATACATATTTATAGTCGTCACCCCATTTGGTAGCTTTGAAACACCATGTTGTTTCTTACATTCAGTATAAACATTATTCCTCCTAGTTTTATACATTGAATAAAATAGAAAATCATGGTGTGAGAAAAAATAATCACATTATAAATCTATATAATCATTAATTGGATTCATAAATTATAAATCCATATTTTTAACATTCAATACTTTAGGTTTAACCTTGATCATTCATTTTTCATAATCCATTCAAATAATTCATAATGGAATATAATGAAAATGGGAATTGTCCTAGGCATATCTCACTAGAGTGTCAAAATAGGGGTGCTACAAAGCCCATTTTCGTGTACTAAGTGATGATTGATTCAAATCTCAATGCACCATTTTTATATTTATTACCCCTAGGTACAACAATACCAGATCCACATCCACATGTACTATCAATACATGGACGTATTGCTAGAAAAACCATGTAACATCTACCTTAACTAAACTTTAGGATTTTATCTGATACTTAGACTTATCCTCAAAGTCAGTCATAGGGTTATTTTATCTATTATATGTTTTCTTAAATTTGGTTCCTATTTGTTCTAATAAATATCCTCTAATACCAACTTTAAATACCCAAACCCTAATATCTTAAATTTAGTGGTTAATTTATTACATTAGTACTAGATACACATGAACACATCCCAATGGATCAGATAGTTTAGTAATCTTGGAATGAAAGATAAATACATTAATTTCAAATTACATTTGAAAAATTAAAACTCAAAAAAGTAATTTATTTAAAAACACTATTATTAACTTAATTATACCTCTACACATCAGTCATAATACACTTCCTTGAATCATGGGGAAAGTAAACCTAAGAAAGGGGTGAGATCATATGCTCAATATAGACCTATGTACAGTGTAAGACATCTTGAATAAATAAGGAATAATGAATATAGAAATGTAACTGTGTCAAAATATATTACATTTAATCAATAACTTGAATAGTAATAATAATATTGTATGAATAAATAATGATCAAATAATGCTAAATAAATAATCACACGAGAATAAAAATTTACCATAGATATCATAAATAATCCTTTAATCATATGGAAAATAATAAAAAATATTATAATGAGGGAATTCATAATTATGATAATCATAAACATACCTTCAAGTCCTTGTAGCAAGTCAAATTACATAAATGAGTATGGCCTCATCCAAATACCCAAGCTAGTTGGTCTCACGACACGTAATGATGAATCAAGGGGATATAGTGGTCCTGAGAATCCCTTAATTAGTCTAATTAAATCCTCATATGAAAGGGGTGAAACATAATCAAACTTATACATTCATATTGAAAAACTATCCTAACCAAATGTTGATAATTTTCCCAGTCAATAAACATAAATATAAACCATCCAGAGTAATATAGCGAATGGTATCAAAATAGAACATCCCCTATTAAAGTAATCATATACCATCTAGATAAATAATAAATAGGATCTAATTATAAAATATTCCATGTAGATAATAAGTAAAATAAGGGTTTCTTCATTGATTAATAGAAATACCATTAAAATTTCATTGAAAATATTCTCGAGGAAGAAATAATTTTACAATAACAATCAAATTTTAAAACTAAAACTTTATAGAATATTAGGGAAAAAGTATCATTGAAATGAAATATATAAAATTTTAAATGAATCTTCAAATAAATGACTATTCATAATGGTGTGAAATTATGTTAATTCTGAGTATGATAAAATAAATATTCCTTTAAAATTTCCAGTAAAAATCCAAAAAGTACATTTTTCAAAAAATTATTGGAAGATTACTTTTAGTCAATTTTTAAAAAATTAAAACATGGGAAAATAATTAATTTAAAAAATAATATTATAATATTAAATAAATTTTTGAAAACATTTTTAAAAAAATATGGACATAGAAGAGATATGATTTTTGACCAAAGAGAGAAATACAATTGGTTTCATCTAAAAATATTATTATAGAATCTTGGGTAGATAAGAAGAATAAAATGAAATTTAAACATGTAATTTATAGAAATAACCATAGGATAAAAAAATTAATTATTTTATTGAGATTTATATCATATTATTTCATCATCAGAATCATAATCCTAAACAATCCCAATAAACAATGAGATTGTAACATAAAACCCTTACCACTTGGGTTACTTTTGAATCATATGACCAATGACATAAAAAAACTATATGGATATGTATATCACATAATTTCAATTATAATAATAAAATATAGTCATGCGTAGTATATACACCACACAAAATAAACAAGTGGTGTATAAGGAATATGTCCCATATATATGAAAGTGAGATGAAAATCCCTTAACTCAAGTCTGATTTCACTTGTATGTGTTCTAAAATACAATATAATAAATATATATTTAATATAAATATATAAAAACAATATTAATATAAAAAATATCATATATGATATAATTATAAACCTTTATCACTAGATAATTAACAATTCTTTATTAAAATTAATATTATGGGTGATAACTGCATTATTTTTCATACGTCTTTTGGTTTGGTAGTTTATGTTCTTATACATTGATTATGGTTACACAATATAGATAATTAAATTAATGATATTAATATCATATATATTCACTATATACTTATTTATATCAATCTATAAAATTTAGATACAGAAAAATGAATTACACCATTCATAGAGACGATAGACCGTACGTACGCATGAACTCTCTTTCCATTTTTTAACTGATGTATTGAAAGAAGGGTAGATAATATTTCCCCTTTAAAAATCATTATTATATAATATATATCATATATATTAATTAAATATTTATTTATCACCATCCATGTCAAAATAAAATGGAAAATGTTTCACATCACTTTGTAGATGCAGTAGTCCACACGTACACACCTGCAATGTTATCATTTTCCAACGGATTGAAATGTAAGAAGGTATATGTGATATCATAATTAAATAAGTAAAATTATATCATAATTATCATATATATATATATATATACATAAAATATATTATAATATCTATCCATTATATTTAGTGATGCAAAACAAATTACATCGGTTCATGAGGCGGCAGTCCGTTGTACACATGATCGACTGTTTTTCTTCCCATTTGATGGACGAGAATATAGATTTATGTTATTAAATTAAAATTATAACATATAAATATATGTAATATATGGGTTTTATTATTGTTTTTTGTTTTTTCAGAATAGTTTAATTAGCTAGATGAATAAATAAAATTCCACACATGGTTAAGAACAATATCTCTTCTTCAGAGAACCTCTTTTGATTTGTAACTAAAGCTTTCCTAGGATGGTTTTACGATAAAAAAGGGATACTAGGTCATGGGTAGGTATTTAAAGAAGGTATTTGGTCAATTATTGGATGAAGTAAAATGCCTTTTTGGTGTATATATGAGAGGATAATGGGTGTTCTTTTATAAGTGGTGGAGAAGACACACTTGGAAATCACTTGGAAAATTCCCAAAATAATACAAAATGATAAAGTAATTACCCAGAAAAATGCAAAAAAATTTCCATATATTATAATTCAAAACATGGATGAGAAATACGATTTTGATCTGTTTAATTGGAAAACATACTCTTATGTTTTGGTTCAAGCCTCAAAAAACAAATTTTAACCTTTATCGGGGAAATTAATTTTTATAATTTTTATGTTTCATTTTGATAAAAATTTAGTTTACCTTATTAAATAATATTAATAATTCAGATTCCAAAATATATAATCCATTTTAATAAATTTATTTCATAAAATTTGAAGAATTTAATTTAAAATTAAACCTGAAAATGTGTTAAAAAACAGTTTTCCAAAGGAAAAGGTTTCTTAAGTGTAATTTTTATATTTAAAAAATAAACATAAAATTTATTAAAATGATATAAATTGGATTAATTATAACATAATTGAACCAATTTAAAAACATTTTAAAAATGGAACTATTTAAATTTTTTTAACAAAAGGTATTTTTTTATAAAAATATGTATCTTTTTTCTATTCAACAAAAAAATAAATCTTTTGTAAAAACGATAAAAAATTTTCTCTAGGATAATTTTAAAATGGTGATTTCAAAAATTAAGTTATTTTTTTAGAATAAATTCTATAAAATTGGAAAAAATAACTTTTAATATAAGAATAAAAAAACTCTAAAGTCAATTTTTAGAAAATAGATTTTTAAGCATAAATATGGATATATTCTTATGCCATTAAAATAATAAATAAAATATGAATGATAATTTTTTATAAAATATAAAATATATTAAAATATTTCACCAATAATGATTAAGTTAATTTATTAACATAAAAAGGTATTTCATGTATAAAAATGGTTTTTAGAAAAACATTTCTTTTACTTTCAAATGTCTTATTTTTTTTATTATAATAAATTGATAAAAATGAATTTATCTATAAATATGTAAACTATATGATTTTAATAATATATTTAGTCTTATTTAAAGTCTCATAATTAATGTTTAGTTTATAATGACCATATTTAAATGAAATATATCATGAGTCATTTAAGATTGGTGTTGCATGTTATATATGATATCGAGCATAAAGTTATTATTTAAAAATATAAGGGTGTTATAATTTATTCCATTTAATCCGATTTATCCATGATAACACTTATCATTTTATCAAGGTTCAAGTGACATGGTTTAGAGTCCCGCCCTAGATGCCACTTAGTTGGGCCCCAAGACGGTGGACACAAGACCTCAAGCATATCTCCCAGAATGAAAAAGGCTTCCGAATAGTAGTGAGAGTCGTAAAAGTGTCCATAGGGAGACTATTCCCTCATTTATCAGAGTAAATATATCAATACTAATATAATAAGAAAATAGAAATAATGGGAATAAACAATAACAAACAGATAACAATGAAACTATAATAATAAAGAATGCAATCTAAATAAACAATTGGAAGAAGGGGAGTAATAACCAGATACAATTAGTGATGATGATATGTAATGTAACTATACAAAAATGACTATGCAGGGGGGCGGGGAATACAGGAATCCACCACATTCTATGAAATTATACAGAAATGACAAAACTACTTTGTCAAGCATCATGAACACATGCTTGGTCCTCTACTCCCAACTCAATCCAAGTAAATCAAATCAATCAATAATTGAAAGATAGATTCTTACATTTATCTATACCTGTAACCAAAAAGTCTACTCGGGTACCAAAGGTGGAACGAGAAAGGTGTGAGATATAATCTCAGTAGGGAACCAATCATAATGTCAAGGACAACCCAATCATGCAATATAAAATTAAAATTGTTCCGTACTAAGTAAATGCAAGACATAAATAAATAATCAAATAAATTAGAATGGGTTCTACTTGGACAAATGTCTAATCTACCTGCTTCGGCCTAAGCTGTTGAGTCTGAACCAAGTATTCTTGCTATAGTAAAGGAGGAGGGATAATATTGGGGGAATTGTACTATCCCTAAGCTTATGTTTGGGCTTGCAAGACACGTCCCATTGGTTTCAAAACCAAATGAACACTTCTAATTTGAAAATATTTTTTTACTTTTTAAATTCAAGAAAAAACCATTTTATAATTTTTAAGGAGTTACCCTGAGCCCATCCATGGAAATCCAGAGTGACATGAAAAGTATTGCTCTAGGGGATTAGTATATGACCAATTCCATAGAGTCCATCCAAATGACTCAAGAATGAATTCCCATGCGTCACTCCAGAAAGGTATGAAAACATCAAGAACTAACCTCTAAGTCTATACCTGGTATCTCACATAGGGTGTAACGCCCCGACCCCAGTTACCCAGAGTGGGTTCATTATTGCGTAACATTGGCATGATCACAAAGATCAAGTATCAAAAGACCGATTAGTTTATTAGCCTTGAAACACTAGATACATTCATAAGTTTTACAGTACATCATAAAGTAATACAAAACTACAACAACATAGTCTCCACTTTCCATACTCATATCCCCTTCAGACTATCCCTGCAGGTCATTCGTAAAATACTTCTCCACATCCTGGAAAAATTAAAACATTGAAAGGGGTGGGCTCAGATTCTCAGTAAGGATAAAAATATAGCGGAAGCTTTCATAAATAAACATAAACATTTAAGATAATGTATAACTAAAACAAAAGCCTTTTAAACATTAACTTCAACATAATATGGCAAATGTAAAATGAGATAATGCCATTTACTTATTCACATGGATATTCTACTAGTCGAATAACCAATGAAATATCAATAAACACTTTTATAATGATGGAATTCATAATGCCAGACTATCATAACAACATAGCCAATGCCTCGTGCCAAGACTACAAATAAGATTTTGTCAAGGCCTCGTGCCAAGACACTAGTTTGTCTCATGAGACCTGCCGATGCATCGAGGAGCTGTAGCGGGCTCCACCCGTCACTTATTAAGTCAAATGCATTCCTCATATGAACATGTTTAAACATATCATAAACCATAACATAATCGTATAACATAAAACATGCATAAAGGAAACATAACATTTCCACATTTCAATCATAATATGTCAATACAACACATTGATATAATAAAAAACACTTTCAAAACCATTTTCAATACGAAAATAAAATAAAATTAAATCTTGGTATTTATTTTTCATTTAAAAAAATGTTATGGCTTATAGAGGAAGCTGAAACTCAAATAATAGTCACGGCGGTGGAGAAGTCGTTGTCGCCGCATACGTAAGAAAAAAATTCCTTTTTTCGTTTAGTAAAAAACGCTTCGTATAAAAATATTCCTTTTGAATAAAAGTAAAAGTCAAAGGGGTTTATACACCGTATAAAGGAAAGTTGTGTATAAAACCAAATATGCCTCAATGAAAGGAGATTGAGATGAAGTCCCTTACAAAGATCATTTTTTAAATAAAATAGATCTATTATGTCTATTCACTATAAGTACACATAAATAAAGTACAAATACAAGATATGACATAATAATATCATGACATAATTTGAAAGTAGGAGATTAACCCAAAGAACGAAAATTGGGTTTAGGAGTTCCCTTACCTCGTGTCTTACTTGACTAGACCATTATTGAACCTCCTGAATAATAGACTAGAGTTAATTTCTACTTGTTTAAGAACCTTTTAAAGTTAAATATTCCTTTAATATCACTTATTACTATGTTATGAACATTATGTAATTATTTTAGTTAATAACGGTTGTTTTGTCGATCTTTGGTACTTAAGTCAAAAATAAACTTCTTATAATTAAAAGTTGTTCATGTGGTAAAATATCCATTATATCCAGAATTATATTCATGATTTAGATATCATATATATCATATATATCCATTATATATATGCATTTATAATATTATATACCATTTAGAGGTAAGAAATGAAATGCACCATTCATGGAGACGGTAAGCCGTACGTACAGATGAACGCTACTTTCATTTATATTTCATATTTAATGGAATGAAATAATATTGATATAAAAGTGTATTATAATTCCAGTATAATATAATATATAATATCATTTACTCCATTCTTTATACGTCCCACATATGGCATTAACGATTCAAATCATTTTGAGGGGGCGGTAGTCTGCACTTCCTAAAATGAAATTATCGTGTTTACCCATAATGGAAATCAGAAAGGTATTACTTAAATGAGAAATATAGAAGAATAAAGAAAACATAAAAATAATATATATCATATATAAATATAGTAACATCTTAATGGCCACCATCAGAGATGTTAAAATAATATTTAACAATCATCATTTCGTGAGGCAGAAATTCGCCAACCACAGAAACAATATGTTCTTTAACCATTAGACGAAGGTGTGTGTAAGTGTAAATAAAATCCCTCTCATAAAAACATACTATTATATTGAGGATACTGTTTTTGTTACAAAATAAATTAATAAAAAGAGTTTAGGGGGTTTGAGAAGCAAAATAAAACATAAGATCACAAGAGAAAATAGTACCTTTAAAACTGGTAACTCTTTTTGATTTGAGCTCAAGGATTCCTTGGGAAGAATTATGCCCAAAGTGAGGCTTATAGGAGTAAGATATGGAAGTTGATAGAGTATTTTGGGAGAGTTTGGCCGAGTCAAAAGGCTTTGAAGGTGTGAGTAAAGTTGTAGTGGTGGGGGCCTTTTATAAGAGGAGGGGAGGTGCACTCTTGGAAAGTAATGAAATGTTACTTTATTATATAATGAGTTTCGGATTTTAAAGGTCCCAAACTTATATATTTCTAGGATAAGGTGATAAGGGTTCAAAATATACTCTTCCAATAGTTTTTTGACATGTTTAAGCCTTAGAGTATACATTAGCTTTTTATTTTATTTAAATCGTTAATTAATGAGTTAATCACTGCATCATCATGGTGTCATAAATAATTTAATTTATTTAATGTCTAAAAATTATAAAACAAATATCATGATGTAGTAAATCGTTTTATATTTCTAATGAATATTTATAGTCAAAAATAGGGCTTGTATAACCCCATTTAAAAATTGTTTTAGTAAAACAACTCATGTTTGTGACATTTTTATTTTAACATTAATGAAAAAGTTTTTAATGTCATTTTCCTACCAAAGTGGATCCATGGGGTCCCCAAGTTGACCCATGGATTGTATTGGTCAGCCATGAATCATCCAATAGGGGTAGGACACGTGAAATAGTATTTTCATATTTTTATAATATCATTTTTACCTTAAATTTTACTAATTACCTTTAATTGTGATTAATTAAACTTAAAAGTTACTATTCACCAAAAAATTATTTTAATCCCATTGAACCACATTTTACTTCCTAATGACAACCATGTATGTCGGATTTTTGAAAATAAAATCACAGAAGTGGTAATGTTTCATTTAAATGAAAAATCAGTTTTTTAACTACCACTTAGTGGTTTCACTATTCATCAAAAATTGACGTTTTTCAGAACAATGCCAAAATTTCACCCTAAGCTATAATTGATATTCCGAATTCAAAAATGATGTCTATTTTAAGAAATTCCAAACATATAAGTTGAATTAATTAATTTTATAATTAATTCCCGCTGTCACAACAAATAGCATGTTTTTAAGAAACAATATATATCAAAAGATTGACAATTGTTTATGTCCAATTTCAAAGTGAAATTAATTCTAATGACCACCATTGTATAAAATGGTAAAAATATATTCTAATTATACTTTTAAACCACTCAATATTATAATTTATCACTATAAATTATTTTGATTAAAAAAGTTTTTTTTAAGTATTTTTCACTATTCATAAAAAATTGGAAGTTCTCAGAAAAATACCAAAAATTCAACATTGGATAATTTTGATATTCCAAATACAAAAATGAAGTCCATTTTGAAATATAAAATTTCTATAATTTTAAAAAGTGGGTATTACTATTCATAACGGCTACTTTGATTAGTCGCGGTGTGTTAGAATCTCGAACTTGCGTACAGTGCAAGCTATTGCATTATTGAAAGAGAAGCGTATAGTTGAAGCTTGGGGTGATACATAGGGGCATGAGTCTCTCTTGTGGCTTGGTACAACCTCCATTCCATCGATCCTATCCAATGGGTCTCCCCTAGGGAAACAATTTCGCTCATCTGGAGGAAAAACATATAATATATGGAGATCCCATATGAGGAATAGATTATGTCACCCAATCATGAATTAAAAACATTGAAAATTATAATAGAAAGGCATGAGAGTTTGTCTAAGGGGTCCTTAAGTTATAACCCCTTATTTCACCACTGACGTAAAGGGGAAATCATCAAACAATCAATTTATATACATAACATTTCTAACAAAGGGTCCATTTCAATTAATTAAAAATTTATAACATGAATTGAAGTTCAGTTAAGGAATTCCCATTTTTAATGGTTTATTCAAGGAATTAGGAATTAAAATTAAACACTAGGCCATTGAATTAATTTAACCCTTTTATTGAAGGCATGTGTACTAGGTTTAACACATGGCTCATCACCCAATTCAACCAATTTATAAAACAAGGTGTTGATTTTGTGTCAATACCCCTCAAGGGGTGTTAGGAAAATTTAGAATCAGTGAAATTTATGCTCTAAAGTGAAGCACACCCCTAGTGGTATCATAACTCAAGGAGAACATCCCAAGGGGATGATTTTCTACTATCTTGTGTCTCTAAAGTCTAGTTAAGGTATTAATTAAATTAAATTTGATGAAATTTAGGTGACACAAGAAGTGTTCAAATTTTTTCATAATGAATTATTTTATAGAAAGTGACAAAACAAGGGAAAATATCCTAGACCACATACCTTAGCCTCAAAAATATTCCCTCATCTAGAATAAACCTTTGATTCGATCTAGGTTAAAAGAAATTGAATAAAACATAAAATACCTTAAAAATGGGGAAATGAGCTTGCACTGAGATAGAACAACAGATGAAAAAAAGAAATTGAAATATAAGGAAGAGTATTAAATATCTCACCTCTATATTTCCATTTGATATGATAATGAGATAAATAAGAAATGAATGGAGGAGATAATATAAAATCTATAGAGAGGAGGATGAGGATCTTAGTACATGGTAGGATAAGCTTCAGATATTGGAGAAGAAAGGAGAGAAGAAATAAAATGATTTAAATCATTAAAGAGGGGTAAAATTTAACTTTAATCTCATTTATGGTGGTGCATGGTTTGACTGAACTATTAGAAAAATTGTTCACTAATCATGCACCACTAACTGCTTCAAAGGGGAACTCTTCATGGTCAGTTTCACAGTTTGTTTAACCATGTGAAAACTGTGAAAAACCAAATATTCAAAAACTATATATGGTTCACAAGGCTGTTCTCCTTGAGTATCATGGTTGTAGACAAACTGTACGACCCCTAAATCCATAACATATGTAACTACATGGTTTAGGGAAACCATATGGGTTGGGTTACATGGTTTGTCCTGACCATGTGGCCTGTTATTTTCTTCCCACTTCAAGGATCTGGGCTCCGAACGAGCCTCAAAAGCCCCCCAAAAGATCCTATAATTGATTAGGAATCAATATAAGATCCTTTTAACAGAATTTAAATAAAAAATAACGGTCTTTACTTTTTAAAAAATATAGGACGTTACAAACTCATCTCCTTAAGAAAATTTGTCCCCAAGTTACCCTTCCAAGGGTGGTAAAATGTCATCTAAGAAGAGTTTAATCCACTAGGAAAATACATCAGCCTACTGCTCCCATGTCTTGTAATTTACATGTCTGTGCTATCATATCACCCAAACCAGAGTAACTGGTCTTCCTCAGAGATCATTTGTGCTCCAATCAATGATACACATATAATGCTTCTTAAAAGACGCATCCTCTTCCATCTCAATATATTTAATGTCAAACGAATGAGATGAGTCATATGATACTGTTGAAGATGTGATATGTTGAAGAAATCATTCATGTAATGGTACCTTTAGGGTAACTACAACTAATAGGATACTGAATCGACCCTTTCCACTATCTCAAAAATCCAAACATATCGAGGTGATGACTTTCCCTGTCTCCAGATTCATCTATGAACCAATCTAGGTGATACATGAGGAAAGACCTGATGTCCCACCTCAAACTCCATAGGTCTATGGTGACGATTGGTATAATATTTTTTACTAGATTGAGTTATAGCCATATGTTTATTAACTATATGTAATTTCTGTGAATTAACATAAATGAACGAGGTACTAGTAGAGCTTCCTCCCCTGCCTCTAACCAATACATAGGTAAATGAAATGACCTACTCTAATGTTCCTAATACAGATTCATATGAATCATTGCTTAAAATATATTGTTGTAAGAAAACTCAACTAGAGGGATATGATTTTCCCATGAACCTCTAAAATCAAGAATAAATTCTCCTATCATATCTTCTAACACCTGTATGGTCCAACCATATTTCTCTTCAGTCTGAGGATGATATACTGTACTCAAGAGAACATATGAACCAAGAGAATTTCTCAACCCCTTCCATAATCATGAAGTAAAATGGGAATGTCATTCCAAAAAAATAAAATGGGTAACACCATGAAGTTGTACTATTTTTTGGATATAAAGTCTTCATAACTCATAAAATACAGAAGGATTCTTGAATTAGTAGGAAGTATATGAACTTGGTCAGCCTGTAAATGGTCACCCACAACAAATTTATACCTTGAGGCTATCTCAAAAATCCTATCCCAAAATCTATGTAAACTCCATTCCATTTACACTAAAGAATAGAGAGAAACTGTAAAAGTCCAGTAGGGCCACTGTTGCTCTACCTTCACCTGCTGATAGGTGGAGCACTGGGTGATCTAACCTGCTATCTACCTCTCCATACATATACACTAATACTGATGGAGGATGCCTCTATGAATCTTAGCGAGACCAGGATAAACCATCCATACAAAGTCATGAGATTCCCTCATTTACTCTTCCTATATGTTAGAAGGAACCCATACATGACCACAAAAGTACATGATCTCATTTGAATCTACTACCCAACCCAGAGGTGTGTTATCACCGGTGATGCTCTCCCACAAAATGTGACCCTTGTAATATAAAAACAACTTCATATGGACCTACTCCAAAAGAGATAATGTCACTGCTATAGCTAATATAATTAGTTTTCCATGCTGTTCTTAGAACTCTAGATGCAACTCAGAGTACCGAGCCATCAACTTCCACTCACTACTGGCCTCCTTGATGGACTGCATCTAAGTTTTCTAGGTCATGGAATCAAGTATGTAATAACCCTTTCTGAGTGTGTAAGCAAGATTAAATTTGAAATATTACAGGTACTCCACCCACCTACACTGCCTCATATTCATGTATCACTATGTGGAAATGTATTTGAGAATTTTATTATCCATATAGATAATGAACCACTCACCCAACAAGTAGTGTCTCCAATAATATAGTGCATGAACAACGACTGCTAGCTTGAGGTTATGCATAGTGTAGTTCCGCTCATGAGGTATCAACTGGTATGATTCGTATGGTACAACCAGATCACTATGCATCAGAACTATAACCAACATGATTTCTGAAGCATCATAGTAAACAATATAGACTCTTCCCAACTCAAGCAGAATCAAGATCAATGTTGAATTCAGTCTTCCATTTTGTAACACCCCAATATTTCAAAGTATGTTATATTTTATAGTAGTTTAATAGCTTATATTTCATACAACACCAACTTGGCTTACGTTATACGCAAGATTGAGTTTCTTTGAAACAACACATTAGTATTATAATTATTTAAATGCTATATTTATTTATCAATTAAATATTGTAATATGAATAGTAAAAAATAAAATTTTCATATTATTTATAATGTTTTCACATAAATAAAACATATTTATAATGAACATGTATAATTTTTTTTTTAAAATAGTTATATATTTAGAAAAAATATTTTCTTAAAAGAAGTACTTTTTATGTCCTTTTGTGAACAACAATAAAATTAATTTTAGACACTCATAAAAATTGAATTTGGTAAAATAGACTTCATTTTTGAATTTTTAATATCAAAATTATCTTAGGGTGAAATGTTTGTATTTTTCTGAAAAAAAATCAATTTTTATGAATAGTGAAAAATACTGCATAGTACATAAAAACTGACACATTCATTTAAATAATTATTTGTAATTAAAATTTATCTTAAAGTCAAAATAGATACAGAATACATATATTAGTACAATTTAAGTCATTTGATTTATTTTATAATAAGATTATATATATAAAACTTTATCAAACTTTTAACGTCTTTTACCCAGATTCTAGGCACATTTACAAATTTGCATAAAATGTAGTTTTACTGCTTATGTGAATGAAATTTCATAAATTTGATAGACATGGTTTCCATCATTATGTAAAATTTAGTTTAATAGGATGAAAATATTTTTTGGTGAATAATAACTTTTGAATTTTATTTACCACGATTAAAAGTAAATAAGGTAATTAAGGGTAAAAATAGTATTCTGATAACATAATATTACCCCAAAACATTTCCTAATTCTATTGGATAAGTGTTTTTTGACCAAAATAAATCTTGGGAAAAAATATGATCCGTTTGGATCCAATTGGGTTAGATTAGGACATTTATTATATTTTATTTAACAGAGAGTTAAAAGTGTTAAATTCAATTTTTAATAACTAAAACATTTTTAATATAGGTTTATTCAAAAGATAAATTTGACTATAAATATTCGTTAGAAATATAAAAATACTTCCTAAATCACATAATTTTATTTATAATTTTTAGACATTAAATAAATATATTTATTTATGACACAATGATGATGCAGTAATTACCTTATTAATGAAAGATTAAAACAATTGATATTATAAATATTAAAATACATGTAAATTGAGTCTTTTGATGGCATAAACGAATTTTATAGGGTAATATGACATGTCAGTGTTGATTCAATGTATTGTTTTGAAAGAATCAATTTTTTATGACTTTCACAAATACCAAATACTAAATAGTGTCAAAATTGACATAAAAGAGTTTTTTAAAACAAATACAATTTTATTAAATTATATAATAGTACCAAAAATAAAGGTTCCGAAAAATGACTCATATAATGTTAAATATGTCATTAATAAACTAATTTAGGGTTTATTGTCATTTTTTAGTAAATATATTAACCATGTAGAAGAAAAATATAAGAAGACATGGTAAAAGTTAAACTATTTAACTAATGGTTAAGTCTAAAAGATAAGGTTAATATAGTGACCTAAACATGTCTAAAACATTTTGGTTGAGAGGATTTCGACCCATAACCACATTATTATTTAAATAAATCCATTTGGAGAAAATAGAAACCGAAAATAATTTTATAATAAATTAATATTTCAATATTTTCATAAAGTTCCCCTCACCTCTCTTTTAAAAGGCTACTTTCCCTTCTCTTAAATTCACACCTCCAAAGACATTTTTATCAGACAAGACATACTAAAATATCCTACCAACTACCCTCAATTCAATCTAGTGGCTTTACTTGGATCAATATTCCAACATAAGAAGCCCTTTTGTTCAAATCAAAAGGAAACACCCGATGAAGAGGTAATTATTTTATCACCTATTTCAAAGTTCTTTTCTTCTTATACTTAATATTTATTTGTTTTTACCATACTAAAATAATATATCCAGTAAATTATACTTGATTATATGATATTATAAATATGTTATAACCATATTAATTATTCTATTTATCCTATGAATGACAAAGTCATTATGCGTGCGTACGTATGACTTACCGTGTCCACGTCATGGTGTAGTTTGTTATTCTACACTACATTATTTGGATGGGTATAATAATGAGTATAATTAATTTAAATAATGAATATAACATGGTAATGATTCCGTATATATAATATACCATCCAATTAAACCCCTTTTACCATTAATAGACTGATATTGTCTCTCATGCATACGTACGACTTACCGCCTCCACGACGCGATGAGATTCATCTTGAACGATCACCATTCAAGATTTTTTATAAAAAAATATATATTTATTATGTATTAGATATATGAAATAATATTTTTAATAGAATAATATATATTTATTTAGATAAATATATGTCTTTTACTTATTTACATACTATACGATAAGAAAACTAAAACAACTTTCATGCGTACGTACTGACTACAGTCTCCATGAACGGTGTTTCCATTTTATATATCTATATATTATACCTATTTATATTCTGAATATATATGATATATAAATCATGTTTTATATTTTTTAAGTATGTAAATAATTATCTATGTGATAGGATCAATAAAAACAAGCTAATACACGCACTATAAAGAAAGTGATTATTACCCAAAATGCTTCTTTAACATGGAAATTATTATTAAATTGGCAGTATAAAGTCATAAATTAATAATAAATGATATCATAAATATGAATGTAGTTATGGTTTAATTTGATAATATACTATGGTCATTATACAAGAGGTTAAATTTTCCCTCGAATAAAGGAAAGTACAAGGTAAGGGTTAATTCTTCAATCTCATTATTATTCAAGATTGTTTTTTACTGGGAAATTTTTATCATCCATGTAAATGTTTCATAAAAATGTTTTTAAAAGTAATATTTTAAGGTTTTATGTAAGGGAATATTTAACTCTATCATAATTTTAAATATTTTAATTATTTATTATTCTAAATCTATTTAGTTAATGCCCATGTTTTCAAAATGATTTTGAGGATTTATTTATACAGACATGATTGTTTTAAAATATTAATTACATTAAAAAGTTTCAAAGTAGTGTGGAACACTTTGATTCAAAAATCTCTTTTAAATTACTTTCTTTATAAATTGTAAAACTTTTAAATGATTTCATGAAAAGGGGATATTTCTCTCAAAGAGTTTTACTGATTATTCTCAACTATGTCAATACCCTATTGGGATATTATTCTTGATTGAGGTTGATTTATTATAAATAAAATATTCAATATTTTATTGAATGAGTTATGATATTTTTTAATGTGGATGTGCTATTTTTATACTATTCATGATTTATGGTTAAATTATTTCAATTTCGTATGCTAGTTTTAATATGAATGTTTATGTTATGTTTCACCCTTTTATATGAGGAATTAATTGGACTTAGTAAGTGATGAGCGGGGCCCTCTATATCCCTTATATGAATAGGTAGTTACAATGAGACAAACTAGTGTATTAGAATAAGGCCTTGATAGAATATTTGTGAATAGACTTGGCATAAGGCCTTGACATAGTAGTTATTATGTCCGACATTATGCATTTTTTTATTTATGAAATTAGTTATTAAATTTGATTATTTGAGTAGTATAATATCTATGTGCATGTTTATATTGTAATGTTTGACTTATTTTTACTATATTATTTTCATTTTTTTGTTTATAGTCATGCAATTTTTATTATATATCTTTCCTTTAAATTTTATAGCTTTTGCTGAATTATTTACCCTTATTGAGCATCTGAGATCACCCCATGTTTCATTTTCCCAGAATGCCAAGAAGTGTATTATGACTAATATAAATGGTTAAGGTAGGGGAATAATAGAATTCTCAAATGATTATTTATGATGTGTTTTACGTTAAATAGTGTAATGTAACATTCATGTGTGTAATAAATTTTCCAAGACTGTTAAAATGATTGGTCCTTCATGAATTTATTCCTTATAATCATGAAAATGTATGAAAATAATGCACCAGCTCTGGGATTCTAGGGTCGGGGCATTACACCTTCCACTCTTGAAAAGATGTCTCACAAGCTCCAGTCTAGCTAAATTTTAAACCCTTCTTTGTCAATCTAAAAAGAGGTGTTTCCAGGTATGAGAAATTGTAGATGAGTAACCTATAATATCCATATTTTCATTAATAAGCTATGTATATCAAACACATTCTTGGGATGTTCCTAGGAAACCATAGCACACACATTCTATGGGTCAACAAATACACCTTCCTCCGATATGATATGACCTAAGAAGTAAACCTTATTGGTCCAAAAGTTTCATTTACTAAGCTTTGTATATAGATGGTTCTCTTTTAGTGTACTCAGGCTTATCTGGTGATGGTTTTCATGGTCACGTATGGTTCATGAGTACACGAAGATATTGTTTATGAATATTAACAAAAATTAATCAAGATACGGGATGAAAACTCGATTCGTAAAATACATGAAGACTGGTGGTGCATTTTTAAGAACGAACGACATTACCAAATACTCATACAAGATATACCTTCTCTGAAACACTATACATGGTATGTATGATGGTCCCTAATGCACCTGATAATAGCACAAACTCAAATCGATCTTTATGAAAACTATCACTCCTCATAGATGGTCGAAGATGTTGTCTATATGAGAAAGTGGATACCGATTCTTCACTATAAGCTAGTTTAGTTAGTGGTAATCCTTGTAGAATCTAAGGGTACCATCCACCTTCTTGAAAAAAAGGACCGGTAAACCTCATGGTGATGTGATGGGATGGATAAAACCCTTTTCCTTTAGATATTTAAGTTGATTCTTGAGTTCTTAAAGATCTATAAGTTCTATCCTATAAGGAAGAATGGACACTTGTGCCACACCTGACATAAGCTTGATGGTGAACTCAATATCTCTTTCAAGAGGTAATATGGAGAAATAATCCAGAAATTAATCCCTATAATGATCCAAAATCGTAGGGAATTCTACAATCTAAATCCCCTAATTGCTTATAAAGAGAATATATATCTAGACTGCCATTCCACCTATCCTCATATGCTTGAATCTAGATCGAATGGACTTGAGATCCCATTCACCCTTATGAATATACATGACTCCCTCAGGTGATGTGAATGACACTCAATGGTGATAGAAATCCACCTAGGCTTGATGAGGTACAAGATAGTCCATACCAAAATGACATCAAATACAGTCATCTTGAGGATGAACAAAATCTATAGAAAATGGCACCCACCTATCTCCAAGACACACTACTTTCTATGTAGTATAACATCTACTCTAAATCCTAATGGATCATAAAGGGTTATAACACCACTGTATTATTCTAACATGAGGCCAAGAATTCCTAGGGTTGCATTAGATAGAAAAGGGTATGATGCACTTGTATCAAACATGGAAGATACTAAAGTAGAGGATACTATAATAATACCTATAATTATATATGTCCTTGGACTATAATCCTCTAGAATAGGCTACAGTGTATAAATATGGACTAAACCGAGACCCTAAGATACTGCTTAACTATCCCGAGTAGGTCCACTCTGATGATAAAGAAATTTTGTAGCAGGACTACCATGAACATGAACTCCTACTTGGACCTGAAGACCTGTAGAATACCAACTTACTACTTGATGAAGAGTTTCTAATCTTTCACCTGGAGGTAGTTTTGGCAGAGATCCATTATCACTCAGTACTAGAGGAAAGGACTGGTAAAAACACTAGAGGTGGACCATCTTAACACAAGCTCGGTACTCAATCAGGTTCCTCATGCACTAAGGATTTTTATGGCACGACCTACCACACTGGAGAAACATCAAAAATCTATTGGTGAACTCCACCTGGATGGTATTTCAATTATTTGTACCCTTGAAGCGTCACTTCCTCCCTCTAGATAGTCCCCTACGTTTTCTAGAAGCTGAATTTCTTTACTTCACATCACCTGATTCCCTCTATTTTTTCTCAGTGATGAGATCCTAGTTCACTATCTCTGAAATGGTGGCTACTTGAAATATTTCCACCTATGAGAATATGGAATATATAATTCTATCCTCAAATCAACTCATAATAGTCATCTCATCATCAGTCAAGGTTTTGGAGAATACTGTAATTCAATGAAGTGATCTGAGTTATCCATCACTAACATGTGAACATGATGAAGGTTCATGAATTCCCAAACGTAATATTTTCTCATAGACTCTGTGAAGAGTTAGTGAATGAAGTCTGTCTAGAAGTTATAACAGACAATACCCTCATGTCAACCAGCCTAACTTAGAATATTCCACAAATCCTTTTAGAATTCATGAAGAATGTAGTTTATGAGATTTATACTTCTCTCTATAGGTATATTGATGTGATCAAAGATATACAACATATCCTCTTCCATGATTTAGAAACCTGAGGTCCTCCCTCCCCCAATAATGTGGGGGTATACTACTTCTAGAACTCATGGGTATACTCTTCCATAGAAGGGGTAGATCAGGGTGTACCCTGAATCAATTTCATGAATCAGAAGATGCTATCATGAAACTGGTAAACATCACTCAATGAAATATTTACATCAAGTGCCTTAAATGGCACTATTGGAGGTATCACAGGTGGATCATGGCCCACCACCTCCAGAGTTTGGTAATCTCCACTCTCTCGGTGTATAGCATGATAATATCATTGTGGCATAACTCCAATTTCCAAGAACACCACATAAAATATTTATAATAGATAGAAAAAAAAATATTGGGAAATTGGTAAGGAAAGTACAGGTAAAAATCATTCCTATAAAAACATTACAACCCCTAACATACTCTAGGATCTAGGTCTGGGTGAGAAGAAAATTTTGAAGAATGATCAGAGGAGACACAACCTACATCCCACTACTATGGTTGGAAAAGGGTCAAGGTATCATATTACACACACACGGGGGTCTATTTTATTTTATGGTTAACCTTTTAAATTTATTTCATTAAAATTTATTTGTGTATTAGCATCACAATCCTATTAATTGTTCCACTATTTCCAATTTATAAGGGAAAACACACCTTATAAATTGAAATTGTCATGTCAAGTAACTATATCCTGACCCTTACACACGATAATAGATGTAACATGACTTGGTTTTTGTTTTGATTGGATGATATACCCTAAACACTCACCAACCAACCCATTGATGTGGAATTATTATTCAATTAAAGACAACTATGTCATCATGGAGAATACTATCACACTGTAAAGCATAACTAAAAAGGCACATAAAATAATCATAATAAATACAAGAAATGCACACTGATAAGTAAATATGGAATGGATTAATGTATGAAAATTTAGTCCTAAAGTTCCTAGTATGATGCATGAAATTTATATGCCCTCAAATCATCATTCCAAGGTAATCTATATCCCATTAAAATAATAACAGTAAAAAAAGCGTGTCACCCAATGGTGGAATCCATGAAACAGTAACAAGGAAATCAATAACAACATTTACCCATCCTAGAAATTTGGACTTCCCCTATATGTGGGGTAGCTACTCCTAGGAATAGGCTAATGACCAAATTCATATATCATAGTCTACTATCTAAACCCAAGAAAAAAGAAAAAAGACAAAAGGAAAATAAAATCTAATACCACTTTATAGAATCCCACCTAAGATTCCACTTAGTTGGCCCTCAGGATGGTGTCCACAAGAACTCAAGCACATCTTCCTAAATTCCAGAGGCTATTGACTAGTAGAAAGGTCCTTGGGAGTGTCTGGGGGGAGACTATTCCCTTATTGATTAGAGTAAGCACAATAGGAAAATAGAACAATAAAAGAGAAATAATAAGAATCCATAATGACCAATAGTTAGTAGTGAAACTATACTAATAAAGCTTGAAATCAAAATAAACAATAAGTAGAATATGAGTAAAAACCTAATACAAGTAGTGACGATGATATTTCACGTAGCTATACAAAAATGACTATGTAGGGGGTAGGGAATACAATAATATACCATATGATTACAAAATATACAAAAAGGCAAAAAACTGCTACATCAAGCATCTCGATCATTGGCTCAATCCTCTGATCCCAACACCATCCTAGTAAAGCATGTCAATTAGGCATCAGATGATGGATAATTCCCTTTATATATACATATAACCATAAAGTCTACTCGGGTACCAATGGCGGCCTGATCTAGGTGTGAGATACAATTTCAGTAATCCACCACCCATAGTGTGTATGCCAACCCATTAATGAAATATAAAATGTTCAATGTTTTTTACTAAATTTATGAAGGATAGAAATAAATAATTAAAGACATTAGAATCGGTTCCACTTTGCCACCCACACAATCCTCTTTCTTTGTTCTAATTCGGTGAGTCTGAACCATGTTATCATGGAAATGTAAGGTGAGAGGGATAATATTGGGTAAAGTGTACTATCCCTAAGAGTGTGATTGGGCTTAAAGGAAATGTCCCTATGGTTTCCAAAAAAAAGACCATTTATCATTTGAAAAAATTCATTTTACTTTTTAAATTCAACCAAAACCCAATTTTATAATTTATAACAAGTTACCGTGAGCTCATCCATAGAAATCCAGAGAGAATTTCCAAGTCTCACTATAGGGTCTATTTATCTTTCCAATTCCATGGAGTCCATCCAAGTGACTCAATAATGTAGTCCCAAGTGTTACTATGACATGGTGTGAAATTTTCAATAACTAACCTCTGAGTTCGCACCACGTATCGTAGGTAGGATCTCGAGTCTCTCTCGCGGCTTGGTACAACCATCATGCAATCAATCTCATTCCAGGTGTCTCCCTTAAGAATCACTTTCACTCATCTAGAGGAAAAAACATAGGATGCATGGTGAGACCATCTAAGGCATAGACGATGTCCCACTTGATGTGATTACTAAACATTTACAATTATAACTGTCAGGCACTAGAGTCCGTCCAAGGGGTCCTTAATTCAGAACCCCTTGTTTCACCCTCGACACAAATTTATAAGCATCAAAAACTCAATGTACATATATAACATGTCCAAAAAAGGGAAAAATTCATTTAATTAAAAATATATAACATTAATTCCATTTTAGTAAATGCATTCCTCTTTTTAATGGTTTATTTAAGGAATAAGGCGTGGTTAATAATCACTTGGCCCACTGATTTAACTCAACCATTTCATTTAAATCATGGTTATAGGGTTTAACACATGGATCATCACCCAATTCAATCAATTTGTAAAACAAGTTATTTATTTTGAGTCAAAACCCCTCAAGGTGTATTAAGACAATTTAGAATAAGGGAAAGTATAGCTCTAAATTGAAGCACACCCCTAGGGGAATCATAACTCCAAGAAATCATACCAAGGGGATGATTCACTGATATATTGGGTTGACAAAGGCTAGTAAAGGTATTAATCAAATTTTAAAAATTGAGTTGTCACCGGAAGGGTTTGAGTCACAACACAGTGGATCATTTTATAGAACGAAACAACATAAGGGAAAATATCCTAGACCACTAACCTTATTTTATTCGATATTTCCTCATCCAATGTTAACCATTTATTTAAGAATGGTTGGAAAAAATTAAATAAACCATTAAATTCCTTGAAAACTGGGAAAATTAGTTTACACTGAGATAAAATAAGGGATGGAAATAAGAACTTGGAATAGAGGGGAGATGATTATAGATTTCACCTCTAATTTTCTATTGGATCTGATGGCTAGAAAGATACATAACAAAAGGAGGAGATAAAAAAACCTTTGGAGAGGAGGATAAGGATAATAGCATGTGAGAGGAGATTCTTCATCTTCTAGAGAAGAAAGGGAATAAGAATGAAAATATTTAAATCATTAAATAGGTGTAAAATTTTAATGGCACCCTAATTTTTTGCAGCACATGGTTTGGCTGCATGATTGGCCAAACCGTGTGTCAATTGTATTCCATGAACTCATTTATAGGGGAACTCTGCATGGTTAGGTACATGGTTTTTTTAACCATGCACAAAACATGAAAAAAAAATGTCCAAAAAATGCAGATGGGTCACATAGCCATGCACCTTGGGTCTCATGGTTGCAGAAAAACTGGAAGACCCTCAGGTCCCTATTATATGTAGCTACATGATTTAGGGAAACTGTGTGGGCTGTGCTGCATAGTTTCTCCTAATCGTGTGACCCGATATTCTCTTCCCACATTGGGGATCTAAACTTCAAATGAGAATCATACACACCTGAGAGCACAAATAATTTTTTATATGTAAATTTAAAGGTTGTTTAAAGGAATTTAAACAAAAAATGATGGTCCAAAACTTGAAAAAAATCTGAGATGTTACACAAGGGCTCACCATTCACTTCCATTTAAAACATTTAACCATTTTAGTTAAGAAGATATGACATGAGGGGAAGTGGGGTATTTCATTCTCTCAAGAGACCCTATGTGCTCGTGATGGTCCCAAAAACATAACACATACCAAAGGTTCTCCTAATCATCCATAATATATTTTTCATGGTCAACACACCCCAAGGGTGGTTTAGTCATAAGAAAGGAGAAATAAAATTTATGTTTATTTGTGCCAAATATAAGTGGTGGTTTAGGTTGAGGTCATCAACCTCCAACCATATTAACAGGTTTAAATAATATCACAATTATAGCCTTATTGTTTAATTTAAGGTATTTATTATTTTGGAAGCAACACACGAAGAGTCTGGCATGAAGCATAATAACAATGATCTATAAAAAAGTTAGTCTTTTAGAGAAAATATATACACCAACCACCTCATGTTTAAGAGGATTAAATAATCCATTAATGATCTTTGATTCAGACTATAATGAGATAAATCTAATAAAGAATAAAAGATACTAGATAATAGGGTATATGGGATCACATGGAGATAACATCCAATATGTAAAAATAATTGGAGAAAGGAAAAAGGAGGAATCATATAATTACCATTAGATATCCAATGTGATAAATGATGGTCAATTTTAAGCTCATATAAGGTATGGGGATCAATGTTGAGAGGATAGTAAAGGGGGATATTGAGTAGCTTCTTTTCATGAGGAATGAGGGAGAAAGAAGAAGAATTAGATTTTAGGGATAAAAGATGGGTAATTTAAACCACCTTTAAAGTGGTACATGGTTTGGACACATGGTTAGACTAACCATGCACCAACCATACCACAGTACTGTCCAAGTGGATATATACCTCCCATATAATAATAAATAGTTATAAAACAATGAAAGACCCATTCACCCTCACCGCCTAACTTATCCACCCCTCACATGCTAGGCACATGGTTAGAAAAACCATACACTAGCTATGAGTTCCACCTATACAAAATCTCTAAATATTATTTTACTATTTTCATCCTTCCTCACATGGTTAAAATAACAATGTGGCACCCCTAATGGACCACATTATTGGGGTGAATTGTTAGAACTAATCATGCACGAACTGTGTACCTCCATTTTATCTCCAAAATATGAGTTTTCAAATCCTGATGCTCTCAAAACTCATCCAGGATTATGGGACACCTCCTGGGCCATAAAATCTATCTAAAAACAATAATTTTAAGTATTCCAACTCTTAGAATTTCATTCTGATGTTTTTCTTAAATTTTTTTTCCTATCCACCAAATGAAGATTAAACCTCCATTGTAACTTTCAACCATCTCAAAACATAAGAGCTTAAAGTGTCCAATTTTTGAATAAGGCTCATATTCAGTTTGATTGAAACATTACTTAAAGATTGTGTTTCTCATACATCACAAATTTCTACATAGATAATGTAAATACCAATATTGGATGACATAGATCGATGTAATTTCAGAATAAGGTAAAAAACTATCTCTAATAATAGGTAATCAACTATTTGATAATGTAAAGGATATGATCAATAATTTTGGTAAAGCATCATAAAAAAATTCTACAAAAACTAGTTTGAAAAATATATTAGTTTTTTTGAATTAGCATAATAGAATTGTTTTCATGTCAAATATTTTCTTAATTTCATTTATGTAGAAAAATTTATATTTTATAGTGTCATTGAAACATAACTAAATGAACCTGAAAAAATGAATGATGGAAATAAGTCTAAACTGGACATGATTTACACAGGGATAAGGGAAGAGTTGGATCCTGTGAAGGGTTAAGGGAACAATTTTATTCCTCCCGACACATACACACTTTCCAGGAAAGATATATATCTATTTTGTAACTTCCTGAATTATTTAAAGGTTCCATAGGGGTATTCATCAAATATCAAGAATATCATGTCAATGAATGATTTAAATTTTAAAGATATTGAAATTCCATGAATTCCATTTTTTTTGCAATATTTAATGTCTGTATATTAATGTAGTATTTTTGCTAAAAATGTTCATCAGACATTAACCAATTTTTTTTAATTTTCAAATATATATTCAATTAGCTTATAGACCTCAAGAAATTTCCAACAATGGAAAATTAAATTAATATCATTTTATATGAATTTGATATGTTCTTCCCACCATCATTTTTTGATATGGTGGTTTTATTAATAAATCAATTAGCTAAATAGATATAGTTATATGGTCATGTGTATTATAGATGGTTCTACCCCATTGAATGTTATATAAAGATTTGAAAGGTTATGTCAAAAAATTGAATTCATCTAGAGGGTTGTATTGCAGTGCAATATATTATTAATGAAGATATTTAATTCCATATCGACTACTCATATGAATTGGATATTATTATTCTACCAAATATCATTAGAGTGGGTGATGGAATTTATGGAGTAGATATTTTCATTATTATTATTACAGATCAATAGAATTATCACATTTACATTATATATATCATTTTAGTGGTTGTACCATATTTTAAAACCCAAAAATTAATTCTTTGGAATTCGAATTTATCAGGGGATGAATGTTGGATATCAAATACACATAATCGACAGTTTATAGGATGGTTTTGAGTCCATATTTTTATTAAGTCAATTGAAAATATGAATTCAATTTTAGAACCACTTCAATGTAGAGTCATTGGACCAATTGTGCATGTATTATCTTATAATGGTAATGAAATTATTGGTTGTACATTCTATAAATAATAACACCAGGAACAAAAAACCATGAAAAATAGTAGAGTTACTATTATGGAAGTAGTGATGCATATATCTAGTACTAAGGAAAAAAGTCTAGTTTATGTAAATATGTCATACTTTGTAATCATCAAAAAATATGGTAGTTGTCTTATACAACTGATAGAGCTAATATTTACAATATTTTTAATGTATATTTAAATGATTTAAACCTCAAAAATTTAATAATTTGATCTTATTTGTAAGAATTTTTGATTTAGAGTGTGTTTTGGGATAAAAAGTTTAAATTGCATAATTATGGATTTTTAACAGATTTTTATCACAGGGGTATTTTGGTCATTTGTCATAAAATATATTTCCAAATTTTGTGATTATAATTTTTTTGGAATACTTATTTTATTTCCCTCAGCTTTGTCTTCAAGACCAGGGGATGAATCGATATTATAGATGCCCAAACAAATCAATGAATTTGACAATATTTCTGGGCGGACTGCGTTGACCCTACATTGGTAATGGAAACAAATTTCGGCCTACACTACCCCAAATGATGCTATTCCACCTGAATATGACATAGGACTCCCAGAAACGTCTCCAAAATAAATTTCAAGCCGTTTGGAATCCTTTATGATGGCCGTTTAATGATAGAGTTTTGAAGGAATCTTCCAGGAAGCTTCATCCAGAGAAATTGATTTTCAATAGAAAAACCATAACTCCTTCAATACGAGTCCAATTAATCTGAAATTTTGAGGGTGGACGTCCAAGAAATTTATTAACAATATTGATGAAGAGGTACACGTGTGAATAGGCCAATTAATGGGTCGAAAACGCGACAAACTTTTGATTAGGAAATCTGTCTATAAAAGGAGAGGAGCTCCTACCTCTAAATCATATTCTATTTTTCACCACACCATCCGTCACAAAAGGGAGTTGGCTTGAGAGAGAGAAGGGGAAGGTGAATATTTTGATCCTTAAGATGATGACATCCTTTGAAGATTAAATAGAGAAGATGAAGGCTTCTCACGTGATGGAAGGCTAAGCGGCAAGTGGTTGCGGACTGCGACACCCGACGAACACTCTCTTCTGAGTTTGGATTTTAATGTGTAATCTCTTTTTTTGAATTTCTCTTGAACCTATATTTTTGAATGAATATAGTTGTTTTATTTCTTAAATATATTTTCAACACATTTGTTTTGATGGTTGTTCCGTCTATAAAGAGGAACAATTTACTTCGCTATTTAAAATTCTTTGGTGAGGTTTTTCCATTGAGCATAGTGAATTCAATTAGGTTCAATTACTTGGAGGTATTTAAGTAATTGAATCACTTATATAGGCGGGAAAACAATCATATTGGAGTCTGAAATATGACTTTTTTTCAAATTTGAATGTAAACCTGGGGGTCCTTGGGGGTACATTTAGGAATTTAAATTAAGAGATATTTTTTTTATATACAAGGAAGAGGGGAGTGTCTGAGAGGGTGAAGATTTTCTGCGACTGCTATTTTTATTCTTGATTTCAAACCCACTTTATCTTTCCTTTAAAATTATTTTAGTTTAGTATTTATTTTAAATTTTATTTTCAAATTCTTAATCAAACCCCAATTTTCATTTCTTTAAAAACAAATAAAATAACAAAAGTGATAGTTTTACAACTCGAACTGCAACCTCCTCGAGAGACAACCCTGTGGTCACCACTGTGCTACATTAAAAGGGAAAACATTGATTGAGTGTTTTATGACAAAAATTCTCACATCAACTGGCGCTGTTGCCGGGGAGGTTGCTAGAGTTGATTTTATTTTAGTTTTTTTTTTCTCATATGACCCGAACTTCTAAACCGAACTTGTTACCTTTAGATTCATAAATTGATAGAACTTTTCACACTAGGGTTAGAGGTAGTAATCCAAAAGTTTCAAGTTGTGAATCTTCCACCAATACACCTAGGAGGGACTTAGTTGAAACTGAAATCCAAATTGCTGAAAATAGAACTTTGAAAGAACTGGCTTCATCCTATGATGAAAATCATGAGAATCTTGTAGAGTACCCTGATGCCCCTACTGGATTTGAAATCAAGTCCGGTTTCATCCACCAGCTTCCCAAATTCAATGGGTTGCTTGATGTAGACCCACACAAACACCTCCAAGAATTTAGCTACTTGTGTGTCAACATGAAACCTCATGGAGTCGTTGCAGATCAAATGAAGTTGAGGTCATTTACTTTTTCTCTAGATGAAGTTGCTAAAGAATGGTTTTTCTATTCTCACTCAACCTTGATTAGAAATTGGAATGAATTAAAAAAGATTTTCCTTGAAAAATATTTCCCTGCGTCTAGAACTGCCTCCATTCGAAAGGAGATTTGTGGAATTAGGCAGACACAAGGAGAAACACTTCATGAATACTGGGAAAGGTTCAAAAGTATTTGTTTTAGTTTCCCCCACCATCAAATCAGTGACTAGCTTCTCATTCAATACTTTTATGAAGGATTGTGTCTCACTGATAGAAGTATGATCGATGCTGCTGCAGGAGGAGCTTTAGTTGATAAGACACCAGCTGCAGCTAGGATTTTAATTACAAACATGGCTATGAATTCCCAACAATTTGGAACTAGAGGCCTTCTTCATGTAAAAGCTTCACAAGAATTCCCTACTACTAGTCCCGAAAACAACACAATTGCAAGTCAACTATCTGATCTTACCACCATGGTAAGGTCAATAATGTTTTCTAACACCCCACCAACCCAACCCAAACCTGAAGCAGCTTTACAACTACATGTCCACTGTGGGATTTTTTCTTCGAATGAACATTTTAGTGACCAATGCCCACAAATGCAAGAGCCTCCTGAGAACTGCAATGCAGTTTTTCCGGGAAGACCATTTCAACCAAACCAGCAAAGAACATTTCAAAACAACCAAAATTTCAATCAAGGATGGAATAACAACTCAAATGAAAGATTTTGTCAACCTGAACAACCAAGAGGATTCTTCCAAGGACAATCAAGTAATTCTCAACCAAGATATTTCAACGAGCAAGCCAATGCTCATTCTGGAAGCAATTTTCACCCTACACCTCCCACTCAAAACTCTGATAGGAACCTTGAAGAAGCAATGAGGAAACAATAAGAGGAAATGAGGGAACTAAAAGAATACACAAAACAACAAGATAACAAAATTAATACCTTGATGACTCAAATGGGTCAACTTGCCTCTGGTATTAATTGTATAACAAATCAAACGAGTGGTGGTTTACCCTCACAGCCACAAGTAAATCCGAGGAATAATGGGAAGGAAAATGTGAGTGCAATTGAACTTAGAAGTGGAACAAAATTGGACAACCCTCAGATTGAGAACATCAAGCCTTCTGCTTATACTGTTGATGAAAATCTTACCCTTGATAAAAATGATGAAAAATCTGAAGTTGATAGAAACTCAAAGTCAAGAGAGGAAATCTTGTTTGAAAGAACAAAGAATGATTGGAAGAGGATGTCTGGTCCTTATGTTCCTCCAAAACATACTCAGAATACCCCAGAAACATTCAAACCTCCACTACCTTATCCAAGGTGTGAACCACCACCAAAGACGAGTGCTGAAAAAGAATTGGATAAGGAGGTTTTGGAAACATTCAAGAAAGTCCAAGTCAATATTCCATTGCTTGATGCTGTGAAACAAATTCCGAGGTATGATAAGTTTCAGAAAGGCATGTGTACCAACAAGAGAAAGTTCAAAGGGGGTGAAAAAGTAAACTTAGGAAGGAATGTTTCATTGATGATTCAACATGCACTTCCTGTCAAGTGTAAAGACCCTGGGACATTTACCATTCCATGTACCATTGGGAAATATGAATTCAAATATGTGATGCTTGATCTAGAGGCCTCCATCAATGTCATGCCACATTCTGTCTACTCATCTCTTTAGGTTGGAGACTTAAAACCCTCTGGAATTATCATTCAACTCGCAAACCGAAGTACCACCAAACCTGCTGGAGTTAGAGAGGATGTTCTCGTTCAAGTGAGAGACATGATTTTTCCTGTTGACTTCTATGTTTTGGATATAGAAGATGATCGATTTAGCACACATTCTCCCCTAATCCTAGGGAGGCCATTTCTAAAAATGGAAAAATCAATCATCAATGTTCAAAAGGGAACACATTCACTAGAATTTGGAGGAGATGTTGTTCAATTCAAAATTTTTCATTCAATGAAACACCCAGTTGAGGATCATTCAACTCCCCATGTAAACATTCTTGATTGGTTTTCATCTGGCATGTTACCTGATTTTTTCTACGATGAAATACCAACTGATGTGAAAAAAGATGGAAATTTGTATGATACTAAATCAGATCAAAATGAGGATGAAATTGGAGACAGTGAAAAGTCTTGGGATGTTGAGACTGGATATCTGAGCAATAATGAAGATGAATTTCTAGAAACCACTGAATCTGTTAGTGGTATTCCAGGAGAGGTTTCCAATTTTTCACATGAAAAAAGTCTTGATATCATAGAAAGAGATAACCATGATGAACATGGATCTTCACCAAACAATCAAACTTCTGAAGAGTTCCCAGTTATCAATGAAACAAACCCACCTGTAGTAGAATTGAGACCCCTTCCGGATAACCTCAAGTATGCCTTCTTAGGTCATAATGAACAATTCCCTATAATCATCTCAAAAGATTTGTCAAAAGTCCAGGAAAACCAATTGTTGGAAGTTCTCAAGTCCCACAAGGAAGCTATAGGATGGAATCTATCTAATCTAACAGGAATCATCCCATCGGTTTGCATGCACAAAATTTTACTAGAGGACAATGCTAGACCGGTAAGACAATTTCAAAAAAGACTGAACCCAACACTTTTGGAGGTTGTGAAGAAAGAAGTCACCACCTTGTTGGCGGCTGGAATTATTTTTCCCATATCTGATAGTCAATGGGTAAGTCCAGTCCACGTTGTTCCTAAACAAAGTGGATTTACAATCTCAAGGAATGAATTTGGTGATCTTGTCCCCATAAGGATTCCAAATAAATAGAGAATGTGCATTGATTACAGGAAACTCAATTTGGTTACAAGGAAAGACCACTTCCCGTTACCATTCCTTGATCATGTCCTTGAAAGACTAGTTGAAAAAACACAGTACTATTTTATGGATGCATTCTCTGGATATTTTCAGATTCACATTTTACCTGAGGATCAAGAGAAAACCACCTTCACATGCCCATTTGGAACTTTTGCATACAGAATGATGCCCTTCGGTTTATGTAATGCCCCAGGAACTTTTCAAAGGTGTATGATAAGAATCTTCTCTGAATTTTTGGAAACCTGCATGGAAGTTTTTATGGATGACTTCACTGTGTATGGATCATCTTTTGAAAGATTTTTGAAAGGCTTGGAACGTGTCCTGAAAAAATGAATTGAAAAGAACCTTGTTCTAAATTATGAAAAATGTCATTTTATGGTTGCTAAAGGGATCGTTCTTGGACATGTTGTGTCCCGTGATAGAATTCAAGTTGATAAATCCAAATTTGAGGTCATTTCTTCATTACTATACCCAAAAACTGTGAGAGATGTGAGATCCTTCCTTGGGCATGCTGGATATTATAGGAGTTTCATTAAAGATTTCAGTACAATTGCTCTTCCATTGTCCAGATTACTCCAAAAAGATGTTCCATTTGTCTTTGATGAAAATTGCATAAATTCGTTTCATGAGCTGAAAAAAACATTGATAACCCCTCCCATTGTTCAACCTCCTAAATGGGACATTCCCTTTGAAATAATGACAGATGCATCTAATTTTTCTCTTGGGACAGTATTGAGTCAAAGGACAGAGAAGAAATCTCATGTTATTGCCTATGCCTCCCAAACTCTTGATCAAGCCCAATAAAACTACACAACAACTGAGAAAGAACTGCTGGCTGTTGTCTTTGCTCTAGACAAATTTAGAAGTTATCTACTGGTCTCCAAGGTGATTGTTTTTACTGGTCATTCTGCAATCATATTCTTGATGAAGAAACATGATGCAAAACCAAGACTTCTGAGATAGATTCTGATTTTACATGATTTTGATGTTGAAATAAAAGATAAGAAAGGATGTGAGAACCTTGTTGCTGATCATTAGAGCAGGATACCATCTATTGGGAATAGAAAATTTCAGTTGTGTTCCCCAATTAAGGAAACCTTTCCAGATGAGGATTTATTTGCTGCTCAAAGTGAAATACCATGGTTTTCTAATCTTGTAAACTATTTGGCTTCTGATGAACACCCCCATTGGTTTTACAAAAATCAAATTGATAAACTTCAGAGCGATTCAAAGAAATACATTTGAGATGATCCTTATTTATGGCACATAGGTAGTGATCAAATGATATGAAGATTCATTCCAAACTCTGAATTTCAATCTATCCTACATTTCTGCCACACATTAAACTATGGAGGACACTTTGGAACACAGAGAACAACATGAAAACTTCTTGATTCTGGATTCTATTGTCCCACCATTTTTAGAGATGCTTTCGAATTCTGAAAAACCTGTAAAAATTGTAAATTCCAAGGAAACATTTCCAAGCGGAATGAGATGCCACAAACCCACTTTTGTTTTGTGATGTTTTTGATGTATGGGGAATGGATTTCATGGGGCCTTTTCCTAATTAATTTGGATATCTCTACATCTTGTTGGCTGTTGATTATGTGTCCAAGTGGGTAGAGGCTATCCCCACCCGAACTGATGATGCTAAAATTGTGTCCAAATTTTTGAAAGGAAATTTGATTTCAAGGTTTGGATTTCCAAAGTTTCTAATTACAGATCAAGGTACCCATTTTTGTAATAGGACTTTGGAATCTCTTTTGAAGAAATACGGTCTTAATCATAGGGTCTCTATGCCCTATCATCCTCAAACAAATGGAATGACTGATTTGCCTATTAGGGAGATCAAACAAATCCTAGAAAAAACAGTGAACCCAAATAGAAAGGATTCAAGTTTGAGACTTGATGATGCTATTTAGGCCCATAGAACTGCTTTCAAAACCCCCATTGGAATGTCACCATTTAGATTGGTCTATGGAAAGGCTTTTCATCTACTAGTTGAGTTAGAACACAAATCCTTTTGGGATGTAAAAACATGTAACATAAACCTATATTCAGCTGGGAAAGAAAGAAAATATTGTTTACAAGAGTTGGAGGAGATCGGAAATAATTCATACGAAAGTTCAAGGTTATACAAAGAGAGAATCAAAGTCTTTCATGATGGGAGGATTCTCAATAAAAACTTCAAGGAGGGAGACAAAGTTTTGCTGTTTGATGCCAGATTGAAACTCTTCCCAGGTAAATTTCGTTCCAAATGGTATGGCCCATTCATTGTTACTCATGTTTTTCCTTTTGGTGCAATACAGATTAAATATCCAGACAAAGAGACATCATTCACTATCAATGGGCATCGATTGAAGCTATTTCGAGAAAATTTTCAAGATCCTACAGGGGAGGAGATTCAACTTCATGACGCAGAATATAATTGATGCCAATTTGTGTCTTTCCTTATCATTTATTTTTTCTATGTCTTTAAGTTCTAGAATTTCATGCTAAAAAAAACTACACAATGAGGACATTTCATAGAATGAGTGTAGGGGGGGGGGACACAATTCTAGGTAGATTAGGTTTTTACAAACTTCTGTTTGAAATTTTTTGTTTTCAAAATTTCTTTCCATTTTTTTGTGTTTCTTTTTCAAAAAAAAAATATTTCGAAATTTATTGAATTTCATTTGAAACTCATGACAAGGGGTGAACCAACTGATCCTTTGAAACTTAACATAAATGAATGCTGAAAATGACATTGTTTCAAGTTCAAAAATTTGGAAAATTCTTGAAATGACCACTGATTTTTAAATCTCATGGAATATATCACTGACATTGTGATTGAAATTATCATTCCTATGAGGCCTCTGGACCCATTTTTACATTTTCTTCACATTTACCTCTTTCTTGAGAGAACCAATTCGTGTTTGTTTAAACCAGAACTTGATTTATTTCTATCAAAACATGAGGGCTGAGATACTTGTGATTAAAATGATTGAGGCATTTGTTTGAAATTGGAGCCTCCTTTTCATGATTATCCTTTTTCATTTTGGCCTTCCTTGAACATTTTATCCTTCTTGATCCCTTAGTAGCCATGTATATCCTGTTAGGTTAGCCACATTACAGGCCAAATTTCCCTTTCCAACCTACTCTGGAAGTATAAATTCATGATGTAGTTGAACTTAAGTGTGGGGGGGAAGATGACTCATGATGTGCTACCTCATTTGGTGTTGCTTTGGGAGGACATTCAAACATTGAAGACATATTTGTGATGCTGGAATATATTTTCCCGGGAGCTGTGCCTATCTGAAGCTCTCAAATGAAATGGAGCTATGCCTATTTGGAGCTCTCAAATGAAATGGAGTTGTGCTTATCTGGAGCTCGCAATGGAAATAAGTTGTGCCCAATATGGAGCTTTAAAAAAAAGTCATATTTTCTACTGAAATATTGATGGAATGGGGTGGAAAACAGAAGATCAAAGCTGATTATTTTAGGAGAATATGGAGGAGACCATAATTGAGTAAAAATTAGAATCATGCATTTCTGCTTCAAAAAGAGCCAAACCCTCTTTATTCAGCCACATATTTATTCACATTTAAAACCTACCAACCCCAAGCCATAGAAAAACCCTGTAAAGTCCTCATGATAATCACATGTTCTTGGTTCACATCGGGTGGAGATGTAGAAATATATCAAGCCTATGGTAATTCTTTCATGAGTTGGATGAGAAAAGCCTTGTTGCAAATCTATATTGTGTGCTAAGAGAAAATTAATGTGAGGTAAGTGTGTTGTGTCCATGTGAAGACAAAATAAGTGGAAATGGATTGAATTATTTGAATTTATAATTTTAAATATTTGTCTTTAATGAGGCATGATATTTTTTTAATTCATTATGGTAAATTGGTAAACTCCATTGGTATGTGTTTTATTTTTCTTGATACCGTGCTCACTTGTCCAGGAGTCCAAGATCCAAGTGTGGGGGAATTGATAGAGCTAATATTTACAATATTTTTAATGTCTATTTAAATGATTCAAACCTCAAAAATTTAACAATTTGATCTTATTTGTAACAATTTTGGATTTAGAGTGTGTTTTGGGATAAAAAGATTAAATTGCATAATTCTGGATTTTTAACAGATTTTTATCACAGGGGTATTATGGTCATTTATCATAAAATATATTTCTAAATTTTGTGATTCAAATTTTTTTGGAATCCATATTTTATTTCCTTCAACTTTGTCTTCAGGACCAGGGGCTGAATCGATATTCTAGATGTCCAAAAAAAAATCAATGAATTTGATAATTTTTCCGGGCGGACTGCGTTGACCCTACATTGGTAATGGAAACAAATTTCTGCCTACACTACTCCAAATGATGTGATTCCAACTTGATATGACATAGGACTCCCAGACGCGTCTCCACAACAAATTTCAAGCCGTTTGGAATCCTTTATGATGGACTTTTAGTGATAGAGTTTTGAAGGAAGCTTTATCCAGAGAAATCGATTTTCAATAGAAAAACCATAAATCCTTCAATACGCGTCCAATTAATCTGAAATGTTGAGGGTGGACAACCAAGAAATTTATGAACAATATTTATGCAGAGGTCCATGCGTGAATAGGACAATTAATGGGTCGAAAACACGACAACATTTTGATGAGGAAATATGCCTATAAAAGGAGAGGAGCTCCTACCTCTAAATCATATTCTATTTTTCACCACACCATCCGTCACAAAAGGGAGTTGGCTTGAGAGAGCGAAGGTGAAGGTGAAGATTTTGATACTTAAGAAGATGAAATCCTTTGAATATTCAATAGAGAAAATGAAGGCTTCTCACATGATGGAAGGCTAAGCGGCAAGTGGTTGCGGACTGCGACACCCGACAGACACTCTCTTCCGAGTTTGGATTTTAATGTGTAATCTCTTTTTTTGAATTTCTCTTGAACCTATATTTTTGAATGAATCTGGTTGTTTTTTTTCTTAAATATATTTTCAACACATTTTTTTATGGTTTTTCCGTCTATAAAGTAGAGTAATTGACTTCTCTATTTAAAATTATTTGGTGAGGTTTTTCCATTGAGCATAAAGAATTCAATTAGGTTCAATTACTTGGAGGTATTCAAGTAATTGAATCACTTCTATAGGTGGGAAAAAAATCATATTGAAGTCTAAAATATGATGTCTTTTCAAATTTTAATGTAAATATGGGGGTCCTTGGGGGTACATTTAGGAATTTAAATTAAGAGATATTTTTTTATATACAAGGAAGAGGGGAGTGTCCGAGAGGGTGAAGCTTGTCTGCGACTGCTATATTTATTCTTGATTTCAAACCCACTTTATCTTTCCTTTAAAATTAATTTAGTTTAGTATTTTTTTGAAATTTTATTTTCAAATTGTTAATCAAACCCCCCATTTTCATTTAATTAAAAACAAATAAAAAAAAAGTGACAATTTTACGACTCGAACTGCAACCTCCTCGAGAGACAACCCTGTGGTCACCACTGTGCTACATTAAAAGGGAAAATATTGATTGAGGGTTTTACGACAAAAACGCTCACATCAACAACATTAAAAGTTCCATTTTTAATGCTTGTGGGTTGATAAAAAGATATATTTTAAATTAATAAATTGGGATTCAAGAAATTAGTCCTTAGTATGGAAGTTTATAAGGATAAAATATTCATAATGGAATCATAGACATTAAATGTAATTTATGTCCCAGATCCTATAAATAGAATGTGTTCAATGGTTCTATAATCGACCAAAACCACTACAGAGTTAGATGAAAATTAAAATGAGGATGAACATTTCATTAGGACGTTTTAATCATTTCACAGTTATCCCAATATAGAATTTTTCTCCATAGGAGACAAAAATTTTAGGATTTAGACACTTGATAGTGGGGTCTGATCCCTTAAACCTTAAAAAAACAAGTGATTATAATAACCAGGTTAATTTTTTTAATATACAACATGTTACCTCCTAGTATTATGTGTTCATTACTATATTTACATAATATAAATTAAATGTTCAACCACTTATGAAAATAATAGTTTCTCTACACGATGATGCTCCCAATCCTAAGGAATAATATGTTTCTCAACACGCTGATTCTCCCAACCCAGAGGAAATTTTTTTTATGCACATGATGATGTTACCAATACCGAGGAACAACATATTTAAAATATTGAAACCTTATAAATAATATAAGGTGAAAAAACTTTGTATGAGAAAAAACATAATCATCATAGCACGATAGACTTGATAAAAATGATTAAGGTGAGAAATAGAGGCATTAAATTATGGGTTGGATTGAATGAACCTGGAAAAACTGTTAACCAGAATAGGTCTAATTTCATTAGTTACATTTGGGTCACCACTTGAATGCACAATCTGATTGATGTAGATACATGACAAAATTTGTTTCTTAAAATAAAATCATAAATTCAAGAAGATATTAGAGAGAACTTATGATATACTTTCTCTATCTTACTAAAAAAAGGAAATGTTGATTTACTATTTATTATCCATTATAGAGTGAATTTATACTAGATGAACATAAAATGAAATTTTTATTAATGGTTTTTGGAATGGCACATATCAATTTTTTCAAATTTTTTACCTAGAATCATATCAAGGATTTTAAATGTAATATAAACCCACATCCACCATATATATATACACATGATAAACTTAGAAACATAGAATGTGCTTATTTGACATCTTTAGGAGGCATCATTCCATGTACATTGTGATTGGAAATAATTTACTTGGAAATACATGAAATAGTCACTCTGATTAAGAATTGTAAATTTATAAAATAAAAACTGAGTATTGAAAATAATAATTGTGCTTCCAAATAAACATATTCATACCATAAATTATTCCAGGGGTATGATTCACTTGAAAAAATGGAATATATTTTGAATCTATAGTAATACATTTATGTGCCATCAAACATAAACATAATTATATTCTATTGTTTATATACAAATTCATGAATCAAAATCGAAATACACTTAAATATCATTCCATGTTCTACATAAGATTAGGTAATTAAAGATTGAATAAAAATATATGAAAACAAAGAAAGAGTATAAGAATCATGTGTAAGTATGTCATAATAAAACATTGTTTTTATTTAGATCTGTTTTAAATAATTATTAATACTTATTTTACTATATTTTTTATCTGATTTATGAATAGGAATTATCATTGGAAGTACCTAATAAATGACTACTTTAAATGGAAAATAAGTTTATAGAACAATATTTCTACATTAGAGGTGTAGTTTTTGGTGTGTTACCTCGAAAATATTTTGATAAAATAATTTAAAAGGGGATAAAAATAAGAAAATGGATGAAATTGATTGTGATTTATATCTATCAGTACACACCCATTACCTTGTTATGAGGGGTATAGTGTACAATATTCAAGGAGATATTATAAACAAAAAACCACATTCAAAAGATTATGTAAGGGTATGGATTCATGTAGCTCGTGAGTCGAGTACTAAACTACCATTCCCATTAATGATCTGGATATTTACATGGTCTCAATTTCTACTAGAACTTTCATAATATGAATGTTTGATCTTGTAAAAATACAAGTCATCAATGACATATACCCTTTAAAATTTATTTTTTATGTTTTTTTACAATTAATGAAAAGTACTAAATGAAGGAACATTATTATCGATTGAGAAAAGTAAGGGGAAATAGAAGGCAAAAAAAAGATTAGATCAACCAATTAATCCAAAATACCTTTAAAGACAACATTTTCCTCACTAGATCAATAGCCACATTTACTAATATTAAAAGTTTATATAGATATAAACTTTAAATTTAGTATTATGACCATCATTGATTTTAAAGAAAAAATGTATAGAGTGGCCATTATAGACTATCTTGGTTTGATAATATCCATGCAATAGTCAAGCATTAATTTCTAGAAGTCTCAGTTTTAAAAGCATACATGAGGTGTGTTTTCATATTATGTTTTTCTAATTACTAATATAATATATTAATTATAGTTAAATACTATTTATAATTTTACTAGGATAATATATCAATACTATTTGTAGGGAACATCCTATGAACAAAATTTTGGACTCATTAATCCTCACATTACTTTCAAACAACAAAGGTCATTGGAAGACAATCAATATTTTAATATAGTGGACTAACCAGCAATAATGTTTGATAGGAAACTTATAAAATATATAATATTATTAATACTTATGATGTAGGGGTAAAAATGTACAATCTAATCATATAAAATATATTTTCATTTCATTCACTACTTATTACCTTTTTAGGGAGCATTGGTTTCCCATTGCAATCAATTTGGATACTCAAAAGATTTTTTTTTGAATTAAATGAATTTATTTACAGTAAATAGACCATAAATGATGACATTTAACAATTTTTAAAACAAAAAATTGAAAATTTTACAAATAAACTTCAAGTTATACATTTTATATTATGTTTTAATGAAAATTTTATTATGGTATGGTGGTGTTTAAATATTTTCAGAATCTTGGTATGAAGATGTTCCTTTAGCACAATAACCATATAAATTTATTCATCTAGATAAGTATTAGGGTATATATTAAAATATTTCAATGTTGAAACATACTTCAAAACAAATTAATTTTGTTTTCAATGTCTTTGTAGTATCCAAAACAAACTAATGCCCAATATTGTGGTCATTATATTTTAAATTTTATAAAATATATTGCATTTCATCAAAAAACAAAATCCCCAAAGAGGTATTATAGATGATAATTACAAATTAATATTAACTATTTATTAATATTTTGTTTTAATATATTTTTATAATACTACCAATACTATCATTAGTACACATTTTAAAAAATAAATAGTTGTTTTTAAATGAGTGGGAAGAGTACATGGTCTCAGAATGTATAAAATCTCCATGAAGAGGTGACTTTATACAACTTATTTATTCAATTTTATCATAATTTATCTACATAATTTTTAGTTAATTTTATTATAATTTTTATCTACTACTTATTTAGTTATTTTTTAAACAGATCATAAAGAGGTTAATTGGTCGAGAATTTATTCTTCTCCAACCCTTTTGTTCTCTATGAAGAGAATAGAATAATTGAAGAAAAATAAATTCTTGATGATGTCCTAGAAAATGATGAAGCACTAAGGCATTATTTATTCTATTCATAGAACTATTTGATCCCTAATTTATTTTTTATGTTTTGTAATGTGTTTTTTCTCTTTAAAAATTACTCAATGTCTATTTTTTTAGATTAAAAATGAAATTATAGTTAAAAACTTACACCATTCACTGAAAATAAATAAAAGACACTTTTATTATCTTGATACTTTAGTAAAATGACCCATAAGTTATTGATGATGTGTAGTAATGATACCCACATAAATCCAACACACAATCTACCTAGTATGACACAAAGTACAAGTTTTATATTTAAAAGTATAATTTTAGTTCAAGACACATGTGACTCACTGAAAATTGAGAATATGCAATCATATTAACATGATACTTTAGTAAAATGATGTATAAATCATTTGTGTAATATTGAAATTATATGCATGTCAATATGACACACGATGTGACTGGCATGATTGAAAGTGAATATTTATATTTAAAAGTAACATTTTAGTTCAAAACATACATCAATTACTGAAATCGATGTAAGAAAACTCATATTTTCTTGGTAAATTATAAAAAATACCCATAAGACATTTTTGAAATGTAGAAATTATCAACATATATATCAGAAATATGGTGTGGCCGATATGAATAAGAGTGCATGAATTTATTTAAAAGTAAAATTTTAGTTCAGAATACACATCACTCACTGAAAACTATGAAAAAAAACTAATATTTTCTTGATATATTATAAAAATATCCACAAATAATTTGTGACATGTAGGAATAAAAACATGTTAATCTTATACATGATGTGGATGGTATAAGTCAATGTGTGTGTTTTCATTTTAAATGTTTCATTTTAGTTCAGAACATGCATTACTCCTGGAATCTTTAATTAACACACTCTTACAGTCTTGATACCTTAGGAAAGAAATCCATATGTAATTTATGACATTTACAAATCAATTTCAAGTCAATTAGACACATATAGTGCCTAGTATGACTTGAAGTTCATGTATTTTGTTTAAAAATGACATTTTAGTTATAAATATTCATCAATCACTAAAAGAAACACAAACACATTCATATTATATTGATATTTTAAGAAAATGACTTGTATGTCATTTGTGACATGAATTATTTGACCACACCTTAATTATGAACATGGTGAGAGGAACATAATTGAATGAGAATGTTTTCAATTTAAAATCCACTATTTAGTTTAAAACATGCATCACATACTCAAAACTGATAAAATATGAATGGATTATCTTGATACTTTAGGAAAATAATCCATAAGTCATTTTTGATGGGTAATAATCAACTATACATTAATCAGATACATTGTGTGCTTGGTACGATTGAAAGTGTATGGTTTCTTTTAAAATTAAAATTTTAATTCATAGCACACATCACATACATGAAACAAATAAAAAATTATAATATTATCTTCATACATAAAGAAAATGATCCAGAAATCACTTATGACATATAATAATCAACAGCACATCAATATGAAACATGGTGTTCCTGGTATGATTAAAAGTGTGTATTTTTAGTTTAAAATTAACATTTTAGTTTAAAACAAGCTTTAATTACTAGAAACTAAGAAAAAAACTCACATTATATTGATAAAATATGAAAATGATCCATGAAGAGTTTTTGACATATAATAATCAATTTCACATAAATCTAACACACGTTATATATTGAATGATTCAAAAGAGGGGATTTTTATTTAAATCAAAATTTTAGTACAAACATACATCACATAATCATAACTAATAAATCATTTTCATATTGTCATGATACTTTAAGAAAACAATCCATAAGTTATTTTCAATGTGTAGGAATCACCCATATGGAAATCTAATAAACTGTGTGCCTGGTATAGATAAAAGTACGGGTTTTCAATTTCAAGTTAAAATTTTAGTTTAAAATGTATGTAACTGAATACAAACAATTAAAACACTCAGAAATTGTCTTGATAAATTAGGAAAATGATACATAAGTAATTTTTTACATATAATAATCACGTTCACATCAATCCGACACATGATGTGAATAATATGAATGAAAGAGTTTTTTATTTAAAATCAACATTTTAGTACAAAACACACTTCACATACACATAACTGAGAAAAAACACCTATATTGTATTGAATATTTTGGAAAATGGTCCATAATTCATTTTGGATGTATAAGAATAAGGCACACATCAATATGACACATGGTGTGGCTGATATGACTCAACGTGTGTGCTTTCAATTTAAAATTTAAAATGTAGTTCAAAAGACACATGACGTACTCAAAACTAATAAAAACCTCTTGGATTGTCTTGATACATCAATAAAACAATCCATAATTCATTTTTGGAACATTAAAATTCATCCCAACTCAATCCAATACACAGTGTGACCAGTATAACTCAAAGTTTTTGTTTTTAGTTTTAAAATGACATTTTCATTATAAACATGTGTCACTCCCTAAAAATTGAGAAAACATATTCAAATTGTTTCTTTCTTTTAGATAATGACCAGTAAGTCATTTTTTACATTTATCAACCAATCACAGGTTAATACAATACATTGTGTGACCCTTTGACTCAAAGTGCATGTTTATAATTTAAAATTAAAATTAAGTTAAAAATAATTCACTCACTAAATATCAAGAAAAATAATTGTATTATCTTCATACTTTTAGAAAATAATCCATATATCATTCATGATGAGTAGAAATCATCCACACATCAATCTAATACATGGTGTGACAGATATGAATCAAAGCGTGTGCTTTTAGTTAAAAATGACACTCTAGTAAAAACATGTGCCACTCACGAAAAAACTAAAAAACACACTTATATTAACTTAATACATTCATAAAATTACCCTTAATAAAATTTTATGTGTGTAAATCAACTACACATCAATTAGACTCATGGTGTGTCTGGTATGACTAAAAGAGACTGTTTTTATTTAAAATTGACATTTTTGTTCAAAAGATGCCTGAAATACTCAAAATTGAGTAAAAACATTCATATTATTTTGGTAATTTAATTAAATTATCCATTGGTAATTTCTATGTCTAGGAATCAACCTCACCACAATTCGATGCATGTTTTCATCGATATGACTCAGAAGTGTATGTTTCCAGTTTAAAATTGACATGCTAATTAAAAAAAATTTCCCCACAAAAAAACCAAAAAAACTAATTTAATTTTATGTATAATTTAGGGAAATGATAAAAAAGTAATTTTTTAATTCTATTAATTAGTTTTATTCCAATCTAATACATGGTGTGCCTAGCATGACTAAAAATGCTTGTTTTCAGTTTAAAATGAAATTGTAGTTAAAAATGTGAAACTCAATAAAAATATGAAAAAATAGTAATATTTTATTAATATTTTAGAGGAAATAACCATAAATAATTTGTGATCCATTGGAATTAGACACACATCAATCTGATACATGATGTGATAGTTATGAATCAAAGGGGATGTTTTCTATTTAAAAATGTCATTTTAGTTAAAAATTTATTTTACTCATTGAAAACCAATATACACACTCATATTTTATTTATAATGTATAAAAACAATATATAATTTAGTTTTTATGTGTAATAATCAACAAATGTTAATATGACACATGGTGTGCCTTATATGACTCAAACTGCATGTTTTTATTTAAATTTAATTTTTTTTTCTAAAAAGAAGCATGCCATACAAAAAACTAAGAAATCACATTTATATTGTTTTGATAATTTAGGAAAACAATACATAAGTCATTTTTTATGTTTAGTAATCATCTGAACCTCAATCCGATTCAGGATGTTACTGGTATGACACAAAATGTGTATTTTTAGTTTAAAAGTACATTTCAGTTAAAAACATGCGTCAATCACTAAAAACAATGAAAATTAACTTTTATTACCTTCATAATTTAGGAAAACAATCCACGAACCACTATTAATATATATGAATTAGCTACTTGTAAATATTTGACATGTTGTGACTCGTATGACTCAAAGTGCGTATTTTGAGTTTAAAAATAATATTTTAGTTAAAAAATACTACTCACTAAAAAATGAGAAGAAATACTCATATTTTCTAGATATTTTGGTAAAATGATCCATAAATAAATTTTGATGAGTATAAATTATCATTACATAAATCACATACACGATATGACTGGTAAGACTTAAAGTGGATGTTTTTCGTTTTAAAATGATATTTTATTTAAAAACACGTGTCACTTGATGGAAACCCATGAAGTATGCATGTACTGTCTTCATACTTTAGGAAAATTATCCATATTTTATTTTAGATGTTTAGGAATTAACCTTATGTCATCAGACACATAATGTGGATGGTATTACTAAAATTTATATTTAGTTCAAAAGACACATCACATACTCAAAACTGAGAAAACATATTCATATTATTTTAATACTTTATGAATATGATCCATAATTAATTTGTGAGATGTAGGAATCAGTTGAACCTCAATCCAATACATGTGTGATCATTATGACTCAAAATGTGGGTTTTTAGATTGAAAGTGACATTTTAATTCAAAATGTGTCTCACTCACTAAAAATTGAGAGAAAAAACTTGTATAGTATTAATACATTAGTAAAATTTTCTATAAGTCATTTTTGATTAGTAGGAATAATCAACATGTTAATCTAACACACAATGTGATTAGTATGACTCAAAGTGCATTCTTTTAGTTAAAAAATGACATTTTAGTTGAAAACACTTGTTAACAACTAAAAGATAAGAAACAAACATGGATTGTCTTGATATTTTAGAAAAATGATCCATACTTAATTTTTGATGTGTAGTAATTATCCTCACATAAATCTAATACACGGCATGACTAGAATGACTCAAAGTTCATGTTTTTATTTAAAATTGACATTTTAGTTGAAATCATGAGTCACAAGCTCAAAACCGATAAAATTTTCTCATATTGTCTTGATTCTTCAGAGAAATGATCCATAAATCATTTTTATTGTGTAGTAATCAACCACATGTCAGTTCAATACACAATGACCCTGATATAAATCAAATTATATGTTTTCGTTTTAAAAGTGATATTTTATTAATGATTTGTATCATATTTTAATTTAATTTACTTATTTATAATATCAGTAACATAAGAATTTCTTTTTTATATAGGTATTTTTTTTGATATGGGGGTTGCTTGTTTTGAAACTGGTTGCATGATCAGACTCTTTTGAGATGGGGTCTAAAGACATTATAACATTAATGTTTTTGGAATGTTTTTGATGTTTTAGATAAATTTTACGTATTAAGATAATTTTATATACCAATGTTTGAATTTTTTATAAGAATTGAACAATCTTTTTTTTATAATTATGTAAATTTAATTGAAATTTAATTCAATATTTATTGTTTTAGTGTGCTTTAATTTCAGTAGTACTCTATTGTAACTTGGATTTTATCAACGCTAAAAAAGTACTGATAAAGGGTCCCTTTTATTAGTTTTACAAAAAACGTTGATAAAGGAACCCATTATTAGAATGAAAATAGAACCAAAATAGATCGTATTTTTTCATTATTTTTTCGCAATATTAAAGGGAACTTTTATTACCTCTATTTTTAGAGCTGATAGTACATGTTGGATTCTAAATATTCTTATAATATCATTGATTTTTTAGCACTGAGAAGGGAAATTTTAGGGCTGATAAATCCTATATATATAGTAGTATCAATAGGCCCCCCCAAGAATATATTGTTACAATGAAAATGAATTATAGTAATGCATCTGTGAACAAGCAGCGAAACTGACTTGTTACCCATCATAGGTTAACTACCATCCCTACTCACCAGATGCTTTCTCACTAAATCCACATACCGGTTCGAAAATATAATAATCTTGAAAATATATAGAGAAGGTACCCCATATCTATTTTCCTACCAAACTAGTCTCCCTAAAATCCCAAAAATATATATCCAAGTTCTCCCATCACTTCCACAACTTCCAAACCACATCCGAGAATCAACTTCATAACCCCAACATAACCACATCCATATAACCACAACTAAATTCACATAATCACATCAAAACTATATTTACACAACCAAAACCACAAACTGCACATGTACACCACATTTTCACACTATGTCTATAAGAGAGAGTCCAAGAGGATTAGTCATCCATCTGTATCACCCACATCCTAGATTTTTGGGGTACACCCACAATACAAATCCTCAAATGGGATTCTATCTCATTACCCAAACTCAGGTGGTGGTGTGTATTAAATAGAAAAAGTACAATTAATATATAGTAATAAAAAAAGTAACATATTTTCAATCTCCTATCAGAACACCTCTATAGCTACAACCCATCACTAAATCATCTCCACCACTAATTTAAAAACACAACACCTTTAGACACACAACAATACTATTGATACATGATTTATTAGTACTAGAAATTAATTTCATCAATGCTTAAAATATACTAATGTTGTAATCACCTTTAAAAGTCGACGACTTTCATTAGTGCTAAACATTCTGCTAATAATAGATCCACCTATCAATGTTAAAAATGAAATAATAAAGTTGGATATTCATTGATGATTTTTAGGACTGATAAGTGTGGCCGTTTATCAAATATTTCTATCACAGATTAGGGGAACATTAATCAGTGTTGTTTATAGTTTTGAAGAAATAATTTTTTATCAGTACTAGAAATATCACTGATAAAAGACCAACTACAATAGAGTATTGAAAAAATATATTTCACATTGCAACAAAAAATATAGAATTTAATATTAATTAAATTTATGTCATAATAATAAAAAATTATGACTATAATTTCAAACATTTTTATGTACAATTAAAATGTTACGCACAATTTATCACAAAAAACAAAAAATTATAAAACGTTATTTCATGGTCTTTAGACCACCTCTCAAAATATCCTGATCACACTACCATTTTGGAACAAAACACCACATCTCTAATAAAATAGTTTACTTAAATAAATAAATTTATTATGTTTTTAATACTACAAATAAATAAATTAAACATAAATATGATACAATTCATTAATAATATGCAACTTTTAAATTGAAAACATACCCTTGGAGCCATATCGGGCACACATTGCATTAGATTAACTTGTGGTTGATTCCTACATGTTACACATTATTTATGGATCATTTACTAAAGTATCAAGGAATTACAAGATCATTTTCTTGGTTTTGAGTATGTGATTCATGTTTTGAACTAAAATATCAAATTTAAATAGAAACATGAACTCTAATTCATACTGGACACAACACATATCAGATTGATGTGTGACTAATTCCTACATGTCAAAATTTATTTATAGATCACTATCTTAAAATATAAATAAAATATGATTGTGTTTTCTTGGATCTCAATGATTGACACATGTTTTTAACTAAAAAAAACTTTTTAAACTAAAGACACGCACTTTGAGTCATTCCTATCACACATTGTATCAGACTGATATGTGGTCGATTCCTACATGTCAAAAATGACTTTTAGATTTTTTTCATAAGTTATCACAACCATATGAGTGTGTTTTATTTTTTTTCAATGAGTAACACTTTTTTTAACTAAAATAAATTTTTTAAACTTAAGACACACATTTTGAGTTATACCGGTGACACTGTTTATCTAATTGAGGTGATTATGACTCCTAGAAATAAAAAATTACTTATGAATTATTATTAAAAGTATCAAGATAATGAGAATTAGTTTTATTGGTTATGAGTATGTCACATGTCATTTGAACTAAAATATCAATTTTAAATAAAAACTGGCACTTTGAGTCATATCGACCACACCGTGGGTTGGATTGATGTTAAGTTGATTCCAAAATGTCAAAAATGACTTATGGATCATTTTTCTAAAGTATAAGGACAATATGAGTGTGTTTTCAGGGGTTTTAAGGGACTGAAACATGTTTTTAAACAAAATGTCTTTTTGTAATTAAAAACATACAATTTGAGTCATATCGGTCATATTGTGTATCAGATTGATGTGTGGATGATATATACTTCCCAAAAATTACATATGGATTTTTCTATAAAACATGAAGACAATAATATAGTTTTTCTCAGTTTATAGTAAGTGAAATGTTTTAAATTAGTACCATTTTTAACTGAAAAACTGGACTTTGATCCATACAGTTCACACCATGTATTCGATTAATGTGAGACTAATTGACAAATGTAACAAATGAGTAATGATTTTTTGAAAGTATCAAAATAATCTATTTGTTTTCCTTAGTTTTTAGTGAGTGACACAAGTTTCCTTTACTAAAATGTCTCTTTAAAATTTAAAACACGAACTTTGAGTCATAACTGCCACATCACATATGAAATTTATATGTGGATAATTCCTACATGTATAAAATGACATATGGATTATTTTAATGAAGTATCAAGATAATAAAAGTATTAATCCCTAGCCTTAAAAATTACATAATCTTGAGTTAATTCAATAAATTGACTTTATTTAACATTGATGATCTTTTCAAGTTTATATCCTTAGAGAAATAGTCCATAACTCATACATAATAAAACCCTAGAAATACAATGTGGACACTTCCAACAGTATGCATTTCTATTATAAAACATAAAATTTTAAAATGAAATTTAGTTTTAATTAATGTTTAATCATCATAAATTTTCATTGATCCCATCCTTGAATCTATCCTTCTTTAAATCCTATAAAAACATATATAGAACTTTAGATTATCACAAAAATATAAGAAAGGTATATAAAATAAGGAATGGAACTATTAGCCTATGAATATTTTAAAATCATGAAAACATTTTAACAAAATCATACTTTTTACCCATAAAATATAAAACTTTATCTTACCTCATGAAGTCATAAGATTTCTATAAAACATCATAGAAATAATAAAACATAAAGGTAACTTGTGGCATCTATATCATTCTTACATTGTAACTTTCAAAACTACACGGGGAGTAACCTTCAAGGTTACGTTTGGAATACCCATAACGGTATATTCCCTAAATCTCTTAAGAGAAAGCTTATCGTTTACCTCGGTCTCCTTTCCCATTTCATTAGAGAGATATAACGGGATCACCCACCATAGGTTTATCACAAAACAACCTGTATTCATAAACTATTTCCATGTACCATAACATAAGCATAACACATAAAACAATTATAAATGGAAAATCATATTTCCACATTGAAGTCACATTTAATATTTACAAATCCATACACTCATAAAGAAAAAAATTATTTAAAATGATGTTTAAATTAAAGAGTCCCTTACCACTTGAGGAGAACTTGAATAAAAATACTTAAAGAATAAAATTAATAAAAACATTAAATTTCATGAGAATAAAGAAATTCATGGTATAATGTGTCCAATGTGTTTTATATACACCTTTTTGTTTAATAAATGGGCATAACACCAAGATATGCCTCAATGAAAGGAAATCGAGATGAAGTCCCTTACATTGAGTTCAACTCATCATATACAAACGTTCTAATCCTGAATAATAAACTTAGGCTAATTTATACTTACTTGAGAACCTTTTTCATGTTTATTATTCCATTTATATCATTTATTACCATGTTATAAAAATTACATATTTATTTGAGTTCATATTGGATGTTTTGTCGTTATTGGGAACTTGAGTCGAAAATGAACGTGGTACGATGTCAATAGTTCATGTGGTCATAATTTCATCATATACATAATAATATTCATGAAATAAGTTCCACTTTTATACATAAATTATAATTTTAAACCAAACCACTAATTATGGTTAGGAGAAATGAACAACATTATAATCATGGAGATGGTAGGCCGTACATATGCATGAGAAATGTATTCATTTTTTCATTGATAATTATGGAAAGAAGGTTAGTAGCATTTTATCATTAAAAATGATCATCAAATCATTAATATAATTTTAATAATTTAAATATACTTAAATATATATATCATACAAGTGATGTAGTGAAAAAAAACAAATCACATAGCTTCGTGGAGGTGATAGATCATACATACGCACAAATGAAGTTATCATTTTCATGTGTATGGAAAGTAAGAATTTAATTAAAATATTATTATCATATAAGTATTAATATTTCATGAATATCACATATTAACATTAATTTCATTATTATAACCAGTCACAAGAGACGGTTATGGAAAATGAATTAGATCGGTTTGTGGAGGTGATAGTTCACACATACGCACGAATGATTAATTCCTTTACCATTTAATGGACGAGGATATGGATTTTGGTGGTGATATTAACATAATAAAATATTATTATCTTTAACATACTGTATTTATTATTTCATCATGGTTGGAGAAGATTTTAAGGATTTGGAAGAACAAATAAAATAGAAATACTTAAATAAAATGATACTTCTTCTTCGGTTGATCACCTTTAAAAATCAACGTAACACCTCTAAGGAGGGTGTTATACCTAAAATAAGGCCTCAAGAATGTTGGTAGAGATTATATGAAGGGGTTTTATCAGATATTGGTCGAACTAAAAGGTTTCAAAATTATGATTAATAGAAAGGAATTAGTTCCTTTTTATTGTAGAACGGAGGGGCACCCTTGGAATTATTAAAAGTATTAAATTAATATAAATTCAATTTCAATTCCAAATGGTCCCAAATAAATTTACTTATAATATAATATTATTTTGGGGAAAATAAACATCATAAAATTATAATTATACATTTTTTTTAATATTTTTAAATCCTTATCTTGTGTTTAACCCATATTTGCCCTTTTTAATCTTACCGTGATATCATGTTATTCACACTTTGTGGGTTAATATAATTACCATAACATGTCAAAAAACCAAAAAATATGTCATTTATGAAATATTAGGACATATCCTAACCATTTATATAAATTTTATATTTTTAAGAATTTTATAACATTTAGTAAACTATTTTATATTTTAAAATACCAATAGTGTCAATTTTGGAACTATTCATTACTTGAATTTTAAAAAATATCAAAGCAGCAAGATAAGTTCAAACCAACTAATCTAAATCATTAAAAACATTTAAAATATATCCATAAAATTCCTTGATGGCATAATTTTTTTAAATATTATTTTATTTGGAATTTATAATATCATTTAATTGATTCTTTCGTTAATTAAGAAACTTGTACATCATCTTTGTGTCATAATTAAATTTAATTATTTAATTTATAAAAAATATAAATAAATTACCACGATTTAGGTAATATTTTTATATTTTCAACGACTAGTTATAGTGTAAGAGATCCCCTTTATAACTTTGTATTAAAATACTATACTTTTTATAAACAAAAGTGTAACAAAAATGATTATTCATTGAATATAATATTATAAATGCATTAAAGTCATCAAATTGGTTCCAAGTGGTCCTAAAATAGATCCAAGGATGATCATGGTTTGAATAAACTCATCTAATTAAATTAGGACAATTTTTAGGGTAGTTTTAAATTAATATATTATTTTTTTAACTTTAATTACCCGGTTTACCTTCAACCATGGTAATAAAAATAATTTCTAAATTTACTATTCACAATGTGAAAAAATAAAAGGGACATATTTATATAATTTGGAACTTGTGAATCCAAATATGGAATATATTTTTCCAAATTAAAAACAAAAAAGTTTCAGTAATTAATTTATAATTAATCGTCGTTGTCAAAACGAGAAAACATGTTTTTTAAAAGTAAAAACCATAAAATAATGACATGAGTTTATATCTAATTTTAATGTGAAATCACTTCAAATGAACAAAATTAGATTAAATGATAAAAATTAATCTAATAATAGTTTAAAAACAATTAAAAATATAATATTTTAATATAAATAAATTAAATGAACAGACATATAGGAATTAAAATGCACTATTTTTCACTATTCATTAAAATAGAAATTTTATCAAAAAAATACCAAAAAATTTAAAAAAGTAAATTTTGATATCAAACTTCCAAATAAGAAGATTTTTTTCAAATATAATATATAAATGTCAAAAAAACTACATTTAAAATGTGTTCTCCATGAAAAGGTGGTAAAAATGTATTTTTAGAAAAACACTCATTTTATCTGTAAAATAGTATTTCTTATTATATAATTTCTAGAAAACACATAAGATAAATTTTAAATATTATACTGAATTAATATTTCCTTAATATAATCCAACAAGAGTGATTTTATTATTTTATAAACTTAGTTATTCATATTTCTATAGTTCTTTATAAAAATACATCGTTTTTATTCAATTGGTTTTTAGTTTCATTTAAAGTTAATTTTGTAACCAATGAATCAATATAAAAAGATGTGTAAAACATATTTTCATAATTTTTTTAACATTGTTCATTCCATCCATTCTAATGGCTAGGTGATAACTACCATATTAAATAATAATATTTAGTTGTTCTCTTAAGCATTATGTGGTGTATCATATATGTTATCGAACATTGTGTTTACTTTTAAAAACTGGGGATGTTACACCAAGTGGGTTTGCTTTATTTTTAATGTGCAATTCATGTTTTGAACTAAAATGTCACTTTTAAACTGTTAACATGAATTTTGATTCATATCAAGAACACCATGTGTCATATTTACACTCCCCTGATTAATACACATCAAGAATTACTTATGGATAATTTTACTAAAGTATAAAGATAATACGAGGGAATATTCATAGTTTTTGAGTATGGGAAGCAGGTTTTATACTAAAATTTCATTTTTAAATAAAAAAATTAACTTTCCATAATACTGGTCATATAGTGTGTTATATTTATGTGAAGATGATTCATATACATAAAAAATGACATTTGTACTATTTTAATAAATTATCAAGAAAATATAAGTGCATTTTTTCGTTTTTTTCCAGTGATGCATGTTTTAAATTAAAATATTTTAAACTAAAAACATGTACTTTAAGTAATATTGGGTACAACATGTATCTAATTTATGTGAGGCTAATTCTTATACATAAAAAATGACTTATGAACAATTTACCTAAAGTATCAATACAATTAGATTCTGGTTTCTCTGTTTTGAGTACGTCAAGTGTGTTTTGTACTAAAATGCCAATTTAAAAAAAAACATGCACTTTCAGTCATACCAGATGCCCCATGTAATATAATGAATCAAGGTTTAATAAAATACATCAAAAATGACTTATGGATCATTTGAATAAATTATCATGACTATTTGAGTGTATTTTATTGATTTTCAGTAAGTGACATGAGTTTTAAACTAAAATGTTACTTTTAAATCGAAATCACACACTGTGAGTTATATTGGGAACATTGTGTGTTATATTTATGTGTGTTTTATTCCTTAAGAAAAAATTTATAGATCATTTTACTAAAATATGGAGAAAATCCAATAATGTTTTTCTATTTTCAAGTATGTGACATTTGTTTTGTTTTAAAATGTTTATTTTAAATCAAAACATGAAATTTCAATTATACTTGGAACATTGTGTATCAAGTGGAGGTGTGGATTGTTTCTATATATTAATGATGAATTATGGATAATTATCCTAAATTATCAAGAAAATATGAGTTTGTTTTCTTAGTTTTGAGTATATGATGCATGTTTTAAACTAAATGGTCAATTTTAAACTGAAAACCAGTATATTGAGTTACAATTAGAACATCGTTTATCATATTGATATGTGTTCAATTACTAAATTTTAAAAATCAATTATGTATAATTATCCTAAATATCAATATAATACGAGTGTTGTTTTCTCTATTCTCTGTGAATGACACATGTTTTTAACTAGAATGTCATTTTTAAACTTAAAACACTCATGTTGAGTCATACTTAGAACAATATGCGTATGATTAATGTGTATTTCATTTCTACACTTATAAAGTATTTATATATGTTTTCCCTTAAATATAATGATAATATGAGCATTTTTTTCTCAATTTTCATTGAGTGAAATAGGGTTTTTTTATAAAAAATGTCATTTTTAAACTGAAGGCATGCACTTCGAATCATATCGGGCACACTATGTGTCAAATTGATGTGCAGTTAATCCTTACATTTAAAAAATGATATATAATTTTTTTACATAACGTTTCAAGGCCATATGAATGTGTTTTCTTGGTTTCTAGGAAGTGAAAAATGTCTTGAACTAAAATGTGACTTTTAAACTAAAAATGCAATTCTAATCCTACAAGGAACACAATATGTCATATTTATATGTAATTGACTTCTACATGTCAAATATTATTTATGGATCATTTTCATAACATATCAAAACTTGTGATAATTTTTTTCAATTTTTAGAGAGTCATGAGAATTTTGAACTAAAATTTCACTTTTAAATAAAAACATCGACTTTACATAACACCAGCTACAAAATATGCTAGATTGATGCATAGATAATTTCTATAAAAAATAAAGGATTTATGTATCATTTTACTGAATAATCAAGATAATACGAGTGTGTTTGCTCAGTTTTTAGTGAGTGATGTTCATTTTTAACTAAAATGTTACTTTCAATATGAAATAATATACCTTGATTAATACATAGTATACTATGTTCCAGTTTGATGTGTGACATATTCCCATAATTCATCAATTACTTATGGGTAATTTTTCCAAAACAATCATGATAATTCAAGCATTCGTGATCTTTTTTAGTGAGTGACACTTATTTTTAACTAAAATGAAATTTGTAAACTAAAAACACGCACTTATGGTCATTTATAAACTAAAAACATTCCCTACGGAATATAAAAGGTCATATAAAGTATAAATTTCTATATGAAGAGAATAAATAGTACCTGAGTGCATCATCTTTGTCAAAGACTTTGTGAAGAATTTATTTTTCTCCAAACATGATGTTATATTTATAGAGCTCAAAATAGTTGGGGAAAATCAATTCTTGATGAAGTAATCTCTTCATTATATATGTGAAAAATAATTAAAAAAATAGTAGATAAAAATGATATTAAAATGAACTAAAAAAATAATCTGATAGAAAGATTAGAAAATTAACCAAATAAGTATATGTAAGTCACGTATTCAAGATATCCACAAATATTCCAACACCCTGTATTCCACCCACTCATTTATAATCAAATCTATTTCCAATTTTCAATACATGGACTAATTCTAGTCCTAGTAATAACAAAGAAATATAAATTAAAAAATGATTAATAAATATTTTATATTAAATTGTAATTATCCTACAAATTAGCAATTTTGGGATGCTAGTTTATTGATGGAATATAATATCTTTCACATATTTTTAAATATAATAACCATGACCATTTCTATTATATTATTTTAGAAACTAAAAAAACATTAAATAAAATAAGTAATTTGTTTTGATATATATTTTTATTGTGAAATCTTTTAATATATACCCCAATACTTATCTAGTTACATAATTTTATAAAAACATTGTGCCCATGAACTATCCTCATATCATGATTTGATGATATTTAAATATCTTATTAACATAATTGTTTACCCTTAAAACACAATATAAAATATATAAATTGATGTTTATTAGCAAAATGTTGATTGTAGTGTATTAAAAATTAATAAACATCATCATGAATGGTTGGTTTGTTGGTAATACATGTATTGAATCTAAAAAATAAATCATTATATTATCTAAGTTGATGAGAAACAAACATTCCATAAAAAACTAAAATGAATAAGTAAGAAAAAATTGAAATATATTTAATATAAAATGATTATAGTTTTTTACCCCTATATTGTTAATATTAATAAAAGTTTATCACCGTTATGTTTATTTTCAAATATTTAGGCATGTTAGCACACTATTTTTAAATAACTAAAATAATTTTTTTATATATTTTATGTGAGGAATAATGATTCAAATTTTTTGTTCAGGGAATTTTACCATCACATAGTCCTAATATATACACCATTAAAAACATGAATAACAATTAACTATAATTAACATAATAAATTAGCTCTTGGAAAAATAGATTATGACAATTTTGTTCAAGTATATATTTATATATGAGACTCCCAAAAATCCATTCTTAAGTATTTCATCTATATTCTCAAGAAAAAGATAGAATGTAATGGAATCTCTGTATATTTTTCATCAAAATAAATTATTTATATATTATTTACTTTGAAAATTTTATTAGCTTGGAATTTTAATTTTAGTATATGAAATAGTTGAACTGGTCAGGTAATGGTACTCTTGGAAGTTATTTTCTCTTGATTGGTTGATACTTTTGATTGATTTGTTTCAAAGCTCTATTTCTTATTCATTTTATTTATCTATAATAAAATTTCTCAATTTATACCTTTATTCATTAATTGTAAATAGTTTTTCATAGAAACATAAATTAAAAATGACCTACCTCATTATCAACATATATTTGTGAAAGATCCAATGGAAATAATATAAATGTTACCCTACAATGTTCCACCATTTAAATTTATATACCATCAAGGGGAACATGTAGATGGACACCCGACTCATAAGATATGTGATTCCCTACTCTTATATAATCTTTTGTAATTTTTTTTGTTTTGTATAATATCTCCTTGTATATTGTACACTATACTCTTCACAATATGGTGATGTATGGGCGCTGAAAGATATAAATCACAATCAATTTCACATTATATAATATTAAGAGAGGTAAGGAATTATAATATTCCGGATTCATATTTTTTTAAAGTATTAGAGAAAAATATATTAACTCAAGTAAGGAAGAATTTTGTTGGGGAATTTATAGCCACAATGATGGTTGGGGGGATGAATATTTATGTATTGGTTTTTGTTGTATTGTTTCTTATCTTTGATTCCTTCACAAATAATTCTATTACTACTCTCATAACCAATTAATTATTTATTATAGAACATTTATCCATTACTGTATCTCATTCATTTTATTATCTTTATCCCTTGTTCATTTATTTTCTCACAATATATTCAAGGTGAGACTCCAAACCCCACAACTTCGACAGAACCATATTCTTTTGGCTGCTTCAAGTCTGATAAAGGTAGTCATTCATTTGGTACAACCAAAGAGAATTATTATTTATAATATAGTGAAAAAATATAGGAAAATAAGTTTTAATTTTTATGTAATATCGATTTAAATTGAACAATTTTTTATTATTCCACACTTACACATGATTCCCATACTCTTTGTGTATTTTCATCTACCAATATTTAATATTTATTTACATGATCCTCCTTCTATAACACATGATGTGGGATGTAATTGGATTTGGATTTGGATTCATAAATATACATATAAAAAAGATATATAATTATGTTTTTGTTTCATGAAACATAAAAGTATTAATATAAATTTAAAATACATACAATTATATTTTAAAATGACGCATACCCCATCATTTCGTTATATTAGGGGTACATTGGTTCTGATGAATGTTGTGTATCTTCAATACTGAAATTATATTTCATAAATTAACAATTCTTAATGAAAATTATTTATACACATATTTCCATGTAATCTATTACAAATCAAAAATTACTTTAAATGTCACCTCTTTATTATGACTAATAAATAAATTCCATGTTTCATGGTTTATCACGAGTGCATATATTTGTGGGGGGTGGGGGGTGACAGTTTACATTCCACTCTGTATCCCTGAGACGATCCTTAATAATAATTGTCTAAAAGGCTCTATGAGTATTTACAATGACCATTTATTAAAATTTCATTTGATAATTATCTAGTATTAATGAAATATGCAAGGGATAATTAATAGTGAATATATGTTTCATTTTTTTAGTAAAAAAGTGAAAATATATCATAATGTTACTCAAATATCTTCCCAAATTTGTTCCTTTATCAAGGTAACAACATTGTGACACATATCTACATCAATCGACACATGAATTTGAGCGGTGACCCCAATGTAACTAATGAAAATGGACTTGTTGGGGTCAATAAATTGATAATGTCATTCTATCCAACCTTGAATTTTATGACTTTACTTCTCTCCATAATAATCTTTGTTAAAAATGTCATGTAATTACACTCTTATTTTTCCGGAATATTGGTTGTTCACCTTTTACCCTTTCCTTGGTTTCAACATTTTAAATATGTTTTTCATTGGTATTGGTAGCAATAACATGTGGTGAAACCTATTATTAGTGAAGATTTAAAGAATTATCATGTGGAGAAACATGTAGTTCCTTAGTATTTAGAGAATAAATTTGTGGAGATTCCATTATATGATGAAGTATTTGAGAATTTAATTTATATTATGAAAATATAGTAGTGAACAAATAATACTAAGAGGGTAAACAATTTATATTAAAAAATTTGGCCAGATTATTGAACTCAATATTTTATATTCAATGTTTTAAGATATTTTACCCATCTATTGTGTATCCAAATCCCCTCTTTGTAGAATCCTCTTAAATAAAATACCTAATCTACCTTAGGAAAACCTTGAAATTATTGTGACATCCCAATTAGAGTGTCATCATTTGTTGATTTGAGAACCAACCCCATTGTGGTTTTGGATGATAACAGAATAATTGACAACTTTCCATGTGAAGTATCTAAAAAATAAAATAATTGAAATGACTATAATGTAAATATGAAGGGTTCTTCCTTATACCCTTTCTTACTAAAATCCACTTTCAGAAATCCCAATTCATTTATTTTAACCACACACCTATTATCATCCCACTTGAATTAAAAAATAAACCCATGAAATGTTGTATAATCCTAGTCCCATATTTTTTAAATGATTCCAAAGTATGACATATTCATGTAAATTGTATTTTTTCTATAGTACCATATACATGCTTTTCTTTTTCCACAAGGGTAACTCTATTTTTAATGCTACTAAGTTCATCATATTTCTTTGTATAGATTGTATAACCATGAATTACATAACCATTATAAGATAATACATGAACACTTAGAAATATATTTTTTATTTTTATTTAAAATCATAAATAATCATATAGAAAAAGTACCCACAAAAGAATAAATCATAGAGGTCTAAAGAAATGGAGAACCATAGCATCTACTTGAAATTTTTTTATCCTCTCAGTAATAAATGAACCTAGAATGTAGAAATATAAGGCCCCTTCATGTAGAGATTCCTTAGATTCAAGGAAGTCTACCACCATGTTTTCTACCCTCTTCATGTGGGAAATCTGTAACACCCAGAGATTTTAAGAGAATTATTCTTTTTATTTTTTTTGATGTCTTTTGTTGTACGATACACAAATATTATCTTGCATTATATGAAAAAATGTATTATCTTGTAGTATACGCAACACTATTCTTGGCTTGCATTACACGCAAGAGCAACCTTCCCCAATAGCTTGCATTGTACGCAATACCGAGTTTCACTATACAATGATATGTTATTACAATATTATATAAACTAGCCGTTATGAATAGTAATACCCACTTTTTGAAATTTTATAAATTTTATCTTTTACAATGGACTTCATTATTGGATTCGGAATATCGAAATTATCCTAGGGTGAATTTTTAATATTTTTCTGAAAAATTCAATTTTTGATGAATAGTGAAAAACACTAAGTTATAGTTTAAAGCCAAAATTTTATTTTAATTTTTTTTATTTAATTTTTTTTTATTTACATTTATTTTAGGTAAAAATTGATACATAATACCTATATAAGTTCAATTTAATTCATTGGAGTCATTTTATAATAATTTTAGACATATAAAAATTTTATTTAACTTTTCACAGTCTTTTACTCACCTCATAGGAGAATTTGCAAATTTACATAAAACTTAATTTTACCGCTTCTGTGAGTGGAATTTGGAAAATACAAGAGAAACAATTAATATCAAGGAGTAAAATGTGGTTCAATAAGATAAAAATAAATTTTTGTGAATAATAACTTTTTTACTTTTATTTACCACAGTTACAAGTAAATAGGGCAATTAAAATTAAAAATGATATTATTATTACCTAACACATTTTCTAATTCTATTGGATAAGTGTAATTAGACCAAAAACAACCTTAGGAATAAAATACTACCCTTTAGGTATACTTGGATTAGATTAGGACATTTATTATTATTTTATTTAAAAGATGAGTTAAAATAGTTAAAATCAAAGTTTAATAAATGAAACATTTTTAATACAATGTTATACGTAAGATAAATTATACTATAAATATTCATTATAAATATAAATAGATTTCCTACATAATTATATTTTATTTATAATTTTTAGACGTCAAGTAATTTAATTTAATTATGAGACAATGTTGATGCAGTAATTACATTATTAATGAAATATTAACATAATTGATATTATAAATACCCACATAAATATAATTTGAGACTTTTTATGTATTACACTAATTTTCTAGTTTAATATAACATATTAGGTTTGGTTATATGAACTGTTTTTGAAGTAATAATTCTGTTATGAATTTAGAGAAAACAAAATACCAAATAGTGTCAAAATTGACATAAAAGCGTTTTTAAAACAAATATTATATTATTAATTGATATTGTATTCATAAAAATCTAAAGCTCATATAAAAGACTTATATAATATGATATATTACATTAATTAACCAACTGGGGTTCTATTCGCAGTTTATAGTAAATTTATTAACCATGTAGTGTAAGAATACAATAAGACGTGGTAAAAGTTAATTATTTAACTTAGAGTTAAATCTAAATGATAAGGTTAAATTGGTAACCTAAACTTGTATAAAACCTATTGGTTGAGAGGATTTCGAATCATCCCCACCCAATCCTCGAAATAAGCCACATTGGAGCCATTATATACTGAATATAAATTTATTATAAAATAATATTTTATGTTTTTCCAAAGGTGCCGCTCACCCCTCTTATAAAAGGGAACCTCCTCCCTCTCCTATTTACACAATTTTGAGCCTTCATGCTCGAAAAAACCCTAAAAAGTTATCTTCTCAACATCTCTAGTTATCTCATATAGGTTTATCTCTTCTCAAAAGACCAACTCTAGTTCCCTAAGAGGAAGTTTAAAGGAGGTGCATCGAAGAAGAGGTAATCTCTTCTACCGATTCTTTCAAGTTTCTTTCTTCTTCTACTTCCTCTTATTTAGTTGTTTCATTATAAAGTAATAAAATAAGTATTAATTATATACTGATATGTTATTATAAATATGAGACAATAATATTTCACCTTATATCCATCATACGGAAAACGAAATCACCGCATGTTCGTACGTACGGAATACCGTCTCCACGCATTGGTGTAATCTGTTTTTCCACCACCACATTACATGGATGATTATAATGGTGTAAAGGATAACTATATATGGTTATTATAACATCATACTGATTCTGATATATTATATCATCCACTATATTTCCATTCAATAATTATGGGAACGATATCATTGCTCGTGCGTACGCACAGATTACCGTCTCCACGACGCGATGAGATTCATTCTCCATGACTAACCATTCAAGTATGATTATAAAGTATATATCATCAATAATAATGAATTATATGACATAATAATGATACTGTATTTATGTAAATATATGTTTCATTTACTTAATTCCATTAAATTCAATAAAGAAAGGAAAACAACGTTCATGCGTACGTACGGCCTACCGTCTCCATAAACGGTGTGTCTCATTTCATTTATCTATCTATTATATATATATATAATGAATATATAAGATATATAAATCATGTTTTAAATTCTAGAAGTAAGTAAATCATGATATAAATAATAATAATATCATGAACAACAAGTCCAAACACGTACGATAAATGAAACGATTTTACCCAAAATGTTGCTTTAACATGGAATTGACAAAAGAACGGGTAATATAAAGTAATAAGTGAATATTATATGATATCATAAATATTATTATGGTTATGTTACAAGTAAATAATATGTTTAAACCCACTATACAGGAGTTTCATACACGTACGGATGAAATTGGACCTAAGGTAAGGGATAATTTTTCAATCTCATTTTTATTCGAGATTGATAATACGTAAGTATTTATTGGGGTAATATTTTTCATCCATGTACATAAAAATGTTTTTAATAAAGTGTTTAATATTATTCCATGTATTTTTAAAGTCATTTTTACCCCTCTTTGACTTTTACTCTGTGTTATGGTAGGAATATTTGTTTTGTTTACCATATAAGGTACTTTTTGAATTTTCTGGAAAAAGTAAAAGAAAAATGGTTTTTTAACTTATATGGCGTGAATGGATTTTTACAGTTTCATAACACATAATTTTCATGAATCTTACTCTACTATATTTCATTATTATTTTAAACAAAATACTTTTATTTTAAAATTGAATGGAATTTTGTGAAAAAATGATTTTGAAGAAGAAAGGATATTTTCCTCAAGAATTCATTTCAAGTGTTTTGTCAAAATTATATTCCATATAAGATGACATTATTTAGTACGATTATGTTTCAAGTATAATGTCTCTATTATTTACATGGTTTGATTCTTCTTATGATGAAATGATATCCATTTGTTTTATATGGATTATGTTATAATGGGATGATCTTCACGAAACCCATTTTATTCATTGGGTTATGATGAATGATTCATGTTTATTTTGTGGCACAAGTAAGAATGATTTCATTATGAGATGGGTGGGACCTATATCTTCCTCCAATGCATTGGGTAAAGATTTATATCTCATGGGATAGACATGGATGGAATAAAAAGTTAATTTAGTTCAGTGATATAGGACCGGAATGAGGAGTGAACTCGATTCAGTAAGGGACTTTGTCCACTAAGATGGTCTTGGAAACAATGCCTTGGATACTATGGAAATCATAACACATGATTAATGGTTTATAAAATTATATGTTCTATTCCCGTGCTATTTTATCATGATTAATGTTTCTTTATGATCTATTCCTTACGTACTTCCATGTTTTATGCCATTACTCAAGACTTTGATGTTTAAACATTATGTTCATGTTTTTAAGTTCGAATGTATATGATTTGTTTTATTTTCTCCATGCTTTCCCTTACTGAGAATTTTAGCTCACCCTTTATATGTTTTATTTTCCCCAATATTTAAAGAAATCTTTTAGACAGGAAAACAAAAGGGGAAGATCTTTATGGGAGATGTTGAAGATCTTTCACCATGATTAGAAGATTATGTTCTGAGTTTCCAAAGAAACTAAACTATTATGGTCCTTGAGTGTTGGTTCTTGTAATATATTACGTATTCTTGAAAATTAATGTAATGTCCATGTACATCAAGTTTTGGGTCTCTACAAAATCTCCATGCGATTGTATAAGAGATCTTTTCACCTCTTTATAGTGTACAAAATAGCTTAGGGCATACTTTTGTTTCCTAGTAGCATGTTGTAAATGATCAGAGATTCAGTCTAGGCTACTACAAGTGTGATATTACTCTGATGCCACATCGTTAGACCCATGTCTAGCGAAAATGCCTCATCTTATAGAGAATCAACTCATCCGAAGAAGGCTGAGAATTCCACAATGACCAAGCCCTACTTGTCCCTGAAAACCCCACCACTGCTCGTTTTTTCTAATAGGAAAGACCAGTCTATGTTTATATTTAGGCCCCTAAAGATGTTGTATTTAGAAGATCCAACTCCTTGTAGTAGGTACAAAGGTCAAATTGGATAAAGAGTATGGTGATAAGATAGGCCTTATAGAGGAGACTATTTCACATTCCTTACATTACCTTAATAGATCAAGAATAATATTTCTTCTTTTGATAATAATACCTGTTTTGAATTATTTTGAGTTATTATGTCGAGAATCATTCCTTAGAAAACAAATGCACACGAATCCCCCAATAAAAATCACTACACTCACTGTTCTTTCCCATCCTTTATCACATACACCCTAAAACAATCCAATAAATAAAGATTCAATAAAAGTATCTAGTAAAGACCACCCTGAAAAACCTCCAAAAGTTTTCCCCACCACACTGACCCAATCACTATCAAAGAAAAAATTTCTGATAGATTCTGTTCTAGGATTTCTGCAACATCGACATTTTGAATCCAAATCAATACCCATACATTGTATGTTATCCTCTGAAGGCGGATCTTTGTTCCTAATATGCCATATCATGTAGATGAAATTTTGGGGAATATCCTTAAACCAAAAGATATTTCCCCATACATATATGTTATTTGGGTATATTGTCATGATGTTAATGTATTTTTTTGAGAAGACTCCCAACACTGATCCGGTGAAGACATATTTATTTAGGTCATTATTCAGGACAGTTCTGTCAAGAAACTCATGTTGGTTCTCATTGAGAATTTTTTATAGAAACCTCAGATGGCCATAAGCTTTCCTAAAATAAATGTTTGGCACGAGGCTTCCAGGGAACCACAATATCCCTCCCCTAATCTTGTTTTTAGATGATGATATCTCCTTTTCCTTGGATCCACTGGGAATGTTGTTATAAAATCTCAATATAAGGCATAACTGTTTTCAAGACAATAGAATGCCTTGATCTCGATGAATTCCCATCCACCACATATTTATCTATTATAATTTTACCCCATAAATACCACACCTCTAATTCCTCCCATGTAAGTGTATGTATATTTGATATCCATATTTCATCCCATTTTGGAATCAATTTCCTAATAATTACATTGTGTATTTCAACATATAGAAGAAATTCTAAACTATTAGGTAAAATGTAAATATTCACCTCTTCCCACTCTATAATGGTAATTGTGAAAACATGCATTCTATAAATTCCTTTACCAAGAAGTATCCCGCTATAATGAGATTTTAGTAGACCAATGTTTTCCACATCAGATAGGTAATCAATACCAAATTCAATTACTTCCTTTATAATATATCACTCTACAATACAACCTTGTAACTGAAATTGTTTTTTAAATTACCCTTTTAGAATAAACATGTCATGAAACCCTACCCACAAGGTGTACCCCTCTTGGGATGGAAATGTGATAAGGGAGATAGTGACCGTCAAGTCCCACCTCTAATAGGCCCTTGGTTGGTGACTAGAACCGAGGGTATAGTAATCAAACAAATGGGAGGGATTACCCTAGAAGAGAACACATGAAAAAGATAGAGATAAGATAGAGAGCAACCAACTCCAAATCATACTGAAATATAAATGAATTACAAAGTAAACATGTTTAATGTCATGAAAGAACTACTATAACTGATAGGGAAAACTGCAAGTACAAACATGAAAGTAAAAACAACAACAACCACAAAGCCCGAACAGCTCCTGGAACCCCAAGATAGTAGTAACTAGCCTTCTCTCCAACCTAATCCAAGTGACCTAAAAAACAGTTTATATATACGTCGGGTGAGAATAACAGTATACTCAGTAGGATCCTCCACAATGCCTCTCCTTGAAAAGTAAAAAAGTATTCTAAAGCATAATGAACAACAAGTGAAACTAACTTGTCACATAAAAAAGTATATTGAGTTCCCAACCTCCCCATGGAAAATCTCACCAAGTATCGGATACAGGAGTATATAATATAATAAATAATATCAAGGGTACCCTACTACCACTTCCACACTAGTTTTCTGCTTTCCCCAATGTCGCACGTCCTAAGCCATCTCTCTCTAAAAAGGCTGGCCAAAATACACCTGAGAGAGCACTACCACATGCACCTCGTACAATAGAAAACTTACATAGAGACACCTAGTCGAAGTACCACACCATCCACACAACCAAAAGTAACCAATTAGTTTTTGGGATCATCCACATCCCTCATAACATGTATCATACATAGGGTATTATGCCTCAAGAGTTTACATCCCATATGCTGAGTAAGGATCCTCAAACCATTACAACCTATACATATTAAAACTATAGTAGTCTATAGGAAACTATATCAAGAATATATGCGTGTGAATAACCACAATCCATTATAGCCCTCTACCCACATATATGGGGAAATCTAACCATTGTGCCTATGACCACAAGTAACTACCATGAGAAAAGAGTGGGGCCAAAGGGGGTAGTCAGCCATCCATCCTCCCACTGGAATGTTGGGGAAAACACCCCTTTGGGCTCAAAATCTCTAGGCTATTATTCTTCCTAACCAATAGGGTGAGGTATCATATAAGAACACAATATGTACATGATATAATATAGCTCACAACCACACTATGGGGAAAAACCTAGTCTCATACTCAACTGCAGTAAACATCTCTCAGACTCCCAGTTTCTACTGCTAAGACTAGGTATCCTATGAGCACACAACCATTTAAATAACTACATTAGATTACTTTATCCCCTTTTATCAGTTAAACTTTACATTATTTAATTCTTTAAACATTAATTAACCATTATCAATTCCACATTACATTTAATTACCATTCCAACCAATACCCACAGTTACTTTGAATTGTAACATCAACATTGCATCCCATCCAGATCCAAACCCATGGGTTCAACATCATTTATTCAATCATTTATTAATATAATTAGGAATTCCCATAATAATAGGAGTTATATAAAAGCAAAACTAATCTTCCAAACACAAGGTGCTCAACACAGGGAGTTGATGAACTTCCCATCGAGTCTTTTCCACCCATAGTAGGAGCATAGACCCACCATCCTCAAGAAGCTAAACATGAAAATCACATGGAATACCCCTCATGTCTTCGCCTCTTTTGGAATGTGGGTAAGAAAAACCAAATTCCTTGAGGAGTGGGGAAAGTACATAAGATAAAAACCAACAAGATTCAGAAAGCATCCAACATTCAAATCCAACCCGTTTCGTCATCTTTAATGTCCTCCCCGACACCCACATGCATAAACCGATGCATATCACCTCTCTAGGCATCAAATGCTACCACATAAAATGGGCCTCCCTTCCCCCACACATAACAACATCCATCCCGGATCACCTCACACCACAAGCAGTATGAAAACAAACATCATATCAATTAGGCTCTTGGTCCTTAAGTAAGGCATCCAACCTTCAAACACAACGATCTCTCATAGCTCCAAGCATACGGCTCTTGGCCTTTACAAGAAATAGGGTAACTCAAAACCCTATGAGGAATTATCTTTTTATCAAATAGACGGTTCTTTAATCCATCTATAATTAAGCGATTTATTATTTGTAGGTCCAACTACGGGAAACCTAAAAAAATCTATCATAGCTATCAAAAAATTTATTAAACATGCTTACTACATAAATTTTGTTTACATCAAATTACAACAACAACTAGATTCATTAACATACGTCTTTATATTTAGCCAAATAATTTTCAATTAATTTCGGCATTACACTATTTACCATTTTCCATCAAGAATGAAAATCTAAACAAAGAAAGCGTATATATCACAATATCTAAAAAAACAAGAGGCAATAACATACGATCAATATAAATTTATTTATCCATTTCAAATATTTATTATGTCAATTCCATTTTGATCTGTGTGGGATAATACAAGCTAACTCTACAGTTGCACGTAAAATAATAGAGAAGAAATGAATCCCCTACCTCAAAATATTTCTAACATTCTTCACTCAAGAATGGATCGAAGCAGCGGATCACGATCGCCTTCCCCGTAACAAATGTATCCACCTGAGGATGTTGCAGAACCACCACATCAACAACAACCAAAAGAAACACTATTAAAACCATGGAGATCAAATTTTATTGCATGGAAAGGAGAAACGGGAGAAGAAAGATTAAATAAAACCAAGAACAGAGGTAGATCTTGCCTTGTATTGAAGACAGATTGAAGAAGGAATCTCGGGATCGGTCTTAGCTAAAGAGATCTCTAAAAATCCACAAAGGGATCTCCCTGGGTCCCCTGGGACGAGAAGGAGGGGATCCTTGGATATAGGGTTAGAAAGACTCGAGCAACTATTATGTATTTAAAACAAATAGCAGTGGGTTAGTACATGATGTGTACTTCCCATTCATATTGTGTACTACCACATGGTTGGGTTCTGCAGAAAAAAAGTCACCTCAGGGATTTGTTTTATATTTCTAGAACTCGAACTGGTCAATTCGTGTACCCCATGGTCACGTCATGTACCCCCACTGCTTCTAAATTTCTATGAAAAAATCCTCTAGACTTCTTCTAAGCCCTATCTAAGCACCCCAGTCTATAAAAACACGCAAAGGGTCAATCCACATAGATCTGGGTCCTTATATCAGATACCTCTCAAAATAATCTTGTCCTCAAGAATCCAATACCAACCTAGAGAAGAAACAGAAAGGGGTTGTCCAAACTACCACCCCACAAGATACCTCTCAAGAATTTATCCACTACAGGATCTCAACCACATCAAAAGAAAAATGAAACACCTCTCAACAACCACAACTATCTCCAAAACTCCCTCCTAGGGGAGATACCACTCAAAGAGATCAATCTCCAACAAGAAAAAAAAGCCATGTCATAGACGAGAGAAGTCTAAAACCACAAAATGAACATTGTTACTAGGAGAAAGCTAATCATCAAAAAACTATGGGTAATGGGCACGTATCTATGACTCACATTCCAAGGTACTCATCTACATGCCACAATGTCACCACAAGACATGAACCAAGGGGATAGAATTCCCATGAAACACCTTCTCTTTGTGGTCTTGGATCTTCACATGCCGCTCCTCAAAGGTCAAGTCATCATCAACATCAATCTCTCCCCAATCAATGACGTGATTGTCATCATGGAGATAACAACATAGATGTGACACGTGAAAAAACATCATGTATCTGACTCATATGTGGGGGATGTGCTACTCGATATTCCATAACTCCAACACAAGGCAATACCTCAAAAGGTCCAACAAACCAGGGAGACAACTTACTTCCACGACCAAACAATCACTACCCATGAAGGGGGAGTCACCTTCAGAAACATGTGATCCCCAACATCAAACTCTAAAGGTCTCCTCCTTTAGTCGGAATATGATTTCTGACGATCCCACGCTGTCTTCATCCTCTCATGAATCACCTGAACCATATCTGTTGTATTCTGCACTAGTTTTGGTTTGAGAATTGCTAACTCTACGACCCTAGTCCCACACAAAGAAGAATGGAAAGGTCGGAAATACAATGCTTCAAATAGTGTCATACCGATGGTGGAGTAAAAACTATTGTTGTAAGAGAACTCCACTAGGGGTTAGTGCCTCATCCATGAACCTTCAAAATCCAGGACACAAGAGTGAAACATGTCTTTAAGAGTCTGGATGGTCCACTCTGTCTGACCGTCTGTCTGTGGATGGAAAGTAGTGCTGAGGCATTGCTAAGATCCGAAAAATGTTGGAGACCTATCCACACCATAGAGGTAAAAAAGGATCTCCATTGGAAATGATCATCCTCAGGACTCAGTGGAGTCTCACCACCTCCTCCAGATACTACCTCGAAAAAACTTCCATTGAGCTCGTTCCCTTGATTTATATAAAGTGGGATGAATTTGTTAGATGATCAACTACCACCCAAATAACATCATGGCTTCCCTGATATCGAGGTAAACCAAAAACAATGTCCATTAAAATGTCCTCCCACTTCCACTGAGGAATATCAAATGGATGGAGCAAACCACCGGGGACACGAAGCTCGGCCTTCACCTTTTGGTAGACTAAACATCGAGATACAAACTCCGCAACAACACACTTCAGCATAGGCCACAAAAACTAACTGTTCAATTGTCGGTGCATCTTTGTCATGATAGGATGCAACACTAAAGGAAAACTATGGAACTCTCTGAGAACCGTCTCACATATCTCCAAAATAAAATCCTTCCAGGATACAACAGTTGGTGTTGTTCATCCTCAAACTAAAAATCATGGGCCTCACCCGAATCAAATCGGTCTCTCAAAAACTCCAAATCTAGATCCCACAATAGGGACTCTTCCACCTACTACACCTAATATGACTGCACCATCATCTAAAAAAGACAACCTCTACCCCCAACTTCTCCCATATCAAGATGTAATGCTGAATGTTCTTCCATTACTCTCCAGGAATCACTAGATTCATGCACTGCATCACTATGTGACTTCCAAATAAGCGCATCAGCTACAAAAATCCTCTTCCTATGTGTATATGGTATTTTGAAGTCGTATTCCTATAATAAATCCATCCACTATTGCTGTTGCATGTTTAAGTCATGTTGGGAGAAAACCTACCTCAGGATCTTATGATCAGTGAAAACCACAAAGCACTCACCAATGAGGTAATATCTCCATAACTTCATAGTAAACACCACTTCCGCCATCTCAAGACCGTGGGTGGAATAGTTATGTTCATGGGGATGAAACAGCCGAGACCCATAAAAAATGACCAATTTTTGATGACTCAAAACATAGTCTAACCCCAGATGTGATGAATTGAAGAAAACATCAGACTGAACTCCCTCTTCTGGAAGACAAAGAACAAGAGAACTTACCAAATTCTCGTTCAAATACTCGAAAGCTGCCTGAGACTGATCAGTCCACAAAAATTCCTAATCATTCCTGGTCAATATTGTTAGAGGATTCATAACCTGAGAGAAATCAGCTATGAACCTCATGTAGTAGCTTTCAAGAGCAAAGAAACTTCAAACCTCTACCAATATCTTGGGGGATCCCAAGACACAACTGCTTCTATCATTGATGGATCCACAACTACTTTCAACTAGGACACAACATGCCCCACGAAACAAACTTCTTGAGCCCAAAACTCACACTTCGACAACTTCCCCAATTGATGTTGTTGACAAAGAACTCCCAAAATAGCATGAAGATGTACAACATGATCCTTCTTATGCGTGGAGTACACAAGGATTCCATCAATGAAAATCACCACGAACATTTCTAGGATCTCATGGAACACAACATTCATCAATCCCATGAACACAGCTAGAGCATTCATCACACAAAATGGAATTACAATAAACTCGTAAATTCCATGAAGACAACTAAGAGAAGTATTTGGGATATGATCATCCTCCACAATCATCTGATGATATCCTGACTCAAAGTTGATCTTTGAGAACCAACTTTCACCCTTCAGTTGATCGAATAGATCATCAATCCGCAGAATAGGATAGTGATTCTTCACTGTCAGTTTGTTTATGCGACAATAATTGATACACAACCAGAAACTTCCATCATACTTATTCATGAACAAAACTGGTTCACCCCACTGTGACACACTCGAGCAAACAAAACCACACTATAACATACCAACAAGCTGTATACGTAGCTCTTGTAATTTTGAAGGGGCCATCCTATATAGAGATATAGAGATAGGAGATACTCATGGATGTAGCTCTATCACAAACTTGATATCTCGTTGAGGGGGTAATGCTACAACCTGTTTTGTAAAGACATTAGGGTACTCTTCTATGAAACAGAGAAATAACAACTGCCGAACCTATGAATAACTTATAATCAGCTTAGCCATCAAGGATGATAATGAAGAAACATGCCTCTGACCCATATGAGGGTCTCACTCACCAACAAACACTGTTGTCTCTCCATCAGCATTGAAGAACACCATCTACCTTTTGAAGCAATCCACGATAGCCTGCACCATATACAACCAATCCATACTGAGGATGATAACATGTGGTTATATCCGTAAACATAGGAAATCTCCCCATGAGGAGTGCTGCCCCAACACTAGCTCAAAATATCTACATACTTAAAACAAGTTAGCTGGACCTCCAACTAGCGTAGTCAACGCCAATGGCACTGTAAGCCTCTCTACCTCAAGTCCCAATGCATGGAAAAGTCTAGGTGATATGAAAGAGTGTGTTTCTCCTGAATCAAACAAGTCATACACCCAAGTAGAAAATAAGAAAAGGGTACCTCGAACAATGTCTGGCTAGCCTGGCACTGGCAACGCTAAAGCATGAAGCTGACCATGACCTTATCTATTTCCTCTCTAACCTTTATGATGACCACCACCACGGCTGCGCTCTGATCTTTGAGGATGGGGAGCATCACATGGCTATCCTCTGCCTACCCCATCTGCTCTCTACTAATCCAAAGCTAGTGTGACCTTCTGCTATTGCCTCGGCTAGAACTGCCTTAACGGTGGAACCTGGAGCAGAACACCTGGATCACGATGACTACTCTAAAAGTTCGTGCACTCTCATTGTTGATGACCTCATCCTCCAAGATAAAAACAAGCACATGATCCCTTGGCATAGGCCTGAGAACCTCTGCCCTAGGAGAAACAAGATGATGAGGGATGAGACCTACCCCTGACGGAACAGAAACTCTTCTGCCCTGAAAACCAAGAACTCCAGACCACAACTCTGCTTGGTGAGGAATCATGAAGGCTCCCCTCTCATGATGATCCAGTTTTGGATAATTTCCTCTTGATGACCTCTTCCCTTGCCATCACCTCATGATATGTCTTTAATATAAACGGGGTGACATGGCATGGGATCTTTGGATGCAATGCCTCCTCGAAATGACTCACCCTGGCCTCCTCATCTAGAAACAGGTTTGAAGAATATCATAAATGGTTCCTAAAATGGTTTACAAACTCTCTCGCACTAGAGACCCCCTGTCGAAGGGTGATAAGATCCTGGCGACTGGACGCCTTCATGGTCGAAGAAAGAAACTCAACTCTAAACTTGTCTTGGAACTCCTCCCTTGAGATCAATGACTTCTCATGATCCCCGAGGAACAAAAACCACCATTGCCTCACTGCTCCACATATCATCATCACAACCAAAGACACCAAGTGATCCTTCCGAGCACAGATCAAAATGAAGCCTATATCAACATCCTCCAACCAGTCTTCCATGACTACATATGAAACAGAACCTCAATCTTCTGTAGACTATAGTGTTGAAACTCTAAGAGTGTCCTCCTCTAAGTTTCTTCTTCTTCATCCTCTACCCCACAATGATATTTTGGAAAAACCTTATAGGCATCTTCTATGCAAACCTGATGAGGATGTCGACCTGGATCCATACTTATAAAATAACAAACAGTTAGAGATCCTAAACCTAGAATATAGAAGACTCTACATTAATTAATTATTGTTTTCATTTATTCATTTTATCTTAACATCTCCAAAGGTCTACGCATTCAAACACATGCACAAAGCATAATGGTGTATGATCCTTTCCTAGGTATCTACCCTGTAACTAACATCACCTTGTTTAGTATCCATTGTAAACTTAAAGGTCCATACATAATATCACAGGGGAGTTTAAACAACTATGAATCATCCAGTCTCCAGTGTTTACATCACTTTCTAAACTTGACCGACACCATTTCCCTACCAAACCATGAAACCTCACCTATGCCTAACACCAAAATCCATCATATCCCTCAACTAAACCTCTGATACCACTTTGTCACGACCTCCCCCCCACAAGATGTACCCCTCCTGGGCCAACAATGTGATAAGGGATATAGTGACCCTGAGTAATGCCTCCAGTAGGCCCTAGGTTGGAGACTAGCACCAATGGTATAGTAAACACACAAATGAGAGTCATTACTATCTAGGAGAACACATGCCAAAGAGAGAGATAAGACAGAAACCGAACAACTCCAACTCAGACTGCAATATAAAATAAATCCAAAGTACATATGTGTAATGTCATGCAAGAACTACTATAACTGAAAGGTAAAACTGCACATACCAAAATAAAGTAAAATCAACACCAACCCCAAAGCTCAAACAACTCCCAAAATCCCAAGCTAGTAGTAACTAGCTTGATCTACAAACTTCTTCAAGTGACCTAAGAAACAGTTTATATATGTGTAGGGTGAGTATAACAGTATACTTAGTAGGATCCTCCCTGGAGCCTCTTGTGAAAAAGTAAATAAAGTATGCTAAAGAACAATGAAGAACAAGTGAAACAAACTCATCATCTAAATAGGTATACTAAGTTTCTAGCCTTACTATGACTACTCTCACTAGGTATCTCATACAAGAGTATAAAACACAATAAATAATATCAAGGGTACCCCAATACCACTTCCCCACTAGTTTGACACTTTTCCCCAAGGTCGCATGTCCTAATCCATCTCTCTCCAAAAAGGTCGGCCCGAAGACAACTGGGAGAGCACAGCCACTTGCACCTAGTGCAACACAAAACTTTACCATAGACGCAAGTGAGAATCACCACACCATCCACACAACCAAAAGTAATCAGGTTGTTTTTATGATCCACCACATCCCGCATTACGTGTATCATATGTCAGGTATTATTCCTCAAGCGATTACATCCCATACACCGAGTAAGGATCCCCAATATATCACAACCTATACACGTTACACCTATAGTAGTACATAAGAAATTATATCCATAATATATTCATGTGAATGACCACAAGACATTACATCCCACTACACACATATATGAGGAAAACTAACCACTATAACTATTAGCACAAGTAACTACCAATAGAAAAGAACGACGCCAAAGGGGGTATTCAGCCATCTATCCTCAGACGAGAATATTAAGGAAAACATCCCCATGGATAAGAATCCCTAGGGTGTTAGTCACCGTAACTGATAGGGTGGGGTAAAATATAGAAACACAAAAATTACATGATATAATATATATCACAACCACATTATATAGAAAAACCTGGTCTCAGACTCAACTGCAGTTAACGTGTCTCGGACTCCCGATTCCCAATACTAAGACTAGGTATCCTATAAGCACACAACCATTTGAAGAGATACATTAGATTAAATTATCCATTTTTATCCATTACACTTTATGTTAATTAATTTTTAAAACATTAATTAAATATTAACAATTCCACATAACATTTCATCAGCATTCCAACCAAGATCCACAGTTCCTTTGAATTATAACCCCAACATTGTGTCCCAGCCCGCTCCAACCCCATTGGTTAAAAATCATTTCTTCAATAATTTATTTACAAAATTATTACTTCCCATAATTTCTGGAATTCTAGAAAAGAAAAAATAAGCTACAAAACATAAGGTGCTCAATACAGTGAGTTGATGAACTACCTGTCGAGTCTTTTCCACCTATAGAATGAGCATAGACCCACCATCCTCAAGAATCTAAACACGGAAATCACATGGAATAGCCCATTCTTATTCACCTCTTTTATAAGGAAGGTAATAAAAATAAGCTTCTTTGAGTAGTGGGGAAATTATAGAATATAACAACCAACAAGATTCAGCAATCATCCAATATTCACATCCAACCCGTTTCATCATCTTTGGTGTCCTCCCCGACAAACTCATGCATAAACTGATGTATCTTCCCTCTCTAGGCGTCAACTTATTCCACAACCAATGGGCCTCCTTTACCCGACATACCACAACATCCATCCATGCTCACTTCACAACACAAGCAGTAGAAAAACAAACATCATATCAATTGGGATCTTGGACCTTAATCAGGGAATCCAAAATTCAAACACAATGATCTCTCCTAGATCTTAGAATAAGGCTCTTGGCCTTTACAAGCTAGAGGGTAAATCAGAACCCTACGAGGAATTATCTTTTTATCAAACAGTCGGTTCATTAATCCGTCTGGAATTAACTATTTTATTATTTGTAGGTTTCAACTATGGGTAACCTAAACAGCAAGCTATCATAGATATTGAAAATTTATTAAACATTCTTACTACATCAATTTTATTAACATAAAATTACAAAAAATAGAAACTATATTCATTTGCATGCCTCTTTATCTTTAGCCAAATAATTATCAATTAATTATATGTTTACTTTCTATACCAATTTCCATCAAGAATGTAAAGCTAAAAAAATAAAGCATAGATATCACACTATCTAGAAAAACAAGAGGCAATAACATACGATCGATATAAATTTATTTATCTGGTTCAAATATTTACTATGTCAATTATATTTTGATCTAGTGGTCTAAAACATGATAACCCTATAGTTTCACATAAAATAATAGAGAAGAAACAAATCCTTTACCTCAAAGTCTTCATACGTTATTCGCTCGAGAATGGATCAAAGCACTGGATCACGATCACCTTTCCCGCAATACCTGCATCCACTAGAGGATGTCATGACACAAATTTATCAACAAAAACAAAAATAAACTCTAATAGAACTAGGGATATCAAACTTCATAGCATGGAAAGGATAAATAGGAGAATGTAGATTAAAGAAAACCTAGAACATAGGCTGATCTTTCCTCGAATTAAAGACTGATCGAAGAAGGAAGACTACAATCAATACTAGATGAAGAGATCTCTAAAACTCTTTGGAGGGGTATGCTGGGTAACCTGGGATGAAAAGGAGGGGAGCCTTGGCCGTAGGGTTGGAAAGTCTTGAGCGGCTGGTATGTCTTTAAAACATATAGTGTCGGGTCAGTACATGACATGTAATTTCAATTCACATCAGGTACTGCTCGAGGTCGAGTTTCGTCAAAAAACACGTTGCCTCAGTGATTTGTTTAATTTTATGGGAACTCGAACTGGTCACGTTGTGTACCCTATGGTCACATCATTTACCCCCATTGCTTCCTGATTTCTATGACCAAAATCCTCCGGACTTCTTCTAAGCCTTATCTAGGCACCACTGTCTTCAAAAACACACAAAGGGTTTATCCATGTGGATCCAGACCCTTACACATAAAATACCATTCAACGAACCACATCCATCTATAATGTACAAGACCACATAACTGAATCTCTCTAACCAATTGAACCATCATATTAAATAAAAATTGTTGGATGTACATATCTAATTAAAACAATATGACATTTATTTTGTTTTTCATATTTGGAAACTTCACTGAGTCAATTGATTTACTAAATGAAGCTTTTAAAAAGATAAAAATCTTTTTTTTTATGAATAAAATTTTAAGGATAAATTCAATGTAAATAAACTGACATTTAATATAGCATCAAAACATAAAAGTCATGTTATTTCATGATCTTTATCATTAAATGAGACAATGAATTTTTTTCTTAATATCTGATGAATACCCCTATGAATCCTTTACTTCATTTAGGAAGTTTTAAAATGGATATATTTATTTCCTAGAAAGAGTGTATGTAGACATGGGAAGAAAATATTTCCTTTCACCCTTTATTGGTGCCACCTTTTTCCATATCCAAATTTAAATCATGTCCAACCTAGCCTTTATTCTATTCTTTTTTTACTGGGTGAATTTAGCAGTGTTCCAATTAAACTATCACATGAATTTGTTTCTACATATGTGACATCAAGAAAAGTTTTTATGTAAAAAAAATTCTAGCATGGTAATTCAAAAAAAACTTCTCTTTTTCCAACTGGTTTTCGTAAAGGTTTTTGAATAAGGATTAGTGAAAGTGGTGACCAAATCCATTAATTTATAAAATAGTCAATAAGCTATTAATAGATATGATGTTGTAGAAAATCCAGAATTTCCATATATTAATTTCATCCAGGATTATAATTTATCCCATCCTGATAAAATTTTTTGATGCCCAAGAGAAAATATGTTCAAGGAAGGTTTCAACCTAACTGTGTGTGAACCATGTTCACAAATTAGACACCCTATAATTCCTTTAATTCTATATCCTAAAGAATTTCCATAATAAGGAAAGTAATTAATCATCCCATAAAACATGTATCTTAATGTGAAATCTTCATTTCTATAAGAATCATTCAAAATAACACCTGAATCCTATATTAATTTCACAGAATCGATCAATGAACCCAAATAAATATCAATATCATTACCCAGTGGTTTTTGTCTTGATATAAGTAGATAAATCATAATGTACCTTTCTATTATGAATAGTCATGGAAGATAGTTATAATTTTCCAAAATAACTAGCCATATACCATGAGTGCTACTTTTTACACCAAAAGGATTCACTCCATCTATAGTTAGTGCATGATTAAGGATTATCAATTTTTTCAAAATTTAGGATACTCATGATCAATTTTCTTCCACGAAATAGATTCTATTGGATGATGATGTTTCTAATATTTCATTCTTATATTTATGTTACAAATCAATTACATTGCATTCTCCTCACTTATATATAATAACCTATACCATGTAATGATTGGTAAGTACCATAATTTTTTTTGAAATACTAGATTCATATTTATTATTCCAAGACACAGCACACTTTCAGAATTTTTTAAGTGATTCATGATCCTTACGAAACAATATAAAGTTATTTAGACATGCATGTATTATTTCAGAGATCATACACATTGATTTTAGTATTCATTTAGAATCATATGTTAAATAATAAATCACATTATATTCTAGTAGCATATAGTTTAAGAGATCAAGAATTTCAGTAAATCTAGTGTAACTCTATCATTTTTTATATTTTACATCATATATCTATAGTATGAATTAAAATGTATTATATTTATTACAACCAACATATAATGGTGTATTGGAACAAGTCTTTAGTTTCTAAAATATATTTGGACAAACAAAAAGTTCATCTTCAACTATCATTATCATTTCCTTAATAAGAACTTCATCATCATTTACACTTATAATCATATACTCAATATAATCATTATCATCACCCAAAATTGCAATCATATTATATAATCCATAACAAATAGTGTAATCCCAATAACTAGAAACATTTAGTTCTTCCATATGTTTTCCAATGTTTATAACTTCAATCTATTCTATGAAAGATCAAACGTTCTTCCAACTCCTTTATACAAATTTTTCTCGAATAAAAAGAAAGTAAACACTAACAAATGATATGAGAAGTGTCAAATAGATGATATTTTTTGATCCTGATTATCTATTTAACCCCATACTCATAATATTTTTCCATATGATTCGAATCCATATATTTTCGATTCATATATATCCCATTGGATTCAATAATTTCATATTGTATTAAAAATATATACATAGAAGTTATTATCTTAGAATCATAAAAGTATTTTCCTTATACATACACACATATAGAAATCAAATTTGATATAAAATTTAGTTTCATTAATACATTGTTTAAAAATATAAAGATAAATAATTATATTAATATAAAGTATTATATGACTTATTTTTTATTACAAGAAGTCACATATCATAATTCATTCTATTTTTTGAAATGGATTCATCAAGGGAGATAATTAAATCCTTGTCTTTATTAATGTTCAAAAGAAACCTATGTATTTTTATAACTGGATAAGTATTAGGGTATATTTGATATTATTTGAATATAAAACATATATTGAAACAAACTAATTATTTTTAAAAATATTTTTTCAATGTTTTAAGCATGGAAATCACATCGATTATGGTTATTAGATTTCAATATTTATAAAACATATCATATTCAAATTCTTTATTTGTTAACAATCAAAATAAAAATTTGAATATTCCATTAGATTTTGAAAATTATTATGATTGTGGGTTGAATGTGGAAAATGGGTGCCTTAACCAAAGTAACCCAAAATATAAAATTTGAAAATAATGAAAGTATTTTATCACAAGAATAATTTTAATAAGTAATGTTATTAATAAAATAAACAAACTTTCTATTAAAATTTAAATAATTAAAGTTTTAAAAAATTTTAATTTTAAAAAAATTGGGAATTACCAATTTTGTATTCATCTTTCATTGAAAATAATGTGAAATTTTAAAATGAACTTTAAAAATATTGAGTGAATTATATAAATTATAATGGGGAAAACAATACTTGTATGAACATTTTTGTTTTTTTAAATTTAAAGATCAATAAAATAATTATTTTCAATTACTTCCTGAAGAATATTATGAAGTTGATATATAAATATTTGAGTGTATTTTTCATTTTTTAGACAAAATTATAGATCAAATTTAATTAACAATGATTAAAAGAAATAACAATTCCACAAAAAATGTTTGTGAATCAAAGAAAAAAACCATTTGAAATTGGAAAATGGTAATGAGAATATTTGGGAGTGGGCCTCTAGGTAAAGATTCCTCCGCACTCTCCTAATGCAACCAGCACTCCCAAAGCTTCCCCTTCCCCTTCCTCCTAGGGATTTGCAGTTCTATTTGGTGGTGATGCTGATCCTCACTCCTCTCTGTTCTGTCTTCTACCCCTTTTCTTACTCCCTCTTTCTCCCTTCTCGACCGAAGCTGCTCACTGGTGTGGATATCGTACACTATGCACCACCCCTCTTTTCAACTAACCCTGCGAATCATGCCTCTATTTTGGGTCCATGTTCTAGTGCATCAGGTGGTTTGGGTCGACATCAGTGGCGATATCCGTTGTCCTTCTTATCCACTGCTCTTACTGACCAAACCATCATCCTCTGCTGCATCTTTGTCGGCTTCGATATAGGATATGTGCCAACATGGGATGGTGTTGGAGGGGGGATGAAAACGATATCAGTTCATATCCTTGGTCGAAGCTAGATTCTTATTCTATTCTTCTTGGCTCATTTATCTTTTTGGTTCAGTGATTTTTCAAGGTTAAGAATTCATCCAATTGTTTAGTTTTTTCTCGACTTTTTGGTCTTGAATTTGGGTTCCTTCTTATTCGAAGAGGAAATGTTTTTTGGAAATGGTTTATCTAGTTTTATATTGATCGTTCAATGGTTTGATGTTGTGAGGTGGTATTTATTTCCTCAGTGAGGACGTGAGGTGTGATTCTCCGGGAGTGCATATGGGTTCCTCATTTTGTTGAAGGTCCTACAACCCTTTTACGACAACGATGATGGTTTTTTTATGACGACATTGATCTGACCAAAATATCCCATAGGTGTTTGGTACCTTGATGATGGCGATATGTTGCTGTGGAGGTTCGGTTCTATCTATGGAGGTGACATGCTTAACTCATCTAGCAGAGGGCATGGATCGAGGTCACTGCTCGATGTTTCATTCCCCGAGGTTTCTTGGTAGCGATAGTATGACAAGTGGTTATTTTGAATTTCAAATTTGGGATCTTTATCTTTTTTTTTGAATTATGAATATGGTGGATTGGGTTGAATCAGTTGTAAGGTTACCACTCACCCATAAAGATCAGTTTATCCAAAAATCAAATAAAAATGGAATTTTCAGTAATGAGAATAATTGAAAAAAATCATCTGAGGAAGCGTCCAAACTATGTATTATTTATTATGTATTATCAGTAGTAGAGGATTTTTATTACAAATGAAATCATTTCTTATTTGTAAAATATATTTCATAAGTATTTAATTTTTTAATCATTTTAAGTATATTGATTTCCAAAAAATGGTACATATTCTATATAATTTATGAATATATAATGTATAAAAATATTCTTCTATAATTTATATTATGAATGTAATGAGTTGGATATTTTCTCGAGTGTTTCTCTCTTATGTTTCTAGATTTTCACTATCATGAGTTTTTCTTGAAAAGTGAGGAGTTGAAAAAATGTTTATATATGAAGTTTCAAATTTTATTTCTCATTGAATTTTTTTTGGATTTATTGATGATGATGGTAAAACAACGAATATGATGGATTTCCATTTCGATGATGAGGAGATCTAATGTTACGAAAAAAAGAGTTTAAGTGTTGAAAACAAAAATTCATGCATTATTTTTTATTAATAATTTATTTCTAAAAATAATTTTTATACCTTATTAGTGTTATTTTAATAGATAAATGTAGGAATTATTTTACATATGATATTAGAGGAATTTTATAGAAAATTAAATGATAAATAAAAGGAAATGGAATAATTGGTAAGCATTTAATGGGAGAAGTGATCACAGATATAGGGTGGTGCATAAAAGGAATAGTCAGTGTGGGGGCCTACAAACAGAGGGATGTGGAATGGGGAAGCATAAGGTGAGAACCCAAATGACTATTCGGTTCATTCTCACTAATGAACATAGTTCTAAATGTAGTGATAAAATGTTGTATGAAAAAATGGAAATGTGGAAAATGTATTAAAATTAAAACATTTGTTATGAATATTGTGTGTGCTGGACTCATGTGATGAATCAAGAATAAGAACAAATAAATCACAAAAAAATCACCAAAAGATAAAGAAAACAATAAGAACCCAATGAAGAGAACAAAAAATTACAAAAAAGGATGAAAGATCGATTAAAAACAATCAAGTAATAACATACCTTAAATTTAAGGTTTCATTCATCTGAACACTTTGAAAGAGGAAATAATAGGATCCAGCATCCACGAGAGCTTGAACAGTTCGAGAATGAGTGATATTGGTTACGATTCTTTTAAAATAGGGGATGAGGTTTTATCAGTGCCAGCAAAATGTGATAATAAATCCTTAGATTTATCACCGATAAAAAGGTATTGATAAATAATATTTTTACGAGTGCTAACTCAATAGCACGAATAAATGAATCACTTACCTACTCTTGTGAGTTAGTTCTTATAAATACTAGTGGAAAACAAAAAACAAAAAATAAAATTGAAAATTAAAATAAATTACTAATTATATAAAAAATGTACAATAAAAATTACTTTATAATAAAAATAATAAATATTAAAAAATAAATAAATTATAGATATATTTTAGAAAATAAACAATATTATTTATATTAAATTTATTAACAAATTTGATACTATTATGATAAATGAATTAATATTATGATAAATTAATAAACAATATAAATTATATAAGCCAAAAAATATTAAAAATGAATAAATAATATAAATTATATTTATTAAAAAAAATAATATAAATGAATAAATATTAAAATAAAAATGAATAAATACTATTTTTTTAATTTAAAAAAATTTAAAATAAATTCTTAATTACGGATGTATATATAACAATTGTATAAATAATAAAATAATTTCTTTAAAAAATGAATAAATATTAGTTAATTATGTTAAAAAGAGATTAACAAAAGAATATTAACAATAAATATTAGAATTAAATGAATTGCGGAAATATCAAATGAATAAATATTAAAAATGAATAAATTACAAAATATTAAAAGTGAATAAGTATTAGAAATGAATAGATAATAATAAATTAATAAATAATAAAATTGAATAATATTTCATAAATAAAAATGAAGAAATTGTAAAAATATTTAAAAAATGAATTAATAATTTTAATTATATAAATTAATGAAATATTAAAAAGGAATACATATTGAATAAATAATAAAATTAAATTTAAAAATTAAATTTAAAAAATAAATTTACAAATAAGAGATTTATATTAAAGTACTGACTATTAATGAATAAATAACAATTGAATGAATATTTAAATACAAATATCTTAAAATAAAAATGAATACTTATTAATTATATAAACTAAATACATATAAATTCTATAAATTATATACATATTAAAAGTATTGAATATTAATATTTAAAAATGTATTAATAACTATCAAAATTGAATGTATTATAAAACTATTAAATAATTAAATATAAAAAGTGACGAAATATTAAAAGCGAATAAATGTGAAAAATGAATTAATTATAAAAAATATAAAAAATAGTGAAATATAAAAAATTGGTGATTAATATTATATGCATAAATGTTAAAAATAAATAAAACTTAATAATTAAAATTAATGAAATTAAAAAAAATATTTAAATATAAAAATAAGTAATATTGTTATATCAGTTACAAAAATATTCAAAATAATTAAATATTAAGATAAAAAATGAATATATAATAAAAGTACATTTTAATTATATGTAATCTTTTGTTAAACAACCCTGAATTATGAGTTCAACAAAAGAATTTTTTTTAGATTCCGATGACCTTTTAGGTTTAATTTTTTTTGAGAATTAAGAAAGACTCCGAAATATCAAACCATTACAATACTAATTGGACACTGCCGCATAATGTCCTTTTTTTCACAAAACTATAACGACCCTATTTTTTTCCCTTATTATGATTTTTAATTTTATTGGCGTTTGGTGCTATATTAGCTTGAGATTTTGAGGACCATAAAGACTCAATATTGATATAATAAAAATATTAAATATACTATATCACGCGTGCATTGTTTTTCTAAATTAATGCAATGACTCTGAAATAGAGTGTCAAATCATAAATCTTAGAATTCCGTTAAATCTAAAATGCATTTTTTACCCTAGGCACGACATAATATTTTGTTTATCAATTATAATTTTGGTAAATTGAAGTCACATGAATAAATAATAAAATAAATAAATTTATTTATTAGTTTAAATTCATGGACTTAACCCCCAGTTATATATTATGACTTATAGAATATCCCTAGGGTTGGTTGTATAACCCTAGGGATTGAGAGAGGAGATATTGGAGAAGAGTTCTTAGAGGATTAATGATGAATCATTCTTTTGAATTCAGTGCACCAATGTTAATTGTGTATGTCACCAATAATAGCAATGTAAGACAATTATTCATCAACAATGGATCTAAAACCATGGTAGGGAGTGTGTTTTTCATTCATTTATCAGTGATTGATTATCCCTTGATAAACACGAATCAACTGCCCTAACAAATTTAATCATAGGTAATTTTTATAGGTAATTTTTAATCATTGTAAAGTTAGGAAGGGATTATATTTGATTATTTCCAATTATTTGTTCTTCATTTGATGTTCTAATGAAAATATATTAAGGCTAACATGAAGAATGTCTAAGGTTCCGTCCAATTTTCTATTTTATTTTAGGAATCTCTTCCCCTCATTCTTCATGTGTTCATCATCGATATTTCATTTTATGGTGGTTCAATAAATACCTTATACTAGATAATTGCATAATTTATCCTTGGTGAAACATAATGATATCATGTGTTTATATTTACGAACGATAACACAACAACGATGCGTGATGATGATGGAGGAGTTTCAATCAGATCGGGAAACATTATTTCGTGGTTTTGAATGCAGTGATGGTGTGGTGTGATGAGGGTTGTTGTCCAAGTGGAATGGGTAGCATAAATATGAACACCAATGATGGAAAAGATCAATAAATTGTATATTAGGATCCTATGATAAGATTGGTAGCTGGAGTGAAGGAATCAAATGTGTGAGTATAACCACATGGAAAATGAAAGCTCTCTAGAAAAATCCCAACCACATGGATTTTAGTTCGAAGAACACATGCTATATACACCTTCGCTACAAAGTTTAGGGTTTTGGATGAAATAAATATCCCATGCAAAGTGGTACCCACAACACTCCATGTGATTCATGCCTAGTAACTTGGAGTGTACCCCTGGGGAATATGAACATGGACATGACCTGGTACATAGGTATGGCCAGAGTACACATGAATTACTTGATACTCAAACATGGACAAGTACCCAAACATGGCCAGGTACATAGGCATGACCAAAGTACACAGGGATGGCCCGAATTATAGAGGTATATGTTAGAGAACACAGGCATACCCAAGATAATAAATACACATCATGTACAACTAGAACACACTATGTAGTTTCTCTAGAGTAGTTTTAGGAATTTGTTCTCGTCATTTAGGACCAATTTTTTAGGTTATGTTCCCTCGGTCCAACCCCATATGGGTAGAGCGAGGCATCACATCATGAGAATTGTATGTGATCTCATTTTTGAGATCATTCTCAAATAGAGTTTTAGGAATCCATCCACATGTTTTGAGGTGGGTTACTCTATCATATATTCTTCCCTAGGTGGGTTTTTAGTAATTGGAATGACTAACATACCCAGGCATTGATCCTTAACTTAGTGGGTTATTCTAGTTAGGGTCTGATATACTCTAGAGACCCTGGGAGAGATCCCCTATCTGTGTATAAATATATTTTTAGTTCTAGCATATAATGATTCATGGTGAGGACTGATTATCATGATCTCTTGGATGATTTATAAAAATGTTATCTAGATCATGGAGTGATTTCTTCTAGATAAATTTTACTTTGAAACCTTGAAAATAATCCTATGCTGGTAGTTTGGTTATGGATTTACCTCGAGACATAATGTATATCTTGAGTATAAATGGGTTATTATTGAAATGTATCATATTATGATTTATATTCCTTAGTGATGATGTGTTTACTATTCTATTTATGCTTCATGTTTGTTGATTTTGGGGTGTCCTATTGGGTATTGTTATAACCACCGCTGCATGGGCTCTTACTTCACATGTCATGTATTATATAGATGAAAGGCCATTTGTTGGGGTCCTAGGTTTACCAGGATCATATGGAAAATAATTTATCTATATAGAACTTGGTTTATACCATGTTTATCATTTGATAGAAACCCCCACCTTCAAGAAATTTATATTTCTTTTATTGTTTTGGTGGGAATGTATTTTACCCTTTATGATTTCTACTAAATTTATGATACTATGATGTGGGATAGATTTTATGAACGCATTATGCTCACATTTATTTTTTTACCTTCCAACATATTATGGGTATTTGGAGACATGTGTGTGTATAGGTACTTAGGATAATGGCTCCCATATGTGAGATATGCTTATTCAGTGCTTATCGCAAGCCCTTGGCCTATGGGAGGTAGGATTGGGGTGTAAAAATCATTTTACCACCAAACAATAAATACTTGATGTTTTAGGTTTTGATAGAGTGTTATTAGAGGAGTTTCATTCTAGGAACATATTTTAGATATTGACTAGCTATGAGGTTGGTTTTTGAATTTTGGAAATAATGTTAAAGTGTTTTTAAATCGACACTCAGGACAAAGAATCAAGTGTTGGGGTGGTAGCTGACATATCTATTCACTAGGTTTATGATAACCTGATTGTTGACTCGATACATTTAGTCATTGAAATCATGAAAAAATTGGTATTTGCATCATATAAGAATGGTTTCTGGTATCCATATACTTCTTGAGTCAACTCCCAAGATATACTCTTATCTGTGGTATATCTTGTCTATTTCGATATAAATCCATGAATATTTCCATTTTTTATTCTATATAAGGATCATGGGGATAATCCACCTAGTGAGGAGGCTTTGATACAAGGACATGTTTATGGGTGATACCTCAATGTGGGTTCCTTGTTATGCCTCCACCCATTGAGCAGCTGGTTTCACTAGTAGTACTTGTGCATGAGGACCACATTCTAATACAACTCCATGATTTCTAGATCCATTTGAACCATAGGTTTTAAGGATATCTATTCCCCTAGGTATCTAAGGACTATATTGAGGAAGTTATGTGAGTTTTCTTCCTCGTTATGACACCTGAAAATTAGAAGGTGGTTCTGGAAACGAGCCTTCTTCATGGATTCATAAGGATATGGTGGAGTCTAGTGACTCTATCGTATGATGATATAAAAAATTCATGGAATTTTTTTATTATCATTTCAATTAGGTGTTCTCTCTATCTATATTTTAGGAAGTGAGCATCTATGACCTTTTGTAGTATAAACAGGGCAGTATGATAGTAAGCAAGTATTCGTCAAGGATTACTAACCTATCACAATACCCCTTGATATGGTTTGAGATGAATTATTACTGGAATGTAATTTAAGAGTATAATCCTTAGGGTTATCTAGGATACTGTGATTCCTCATTTCCTTCCTACCTATGATGTGGTTATAGAGCATGCTTTGGTAGCATAGATCATTCTGGGTGAGTAGATGCTGGCAGTTGGTGCTATTATTTGGCACACAGGAGCTGAGATTACAGAAGCTGGTAACCGAAGGAAGGAACACGGTTCTGGGAGTGCAAGAAAGTTTGGGATATGATTTCATGGAAGAGGGTCTGTAGTTCAGGTCTCTCATGATGGTTCTATCTAGATGAGGGGGAGGTGGTGATACTCTTTCACTAGCACGGGACATCTTATGTGGGATTATATAAACCTTCATATAGTTGGACAAGAGACAGTTGATGGAATTCCTAGTATGTAATGCCCCGATCCCACTTACCCAGAGTCAGTGCATTATTGCGTAACATTGGAATGATCACAAAAGATCAAGTCTCGAAAGACCGATTAGTTTAGTATCCTTGGAAACACTAGATACATTCATAAATGTTACATTACATCATAAAGTGAAAAACTACAATAACATAGTCTCCATTTTCCACACTCATATCCCCTTCAGACTATCCCTGCAGGTCATTCCTAAAATACTTCTTCACATCCTGGAAAAATTAAAACATTGAAAGGGGTGAGCTCAGATTCTCAGTAAGGATAACAATATAGCGGAAGCTTTCATAAATAAAAATAAACATTTAAGGCAATGTATAACTAAACAAAAGCCTTTTAAACATGAACTTCAACATAATATGGCAAAAATAGATGAAATAATGCCATTTAATTACTCACATGGATATTCTACTGGTCGAATATTCACATGCAATATCAATAAGCACTTTCATAATGATGGAATGCATAATGCCAGACTATCATAACCACGTATCCAAGGCCTCATGACAAGACTACAAATAATATTTTGTCAGGGCCTCGTGCCAAGACACTAGTTTGTCTCATGAGACCTGCCGATGCATCGAGGAGCTATAGCGAGCTCCACCCGTCACTTATTAAGTCCAATTCATTCCTCATATGAATAGGTTTAAACATATCATAAACCATAACATAATCATATCACATAAAACATGCATAAAGGAAACATAAAATTTCCACATTTCAATCACTAGATATAAATACAACACATTAATATAATAAAAACACATTCAAAACCATTTTCAATACCAAAATAAAAGAAAATTAAAACTCTGTATTTATTTTTCATTTTAAGAAAAAGTTTTGGCTTGTAGAGGAAGCCGAAACTCAAATAATGGTCACAGCGGCGGAGAAGTCGTTGTTGGTGCATACGTACAACAAGAAAAACATTCCTTTTTGTCGTTTAGTAAAACTCTTCGTATAAAAAGATTCCTTTTTGAATAAATGTAAAATTCAAAGGGGTTTATACACCGTATAAAAGAAATTTGTGTATAAAACAAAATATGCCTCAATGAATGGAGATTGAGATGAAGTCCCTTACAAAGATCATTCTTAAATAAAATATATCTATTATGTGTATTCACTATAAGTATACATAAAGAAGGTAAAAATACAAGATATGACATAATAATATCATGACATAATTTGAAAGTAGGAGATTAACCCAAAGAACAGAAATTGGGTTAATAATTTCCCTTACCTCGTGTCCGACTTGACTCGTTCGTTCTTTAATATCATGAATAATAGACTAGAGTTAATTTCTATTTGCTTAAGAACCACTTTCAGGTTCATTATTCCTTTTATATCATTTATTACCATGTTATAAACATTATGTAATTATTTAAGTTAATAATGGTCATTTTGTCGATCTTTGGTACTTGAGTCAAAAATAAACTTCTTATAATTACAAGTTGTTCATGTGGTGAAATATCTATTATATCAAAATTATATTCATGATGTATATATCATATATATCATATATATCCAATATATACATGCATTTATAATATTACATAACATTTAGAGGTAAGAAATGAAATTCACCGTTCATGGAGACGGTATATACTATAATTCCAGTACAATATAATTTATAATACCATTTACCCCATCCTTTATACATCCCACATATGTCATTAACGATTCAAATCACTTTGAGGGGGCGGTAGTTCGCAATTCCTCAAATGAAAATATCGCGTTTACCCATAATGGAAACCATAAAGGTATGCCATAAATGAAAAATACAGAAGCTTAAGTAAAACATAAACATATTATATATAATGTTTAAATATAGTGACATATTAATGGCCACCTTTGAAGGTGTTATATGAGTGTTGAACAATCATCGTTTCATGAGGCAGAAATTCACCATCCACAGAAACGGTATGTTCTTTAACCATTATATGTATGTGTGTGTAAGTGTAGCTCGAATAATTATTATAAAAACATCCTAGAATATTTAGGATACTGGTTTTGTTACAAAAGAAATGAATAAAAAGTGTTTAGGGGGTTGGATAAGAAAAATAAAACATAAGAACACAAGAGAGAACACTACCTTTAAAACGGGTAACTATTTTTTATTTGAGCTCAAAAGATTCATTGGGAAGACTTCTGCTCAAAGTGAGGCTTCTAGGAGTAAGAGTGGGATGTGGAGAGACAAAATGGGCAGGGGTTGGATGAACCAAACGGTTGGGAGGTGTGAATAAGGTGGTAGAGGTGGGGGCCTTTTATAAGAGGAGAGGAGGGGAACTCTTGGAAAGATTGAAATGTTACATTATTATGAAATGCTTTTCGGATTCTAAAGGTCCCATAATGATATATTTCGAGGGTATGGTGATAAGGGTTTTAAATCCACCCATCCAATAGGCTTTGGACAAGTTTATGTCTTAGATTTTACATTATCCTTCCATTTTATTAAAATTGATAATTAATGAGGTAATCGTTGCATCATCATGTTGTCAAAAATAATTTAATTTATTTAATGTCTAATAATTATAAAAAAGCTATCATGATGTAGGAAATATTTTTATCTTTACAATGAATATTTATAGCAAAAAATATCACTTTTATAACCCCATTTAAATATTGTTTTAGTAAAACAACTCATGTTTGTGACATTTTTATTTTAATATTAAATAAAAAGTTTTTAATGTCATTTTCCTACCAAAGTGGCTCCATGGGGTCCCCAAGTTGACCCATGGATTGTCTTGGCCGGCCATGACTCATAAAATAGGGGTAGGACAAGTGTAAAAGTATTTTCATATTTTTATAAAATCAATTTTACCTTAAATTTCACTAATTACCTTTAGTCGTGATTAATTAAACTTAAAAGTTACTATTCACCAAAAAATTATTTCAATCCCATTGAACCACATTTTACATCCTAATGACAACCATATATTTCAGATTTTTAAAAATCAAATCACAGAAGTGGAAATGTTTCATTTAAACCAAAAAGTTGTTTTTTAACTACCACTTAGTGGTTTCACTATTCATCAAAAATTGAAGTTTTTCAGAACAATGCCAAAATTTCAACCTAAGATATAATTGATATTCCGAATTCAAAAATGATGTCTATTTTATAAAATTGAAATCATATAAGTTGCATTAATTAATTTTATAATTAATTTCCGTTGTCACAACAAATAGAGTGTTTTTAAGAAACAATATATATCCAAAGATTGACAATTGTTTATATCCAATTTAAATGTTAAATTAATACTAATGACCACCATTGGATAAAATGGTAAAAATATATTCTAATTATACTTTAAAACCACTCAATGGTATAAATTATCACTATAAATTATTTTTATTAAAAAATCTGTTTTAAGTATTTTTCACTATTCATAAAAATTGGAAGTTCTCAGAAAAATACAAAAAATTCAACATAGGCTAATTTCGATATTCCGAATCAAAAAATGAAGTCCATTTTGAAATATAAAATATATATAATTTCAAAAAGTGGGTATTACTATTCATAATGACTATTTTGATTGGTCGCGGTGTGTTAGAATCTCGAACTTGCGTACAATGCAAGCTATTACATTATTGAAAGAGAAGCGTATCTTAGAAGATCGGGGTGTTACATTCTCACATCCTTCAATAAATTGTGTCCTCAAAATTTCAAATTTTTCTTTGAAAATAAAAGGTTGAAAATACAAACTACCTTTGTGGAAAACCCACATCATAAATAAGGTTAATAAAAATATAACTTTAAAAGAAAGAAAGATAAGTACAAAGGTCACCCGAGATAGCCCATACTAGAATTCTATGAACATATGGATATGGAAGAAAAACAAACCATCATGGTTTTATGGAGAGTTTTAGAAAACATGATTAAGAGAAAGTTAACAATAAGAAAGTCACAAACTTGTGATTGATTGAACGATCATTGAATCCCCAGTTAGAAAAGTTAACTAGAAACGTTTTTGTTTTAAGTTACCTTTCATAAAGTTGAGGAATTTATTTAAGAGATTTACTAAGAATGTAAGGAAATATACTTACTTGTCATGTAGACTTTAATTCTTTAATAAATTTTTACCACAAACCCATCTTTCACTCCAAATTGTAACAAAACTCAAAAATATTCTATTTATCCTAATTGTATAAGGTTCTAAATATTACCACATACCATTTAGATTAGGAAAACTATTTTATAATAACCAGGGACTTCCTGTAGGCTAGTGGTAGGTAATAAAGGCATGTCGCACAATGGTTGTGGGTTCGATTCCTCCAGCTTTGTCCGACGCGATGGGTTATGCCCCACCATGCAGATTGTCCTTTTCCTAAAACTATAGTATTATAATATTCCAAAAATAATCTTCAAAAATGTTTTAACCTTAAACAATACTATCCAAAGATCAACTTAATCCATTCCAACCTTTATAGTTATCCAAAATACCTCCATCCAGACTTTCTCTAAAATGTCCTTAAATTCTAAAATCAATTGCAACATTAGATTCCCCAAACAAAGTAAGGTTTCTCTTATTGTCACATACTGAAAATATGATTACCTTCATCATATTAAAACCTTAATGAAAACAACAAGTACTGCAGTACAATCCTTATATATATCACATTATTCTTATAACCATAATCTAGTTCTTGAGACCAAAAACACAAATACAATAATTATTCAACTTCATCTGTAGTAACAGAATAAGCTTGGCCTTGATCCCTTGGCCTTTTCTGAGGTAAGTTTCCCTGACTATTAGGACATTCATTTTAATAATGCCCCATTTCCCTACAATTGTAGCATTCAACATTGATAGCCTCTTTCTTTCCCTTTCAATCACGAGCCTGGTGACCTTTTTTTCCACATTAATAACAAACTCACATTCCTTTTAGGCAAGTACCAGGGTGATTCTTCCCACAATTATCACATAATGGAAAATCCTTCTTTCCCTTTTCCCCTTTATCTGTCTCTTGTTCCACCGTTCTCTTCTTCTCTTGATTTACTTTGTTGTCATAAGACATAGATAATTCCTTTTCTGTCTTGATAGAACATGAGACTATATCTTCGTACATTGAGAAAGTTTGCGATACTAAAGCTCGACGGAGAAACGGTTTTAACCTATCAAAGAAAAGATCAATATTACTTCTTGGTTTACATATATAATCTGCAGCATGTCTTGATAACCTTGTAAAGTTGGCCTCATACTTTGCGACATTCTCATCCTCCTTTTTCCTCAGACTCAGAAATTGTCTTTCCATATCTGCTCGATGGTCACGAGGAAAGTATTTTTCTAAGAAAATTTCCTTAAAATCCCTCCATTCCATACTTGATACTTCTTCATCTTCCTTTGTGTTTTGAATCAACGACCACCATTGATCGACATCTCCAGTGAGCCGATAAACTGCAATGACAACCATCTCCCTTTCGCTACTCCCCAAGGCGTGGAATATTTTCTCTTAGGAGTTTATCCATTGCTCAGCTACTAATGGATTTGTACCCCCATTAAATGTTGGCGGTTGTCGCCTCATGAAGTGGTCTAACATTGATCCTCCACGTTACGGATCTGGGTGCTCCATACAAGTAAGGTTATTATTCCTAACCTGAGTGAGTTGTCCCAGTATGGTGATAAGTTGATCAGCACCAGTTGTATCTCCAGCTCCAAAATAATTATCTTGAGAAGGAGGGAAATTCCTACATGGAGTGCGTGCATTTATACGGTTTCCATTCCTCCCACTAGGCTCCATTTCTAAACAATGGCATAAACTAGAATAGTTTATGAATTAAAATACATAATTCCATACTTGTAAAACACTTAACATAAATTGAACTATTTATGGATATAATCCATAATCATAAAAAGAAATGTTTTCTTGAGGAAGTATATACTCATAAACCCTTCATAATGGTTTGTAAAAAAAGAAGATAATTATCCTAAGCATATCCCCCGGGAGTGTCGTAACCAAGAGTGCAGCAAGGCCCGTTGTTGTGCACCAGTTCCTGTTTGAGTCTAGCTCAAAGCGGTGTTTTCAGGTTTTACCCCTAGGTACATCTGTGCCAGAGCTGCCTCTACCTGCTCGTATCTAGACAGGGATGTATTGCTCGGAAAACTCACAAAATATCTATAATACCGAAATTCTAGGAAGTCTTTCTATACTAATCATCAAAGTCTATCTTTGGGCTATGTGCTATAATCAGAGTTTATCTAAATCTAGCTTCCACGGTTAGTACTAAACTGCCTTTGATACCAACTGTAATGCCCCGACCCCAGTTACCCAGAGTCGGTGCAATATTGCGCAACATTGGCATGATCACAAAAGATCAAGTCTCGAAAGACCAATTAGTTTAGTAGCCTTGGAAAACACTAGATACATTCATAAATGTTACATTACATCAAAAAGTGAAAAACTAAAATAACATAGTCTCCATTTTCCACACTCATATCCCCTTCAGACTATCCCTGCAAGTCATTCCTAAAATACTTCTTCACATCCTGGAAAAATTAAAACATTGAAAGGGGTGAGCTCAGATGCTCAGTAAGGATAACAATATAGCGGAAGCTTTCATAAATAAAAATAAACATTTAAGGGAATGTATAACTAAAAAAAATCCTTTTAAACCTGAACTTCAACATAATATGACAAAAATAAATGAAATAATTCCATTTACTTATTCACATGGATGTTCTACTGGTCGAATATTCACATGCAATATCAATAATCACTTTCATAATGATGGAATGCATAAATCCAGACTATCATAACCACGTAGACAAGGCCTCGTGCCAAGACTACAAATAAGATTATGTAAAGGCCTTGTGTCGAGACACTAGTTTGTCTCATGAGACCTGCCGATGCATCGAGGAGCTATAGAGGGCTCCACCCGTCACTTATTAAGTCCAATTCATTCCTCATATGAATAGGTTTAAACATATCATAAACCATAACATAATCGTATCACATAAAACATCCATAAAGGAAACATAACATTTACACATTTCAATCACTAGATATAAATACAACACATTCACATAATAAAAACACTTTCAAAACCATTTTCAATACAAAAATAAAAGAAAATTAAAACTTTGTATTTATTTTTCATTTTAAGAAAAAGTTATGGCTTGTAGAGGATGCCGAAACTCAAATAATGGTCACGGCGACAGAGAAGTCATTGTCGCTGCATACGTACAAAAAGAAAAACATTCATTTTTGTCGTTTAGTAAAACTATTCTTATAAAAAGATTCCTTTTTGAATAAATGTAAAAGTCAAAGGGGTTTATACACAGTATAAAATAAATTTGTGTATAAAAAAAATATGCCTCAATGAATGGAGATTGAGACGAAGTCCCTTAAAAATATCATTCTTAAATAAAAATATACTTATTATGTGTATTGACTATAATTATACATAAATAAAGAACAAATACAAGATAGTTTATAATAATATCATGACATAATTTGAAAGTAGGAGATTAACCCAAAGAACAGAAATTGGGTTACGAATTTCCCTTACCTCGTGTCCGACTTGACTCGTTCGTTCTTTAATCTCCTGAATAATAAACTAGAGTTAATTTCTATTTTCTTAAGAACTGCTTTCATGTTCATTATTCCTTTTATATCATTTATTACCATGTTATGAACATTATGTAATTATTTAGGTTAATAACGGCCATTTTGTCGATCTTTGGTACTTGAGTCAAAAATAAACTTCTTATAATTACAAGTTGTTCATGTGGTGAAATATACATTATATCAAAATTATATTCATAATGTATATATCATATATATATAATATATCCAATATATACATGCATTTATAATATTACATAACATTTATAGGTAAGAAATGAAATGCACCGTTCATGGAGACGGTAAACCGTATGTACGCATGAACGCTACTTTCATTTATATTTCATATTTAATGGAATGAAATTATAATTATATAAAGTTATACTATAATTACTGTATAATATAATGTATAATACCATTTACTCCATCCTTTATACATCCCACATATGGCATTAACGATTCAAATCACTTTGAGGGGGCGGTAGTCCGCACTTCCTCAAATGAAAATATCGCGTTTACCCATAATGGAAACCATAAAGGTATGCCATAAATGAAAAATACATAAGCTTAAGTAAAACATAAACATATTATATATCATATATAAATATAGTGACATCTTAATGGCCACCTTTGAAGGTTTTATATGAGTGTTGAACAATCATCGTTTCGTGAGGCAGAAATTCGCCATCCACATAAACAGTATGTTCATTAACCATTAGATGTATGTGTCTGTAAGTGTAGCTCGAATAATTCTTATAACAAAATCCTAGTATATGGAGGATACTAGTGTTGTTACAAAAGAAATGAATAAAATGAGTTTAGGTGGTTGTAGAAGCAAAATAAAACATAAGAACACAAGAGAGAACACTACCTTTAAAACGGGTAACTCTTTTTGATTTGAGCTCAAAGGCTTCCTTGGAAAGACTTATGCCAAATGTGAGGCTTCTAGGAGTAAGAGTGGTATGTGGAGAGACAAAATGGGTAGGGTTTGTCTGAGCCAAAGGCTTGATAGGTGTGGGTATGGTGGTAGATGTGGGGGCCTTTTATAAGAGGAGAGGAGGGGAACTCTTGGAAAGATTGAAATGTTACATTATTATGAAATGATTTTCGGATTCTAAAGGTCCCAAAATGATATATTTCGAGGGTATGGTGATAAGGTTTCGAAATAAACCCATATAATAATCTTTGGACAAGTGTAAGTCTTTGATTTTACATTATCCATCCATTTTATTAAAATCGTTAATTAATGAGGTAATTGTTGCATCATCACAATGTCATAAATAATTTAATTTATTTAATGTCTAAAAATTATAAAAAAACTATCATGATGTAGAAAATCTTTTTATCTTTCCAATTAATATTTATAGTAAAAAATATGACTTTTATAACCCCATTTAAATATTTTTTTAGTAAATCAACTCATGTTTGTGACATTTTTATTTTAACATTAAATAAAAAGTTTTTAATGTCATTTTCCAACCAAAGTGGCTCCATGGGGTCCCCAAGTTGACCCATCTATTGTCTTGGTCGTCCCTGACTCATAAAATAGGGTTAGGACAAGTTTAAAGGTATTTTCATATTTTTATAATATCATTTTAACCTTAAATTTCACTAATTACCTTTAATCGTGATTAATTAAACTTAAAAGTTACTATTCACCAAAAAATTATTTTAATCCCATTAAACCAAATTTAACATCATAATGACAAACATATATGTCATATTTTTGAAAATCAAATCACAGAAGTGGTAATGTTTCATTTAAACCAAAAATTAGTTTTTAACTACCACTTAGTGGTTTCACTATTCATCAAAAATTAAAGTTTTTCAGAACAATGCCAAACTTTCACCCTAATCTATAATTGATATTCCGAATTCAAAAATGATGTATATTTTATAAAATTGCAATAATAAAATTTTAATTAATTAATTTTATAATTAATTCCCGCTGTCACAACAAATAGCGTGTTTTTAAGAAACAATATACATCCAAAGATTGACAATTGTTTATGTCCAATTTCAATGTTAAATTAATTATAATGAACACCATTGGATAAAATGGTAAAAATATATTCTAATTATAATTTAAAACCACTAAATGGTATAATTTATCACTATAAATGACATTGATTAAAAAAGTTTCTTTAATTATTTTTCACTATTCATAAAAATTGGAAGTTCTCAGAAAAATACAAAAAATTCAACATAGGCTAATTTCGATATTCCGAATCCATAAATGAAGTCCATTTTGAAATATAAAATATATATAATTTCAAAAAGTGGGTATTACTATTCATAATGTCTATTTTGATTGGTCGCGGTGTGTTAGAATCTCGAACTTGCGTACAATGCAAGCTATTACATTATTGAAAGAGAAGCGTATCGTGGAAGTTCAGGGTGTTACATACTAAATGAAAAATACTATAGTTGGGAGGTTCATAGTGTAGAAAATGTTACTGAGGAGTAGGGAGATAAGCTAGAGGTGGCAGATAGTTTGACCTGTTTCCACCACTACCCTAGGTGGTCTACACTAGGCTCAAGGATCTTTTGTGGTTTGGGAAGAGGAAAGCTCTATGTAGTGGATGAATATGACCCAAAAAAATCCTTGGATGTTTATAGGTGTGATATGGTACTTTTCTACCATATATTTAGTACTCATATACAAATTCATGAACAAACCTTTTCTTACTACATCCCTAGTTCAAGATATAGAGATTCCGGTTGACCCTTTGACTCAAACCATGCATTTAGAGATTTATACTAGAGGGGATTCAGTAATCACACACTTCCATTAATCAATATCACTAGAAACTTAGAGGATATATCTTCCTTTTGGATCTCTTTATAGTATCAGTGTGGCTTTATGACCTTATACTAAGTATGGCCTAGCTATATATATTTTATGCACATATTGACTATTTTAGGTAGAGGATGCGATGTGTCTGTATAGACGGGAAGATGTTTTCCTTCATCAGTGGGAAGGAAAACCATGAAGATTAGGATGGGATCAAACATATTATTATACAACATATTAATTATTTGTTGTCTAGTATTACACTTAGAGTAGTAGATACTATGAGATTTTATCTTCCTACAATGGTGGAAGAGTGTGATGACATATTCCCTAAATATGTTCCATGATTTCCTCCCCACTGAGTAATAGAATTATGAATAGAATTGAACCCAAGGACTAACCTAATATCTATTACAACATATCACATGAAACCCATATAGCTTACTGATCTGAAGGTTTATTTGGAGAAGTTGCAGATGAAGGGATTTGTGAGACCTTGAATGCCTCCTCAAGAAACACTAGTTTTTCTCTAATAGAAGGTGGATGAGATTTTGAGGTTGTGTGTCGATTAACTTCACCAAAAAAAGTGACCATGAAGAACCAAGTATATACTATTTTGTATTTATTAACTCTTAGAACATCTGAATGGGGTGATATGGTTATCAAAAATTGACCTCAGAACAGGGTATCACCAACTCTATGTTTAGGATGAGGATATATTGAAGACAAAATTATGATGCAGCTACAGTCACTATGAGTACTTGTGGATGCCTTTTGGAATGATGAAAACCCTAACTGTGTTCATGGGACTCATGGAAAAAATCTTTCATCCCATTTAGATAATTTAATGGTGATCTTATTTGATGGAATCCCTGAGTACTCAGCATCATAGGAAGAGCATGCGAGACACTTGAGGATATTCCTAGATGTACTACAAGAGCACCAAAATTATAGGAAGCTCTTTAAGTGTCTGGTTAGATTATATAGGTCCACTTAATAGTACTTATCACCTCATAAGAGGGATTAGAATTGCATATGACAAAGGATGAAGAAGTTCTATCTTGAGAGCCACCTACGAGCATGAATGAGGCACTAGCTTCTTTGGAATGACAAGCTATAATTAGGGATTCATACAAAATTTCTCCCATATTATGGAACACTTGAAATCTTTGAAATTAAATGGGAATTCATATTTATAGAAGGAGTCGTACCAATATGATTTTAGAAGTTGTGATAGCTATTGATGAGCACCCATATAAAATATAGAAAGAGGACGGTGTTGAGTATGTAGTATTCTATGATGACTCCAAAATTGGGTATGGTTGTGTTATAATGAATAGTACATAAGTGATCATGTTTGGGTTCCGATAGTTGAGACCACATGAGAAGAACTACATGACCCATGATTTGGATCCGATAGTGGAAGTATTAACCCTGAATATATGGGGGTACTATTTTATGGGTGATAAATTAATCATTTTTCCAAACATAAGATTCTCATGTATATCTTCTCATAGAAGGATCTCAACTTGTGATAGATGTGATTGTTTAATTTCCTCTAAAATTATGAATTCAAGATAGTTTATATTCCTAGGAAGGGGAACATGGTGGTAGATTCTCTTAGTAGAAGATATTGTTTGATGTTATTGTGTAAGGTGTTAGATTATTCAGCCTTGTTGCTATTTTCCGTAGTGGAAAAAGATGGCATGGCTCACCTATAATTGATGGTTGTTACCCTTACTCTTATATAGCTTGTTTAGGAGGCTCATATTAGAGATAACGACTTTGAGACCATTTATATTTAGATATCCACTGGAAGTGATCATACTATATTTTTTGAAGGTAGGGAGCATGTCTCCCTTCACAAAGGGAGAAAAATGGTACTAGTGGAAATATGAGAGGTGGTTTTATGAGAGTATCAAAAATACCATATAGTGTTATATCTAGGTCAGGAAAATATATACCAGGAACAAAAATGTATTTTTTTCAAGTAATAAAGAAGTGTGTAGTTGGGTTTGTCTCACAATTCCTCACTTATCATCATGTGAAGGCATATCATTAGGTTCCAGCAGGTTTGGATCAACCACATTTTAACATCTCTGTTCATTACAGGTAATTTTTTAAATACATCTAATAATATTTTTGGATCTAGGCACTGAGATGGAATGAGATTCTGAGAACCAATGAGTCTGGAATTAATATTCATAAAATATTAAATATATTAATATATTTCTCACATAATTTCCCTGGTGAAGTTGAATAACTCCAAAACTAAGTCCCATATTGGAAATATGAGTCCACCTTTGAGATTATAACATGTTTTTACCCTAGGAGAGATATATTTTTTTCTTCATCAAGCATATGTGAATAATTTGTCATGGGAGAAAATAATAAATAAATTTATAAATTTTTTTTTTAGTTTTTCAAAGAAGCATCCTAATTAAATCCATTTATAAACCAATTTATAACCTAATTTTAGGGATTATATCATAACCTTGTAATTTAAGTGAGGAATTGGTGGGGTAGATTCTATGGATGATCATTGATGGATCACAATTTTGCAATTGGTGCACCAACAGAGCATATGGATCCCATTAATAACAACAAACATGAACCATTCTTTATTAAAGATCGATCCAATATTGAGGTAGGAAGTTTATTTTTTTGTGTATTTATCCCTATTTTATTATCCTATTAAGAATGAAATTAGATTAACTAATGTATTGATTCAAATATCGATCATATTTTGGGTATCTGATTATTTTCAGGGAATTTGAATATTTCTCTTGCTATTTAATTTATATCTCTTCATTGATCATTCTAATATAAATGAATCAAGAAAAAAACATTGGCTATGGTCTATTCCTCTTTTTTTTACATTTATTCCCATGTTATTCATTAATTCTTCACTAACATTAATTTTGGATGACGGTTTGACAAATACTCGACAATCAATTATTGCACACCCATTTCTTAGTGCAATTGATTGATACCACAAAAATGTGTTTTCCATGACTATGAGATCGAGATGCGATAGTGGTAATGATAGATATAGATTAGATAGAATCTATTTGTGTGGGATTTGAAGTGTGGGAATGGTATGGCATGGTTGAGTGATTTCCCATGGGAATCAGGCAACCAAATTCAGCCGAGTTGTGATGATAAGGATTGTGTAGAATAGATTAATGATTTATAATAAGGACCATGGCTAGATCAGAGGATGAAGGCATGGTTGAATAATCATGATGTAGATATGTGGATTATAGAAAATTTTAATATACGCGACATGTATTCTTGTGATGCATTCCATGTGGGAACCTAGTTTTGGTTCTAGGGTTTCCATGTAGAAGAAAGTATCACATGTCGTTTAACATGTGTCACATGCCAGGTGACAAGACCTGATTTCTTGACGTGTATTTAGGGAGGTACATGTGAATGGAAATGACTAGGTACATGAAATTACTAGAGTACATGGGCTAAGCTATGTACTTAGACATGACATGGTATATAGGAAGGACTTAACACATGGGCATAACCAAGTGTACATGGGCACATGTAGAGGTATACAAACACAAACATGGGTAGGACTGGAGTTTTTGGTACTCCCTGTGCACCCTACTTATATGATGTTTACGTTTCTAGAAAAGGGATGGAGACCTTCAAATATTTATCATGGACCAGTTTCCTCAGGGTACATTTCCTTGGTCCTCTACTATGAGGGTATAATGTTGTATTGCATCATAATCATAGGATTGTGATAACATCTAGGAGACTCATTTTAGATAGAGTTTTGATATCTCTATGTGAGGCCTAGATTGGGATCCTATATCACCTTCTTCCCTAGGTGTGGTTCTTGGTATCAATGTGACTAACACTACATGGTCTTTGATCCCATACATAATAGGTTGATTAATATTGGGTTAATCTGTATTACCTCACGACCCCAGGTGCGATCCCTATATGTGTATCAATATCTTTAGACATAATGCATGTATCTTCCTCATGGAAAGACCCAATTATAATCACATATCATATGCACACCATAGATGTTATTAGACTCACAGACTGAGTTTTTTTGAGCGAATGTTGATACAGAATCTTGAGATGAATCCTGGGCTGGGAATGTGGTTATGACCTGACCATCAGACTAAATGTATACTATGAGTATATCTAGATATAATTATTAAATGTCTAATAATATTTTGAAACACACTTTTGATGAGAAGAAAACTATATTGACGTTATGTTTGGTTATTTTGGAGCATCCTTATAGGTATTTTTATACTCACACCTGTATGGGATTTTCCTGCACATGTCTTGTCTTATGCAGATGACTAGGAATAAAATGGGCTTCTAGGTGGATTGGGAGCATATAGAGCTTATTTTTGGATAGATAGACTATAGTGTGTATCAAGAGTCACATTTGACCATGGTTCCCTATTTCTAGAATTTATTACTTCTTTACCGTTTTGGTGGGCTTATATTTGGATGTTTCTTCTTTCTAGATTTACTTTCATTATCTATTGTGGGATTTATATGGGTGAATGCATTATTATCTTTTGTTTTACTTTTTTATCATCTTATGGTATTGGATATATGTTCATGTATACAAGTACTTTAGGTTAAGTTCTCCGTTGTGTGTGATATTCTTTCTCACTTCTAGTCTCTATCCTTTGGATTATTAGAGGTGGCCATGGGGTAGTCATACCCTCCTAATCACTGGCTATGCCGGCCCTAGTAGGTCAGGTCGTGAGAGAGTGGTATCAGAGTGTGTCATCTTAGCACCCGAGTTTGGAGGTTATTTTTTATAGTAGTTATATTAGTTTGGGTTTTATGGAAACATTGTTAAGTGTTTTGATTTTGGATATTAGGACAGAGTGTGTAGTATTTGTGTTGCGACCGACATATCCATTTACATAGAATTTTATAACCTTCTTAATGAGTCGATACATATAGGAACTGGTTGTTAGGAAAACATTGGTACATGCATCATATAGAAATGACTTGTAGTAATATTTCATTCTTGAGTCTTTTCTCCAGACATAATTATTTATCGTGGTATATCTTATTATTTAATTATTTGTCCATAATGATTTCTGACTAGGATCTCATAAGAGGATCATTAGGATGACATTATTTGTGATGTGCCTTAGAAATAAGGATCTATTTAGGAGATATTTCTTCCAGGTGTTACACTAGTCATACCACCATTGGTTGATCAGTAGATGGTACTAGAAAAACCAACTGATGAGGTGAATATGCTGAGTGAACTTCATGATATTTAGAGATAGTGAAACCCTAGGTTTTGGGGTGATCTAAACCCAAGACAGTTTAGGACTAGCTTGAGGCAATGATGTGAGTTTTTTTGTCTTTTTAGGACAATTGCAAACTAGATGGTGGTCTTGGCAGTGAGTCTTCTCCATGGATATATTGGATAATGGTAGGGATTATTTACTCAATCATATGACCAGATTAATATTTCATTGAAATAGTTTGATTGAATTTTTACAGAGTAACTTTGTCCATCTATGTCATGATATATGAGGATTCAGGTTCTTTTACTACTTCAGTAGACCAGCAAGACTATGACTGAGTATTCATCAAGGTTTAACAATACGATACTCATTGGATATGGTGAATGACCAGTTATTATAGGGTCATACCTTCTAGAGAGGTACACATAAGAATATTTTTACTTTTTTTTACCACTATGCATTATTACCTATGATAGAGTGCTTGATCATGCCTTGGTGATTGAAATATTCCTAGCTGAGCAGATACAGATAGTTTTTGTAAGTAGTGGGAATATAGGGGTTGAGTCCTTAGAAAGAGATAGCCGATAAAAAACGTAGGGATATGAACATGTGATATGTTACAAGAGGTGATCCTAGGATAGAGGATTAATATTTTTGGACTCATAGGATCTTTATTTTCATCCTATAGAGAGGTAATGTTAGTCAAGTGATGGTTGGGGTCACCTCATGCGATATTTTCTGACCAACTATATAACTGATAATGAGACACTGAATTGGCCACCTAGGAAGATATAGAGACAAGATCAGAAAGTTTCGTAGGATGGAAGATATGGAAAAGTATAAGTGAGAATAGAAGAATGTGGAAAAAGGTTTGAATTATTTTCTCCACCACCCCTATCTGGTCCACATTATGCTCGTAGATTTGGTGGTTAGGGAGGGGACAACTGTTGGTGGTTGAGTATTATGACCCAAAGGATTTGAGGATTATTAGAGGTATGATATGTGTATTTTCTACCATAGATGAAGTATTTATAGACACATGCGAGATTCATTCCTTTCTTTACAGTTTTTTAGTAAGACACTAAGAGATTCCAATTGATCCCTGGTCTCAACCCTTACACTTAGAGACTCACACTGAAGATGACTCATCAATCCAACACTTTAGCTTGTAATGGGGTTTGATTTTTGGGGGTGAGAGTTTTTATGGGATCTCTCTGTAGTAGTGATGAGGCCTTATGATTTCATCTTTGGTATGGATTGACTATCCAAATTTCATTCCAAAATTGACTATTTTAGGAGAAGTATATGGTGTATCCATAGTGATGGGATACCATTTTTTTGGGGAAAAGGAAACCCATATAGAGAATGAGAGGATCTTGCAAAGGGGATTTTAGCTGATTACTCACCAGTTTTCTAGCATATATATTATAGTAGTGGATGATATGGGATACTGGTTTCCTATAGTGGTGGTAGAGTAGAAGGAAGTATTTCCTAAGTATGTCCTAGGTTTATGTATCTATTTAGAGATAAACTTATGTATTAATTTACACCCAAATATAACCCTAATATCTACATCATAAAATTTGATGGCTCCAAATAATATTCACAAACCAAGGTTACAGTTACAGGACTTATAGAGAAAGGTATTTGTTAAACCCAGTCATTCCCTACATAAAGCCCCGGTTTTTTTTCAAAGAAGGTAGATAGGATTTTGAGGTTGTGATTGGGTTAACATCACAAGAACTTGGTGACCATAAATAATAAGTATCCATTATCAAGTATTTAATACCTCTTAGATCAATTGATAGGGTAATGATAGTTCTAGAAAACTAAACGCAAGCCAGGCTATCACCAGCTTTGAGTATGGGATGATGATATAAAAAATATGGAATTTTGATGCTTTTACGATCACTATGAGTTCTTGGTGATTACCTTCAACATAATGAATTCTCAAAAAATGTTTATGAGACTGTTGAGCTATGCCTTTCAACATTTCTAAGATTGAATTTTAGTGTTCTTCAGAAATGACATCCTAGTGTACTGAGCATCCTAGGAGGAGTATGTAAGATGTGTGAGGATTTTAGATACCCGAATCGTGACATACATGAACATTACATTACTTTTGCGAAATACTTAATATATAACAAAAACAGAAACACAAGGATCGTAATAGTTTAGTGTCTTTGGAAACTCGGAATATAATCTTCTAATCGTGGTGAAAGATCTTCAACATCTCCCATAAAGATCTTCCCCTTTTGTTTTCTTACCTAAAACATTTCTTTTAACCCCGGGGGAAAAGAAAACATAAAAAGGGTGAGCTCAAATGCTCAGTAAGGGTAAGCATGGATAAAATAAAACATACCATATACATTTGAACTTAAAAAAAACATGAATATTAAAAATCTTGAGGAAAGACATAAAACATGGAAGTACATAAGGCATAGATCATAATGGAACATAAATCATGATAAAATAGCATATGAATAAAACATGTAATTGTGGCATCCATTAAGCACATGTAATTATTTCCATAGTAGCCAAGGCATTGCTGCCAAGACCATCTTAGTGGACAAAGTCCCTTTCTGAATCGAGTTCACCTCTCGTTCCAGTCCTGTAATACTGAACCAGATTAACTTACCGTTCCAGCCATGTCTATCTCATGAGATATAAATCTTTACCCAATGCATTGGAGGGAGATATAGGTCCCACCCATCTCATAATGAAATCATTCTTACTTGTGCCACAATATAAACTTAAAACATTCATCATAACCCAAAGAATAAAATGGGTTTCATAAACATCATCCCATCATTTCATAAATCATATAAAACAAATGGACATTTCATCATAAGAAAAGTGAACCATGTAAATCATAGAGACATTAAACTTGAAACATACACATATCAAATAATTTCATCTTAGATGGAAATGGTTTTGATAAAACATTTGAAATGAATTCTTGAGGAAAATATCCTTTCTTTGTCAAAATCAATTTCTTTTCACAAAACGTCATGCAATTTTGAAAGAAAGGTATTTTGTTGAAAATATTCATGAAATCTTATGGAGGAAGCTTCATGAAAATTAGGCTTTATAAAACCGTAAAAATCCTTTCATGCCGTATAATTTAAAAAAACATTCTTCTCATACTTTTTCCAGAAAAGTAAAAAAAGTACCTCGTAACGTAAACAAAAGAAAGATTACTTACACACAATGTAGTAAAAGTAAAAAAAATTGGTAAAAAGGACTTTAAACATACATGAAAACCCATTTATAAATCATGGACATGGATATAACAATAACCCCAGTAAATACTTATGAATAAGAAATCTCAGATAAAAATGATATTTGAAAAATTATCCCTTACCTTAGGTCTGGTATGCTTCGTACGTATCCGAACCTCCTATATAATGATTTAAATAATTCCATTTACTTATTACAGAATCATATTAATTGTTTTTATATCATATATAGTTCACTTATGACTTTATATTACCCGTTCTTTTTTAAATTCCATGTTAAAGCAGTGTTTTGGGTAAAATCATTTTATTTATCGTATGTGTTTCGACTTGTCATTCTTGATATTATTACTTATATAATTATTTACATAATTCCAGAATGGAAAAAATGATTTATATATAATATATATTCATCATATACATATATATATTATAGATCGATAAAAGGAAAGAAATACACCGTTCATGGAGACGGTAGGCCGTACGTACGCATGAAAGCTGTTTTCGTTTTCTTATTGAATTGAATGGAATTAAGTAGATGACATAAATATATATATACATAAATCCAGTAGCATTATTATGTCATATATTTTATTATTACTTATTATATATAATTTATAATCATTTCTTGAATGGTTATCATGGAGAGTGAATCTCATCGCGTCGTGGAGACGGTATTCCGTACGTACGCACGAGCGATGATATCATTCCCATGATCGTAAAATTGTATTAAAGTGTATGTATAATATTAAAGAATCAATATCACTTTACAATAATCATATATATTCATTACTTTCACCATTATACCAATCCAAGTAAGGTGGTGTTGGAAAATAGATTACACCACGGCGTGAAGACGATATTCCGTACGTACGCACGCGCGGTGATTTCGTTTTCTATAGGATGGATAGATGGTGAAATAGGGTTGTTTCATAATTATAATAACATATAAGTATATGAGTGATACTTATGTTATTACTTCATAATGCAAAAACTAAATAAGAACAAGTAGAAGAAGAAATAAAGTTGAAAGAATCGGTAACAAATATTACCTCTTCTTTCGACACGCCTTTTTGAAACCTCCTCTTAGGGAACAAAGATTGGTCTTTGAAGAAGACCAGAACCTCTAGTATGTTTCTACAGAAGTGGAGAAGTGAAATGGTCAGGGTTTGACCGAGCTTGAAGGCTCAAAATGGTGTGAAGAAGAGAGGGAGGAGGTGCCCTTTTATAAGGGAGGAGATGGGCACCTTTGGAAATCTTAAAAATATTAATTTATAATAAATCTAACACCACATAAAAACCTCCAAAAATGACTCATATTCGAAGATTAGATGAGATAGGGTTGTAATAGAATCAACCAATCAAATTTAGACATGTTTGGAGCTTATTTTAATCATTATCAGTTTGATTTATCCTTATTTAATCTATTTAAGTTTATTTGTGGTAATAAAATTATTAATTTTAAATTATAACAAATAATTACTTATTTGTTGTGAATATTCCATAATTGGTTACTTTATAACATTATAGACCATATAAATTTAAATTTATAATTTTTAAATATTTTTGTAATTTTTAAACAATTTTATAATTTGTTATTTTTATAAAACAACAATAGTGTCAATTTTGACACTATTCATTTCTTTGAATTTAAATAAAATATATACAGAATATATGTTCAAAATAAAAGCTTTAATAGATTCATAGAAGTTCATATGTATCTATAAAATTAGTGGATCACATTAAATAGTCCATATAATATTTATTTTATTATTTTTAAAACCATTTATTTGGTTTATCTCTTAATAAAATAATTACTACAACATTTCTGTATAATTATTTAATATACTTATTTTTGCATAAAAATTATGAATAAAATCAAATGATAAATATAAATCTATTACCTTTCACAATAATAATTTTACTCGAATTTATCATCTTAAAATCACAATATTTAAATTGTTATATTTATTAAATTATGAAGGTGATAACTTTGGCATCATTTAAAATAAAATAATATAAGTGTCATAATCAGTTTTATAAGACTCCAAACGGTTATATATTAAATAATTAGATGTTTATGGTATATATATACACTAAAAATAAGTTTTTTTCAGGTTTTTGGGCCTTTTAATAGGTATTATTATTTCAATAAAAACTATATTACTGGTTTTTCACTTTATAAATAATTTCTGCATCATTAATGTATCACCATTAATTATAATTATTTAATCCATAAAAAATATAAATAAATTATCATGATGTAGATAATTTTATTATATTTCTGTATACTATTCATGTTTGAAGTTTTATGATGTTTATCACTAATTTGAAATTATTATACTTATAAGATTTAAGAGAGTGACATGTTTTCACTTCCTTTGCTTTTAATAATAATTAAATTATTTTCATGGTCAGAAGTCCATAAAATGAATCTAATCCGACCCTTAGGTGATATGGGTCGAATTTTAGTCATACAATAGAATTTTGGCATGTTTTAGGGTAATTGTATAATATTATATTCACCCTTAATTACCCGATTTACCTTTTAACTATGGTAAATAAAATTTACCATAGTTACTATTCATAATTCTCAAAAATAAAAAGTATCCTATTAACATAATTTGGACCCACTGATTTCAAATATGGAATCCATTTTTTCAAATTCAATACACAGAAGTTGCAGAAATTAAATTAAAATTAATCCCATTGTCGAATGAAAACGAGTTTTTGTTTAAAACATTGCAAAAGATTGAATTGATTTAACCTACGAATTCAATGTAAAATAAATGCTAATGACATAAATTATATTAAATGGTAAAAATATATTCTATTGATACTTTAAAACCATTCAATATTATAATTTTACCATATAAGATATTACGATGAAAAAAGTTGTTTTTAATTAAAATATAGCGTGTTTTTACTATTCATTAAAATATGAAAGTTATCAGAAGAATATGAAAAATTTATCCAAGGTAAAATTTTATACCCTTATTCCAAAGAATAATTTTATTTTGTAAAATTTAACTTATAAACATTTCAAAAACTAGATTTAAAGTGGGTGCGCCATCAAAAGGCGGCAAAACTGCATTTTTTGAAAAATACTTATTTTTATCCGAAAAATTTATTTTGTTCACATAAAATGTTTTAGAAAATTTATAAGATGAATAATAATGTTATAAAATTCAAAATTTAGTTAATACTATTCATAACGGCTAGTTCATAATAATATTATAATAATATATCATTGTTTAGTAAAACTCGGTATTGCGTACAACACACGCTATCGAGGATGGTCACGATTGCGTGTAATGCAAGCCAAGTCAGGGTTCCGTGTTGTGAAAGAATCCTTTGTTGTTTCGTATAACATAATCCAACCATATTTTATTTATACATTGAATATATATATATATATATATATATATATAAACACACTCAATGTTGCGTAGAATGACTATTATAAAAAGAAGTTGAAATTGTGTGTAACACGATCCAAGAATAGCGTTGCGTATACTGCAAGCTAATACGGTGTTGCGTACAGTACAAGATAAACTTGGTGTGGTGTATAATAGAAGACATCAATGAAATTAAAAGAATATTTTTCATAAAATCTCGGGGTGTTACATTATACCCCCCTTAAAATGAATTTCGCCCTCGAAATTCATCGGGGTTATAAATGGTTTTCTACTTGAAAATTTCATTAATAGAAACCGACATCGTAAAAAGGAATACCAAAACTTATCTTTATAAACTAAATTATGAAACGTAACAGTTACCCAAATAAACTAATAATTGTTTTTCCACAGAGGATAACATAGGTGAAAATATGGATATGGAAGAGAAATCTGACCATCATGCTCTGATAGAGAGTGGTAGAGAACATGGCTATGAAAAACCCAACAATCACAAAGCCATATATTTTTGATGATCTAAGGTACCATCTGATTCATCAGATATAAGGTCACTAAGAAAACATTTTTGGTTTTCAAGATCATTTCCCTAAAGTTAATGAATTAAAAGAAATACTTACATGATTTTGGTACAATCTCACTGTTGTTCGTGAATTGAACAATTTCCACTTCATCCCTTAATGAAATGAAGTTAAATTTGTTATTCGTGATGTGTTAGCAGATCATGTGATATAATGATGGGTCATTCCATCTGTTTTAAGAAAAGTTATCAAATATACATAAGTCCATCTATGGTGAGGTTAATCATATACAATTACAAAAATTAACTTATAATTCATATATCATACCTCTTAATAAACTAAAACTAGTTTCTACTTACCAGGGACTTCATGTAGGCCAGTGGTAGGCGATAAAGGCCATTCGCACTTCAGTTGTTGGTTCGATTCCCATAGCCTTGTCCGACGTGATGGGCTGTCGCCCGTCCTACAGGTTGTCCTTTTTCTAAAGCTATATTAATATAACATCCCATCAATAATATAAAAAAATTTATATCCTTAAACAATACGAACTTATGTCCAACATAATCCATTCCAATATTTAGGCTTATCTAAAATACTTCGGTCCAAGCTCATAGTATAAAGAAAAAGATTACTTGAAATGTCATAAACTAAGCATGTGAATACCATCATTTATGCCCCATATATCTTGTTGGTCACATTCCAATCCTGTGAATACCTTAATCATGTATTCTCTTGAAAAATGAATACCCATTAAACCTTAGTGAAAACATGAATGCTGTCAAAAGTTAACTCTTTCCTCATACCAAAATCCAAAAATTCTATATACTCAAACCATGATATAACCTTCTCCTTATATCAGTCATGAGCTCATGAATACTATCAAACATTTAATTTTCTCTTTATCCCTTCATTATGCGCATATCATCTACATTCCAAAAATATCTGAATAACCTTTCATGGATACTGGTACCATTAATCATACAATTTCAAAACTCAAGGAAAGACAACAGTGTAACAATCCTTATATGTCTCTTTATTCCATAGTACCATGAGATTACTTATACAAAATTACACTTGAAAAACATGTAATTATTCCACTACCTTCTTAAACCATTGACCGAGCTTCAACAATTCTTTCATATCACATATCATTTGTAGTCTCTTTATCATCATCAACATAAATACTACCCATACGACCGTACTGATTCTCTTCATAAGACTTTACCTTAGGGAATTGGTTTGCATAATGCCTGTACATTCCACATTTAAAACATTTAACTATTTTTGATGTCGTAGAAATACCATTATCCTCATCCATGGTGTTAATTGAACCTTTTCCTTTGAACTTACTGGCTTTGTGTCCTTCTTTTCCACACCCAAAGCATCTTCTAGTTCCCTTGAAACAATCTCCCCGATGCCTCTTCCCACATGATTTACATGAGGGAAATTGAACTTTCTTTCCTCTATGATCATCATGAAACTCCATATTTCTCTTATTATCTGAGTTGGGAAACTTACCAAAGTTGAGATTATTGATCATATTATGAGATTCCTGATTAGGCATAATAACGATGTTTGGACTTCCAAATCCCGTTTCATTTGGTTTCTCATGAAGAATATCATTCCATTGTCCGTCATATCCTCCATTATCATGAATCTTCCTATTTCCATCCATTTTCTAAAACCCGAAAAGAATAGTGTGAGAGGTAAAAATCATGCTAGGGAAAACAACATAATAAAGGGGTATCACCTTCAATATCTAACATCTTAGGTTTAATTCTAAGATCTTTAGCGTAATTCTAGGACTATAACCTATACGTATACTTCCCCTTAGGGACATCCCTAGACATACCTTAGAAATATCTCTAGAGATCTCACTAAAGTTCTCGCATCATAGTTTCCAAAGGTTGACTAAACCTTTCCACTGATACCAACTATAGAGACCCGAATCTTGATGTACATGAACATTACATTACTTTTGCGGAATAATTAATACAAAACAAAAACAGACACACAAGGATCGTAATAGTTTGTGTCTTTGGAAACTCAGAATATAATCTTCTAATCATGGTGAAAGATCTTCAACATCTCCCATAAAGATCTTCCCTTTTGTTTTATTACCTAAATCCTTTCTTTTAATCCTGGGGGAAAAGAAAACATAAAAAGGGTGAGCTCAAATGCTCAGTAAGGGTAAGCATGGATAAAATAAAACATACCATATACATTTGAACTTAAAAAAACATGAATATTAAAAATCTTGAGGAACGACATAAAACATGGAAGTACATAAGGCATAGATCATAATGGAACATAAATCATGATAAAATAGAATGGGAATAAAACATTTAATTGTGGAATCCATTAAGCACATGTAATTATTTCCATAGTAGCCAAGGCATTGCTGCCAAGACCATCTTAGTGGACAAAGTCCCTTTCTGAATCGAGTTCACTCCTCGTTCCAGTCCTGTAATACTGAACCGGATTAACTTACCATTATAGCCATGTCTATCTCATGAGATATAAATCTTTACCCAATGCATTGGAGGGAGATATAGGTCCCACCAACCTCATAATGAAATCATTCTTACTTGTGCCACAAAATAAACTTAAAACATTCATCATAACCCAAAGAATAAAATGGGTTTCATAAACATCATCCCATCATTTCATAATCCATATAAAACAAATGGACATTTCATCATAAGAAAAGTGAACCATGTAAATAATAGAGACATTAAACTTGAAACATACACATATCAAATAATTTCATCTTATATGGAAATGGTTTTGACGAAACATTTGAAATGAATTCTTGAGGAAAATATCCTTTCTTTTTCAAAATAAATTTCTTTTCACAAAACGTCATGCAATTTTAAAAGAAAGAGATTTTTTTGAAAATATTCATGAAATATTTTGGAGGAAGCTTCATTAAAATTAGGCTTTATAAAACCGTAAAAATCCTTTCATGCCGTATAAGTTAAAAAAACATTCTTCTCGTACTTCTGCCGGAAAAGTCAAAAAAGTACCTCGTAACGTAAACAAAAGAAAGATTCCTTACACACCATGTAGTAAAAGTAAAAAAAGGGTAAAAAGGACTTTAAACATACATGAAAACACATTTATAAAACATGGACATGGATGATAGCAATAACCCCAGTAAATACTTACGAATAAGCAATCTTGGATAAAAATGAGATTTGAAAAATTATCCCTTACCTTAGGTCTGGTATGCTTTGTATGTATCCGAACCTACTGTATAATGATTTAAATAATGTCATTGACTTATTACAGAATCATATTCATTTTTATTATATCATATACGGTTCACTTATGACTTTATATTACCCGTTCTTTTGTAAATTCCATGTAAAAGCAGCATTTTGGGTAAAATCGTTTTATTTATCGTATGTGTTTCGACTTTTCGTTCTTGATATTATTACTTATATCATGATTTACATAATTATATAATGGAAAACATGATTTATATATAATATATATTCATCATATACATATATATATTATAGATCGATAAAAGGAAAGAAATACACCCTTCATGGAGATGGTAGGCCGTACGTACGCATGAACGCTGTTTTCGTTTCCTTATTGAATTGAATGGAATTAAGTAGATGACATAAACATATATATACATAAATCCAGTAGCATTATTATGTCATATATTTTATTATTACTTATTATATATACATTATAATCATTTCTTGAATGGTTATCATGGAGAGTGAATCTCATCACATCGTGGAGACAGTATTCCGTACGTACGCACGAGCGATGATATCATTCCCATGAGCGTCAAATTGTATTAAAGTGTATGTATAATATTAAAGAATCAATATCACTTTACAATAATCATATATATTCATTAATGTCACCATTATACCAATCCAAGTAAGGTGGTGGTGGAAAATAGATTACACCACGGCGTGGAGACGGTATTCCGTACGTACGCATGTGCGGTGATTTCATTTTCCGTAGGATGGATAGATGGTGAAATAGGGTTGTTTCATACTTATAATAACATATCAGTATATGAGTGATACTGATGTTATTAATTCATAATGAAACAACTAAAGAAGAACAAGTAGAAGAATAAATAAAGTTGAAAGAATCGGTAACAGATATTACCTCTTCTTTCGACACGCCTTTTTGAAACCTCCTCTTAGGGCATTAAGATTGGTCTTTGAAGAATACCAGAACCTCTAGGATGTTTCTAGGGAAGTGGAGAAGTGAAATGGGCATGGGTTGGACGAGATTGAAGGCTCAAAATGGTGTGAGGAAGAGAGGGAGGAGGTTCCCTTTTATAATGGAGGAGAGGGGCACCTTTGGAAATCTTAAAAATATTAATTTATAATAAATATAAACCCACTTAAAAACCTCTAAAAATGACTCATATTATAATATTAGATGATATAGTGTTTTAATATCATCAACAAATCAAATTTAGTCATGTTTGGATCTTATTTTAAACCTTATCATTTTGATTTATCCTTATTTAATCTATTTAAGTTTATTTGTGGTAATAAAATTATAAATTTTACATTATAACAAATAATTACTTATTTGTTGTGAATATTCCATAATTGGTTAGTTTATAACATTATAGACCATATAAATTTAAATTTATAATTTTTAAATATTTTTGTGATTTTTAAACAATTTTATAATATGTTATTTTTATAAAATAACAATAGTGTAAATTTTGACACTATTCATTTATATGAATTTAAATAAAATATATACAGAAGATATGTTCAAAATAAAAGCTTTAATAGATTCATATAAGGTCATATGTATCTATAAAAGTAGTTGATAACATTAAATAGTCCATATAATATTTATTTTATTATTGTTAAAACCATTTATTTGGTTTATCTCTTAATAAAATAATTACTACAACATTTATCTATAATTATTTAATATACCTATTTGTTGAATAAAAATTAAAAATAAATTCCTATGATAAAGATATATCTATTAAATTTTACAATAATACTTTTACTCGAATTTATCATCTTAAAATAACAATATTTAAATTGTTATATTTATTAAATTATGAAGGTTACAACTTTGGCATCATTTAAAATAAAATAATATAAGTGTCATAATCACTTTTATAAGACTCCAAACGGTTATATATTAGTTCATTATATGACTATGGTATAGATATACACTAAAAAGAAGTTTTTGTCAGGTTTTTGGGCCTTTTAATGGGTATTATTATTTCAATAAAAACTATATTACTGATTTTTCACTTAATAAATAATTTCTACATCATTAATGTATCACCATTAATGATAATTATTTAATCCCTAAAAATTATAAATTAATTATCATGATGTAGATAATATTATTATATTTCTGGAGAGTATTCATTTTCAATGTTTTATGATGTTTATCACTAAATTAAAATTATTATACTTATTAGATTTAAGAGAGTGATATGTTGTCACTTTCATTGGTTTTAATAATAATTAAATTATTTTCATAGTAAAAAGTCCATAAAATGAATCTAATCCGACCCTTAGGTGATATGGGTAAACTTTTAGTCATCCAATCAAATTTTGGAATGTGTTAGGGTAATTGTATAATATTATATTCACCCTTAATTACCCGATTTACCTTTAACTATGGTAAATAAAATATACCGTAGTTACTATTCATAATTCCCAAAAATAAAAAGTAGCCTATTAACATAATTTGGAACCACTGATTCCAAATATGGAATCCATTTTTTGAAATTCAATACACAAAAGTTTCAGAAATTAAATTAAAATTAATCCCGTAGTCGAATGAAAACAGGTTTTTGTTTAAAACATTGCAAAAGATTGAATTGATTTAACCTACGAATTCAATGTAAAATCAATGCTAATGACATACATTATATTAAATGGTAAAAATATATTCTATTTATACTTTAAAACCATTAAATATTATAATTTAACCACATAATATATTACGATGAAAAAAGTTGTTTTTAATTAAAATATAACGTGTTTTTACTATTCATTAAAATATGAAAGTTATCAGAATAATATGAAATATTTATCCAAGGTAAAATTTTATATCCTGATTCCAAAGAATAATTTTATTTTGTAAAATTGAACTTATAAACATGTCAAAAACTATATTTGAAGTGGGTGCGCCATCAAAAGGCGGCAAAACTGCATTTTTTGAAAAATACTTATTTTACCCGAAAAATTTATTTTGTTCACATAAAATGTTTTAGAAAATTTATAAGATGAATAATAATGTTACAAAATTCAAAATTTAGTTAATAATATTCATAACGGCTAGTTCATAATAATATTATAATAATATATCGTTGTTTAGTAAAACTCGGTATTGCGTACAACACACGCTATCGAGGAAGGTCGCGATTGCGTGTAATGCAAGCCAAGTCAGGGTTCTGTGTTGTGAAAGAATCCTTGGTTGTTTCGTATAACAGAATCCAAACATATTTTATTTATAAATTGAATATATATATATATATATATATATATATATATAAACACACTCAATGTTGCGTAGAATGACTATTATAAAACGAACTTGAAATTGTGTGTAACACGATGCAAGAATAGCGTTGCGTATACTGCAAGCTGATACAGTGTTGCGTATAGTATAAGCTAAACTTGGTGTGGTGTATAATAGAAGAAATCAATGAAATTAAAAGAATATTTTTCATAAAATCTCAGGGTGTTACAAGGATGGTGTTGGATACACTCCGAGAGCACCATTTTTATAGTAATCATTCTATTTTTAGTTATGTATTCAGGAGGTCCACTTTCTAGGAAATTTCATCTTAGTGGAAGGGTGACTAGTGGACCTAGAAAAGTTCAAGGAAATGAAAGCTTGGGAGCCTCCCAAGAGCATAATTTTGGTTCAACAATTCCTTATATTGGTATGATATTTTGTCAATTCTTGCAAAATTTCTCCACGGTATTATCTCCCTTAATATCTTTGGCCCAAAAGTGGAGACCTTTTATGTGGATAAAGATGTTCCACTGAGATTTTCTGGAGAAGAGGAAGAGGCTGATGAGTACCCCCATCTTAATATTTCTAGAGGATGTTGTCAAGTATGTAGAGTTTCATGATTATTTTGGAAAAAGTCTTGGGTTTTCTATAATACAGAGGTAGGTGGATATTTTCTATTGTCTACATCATTTTAGACCACTTGAGTAGAACTACGTGACACATGATATTGAGTTAGAAGTGGTGGTCTTCACATTTAATATGTGGTGACACTACCTTATGGGTGAGTAGTTTTTCATATATTATGACCATAAGAGTCTCAATTATAACATCTATCAGTACAATCTTAACTTTAGATATAGGCGATGGCTAGAGTTCCTCAAGGATTATGACTCTCAGAGTCTGTACCCCTAATAATGTGAACATGGTGGAAGAGTCTCCCAGCAGGGGATATTGTTCACATTTTTTGGATGATTATTCATAGTATTTTTCATCCTTATAGTTGTACATAGTGAATGAGGATGATGCATCCAAAATCTAGTTTAGGTTTTTTACCCCTTTGATTCTATAGTGTGTTAGGGTGAAAAAACTTGGGGATGCTGATTATGAGACCCTACGTGATTAGATATGCATTAGACATGCTTCAGATAAGATTTTATGATGGTGTGGAGCATGTCATTATTTTTAGAGGGAAGATGATGGTTCCAGTGAAGTTGCGTGACAAAGTGATGGGAGAGATTCATGCATCCCCATTGGTAGTATATCCAGGTGTGGAAAATATGTACTAGGAATTATGATGATAGTTCTATCATCCAAGAATGTACAAGGGTGTAATAGAGTTTTTCTCTCGATGCCTTACTTTCCAGCAAGTGAAGGTGGGGCACCGAGTTTTACAAGGTTTCACTCAACCCCTTGAGGTACTTTATTTGATGTATGATGGGATATATATGGAATTTTTATGGTTATTTCACACTTGTCTAGAGGAAAAGATACCATTTATGTGATCATATATAGAATCACCAATTTTTCCATCTTTATAAATATTCTAGAGGAGAGTTAAACAAATATCTTGAGATGCCTTTACATGCAAGAGATAGTATGGATCCATGGATTCACCACGATGATCATTTTAGAACTTGATTATCACATCACATTACAATATGGAGAGGATTTCAAGAGCCCTTTGGGACTCAATTTCATTTGAGCACAAAATTTTAACCCTAGAAGGATGGTTAGATAGATTGGACCATTCATATTTTTGAGGCCATGCTGCAGGGTTTCATTCTATAATTTTACCATAGTTGGGAGGATCATCTAGCCAGGTAGAGTTTGTGTAAAAAAATAGCTTCCATTATACCATCGATATGGCACCATTTGAGGATTTTTATTGGCAACATTTTAGGTCACCACTATGTTGGACTGACCCAAGAGAGTCTGCACTCATGGGCCCAGAGTTGGTGAGAGCTACTATAGAGATCGTTCAAATTTTCCTAGAGTAGATAAAGACTACTTGGAGCCATCATATGTCCTATAAATATTGAAAACATATGTATTGGGAGTTCGATAAGGGAGACTATGTTTTCTTGAATGTCTCACCATTATGTGGTCTGAAGATATATGGAATGGGTGACAATCTATCTTTGATATTCAATGTCCCTTTATAGGTACAACTTATCATTGGCAAGGTGGTGTTGTTCTTAGCTCTACTACCATAGTTATACTAGGTATATGACATATTCCATGTGTTACAGTAGAAGAGGTATGCAAATGACCATTCACATGCTATCTCTTGGGGGTGATATAGACAATGATGATAGATCTACCTATATAAAGTACTTGATAGAGATGTATAATCAGAAGGAGAAGATCCTTTATAGGTGATATATTCCCCTAGTGCGTGTCTAGTGGCAACGCAAGATTCTTCAGAAGAGAACTTGGGATACAGAGTCCCATATGCGATCTTAATACCTGTATTTTTTTGAGTAGATTTTTTTTCACTTTTTGGGATGAAAATATATAAGGTGGGGAGAATGTAACATGTCTATTATTTCCATGAAATTATTTTTAAAATATTTGAATATATTTTTGGAGCTAGGAGTTGAGATGGTTCGAGATTCCAACGCCCGATGAGCCAATAATCGATATTCTAAAAATATTAACTATATCAATATAAAACGCAAGCATTTACCATGTAAAAGAGGAATAACTAATAAAAAGCGTCTCAAATAATAAATATAGGGCCACAATTGAGTTTATATCATGAATTTTTTCCTATACATGACATAATGTTTATCAGAATCAGTTTTATGTGGAAACGTTTTGACAGGTAAAAATAATAAATAAATAAATTTATTTATTTTGTTTAGTTGATGAAATGACCTAATTAAAACAATATATAAAAATGATCATAACCAAATTCTATGATTGGAATTATAACTTTAATATTTTAGAGAGTATTTAGTGGAGTATATTCAATGTATGATCATCAACATAATATTCTTTTGGCGATCAGTGTGCTTACATGCCCTATGGATCTTATCAATAAAAATAGTCTGGAACTATTATTTTTCAACGATCGATCCATGATTGAGTTAGGATGTTTTTATGTGGTTTTATTTCCATTTTCTTATCATATGGTGAAAATTAATCAATAAATGAATGGATTTATTCATGGGTCGATTGTATTATGTGTACGAGATTATTTTCCAAGAATTTAGGGTTTTCTCTTACTCTTTAATATATATATATTTATTCATCATTATAATGATAATGAATCAAGGTAAACATGAGCATTGGGCGAAGTTCATTTCTCATATATGTTTCTTTATTTATTCCTCCATTATTTTAACATTCATCACATGTGTTCATTTTCACTTGTGGTTTTACAAATACCTTACAATCAATCATTTAACATCCATTTCTTGGAACAACATTTTGAAACAACATATCTTGGTTCAAGATGATGGTGGGATCAAGATTAAATGATGGTAACAAAATATTGGGACTAGATCATAGTTCTTCTTGTTGTTTTTTATGTATTAAGATAAGATGGCCTAACCAAACGGTTTCCCATATGAATCGTGTAGCCGAATTTAGGTGAGCAATGAAAATCATGCTTGGTCAGACTAGATCCAGGATTTCTAGTGAAGATCATGGATAGATCAAGGGTTGAAGTTTGGGTTAATATGTATGAATTAGAATGTTTTATTCTATAAAATCATGATATACATGACATGTAATCTAGATATAGACACCCTGTCGGACCTTGGATGTAGTGCTAGTGTTTCCATGGTGAATAAAGTATCACACACCATATGAGACATGTCACATGCTAGGTGACATGACATAGTGAATTGATGTGTACTTGGGGAGGTACAAGGGAATCAACATGGCTAGGAACATGACATTGCTAGAGTATATGTGTTGAGCCACATACTCAGACAAAACATGGTACATTGACACAACTTGACACACAAGAAAAACCAGATGTACAAAAACATGGGAAGAGGTACACATGCACAGACATAGACAAGTCTGCAGATATAAATACATGTTGTGTACCCTACATACACACTATGTAATTTTCCATATAAGGCCTAGATATATTCAAATCTTTAGTGTGGACTAGTTTACTTAGGGTATGTTCCTTTGGTTCTCTACCCAGAGGGTATAGAGTGGTATTAGATCCTAATAATATGATTATGACCCCATGTGGGACTGATTTCAAATAGAGTTTTGGTATCCCAACATAAGGTCCAATTCAGGATCTTTTATTGTCTTCTAACATGGATGGGGTTCCTTCTATTATCATGAAAAACAATACACATTCATCAATCCCCTACCTAGTGGGTTAATATATATTGGGTTAGTCGGTATTACCTCATTTCCCTAGGTGTGATTCCCATCTATGTATCAATCTCTTCAAACATATAGTACATATCTTCTTTATGGAGATACCCAACAATAATGAAATCTTAGATAGATTCCATCAGTGTTTTTAGACTCTCGGAGTGAGATCTCTTGGGAGAGTGTTGCTATAAACTCTCAAGAAGAATACGTGGCTGAAAATATGGTTACGAACATACCATATGACTATGTGTTTTTATGAGTATATATGGATGTTATTGTTGTATGTATCATATTATATTGTCATTCCCATGTGATTCGATTATTTCTATCTTGATTCTTATGTTTGGTTATTTTGGCATGTCCTATTGGGTATTGTTATACTCACACAAACATGAGATCTACCCACATATTCCATGTATTATGCAGAAGAATTAGCATTTGATGAGGTTTCTAGTGGTCCAAGAGTAGATGTAGCTTAGTTCGGGATAGATAGACCATGGTGTGAACCAAGTGTCACATTTGAATAAAGTCAATATATCAGGATGTACTTCGTTACAATTTTGATGGGTTTATATTTGATCATTTATGATTTCAATCTTTAATATCATAATTTGTTATTGGATTTAGATGTATTAATGAATTGGTATCGGTTTTTTTAATTTTCATCATTTCATGGGCCTAGATATGGGTGCTTGTGTAAAATTACCTTAGGATATGGCCACCCATGTGTGTGATATTCTTACTCGACACTAGTCGCCAACCCATGTCCTATTAGAGGAAAGATTCGGGTAGTCACCCTCAACTTATCACCGACCATATGGGCCTCAATAGGCTAGGTCGTGACATTCTTAAGGCATTGAAGTTGAAGTGAGATAGTTTCTCTATAGACTTCATAATGGGGATCCCACGATCATCTAGATGACACGATTCCATCAGGGTTATCATAGATAGTCCCACCAATTTTTTCCACTTTCTATATATCTGAGAGTAGAGTTCAGTCGAGAGTTTCACATAACTTTACATATAGGAGATAATTTGGCTTCATAGAGGTCCATCCATGAACATATCAGACTATGATTCCTACTTCATGTCATGATTATGGAGAGGATTGACAAAGGCCTTTGTGTTTCAGTTCCATTTGAACATGAAATTTTACCCCAAAAATATGACTAGGATGAGGTGAACATTCATGTTATGGATGATATGTTATAGTCTTACATGGTAGAATTTAGACGAAGTTGGGATGATCACTTACCTTTACTAGAGTTTTAATATATCAATAACTACCATTCAACCATCAATATGACACCATTAGAGGCCTTGTATGAGAGGCCCCTAGTCTCACAACTATTTTGGGATAAATAAGAGGAGTAAATGATTATGGTCCTAGAATTAGTGTGAGAAATTATAGTGAAGCTGTAAATCATCCAAGAGCAGATGAGGTCTTCTCAGATCCATCCGAAGACTTATGTAGACTAATGATGGAGGCCTTGGAGTTGGATGAGGGAGTCTATGTGGTCATAAGGTTCTAAGATTTGTGGGGGATATATAATTTTTTTAGGGAAACAAGTTATCATCAAGGTTCATTGGTCCTTTTCAAATATTGCATAGGGTTAGAGAGGTGGCGTGCTTCATGGACCTACTACCATAGTTAAAATGGGTACAAAATGTCTTACATGTATTATAGTTTAGGAGGTATATGCAGGACCCATCACATGTTATCGACTGAAGAGATATGGACATTAAGGATGGAGATACCGTCACATGGTATCAATTATAGATCGTGGATATGTAGGATAATATTATTTATGGGTGAGTGATTCCCTTGGTGTGTGTCCAGGGGAAACATGAGAATATGCAGGAGAGAACATGGTAACATGAGAACTAGATGTGATCTTGGTACCCTCATATTTTGATTTTTATTATTTATTTTCAATATGAAATTCCCAAAGGTGGGGAGAATGTAACAAATCTATTTTTCTTTGTTAAGATTTACAATATTTTAGGGAATATTTTAGTAGCTAGGTGTTGAGTTAGCATGGGATTCGAGGGCCTGAAGAGGCTTGGTATTTATATAATAGAAATATTAAATATATTATATCAATCATGCATAGTTTTTATAAAATAATGTAATAAGTTTTTAATGAAGTCTTATATGGGGAATATGTGACCTCTATTTAATCAAAATTGTAGGTTTTACACTTGGGGGTGACATACTATTTTTCAACATTGGATGTTTTGGTAAAGTATAATAATAGATTAAAATAATAAAATTAATTACTTAATAAATATATTTTTTATTTTCAATTTAGTGACCTATCAAAATCCTATAAAATCCTACATATGGAAAATCCCTAGGTTTATCCATATAACCCTATAGATTAAGAGAGTAATTGTTAGAGAAGTGTTCTTGGAGTAATGATGATGAATCTTTCTTTGGAAATATGTGTAGAAACAATGCTTTTGTATCTCACCAATTATATCAACATGTGACCATTCTTAGAAAACAATTGATCCTAACCCAAAGTAGTTCATTTTTTTCATTTATCCAAAATTTATTATCCTATGTGGAATTTGAATTCACTCAACTAACATATTGATTCATGGGTTGATCAGGTTTGTGAGTATTGTTTTATCTTCCAATGTTTAGGAATATAAGATATTTGAATATTTTTTGTTATTCATTATATTTTTGTCATTTTAATGGTAACATATTGTGGAAAACCTGAATAATTGATGGGATTCATTTCTAATGTTTGGTTTTGTGCTTTTCTTCCCCCCATTATTCACACATTCATCATCTATATCCCATTTTTCTGGTTGTTCGAAAAATACCTCATATGAAATAATTGATTTTTTATTTAACATAATAAATCGATAAAGTTGGTTTGAATTCAAGAATAATGGTATTAAAACACTGTGAAACAATGATAAATGATTTACAATTGGATTTGGAAACCCTGTTTTATGGTTTGGCATGCAGTGATAGGGCGGTGTGATGATGATCATTTTCTGAGCGATTGGGTGGTCAGAATCCAACCACCAGTAATGGAAAGGGCAGATCCACAATAGATATAGATTTTATTGTGATATTGAGGGTTGGATACAAGTAAAAATTGGTTCAAGTATAACTAAGTGGAAAATCAAAGGTTTATAGAAATATCTTGACTAGAGAGTGTGAATTCCGAAGAACACATGACACATAGTATCCTTGCATTAGCTGCTAGTGTTTTGGTGAAAATAAATTTTCACACACCATATCATACCCACCACACACCATGTGACCCATGCTTGGCAGCATTTAATGTACCCTCAGAGTACATGGGCATGTGAAGAGACATGTATATGAGATTGACCAAATTAAATGCGCACAGATTGATACTCAGACACTAATAGGTACCGGGACACGACCTGATATATGGGTATGACCAAAGTACTTTGGAATGACTCGAAGTACGTGGGAACAGTTTGGAGCACATGGGAAGACCCATGTTAGCTAAGACACAATGTTTACTACTAGTACATGGTATGTACTTTATACAGAGTGGGTTGAGGACCTTTTTATGTTTAGAGAGAAATATTATCCTTAGGGTTTGTTCCCTCAATCGATCCTCATGAGGGTAGAGTGATGCATAATGTCTTGAGCATAAGATGAGAAACTCTCTATGAGATCAGCCTCATAATTTTTTTAGGAATCCCTCTTTGTAGAATCGTGTAGGTTCCTCTATGAGATATTCATACCTAGGTGGGGTTTTAGGAATCAACATGACCAAAATAAATGATTATTGATCCCCAACATAGAGGGTTATTCTTAATAGGGTCTGGTATACCCCAAAGGCCTTGAGAGAGATCCCCTATCTATTCATAAATCTATTTCAAGTTATAATGAATACTTATTTATAGTGATTCCTGATGAGCATGACGTCTTGGATGAGATCCATCAGTGTTATCGGTCTCCTGGAGTGATTTTTCATAGATGACCGTTACTTTGAAACCTCAAGTTGGATCCTAGGATGAAAGTTTGGTTGTGAGTTTAACTCAAGACTTAGTGGGTATTCTGAGTATTTATGGGATATTACAGAGATGTATCAAATTCTATTTGACATTCCTTAGTGATGATAAAACCACCAATCTCTTGATGATATATGTTTTGTGATTTGGGGGTGTCCTACTGGGTATTTTTATAATCACCCTTTCATGGGATCTTCATGCACTTGTCATGTTTTATGTAGACGAAATGTTTTTCAATAGGGTCATTGATGGACTAGAAGTAGATGGTTCATCATTGAGCTAGCCAGAGCATGGTTCATACCAGTTGTTTTATTTGACAGTAGTCCCTCATTCTAACAAGTTTGACTTATTTTAAAGTTTTGGTGGGATTGTATGTTTCCCTTTATTATTTCAAGTTCCTTTTCCATACTATGATGTGGGTTAGATGTTCTATATGCATTATGTTAGTAGTTTTGTTTTACCATTTATCATTAAATGGGTTTTTGGAGACATGTGCATGTGTACAAGTACATAAGATAAGGGCTACCACAGGGGATATATTTCTACATGGTTCTTGTCACTAACTATGGAAAATTGGAGGTGGTTTTGGGGTGTCAAACTCATCTTACCATTTACTAGGAAGGCCCTAGTCGATCTAGTCACAGAAATAAAAATTATTAAAATGAATTTCATATTTTATTAAAAATATGTTCACTTTTTTTAAAGACGAATTATCATTGAGGAAATATAGACATTTATGTAGTCAATACAAAAATTTAATGCCTATAAAAAAATTATAAATGTGGAATGATAAAAAACACGATAAGGGATATAAAAAGAAAGTAATTCCATTAGTTCATTTGAAAATTTAGGAAAACCCATAAGAATGTTTGGCGTTTTCATAAATATCTTTGAACTCAAATAATCATTTAATTTCCCAAGAAATAAAATCTATTTTTAAAGATATAATAAAACATATTATAATAAATAATAAAGTAATAATTATAATCAGGGGGGCTTCTTATAAAATATGATCACCCAAGAAAATATTTTCTTGAAAAACACGCTTTTCACCTTTAAAAGAGGTATAATGTTTCCTTTAAACATAAACTCATTAGCTTACGTTATAAAATAAAAATAAAAATATTAAAAATAATTTTCAGGAATATTAAAATCATGTAATTTACATGGTGAATCATATTTATATCACTTTAACAATTACTCTTATATGTAATCTAAAAAATAGAATAAACTACTACATCAGTTCCAACATATATTCCCTAAAGAAGCAAAATCATTACCCAATGCATTAGAGAGGTATATCAGGACCACCATCATCCTGAATGATTCCAATGGATCATAAAATACATTAAAAATTCATAATATAGTATTTATATCATAAAATATCATAAATAATCTTATTTAACACTTATATGGAATCATCTTGGGGCTTCACGTAAAACTAAAGATAAAAATCAATTTTCATCAAAAACTCTTTAAAAAATTCCTAAAATAATAATAAATGACAATTTATTTTTAAAACCAATGTAAAATTATATAGTTATGTTATTTAATAACAATTTTAATGATTTTGGGAAATTACACTCATTTTGTATACTTAAAAAACATTTTTTTCACTTTGGGAAAAAGCATCAGAAACTGACATATACAGAAAACTTTAAAACAATTCCTTTTAATTTTTTTAATAATATAAATATTATTTGAAATTAAAATATCAAAATAAATTAATTAAAAATAATAACATCCCTGAAAAAATTTAATATAAGATGTACATGGAGAAAAAATAGTTTAAAACATCTAAAATAATGTTTTATAGAAAAATCCTTTACGAATTTTGTATAATTAGAAACAAAAGGACAATAAAGGACATATCATTAAATGGATTAAAAAAAATTTCATGAAATTTATGTTAAAGTAAATAAATATGGAAGTCCATAAAACACATAAAAGAAAACATATGTTGAAAATGACACAATTATCAGATAATGGAAATTAAGATGAGAAATCCCCTTACATCGAGTCTGACACACTATGTACATACCTTAAAACCTATATAAAAAATTATATTAATTATATAATTTATTAAGAACATTTTTCATGTTTATTAAATTATTATTATCCATTTTATTTTATTTATTAACAATTCATTAGAAGTTAATAAGTAATTTATGTTCATGTTATACGTTTTCAGGATGTTCTTTTCATAATCCCCAAAAAACTTCGATAGATTGAACATGGTAAAAAGTTTAATTGTTAAATAATATATTTATTTTTAATATTGAAATAAATATCATTTTTATACATTATAAAAAATTATATAACCATTCAAGAAATGAATAGTTCAAAAATGAATCACATCGCTTTTTAGAGGTGATAGTCCACATAAACATATGAGCGACATTATCATTTTCCAATTGATGGAAGGGTAAGAAGTTAAGTAATATATTATCCTTCCAGAATCATTAGTATGTCCATAATATCATATATATTCATTAAATAAATCACAATAACCAGACATGTTTGGTAGTTATGATAAATTAAGTGCAATGCTTCATGAAGGTGGTAGTTAACACATACACACGAGTAATGTTTAAATTTCCCATAGGATGGAGAAGGATATGAAAAAGTGTTATGAAATAAAAATAATAAAATTTATGTATATATAATATATTTATTTTATCATATATTCATGATTATATAATATTTTAAGGAGTTTTAATAATAAATAAACATGAAAACACTTGGTTAAGAACTATTCATCTTCTTTGACAAACCTCATTTGAGTTACACATTAAGACTTCTAGGTTGATATTTATGTGATACTAGAATCTATAATTCACATGGAATTTTTTATGGTATTTGGTATCTTCTTGTTTGAGATAAATGGATCAATGTATGTGGATAATATAGGAGTGGCGACACCCTATTATAATTGAGGTGGGTGGAAATCTTGTAAATACATGAAATATTAATATATAATATGTATCTAACTCATGTAAAATGGATCCAAATTTCCATATATTCCATGATATGGAGGATACATTATAAATATCATCAACTAATAATATTTAAATAGGTTTAGATGTCATTTTAATAATAATATTTTGGGTTAAACCCCTCATTAACATCATTTAACTTTAACCATTATAACAAACATTTGAATATTTAAGGGTAAAGAAGGTATTTTTAAAAATTAAAAGTGGAGAATAAATTTAATATTAATGTTATACTATATAATTTACAATAAAATAATTTTATTATAACATTTTTATGCACAAAAAATTATTTTTAAATATTAAATAACATTTAAATTCATTTGGGGATATTCCCAACATATGAATTTAAAGGCATCAAGATAACAATTTAATTTTATTTAAAAAAATTAAATAATAAATTATCCTTCATAATTATATATTTATTTTTCAAAATACCATAAATCATCTAAATATTGTCACATTTTATTATTTATAACCATTTTTTTCTATGCTTTCACACACATTGTAACGATGAAGCATAAGCTTTTTTAAAATTATATGGTATTTGAAAGTTAAATATGATTTATTAAAATGAAACTAAATTATTAAACATAATTATGGAAATATTTTTTTTAATAATTCATATTTACTCACATCCTAGTCATAAAAACCCATTTAAGATATAAAATGATAGAAAATGAAATTTTATTAAATATAAAACCTCATTCTCTTGGAAGTCAAGCATGATTTGAAAGGAAGCCACCAAAAATTATCCAGAAATTATTCTAGGTTTACCACCTCTAATAAAAAAAATAAATGATAAATATTGTGCCATTTTGACCAATTCTATATAATTTTAAATTTTACCTTAATTTACCTTTACCGCGATGACTCATTAGTTTAACTCAGTAACTTATTTTGATAAAAAAAATAAACCATATAACCAAGTTTGGAAATGATGATTCAAAATTTTAAATTCATAAAATAAGATTTATGTTTTATAAGTGGTAGAAATCAATTTTATTATTAGTTCACAAAACACAATGAATTGTTTTTAGAAAAAAGAGTTTCTAAACATAACAATGAACTTATAGAAGAAAATACAAGGTTGATTACTATGGAATTAATTATATTTTTATTAATAAAATATATATTATGTTAAATTAATACCAAATATAAAATATAGGGGGTCTTTTAAATGAAATTATTTAAAGATATGAAATGATAGTTCTATAGAAATCAGCATTTCTCACTATTAACTCACAAATAAATATTTTTTGAAAAATAAGAAAAAATCATTATAATCCAATTATTACATGTTTATTTCAAAAAATATATCTATTATATCATTTATTTTAAAAGTTAAATAAATTAATTATAATATCTGCAAACAAAATGCAATAAAAATCATTGTTGAAGAAAATGTAGTTTTGAAGCATAAAATGACTTTATAATCATTCATTTCACAAAAAAAATAATTAAATTAATTTTAATTAATTAAATTGGATATTTAATATTATTATTACATTTTAATAATTTAGCAATAGTTTTTTTAAAATATGATAATATAAAAATATGATGCACGTATAAAAACAATTTAATTAAAAATATATCTTTTACCTTGAAATGTTATTTCTTCATTTCCAACCTAATGATAATCAATAAATTATTTATTATACATTTTATTTTGGAAGAAATATCTATATATATTTTATAATATGTTTTTATCTAATTTATAATCTTCAAAACAATTACTAGGTCATAATGGTCATATTGAAATAATTATATTTTAGTAGTATATCGTAGTTTATTTTAAGCTCAGTATTGTGTGTGGTATAGAAAATTGGACAGGGTATTTTTTAAACAAAATCACTAGGGTGTTATATTATCCCATACTTAAAGAAATTACATCCTTATAATCTTAATTTTATTGACTCAAAATGAATTGATCATAACATAGTAATGAAACTAGATATATATTTTATTATGAACTTTAATTTCTAGGTCAAGACTAAGAAAATTAACATTTCATAATAGAATGTACCTATATAGGAATCATACCTATATATGAGTTTCTAAAAGAATACTTTGATAGTTTAGTGTTACTTACTTTATAAGACCTGGTATATTTGAAAAATTATTTTACCATCGAGATAAAGAATTTTAAAAAATATACATACTTTATTTCTTTCCATGTTTTTTGTATAATTTTATCCTATACTTTTTCATTCATCAATATCTACTAAAATATCATATATTATTCCTAGAGATGAATATTCAAGATGAAATTTTCATGCATGAAGCCATAAAATTAGCTTTAAATGGATCATAATAGTTATACAAGGATGAAAATTTATTCCACCAATTTCTATCCATTATCAAAAAAAGCATTATTATCTCAAGTTAAGATAATGTACAATATGAAAAAATACAACATTAATCTCTAAAGCCTCAATAATAACATTTAATTTTCAACATAAATCATTACATACATAACTAACCTTAAAAATATTCAGAAAAAACATTTTAAAAATTAGATCACAATGATTAGAAGGATTTATTTGTATATTATTACAAGATATATTTATATTTTATCTCAAAATTACATCAATCAATATTAAATTCACATAAAAATATGTATATTAAATAATTATATAATCTCTTAAATATACTAATATTTTTTACAAACAACCTAGATCACCATAAAGCCAAAATAGAATCATATATTCTAACAAAAGATAATTAAAAATTTATTCCTAAAATAAAATATCATCTTAACTAACAACAATTACATTTAACATAATAATTTAATTTTCCCTATATATCTAGATTATTAAAAATTATATTAATAACTTAGTCAACAAATCACATTTCTATCCCATGATTATCAATATGATAAATCATATATATCCAAAATGTAATAACAATTTTACCTTGATTAACCATAATCACCTTAACATTGGTGATCATATTAACCGTAACAGTTATCGATACCCTTCATATTATGTCTATAAAAGATAATATCATTCTTACTCAAATAATATTTTCACTATGACATAAGTTAAACTTAAGGGTTACATGGAACATAAAAATTTATTAAAACTCAACAAATTCTTCCCAAAGTACTCCCATCACATAAATCCTCAATATGGATTTATATTCCTCTAAAATTATGATACAACTGAAACTTATTAACCAACTATGGTATCCAAAAATATTAAAATATACTTACATGAAAGCTTAATAACCTTTAAAATCATATAAAACCTTAATTTGATACCAACTATGAGGACTCATGCCTTAAGAAACCCATAATTATGAGTTTACTAAAAAATATTAAGGTTTCTTAAATTCCCATGATCCATTAGGTCTAGAGTATTACATAATCATGAAAAAATTTTACATATAAAATCATTACAATAAAAAGTGGACCCTACCACACAATGTCCATTTTTTCTATTAAAACATGATTTTTAAATTTAAATTCCTTTTTCATTCAAAATAATTTCGCTTCATTTAAGATGAATTAACATAGTATAAAGATATTACATGATATAGTTACTACCCATAATTAATTCCTATGGAAAAAATTGAATACATGGTGTGATTAAAAAAATACTAGTAAGGTAGGTAAAACAAATGAGACTCTTTATTCTATTTGAATATTTATGAATACCCATAAAAATGTTTTTATTTTTCATAAAACATTTTAAAATAAAATAATCATTTACTTACCAAATAAATGAAATTAATTTTTCAAATATTTTATAAAATATATCCTAATAAATCATACAAGAAAAATCATAATCATGAGTGTTTCTAATAAAACATGATCACACATGAAAACATTTTCTTAAAAAACATACTTTTCACCCTTAAAAGTTTCATAAACATTTATTAAAAAAGTTCACAACTAAATTACCATATGAAATAAAAATAAATACATGAAAAATAATTTTAATGAATAAAATAAATCATGTAAGTAACTTGGGACATCATCTTCTTATCACTCTTATAATAATCTTAAAATTACTTTTATAAATGGAATAACATACTCTGTTAATTCCAATATATATTCTTGAGAGAAAAAAATCATTACTTAATGTATTAGAGAGCTATATCAGGATCAAACATCATCATGAAAAATTTAAAATGATTATATAAAAAATAAAAAATATATAATATTTAATTTCCAAATAAAATCTTATAAATTGTTCTGTTTAACACATATACAAAATCACTTTCAGGAATCATGTTAAAATAGAGATAAAAATCTATTTTCTATGAAATGTATTTTTAGAAATTCCTAGAATAACAGTAAATAAGGTATTCTTTTAAAAACCATGTAAAATTATAGAGTATTATTCCTTAAGTATTATGGTCATGATTGAGTGAAATTTTTCTCATGATGTATATATTAAAATAAAATTCTTTTTGAACTTTGGTAAAAATATTCAAAAAGTGGTATGTACAAAAAAATGTTTAGAAGATTAATTTTAAATATTTATAAAAAAATTCAAAATTATTTTAATTTTTTGTTTAAAAATATTTTAATTATAAATAAGAAAATTCTTGAAAAAATTTAAAATAACCTTGAAATATAGGAAAAAGTGTTATAAATATCTAAAACACGGTTTTAAAGAAAAATTCTTTACAGCATTTGTAACATTTGAAACAAAAGGATGCTTAAGGAGAGAAATTTAAATGGTTTTTAAAATACACTTATTTCAAGAAATAAATTTTCAAATAAATGCACATGTATTTTTATACACCGCAAAAAATAAAACATTTGGTGAAAATTAAATAAGTCTCAAAGAAAGGAAATTGAGAAGAGAAATACCCTTAACTCGAGTCTGAATCACCACATACGTATTTCAAATATTGTAAAAATAAATTATTTTAATTTTATGATCAATTAATATCATTTTTAGGATTATTAAATTATTATTATCCCTTTAATTTCATTTATAACCAAGTATTTTATAGCTACAAAACTAGTTAAGTTCATATAAGAGGTTTTGAGGATGTTTGATTCATAAACCAAAAAAAAAACATTGTTAGCTCGAATATGGTCAAATAGGTCATTATTAAATCACATCCAGAATAGTAATCATTAATTAATTATCATGTTTTTAAATTAAATACTGTTTTATATACAATCATAAATGTTGGACATAAAAAATGAATCACATTACTATATTGGGGGGGGGGGGTAGTCCAAATATACACATGAGTGACATTATCGTTTTCCAATGGAAGGAAGGGTATAAAGGAAAGTGATATATTATTTTTCAAGAATAATAATTATTCTATTAGTATCATAGATATTCAGTAAATCCATCATAATATCATACCTTATTAGGTGGTGATGTGAAATGAAACACGTCACTTCGTGGATGTGGTATTCCACACATACGCACGAGCAATCTTTTTGTTTCCTATAGGATTGAAAATAGATGAAAAATGTTTATTTCATAAAAATAATAAAATTTTATTATATTTAAAATACCAATGTTATAATATCATCATTTTCCTAGAATTTTGAAGGTGGTGGAAGAATAAATAAACATGAAAACACTTGGTTAAGAGTTATACCTCTTCTTTGAGAAATCTCCTTTGGCTTACACCTTATGCCTTTCAAGTTTGTCTTTTGGTGAGACTAGAAGCTATAAAATAGGCATATGGATATTGGGAAGGTATTTGGGTATGTATTTTTTAATATTAATGGATATATTTATGTTAATCAAATACAATAGGAGGTTCCATTATATAAGATATGTCGGTGGCAATATAATAAATACATGAAATATTAATATTTTATATGTGTCTAAATAATGTAAAATGGATCCATGTTTCTATATTTTAAAATATAAGGAGAATAAGGGACAAATATAATAAAAAATCCTACTAGTATATGTTTAGGTGTCATTTTAAACCCTATTTTTGGTTTAAAGACCTATTCAAGCCTATTTAACATTAACTGTTTTAACAAATCTTTCAATTTTTAAGGGTCAGGAAAATAAGTTTAAAAATTAAAAGTTTCAAGTACATGTATTTTTTATATAATAAATAATTTAACATAATATTGACCTTTTATATGAGTTTTTATGATTATATAATGATTTAAAAATTATTTTAAACATTATATAACAATTAAAGTCAATTATTGACTATTCATAAAATTTTACATTAAAGGAATTGAGATAAAAATTTAATTCTAATTTAAATGCCTAAATCATAAATTAAACTTAAAATTTATCTATAAAATTCATGTAATACCATAAATCATATAAATATTATCACTTTTAGTATTTTTAATACCATTTATTTTATTTTTCCAATGCTTGTAGAAGTGTTGTATTAACATAACATAAACGTTTTATATAATTATACTGCATTTAAAAATTAAAAATAAATTATTAACATGAAATTAAATTATTATATACCCTTATAGAAATATTTTTTCATTCATTATCTATATTTACTATTATCCAAATCATGACATCATAGTTATTTTATAAAATGAGAGAACAAGACATTTTATTTAATACAATACTTCCTTCTCTTGGAATCAAACAATGATTTCAAAAGAATCCATAAAAAATATTCTATAAATGGGGATAGGTTGATAAAAATAACATGCACACAAATAAATGATAAGGTTTGAATTATTATTTTTCCTTTTATACAAAATTTTTATTTTTATCTTAATTTAATTGTATTACAATTACTTGTTTTTTAACTCGAATTTTTTTTGTGACAAAAAATAAAAGCGACATAATAATTTTTTTTTGAAATTATGATTAAAATTTTTAAAAAAATTTTAAAAATTTTATTTTTATATGAGAGATAAATCAATTTTAGTTACGACATAAACATTTATTAATGAAAATTCCTCTTGATCAGATTAAATGTATTAATATATAAAATGGTTATATAAGACATATGCACTTCCTTGGTTTTATGTTTTTGGATTTTAAAACAACGTTATGAATTGTTACCATTTCTAATATAGTCGTTTAACAATGGTTACATGATTAGTATAAATATAGGGCTTTAAAAAATCCAATTTACTTAGACAAAGGAAGCAATGGCATCATGTAGTAGAATTTCTCCATACGAAGCCCATTGTTGAGAGCTCGGAAAGGAGGTAACGTTAGTAGGATTCACTCTTGACTAAACCCAAACCGAGCTTCTTCATGTTAATCTTGAAGGGAATTGCCTTCTGGAGAAGCAAAAGTTAATAGAGATTACCACCTGAGTGATATTATTGGAGCCACCCCAATAGTCTTTCACCATCGCACACCTTACCCTTAGGTATTATACACGTTTCATAAGGGGTTATGTTACAAGACCCTATAACTATTATTATGTGCATTATTTTTTGTATAAACAATACACATTCATTGTTACTTTGTAAATGGTTTTTAAAGAACAAATTGTATTTTTAGTTAATATTCAATTAATAAATCTATTTTGATGAATTAATGGGTTTTTGAATTAAATAATATTTTAATAAAGTATTATTAATAAATTAATTTTTATTAAATATAAATTATTGAATAATTTCTTATGAATACAATTGTAATTTTTATTAAGGTTTGAAAGTTATTTTTATAAAAATTCATGAATTTTCAAAAAATGTCATTTTTTATTTTAAAATTGAAAATTCAAATATTTAGAAAATTATTTAGAAAAAATTAATATTATTTGTTGATTCAAAATTTTGAAATTATGTAACGTTGATTTTTTCATTATTTTTTGAGACAGACTAATTTTTGGGTAAAAATTTAATACAGTTTAAACATATAATGTGTTTTATGACATAATAATGACCCAAAAGTTATGTAATAAAATACTGTAAAAGGGAATTACGGAGAATATATGTTTTAACCTTAATATAATGTGATTTTATATTTGTTTGATTAATTTTATGATGCCTTAGTGGACCCTCCAAGGCATATAAAATATTTTAACCATCTATAATGGTTTCCTTGAGAGCGTGACTCATATCCACATAATAAAGCATAATATTTTTATAAGTTAGGCCATTAGATATATAAAATAATGTTTTACACTACCCTTTTGAAAAAACCATGGCCAATAACCATGGTATGGTTTGTGGTTTTGAAAAGTTTAATATGTATTGTCCAAAACCGAAATAATAAACAATTCCTTCTACTTTATTATATAAACCCACCCAATATCCCATTCCTCCTCAATCTAGACCTTTGGAGATCTACCAACCTATTTATTCCTCTCTCTATAATCCTCAAAAGGTTCCATAGTATCTCAATAATCCTCTCTCGAGCCTCTACCAAGCCTATGGAATCCCACTTCTAAGTAAGGGATCCTCACATTCCTTCCTTATTTATGTCAATGTTTCCTTATATTGTTATGACCTTTTATTTTCAATTAAAAATGTTGGGGTATGATTTCACACCTCTTTTATACTTACCTCCTTATTTTTAAATGATTATTAACCCCTTTCTCTCAAATTAATTCCTCCCATGTACATCTGTTACCATGTCGAAATTCCGTAAGTGATTTCTTCCTCTCTAATTTTGTCCAAATTTATTTATGTTGTTATACCATTTTATTTTCAAATAAAAATTTTTGGTTATGATTTTTCACCTCCCCCATACTTGCCTCCTTATGTTTTAATGATGATATACCTCTTTCTCTGTCATTAATTCTCCCATGTACACCCGTTACAATACTGAAATTCCGTAATGAATTTCTCTCTTCTCATTTACATTCAAGAAACTATTTTTTGTTAGGCATATAAATTCCATTAAATATGTTGGGATATTATGTTCCATGACCCCCTTACTGTCCATTTCATGTATAAATGATGATATACCCCTTTATATCTCAACAACCTTTTTTATAATATCTATTTGACATTGCTATACTGCCGAAGTTACACCAAAATTTCCATGCCGAAATCATCCTGTAAGTGAATACCATACACATTTATCTATCAAGGGTACTCACCTTTATGCACATGTACATATTAATTGAGGACATACATTTATTTATTACACATATCTTATTCATGGAATACATTATGATGATTAATTAATCCATTATGTATGATCTTTGTGACACACTTATGCATGAAATGAAATGATTAAGAAGGGTGCACCCTGATAGTGCTCCAATGCATTGGGTAAATATTAGTATCATGATATTTAAAGTGCAATGAGGGTTTAATCATGATAATTCATGTGAAATTAGGGTTTAATCATGCTAATTCATGTGTAATGAGGATTCACTCATGCTCCATGTGCACTGAGTCTTGGCTCAAGCTAATATCTTGTTAAATGTTGTTTTCACATTTCCATGTTATGATAATAATTCTATATCTTGACTTTATGTTAATGTTTCTATTATTCTCCATTTATATCACTATGTCCTGACATATATTGTATTCTTAATTGTATTCTTTTTTTACTCTGTTATTGGGTTTTATAGCTCACCCTTTTCCTATGTATTTCCTCAGGTTATCCCATGCAATACTACGTTTGAAGGAATGTTGTTGTCTTGTAAAAGAAGTTTTCAGTAAATATGTTCTATTTTATGTTTTATGTTTTTATGTAATGAGCCTAATTTTCCAATACACTATACCTATCAATCCCTTGAGTTTTATTAAGTGATAGTTTATGTAACAAATCATGTTTATGTGTTTAATAAAGAGTAGGGTTGTTATTCTTAGTATCAGAGGATATGTTTAGTTATTTTTGGGATTAGGATTAGAAAACCCTTGTGAAATCCTTAGGGATAAGAGTAAGTATAATAAAGATAACCATAATTTTTGGTGACTATAGTGTAAGTGGTTTATCAAGAAAATACATCCCTTTCTAGATACAAACATGTAGAGGTGGATTTGGAACACATGTATCTAGGGGTAAAACCATAAAAAACTGCTTTGAGCTAGACTCGAATAAGAAATGGTACACAAAAACGGGCCTTGAATCACTCTTGGTTCAACACTTCTAGGGGATATGCTTTGGTAAATAAATAATCTTAGTATGAACCATTATTAAGGGAATAAAAAACATTCCCCTAAGAATATATATTGGGAAGTCGATCATGGATAACTTAGATTAAAGCCTATTAATTCAAATGTTCAGGAAATAAATTTAATTTATAAGTTATCCCTTTTTTCATTGGATTAACCTTTATTTATTACCCCTAACTTTCTTTTTATTTTAGAAAATGGCTGGTAATGGGAGGACTTGGGCTAACAACCAATGAAAAGATCAATGTGATGACTTTTCTAATGAGATTCCCAACCTAATGGGAGTTGGAATCAAAAACTTTGTCACAATAATCTCTCAGTTAGCTCCTGTTTTCAATAGAAACATTGGTCAAGATGAAAGTCTAACCCCCCTATGAAATAACAAGCCACAATTGAGAGACTCATGAGACAAAGGCCCCCTACTTTTAAGGGATCTTATAATACCTCAATCTTTGAACAATGGATCAAATCCATTGAAAAGATCTTATCCATACTTCAATGTTCCAAACAGGAGAAGGTTATTCTGCCTGCTTATTGTATGGATGGTGAATTTGATCAATGGTGGACACTGATAAAAAAATACGAATCTTGGGTAAGAGATCAAGGCGTTGTAATTGAATGATTTCTAGAAAATGTTTTTCGATAAAAATTATCGATGCACCCTATGAATTAATATGGAAAAATAATTCCTTGCACTCAAGAAAAAAGATGACCTATACATTAGAGCGTATTAGGAAAACTTCAAAAGGATTGCACGATTTGCCTCTGGCTTTTTCATTACTGCCAAATTCAAGGTTGACCACTTCTTTGGTGGGATAAAACCTAGCCTATGTAAATACCTAATGATCCTTGACTTTAATAGCTATAATGAAATTATCTGATGTACCCGCAAAGTCAAAATAGAGATTGGAAAATTTAATGGGTATCATAGGGATAAGAGGTGGAATGTGGAATTTAATTATGATGTTCCGATGGATAAATCTAATGGTGCTAAGAAATTCCAGCCTCCCACTTTCTAAAGGTGCGAAAAGAAGCACCATGAAAATTCCCTGAAGGGGGTGAGGAAAAACTTTCGATGTGGAAGTTAAGGGAACTATGCCATTAACTACCAACAAGAAAAATCCACTATTGTGATAGAGGAGAGGAATGCTCTGTTTGACCCTTAATGAATTGGTCATTACTTAATCTACAAATATCCAAGTTACTTTTCAAACTAATGACCTAATCCAAGGGTTTTTAGAGGCAACCAAAGACCTCTAAGGTAGCAAAAGAAAGATTTTTCCATCACTACCACCAAAGAGAACACTGAAAATGAAGTGGTGATATGTGTGATAGTTATTAATTCAATAATAGAGAACTTAATTTTTAATTCTGGTTCAATGAATTATTTTATCTCCCAAAAGTTTAGTAGAACAATCCAAAAACCACCAAAAAGAATGGAAGTAATGATGTCGATGAGAAAGAAAAAGGTAGAAATCATTTCAACCCATGAATATAACTCCTCCCCTATCAAAATTTGTAGTTTGAACTTCCTATAAAACCTTTTCATACTCCCTATTGTTAAATTTGATCAAATTATTAGCATGGATTGACTTTCCCAATATATAGCAAACATAAATTTCCATGAGAGGAAAATCACTTTCCATATGACGAATCGACCCCCGATTCTATACAAGTGCAATGAGGAGGATGAATATATTTTTGCACTATCATATCAAGTGTGGATATTACTTCCCTGTGAGCACACATATCTTGATTAGATTATTTAGTCTAAGGAATCAACCATTCTTGAAGACAGGCCTGTTGTGAGGGAATTTGCTGAAGTGTTTCCTGAGGAATTTCCTAGTCTTCATCTTATAAGAGATATTGAATTTTCGATTGATCTTATACCTAGGAAATTTACAATATAAAAGACTCTATATAGAATGGATGTTGTGGAGCTTGAGGAGCTAAAGAAACAAGTACAAGACAATTTGGATAAAGGGTTTATATGTCCAAGTGCTTCCCAATGGGGTACACTGATCCTCTTCGTCCACAAGAAGGATAGATCAATGTGCCATTGCATTGATTATCATGATCTCAAAAAAATAACAATAAATAAAAAGTATCATATACCCCTAATTGATGATTTGTTAAATTATCCCTGTGGATAAAAATACTTCTCTAAGGTGGATCTCGGTCAAGATATTACCAAGTAAGGGCGAAGAAGGTGGATATACCCAATACTGCTTTTCGTACAAGGTATTGGAACTATGAATTCATAGTAATGACTTTTGGACTAAAAAATGCTCCATAAATCATTATGGACTTGATGAATAGAGTCTTTAGAGATTACCTTGACATATTTATGGTACTCTTTATAGATGATATTATAATATACTCCAAAACCAAGGTAGAGCATGAGAAGCATCTTAGAACTACACTATAGCCCTTGGGAAGGTATAATCTCTATACAAAGTACAACAAGTGTGAGTTGTGGTTGAAAGAAGTATTTTTCTTGGGTCTTATCATCATAAGAAATGAGATATCTGTGGATCCAACCAAGAGTGCTGTAATTGAGGGACGGTTTAGGCCAATATCGTTGATAGATATCGGTAGATTCTTGGGGTTAGCTGGATATTATCTCCGATTTGTGAGAAAATTCTCAAGATTTTCAAACCCTCTTACCATGTTAACTCAGACGAGAGTCAAGTTTTCATGGAGTGATGAATGCGAAGAGAGCTTCAAGGAGTTGAAAAGGATGATTAACACTATTTTTGTGCTCACACTACCTACAAGTGGAGAAATTTTTGTGGTATTCAATAATGCTTTGAAGAAGGGCCTAGATTGAGTGTTGATAAAAAATGACAAAGTAATTTTCTATGCTTCAAATAAATTGAAATTTCATGAGCAAAACTACCCAACACTTGATATGGAGTTGGATGGAGTAATCTTAAATTTGAAAATTTTGTGACATTACCATTTTGTGGAGAAGTGTGAAATATATATGAATCACAAAATCCTCAATTATATTTTCACATAGAAAGAGTTTAATATGCACGAACAAAGATGGTTCAAGCTGATCAAAGACTATGAATGCTCAATCCATTACCACCCTGGGAAGGCGAGCAAGGTGGGAGATTATCTAAGTAGAAAGGACCCATAAATTCTATCATTGATGAGATTTTAAATGGATATAATATTCTTAGATTTTATGAAGATGGACATGGGAATCATAAATAAGGAAACATCATCAATCCTTTCACAAATTATTTTCCAACTATCTCCTTTGGAAAGGTCAAAGGAATCTAAAAAGGATAATGTCAGAATTCCAGAGAATGTTGAAACTCTCAAAAAAGGGAAATCCTTAGAGTTCAATATTAATGAAGAAGTAATTGTGAGATTTGGGACAAGACGATGTGTTCCATAAAATTTGGTGTTGAAGAAAAAACTTTTGGATGATGCACATAGTTGTAATTTCTCCATTCACCCAGGAAACACGAAGATGTATCAAGATCTCCGAGAGCATTATTGGTGGGATAAAATGAATACGGAGATTGTTGAGTATACATAAAAGTAGCTGGTATGTCAGCTAGTGAAGGCTGAGTGGCAGAAGTCAAAGGGGATGATTCAAACATTACCTATACAAATATAGAAATTGGAGAACATCACCAAGGACTTTGTTATCGGACTTCTGAAGACATCCAAAGGAAACAATGCTATTTGGGTTGTTGTGGATTGTCTTATAAAGACTACACCCTTCATTTCAATTCGAGAGGATTTTTAATTTTATAAACTAGCACATATATACATCAGAGAAGTGGTAATGCTGCATGGATCACCACTAGCTATTGTATCCAATCAAGATCCAAGATTAACCTTTAAGTTATAGAAGAGTCTCCAACATACTCTGGATATTTTGAAAAACTTCAGTACGTCTTATCATTCTCAAACTAAGGGCCAATCTGATCAGACTATTAAAAAAAATGAGGACATGTTGAGAGAATGATCAATAGACTTCAAAGGAGGATGAGATCAACATCTTCCTTTGGTTGAGTTCTTTTACAACAATAGTTTCCACTCAAGAATCTAAATGGATCCTTATGAACCCCTTTATGGGAAGAGGAGAAGAAAACTGACATGTTGGGAAGAAGTTGGTATGAAAAAACACCTAGGACTAGAAATGGTCAATGAAATGGTGGAGAAGGTTAAGGCCATCCAAAATCACATTAAAGCTGCTTAGATTCAACAAAAGTGCTACCCTGAAAATCATCAATGAGAACTAGAGTTTACTGTGGGAGACTTGTTATTCCTCCACATATCCCTGTGGAAGAAGGTTATGAGATTTGGGAAGAAGGGAAAGCTTAGTACAAAGTACATTGACCCTTTTGAGATACTTGATCACATTGGAGTAATGTCCTATCTACTAGAACTCCAACCAAACCTATCTCGTGTACATGATGTATTCCTTGTATTACACTTAAGGTAGTAAATACCTAACCCATCACATGTACCCAATCTAGAGGTGGTACTATTAGAGAATGACCTCTCTTATGAATAGAAACCAGTGAAGTTCTTAGATCATAGAAAAAATGTTCTATGAAATAAGACAATTCCCTTTGTTAAGGTGTTGTGGTGAAACCACAAGTTTGAAGAAGCAACGTGGGAATTAGAGGAAGTGATGAAGCTGAGTTACCCTCATCTGTTTTAGTGTGGTAAAATGAAATTTCATGGACGAAATTTCTTAAGGGGGGAAGATTGTAATGACCCAAAATTTTATGAATAAAAATTACACTTTATCGGATTAAATGTATTAATATGTAAAACATTTATATAAGACGTTTCAACTTCCTTGGTTTTTTGTTTTTGGATTTTAAAATACCATTATGAATTGTTACCGTTGCTAATATTTTCGTAGAACAGTGATCACTTGATTATTATAAATATAAGGATTTAACAAATCCAATTTACATAGAAAAAGGAAGCGATTGCCTCATCCAGTAGAATTGTTCCATACAAAGCCCATTTTTCAGATCTCATAAAAGAGGTAGCATCACTCGTCATTGCTCTTCACCAATCCCAAGCTGATCTTCAACACGTTAAGCTTGAACAGAATTTACTACTGGAGAAGTAAATGTTAATAGAGATTACCACCCGAGCGATGTTATCAGAGCCACCCCAAGAATCTGTCAACATCACACACCTTACCTTTAAGTCTTATGTGAGTTTTATATGGGGTTATGTAACAATACCCTTACACTATGATTATGTGCTTTGTTTTTTATAAAGAATATACATTCATTATTACTTTGTAAATGGGTTTTAAATCCCAAATAGTTTTTTAGATAATATTCAATTAAGAAATATATTTTGATGAATTAAATGATATTTTAATTAAATAATATTTTAATAAAATATTATTATTAAATTATTTTTTATTAAATATTAATGATCGTATAATGTTTTATGAGTACAATGGTAATTTTTATTAATGTTTGAAAGAAGTTTTTGTCAAAACCCATAAATTTTCAATAAATGTCAGTTTTAAATTTAAAATGAAAAGTTCACATATTTAGAAAATTATTTAGATAAATTGAATATTATTTTTGGATTTAGGATATCTAAATTATTTAATGGTGAAATTTTAATAATTTTGTGATATAGTCAAATTTTTTGGTAAAAATTAAATACCCTTTAAACATATATTGTGTTTTATGACATCATAAAGACCCTCTAGTGATGTAATAAAATACTATAAAAGAGTTTTTCAACTAGTATATGTTATACCCTTAAAATAATGTGATTATAGATTTGTTTGATTAATTTTATGATGCCTTATTGGACCCTCCAAGGATTATAAAATATTTTAACATTTTAAAATGTTTTCCTTGGGAGTGTGACTCACCTCCACAAAAGCAATCTTAGTATTTTAATAATTTAGACCAATGGAAATATAAAAATAATGTTTTCCCCTCCATTTTAGAAAAACCTTTGGAAAAAGTCCATGATATGGTTTGTTGTTTTGATTAGTCTAATACATAGTTTCTAAAACCTAAATAATAAAAATTATCACTCTTTTCCTATATAAACCCACTAAACCTGCCATTCCACTTCACTAAAAACATTTGGATCATTAAAAAACTCTAAAATACACTCTCTGTAATCCTTCCAAGGCGCCCCATACTCCCAATAATCCTCTCTAAAGTCCCTCCCAAGCCATTAGCATCACACATCCAAGTAAGGGATCCCCACATTCCTCCCATCCTTATTTATGTCCAAGATTCCTTATATTGTTATGCACTTTTATTTTCAATTAAAATTGTTGAGGTTATAACACACAATCTCCTGGTAGCCCAGAGCTGGTGCTCTTGATATGGTGTGTAATTTTTATATATTACAAAAAGGGACAATAAAATTACACATCACACCCCTTTAGGAGGAACTTTACGGTTTAGGTTCTAGAGAATCAGACACAACATCTTCACTTATTCAATGTAGAAAAACACCAACTCCAAATCTTGATAAATCCACTATTGATGTAAAAATTCATTAAAATGTAGAGTGAGAAATTAAAATACATAGTAAGGTGTTTTGAAAAATACATAACATAGCTTTCAAGAACCTTCTTCAAAAATACTACACATACATAAAATATTTCTTCTAAAGAAAACATATTCACTTTTCAAAGGTTCTTAGGAAACATTTAGGGGATTCCACACAAGTATATAATCAATTAACCGAAGACTACTAAAAGATCATGTTTCAAAGTAAGCATGCTGGAACAAAAGTGAATGTTGTTCTACTAAATATAAATAAGCATAACATGCAAAGTATGCAAGATGTTCTAAGCATAATCACTAACATATTTTCACATAAACAATTTCTATAATAACTTAAAATATAAATATTCACATTATGAAATGATAAATGAGATGCTAAAATTTACATTGAAATTCTGGAAATTAATACTGCTATTTCTTCATAAATATCTCACCATATTCCATGTACATTTAATGTCACACTCAAAAGTAAAGGGCTACTGACCAAGGATGTTCTACTTGTCGAATAATCACTTTGTTGGTCATATACTAACACATAATGAGAGAATATATAATACCAGACCTTAATTACTGTGTCAAGGCCTCGTGCCAAGACCTAGGGGCTAACTGTAGCTGAACCGCAACCCAGAGAGCCTCTGTAACCAGAATCCATCTGGGAGATCCTTTGTAACCAGACTCCATCCCGAATGGTCTGTTGTAACTGGACCCCAACCCTGAGTGCTTACTTTTACCGATCCCCTACACGGAACATACTTGTCCAATACATTCCTCATATGTCCAGTAAAGTCTGATATTAAAGGTGACCCATACCATTCTGAATATTTAAATTTTACTTCATATTACTCAAGGTGTCCCATACCACTATAAATATTAAAATTTTGCTTCATATTACTGAATTTATCCCATGCCAGTTTGAGTAATTTAATTTCTTATATCATTATTATGATATGCCACATGCATGCATCATTCAGTTTAACTCTAAATAAAATGGAAAATGAAACCATTTAACCCAAAATTACATAATATGACAGATAACAATGAAAATATTGCAGTAACAGTTTATCGAAGGCATACATGGTTTATTACACATTCTTTGCACATGAGATAATTACTAAAGCACATAAAATAATGGATGAGAAGGGATTTGACATATGAGATGTTAAAATGATAAATCTTTAATTTAAAATCCTTATTCCATGAATGAAAATACATGTTATTTAATATGCTGATAAAAAATTCAGTGATCAGGCAATTAGATTACATCATGACTTAACTAACAACAATCATTGCAGTTGATAAAACATTAAGCAAGAATAACATGATTGCATGATTTAACACACACTTTTATCCTTTAATATATTTGGTTCAAATCGAAAACATATATTCTTTTTAATCATAAAACACAACAAGGTCAATCATATAATACCTTTGAAACATGAGATTATAACAAGACTAATATCATTTAATGTTCTTTAACTAAAACAAGTTTGGCATACTTTATGGATTAGGACATACATATTTACATAAATACATATTGGTTTGGCTTACACAGAGATTGATATTTATTGATGTCTTACTAGTATTAATTTGATTAATAAATTAATTAAATTCTAAGAATCCATACATGAAATTAGGGTTTTGGAAACAACACACCAAGTGTATATATGAGTTTTCATAATTAAAATAGGTTTAATAATTCCTCAAAAGTAATAAAAACTTTTAAAACATATTTAATACACCATTATCACTTGATTAAAAACCAAGCCATGTTAGGTTTATAACATGTGTGACCGTATGTAAATATATATGTAAATGTTTGGGTTTCTCATACTAAATATAAATCCAATTAAACCCAAAGCACATTTCAAATCTAACCCATTATTTAAGGTTTAATATTCATCTTTTAAAAAAAATTCATTAACAGATTTTTAATTAATTACCCATGTATATCCGAATATAAAAAAGTGTATATATGGCTTTGGTTTAGTAGAACCATTCAAAATAAAACCCTTTCATCATGTAAACCATAAAAATAATTGTAAAAACAACATCCGACCTTTGAAAGTATAGATAGGTTTGGATTTGAAATACATATAAATATATATGTATATACCTGAATATACACATAACTATATATTGGGTTTTTTCATAAGAAGTACAAATCTAATTGAATCCAAAACACAATTTGCATCAAAAACATTATTTAAGGGTTTGAAATAATCTTCTAAAATTCATAAAACAGATTTTGTTTGAGTCACATAAATTTGTTCATATATATACATATGTATATTATTATATAAAAAGTGTATAATCGAGTTTACAGATATAAAAACACTTGAAAATAAATCCTTACAACATTATAAAATTTTGAACACAAATGTCCTACATTCGAAAACAGGAACTAGCTTGGATTTGAAATACATATAAATATACCTATATATATCCTATAATATATAAAAACTGTATGATAGGTTTTATATAATAAAAATTTTTAAAGGCCCCTTATCTGGCTTGGATGAGAGGCTCGGACTAGAGTGAGCTTGTGGGAGATTTGAGGAAGAGAACCCTTTCGGTTTTCATGCAGGGTGTAGGTTTAGCATAGACTTCTTCCAAATTTATAAAATAAAGGAAGGTTGCGCAAGCTTATGGAAGAAGCTAACTAAAATAAATAAATAAATAAAATAGCTAATCAAGGACTAAAAACATGGGTGAATAGTATTTGTTTTTTTTTAAATTTGGTTTGTTTCACATCACTTTCAAGATAACATATCTGATTATCATATTTTTCTCCTTTTTTCCTTTTTTTAAAGTCATGTTTTTTTATTTGTTCTAACACATTTTATTCTCCAATAAATTCACCGTTTTTGTTAGTCAACATATTATTTTTTGATTCAATCATTTCACTCTTTAAAATTATATTTTTTTATAAATCAAATATAAACATTAAAAAACGTTTTTAATAACAAATATAGATATAAACGATATATATATATATATATATATTATATACACTAATAAAACGTTCATTTTTTTATAATAATTTATTAAATACATTTATAATTTGTAAAAACACAATATATTTTCAATTCATTATATAATATAATATCCTAAAATTAATAATAACAATTTTTATATAAAAATATTTATATTAATAATAAATTAAAAACAGTAAATATTAACATATAATTTTGAAATTATATATATATATATATTTTCTTATTAAAGAAAACATTTATTTAATGAATATAATATTTTAATTCATGAGTTCATGTTACATTTAAAAGCACAAAAAATAACTTCAATTGGAAACTACATTTTAATGATAATACCTTTAAGTGCTAAACAACATTAGAAATAAATATTATAGTTTTAACTTTTAAATGTATAAATGATAACTTACAATATAATTCTAGAACACACTTGAAATACATAAGTTTTTAAACCTTATAAAATATAATGGTTTTGTAAGCACTAGGTTTGATAATTAAAATTTTATGAAATTATAGATGGAACATAAAATAATTAAAAAACTTGAAAAGATTATGTTATATAAACTTTATAAAACTAGATGTTATTATTTTGAAAATAAGAAGTAATGAAAAAAATTATAAAATGAAAAATTATCCATTTAAATTCGAGTTCATAAAACTTGGGGTGTTATATTATTCCCCCTTTAACTGAATTTAGTCCTCACAATTCGATTCGTGTACTCTCACAGACTCATCGACATAGAATTTATTACATCCTTATTGATGTTCCGACCCAAACATCCTAGGAATTAATAACTACCAAAATAAAAGAACAAAAAAACAACTAAGATGCATCTTCAGAGGGCCGACAACTATGACTAGTTTGCCGACATCCTCAACTCTATCCCCAAGGTAGAGCTAAGTTCTTTGATCTCTCTTTCCCAAATACATCTTGGAAAACTGAGGTTAAACTATCTCATAAAACAGTTGGGCTTCAAGATAGAAGCATAAGAAGTGCGAAGCTCAACAGCATTGATGTGGACTCGGTCCTTAGAGACTAGTCAAACTACCTTAATGTCGAGGGGTCCGATATCATAGAGTCGCCCATATAGACTGAAACTCAATATTTGGAAGAGAGACACTACACAGAGATCACCCTCCTCCACAGCTTCCTGAAAATCCATTAAAGCCAGATACTTCTCATCCAAGGTGAGACATTGAAAAATTCCTTCATAATATTACCCCTACCAGTATAGTATGCGAGTTGTGCATATTCCATATGGTAGTAGACATTTCTTGGTCCCCAAAATAGTCAAAGGACATTTGAGTTGTTCAACACTTGATAAAGGAGTTTGCAGGATAGATGAAGGTTCCCAAAGGGATAATAATCATCTAAACATGACCTAACATCAATGGTTTCTAGAATTTCAGTTGTTAGGGATAAAAGTCTTGTTGGTGATCTTTCGTTTTCCATCTGGATTTTTTTTAAAATTTTTAACTTAGTAAGACTTAATTTGAAGTTTCAACATTGTTCTATTTTTTCAGAGTTGTCTAAAACATTCTTTTGATACCAAGTATAACGCCCCAGCCTCTGGTAGACTTGAGCCAGTGCTCTGGATATGGTGTGTAATTTTTCTATATTACAAATAGGAACAATAAAATTTCACCTCACGCCTCTTCAAGAGTAACATTACAGTTTAGGTTCAAGAGAATCAGACACAACAACATCACTTATTCAATGCTGAAAAGAGACCAACTCCAAATCTTGATAAATCCACTAAGCATGTACAATTTCATTAAAAATGTAGGGTGAGCATTTAAAATACTCAGTAATGGGTTTTAAAAAATACTTAACACACCTTTCAAGAACCTTCATTTAAAATACTACAAATACATAAAATATTTCTTTTAATGAAAACATCATCACTTTTTAAAGGTTCTTAGGAAACATTTATGGGATTCCACACTAGTATATAATAAATTAACTGAAGGCTACTAAAAGATCATGTTACAATGTAAGATTGCTGGTACAAAAGTGAATGGTGTTCTACTAAATATAAATAAGCATAACATGAAAATTATGCTAGCACTACTAAGCATAAACACTAAAAGATTTGAACAAAAACAATTTCATTAATAACTTGACATATAAAAATTCACATTATGAATTGATAATTGAGATGATAACATATGCATTGAAATTATGGAAATTAATACTGCTATTTCTTCATAAATGTCTCATCATATTCCATACACATTTAATGTCACACTCATAAGTAAAGGGCTACTGACCAAGGATGTTCTACTAGTCGAATAATCACTTGGTTGGTCACATACTAACACATAATGAGATAATCTATAATAACATACCTTAATTTCTATGTTAAGGCCTCGTTCCAAGACCTAGGGGCTAACTATAATGAGACCCCAACCCAAAGAGCCTCTTTAACCAGACTCCATATTAGAGAGCCTCTGTAACCGGACTCCAACCTAGAGGGTCTGCTGTAACCAGACCCCAAACCGAAAGGCTTACATCTACCAATCCCCAACCTGGAACATACTAGCCCAATACATTCCTCATATGTCCAGTGAAGTCTAATATTCAAGGTGTCTCATACCACTATGAATATTTAAATTTTTCTTCATATAACTCAATGTGTCCCATACCACTATGAATATTTAAATTTTACTTCATATTACTCACAGTGTCCCATACCACTTTGAGTAATTTAATTTCTTATCTCATTATTATGATATTCCACATACATGCATCATTCAGTGCAACTATAAATAAAATTAAAAATGAAACCATTTAGTCCAAAATTACATAATATGATAGATAACATTGAAAATATGGCATTAACAGTTTATCAAAGACATATATGGTTTATCAAACATTCTTTGCACACGAGACAATTACTAAAGCGCATCAAATAATGGATGAGAAGGGGTTTTCCATATGAGATATTAAAATGATAACTCTTTAATTTAAGATCCTTATTCCATGAATGAAAATACATGTTATTTAATATGCTGATAAAAGTGTCAGTGATCAGGCAATTAGATTACATAAATACTTAACGAAGAACAATCACCACAGTTGATAAAACATTAAGCGAGCATAATATGATCACATGGTTTAACAAACCCTTTTATCATTTTATATATTTTATTCAAATAAAAACATATATTCTTTTTAATCATAAAACAAAACAAGGTCAATCATATAATTCCTTTAAAACATGAGATTATAACAAGACTACTATCATTAAATGTTATTTAACTAAAAAAGTTTGACATACTTTATGGATTAGGACATACATATTTACATAAATACCTATTGGGTTGGCTTACACAAAGACTGATATTTATTGAAGTCTTACCAGTATTAATTTCACCAATACATTAATTAAATTTTAATAATCCAAACATGAAATTAGGGTTTTGGAAACAGCACACCATGTGTATATATGATTTTTCATTATTAAACTAGGTTTAGTAATTTGTCATAAGTAATAAATACATTTAAAACATATTTAATACCCTATTACCACTTGATTAAAAACAAAACTATGTTAGGCTTATACCATGTGTGACTATATATATATATATATATATATATATATCTACTATATATACTAATCCTGGCTTTCCAACATACACATGTGAACCTCCTGTTCTTCCACGTCATAAATCTCTTACGTGCCGCACCACCAGAGCTCCTCAACTCCCCTCCCCGCATAATCTCCAAATTCTGTCTCCCTACCCACCCTGCGATTCCAAAAATTTCCTTTGCCTCCCGCTACCTCTACCGAGTAAGTCTGAATCTTTAGATCCCTTGAACGCCCCCTCTTTCATCGTCCAAATACTACTCTACCGGCTGTCCCTCTTCGATAATATTTTCCACCTCCCACTATCGCTCCTGACTGGAACCTCACAACTGTGGAACTCTTGTTCCCTCGAACGCCCCCTATTTCATAGAACAAATCCTGATCTACCAGTTATCCTTTGCCAACCACCTCATCCCGATTTCAACTGCAGTATCCCTGTTTTTTTTGCCTTTCTCGCTTTTGGTCGGGGTAAGTATATTGATGACCTAGGGTTCCGGTCGACTCCCCACGCGACCGTCATCTACCTCCGGGATATCTTGAAGACCATCGTCCTCGCACTTCATATTCCTCCTTGAACCAGTTGCAGCATAACCTCCATCCTTTTGAAAGGCGCACTCGGTTTTTCAACGTTCTTAATTGACTTGCAGAACACTTAAAACCAAATAGTGCAACCTCTAGGTAACCGTCTAAAAACCTCCATTGCTTCCTTTAAGTTTGATTTATTTCCATAATTTCTAACAATAACCGCGTGATTTACATACATTTGACTCCCCCTATAGTTTTTAATTATAGTATGGTATTACAGGGATTATTTGGATTCCTATTTCAACGATACTCTCATTCCGATCTCCACAGCCTTCCAGCAACTCGAATTCCCACCTGCATCATCTTTGCACTTCTGGTATTAAAATATAATCATAATGGAAAAACTAAATCCATTAAACCACATGTATGGTTCTAATTCAGTTCTATAACTATTTGCGTTCACTTACCGTGTTATGAATATTCTTTCCTGCTAACAAGAAAATAGAATTATACATTGGTTTCTTGTACGAGGTTCCAAGAACAACATATTCTAATTTCATTTCAATTTAGCATGTTCATATCCAACTGTATGTTTATTTGTCTGATTTTAGAATACCATTTATGAAAAAATAAACCTCTACTGTCATCTGATTTTATAATTTCTTTTATTATTTTTTCGACTACAATGTCATTATCCATGTGGATATCCACATGCATATTTGATTTTATGATATTACATTTACTGAATGAAACATAAATGTATACTATTGTATGTTATGGCCTATTACATCTTTTCCTTTAGTATGTTAAATTTTGTAACTGTTATGTCCTCTGTGCATTATATGGTCTTATTGCACACTTTGACTATAAGCTATAAAGAAAAAACAAACAAAGAAGAATTGTCCGTCAAACTCTAGAGATGAAAGGTTGCAACAGAGGAAACTTATGATGCAACGACATGCAGTTTGTGAGTTCTATATTCATTAGCCTTCAAATGTTTTCTTTACTACCCTCTATTGAGTAGTTTCAATAATTATACTAGCTACATGATCAGTGCTGACAAATACTCGAAACTATTCAATGTCATATTCCAATGTCTCTTCTACTCCATCAAGTAAACCAATATCAAAAGGTGACATCACACGTGGTGTCACATGTATGCCACTGTTAACTCTATGTATCAATGGTTAGTTCCATTTAACTTATACATTAGAATATTTGAGATGTATCAAACTACATATCAAAGTAATGGCTTGCATCATACTAAATTTATTTTATTACAGTACTTGAATAGTTGTCTGCTCAGTCAAATACAAACTTTTATTGCCCATCAAAATGTACATATGCACAGTTACAACACAGACTGCTGATGAATGAGTGACATAAAGATGGAGAGTTTTCTAATACCGTCACTTTTAGTTATTCAATTTATTTTCATTTAGTTATTATCAATATTCATTGAAATTACAACAATAACAATGGATACATGTACTAGAAAATCAACTGTGGCAGCTGGTAGTCTGTTTGGAACCCCAAACACTCAACCTATACCAATAAATAGATTCATGAGTGATATCACACACATGCCATTATCATATTTATCAAATAATGGTTAGTTCCGTTTAAATCTACATTTATTACCCATTGAACTAGACACTTTATTTCGCACTAACACAGATAATTACTAATTAACTACTCCTTTGTCGAAAGTGCCTGAAACATCTACACCTCAGTCAACGTTGTCCGCTTGATCTATCAAATGAAAACAATGACCGGGAGTACTAGAAAATTTTCTTTTGCCTTTCGATAAGTATGATAACAGATTTATTTCATTCCAATATGTTATGTGGTACCGCATTTGTATTTCCCTTATAAAACTTCGGCCATCAATTTGCGTAGCTTTAGAGGATGAAGAAAATACTCTCTCAAATTCATCAACTGTTACCTCGACATAGTTAGAATGACTACTATTTGTACACATTACCATTTTCTGATCTTCCAGTTATATTTCTTCTCCTTCCCTATACAAAAAGATACAGCTTAACTCCTCCTAAAGGAAACTACAATACGTTATCCAGTGTGGGTATGATGTACTCTATAAGTTTACACACACACATATATATACCACTACACATCCGGTAGAGTATTGAGTTGTTTTCTATAACTACTTTCAGTTACTCATCGAAAATAATTTTTTTGATAATCAATGATAGAAAATAATATGGAGGCTCAAGAAAACATAAATATTAACATTAACTATGCAGAAAACTACAGAGGTAATTTAATGTACACACTTCGCCTCAAACATTATTGAGTTTTTTATTATTTAAGCAAGGCTAGTATTACATAGTTCTTGCTACTACAGGAGAGTCAGTGGAACAAGACCCTACTGAGAACACGAGTTAGAGTAATTAATATACATGCATTAATGGTTCCTTCATAAAAAATCAACCTCTCTGCTGTTGACTAAAGTTTACTAATAACATTTTCTGCATTACTATTTTGTACAATCAGGTTATTATGATATTGGAGACCCTACTAACGTCTGTCAATTTTTTCACTCTTTTTTTTTCAGTTTGATGAGAGAATCATGAAATTTTGCAATAGAAAAAACCAATGTTTCTCTCTATGCTGCTAAATAGGAAAGGTTTCATTGGAATTACTAACAGAAAGTCTTGAATACCTTAGGATGTTGGTTTTCGATCGAACAACTACTGAAGACCGATTATTGCAAGACCACATGCATATTTACAATGCGCTATTTGCATTCGTGTCAATGGGTGGGAAGGTAGAAAAGTCATTCAATAATGGTCGATATCCATGTATATTGAGATTACATGGAAAATACTACCATCGCATAGGTAGTTTATGTCCACCTGATGGAAAACCACTAAGGTTCACACAACTATACGTGTATGATACAACACATGTGTGTCAAAATAGAATTTACGGAATGAGGTATCTTTTATATTCAATGCTTTCTATTACGTTGAAAAATCCTTCACCTTTTTATGCTAACATTAATAATTTCTTTATCTTTGACGACAAAAATCAAAAATCTATTATTAACTCTAATACTATTGGAAACCTACAACAAATGCTTCATCAAAACAATTCTTTGGCTTGAGAATTTATAAGAGCAAGAGAGGTTATTAGCCAACAGAAGGTTCCAAATTTAAAGCTACAACTACTTAAAAGAAGAGAAACACATTGTGCCACATATAACCTACCAAATACATCTGAAATTGCGATGCTGTTTGTCAGTGACATTGAGGATCTCAACCAAGAACAGGATATCATCATTCAAACCAAAAGTGGGGATTTACAGTGAATTGATGAAATTCACCCTTTGTATCTTCAATTGTAGTATCCATTAATTTTCCCAAGTGGAAAGGATGGGTATTGAGACAACCTGTTGCATGATGATACTCAATTCACAAAAAGTACTACACTAAGAAAGGTAACCATAAGAGAGTACTTCACATTACACTTGTAATTCCGTGAAAATTATGCATCGATCTTACTACATTCTAGAAGATTACTACAACAGTTTACTATTAATGCTTATATAATTATTGATTCTCAAAGACTTTCATTCATTTGCTTCAATTAGAATAATCTAATGGTCAAACTTTACAATGGGTTACAGGATGCAGTGCTTCGAGGTGACCGTGAAGGGACATCCTGCAGAAAGTGTATCGTGTTACCTGTTACATTTATGGGCGGTCCAAGGTATATGATTGAAAATTACCAAGATTCTATCTCAATATATAATTGGGTAGGGTATCCAGATCTTTTTTTAACATTTACATGTAACTCGATGTGGCCTGAAATAAGTCTATTTCTTAGACATCTCAATCTTCATCCACTAGATTGCCCGCAAATATGACCTTAGGTTTTCAATATTAAGGTTGACCATCTACTGAAAGATTTATGCCAAGATAGTATATTTTCTATGTCACGTGCAGGTTAATTTTTACAAACTCACAATCCCATATTTTCCATTCCTTATTATATATTTTTTCATCTAATATTAACCATCAAACTAATTTTTTCCCATGTAGTTGTTCGAACCGTGGAGTTTCAAAAACATGGCTTGCCTCATGTGCACATCCTACTATTTCTCTGTCATGAAAACAAACATTAAAATCCAACATATGTAAACAAGATTGAATGTTCTGAAATTCCAAATAATTGTCCCTACCAAAGACTACATGAAGCTGTTAAGAATTTTATGATCCACGACCCTTGTGGTGATGCCAACCGTACTTCTCCCTATATGAGAAATGGTAAATGTTCCAAATATTTTCCAATGAAATTTGTGGGGCATACCACTACTGATGATGATGGTTACGTGGCCTATCGCAGAAGGGATGATGGAATAACAGTTCTAAAAAATGGAGTCCCTTTGGATAATCGGTTTGTTGTACCATATAGTCTTATGTTACTATTAAAGTATTGATCACATCTAAACATTGAAGTTTGCAATCAGTCTTCTTCCATCAAATATTTTTTTAATTATATTAACAAAGGAAATTATCAGGTAACAACAACACTCTATGAGAGCAGTAACAGAGAGTTGTCAGAGAAAGATATAGATGAAATAAAGATGTACTATGACTGTCAATACATATCTCCTTGTGAGTCCTCTTCGAGAAGATGAAAATTGATTTAATTCTTCCTCAATTTTTAAAAATTCATATACTTCGAGTCTATAATTTTCTTTGTCAACTACTTGAATTTTGTCTTTATATTCTATGCACTCCTTTTCCATTATCATACACCATTAATTTCTAATTACAATTTATTCAATATTAATGTTACTTGTCAAATTTTATAAATACCAATATATTATTAAAAGAAAAACCATTAATCAAATACACCGTGCAATAGCACGAGCGAGTACTAGTATATGTAAAAGTTACAGTTTTTCATACTAAATATAAATCCAATTAAACCCGAAGCACATTTCATATCCAACCCATTATTTAAATTTTGATATTCACCTTTTAAAAAAAATCATAAACATATTTGTAATTAATTACCCATGTATATCCGAATATACAAACATGTATATTTGGCTTTGGTTTAGTAGAACTATTGAAAATGAAACCCTTGAATCATTTAGACCTTAAAAATAATTGTAAACACAACATCTAGCCTTTTAAAGTATAGATAGGTTTGGATTTGAAATACATGTACAAATATATGTATATACCTGAATATGCACATAACTATATATTGTGTTTTGCATAAGAAGTACAAATCTAATTGAACCCAAAATATAATTTTCTTTAAAAACATTATTTAAGGGTTGGAAATCATCTTCCAAAATTCATAAAACAGATTTGGTTTGAGTCACATAAATTTATATATATATATATATATATGTATATTATTATATGAAAAGTGTATAATCAGGTTTACAAATATAAAAACACTTGAAAATAATTCCATAAAACATTATAAAATCTTGAACACAAACATCCACCATTTAAAAACATGAACTAGATTGGATTTTAAATACAAATAAATATACCTATATATATATCTGATTATATACAAAAAATTTATGATCTGTTTTATATAATAATAAAATTTTAAAAGGCCCATTACCTGGCTTGGATGGGAGCCTCAGACCAGAGTGGGCTTGCTGGAGATTTGAGGAAGTGAACCCTTAGGGTTTTAATACAGGGTGTAGGTTTAGCTTATACTTATTCTAACTATATAAAACAATGGAAGGCTGTACAAGCTTATGGAATAGGATAACTAAAATAAATAAATAAATAAAATAGCTAATGAAGGACTCAAAACATGGGTGAATATTTTTTTTGTTTTTTTATACTTTGGTTTATTTGACATCACATTCAAGATAACATATCTTATTATCATATTTTATGTTTTTTTCTTTTTTTTAAACTCACATTTTTTATTTGTTCCATCAAATTTCTCTCTCCAATCAATTCACCCTTATTGTTAGTCAACACGCTATTTTTCGAATCAATCATTTCACTCTTTAACATTATATTTTTTTATAAAACAAATATAATCATTAAAAAAATGTTTTGAATAACTTATATAGATTTAAATGATATATATATATATACATATTAGTAACACATATCAAATGTGAATTTTTCTATAATAAATTTATTAAATACATTTATAATTTATAAAAAAATAATATAATTTAAATTTTTATAAAATATTATATTTTAAAATTAATAATAATAATTTTTATATAAATTTTTTAATATTAACAATACATTCAAAAAAGTAAATATTAAATCATATATTTAAAAGTATATATATATATATTAACTTATTAAAGAAAACATTTATTTAATGAAAATAATATTTCAATTCATGAGTTCATGTTACATTTCAAAGCATAAAAAACAACTTCAATTGGAAAATACATTTTAAAGAAAATACCTTTAAGTGGTGAACAACATTAGAAATTAAAACTATAGTTTTAACATTTAAATGTATAAATCATATCAAACAATATAATTATAGAACACACTTGAAATAAATATGTTTTGAAACCTTATAAATTATAATGGTTCTGTAAGCACTAGGTTTCATTATTAAAATACTATGCCATTATAGATGGAACATAAAATACTTAAAAAACATAAAAATATTAAGTTTTATAATCTTTATAAAACTAGGTGTTATTATTTTGAAGATACAATGTAAAGAAAAAAATTATAAAATATAACATTATGTATTTAAATTAGAGTTCATAAAAATTAGGGAGTTACATTATTCCCCCCTTTAACTGAATTTCATCCTCGCAATTCGATTCATGTAGTCTCATAGACTCATCGACACAAACTTTCTTACATCCTTAGTGATGTCCCTACACAAACATCCTAAGAATTAATAACTACCAAAAGAGAAGAACAAGAAAACAACTAAGATGTACCTTCGCAGGGCCCACCACCGTGACCAGTTTTCTGACATCCTCAACTCTATCCCCAAGGTAGAGCCAAGTTATTTGATATCTCTTCCCCAAATACATCTTGGAAAACTAGGGTTAAACTCTTGCATGAAACATCTGGGCTTCCAGATAGAAGCATAAGTAGAGTGAAACTCAACAATATCGATGTGGACTCAGTCCCTAGAAACTAGTCAAACTACTTCAATGTCGAGGGGTATCATATCATAAAGTCACCCATATAGAAAGAAACTCAAAAATTTGGAAGAGATATACTACATAGAGATCACCCTCTTCTACAGCTTCCCGAAAAACCCTTAAAGCCAGATAATTCTCAGCCAAGGTGAGACATTGAAAAAGTCCTTCATAACATTTCCCCCTACCAATATAATATGCGAGTTGTGCATATTCCATATAGTAGTAGACATTTCCTGGTCTCCGGAATAGTCGAATGACATTTGAGTTGTTTAACACTTGATAAAGGAGTTTGCACAATAGATTAAGGTTCCCAAAGGGATCATAATCATCCAAACATGACATAACATCAATGGTTTCTAGAATTTCTGTTGGGAGGGACAAAAGGCTTGTTGGTGATCATTCGTTTTCCATCTGAATATTTTTAAAAACTTTTACTTAGTAAGACTTAATTTGAATTTTTAGCGTTATTCTAATTTTCCAGAGTTCTCTAAACCGTTCTTTTTATACCAACAATAACACCCCATCCTCTGGTATCCCAGAGCTGGTTCTTTGGATATGGTGTGCAATTTTTTTATATTACAAATAGGAACAATATAATTACACATCACACCCATTCAAGAGGAACTTTACGGTTTAGGTTCTAAAGAATTAGACACAACATCTTCACTTCTTCAATACTGAAAAGATACCAACTCCAAATCATGATAAATCCACTAATCCTGTAAAAATTCATTAAAAACGTAGGGTGAGAATTTAAAATACTCAGTAAGGGGTTTTGAAAAATACTTAACACAACTTTCAAGAACATTATCTAAAAATACTACACATACATAAAGTATTTCTTTTAAATAAACCATCATAACTTTTTAAACGTTCTTAGGAAACATTTGGGGGATTCCACACAAGTATATAATCAATTAACTGAAGACTACTAAAAGATCATGTTACAATGTAAGCATGCTGGTACAAAAGTGCATGGTGTTCTACTAAATATAAATAAGAATAACATGCAATGTTTTCAAGCACTACTGAGCATAAACACTAACTGATTTGCACATAAACAATTTCTGTTATAACTTGACATATAAAAATGCACGTTATGAAATGATAAATGAGATACTAACATTTACATTGAAATTATGGAAATTAATTATGCTATTTCTTCATAAATGTCTCATCACATTCCATGTACATTTAATGTTAGAATCATAAGTAAAGGGCTACTGACCAAGGATGTTCTACTAGAAGAATAATCACTTAATTGGTCACATACAAAAACATAATGAGAGATTGTATGATACAAGACCTTAATTTCTTTTTCAAGGCCTCATGCCAAGACTTAGGGGCTAACTATAACCGGACCCTAACTCGGAGAGCCTCTGTAACTGGACTCCATCCTAGAGAGCCTCTATAACCAGACTCCAACCCGGAGGGGCTATTGTAACCGGACCCCAACGTGGATGGATTACTTTTACCAGTCCACAACCTGGATTATACAAGTCCAATACATTCCTCATATGTTCAGTAAAGTCTGATATTCAAGGTGTTCCATACAACTATGTATATTTAAATTTTACTTCATATTACTCAAGGTGTCCCATTCCACTATGAATATTTAAATTTTACTTCATATTACTCAAGGTGTCCCAAACCACTTTGATTAATTTAATTTATTATCTCATTATTATGATATTCCACATGGATGAATCTTTCAGTGCAAATATAAATAAAATAAAAAATGAATCCATTTAATCCAAAATTACATAATATGACAAATAAAATTGAAAATATGTCAGTAAGAGTTTATTGAAGGCATACATGGTTTATTACACATTCTTTGCACATGAGACAATTACTAAATCACATCAAATAATGGATGAGAAGGGTTTTTCCATATGAGATGTTAAAATGATAACTCTTTAATTAAAAATATTTATTCATTGAATGAAAATACATGTTATTTAATATGCTGATAAAAGTGTTAGTGATCAGGCAATTCGATTATATCATGACTTAAATAATGACAATCACCGCATTTGATAAAACATTAAGCGAGCATAACATGATCGCATGGTTTAACACACCCTTTTATCCTTTAAAATATTTTAAACAAATCAAAAACATATATTCTTTTTAATCATAAAACACAACAAGGCCAATCATATAATACCTTTACAACATGAGATTATAATAAGTCTAATATCAATAAATGTTATTTAACTAAAAAAAGTTTGACATTCTTTATGGATTAGGACATACATATTTACATAAATACCTATTGGTTTGGCTTACATAGAGACTGATATTTACTGAAGTCTCACCAGTATTAATTTCATCAACACATTAATTAAATTCTTATAAAACATACATTAAATTAGGGTTTTGGAAATAACACCCCAAGTGTATATGTGATTTTTCATAATTAAACTAGGTTTAATAATTTTTCATAAGTAATAAATACTTTTAAAACATATTTAATACACCTTTATCACTTGATTAAAAACCAAACCATGTTCGTTTTATAACATCTGTGACCATATACATATATATATATATATATATATATGTAAAAGTTAGGGTTTTGTGTACTAAATATAAATCCAATTATACCCAAAGCACATTTCACATCCAACCCATTATTTAGAGTTTTATATTCACCTTAAAAAAATCATAAACCAATTTGTAATTAATTACCCAAGTATATCCAAATATACCAAAGTGTATATTTGGATTTGGTTTTGTTGAACCATTCAAAATAAAACCCTTGCATCATTTAAACCTTAAAAATAATTGTAAACACAACATCCACCCTTTGAATGTATATATAAGTTTGGATTTGAGATACATGTAAATATATATGTGTATACCTGAATATGCTCATAACTATATATTGGGTTTTTCATAAGAAGAACAAATCTAATTGAACCCAAAACATAATTTGCATCAAAAAAATTATTCAAGGGTTGGAAATCATCTTTTAAAATTCATAAAACAGATTTGGGTTGAGTCACATAAATTTGTTTATATATATATATTTATATGATTATATAAAAAGTGTATAATCATGTTTGCGAATTTAAAAACACTTGAAAATAAATCCAAACGACATTATAAAATCTTGAATACAAACATCCAGTAGTTGAAAACCTGAAATAGCTTGGATTTGAAATAAAAATAAATATACATATATATATCCGAATATATACATAAAATGTATGATCAGTTTTATATAATAATTTTTTTAAAAGGCCCCTTACTTGGCTTAGATGAGAGGCTCAGACCAGAGTGGGCTTGCTGGAGATTTGAGGAAGAGAACTGTTTGGGTTTTCATGCAGGGTTTAGGTTTAGCTTAGACTTCTTACTACATTATAAAATAAAGGAAGGCTGTGCTGGCTTATGGAAGAAGCTAACTAAAATAAATAAATAAATAAAATAGCTAATAAAGGACTCAAAACACAGGTGAATATTTTTTTTTGTTTTTTTATACTTTGGTTTGTTTCAAATCACTTTCAAGATAACGTATCTTATTATTATATTTTTCTCTTTTTTTCCTTTTTTTTAAACTCAAGTTTTTATTTGTTCCAACACATTTCTCTCTCCAATCAATTCACCCTTGTTGTTAGTCACCACGTTATTTTTTGATTCAATCATTTCACTCTTTAAAATTATTTTTTTTTATTTGACAAATATAATCATTACAAAAACATTTTAAATAACATATATCGATATAAACGATATATATATATATTTATATTTTAGAAACACTTATCAAAGGTGCATTGTTTTTATAATAAATTTATTAAATACATTTTTAATTTTTAAAAACATAATGTATTTTAAAATATTTATAAAATATAATATCTTAAAATTAATAATAATACTTTTTATATAAAAAATGTTTATATTAATAATACATTAAAAATAGTAAATATTAAAGCATACTTTTGAGATTATATTAATATATATATATATAATAACTTATTAAAGAAAACATTACTTTAATGAAAATAATATTTCAATTCATGAGTTCATGTTACATTTCAAAGCATAAAAAATAAATTCAATTAGAAACTACATTTTAAAGATAATACCTTTAGGTGCTAAAAAACATTATAAATAAAAACTATAGTTTTATCATTTAAATATATAAATCATAAATTACAGTATAATTCTAGAACACACTTGAAATATATAAGTTTTGAAACATTATAAAATATAATGGTTTTGTAAGCTCTAGGTTTCATAATTAAAATACAATGACATTATAGATGGAAAAACATACTAAAAAAACTTTAAAAGATTAAGTTATATAATCTTTATAAAACTGGGTTTTATTATTTAGAAAATACAAAGTAAAGTACCAAATTATAAAATATAACATTATCCATTTAAATTAAAGTTTATAAAACTCAGGGTGTTACATTATTCCACACTTTAACTGAATTGAGTCCTCAAAATTCGATTCGTGTACTCTCACAGATTCATCAACACAGACTTTCTTACATCCTTAGTGATATCCCTACACAAAAATCCAAGTAATTAATAACTAACAAAAGAAAAGTACAATAAAAAAACTAAGATGTACCTTCACAGGGCCCACCACCGAGACCAGTTTTTCAATGTCCTCAAATGTATCCCTGAGGTAGAGCCAAGTTCTTTGATCTCTCTTTCCCAAATACATCTTGGGAAACTAGGGTTAAACTCTATCATGAAACAGATGGGATTTTAGATAGAAGCATAAGAAGTGTGAAGCTCAACAATATCGATGTGGACTCGGTCGCTAAAGACCAGTCAGACTACCTCAATGTCGAGGGGTCTGATATCATTGAGTCGCCCATATAGACTGAAACTCAAGATTTAGAAGAGATACACTACATAAAGATCACCCTCCTCTACAGCTTCCTGGAAAACCAATAAAGACAGATAATTCTCAGCAAAGGCAAGACATTGAAAAATTACTTCTTAATATTTCCCCCCTACCAGTATAGTATGCGAGTTGTGCATATGCCATATGGTAGTAGACATTTCTTGGTCCTCAGATAGTCGGAGGACATTTGAGTTGTTCAACACTTGATAAAGGAGTTTTCATGATAGACAAAGGTTCTGAAAGGGATAATAATCTTCCAAACATGACATAACATCAATGGTTTCTAGAATATCAATTATTAGGGAAAAAGATTTGTTGGTGATCTTTTGTTTTCCGTCTGATTTTTTTAAAATTTTTACTTATTAAGACTTAATTTGATGTTTTATCATTGTTCTAATTTGCCAGAGTTGTCTGAACCATTCCTTTGATACCAACTATAACGCCCCAGCCTCTGGTAGCCTAGAGTCGCTGCTCTGGATATGGTGTGTAATTATTTTATATTACAAATATACATAAAACAATTACACATCACACCCCTTTAGAATGAACTTTACAGTTTAGGTTCTAGAGAATCAGACACAACACCTTCACTTCGTCAATGCTGAAAATAGACCAACTCCTAATCTTGATAAATCCACTAAGCCTGTAAAAATTCATTAAAAAGGTAGGGTGATAATTTTTAATACTGAGTAAGGGGTTTTCAAAAATACTTAATACAACTTTCAAGAACCTTCTTTGAAAATACTACACATACATAAAATATTTCATTAAAAGAAAACATCATCACTTTTCAAAGGTTATTAGGAAACATTTATGGAATTCCACACAAGCATATATGAAATTAACCGAATACTACTAAAATATCATGTTACAAAGTAAGCATGCTGGAACAAAAGTGCATGGTGTTCTACTAAATATAAATAAGCATAAAATGCAAAGTATTCAAGCACTACTAAGAATAAACACAAACAGATTTGCACATAAAAAATATCTTTAATAACTTGAAATATAAAAATTCACATTATGGAATGATAAATGAGATGCTAACATTTTCATTGAAATTATAGAGATTAATACTGCTATTTATTCATAAATGTGTCATCATATTCCATGTACATTTAATGTCATACTCATAAGTAAAGGTCTACTGGCCGAGGATGTTCTGCTAGTTGAATAATCACTTGGTTGGTCACAAACTGACACATAATGAGAGAATGTATAATACCAGAACTTAATTTATGTGTCAAGGCCTCATGCTAAGACCTATGGGCAAACTATAACCGGACCCCAACCCGGAGAGCCGATGTAACCAGACTCCATCTCGGAGTGCCTCTTTAACCGGACACCAACTCGGAGGGTGTGCTGTAACCAGAACCCAATCCGGAGGGATTACTTTTACCAGTCCCCAACTCGGAACATACTAGTCCAATACATTCCTCATATGTCTACTAAAGTATGATATTCAAGGTTTCCCAAACCACTATGAATATTTAAATTTTACTTCATATTACTCAAGGTGTCCCATACCACTTTGAGTAATTTAATTTCTTATCTTATTATTATGATATGCCACATGCATGCGTCATTCAGTGAAATTATACATAAAATGAAAAATGAGACCATTTAATCCAAAATTACATAATATGGAAGATAACATTGAAAATATTTTATTAATAGTTTATTGAAGGCATACATGTTTTATTACACATTCTTTTCACATGAGACAATTACTAAAGCACATAAAATAATGGATGAGAAGGGGTTTTCCATATGAGATGTTAAAATGATAACTCATTTATTTAGAATCCATATTCCATGAATGAAAATACATGTTATTTAATATGATTATAAAAGAGTCAGTGATCAGGCAATTAGATTACATCACGACTTAATTAACAACAATCATCGAAGTTGATAAAACATTAAATGAGAATAACATGATCGCATGGTTTAACACACCCTTTTTTCCTTTAATATATTTTGGTCAAATCGAAAACATATATTCTTTTTAATCATAAAACAAAACAAGGTCAATCTTATAATACCTTTGAAACATGGGATTATAACAAGAATAATATCATTAAAAGTTCATTAACTAAATCAAGTCTGACATACTTTTTGGATTATGACATACATATTTACATAAATACCTATTGGTTTGGGTTACACAGTGACTAATATTTATTGAACTCTCACCAGTATTAATTTCATGAATAAATTAATTAAATTCTAATAATCCATACATGAAATTAGGGTTTTGGAAACAACACACCAAGTGTATTTACAATTTTTCATAATTAAACTAGGTTTAATAATTTCTCAAATGTAATAAATACTTTTAAAACTTATTTAATACACCATTATCACTTGATGAAAAACCAAACCATGTTAGGTTTATAATATATGTGATCGTATGTAGATATATATATGTAAAATTTAGGGTTTTTTCATACTAAATATAAATCCAATTTAACCCAAAGCACGTTTCACATTCAACCCATTATTTAAAGTTTGATATTCAGCTTTAAAAAAATCATAATCATATTTTTAATTAAATACCCTTGTATATCTGAATATACAAAAGTGTATATTTTGATTTGGTTAAGTAGAACCATTCCAAATAAAACCCTTGCATCATTTAATCCTTAAAAATAATTTTAAACACAACATCTAACCTTTGAAAGTATAGATAGGTTTGGATTTGAAATACATGTAAATATATATGTATATACCTGAATATGCACATAAATATATATTGGGTTTCACATAAGAAGTACAAATCTAATTGAACCCAAAACATTATTTTCATCAAAAACAATATTTATGGGTTGGAAATCATCTTTTAAAATTCATAAAACAGATTTGGTTTGAGTCACATAAATTTGTTTATATATATATATATATGATTATATAAAAAGTGTATAATCGGTTTTACGGATATAAAAACACTTAAAAATAAATCCTTACATAATTATAAAATCTTGAACACAAACGTCGAATATTTGAAAACATGAACTAGCCTGGATTTGAAAAACAAATAAATATACCAATATATATTCGATTATATAAAAAAACTGTATGATCGATTTTATATTATAATTTTTTTAAAAGGACCCTTACTCGGCTTGGACGAGAGGCTTGAACCAGAGTGGGATTGCTGGAGATTTGAGGAAGAGAACCCTTAGGGTTTTCATGTAGGGTGTAAGTTTATCTTAGACTCCTTCTAACTTTATAGAATAATGGAAGGTTGTGCAAGCTAATAGAAGAAGCTATGTAAAATAAATAAATAATTAAAATTTCTAATGAAGGAGTCAAAACATGGGCGAATATTTGTTTTTGTTTTTTATACTTTGGTTTGTTTCACGTCACTTTAAATATAACATATCTTATTATCATGTTTTTTTCTTTTTTTTCCAGATTTTTAAACTCATATTTTTTATTTGTTCCAGCACATTTCTCCCTCCAATCAATTCACCATTGTTGTTAGTCAACACATCATTTTTCGATTTAGTCATTTCACTATTTAACAGTATATATTTTTTATAAAACAAAAATAATCATTCAAAAAACATTTTGAATAACATATAAAGATATAAAAGATATATATATATATATACATATTAGGAACACATATCAAAGGTGCTTTTTTTATAATAAATTTATTAAATACATTTATAATTTATAAAAACATAATATATTTTCAAATATTTAAAAAATATAATATATTATAATTAATAATAATACTTTTTATATAAAAAATGATTATATTAATAATACATTCAAAATAGAAAATATTAAATCATATTTTTAAATATATATATATATATTAACTTATTGAAGAAAACATTTATTTAATGAAAATAAAATTTCAATTCATGAGTTCATGTTACATCTCAAAGCATAAAAAATATCTTCAATTGGAAACTACATTTTAAAGATAATACCTTTAGGTGATAAAAAACATTAGAAATAAAAAATATAGTTATAACATTTAAATTTATAAATCACAACTTACAATATAATTCTAGAACACACTTGAAATACATTAGTTTTGAAACATTATAAAATATAATGGTTTTGTACGCACTAAGTTTCATAATTAAAATACCATGAAATTATAAATGGAATATAAAATACTTAAAAAACTTGAAAATATTAAGTTATATAATCTTTATAAAACTAGGTGTTATTATTTTGAAAATACAAAGTAAAGTACCAAATTATAAAATATAACATTATCCATTTAAATTTGAGTTCATAAAACTCTGGGTGTTACAAAGGTTTGATTTTTCACACCTATATACTACCCTACTTATGTTTTGGTGATTATATACTCCTTTTTATCTCATTAATTCCACCCATGTACACCCGTTACCATACTAAAATTCTGTAAGGGATTTCTTTCTTTCTCATTTTTCCAAATTTATTTTGGTTGTCAAACCCTTTAATTTTCAATTACAAATGTTGGGGTATGATTTAAAAACTCTCCCATACTTCCATACATATGTTTTAATGATGAGATACTTATTTCTCTATCATTAATGCCTTTTATGTACACTAGTTACTTTGTCGAAATTCCGTAAGGAATTTGTCTCTTCTTATTTACAATCAAGAAATTTTTTATTTCATGCATATAAATTCCATTACATAAGTTGAGATATTATGTTCAATGACCCCCTAACTGTAAATGTCATGTATAAATGATGAGATACCCCTTTCTCTTTCATCAACACATTTTACAATTTCAATTTGACGTCGTTATGCTACCAGAGTTACACCAAAATTTCTGTGCCAAAATCCTCATGTTAGTGATTACCATAACCATTTCTCTTTATCATGGGTACTCACCATTATGCAAATGTTCTTGTTGATTGTGGACTTACATTTATGTATTATACATATCTTTTTAGTGGAATAAATTATGATGTTTAATGAATGCGTATTGTATAATCTATGGGGAACACTTATGAATGAAATGAAATGATTAAGAAGGGTGCACCTTGATATCACTCCAATGCATTGGGTAAAGACTAATATCATTATACATCAAGTGAAATGAGGGTTTACTCATGATAATTGAAGTGAAATGAGGGTTTAATCATGATAATTCATGTGCAATGAGGGTTTAAAATTTCTCTATGTGCAATGAGCCTTGGTTAATGCTAATATCATGTTAAATGTTATTGCCACATTTCAATGTTATGATAATCATGCTCTATTATGACTTTTTGTTAATGTTTCTCTTATGCTCCATTGATATCCCTATTGTATAACGTGTATTGTATTTTTCAAGTTATGCATTTTTTACCCCCTTATCGAGCTTTATAGATCACCCTTTTCCAATGTATGTCCTTAGGTTATCCCATACAATGCTAAGTATGAATGAATGTTGTGGTCATGTAAAAGAAGTTTTCTATAAAGATGTTGTATTTTATGTTTTCAATTGTTATGTAATGCACCTAATTTCCCAAGACACTAGACCTCTAGATCCAAAAAGTTATCTTAAGTGCATGTTTATGTAATAAATAACATTTATGTGTGTAATAAAGGGCAGGGTTGTTATAATTTTAATATAATTTCACAAGAGACAAAGAAAAATATTTTTTATAAAAATTCATTTTTAAGCATAAAAATGAACTTATACCGAAATAAAATATAATTAAGCTTACTATGTAATTAATTAAATTTTTTTTATTGAAGGGATATTATGTTACTTTAATACGAAATAAAAAATAGGATGATAATTTAAAATTAATTGATTTATAGAAAATAAATGATAGTTTTTTGAAAATTGGTATTTTAGCTATTCATTTAAAAATTAATCTTTTTGAGAAATGTATGAAAAATTCATCCTGAGACTTTTATGAAATGATGATTTATAAAATGATGAAATTTTTATCAAATAAAATTTATAAATTTATCCTAAATTAATTATTTCATCCATGCACAATATGAAATAAAAACTATTTTTGAAGAAAATGTAGTGTTGAAGCATAAAATGACTTTATTTTTATTCCTTACCTAATAACTTTAATTAAATGAATGTAAAATGATTAAATTGGATTTATAAGATACTTATTTATTCAAAATAATTTATCAATAATGATTAATTTATTCTATTAAGGTAAAATTACATTGCACATATAAAAATGGTTTTATAAAGAATTTTTTTTTTCCGTAAATGATTTTATCTTCATGTCCAACCAATTGATAATCAATGTATGTGTGATTATTGATTTTATTAAGGAATTTTTTGACATATATTTCATAATACAGTTATTATTAATCATACCCCCCCAAAAAATTGATTGGTCATGAAAACCATATTTGGATAATAATATTATAATAGTATATCACAGTCTTTTTTAAGTTCGGTGTTACGTACAATTCCCAAAATCCGACATACTGTTCTTTTTTAACTAAAATCTTTGGGTTCTTCATAAATACAAGTGATTTAAAATAAATTGAAAATAAAAAACAAATAAATTAAAATTGTATAAATATTTAAATACAAAATGTATTTAAAAAAGTAATAAAAATAATTTAATAAATTTTTAAAAAATTATAAATATTAATGATTAACAATTTAAACTATATAAATAAATTATGAAAATTGAAAAAAGTAGAAAAATATTAAAAGTGTGTGAAT